>JAUCNB010000016.1:277500-1477500 GCA_033675215.1 Rhodiola kirilowii
TCTAAGTTCGTCCAAAGTTAGTCTCTTTCTAAGGACGAACTTAGACAAACCTTAGAATGAGACTAGCGAGACTAACTTGGGACGAACAAAGACAAACGTTAGTCTCATTCTAAGGTTTGTCTTAGTTCGTCCCAAGTTAGTCACTTTCTAAGGACGAACTTAGACAAACCTTAGAAAGAGAGTAACTTGGGACGAAAAAAGACAAACTTAAGTCTCATTCTAAGGTTTGTCTAAGTTCGACCCAAGTTAGTCTCTTTCTAAGGACGAACTTAGACAAACCTTAGATTGAGACTAACGAGACTAACTTGGGACGAACGAAGACAAACTTAAGTCTCATTCTAAGGTTTGTTTAAGTTCGTCCCAAGTGAGTCTCTTTCTAAGGACGAACTTAGACAAACCTTAGAATGAGACGAACGAGTCTAACTTGGGACGAACAAAGACAAACTTAAGTCTCATTCTAAGGTTTGTCTAAGTTCGTCCCAAGTTAGTCTCTTTCTAAGGACGAACTTAGACAAACCTTAGTATGAGACTAACGAGACTAACTTGGGACGAACAAAGACAAACTTAAGTCTCATTCTAAGGTTTGTCTAAGTTCGTCCCAAGTTAGTCTCTTTCTAAGGACGAACTTTGACAAACCTTAGAATGAGACTAACGAGTCTAACTTGGGATGAACAAAGACAAACTTAAGTCTCATTCTAAGGTTTGTCTAAGTTCGTCCCAAGTTAGTCTCTTTCTAAGGACGAACTTAGACAAACCTTAGAATGAGACTAACGAGTCTAACTTGGGACGAACAAAGACAATCTCATTCTAAGGTTTGTCTAAGTTCGACCCAAGTTAGTCTCTTCTAAGGACGAACTTAGACAAACCTTAGAATGAGACTAACGAGACTAAATTGGGACGAACAAAGACAAACTTAAGTCTCATTCTAAGGTTTGTCTAAGTTCGTCCCAAGTTAGTCTCTTTCTAAGGACGAACTTAGACAAACCTTAGAATGAGACTAACGAGACTAACTTGGGACGAACAAAGACAAACGTTAGTCTCATTCTAAGGTTTGTCTTAGTTCGTCCCAAGTTAGTCACTTTCTAAGGACGAACTTAGACAAACCTTAGAAAGAGACTAACTTGGGACAAAAAAAGACAAACTTAAGTCTCATTCTAAGGTTTGTCTAAGTTCGTCCCAAGTTAGTCTCTTTCTAAGGACGAACTTAGACAAACCTTACAATGAGACTAACGAGACTAACATGGGACGAACAAAGACAAACTTAAGTCTCATTCTAAGGTTTGTCTAGGTTCGTCCCAAGTTAGTCTCTTTCTAAGGACGAACTTAGACAAACCTTAGAATGAGAACGAGACTAACTTGGGACGAACAAAGACAAACTTAAGTCTCATTCTAAGGTTTGTCTAAGTTCGTCCCAAGTTAGTCTCTTTCTAAGGACGAACTTAGACAAACCTTAGAATGAGACTAACGAGACTAACTTGGGACGAACAATGACAAACTTAAGTCTCATTCTAAGGTTTGTCTAAGTTCGTCCCAAGTTAGTCTATTTCTAAGGACGAACTTTGACAAACCTTAGAATGAGACTAACGAGACTAACTTTGGACGAACAAAGACAAACGTTAGTCTCATTCTAAGGTTTGTCTTAGTTCGTCCCAAGTTAGTCTCTTTCTAAGGACGAACTTAGACAAACCTTAGAATGAGACTTACGAGACTAACTTGGGACGAACAAAGACAAACGTTAGTCTCATTCTAAGGTTTGTCTTAGTTCGTCCCAAGTTAGTCTCTTTCTGAGGACGAACTTAGACAAACCTTAGAATGAGACTAACGGCACTAACTTGGGACGAACAAAGACAAACTTAAGTCTCATTCTGAGGTTTGTCTAAGTTCGTCCCAAGTTAGTCTCTTTCTAAGGACGAACTCAGACAAACCTTAGAATGAGACTAACGAGACTAACTTGGGACGAACAAAGACAAACTTAAGCCTCATTCTAAGGTTTGTCTTAGATCGTCCCAAGTTAGTCTCTTTCTAAGGACGAACTTAGACAAACCTTAGAATGAGACTAAAGAGACTAACTTGGGACGAAAAAAAATAAACTTAAGTTTCATTATAAGGTTTGTCTTAGTTCGTCCCAAGTTAGTCTCTTTCTAAGGACGAACTTAGACAAACCTTACAATGAGACTAACGAGACTAACATGGGACGAACAACGACAAACTTAAGTCTCATTCTAAGGTTTGTCTAGGTTCGTCCCAAGTTAGTCTCTTTCTAAGGACGAACTTAGACAAACCTTAGAATGAGACTAACGAGTCTAACTTGGGACGAACAAAGACAATCTCATTCTAAGGTTTGTCTAAGTTCGACCCAAGTTAGTCTCTTCTAAGGACGAACTTAGACAAACCTTAGAATGAGACTAACGAGACTAAATTGGGACGAACAAAGACAAACTTAAGTCTCATTCTAAGGTTTGTCTAAGTTCGTCCCAAGTTAGTCTCTTTCTAAGGACGAACTTAGACAAACCTTAGAATGAGACTAACGAGACTAACTTGGGACGAACAAAGACAAACGTTAGTCTCATTCTAAGGTTTGTCTTAGTTCGTCCCAAGTTAGTCACTTTCTAAGGACGAACTTAGACAAACCTTAGAAAGAGACTAACTTGGGACAAAAAAAGACAAACTTAAGTCTCATTCTAAGGTTTGTCTAAGTTCGTCCCAAGTTAGTCTCTTTCTAAGGACGAACTTAGACAAACCTTACAATGAGACTAACGAGACTAACATGGGACGAACAGAGACAAACTTAAGTCTCATTCTAAGGTTTGTCTAGGTTCGTCCCAAGTTAGTCTCTTTCTAAGGACGAACTTAGACAAACCTTAGAATGAGAACGAGACTAACTTGGGACGAACAAAGACAAACTTAAGTCTCATTCTAAGGTTTGTCTAAGTTCGTCCCAAGTTAGTCTCTTTCTAAGGACGAACTTAGACAAACCTTAGAATGAGACTAACGAGACTAACTTGGGACGAACAATGACAAACTTAAGTCTCA
Organism: Rhodiola kirilowii; assembly: GCA_033675215.1. Lineage (NCBI taxonomy): Eukaryota > Viridiplantae > Streptophyta > Magnoliopsida > Saxifragales > Crassulaceae > Rhodiola > Rhodiola kirilowii. The sequence continues at coordinate 280,534 of JAUCNB010000016.1, forward strand.
TTCTAAGGTTTGTCTAAGTTCGTCCCAAGTTAGTCTCTTTCTAAGGACGAACTTAGACAAACCTTAGAATGAGACTAACGAGACTAACTTGGGACGAACAATGACAAACTTAAGTCTCATTCTAAGGTTTGTCTAAGTTCATCCCAAGTTAGTCTATTTCTAAGGACGAACTTAGACAAACCTTAGAATAAGACTAACGAGACTAACTTGGGACGAACAAAGACAAACTTAAGTCTCATTCTAAGGTTTGTCTAAGTTCGTCCCAAGTTAGTCTCTTTCTAAGGACGAACTTAGACAAACCTTAGAATGAGACTAACGAGACTAACTTTGGACGAACAAAGACAAACGTTAGTCTCATTCTAAGGTTTGTCTTAGTTCGTCCCAAGTTAGTCACTTTCTAAGGACGAACTTAGACAAACCTTAGAAAGAGACTAACTTGGGACGAAAAAAGACAAACTTAAGTCTCATTCTAAGGTTTGTCTAAGTTCGACCCAAGTTAGTCTCTTTCTAAGGACGAACTTAGACAAACCTTAGATTGAGACTAACGAGACTAACTTGGGACGAACGAAGACAAACTTAAGTCTCATTCTAAGGTTTGTTTAAATTCGTCCCAAGTGAGTCTCTTTCTAAGGACGAACTTAGACAAACCTTAGAATGAGACGAACGAGTCTAACTTGGGACGAACAAAGACAAACTTAAGTCTCATTCTAAGGTTTGTCTAAGTTCATCCCAAGTTAGTCTCTTTCTAAGGACGAACTTAGACAAACCTTAGTATGAGACTAACGAGACTAACTTGGGACGAACAAAGACAAACTTAAGTCTCATTCTAAGGTTTGTCTAAGTTCGTCCCAAGTTAGTCTCTTTCTAAGGACGAACTTTGACAAACCTTAGAATGAGACTAACGAGTCTAACTTGGGACGAACAAAGACAAACTTAAGTCTCATTCTAAGGTTTGTCTAAGTTCGTCCCAAGTTAGTCTCTTTCTAAGGACGAACTTAGACAAACCTTAGAATGAGACTAACGAGTCTAACTTGGGACGAACAAAGACAATCTCATTCTAAGGTTTGTCTAAGTTCGACCCAAGTTAGTCTCTTCTAAGGACGAACTTAGACAAACCTTAGAATGAGACTAACGTGACTAAATTGGGACGAACAAAGACAAACTTAAGTCTCATTCTAAGGTTTGTCTAAGTTCGTCCCAAGTTAGTCTCTTTCTAAGGACGAACTTAGACAAACCTTAGAATGAGACTAACGAGTCTAACTTGGGACGAACAAAGACAATCTCATTCTAAGGTTTGTCTAAGTTCGACCCAAGTTAGTCTCTTCTAAGGACGAACTTAGACAAACCTTAGAATGAGACTAACGAGACTAAATTGGGACGAACAAAGACAAACTTAAGTCTCATTCTAAGGTTTGTCTAAGTTCGTCCCAAGTTAGTCTCTTTCTAAGGACGAACTTAGACAAACCTTAGAATGAGACTAACGAGACTAACTTGGGACGAACAAAGACAAACGTTAGTCTCATTCTAAGGTTTGTCTTAGTTCGTCCCAAGTTAGTCACTTTCTAAGGACGAACTTAGACAAACCTTAGAAAGAGACTAACTTGGGACAAAAAAAGACAAACTTAAGTCTCATTCTAAGGTTTGTCTAAGTTCGTCCCAAGTTAGTCTCTTTCTAAGGACGAACTTAGACAAACCTTACAATGAGACTAACGAGACTAACATGGGACGAACAGAGACAAACTTAAGTCTCATTCTAAGGTTTGTCTAGGTTCGTCCCAAGTTAGTCTCTTTCTAAGGACGAACTTAGACAAACCTTAGAATGAGAACGAGACTAACTTGGGACGAACAAAGACAAACTTAAGTCTCATTCTAAGGTTTGTCTAAGTTCGTCCCAAGTTAGTCTCTTTCTAAGGACGAACTTAGACAAACCTTAGAATGAGACTAACGAGACTAACTTGGGACGAACAATGACAAACTTAAGTCTCATTCTAAGGTTTGTCTAAGTTCGTCCCAAGTTAGTCTCTTTCTAAGGACGAACTTAGACAAACCTTAGAATGAGACTAACGAGACTAACTTGGGACGAACAATGACAAACTTAAGTCTCATTCTAAGGTTTGTCTAAGTTCGTCCCAAGTTAGTCTATTTCTAAGGACGAACTTAGACAAACCTTAGAATAAGACTAACGAGACTAACTTGGGACGAACAAAGACAAACTTAAGTCTCATTCTAAGGTTTGTCTAAGTTCGTCCCAAGTTAGTCTCTTTCTAAGGACGAACTTAGACAAACCTTAGAATGAGACTAACGAGACTAACTTTGGACGAACAAAGACAAACGTTAGTCTCATTCTAAGGTTTGTCTTAGTTCGTCCCAAGTTAGTCACTTTCTAAGGACGAACTTAGACAAACCTTAGAAAGAGACTAACTTGGGACGAAAAAAGACAAACTTAAGTCTCATTCTAAGGTTTGTCTAAGTTCGACCCAAGTTAGTCTCTTTCTAAGGACGAACTTAGACAAACCTTAGATTGAGACTAACGAGACTAACTTGGGACGAACGAAGACAAACTTAAGTCTCATTCTAAGGTTTGTTTAAATTCGTCCCAAGTGAGTCTCTTTCTAAGGACGAACTTAGACAAACCTTAGAATGAGACGAACGAGTCTAACTTGGGACGAACAAAGACAAACTTAAGTCTCATTCTAAGGTTTGTCTAAGTTCATCCCAAGTTAGTCTCTTTCTAAGGACGAACTTAGACAAACCTTAGTATGAGACTAACGAGACTAACTTGGGACGAACAAAGACAAACTTAAGTCTCATTCTAAGGTTTGTCTAAGTTCGTCCCAAGTTAGTCTCTTTCTAAGGACGAACTTTGACAAACCTTAGAATGAGACTAACGAGTCTAACTTGGGACGAACAAAGACAAACTTAAGTCTCATTCTAAGGTTTGTCTAAGTTCGTCCCAAGTTAGTCTCTTTCTAAGGACGAACTTAGACAAACCTTAGAATGAGACTAACGAGTCTAACTTGGGACGAACAAAGACAATCTCATTCTAAGGTTTGTCTAAGTTCGACCCAAGTTAGTCTCTTCTAAGGACGAACTTAGACAAACCTTAGAATGAGACTAACGTGACTAAATTGGGACGAACAAAGACAAACTTAAGTCTCATTCTAAGGTTTGTCTAAGTTCGTCCCAAGTTAGTCTCTTTCTAAGGACGAACTTAGACAAACCTTAGAATGAGACTAACGAGACTAACTTGGGACGAACAAAGACAAACGTTAGTCTCATTCTAAGGTTTGTCTTAGTTCGTCCCAAGTTAGTCACTTTCTAAGGACGAACTTAGACAAACCTTAGAAAGAGACTAACTTGGGACAAAAAAAGACAAACTTAAGTCTCATTCTAAGGTTTGTCTAAGTTCGTCCCAAGTTAGTCTCTTTCTAAGGACGAACTTAGACAAACCTTACAATGAGACTAACGAGACTAACATGGGACGAACAAAGACAAACTTAAGTCTCATTCTAAGGTTTGTCTAGGTTCGTCCCAAGTTAGTCTCTTTCTAAGGACGAACTTAGACAAACCTTAGAATGAGAACGAGACTAACTTGGGACGAACAAAGACAAACTTAAGTCTCATTCTAAGGTTTGTCTAAGTTCGTCCCAAGTTAGTCTCTTTCTAAGGACGAACTTAGACAAACCTTAGAATGAGACTAACGAGACTAACTTGGGACGAACAATGACAAACTTAAGTCTCATTCTAAGGTTTGTCTAAGTTCGTCCCAAGTTAGTCTATTTCTAAGGACGAACTTTGACAAACCTTAGAATGAGACTAACGAGACTAACTTTGGACGAACAAAGACAAACGTTAGTCTCATTCTAAGGTTTGTCTTAGTTCGTCCCAAGTTAGTCTCTTTCTAAGGACGAACTTAGACAAACCTTAGAATGAGACTTACGAGACTAACTTGGGACGAACAAAGACAAACGTTAGTCTCATTCTAAGGTTTGTCTTAGTTCGTCCCAAGTTAGTCTCTTTCTGAGGACGAACTTAGACAAACCTTAGAATGAGACTAACGGCACTAACTTGGGACGAACAAAGACAAACTTAAGTCTCATTCTGAGGTATGTCTAAGTTCGTCCCAAGTTAGTCTCTTTCTAAGGACGAACTTAGACAAACCTTAGAATGAGACTAACGAGACTAAACTTGGGACGAACAAAGACAAACTTAAGTCTCATTCTAAGGTTAGTCTAAGTTCATCCCAAGTTAGTCTCTTTCTAAGGACGAACTTAGACAAACCTTAGTATGAGACTAACGAGACTAACTTGGGACGAACAAAGACAAACTTAAGTCTCATTCTAAGGTTTGTCTAAGTTCGTCCCAAGTTAGTCTCTTTCTAAGGACGAACTTTGACAAACCTTAGAATGAGACTAACGAGTCTAACTTGGGACGAACAAAGACAAACTTAAGTCTCATTCTAAGGTTTGTCTAAGTTCGTCCCAAGTTAGTCTCTTTCTAAGGACGAACTTAGACAAACCTTAGTATGAGACTAACGAGACTAACTTGGGACGAACAAAGACAAACTTAAGTCTCATTCTAAGGTTTGTCTAAGTTCGTCCCAAGTTAGTCTCTTTCTAAGGACGAACTTTGACAAACCTTAGAATGAGACTAACGAGTCTAACTTGGGACGAACAAAGACAAACTTAAGTCTCATTCTAAGGTTTGTCTAAGTTCGTCCCAAGTTAGTCTCTTTCTAAGGACGAACTTAGACAAACCTTAGAATGAGACTAACGAGTCTAACTTGGGACGAACAAAGACAATCTCATTCTAAGGTTTGTCTAAGTTCGACCCAAGTTAGTCTCTTCTAAGGACGAACTTAGACAAACCTTAGAATGAGACTAACGTGACTAAATTGGGACGAACAAAGACAAACTTAAGTCTCATTCTAAGGTTTGTCTAAGTTCGTCCCAAGTTAGTCTCTTTCTAAGGACGAACTTAGACAAACCTTAGAATGAGACTAACGAGACTAACTTGGGACGAACAAAGACAAACGTTAGTCTCATTCTAAGGTTTGTCTTAGTTCGTCCCAAGTTAGTCACTTTCTAAGGACGAACTTAGACAAACCTTAGAAAGAGACTAACTTGGGACAAAAAAAGACAAACTTAAGTCTCATTCTAAGGTTTGTCTAAGTTCGTCCCAAGTTAGTCTCTTTCTAAGGACGAACTTAGACAAACCTTACAATGAGACTAACGAGACTAACATGGGACGAACAAAGACAAACTTAAGTCTCATTCTAAGGTTTGTCTAGGTTCGTCCCAAGTTAGTCTCTTTCTAAGGACGAACTTAGACAAACCTTAGAATGAGAACGAGACTAACTTGGGACGAACAAAGACAAACTTAAGTCTCATTCTAAGGTTTGTCTAAGTTCGTCCCAAGTTAGTCTCTTTCTAAGGACGAACTTAGACAAACCTTAGAATGAGACTAACGAGACTAACTTGGGACGAACAATGACAAACTTAAGTCTCACTCTAAGGTTTGTCTAAGTTCGTCCCAAGTTAGTCTATTTCTAAGGACGAACTTTGACAAACCTTAGAATGAGACTAACGAGACTAACTTTGGACGAACAAAGACAAACGTTAGTCTCATTCTAAGGTTTGTCTTAGTTCGTCCCAAGTTAGTCTCTTTCTAAGGACGAACTTAGACAAACCTTAGAATGAGACTTACGAGACTAACTTGGGACGAACAAAGACAAACGTTAGTCTCATTCTAAGGTTTGTCTTAGTTCGTCCCAAGTTAGTCTCTTTCTGAGGACGAACTTAGACAAACCTTAGAATGAGACTAACGGCACTAACTTGGGACGAACAAAGACAAACTTAAGTCTCATTCTGAGGTTTGTCTAAGTTCTTCCCAAGTTAGTCTCTTTCTAAGGACGAACTTAGACAAACCTTAGAATGAGACTAACGAGACTAACTTGGGACGAACAAAGACAAACTTAAGCCTCATTCTAAGGTTTGTCTTAGATCGTCCCAAGTTAGTCTCTTTCTAAGGACGAACTTAGACAAACCTTAGAATGAGACTAAAGAGACTAACTTGGGACGAAAAAAAACAAACTTAAGTTTCATTATAAGGTTTGTCTTAGTTCGTCCCAAGTTAGTCTCTTTCTAAGGACGAACTTAGACAAACCTTACAATGAGACTAACGAGACTAACATGGGACGAACAACGACAAACTTAAGTCTCATTCTAAGGTTTGTCTAGGTTCGTCCCAAGTTAGTCTCTTTCTAAGGACGAACTTAGACAAACCTTAGAATGAGACTAACGAGTCTAACTTGGGACGAACAAAGACAATCTCATTCTAAGGTTTGTCTAAGTTCGACCCAAGTTAGTCTCTTCTAAGGACGAACTTAGACAAACCTTAGAATGAGACTAACGAGACTAAATTGGGACGAACAAAGACAAACTTAAGTCTCATTCTAAGGTTTGTCTATGTTCGTCCCAAGTTAGTCTCTTTCTAAGGACGAACTTAGACAAACCTTAGAATGAGACTAACGAGACTAACTTGGGACGAACAAAGACAAACGTTAGTCTCATTCTAAGGTTTGTCTTAGTTCGTCCCAAGTTAGTCACTTTCTAAGGACGAACTTAGACAAACCTTAGAAAGAGACTAACTTGGGACAAAAAAAGACAAACTTAAGTCTCATTCTAAGGTTTGTCTAAGTTCGTCCCAAGTTAGTCTCTTTCTAAGGACGAACTTAGACAAACCTTACAATGAGACTAACGAGACTAACATGGGACGAACAGAGACAAACTTAAGTCTCATTCTAAGGTTTGTCTAGGTTCGTCCCAAGTTAGTCTCTTTCTAAGGACGAACTTAGACAAACCTTAGAATGAGAACGAGACTAACTTGGGACGAACAAAGACAAACTTAAGTCTCATTCTAAGGTTTGTCTAAGTTCGTCCCAAGTTAGTCTCTTTCTAAGGACGAACTTAGACAAACCTTAGAATGAGACTAACGAGACTAACTTGGGACGAACAATGACAAACTTAAGTCTCATTCTAAGGTTTGTCTAAGTTCGTCCCAAGTTAGTCTCTTTCTAAGGACGAACTTAGACAAACCTTAGAATGAGACTAACGAGACTAACTTGGGACGAACAATGACAAACTTAAGTCTCATTCTAAGGTTTGTCTAAGTTCGTCCCAAGTTAGTCTATTTCTAAGGACGAACTTAGACAAACCTTAGAATAAGACTAACGAGACTAACTTGGGACGAACAAAGACAAACTTAAGTCTCATTCTAAGGTTTGTCTAAGTTCGTCCCAAGTTAGTCTCTTTCTAAGGACGAACTTAGACAAACCTTAGAATGAGACTAACGAGACTAACTTTGGACGAGCAAAGACAAACGTTAGTCTCATTCTAAGGTTTGTCTTAGTTCGTCCCAAGTTAGTCTCTTTCTAAGGACGAACTTAGACAAACCTTAGAATGAGACTTACGAGACTAAGTTGGGACGTACAAAGACAAACGTTAGTCTCATTCTAAGGTTTGTCTTAGTTCGTCCCAAGTTAGTCTCTTTCTGAGGACGAACTTAGACAAACCTTAGAATGAGACTAACGGCACTAACTTGGGACGAACAAAGACAAACTTAAGTCTCATTCTGAGGTTTGTCTAAGTTCGTCCCAAGTTAGTCTCTTTCTAAGGACGAACTTAGACAAACCTTAGAATGAGACTAACGAGACTAACTTGGGACGAACAAAGACAAACTTAAGTCTCATTCTAAGGTTTGTCAATGTTCGTCCCAAGTTAGTCTCTTTCTAAGGACGAACTTAGACAAACCTTAGAATGAGACTAACGAGACTAACTTTGGACGAACAAAGACAAACGTTAGTCTCATTCTAAGGTTTGTCTTAGTTCGTCCCAAGTTCGTCTCTTTCTAAGGACGAACTTAGACAAACCTTAGAATGAGACTAATGAGACTAACTTGGGACGAACAATGACAAACTTAAGTCTCATTCTAAGGTTTGTCTAAGTTCGTCCCAAGTTAGTCTCTTTCTAAGGACGAACTTAGACAAACCTTAGAATGAGACTAACGAGACTAACTTGGGACGAACAAAGACAAACTTAAGTCTCATTCTAAGGTTTGTCCAAGTTCGTCCCAAGTTAGTCTCTTTCTAAGGACGAACTTAGACAAACCTTAGAATGAGACTAACGAGACTAACTTTGGACGAACAAAGCCAAACGTAAGTCTCATTCTAAGGTTTGTCTTAGTTCGTCCCAAGTTAGTCTCTTTCTAAGGACGAACTTAGACAAACCTTAGAATGAGACTAACGTGACTAACTTGGGACGAACAAAGACAAACGTTAGTCTCATTCTAAGGTTTGTCTTAGTTCGTCCCAAGTTAGTCTCTTTCTAAGGACGAACTTAGACAAACCTTAGAAAGAGACTAACTTGGGACGAAAAAAGACAAACTTAAGTCTCATTCTAAGGTTTGTCTAAGTTCGTCCCAAGTTAGTCTCTTTCTAAGGACGAACTTAGACAAACCTTAGAATGAGACTAACGAGACTAACTTGGGACGAACAAAGACAAACTTAAGTCTCATTCTAAGGTTTGTTTAAGTTCGTCCCAAGTTAGTCTCTTTCTAAGGACGAACTTAGACAAACCTTAGAATGAGACTAACGAGTCTAACTTGGGACGAACAAAGACAAACTTAAGTCTCATTCTAAGGTTTGTCTAAGTTCGTCCCAAGTTAGTCTCTTTCTAACGACGAACTTAGACAAACCTTAGTATGAGACTAACGAGACTAACTTGGGACGAACAAAGACAAACTTAAGTCTCATTCTAAGGTTTGTCTAAGTTCGTCGCAAGTTAGTCTCTTTTTAAGGACGAACTTAGACAAACCTTAGAATGAGACTAACGAGACTAAATTGGGACAAACAAAGACAAACTTAAGTCTCATTTTAAGGTTTGTCTAAGTTCGTCCCACGTTAGTCTCTTTCTAAGGACGAACTTAGACAAACCTTAGAATGAGACTAACGAGTCTAACTTGGGACGAACAAAGACAAACTTAAGTCTCATTCTAAGGTTTGTCTAAGTTCGTCCCAAGTTAGTCTCTTTCTAAGGACGAACTTAGACAAACCTTAGTATGAGACTAACGAGACTAACTTGGGACGAACAAAGACAAACTTAAGTCTCATTCTAAGGTTTGTCTAAGTTCGTCGCAAGTTAGTCTCTTTCTAAGGACGAACTTAGACAAACCTTAGAATGAGACTAACGAGTCTAACTTGGGACGAACAAAGACAAACTTAAGTCTCATTCTAAGGTTTGTCTAAGTTCGTCCCAAGTTAGTCTCTTTCTAAGGACGAACTTAGACAAACCTTAGAATGAGACTAATGAGACTAACTTGGGACGAACAATGACAAACTTAAGTCTCATTCTAAGGTTTGTCTAAGTTCGTCCCAAGTTAGTCTCTTTCTAAGGACGAACTTAGACAAACCTTAGAATGAGACTAACGAGACTAACTTGGGACGAACAAAGACAAACTTAAGTCTCATTCTAAGGTTTGTCCAAGTTCGTCCCAAGTTAGTCTCTTTCTAAGGACGAACTTAGACAAACCTTAGAATGAGACTAACGAGACTAACTTTGGACGAACAAAGCCAAACGTAAGTCTCATTCTAAGGTTTGTCTTAGTTCGTCCCAAGTTAGTCTCTTTCTAAGGACGAACTTAGACAAACCTTAGAATGAGACTAACGTGACTAACTTGGGACGAACAACGACAAACGTTAGTCTCATTCTAAGGTTTGTCTTAGTTCGTCCCAAGTTAGTCTCTTTCTAAGGACGAACTTAGACAAACCTTAGAAAGAGACTAACTTGGGACGAAAAAAGACAAACTTAAGTCTCATTCTAAGGTTTGTCTAAGTTCGTCCCAAGTTAGTCTCTTTCTAAGGACGAACTTAGACAAACCTTAGAATGAGACTAACGAGACTAACTTGGGACGAACAAAGACAAACTTAAGTCTCATTCTAAGGTTTGTTTAAGTTCGTCCCAAGTTAGTCTCTTTCTAAGGACGAACTTAGACAAACCTTAGAATGAGACTAACGAGTCTAACTTGGGACGAACAAAGACAAACTTAAGTCTCATTCTAAGGTTTGTCTAAGTTCGTCCCAAGTTAGTCTCTTTCTAAGGACGAACTTAGACAAACCTTAGTATGAGACTAACGAGACTAACTTGGGACGAACAAAGACAAACTTAAGTCTCATTCTAAGGTTTGTCTAAGTTCGTCGCAAGTTAGTCTCTTTCTAAGGACGAACTTAGACAAACCTTAGAATGAGACTAACTTGGGACGAACAAAGAAAAACTTAAGTCTCATTCTAAGGTTTGTCTAAGTTCGTCCCAAGTTAGTCTCTTTCTAAGGACGAACTTTGACAAACCTTAGAATGAGACTAACGAGTCTAACTTGGGACGAACAAAGACAAACTTAAGTCTCATTCTAAGGTTTGTCTAAGTTCGTCCCAAGTTAGTCTCTTTCTAAGGACGAACTTAGACAAACCTTAGAATGAGACTAACGAGTCTAACTTGGGACGAACAAAGACAATCTCATTCTAAGGTTTGTCTAAGTTCGACCCAAGTTAGTCTCTTCTAAGGACGAACTTAGACAAACCTTAGAATGAGACTAACGAGACTAAATTGGGACGAACAAAGACAAACTTAAGTCTCATTCTAAGGTTTGTCTAAGTTCGTCCCAAGTTAGTCTCTTTCTAAGGACGAACTTAGACAAACCTTAGAATGAGACTAACGAGACTAACTTGGGACGAACAAAGACAAACGTTAGTCTCATTCTAAGGTTTGTCTTAGTTCGTCCCAAGTTAGTCACTTTCTAAGGACGAACTTAGACAAACCTTAGAATGAGACTAACGAGACTAACATGGGACGAACAAAGACAAACTTAAGTCTCATTCTAAGGTTTGTCTAGGTTCGTCCCAAGTTAGTCTCTTTCTAAGGACGAACTTAGACAAACCTTAGAATGAGAACGAGACTAACTTGGGACGAACAAAGACAAACTTAAGTCTCATTCTAAGGTTTGTCTAAGTTCGTCCCAAGTTAGTCTCTTTCTAAGGACGAACTTAGACAAACCTTAGAATGAGACTAACGAGACTAACTTGGGACGAACAATGACAAACTTAAGTCTCATTCTAAGGTTTGTCTAAGTTCGTCCCAAGTTAGTCTATTTCTAAGGACGAACTTTGACAAACCTTAGAATGAGACTAACGAGACTAACTTTGGACGAACAAAGACAAACGTTAGTCTCATTCTAAGGTTTGTCTTAGTTCGTCCCAAGTTAGTCTCTTTCTAAGGACGAACTTAGACAAACCTTAGAATGAGACTTACGTGACTAACTTGGGACGAACAAAGACAAACGTTAGTCTCATTCTAAGGTTTGTCTTAGTTCGTCCCAAGTTAGTCTCTTTCTGAGGACGAACTTAGACAAACCTTAGAATGAGACTAACGGCACTAACTTGGGACGAACAAAGACAAACTTAAGTCTCATTCTGAGGTTTGTCTAAGTTCGTCCCAAGTTAGTCTCTTTCTAAGGACGAACTTAGACAACCCTTAGAATGAGACTAACGAGACTAACTTGGGACGAACAAAGACAAACTTAAGTCTCATTCTAAGGTTTGTCTTAGATCGTCCCAAGTTAGTCTCTTTCTAAGGACGAACTTAGACAAACCTTAGAATGAGACTAAAGAGACTAACTTGGGACGAACAAAGACAAACTTAAGTTTCATTATAAGGTTTGTCTTAGTTCGTCCCAAGTTAGTCTCTTTCTAAGGACGAACTTAGACAAACCTTACAATGAGACTAACGAGACTAACATGGGACGAACAACGACAAACTTAAGTCTCATTCTAAGGTTTGTCTAGGTTCGTCCCAAGTTAGTCTCTTTCTAAGGACGAACTTAGACAAACCTTAGAATGAGACTAACGAGTCTAACTTGGGACGAACAAAGACAATCTCATTCTAAGGTTTGTCTAAGTTCGACCCAAGTTAGTCTCTTCTAAGGACGAACTTAGACAAACCTAAGAATGAGACTAACGAGACTAAATTGGGACGAACAAAGACAAACTTAAGTCTCATTCTAAGGTTTGTCTAAGTTCGTCCCAAGTTAGTCTCTTTCTAAGGACGAACTTAGACAAACCTTAGAATGAGACTAACGAGACTAACTTGGGACGAACAAAGACAAACGTTAGTCTCATTCTAAGGTTTGTCTTAGTTCGTCCCAAGTTAGTCACTTTCTAAGGACGAACTTAGACAAACCTTAGAAAGAGACTAACTTGGGACGAAAAAAGACAAACTTAAGTCTCATTCTAAGGTTTGTCTAAGTTCGTCCCAAGTTAGTCTCTTTCTAAGGACGAACTTAGACAAACCTTAGAATGAGACTAACGAGACTAACTTGGGACGAACAAAGACAAACTTAAGTCTCATTCTAAGGTTTGTTTAAGTTCGTCCCAAGTTAGTCTCTTTCTAAGGACGAACTTAGACAAACCTTAGAATGAGACTAACGAGTCTAACTTGGGACGAACAAAGACAAACTTAAGTCTCATTCTAAGGTTTGTCTAAGTTCGTCCCAAGTTAGTCTCTTTCTAAGGACGAACTTAGACAAACCTTAGTATGAGACTAACGAGACTAACTTGGGACGAACAAAGACAAACTTAAGTCTCATTCTAAGGTTTGTCTAAGTTCGTCGCAAGTTAGTCTCTTTCTAAGGACGAACTTAGACAAACCTTAGAATGAGACTAACGAGTCTAACTTGGGACGAACAAAGACAAACTTAAGTCTCATTCTAAGGTTTGTCTAAGTTCGTCCCAAGTTAGTCTCTTTCTAAGGACGAACTTAGACAAACCTTAGAATGAGACTAATGAGACTAACTTGGGACGAACAATGACAAACTTAAGTCTCATTCTAAGGTTTGTCTAAGTTCGTCCCAAGTTAGTCTCTTTCTAAGGACGAACTTAGACAAACCTTAGAATGAGACTAACGAGACTAACTTGGGACGAACAAAGACAAACTTAAGTCTCATTCTAAGGTTTGTCCAAGTTCGTCCCAAGTTAGTCTCTTTCTAAGGACGAACTTAGACAAACCTTAGAATGAGACTAACGAGACTAACTTTGGACGAACAAAGCCAAACGTAAGTCTCATTCTAAGGTTTGTCTTAGTTCGTCCCAAGTTAGTCTCTTTCTAAGGACGAACTTAGACAAACCTTAGAATGAGACTAACGTGACTAACTTGGGACGAACAACGACAAACGTTAGTCTCATTCTAAGGTTTGTCTTAGTTCGTCCCAAGTTAGTCTCTTTCTAAGGACGAACTTAGACAAACCTTAGAAAGAGACTAACTTGGGACGAAAAAAGACAAACTTAAGTCTCATTCTAAGGTTTGTCTAAGTTCGTCCCAAGTTAGTCTCTTTCTAAGGACGAACTTAGACAAACTTTAGAATGAGACTAACGAGACTAACTTGGGACGAACAAAGACAAACTTAAGTCTCATTCTAAGGTTTGTTTAAGTTCGTCCCAAGTTAGTCTCTTTCTAAGGACGAACTTAGACAAACCTTAGAATGAGACTAACGAGTCTAACTTGGGACGAACAAAGACAAACTTAAGTCTCATTCTAAGGTTTGTCTAAGTTCGTCCCAAGTTAGTCTCTTTCTAAGGACGAACTTAGACAAACCTTAGTATGAGACTAACGAGACTAACTTGGGACGAACAAAGACAAACTTAAGTCTCATTCTAAGGTTTGTCTAAGTTCGTCGCAAGTTAGTCTCTTTCTAAGGACGAACTTAGACAAACCTTAGAATGAGACTAACTTGGGACGAACAAAGAAAAACTTAAGTCTCATTCTAAGGTTTGTCTAAGTTCGTCCCAAGTTAGTCTCTTTCTAAGGACGAACTTTGACAAACCTTAGAATGAGACTAACGAGTCTAACTTGGGACGAACAAAGACAAACTTAAGTCTCATTCTAAGGTTTGTCTAAGTTCGTCCCAAGTTAGTCTCTTTCTAAGGACGAACTTAGACAAACCTTAGAATGAGACTAACGAGTCTAACTTGGGACGAACAAAGACAATCTCATTCTAAGGTTTGTCTAAGTTCGACCCAAGTTAGTCTCTTCTAAGGACGAACTTAGACAAACCTTAGAATGAGACTAACGAGACTAAATTGGGACGAACAAAGACAAACTTAAGTCTCATTCTAAGGTTTGTCTAAGTTCGTCCCAAGTTAGTCTCTTTCTAAGGACGAACTTAGACAAACCTTAGAATGAGACTAACGAGACTAACTTGGGACGAACAAAGACAAACGTTAGTCTCATTCTAAGGTTTGTCTTAGTTCGTCCCAAGTTAGTCACTTTCTAAGGACGAACTTAGACAAACCTTAGAATGAGACTAACGAGACTAACATGGGACGAACAAAGACAAACTTAAGTCTCATTCTAAGGTTTGTCTAGGTTCGTCCCAAGTTAGTCTCTTTCTAAGGACGAACTTAGACAAACCTTAGAATGAGAACGAGACTAACTTGGGACGAACAAAGACAAACTTAAGTCTCATTCTAAGGTTTGTCTAAGTTCGTCCCAAGTTAGTCTCTTTCTAAGGACGAACTTAGACAAACCTTAGAATGAGACTAACGAGACTAACTTGGGACGAACAATGACAAACTTAAGTCTCATTCTAAGGTTTGTCTAAGTTCGTCCCAAGTTAGTCTATTTCTAAGGACGAACTTTGACAAACCTTAGAATGAGACTAACGAGACTAACTTTGGACGAACAAAGACAAACGTTAGTCTCATTCTAAGGTTTGTCTTAGTTCGTCCCAAGTTAGTCTCTTTCTAAGGACGAACTTAGACAAACCTTAGAATGAGACTTACGTGACTAACTTGGGACGAACAAAGACAAACGTTAGTCTCATTCTAAGGTTTGTCTTAGTTCGTCCCAAGTTAGTCTCTTTCTGAGGACGAACTTAGACAAACCTTAGAATGAGACTAACGGCACTAACTTGGGACGAACAAAGACAAACTTAAGTCTCATTCTGAGGTTTGTCTAAGTTCGTCCCAAGTTAGTCTCTTTCTAAGGACGAACTTAGACAACCCTTAGAATGAGACTAACGAGACTAACTTGGGACGAACAAAGACAAACTTAAGTCTCATTCTAAGGTTTGTCTTAGATCGTCCCAAGTTAGTCTCTTTCTAAGGACGAACTTAGACAAACCTTAGAATGAGACTAAAGAGACTAACTTGGGACGAACAAAGACAAACTTAAGTTTCATTATAAGGTTTGTCTTAGTTCGTCCCAAGTTAGTCTCTTTCTAAGGACGAACTTAGACAAACCTTACAATGAGACTAACGAGACTAACATGGGACGAACAACGACAAACTTAAGTCTCATTCTAAGGTTTGTCTAGGTTCGTCCCAAGTTAGTCTCTTTCTAAGGACGAACTTAGACAAACCTTAGAATGAGACTAACGAGTCTAACTTGGGACGAACAAAGACAATCTCATTCTAAGGTTTGTCTAAGTTCGACCCAAGTTAGTCTCTTCTAAGGACGAACTTAGACAAACCTAAGAATGAGACTAACGAGACTAAATTGGGACGAACAAAGACAAACTTAAGTCTCATTCTAAGGTTTGTCTAAGTTCGTCCCAAGTTAGTCTCTTTCTAAGGACGAACTTAGACAAACCTTAGAATGAGACTAACGAGACTAACTTGGGACGAACAAAGACAAACGTTAGTCTCATTCTAAGGTTTGTCTTAGTTCGTCCCAAGTTAGTCACTTTCTAAGGACGAACTTAGACAAACCTTAGAAAGAGACTAACTTGGGACAAAAAAAGACAAACTTAAGTCTCATTCTAAGGTTTGTCTAAGTTCGTCCCAAGTTAGTCTCTTTCTAAGGACGAACTTAGACAAACCTTACAATGAGACTAACGAGACTAACATGGGACGAACAGAGACAAACTTAAGTCTCATTCTAAGGTTTGTCTAGGTTCGTCCCAAGTTAGTCTCTTTCTAAGGACGAACTTAGACAAACCGAAGAATGAGAATGAGACTAACTTGGGACGAACAAAGACAAACTTAAGTCTCATTCTAAGGTTTGTCTAAGTTCGTCCCAAGTTAGTCTTTTTCTAAGGACGAACTTAGACAAACCTTAGAATGAGACTAACGAGACTAACTTGGGACGAACAATGACAAACTTAAGTCTCATTCTAAGGTTTGTCTAAGTTCGTCCCAAGTTAGTCTCTTTCTAAGGACGAACTTAGACAAACCTTAGAATGAGACTAACGAGACTAACTTGGGACGAACAATGACAAACTTAAGTCTCATTCTAAGGTTTGTCTAAGTTCGTCCCAAGTTAGTCTATTTCTAAGGACGAACTTAGACAAACCTTAGAATAAGACTAACGAGACTAACTTGGGACGAACAAAGACAAACTTAAGTCTCATTCTAAGGTTTGTCTAAGTTCGTCCCAAGTTAGTCTCTTTCTAAGGACGAACTTAGACAAACCTTAGAATGAGACTAACGAGTCTAACTTGGGACGAACAAAGACAAACTTAAGTCTCATTCTAAGGTTTGTCTAAGTTCGTCCCAAGTTAGTCTCTTTCTAAGGACGAACTTAGACAAACCTTACAATGAGACTAACGAGACTAAATTAGGACGAACAAAGACAAACTTAAGTCTCATTTTAAGGTTTGTCTAAGTTCGTCCCAAGTTAGTCTCTTTCTAAGGACGAACTTAGACAAACCATAGAATGAGACTAACGAGACTAAATTGGGACAAACAAAGACAAACTTAAGTCTCATTCTAAGGTTTGTCTAAGTTCGTCCCACGTTAGTCTATTTCTAAGGACGAACTTAGACAAACCTTAGAATGAGACTAACGAGACAAAGTTGGGACAAACAAAGACAAACTTAAGTCTCATTCTAAGGTTTGTCTAAGTTCGTCCCAAGTTATTCTCTTTCTAAGGACGAACTTAGACAAACCTAAGAATGAGACTAACGAGACTAACTTGGGACGAACAAAGACAAACTTAAGTCTCATTCTAAGGTTTGTCTTAGTTCGTCCCAAGTTAGTCTCTTTCTAAGGACAAACTTAGACAACCCTAAGAATGAGACTAACGAGACTAACTTGGGACGAACAAAGACAAACTTAAGTCTCATTCTAAGGTTTGTCTAAGTTCGTCCCAAGTTAGTCTCTTTCTAAGGACGAACTTAGACAAACCTTAGAATGAGACTAACGAGACTAACTTGGGACAAACAAAGACAAACTTAAGTCTCATTCTAAGGTTTGTCTTAGTTCGTCCCAAGTTAGTCTCTTTCTAAGGACGAACTTAGACAAACCTTAGAATGAGACTAACGAGACTAACTTGGGACGAACAAAGACAAACTTAAGTCTCATTCGAAGGTTTGTCTTAGTTCGTCCCAAGTTAGTCTCGTTCTAAGGACGAACTTAGACAAACGTTAGAATGAGACTAACGAGACTAACTTGGGACGAACAAAGACAAACTTAAGTCTCATTCTAAGGTTTGTCTAAGTTCGTCCCAAGTTAGTCTCTTTCTAAGGACGAACTTAGACAAACCTTAGTATGAGACTAAAGAGACTAACTTGGGAAGAACAAAGACAAACTTAAGTCTCATTCTAAGGTTTGTCTAAGTTCGTCCAAAGTTAGTCTCTTTCTAAGGACGAACTTAGACAAACCTTAGAATGAGACTAACGAGACTAACTTGGGACGAACAAAGACAAACGTTAGTCTCATTCTAAGGTTTGTCTTAGTTCGTCCCAAGTTAGTCACTTTCTAAGGACGAACTTAGACAAACCTTAGAAAGAGACTAACTTGGGACGAAAAAAGACAAACTTAAGTCTCATTCTAAGGTTTGTCTAAGTTCGACCCAAGTTAGTCTCTTTCTAAGGACGAACTTAGACAAACCTTAGATTGAGACTAACGAGACTAACTTGGGACGAACGAAGACAAACTTAAGTCTCATTCTAAGGTTTGTTTAAGTTCGTCCCAAGTGAGTCTCTTTCTAAGGACGAACTTAGACAACCCTTAGAATGAGACGAACGAGTCTAACTTGGGACGAACAAAGACAAACTTAAGTCTCATTCTAAGGTTTGTCTAAGTTCGTCCCAAGTTAGTCTCTTTCTAAGGACGAACTTAGACAAACCTTAGTATGAGACTAACGAGACTAACTTGGGACGAACAAAGACAAACTTAAGTCTCATTCTAAGGTTTGTCTAAGTTCGTCCCAAGTTAGTCTCTTTCTAAGGACGAACTTTGACAAACCTTAGAATGAGACTAACGAGTCTGACTTGGGACGAACAAAGACAAACTTAAGTCTCATTCTAAGGTTTGTCTAAGTTCGTCCCAAGTTAGTCTCTTTCTAAGGACAAACTTAGACAAACCTTAGAATGAGACTAACGAGTCTAACTTGGGACGAACAAAGACAATCTCATTCTAAGGTTTGTCTAAGTTCGACCCAAGTTAGTCTCTTCTAAGGACGAACTTAGACAAACCTTAGAATGAGACTAACGAGACTAAATTGGGACGAACAAAGACAAACTTAAGTCTCATTCTAAGGTTTGTCTAAGTTCGTCCCAAGTTAGTCTCTTTCTAAGGACGAACTTAGACAAACCTTAGAATGAGACTAACGAGACTAACTTGAGACGAACAAAGACAAACGTTAGTCTCATTCTAAGGTTTGTCTTAGTTCGTCCCAAGTTAGTCACTTTCTAAGGACGAACTTAGACAAACCTTAGAAAGAGACTAACTTGGGACAAAAAAAGACAAACTTAAGTCTCATTCTAAGGTTTGTCTAAGTTCGTCCCAAGTTAGTCTCTTTCTAAGGACGAACTTAGACAAACCTTACAATGAGACTAACGAGACTAACATGGGACGAACAAAGACAAACTTAAGTCTCATTCTAAGGTTTGTCTAGGTTCGTCCCAAGTTAGTCTCTTTCTAAGGACGAACTTAGACAAACCTTAGAATGAGAACGAGACTAACTTGGGACGAACAAAGACAAACTTAAGTCTCATTCTAAGGTTTGTCTAAGTTCGTCCCAAGTTAGTCTCTTTCTAAGGACGAACTTAGACAAACCTTAGAATGAGACTAACGAGACTAACTTGGGACGAACAATGACAAACTTAAGTCTCATTCTAAGGTTTGTCTAATTTCGTCCCAAGTTAGTCTATTTCTAAGGACGAACTTTGACAAACCTTAGAATGAGACTAACGAGACTAACTTTGGACGAACAAAGACAAACGTTAGTCTCATTCTAAGGTTTGTCTTAGTACGTCCCAAGTTAGTCTCTTTCTAAGGACGAACTTAGACAAACCTTAGAATGAGACTTACGAGACTAACTTGGGACGAACAAAGACAAACGTTAGTCTCATTCTAAGGTTTGTCTTAGTTCGTCCCAAGTTAGTCTCTTTCTGAGGACGAACTTAGACAAACCTTAGAATGAGACTAACGGCACTAACTTGGGACGAACAAAGACAAACTTAAGTCTCATTCTGAGGTTTGTCTAAGTTCGTCCCAAGTTAGTCTCTTTCTAAGGACGAACTTAGACAAACCTTAGAATAAGACTAACGAGACTAACTTGGGACGAACAAAGACAAACTTAAGTCTCATTCTAAGGTTTGTCTTAGATCGTCCCAAGTTAGTCTCTTTCTAAGGACGAACTTAGACAAACCTTAGAATGAGACTAAAGAGACTAACTTGGGACGAACAAAGACAAACTTAAGTTTCATTATAAGGTTTGTCTTAGTTCGTCCCAAGTTAGTCTCTTTCTAAGGACGAACTTAGACAAACCTTACAATGAGACTAACGAGACTAACATGGGACGAACAACGACAAACTTAAGTCTCATTCTAAGGTTTGTCTAGGTTCGTCCCAAGTTAGTCTCTTTCTAAGGACGAACTTAGACAAACCTTAGAATGAGACTAACGAGTCTAACTTGGGACGAACAAAGACAATCTCATTCCAAGGTTTGTCTAAGTTCGACCCAAGTTAGTCTCTTCTAAGGACGAACTTAGACAAACCTTAGAATGAGACTAACGAGACTAAATTGGGACGAACAAAGACAAACTTAAGTCTCATTCTAAGGTTTGTCTAAGTTCGTCCCAAGTTAGTCTCTTTCTAAGGACGAACTTAGACAAACCCTAGAATGAGACTAACGAGACTAACTTGGGACGAACAAAGACAAACGTTAGTCTCATTCTAAGGTTTGTCTTAGTTCGTCCCAAGTTAGTCACTTTCTAAGGACGAACTTAGACAAACCTTAGAAAGAGACTAACTTGGGACAAAAAAAGACAAACTTAAGTCTCATTCTAAGGTTTGTCTAAGTTCGTCCCAAGTTAGTCTCTTTCTAAGGACGAACTTCGACAAACCTTACAATGAGACTAACGAGACTAACATGGGACGAACAGAGACAAACTTAAGTCTCATTCTAAGGTTTGTCTAGGTTCGTCCCAAGTTAGTCTCTTTCTAAGGACGAACTTAGACAAACCTTAGAATGAGAACGAGACTAACTTGGGACGAACAAAGACAAACTTAAGTCTCATTCTAAGGTTTGTCTAAGTTCGTCCCAAGTTAGTCTCTTTCTAAGGACGAACTTAGACAAACCTTAGAATGAGACTAACGAGACTAACTTGGGACGAACAATGACAAACTTAAGTCTCATTCTAAGGTTTGTCTAAGTTCGTCCCAAGTTAGTCTCTTTCTAAGGACGAACTTAGACAAACCTTAGAATGAGACTAACGAGACTAACTTGGGACGAACAATGACAAACTTAAGTCTCATTCTAAGGTTTGTCTAAGTTCGTCCCAAGTTAGTCTATTTCTAAGGACGAACTTAGACAAACCTTAGAATAAGACTAACGAGACTAACTTGGGACGAACAAAGACAAACTTAAGTCTCATTCTAAGGTTTGTCTAAGTTCGTCCCAAGTTAGTCTCTTTCTAAGGACGAACTTAGACAAACCTTAGAATGAGACTAACGAGACTAACTTTGGACGAACAAAGACAAACGTTAGTCTCATTCTAAGGTTTGTCTTAGTTCGTCCCAAGTTAGTCTCTTTCTAAGGACGAACTTAGACAAACCTTAGAATGAGACTTACGAGACTAAGTTGGGACGTACAAAGACAAACGTTAGTCTCATTCTAAGGTTTGTCTTAGTTCGTCCCAAGTTAGTCTCTTTCTGAGGACGAACTTAGACAAACCTTAGAATGAGACTAACGGCACTAACTTGGGACGAACAAAGACAAACTTAAGTCTCATTCTGAGGTTTGTCTAAGGTCGTCCCAAGTTAGTCTCTTTCTAAGGACGAACTTAGACAAACCTTAGAATGAGACTAACGAGACTAACTTGGGACGAACAAAGACAAACTTAAGTCTCATTCTAAGGTTTGTCAATGTTCGTCCCAAGTTAGTCTCTTTCTAAGGACGAACTTAGACAAACCTTAGAATGAGACTAACGAGACTAACTTTGGACGAACAAAGACAAACGTTAGTCTCATTCTAAGGTTTGTCTTAGTTCGTCCCAAGTTAGTCTCTTTCTAAGGACGAACTTAGACAAACCTTAGAATGAGACTAACGAGACTAACTTGGGACGAACAATGACAAACTTAAGTCTCATTCTAAGGTTTGTCTAAGTTCGTCCCAAGTTAGTCTCTTTCTAAGGACGAACTTAGACAAACCTTTGAATGAGACTAACGAGACTAACTTGGGACGAACAAAGACAAACTTAAGTCTCATTCTAAGGTTTGTCCAAGTTCGTCCCAAGTTAGTCTCTTTCTAAGGACGAACTTAGACAAACCTTAGAATGAGACCAACGAGACTAACTTTGGACGAACAAAGCCAAACGTAAGTCTCATTCTAAGGTTTGTCTTAGTTCGTCCCAAGTTAGTCTCTTTCTAAGGACGAACTTAGACAAACCTTAGAAAGAGACTAACTTGGGACGAAAAAAGACAAACTTAAGTCTCATTCTAAGGTTTGTCTAAGTTCGTCCCAAGTTAGTCTCTTTCTAAGGACGAACTTAGACAAACCTTAGAATGAGACTAACGAGACTAACTTGGGACGAACAAAGACAAACTTAAGTCTCATTCTAAGGTTTGTTTAAGTTCGTCCCAAGTTAGTCTCTTTCTAAGGACGAACTTAGACAAACCTTAGAATGAGACTAACGAGTCTAACTTGGGACGAACAAAGACAAACTTAAGTCTCATTCTAAGGTTTGTCAAAGTTCGTCCCAAGTTAGTCTCTTTCTAAGGACGAACTTAAACAAACCTTAGTATGAGACTAACGAGACTAACTTGGGACGAACAAAGACAAACTTAAGTCTCATTCTAAGGTTTGTCTAAGTTCATCGCAAGTTAGTCTCTTTCTAAGGACGAACTTAGACAAACCTTAGAATGAGACTAACGAGTCTAACTTGGGACGAACAAAGACAAACTTAAGTATCATTCTAAGGTTTGTCTAAGTTCGTCCCAAGTTAGTCTCTTTCTAAGGACGAACTTAGACAAACCTTAGAATGAGACTAACGAGACTAAATTGGGACGAACAAAGACAAACTTAAGTCTCATTCTAAGGTTTGTCTAAGTTCATCCCAAGTTAGTCTCTTTCTAAGGACGAACTTAGACAAACCTTAGAATGAGACTAACGAGACTAAATTGGGACAAACAAAGACAAACTTAAGTCTCATTCTAAGGTTTATCTAAGTTCGTCCCACGTTAGTCTATTTCTAAGGACGAACTTAGACAAACCTTAGAATGAGACTAACGAGACAAAGTTGGGACAAACAAAGACAAACTTAAGTCTCATTCTAAGGTTTGTCTAAGTTCATCCCAAGTTATTCTCTTTCTAAGGACGAACTTGGACAAACCTTAGAATGAGACTAACGAGACTAACTTGGGACGAACAAAGACAAACTTAAGTCTCATTCTAAGGTTTGTCTTAGTTCGTCCCAAGTTAGTCTCTTTCTAAGGACGAACTTAGACAAACCTTAGAATGAGACTAACGAGACTAACTTGGGACGAACAAAGACAAACTTAAGTCTCATTCTAAGGTTTGTCTAAGTTCGTCCCAAGTTAGTCTCTTTCTAAGGATGAACTTAGAAAGAGACTAACTTGGGACAAACAAAGACAAACTTAAGTCTCATTCGAAGGTTTGTCTTAGTTCGTCCCAAGTTAGTCTCGTTCTAAGGACGAACTTAGACAAACGTTAGAATGAGACTAACGAGACTAACTTGGGACGAACAAAGACAAACTTAAGTCTCATTCTAAGGTTTGTCTATGTTCGTCCCAAGTTAGTCTCTTTCTAAGGACGAACTTAGACAAACCTTAGAATGAGACTAGCGAGACTAACTTGGGACGAACAAAGACAAACTTAAGTCTCATTCTAAGGTTTGTCTAAGTTCGTCCCAAGTTAGTCTCTTTCTAAGGACGAACTTAGACAAACCTTAGAATGAGACTAACGAGACAAAGTTGGGACAAACAAAGACAAACTTAAGTCTCATTCTAAGGTTTGTCTAAGTTCGTCCCAAGTTAGTCTCTTTCTAAGGACGAACTTGGACAAACCTTAGAATGAGACTAACGAGACTAACTTGGGACGAACAAAGACAAACTTAAGTCTCATTCTAAGGTTTGTCTTAGTTCGTCCCAAGTTAGTCTCTTTCTAAGGACGAACTTAGACAAACCTTAAAATGAGACTAACGAGACTAACTTGGGACGAACAAAGACAAACTTAAGTCTCATTCTAAGGTTTGTCTAAGTTCGTCCCAAGTTAGTCTCTTTCTAAGGATGAACTTAGACAAACCTTAGAATGAGACTAACGAGACTAACTTGGGACGAACAAAGACAAACTTAAGTCTCATTCTAAGGTTTGTCATAGTTCGTCCCAAGTTAGTCCCGTTCTAAGGACGAACTTAGACAAACGTTAGAATGAGACTAACGAGACTAACTTGGGACGAACAATGACAAACTTATGTCTCATTCTAAGGTTTGTCTAAGTTCGTCCCAAGTTAGTCTATTTCTAAGGACTAACTTAGACAAACCTTAGAATGAGACTAACTTGGGACGAAAAAAGACAAACTTAAGTCTCATTCTAAGGTTTGTCTAAGTTCGTCCCAAGTTAGTCTCTTTCTAAGGACGAACTTAGACAAACCTTAGAATGAGACTAACGAGACTAACTTGGGACGAACAAAGACAAACTTAAGTCTCATTCTAAGGTTTGTTTAAGTTCGTCCCAAGTTAGTCTCTTTCTAAGGACGAACTTAGACAAACCTTAGAATGAGACTAACGAGTCTAACTTGGGACGAACAAAGACGAACTTAAGTCTCATTCTAAGGTTTGTCTAAGTTTGTCCCAAGTTAGTCTCTTTCTAAGGACGAACTTAGACAAACCTTATTATGAGACTAAGGAGACTAACTTGGGACGAACAAAGACAAACTTAAGTCTCATTCTAAGGTTTGTCTAAGTTCGTCCCAAGTTAGTCTCTTTCTAAGGACGAACTTAGACAAACCTTAGAATGAGACTAACGAGACTAAATTGGGACAAACAAAGACAAACTTAAGTCTCATTCTAAGGTTTGTCTAAGTTCGTCCCACGTTAGTCTCTTTCTAAGGACGAACTTAGACAAACCTTAGAATGAGACTAACGAGACTAACTTGGGACAAACAAAGACAAACTTAAGTCTCATTCTAAGGTTTGTCTTAGTTCGTCCCAAGTTAGTCTCTTTCTAAGGACGAACTTAGACAAACCTTAGAATGAGACTAACGAGACTAACTTGGGACGAACAAAGACAAACTTAAGTCTCATTCTAAGGTTTGTCTATGTTCGTCCCAAGTTAGTCTCTTTCTAAGGACGAACTTAGACAAACCTTAGAATGAGACTAACGAGACTAACTTGGGACGAACAAAGACAAACTTAAGTCTCATTCTAAGGTTTGTCTAAGTTCGTCCCAAGTTAGTCTCTTTCTAAGGACGAACTTAGACAAACCTTAGAATGAGACTAACGAGACAAAGTTGGGACAAACAAAGACAAACTTAAGTCTCATTCTAAGGTTTGTCTAAGTTCGTCCCAAGTTAGTCTCTTTCTAAGGACGAACTTGGACAAACCTTAGAATGAGACTAACGAGACTAACTTGGGACGAACAAAGACAAACTTAAGTCTCATTCTAAGGTTTGTCTTAGTTCGTCCCAAGTTAGTCTCTTTCTAAGGACGAACTTAGACAAACCTTAGAATGAGACTAAGGAGACTAACTTGGGACGAACAAAGACAAACTTTAGTCTCATTCTAAGGTTTGACTAAGTTCGTCCCAAGTTAGTCTCTTTCTAAGGATGAACTTAGACAAACCTTAGAAGGAGACTAACGAGACTAACTTGGGACGAACAAAGACAAACTTAAGTCTCATTCTAAGGTTTGTCTTAGTTCGTCCCAAGTTAGTCCCGTTCTAAGGACGAACTTAGACAAACGTTAGAATGAGACTAACGAGTCTAACTTGGGACGAACAAAGACGAACTTAAGTCTCATTCTAAGGTTTGTCTAAGTTTGTCCCAAGTTAGTCTCTTTCTAAGGACGAACTTAGACAAACCTTAGTATGAGACTAAGGAGACTAACTTGGGACGAACAAAGACAAACTTAAGTCTCATTCTAAGGTTTGTCTAAGTTCGTCCCAAGTTAGTCTCTTTCTAAGGACGAACTTAGACAAACCTTAGAATGAGACTAACGAGTCTAACTTGGGACGAACAAAGACAAACTTAAGTCTCATTCTAAGGTTTGTCTAAGTTCGACCCAAGTTAGTCTCTTCTAAGGACGAACTTAGACAAACCTTAGAATGAGACTAACGAGACTAAATTGGGACGAACAAAGACAAACTTAAGTCTCATTCTAAGGTTTGTCTAAGTTCGTCCCAAGTTAGTCTCTTTCTAAGGACGAACTTAGACAAACCTTAGAATGAGACTAACGAGACAAAGTTGGGACAAACAAAGACAAACTTAAGTCTCATTCTAAGGTTTGTCTAAGTTCGTCCCAAGTTAGTCTCTTTCTAAGGACGAACTTAGACAAACCTAAGAATGAGACTAACGACACTAACTTTGGGCGAACAAAGACAAACTTAAGTCTCATTCTAAGGTTTGTCTTAGTTCGTCCCAAGTTAGTCTCTTTCTAAGGACGAACTTAGACAAACCTTAGAATGAGACTTACGAGAATAACATGGGACGAACAATGACGAACGTTAGTCTCATTCTAAGGTTTGTCTTAGTTCGTCCCAACTTAGTCTCTTTCTGAGGACGAACTTAGACAAACCTTAGAATGAGACTAACGGCACTAACTTGGGACGAACAATGACAAACTTAAGTCTCATTCTAAGGTTTGTCTAAGTTCGTCCCAAGTTAGTCTATTTCTAAGGACGAACTTAGACAAACCTTAGAATGAGACTAACTTGGGACGAAAAAAGACAAACTTAAGTCTCATTCTAAGGTTTGTCTAAGTTCATCCCAAGTTAGTCTCTTTCTAAGGACGAACTTAGACAAACCTTAGAATGAGACTAACGAGACTAACTTGGGACGAACAAAGACAAACTTAAGTCTCATTCTAAGGTTTGTTTAAGTTCGTCCCAAGTTTGTCTCTTTCTAAGGACGAACTTAGACAAACCTTAGAATGAGACTAACGAGTCTAACTTGGGATGAACAAAGACGAACTTAAGTCTCATTCTAAGGTTTGTCTAAGTTTGTCCCAAGTTAGTCTCTTTCTAAGGACGAACTTAGACAAACCTTAGTATGAGACTAAGGAGACTAACTTGGGACGAACAAAGACAAACTTAAGTCTCATTCTAAGGTTTGTCTAAGTTCGTCCCAAGTTAGTCTCTTTCTAAGGACGAACTTAGACAAACCTTAGAATGAGACTAACGAGTCTAACTTGGGACGAACAAAGACAAACTTAAGTCTCATTCTAAGGTTTGTCTAAGTTCGACCCAAGTTAGTCTCTTCTAAGGACGAACTTAGACAAACCTTAGAATGAGACTAACGAGACTAAATTGGGACGAACAAAGACAAACTTAAGTCTCATTCTAAGGTTTGTCTAAGTTCGTCCCAAGTTAGTCTCTTTCTAAGGACGAACTTAGACAAACCTTAGAATGAGACTAACGAGACAAAGTTGGGACAAACAAAGACAAACTTAAGTCTCATTCTAAGGTTTGTCTAAGTTCGTCCCAAGTTAGTCTCTTTCTAAGGACGAACTTAGACAAACCTAAGAATGAGACTAACGACACTAACTTTGGGCGAACAAAGACAAACTTAAGTCTCATTCTAAGGTTTGTCTTAGTTCGTCCCAAGTTAGTCTCTTTCTAAGGACGAACTTAGACAAACCTTAGAATGAGACTTACGAGAATAACATGGGACGAACAATGACAAACGTTAGTCTCATTCTAAGGTTTGTCTTAGTTCGTCCCAACTTAGTCTCTTTCTGAGGACGAACTTAGACAAACCTTAGAATGAGACTAACGGCACTAACTTGGGACGAACAATGACAAACTTAAGTCTCATTCTAAGGTTTGTCTAAGTTCGTCCCAAGTTAGTCTATTTCTAAGGACGAACTTAGACAAACCTTAGAATGAGACTAACGAGACTAACTTGGGACGAACAAAGACAAACTTAAGTCTCATTCTAAGGTTTGTCTTAGTTCGTCCCAACTTAGTCTCTTTCTGAGGACGAACTTAGACAAACCTTAGAATGAGACTAACGGCACTAACTTGGGACGAACAATGACAAACTTAAGTCTCATTCTAAGGTTTGTCTTAGTTCGTCCCAAGTTAGTCTCTTTCTAAGGACGAACTTAGACAAACCTTAGAATGAGACTAAAGAGACTAACTTGGGACGAACAAAGATAAACTTAAGTTTCATTATAAGGTTTGTCTTAGTTCGTCCCAAGTTAGTCTCTTTCTAAGGACGAACTTAGACAAACCTTAGAATACTAACGAGACTAACTTTGGACGAACAAAGACAAACGTTAGTCTCATTCTAAGGTTTGTCTTAGTTCGTCCCAAGTTAGTCTCTTTCTAAGGACGAACTTAGACAAACCTTATAATGAGACTTACGAGAATAACATGGGACGAACAAAGACAAATGTTAGTCTCATTCTAAGGTTTGTCTTAGTTCGTCCCAACTTAGTCTCTTTCTGAGGACGAACTTAGACAAACCTTAGAATGAGACTAACGGCACTAACTTGGGACGAACAATGACAAACTTAAGTCTCATTCTAAGGTTTGTCTAAGTTCGTCCCAAGTTAGTCTATTTCTAAGGACGAACTTAGACAAACCTTAGAATGAGACTAACGAGACTAACTTGGGACGAACAAAGACAAACTTAAGTCTCATTCTAAGGTTTGTCTAAGTTCGTCCCAAGTTAGTCTCTTTCTAAGGACGAACTTAGACAAACCTTAGAATGAGACTAACGAGACTAACTTGGGACGAACAATGACAAACTTAAGTCTCATTCTAAGGTTTGTCTAAGTTCGTCCCAAGTTAGTCTATTTATAAGGACGAACTTAGACAAACCTTAGAATGAGACTAACGAGACTAACTTTGGACGAACAAAGACAAACGTTAGTCTCATTCTAAGGTTTGTCTTAGTTCGTCCCAAGTTAGTCTCTTTCTAAGGACGAACTTAGACAAACCTTAGAATGAGACTTACGAGAATAACATGGGACGAACAAAGACAAACATTAGTCTCATTCTAAGGTTTGTCTTAGTTCGTCCCAACTTAGTCTCTTTCTGAGGACGAACTTAGACAAACCTTAGAATGGGACTAACGGCACTAACTTGGGACGAACAAAGACAAACTTAAGTCTCATTCTGAGGTTTGTCTAAGTTCGTCCCAAGTTAGTCTCTTTCTAAGGACGAACTTAGACAAACCTTAGAATGAGACTAACGAGACTAACTTGGGACGAACAAAGACAAACTTAAGTCTCATTCTAAGGTTTGTCAATGTTCGTCCCAAGTTAGTCTTTTTCTAAGGACGAACTTAGACAAACCTTAGAATGAGACTAACGAGACTAACTTTGGACGAACAAAGACAAACGTTAGTCTCATTCTAAGGTTTGTCTTAGTTCATCCCAAGTTAGTCTCTTTCTAAGGACGAACTTAGACAAACCTTAGAATGAGACTAACGAGACTAACTTGGGACGAACAATGACAAACTTAAGTCTCATTCTAAGGTTTGTCTAAGTACGTCCCAAGTTAGTCTCTTTCTAAGGACGAACTTAGACAAACCTTAGAATGAGACTAACGAGACTAACTTGGGACGAACAAAGACAAACTTAAGTCTCATTCTAAGGTTTGTCTAAGTTCGTCCCAAGTTAGTCTCTTTCTAAGGACGAACTTAGAAAAACCTTAGAATGAGACTAACGAGACTAACTTTGGACGAACAAAGACAAACTTAAGTCTCATTCTAAGGTTTGTCTTAGTTCGTCCCAAGTTAGTCTCTTTCTAAGGACGAACTTAGACAAACCTTAGAAAGAGACTAACTTGGGACGAAAAAAGACAAACTTAAGTCTCATTCTAAGGTTTGTCTAAGTTCGTCCCAAGTTAGTCTCTTTCTAAGGACGAACTTAGACAAACCTTAGAATGAGACTAACGAGACTAACTTGGGACGAACAAAGATAAACTTAAGTCTCATTCTAAGGTTTGTTTAAGTTCGTCCCAAGTTAGTCTCTTTCTAAGGACGAACTTAGACAAACCTTAGTATGAGACTAAAGAGACTAACTTGGGACGAACAAAGACAAACTTAAGTCTCATTCTAAGGTTTGTCTAAGTTCGTCCCAAGTTAGTCTCTTTCTAAGGACGAACTTAGACAAACCTTAGAATGAGACTAACGAGACTAACTTGGGACGAACAAAGACAAACTTAAGTCTCATTCTAAGGTATGTGTAAGTTCGTCCCAAGTTAGTCTTTTTCTAAGGACGAACTTAGACAAACCTTAGTATGAGACTAAAGAGACTAACTTGGGACGAACAAAGACAAACTTAAGTCTCATTCTAAGGTTTGTCTAAGTTCGTCCCAAGTTAGTCTCTTTCTAAGGACGAACTTAGACAAACCTTAGAATGAGACTAACGAGACTAACTTGGGATGAACAAAGACAAACTTAAGTCTCATTCTAAGGTATGTGTAAGTTCGTCCCAAGTCAGTCTCTTTCTAAGGACGAACTTAGACAAACCTAAGAATGAGACTAACGACACTAACTTGGGACGAACAAAGACAAACTTAAGTCTCATTCTAAGGTTTGTCTTAGTTCGTCCCAAGTTAGTCTCTTTCTAAGGACGAACTTAGACAAACCTTAGAATGAGACTAAAGAGACTAACTTGGGACGAACAAAGACAAACTTAAGTTTCATTATAAGGTCTGTCTTAGTTCGTCCCAAGTTAGTCTCTTTCTAAGGACGAACTTAGACAAACCTTACAATGAGACTAACGAGACTAACATGGGACGAACAACGACAAACTTAAGTCTCATTCTAAGGTTTGTCTTAGTTCGTCCCAACTTAGTCTCTTTCTAAGGACGAACTTAGACAAACCTTAGAATGGGACTAACGGCACTAACTTGGGACGAACAAAGACAAACTTAAGTCTCATTCTAAGGTTTGTCTAAGTTCGTCCCAACTTAGTCTCTTTCTAAGGACGCCCTTAGACAAACCTTAGAATGAGACTAACGAGACTAACTTGGGACGAACAATGACAAACTTAAGTCTCATTCTAAGGTTTGTCTAAGTTCGTCCCAAGTTAGTCTATTTCTAAGGACGAACTTAGACAAACCTTAGAATGAGACTAAGGGCTGTTTGATTGAGCTTAAATTTATGTTATGTTAATTTAATTTATGTTATGTTATGTTAATTTATGTTAATTTATGTTATGTTATGTTAATTTATGTTAATTTATGTTAATTTATGTTATGTTATGTTAATTTATGTTATGTTATGTTAATTTATGTTAATTTATGTTATGTTATGTTATGTTAATTTATTTTAATTTATTTTAGTTTATACCAACCTAATATTACATTATCATCATACCATCATCATGTCATCACCATCATCATGATCATCATGTCATCACCATCATCATCATCATCATCATCAACATCATCATCATCATCATCATCATGTCATCACCATCAACATCATCATCGTCATCATGGCATCATCATCATCATCTCACCATCATCATCATCATCATGTCGTCATCATCATCATCATGTCAACTTGTTGTCAGCATCGTCATGATGATGGTGAATAGTAATATGGTGAATAGTAATATGATGATCAGCAATATGGTGGATCATGATGGTGATGAATAGTAATATGATGATCATGATAGTGCTGAATAGTAATATGATGAATAGTAATATGATGAATAGTAATATAGTGATCATGAATATGGTGAATAGTAATATGGTGATCATGATGGTGATGAATAGTAATATGATGGTGAATAGTAATATGATGATCATGAATATGGTGAATAGTAATATGGTGATCATGATGATGATGAATAGTAATATGGTGATCATGATGATGATGAATAGTAATATGGTGATCATGATGGTGACACGATCATCATCATCATATTACTGTTCACCATATTACTGTTCATCATCATCATTATCATATTACTATTCACCATCACCAGCATGTCATCTTCATCATATTACTATTAACCATCATCATCATATTACTATTCATCAGCGTATTACTTTTCATCATCATCATATTACTATTCATGAAGATGATGATGATGACATGATGGTGATGATGATGACATGATGATGATGATGATGACATGATGATGATGATGATGATGACATGGCGATGATGAGCATGACATGACACCATCGTCATCATCAGCATCATGGCATCATCATCATCATGACACCATCACCATCGTCATCATCATGTCATCATCATCATCATCATCATAATGTCAACTTGTCGTCAGCATCATCGTCATGACATCATCATGTCATCACCATCATCATGATCATCATGTTATCACCATCATCATGTCATCACCATCATCATGATCATCATGTTATCACCATCATCATCATGTCATCACCATGTCACCACCATCATCATCATGTCATCACCATCAACATCATCATCATCATCATCATGGCATCATCATCATCATCATCATCATCATCTATGGTGATTCATGATGATGATTATGCATGATGTATGATGACGATGATGATGCATGTTGCATGATGATGATGATGATGATGATGATGATGAAGGTGGATGATGATGATGGTGATTCATGATGACGATTATGCATAATGATGATTATGCATGATGTATGATGACGATTGATGATGCATGTTGCATGTTGCATGATGATGAGGTATGATGATGATGACGGATGATGTATGATGATGTATGATGATGATGGAGGATGATGATGATGCATGATGATGTATGATGATGATGATGATGCATGATGATGATTGATGATGCATGGAGGATGATGTATGATGA
The DNA here is from genome assembly GCA_033675215.1 of Rhodiola kirilowii. Taxonomy (NCBI): domain Eukaryota; kingdom Viridiplantae; phylum Streptophyta; class Magnoliopsida; order Saxifragales; family Crassulaceae; genus Rhodiola; species Rhodiola kirilowii. The sequence continues at coordinate 313,057 of JAUCNB010000016.1, forward strand.
TGATGTATGATGACGATGATGATGTATGATGATGATGTATGATGATGATGATGATGCATTATGATGATGATGGATGATGGTGATTCATGATGACGGTGACATGATGCATGATGATGATGATGCATGATGATGATGATGGTGATTCATGATGATGATGATGGTGATTCATGATGATGTATGATGATGATGGAGGATGATGGAGGATGATGTATGATCATGATGTATGATGATGATGCATGATGCATGTTGTATGATGATGATGCATGATGATGTATGATGATGATGCATGTTGTATGATGATGATGCATGATGATGATGATGGATGATGGTGATTCATGATGATGATGATGGTGATTCATGATGATGTATGATGATGATGGAGGATGATGTATGATGATGTATGATGATGTATGATGATGATGCATGATGCATGTTGTATGATGATGATGCATGATGACGTATGATGATGATGCATGTTGTATGATGATGATGCATGATGATGATGGATGATGGTGATTCATGATGATGACTATGCATGATGCATGATGATGATGCATGAAGACGATGAAGATTCATGATGCATGATGCATGATGATGAGGATGATGGATGATGGATGATGATGACACGATGGTGATGATGATGACATGATGATGATTATGATGATGACATGATGATGATGGTGGTGGTAATATGATGATGATATGATGATAGTGGTAATTTATGTTATGTTAATTTATGTTGTGTTAATTTATGTTATGTTAATTTATGTTAATTTATGTTATGTTATGTTAATTTATGTTAATTTATGTTAATTTATGTTATGTTATGTTAATTTATGTTAATTTATGTTAATTTATGTTATGTGGTGTTAAAATGGTTTATATAACACAAATTTAAAGTCCAGAAAACAGGGCCTAACGAGACTAACTTGGGACGAACAAAGACAAACTTAAGTCTCATTCTAAGGTTTGTCTAAGTTCGTCCCAAGTTAGTCTCTTTCTAAGGACGAACTTAGACAAACCTTAGAATGAGACTAACGAGACTAACTTGGGACGAACAATGACAAACTTAAGTCTCATTCTAAGGTTTGTCTAAGTTCGTCCCAAGTTAGTCTATTTCTAAGGACGAACTTAGACAAACCTTAGAATGAGACTAACGAGACTAACTTTGGACGAACAAAGACAAACGTTAGTCTCATTCTAAGGTTTGTCTTAGTTCGTCCCAAGTTAGTCTCTTTCTAAGGACGAACTTAGACAAACCTTAGAATGAGACTTACGAGAATAACATGGGACGAACAAAGACAAACGTTAGTCTCATTCTAAGGTTTGTCTTAGTTCGTCCCAACTTAGTCTCTTTCCGAGGACGAACTTAGACAAACCTTAGAATGGGACTAACGGCACTAACTTGGGACGAACAAAGACAAACTTAAGTCTCATTCTGAGGTTTGTCTAAGTTCGTCCCAAGTTAGTCTCTTTCTAAGGACGAACTTAGACAGACCTTAGAATGAGACTAACGAGACTAACTTGGGACGAACAAAGACAAACTTAAGTCTCATTCTAAGGTTTGTCAATGTTCGTCCCAAGTTAGTCTTTTTCTAAGGACGAACTTAGACAAACCTTAGAATGAGACTAACGAGACTAACTTTGGACGAACAAAGATAAACGTTAGTCTCATTCTAAGGTTTGTCTTAGTTCATCCCAAGTTAGTCTCTTTCTAAGGATGAACTTAGACAAACCTTAGAATGAGACTAACGAGACTAACTTGGGACGAACAATGACAAACTTAAGTCTCATTCTAAGGTTTGTCTAAGTTCGTCCCAAGTTAGTCTCTTTCTAAGGACAAACTTAGACAAACCTTAGAATGAGACTAACGAGACTAACTTGGGACGAACAAAGACAAACTTAAGTCTCATTCTAAGGTTTGTCTAAGTTCGTCCCAAGTTAGTCTCTTTCTAAGGACGAACTTAGAAAAACCTTAGAATGAGACTAACAAGACTAACTTTGGACGAACAAAGACAAACTTAAGTCTCATTCTAAGGTTTGTCTTAGTTCGTCCCAAGTTAGTCTCTTTCTAACGACGAACTTAGACAAACCTTAGAAAGAGACTAACTTGGGACGAAAAAAGACAAACTTAAGTCTCATTCTAAGGTTTGTCTAAGTTCGTCCCAAGTTAGTCTCTTTCTAAGGACGAACTTAGACAAACCTTAGAATGAGACTAACGAGACTAACTTGGGACGAACAAAGATAAACTTAAGTCTCATTCTAAGGTTTGTTTAAGTTCGTCCCAAGTTAGTCTCTTTCTAAGGACGAACTTAGACAAACCTTAGTATGAGACTAAAGAGACTAACTTGGGACGAACAAAGACAAACTTAAGTCTCATTCTAAGGTTTGTCTAAGTTCGTCCCAAGTTAGTCTCTTTCTAAGGACGAACTTAGACAAACCTTAGAATGAGACTAACGAGACTAACTTGGGACGAACAAAGACAAACTTAAGTCTCATTCTAAGGTATGTGTAAGTTCGTCCCAAGTTAGTCTCTTTCTAAGGACGAACTTAGACAAACCTTAGTATGAGACTAAAGAGACTAACTTGGGACGAACAAAGACAAACTTAAGTCTCATTCTAAGGTTTGTCTAAGTTCGTCCCAAGTTAGTCTCTTTCTAAGGACGAACTTAGACAAACCTTAGAATGAGACTAACGAGACTAACTTGGGACGAACAAAGACAAACTTAAGTCTCATTCTAAGGTATGTGTAAGTTCGTCCCAAGTTAGTCTCTTTCTAAGGACGAACTTAGACAAACCTAAGAATGAGACTAACGACACTAACTTGGGATGAACAAAGACAAACTTAAGTCTCATTCTAAGGTTTGTCTTAGTTCGTCCCAAGTTAGTCTCTTTCTAAGGACGAACTTAGACAAACCTTAGAATGAGACTAAAGAGACTAACTTGGGACGAACAAAGACAAACTTAAGTTTCATTATAAGGTTTGTCTTAGTTCGTCCCAAGTTAGTCTCTTTCTAAGGACGAACTTAGACAAACCTTACAATGAGACTAACGAGACTAACATGGGACGAACAACGACAAACTTAAGTCTCATTCTAAGGTTTGTCTAGGTTCGTCCCAAGTTAGTCTCTTTCTAAGGACGAACTTAGACAAACCTAAGAATGAGAACGAGACTAACTTGGGACGAACAAAGACAAACTTAAGTCTCATTCTAAGGTTTGTCTAAGTTCGTCCCAAGTTAGTCTCTTTCTAAGGACGAACTTAGACAAACCTTAGAATGAGACTAACGAGACTAACTTGGGACGAACAATGACAAACTTAAGTCTCATTCTAAGGTTTGTCTAAGTTCGTCCCAAGTTAGTCTATTTCTAAGGACGAACTTAGACAAACCTTAGAATGAGACTAACGAGACTAACTTGGGACGAACAAAGACAAACTTAAGTCTCATTCTAAGGTTTGTCTAAGTTCGTCCCAAGTTAGTCTCTTTCTAAGGACGAACTTAGACAAACCTTAGAATGAGACTAACGAGACTAACTTGGGACGAACAATGACAAACTTAAGTCTCATTCTAAGGTTTGTCTAAGTTCGTCCCAAGTTAGTCTATTTCTAAGGACGAACTTAGACAAACCTTAGAATGAGACTAACGAGACTAACTTTGGACGAACAAAGACAAACGTTAGTCTCATTCTAAGGTTTGTCTTAGTTCGTCCCAAGTTAGTCTCTTTCTAAGGACGAACTTAGACAAACCTTAGAATGAGACTTACGAGAATAACATGGGACGAACAAAGACAAACGTTAGTCTCATTCTAAGGTTTGTCTTAGGTCGTCCCAACTTAGTCTCTTTCTGAGGACGAACTTAGACAAACCTTAGAATGAGACTAACGGCACTAACTTGGGACGAACAAAGACAAACTTAAGTCTCATTCTGAGGTTTGTCTAAGTTCGTCCCAAGTTAGTCTCTTTCTAAGGACGAACTTAGACAAACCTTAGAATGAGACTAACGAGACTGACTTGGGACGAACAAAGACAAACTTAAGTCTCATTCTAAGGTTTGTCAATGTTCGTCCCAAGTTAGTCTTTTTCTAAGGACGAACTTAGACAAACCTTAGAATGAGACTAACGAGACTAACTTTGGAAGAACAAAGACAAACGTTAGTCTCATTCTAAGGGTTGTCTTAGTTCGTCCCAAGTTAGTCTCTTTCTAAGGACGAACTTAGACAAACCTTAGAATGAGACTAACGAGACTAACTTGGGACGAACAATGACAAACTTAAGTCTCATTCTAAGGTTTGTCTAAGTTCGTCCCAAGTTAGTCTCTTTCTAAGGGCGAACTTAGACAAACCTTAGAATGAGACTAACGAGACTAACTTGGGACGAACAAAGACAAACTTAAGTCTCATTCTAAGGTTTGTCTAAGTTCGTCCCAAGTTAGTCTCTTTCTAAGGACGAACTTAGACAAACCTTAGAATGAGACTAACGAGACTAACTTGGGACGAACAAAGACAAACGTTAGTCTCATTCTAAGGTTTGTCTTAGTTCGTCCCAAGTTAGTCACTTTCTAAGGTCGAACTTAGACAAACCTTAGAAAGAGACTAACTTGGGATGAAAAAAGACAAACTTAAGTCTCATTCTAAGGTTTGTCTAAGTTCGACCCAAGTTAGTCTCTTTCTAAGGACGAACTTAGACAAACCTTAGAATGAGACTAACGAGACTAAATTGGGACGAACAAAGACAAACTTAAGTCTCATTCTAAGGTTTGTCTAAGTTCGTCCCAAGTTAGTCTCTTTCTAAGGACGAACTTAGACAAACCTTAGAATGAGACTAACGAGACTAACTTGGGACGAACAAAGACAAACGTTAGTCTCATTCTAAGGTTTGTCTTAGTTCGTCCCAAGTTAGTCACTTTCTAAGGTCGAACTTAGACAAACCTTAGAAAGAGACTAACTTGGGATGAAAAAAGACAAACTTAAGTCTCATTCTAAGGTTTGTCTAAGTTCGACCCAAGTTAGTCTCTTTCTAAGGACGAACTTAGACAAACCTTAGAATGAGACTAACGAGACTAAATTGGGACGAACAAAGACAAACTTAAGTCTCATTCTAAGGTTTGTCTAAGTTCGTCCCAAGTTAGTCTCTTTCTAAGGACGAACTTAGACAAACCTTAGAATAAGACTAACGAGACTAACTTGGGACGAACAAAGACAAACGTTAGTCTCATTCTAAGGTTTGTCTTAGTTCGTCCCAAGTTAGTCACTTTCTAAGGACGAACTTAGACAAACCTTAGAAAGAGACTAACTTGGGACGAAAAAAGACAAACTTAAGTCTCATTCTAAGGTTTGTCTAAGTTCGTCCCAAGTTAGTCTCTTTCTAAGGACGAACTTAGACAAACCTTACAATGAGACTAACGAGACTAACATGGGACGAACAAAGACAAACTTAAGTCTCATTCTAAGGTTTGTCTAGGTTCGTCCCAAGTTAGTCTCTTTCTAAGGACGAACTTAGACAAACCTTAGAATGAGAATGAGACTAACTTGGGACGAACAAAGACAAACTTAAGTCTCATTCTAAGGTTTGTCTAAGTTCGTCCCAAGTTAGTCTCTTTCTAAGGACGAACTTAGACAAACCTTAGAATGAGACTAACGAGACTAACTTGGGACGAACAATGACAAACTTAAGTCTCATTCTAAGGTTTGTCTAAGTTCGTCCCAAGTTAGTCTATTTCTAAGGACGAACTTAGACAAACCTTAGAATGAGACTAACGAGGCTAACTTTGGACGAACAAAGACAAACGTTAGTCTCATTCTAAGGTTTGTCTTAGTTCGTCCCAAGTTAGTCTCTTTCTAAGGACGAACTTAGACAAACCTTAGAATGAGACTTACGAGACTAACTTGGGACGAACAAAGACAAACGTTAGTCTCATTCTAAGGTTTGTCTTAGTTCGTCCCAAGTTAGTCTCTTTCTGAGGACGAACTTAGACAAACCTTAGAATGAGACTAACGGCACTAACTTGGGACGAACAAAGACAAACTTAAGTCTCATTCTGAGGTTTGTCTAAGTTCGTCCCAAGTTAGTCTCTTTCTAAGGACGAACTTAGACAAACCTTAGAATGAGACTAACGAGACTAACTTGGGACGAACAAAGACAAACTTAAGTCTCATTCTAAGGTTTGTCAATGTTCATCCCAAGTTAGTCTCTTTCTAAGGACGAACTTAGACAAACCTTAGAATGAGACTAACGAGACTAACTTTGGACGAACAAAGACAAACGTTAGTCTCATTCTAAGGTTTGTCTTAGTTCGTCCCAAGTTAGTCTCTTTCTAAGGACGAACTTAGACAAACCTTAGAATGAGACTAACGAGACTAACTTGGGACGAACAATGACAAACTTAAGTCTCATTCTAAGGGTTGTCTAAGTTCGTCCCAAGTTAGTCTCTTTCTAAGGACGAACTTAGACAAACCTTAGAATGAGACTAACGAGACTAACTTGGGACGAACAAAGACAAACTTAAGTCTCATTCTAAGGTTTGTCTAAGTTCGTCCCAAGTTAGTCTCTTTCTAAGGACGAACTTAGACAAACCTTAGAATGAGACTAACGAGACTAACTTTGGACGAACAAAGACAAACGTAAGTCTCATTCTAAGGTTTGTCTTAGTTCGTCCCAAGTTAGTCTCTTTCTAAGGACGAACTTAGACAAACCTTAGAATGAGACTAACGAGACTAACTTGGGACGAACAAAGACAAACTTAAGTCTCATTCTAAGGTTTGTCTTAGTTCGTCCCAAGTTAGTCTCTTTCTAAGGACGAACTTAGACAAACCTTAGAATGAGACTAACGAGACTAACTTGGGACGAACAAAGACAAACTTAAGTCTCATTCGAAGGTTTGTCTTAGTTCGTCCCAAGTTAGTCTCTTTCTAAGGACGAACTTAGACAAACCTTAGAATGAGACTAACGAGACTAACTTGGGATGAACAAAGACAAACTTAAGTCTCATTCTAAGGTTTGTTTAAGTTCGTCCCAAGTTAGTCTCTTTCTAAGGACGAACTTAGACAAACCTTAGAATGAGACTAACGAGTCTAACTTGGGACGAACAAAGACAAACTTAAGTCTCATTCTAAGGTTTGTCTAAGTTCGTCCCAAGTTAGTCTCTTTCTAAGGACGAACTTAGACAAACCTTAGTATGAGACTAACGAGACTAACTTGGGACGAACAAAGAGAAACTTAAGTCTCATTCTAAGGTTTGTCTAAGTTCGTCCCAAGTTAGTCTCTTTCTAAGGACGAACTTAGACAAACCTTAGAATGAGACTAACGAGTCTAACTTGGGACGAACAAAGACAAACTTAAGTCTCATTCTAAGGTTTGTCTAAGTTCGTCCCAAGTTAGTCTCTTTCTAAGGACGAACTTAGACAAACCTTAGAATGAGACTAACGAGACTAAATTGGGATGAACAAAGACAAACTTAAGTCTCATTCTAAGGTTTGTCTAAGTTCGTCCCAAGTTAGTCTCTTTCTAAGGACGAACATAGACAAACCTTAGAATGAGACTAACGAGACTAAATTGGGACAAAGAAAGACAAACTTAAGTCTCATTCTAAGGTTTGTCTAAGTTCGTCCCACGTTAGTCTATTTCTAAGGACGAACTTAGACAAACCTTAGAATGAGACTAACGAGACAAAGTTGGGACAAACAAAGACAAACTTAAGTCTCATTCTAAGGTTTGTCTAAGTTCGTCCCAAGTTATTCTCTTTCTAAGGACGAACTTAGAAAAACCTTAGAATGAGACTAACGAGACTAACTTTGGACGAACAAAGACAAACTTAAGTCTCATTCTAAGGTTTGTCTAAGTTCATCCCAAGTTAGTCTCTTTCTAAGGACGAACTTAGAAAAACCTTAGAATGAGACTAACGAGACTAACTTTGGACGAACAAAGACAAACTTAAGTCTCATTCTAAGGTTTGTCAATGTTCGTCCCAAGTTAGTCTTTTTCTAAGGACGAACTTAGACAAACCTTAGAATGAGACTAACGAGACTAACTTTGGACGAACAAAGACAAACGTTAGTCTCATTCTAAGGTTTGTCTTAGTTCGTCCCAAGTTAGTCTCTTTCTAAGGACGAACTTAGACAAACCTTAGAATGAGACTAACGAGACTAACTTGGGACGAACAATGACAAACTTAAGTCTCATTCTAAGGTTTGTCTAAGTTCGTCCCAAGTTAGTCTCTTTCTAAGGACGAACTTAGACAAACCTTAGAATGAGACTAACGAGACTAACTTGGGACGAACAAAGACAAACTTAAGTCTCATTATAAGGTTTGTCTAAGTTCGTCCCAAGTTAGTCTCTTTCTAAGGACGAACTTAGAAAAACCTTAGAATGAGACTAACGAGACTAACTTTGGACGAACAAAGACAAACTTAAGTCTCATTCTAAGGTTTGTCTTAGTTCGTCCCAAGTTAGTCTCTTTCTAAGGACAAACTTAGACAAACCTTAGAAAGAGACTAACTTGGGACGAAAAAAGACAAACTTAAGTCTCATTCTAAGGTTTGTCTAAGTTCGTCCCAAGTTAGTCTCTTTCTAAGGACGAACTTAGACAAACCTTAGAATGAGACTAACGAGACTAACTTGGGACGAACAAAGATAAACTTAAGTCTCATTCTAAGGTTTGTTTAAGTTCGTCCCAAGTTAGTCTCTTTCTAAGGACGAACTTAGACAAACCTTAGTATGAGACTAAAGAGACTAACTTGGGACGAACAAAGACAAACTTAAGTCTCATTCTAAGGTTTGTCTAAGTTCTTCCCAAGTTAGTCTCTTTCTAAGGACGAACTTAGACAAACCTTTGAATGAGACTAACGAGACTAACTTGGGACGAACAAAGACAAACTTAAGTCTCATTCTAAGGTATGTGTAAGTTCGTCCCAAGTTAGTCTCTTTCTAAGGACGAACTTAGACAAACCTTAGTATGAGACTAAAGAGACTAACTTGGGACGAACAAAGACAAACTTAAGTCTCATTCTAAGGTTTGTCTAAGTTCGTCCCAAGTTAGTCTCTTTCTAAGGACGAACTTAGACAAACCTTAGAATGAGACTAACGAGACTAACATGGGACGAACAAAGACAAACTTAAGTCTCATTCTAAGGTATGTGTAAGTTCGTCCCAAGTTAGTCTCTTTCTAAGGACGAACTAAGACAAACCTAAGAATGAGACTAACGACACTAACTTGGGATGAACAAAGACAAACTTAAGTCTCATTCTAAGGTTTGTCTTAGTTCGTCCCAAGTTAGTCTCTTTCTAAGGACGAACTTAGACAAACCTTAGAATGAGACTAACGAGACTAACTTGGGACGAACAAAGACAAACTTAAGTCTCATTCTAAGGTATGTGTAAGTTCGTCCCAAGTTAGTCTCTTTCTAAGGACGAACTTAGACAAACCTTAGTATGAGACTAAAGAGACTAACTTGGGACGAACAAAGACAAACTTAAGTCTCATTCTAAGGTTTGTCTAAGTTCGTCCCAAGTTAGTCTCTTTCTAAGGACGAACTTAGACAAACCTTAGAATGAGACTAACGAGACTAACTTGGGACGAACAAAGACAAACTTAAGTCTCATTCTAAGGTATGTGTAAGTTCGTCCCAAGTTAGTCTCTTTCTAAGGACGAACTTAGACAAACCTTAGTATGAGACTAAAGAGACTAACTTGGGACGAACAAAGACAAACTTAAGTCTCATTCTAAGGTTTGTCTAAGTTCGTCCCAAGTTAGTCTCTTTCTAAGGACGAACTTAGACAAACCTTAGAATGAGACTAACGAGACTAACTTGGGACGAACAAAGACAAACTTAAGTCTCATTCTAAGGTATGTGTAAGTTCGTCCCAAGTTAGTCTCTTTCTAAGGACGAACTTAGACAAACCTAAGAATGAGACTAACGACACTAACTTGGGATGAACAAAGACAAACTTAAGTCTCATTCTAAGGTTTGTCTTAGTTCGTCCCAAGTTAGTCTCTTTCTAAGGACGAACTTAGACAAACCTTAGAATGAGACTAAAGAGACTAACTTGGGACGAACAAAGACAAACTTAAGTTTCATTATAAGGTTTGTCTTAGTTCGTCCCAAGTTAGTCTCTTTCTAAGGACGAACTTAGACAAACCTTACAATGAGACTAACGAGACTAACATGGGACGAACAACGACAAACTTAAGTCTCATTCTAAGGTTTGTCTAGGTTCGTCCCAAGTTAGTCTCTTTCTAAGGACGAACTTAGACAAACCTAAGAATGAGAACGAGACTAACTTGGGACGAACAAAGACAAACTTAAGTCTCATTCTAAGGTTTGTCTAAGTTCGTCCCAAGTTAGTCTCTTTCTAAGGACGAACTTAGACAAACCTTAGAATGAGACTAACGAGACTAACTTGGGACGAACAATGACAAACTTAAGTCTCATTCTAAGGTTTGTCTAAGTTCGTCCCAAGTTAGTCTATTTCTAAGGACGAACTTAGACAAACCTTAGAATGAGACTAACGAGACTAACTTGGGACGAACAAAGACAAACTTAAGTCTCATTCTAAGGTTTGTCTAAGTTCGTCCCAAGTTAGTCTCTTTCTAAGGACGAACTTAGACAAACCTTAGAATGAGACTAACGAGACTAACTTGGGACGAACAATGACAAACTTAAGTCTCATTCTAAGGTTTGTCTAAGTTCGTCCCAAGTTAGTCTATTTCTAAGGACGAACTTAGACAAACCTTAGAATGAGACTAACGAGACTAACTTTGGACGAACAAAGACAAACGTTAGTCTCATTCTAAGGTTTGTCTTAGTTCGTCCCAAGTTAGTCTCTTTCTAAGGACGAACTTAGACAAACCTTAGAATGAGACTTACGAGAATAACATGGGACGAACAAAGACAAACGTTAGTCTCATTCTAAGGTTTGTCTTAGGTCGTCCCAACTTAGTCTCTTTCTGAGGACGAACTTAGACAAACCTTAGAATGAGACTAACGGCACTAACTTGGGACGAACAAAGACAAACTTAAGTCTCATTCTGAGGTTTGTCTAAGTTCGTCCCAAGTTAGTCTCTTTCTAAGGACGAACTTAGACAAACCTTAGAATGAGACTAACGAGACTGACTTGGGACGAACAAAGACAAACTTAAGTCTCATTCTAAGGTTTGTCAATGTTCGTCCCAAGTTAGTCTTTTTCTAAGGACGAACTTAGACAAACCTTAGAATGAGACTAACGAGACTAACTTTGGAAGAACAAAGACAAACGTTAGTCTCATTCTAAGGGTTGTCTTAGTTCGTCCCAAGTTAGTCTCTTTCTAAGGACGAACTTAGACAAACCTTAGAATGAGACTAACGAGACTAACTTGGGACGAACAATGACAAACTTAAGTCTCATTCTAAGGTTTGTCTAAGTTCGTCCCAAGTTAGTCTCTTTCTAAGGGCGAACTTAGACAAACCTTAGAATGAGACTAACGAGACTAACTTGGGACGAACAAAGACAAACTTAAGTCTCATTCTAAGGTTTGTCTAAGTTCGTCCCAAGTTAGTCTCTTTCTAAGGACGAACTTAGACAAACCTTAGAATGAGACTAACGAGACTAACTTGGGACGAACAAAGACAAACGTTAGTCTCATTCTAAGGTTTGTCTTAGTTCGTCCCAAGTTAGTCACTTTCTAAGGTCGAACTTAGACAAACCTTAGAAAGAGACTAACTTGGGATGAAAAAAGACAAACTTAAGTCTCATTCTAAGGTTTGTCTAAGTTCGACCCAAGTTAGTCTCTTTCTAAGGACGAACTTAGACAAACCTTAGAATGAGACTAACGAGACTAAATTGGGACGAACAAAGACAAACTTAAGTCTCATTCTAAGGTTTGTCTAAGTTCGTCCCAAGTTAGTCTCTTTCTAAGGACGAACTTAGACAAACCTTAGAATGAGACTAACGAGACTAACTTGGGACGAACAAAGACAAACGTTAGTCTCATTCTAAGGTTTGTCTTAGTTCGTCCCAAGTTAGTCACTTTCTAAGGTCGAACTTAGACAAACCTTAGAAAGAGACTAACTTGGGATGAAAAAAGACAAACTTAAGTCTCATTCTAAGGTTTGTCTAAGTTCGACCCAAGTTAGTCTCTTTCTAAGGACGAACTTAGACAAACCTTAGAATGAGACTAACGAGACTAAATTGGGACGAACAAAGACAAACTTAAGTCTCATTCTAAGGTTTGTCTAAGTTCGTCCCAAGTTAGTCTCTTTCTAAGGACGAACTTAGACAAACCTTAGAATAAGACTAACGAGACTAACTTGGGACGAACAAAGACAAACGTTAGTCTCATTCTAAGGTTTGTCTTAGTTCGTCCCAAGTTAGTCACTTTCTAAGGACGAACTTAGACAAACCTTAGAAAGAGACTAACTTGGGACGAAAAAAGACAAACTTAAGTCTCATTCTAAGGTTTGTCTAAGTTCGTCCCAAGTTAGTCTCTTTCTAAGGACGAACTTAGACAAACCTTACAATGAGACTAACGAGACTAACATGGGACGAACAAAGACAAACTTAAGTCTCATTCTAAGGTTTGTCTAGGTTCGTCCCAAGTTAGTCTCTTTCTAAGGACGAACTTAGACAAACCTTAGAATGAGAATGAGACTAACTTGGGACGAACAAAGACAAACTTAAGTCTCATTCTAAGGTTTGTCTAAGTTCGTCCCAAGTTAGTCTCTTTCTAAGGACGAACTTAGACAAACCTTAGAATGAGACTAACGAGACTAACTTGGGACGAACAATGACAAACTTAAGTCTCATTCTAAGGTTTGTCTAAGTTCGTCCCAAGTTAGTCTATTTCTAAGGACGAACTTAGACAAACCTTAGAATGAGACTAACGAGGCTAACTTTGGACGAACAAAGACAAACGTTAGTCTCATTCTAAGGTTTGTCTTAGTTCGTCCCAAGTTAGTCTCTTTCTAAGGACGAACTTAGACAAACCTTAGAATGAGACTTACGAGACTAACTTGGGACGAACAAAGACAAACGTTAGTCTCATTCTAAGGTTTGTCTTAGTTCGTCCCAAGTTAGTCTCTTTCTGAGGACGAACTTAGACAAACCTTAGAATGAGACTAACGGCACTAACTTGGGACGAACAAAGACAAACTTAAGTCTCATTCTGAGGTTTGTCTAAGTTCGTCCCAAGTTAGTCTCTTTCTAAGGACGAACTTAGACAAACCTTAGAATGAGACTAACGAGACTAACTTGGGACGAACAAAGACAAACTTAAGTCTCATTCTAAGGTTTGTCAATGTTCATCCCAAGTTAGTCTCTTTCTAAGGACGAACTTAGACAAACCTTAGAATGAGACTAACGAGACTAACTTTGGACGAACAAAGACAAACGTTAGTCTCATTCTAAGGTTTGTCTTAGTTCGTCCCAAGTTAGTCTCTTTCTAAGGACGAACTTAGACAAACCTTAGAATGAGACTAACGAGACTAACTTGGGACGAACAATGACAAACTTAAGTCTCATTCTAAGGGTTGTCTAAGTTCGTCCCAAGTTAGTCTCTTTCTAAGGACGAACTTAGACAAACCTTAGAATGAGACTAACGAGACTAACTTGGGACGAACAAAGACAAACTTAAGTCTCATTCTAAGGTTTGTCTAAGTTCGTCCCAAGTTAGTCTCTTTCTAAGGACGAACTTAGACAAACCTTAGAATGAGACTAACGAGACTAACTTTGGACGAACAAAGACAAACGTAAGTCTCATTCTAAGGTTTGTCTTAGTTCGTCCCAAGTTAGTCTCTTTCTAAGGACGAACTTAGACAAACCTTAGAATGAGACTAACGAGACTAACTTGGGACGAACAAAGACAAACTTAAGTCTCATTCTAAGGTTTGTCTTAGTTCGTCCCAAGTTAGTCTCTTTCTAAGGACGAACTTAGACAAACCTTAGAATGAGACTAACGAGACTAACTTGGGACGAACAAAGACAAACTTAAGTCTCATTCGAAGGTTTGTCTTAGTTCGTCCCAAGTTAGTCTCTTTCTAAGGACGAACTTAGACAAACCTTAGAATGAGACTAACGAGACTAACTTGGGATGAACAAAGACAAACTTAAGTCTCATTCTAAGGTTTGTTTAAGTTCGTCCCAAGTTAGTCTCTTTCTAAGGACGAACTTAGACAAACCTTAGAATGAGACTAACGAGTCTAACTTGGGACGAACAAAGACAAACTTAAGTCTCATTCTAAGGTTTGTCTAAGTTCGTCCCAAGTTAGTCTCTTTCTAAGGACGAACTTAGACAAACCTTAGTATGAGACTAACGAGACTAACTTGGGACGAACAAAGAGAAACTTAAGTCTCATTCTAAGGTTTGTCTAAGTTCGTCCCAAGTTAGTCTCTTTCTAAGGACGAACTTAGACAAACCTTAGAATGAGACTAACGAGTCTAACTTGGGACGAACAAAGACAAACTTAAGTCTCATTCTAAGGTTTGTCTAAGTTCGTCCCAAGTTAGTCTCTTTCTAAGGACGAACTTAGACAAACCTTAGAATGAGACTAACGAGACTAAATTGGGATGAACAAAGACAAACTTAAGTCTCATTCTAAGGTTTGTCTAAGTTCGTCCCAAGTTAGTCTCTTTCTAAGGACGAACATAGACAAACCTTAGAATGAGACTAACGAGACTAAATTGGGACAAAGAAAGACAAACTTAAGTCTCATTCTAAGGTTTGTCTAAGTTCGTCCCACGTTAGTCTATTTCTAAGGACGAACTTAGACAAACCTTAGAATGAGACTAACGAGACAAAGTTGGGACAAACAAAGACAAACTTAAGTCTCATTCTAAGGTTTGTCTAAGTTCGTCCCAAGTTATTCTCTTTCTAAGGACGAACTTAGAAAAACCTTAGAATGAGACTAACGAGACTAACTTTGGACGAACAAAGACAAACTTAAGTCTCATTCTAAGGTTTGTCTAAGTTCATCCCAAGTTAGTCTCTTTCTAAGGACGAACTTAGAAAAACCTTAGAATGAGACTAACGAGACTAACTTTGGACGAACAAAGACAAACTTAAGTCTCATTCTAAGGTTTGTCAATGTTCGTCCCAAGTTAGTCTTTTTCTAAGGACGAACTTAGACAAACCTTAGAATGAGACTAACGAGACTAACTTTGGACGAACAAAGACAAACGTTAGTCTCATTCTAAGGTTTGTCTTAGTTCGTCCCAAGTTAGTCTCTTTCTAAGGACGAACTTAGACAAACCTTAGAATGAGACTAACGAGACTAACTTGGGACGAACAATGACAAACTTAAGTCTCATTCTAAGGTTTGTCTAAGTTCGTCCCAAGTTAGTCTCTTTCTAAGGACGAACTTAGACAAACCTTAGAATGAGACTAACGAGACTAACTTGGGACGAACAAAGACAAACTTAAGTCTCATTATAAGGTTTGTCTAAGTTCGTCCCAAGTTAGTCTCTTTCTAAGGACGAACTTAGAAAAACCTTAGAATGAGACTAACGAGACTAACTTTGGACGAACAAAGACAAACTTAAGTCTCATTCTAAGGTTTGTCTTAGTTCGTCCCAAGTTAGTCTCTTTCTAAGGACAAACTTAGACAAACCTTAGAAAGAGACTAACTTGGGACGAAAAAAGACAAACTTAAGTCTCATTCTAAGGTTTGTCTAAGTTCGTCCCAAGTTAGTCTCTTTCTAAGGACGAACTTAGACAAACCTTAGAATGAGACTAACGAGACTAACTTGGGACGAACAAAGATAAACTTAAGTCTCATTCTAAGGTTTGTTTAAGTTCGTCCCAAGTTAGTCTCTTTCTAAGGACGAACTTAGACAAACCTTAGTATGAGACTAAAGAGACTAACTTGGGACGAACAAAGACAAACTTAAGTCTCATTCTAAGGTTTGTCTAAGTTCTTCCCAAGTTAGTCTCTTTCTAAGGACGAACTTAGACAAACCTTTGAATGAGACTAACGAGACTAACTTGGGACGAACAAAGACAAACTTAAGTCTCATTCTAAGGTATGTGTAAGTTCGTCCCAAGTTAGTCTCTTTCTAAGGACGAACTTAGACAAACCTTAGTATGAGACTAAAGAGACTAACTTGGGACGAACAAAGACAAACTTAAGTCTCATTCTAAGGTTTGTCTAAGTTCGTCCCAAGTTAGTCTCTTTCTAAGGACGAACTTAGACAAACCTTAGAATGAGACTAACGAGACTAACATGGGACGAACAAAGACAAACTTAAGTCTCATTCTAAGGTATGTGTAAGTTCGTCCCAAGTTAGTCTCTTTCTAAGGACGAACTAAGACAAACCTAAGAATGAGACTAACGACACTAACTTGGGATGAACAAAGACAAACTTAAGTCTCATTCTAAGGTTTGTCTTAGTTCGTCCCAAGTTAGTCTCTTTCTAAGGACGAACTTAGACAAGCCTTAGAATGAGACTAAAGAGACTAACTTGGGACGAACAAAGACAAACTTAAGTTTCATTATAAGGTTTGTCTTAGTTCGTCCCAAGTTAGTCTCTTTCTAAGGACGAACTTAGACAAACCTTACAATGAGACTAACGAGACTAACATGGGACGAACAACGACAAACTTAAGTCTCATTCTAAGGTTTGTCTAGGTTCGTCCCAAGTTAGTCTCTTTCTTAGGACGAACTTAGACAAACCTTAGAATGAGAACGAGACTAACTTGGGACGAACAAAGACAAACTTAAGTCTCATTCTAAGGTTTGTCTAAGTTCGTCCCAAGTTAGTCTCTTTCTAAGGACGAACTTAGACAAACCTTAGAATGAGACTAACGAGACTAACTTGGGACGAACAATGACAAACGTTAGTCTCATTCTAAGGTTTGTCTTAGTTCGTCCCAACTTAGTCTCTTTCTGAGGACGAACTTGAACAAACCTTAGAATGAGACTAACGGCACTAACTTGGGACGAACAAAGACAAACTTAAGTCTCATTCTGAGGTTTGTCTAAGTTCGTCCCAAGTTAGTCTCTTTCTAAGGACGAACTTAGACAAACCTTAGAATGAGACTCACGAGACTGACTTGGGACGAACAAAGACAAACTTAAGTCTCATTCTAAGGTTTGTCAATGTTCGTCCCAAGTTAGTCTTTTTCTAAGGACGAACTTAGACAAACCTTAGAATGAGACTAACGAGACTAACTTTGGACGAACAAAGACAAACGTAAGTCTCATTCTAAGGTTTGTCTTAGTTCGTCCCAAGTTAGTCTCTTTCTAAGGACGAACTTAGACAAACCTTAGAATGAGACTAACGAGACTAACTTGGGACGAACAATGACAAACTTAAGTCTCATTCTAAGGTTTGTCTAAGTTCGTCCCAAGTTAGTCTCTTTCTAAGGACGAACTTAGACAAACCTTAGAATGAGACTAACGAGACTAACTTGGGACGAACAAAGACAAACTTAAGTCTCATTCTAAGGTTTGTCTAAGTTCGTCCCAAGTTAGTCTCTTTCTAAGGACGAACTTAGACAAACCTTAGAATGAGACTAACGAGACTAACTTGGGACGAACAAAGACAAACGTTAGTCTCATTCTAAGGTTTGTCTTAGTTCGTCCCAAGTTAGTCACTTTCTAAGGACGAACTTAGACAAACCTTAGAAAGAGACTAACTTGGGATGAAAAAAGACAAACTTAAGTCTCATTCTAAGGTTTGTCTAAGTTCGACCCAAGTTAGTCTCTTTCTAAGGACGAACTTAGACAAACCTTAGAATGAGACTAACGAGACTAAATTGGGACGAACAAAGACAAACTTAAGTCTCATTCTAAGGTTTGTCTAAGTTCGTCCCAAGTTAGTCTCTTTCTAAGGACGAACTTAGACAAACCTTAGAATGAGACTAACGAGACTAACTTGGGACGAACAAAGACAAACGTTAGTCTCATTCTAAGGTTTGTCTTAGTTCGTCCCAAGTTAGTCACTTTCTAAGGACGAACTTAGACAAACCTTAGAAAGAGACTAACTTGGGACGAAAAAAGACAAACTTAAGTCTCATTCTAAGGTTTGTCTAAGTTCGTCCCAAGTTAGTCTCTTTCTAAGGACGAACTTAGACAAACCTTACAATGAGACTAACGAGACTAACATGGGACGAACAAAGACAAACTTAAGTCTCATTCTAAGGTTTGTCTAGGTTCGTCCCAAGTTAGTCTCTTTCTAAGGACGAACTTAGACAAACCTTAGAATGAGAACGAGACTAACTTGGGACGAACAAAGACAAACTTAAGTCTCATTCTAAGGTTTGTCTAAGTTCGTCCCAAGTTAGTCTCTTTCTAAGGACGAACTTAGACAAACCTTAGAATGAGACTAACGAGACTAACTTGGGACGAACAATGACAAACTTAAGTCTCATTCTAAGGTTTGTCTAAGTTCGTCCCAAGTTAGTCTATTTCTAAGGACGAACTTAGACAAACCTTAGAATGAGACTAACGAGACTAACTTTGGACGAACAAAGACAAACGTTAGTCTCATTCTAAGGTTTGTCTTAGTTCGTCCCAAGTTAGTCTCTTTCTAAGGACGAACTTAGACAAACCTTAGAATGAGACTTACGAGACTAACTTGGGACGAACAAAGACAAACGTTAGTCTCATTCTAAGGTTTGTCTTAGTTCGTCCCAAGTTAGTCTCTTTCTGAGGACGAACTTAGACAAACCTTAGAATGAGACTAACGGCACTAACTTGGGACGAACAAAGACAAACTTAAGTCTCATTCTGAGGTTTGTCTAAGTTCGTCCCAAGTTAGTCTCTTTCTAAGGACGAACTTAGACAAACTTTAGAATGAGACTAACGAGACTAACTTGGGACGAACAAAGACAAACTTAAGTCTCATTCTAAGGTTTGTCAATGTTCATCCCAAGTTAGTCTCTTTCTAAGGACGAACTTAGACAAACCTCAGAATGAGACTAACGAGACTAACTTTGGACGAACAAAGACAAACGTTAGTCTCATTCTAAGGTTTGTCTTAGTTCGTCCCAAGTTAGTCTCTTTCTAAGGACGAACTTAGACAAACCTTAGAATGAGACTAACGAGACTAACTTGGGACGAACAATGACAAACTTAAGTCTCATTCTAAGGTTTGTCTAAGTTCGTCCCAAGTTAGTCTCTTTCTAAGGACGAACTTAGACAAACCTTAGAATGAGACTAACGAGACTAACTTGGGACGAACAAAGACAAACTTAAGTCTCATTCTAAGGTTTGTCTAAGTTCGTCCCAAGTTAGTCTCTTTCTAAGGACGAACTTAGACAAACCTTAGAATGAGACTAACGAGACTAACTTTGGACGAACAAAGACAAACGTAAGTCTCATTCTAAGGTTTGTCTTAGTTCGTCCCAAGTTAGTCTCTTTCTAAGGACGAACTTAGACAAACCTTAGAATGAGACTAACGAGACTAACTTGGGACGAACAAAAACAAACGATAGTCTCATTCTAAGGTTTGTCTTAGTTCGTCCCAAGTTAGTCTCTTTCTGAGGACGAACTTAGACAAACCTTAGAATGAGACTAACGGCACTAACTTGGGACGAACGAAGACAAACTTAAGTCTCATTCTGAGGTTTGTCTAAGTTCGTCCCAAGTTAGTCTCTTTCTAAGGACGAACTTAGACAAACCTTAGAATGAGACTAACGAGACTAACTTGGGACGAACAAAGACAAACTTAAGTCTCATTCTAAGGTTTGTCAATGTTCGTCCCAAGTTAGTCTCTTTCTAAGGACGAACTTAGATAAACCTTAGAATGAGACTAACGAGACTAACTTTGGACGAACAAAGACAAACGTTAGTCTCATTCTAAGGTTTGTCTTAGTTCGTCCCAAGTTAGTCTCTTTCTAAGGACGAACTTAGACAAACCTTAGAATGAAACTAACGAGACTAACTTGGGACGAACAATGACAAACTTAAGTCTCATTCTAAGGTTTGTCTAAGTTCGTCCCAAGTTAGTCTCTTTCTAAGGACGAACTTAGACAAACCTTAGAATGAGACTAACGAGACTAACTTGGGACGAACAAAGACAAACTTAAGTCTCATTCAAAGGTTTGTCCAAGTTCGTCCCAAGTTAGTCTCTTTCTAAGGACGAACTTAGACAAACCTTAGAATGAGACTAACGAGACTAACTTTGGACGAACAAAGCCAAACGTAAGTCTCATTCTAAGGTTTGTCTTAGTTCGTCCCAAGTTAGTCTCTTTCTAAGGACGAACTTAGACAAACCTTAGAATGAGACTAACGTGACTAACTTGGGACGAACAAAGACAAATGTTAGTCTCATTCTAAGGTTTGTCTTAGTTCATCCCAAGTTAGTCTCTTTCTAAGGACGAACTTAGACAAACCTTAGAAAGAGACTAACTTGGGACGAAAAAGGACAAACTTAAGTCTCATTCTAAGGTTTGTCTAAGTTCGTCCCAAGTTAGTCTCTTTCTAAGGACGAACTTAGACAAACCTTAGAATGAGACTAACGAGACTAACTTGGGACGAACAAAGACAAACTTAAGTCTCATTCTAAGGTTTGTTTAAGTTCGTCCCAAGTTAGTCTCTTTCTAAGGACGAACTTAGACAAACCTTAGAATGAGACTAACGAGTCTAACTTGGGACGAACAAAGACAAACTTCAGTCTCATTCTAAGGTTTGTCTAAGTTCGTCCCAAGTTAGTCTCTTTCTAAGAACGAACTTAGACAAACCTTAGTATGAGACTAACGAGACTAACTTGGGACAAACAAAGACAAACTTAAGTCTCATTCTAAGGTTTGTCTAAGTTCGTCCCAAGTTAGTCTCTTTCTAAGGACGAACTTAGACAAACCTTAGAATGAGACTAACGAGTCTAACTTGGGACGAACAAAGACAAACTTAAGTCTCATTCTAAGGTTTGTCTAAGTTCGTCCCAAGTTAGTCTCTTTCTAAGGACGAACTTAGACAAACCTTAGAATGAGACTAACGAGACTAAATTGGGACGAACAAAGACAAACTTAAGTCTCATTCTAAGGTTTGTCTAAGTTCGTCCCAAGTTAGTCTCTTTCTAAGGACGAACTTAGACAAACCTTAGAATGAGACTAACGAGACTAAATTGGGACAAACAAAGACAAACTTAAGTCTCATTCTAAGGTTTGTCTAAGTTCGTCCCACGTTAGTCTATTTCTAAGGACGAACTTAGACAAACCTTAGAATGAGACTAACGAGACAAAGTTTGGACAAACAAAGACAAACTTAAGTCTCATTCTAAGGTTTGTCTAAGTTCGTCCCAAGTTATTCTCTTTCTAAGGACGAACTTAGACAAACCTAAGAATGAGACTAACGAGACTAACTTGGGACGAACAAAGACAAACTTAAGTCTCATTCTAAGGTTTGTCTTAGTTCGTCCCAAGTTAGTCTATTTCTAAGGACAAACTTAGACAACCCTAAGAATGAGACTAACGAGACTAACTTGGGACGAACAAAGACAAACTTAAGTCTCATTCTAAGGTTTGTCTAAGTTCGTCCCAAGTTAGTCTCTTTCTAAGGACGAACTTAGACAATACTTAGAATGAGACTAACGAGACTAACTTGGGACAAACAAAGACAAACTTAAGTCTCATTCTAAGGTTTGTCTTAGTTCGTCCCAAGTTAGTCTCTTTCTAAGGACGAACTTAGACAAACCTTAGAATGAGACTAACGAGACTAACTTGGGACGAACAAAGACAAACTTAAGTCTCATTCGAAGGTTTGTCTTAGTTCGTCCCAAGTTAGTCTCTTTCTAAGGACGAACTTAGACAAACCTTAGAATGAGACTAACGAGACTAACTTGGGACGAACAAAGACAAACTTAAGTCTCATTCTAAGGTTTGTTTAAGTTCGTCCCAAGTTAGTCTCTTTCTAAGGACGAACTTAGACAAACCTTAGAATGAGACTAACGAGTCTAACTTGGGACGAACAAAGACAAACTTAAGTCTCATTCTAAGGTTTGTCTAAGTTCGTCCCAAGTTAGTCTCTTTCTAAGGACGAACTTAGACAAACCTTAGTATGAGACTAACGAGACTAACTTGGGACGAACAAAGAGAAACTTAAGTCTCATTCTAAGGTTTGTCTAAGTTCGTCCCAAGTTAGTCTCTTTCTAAGGACGAACTTAGACAAACCTTAGAATGAGACTAACGAGTCTAACTTGGGACGAACAAAGACAAACTTAAGTCTAATTCTAAGGTTTGTCTAAGTTCGTTCCAAGTTAGTCTCTTTCTAAGGACGAACTTAGACAAACCTTAGAATGAGACTAACGAGACTAAATTGGGACGAACAAAGACAAACTTAAGTCTCATTCTAAGGTTTGTCTAAGTTCGTCCCAAGATAGTCTCTTTCTAAGGACGAACATAGACAAACCTTAGAATGAGACTAACGAGACTAAATTGGGACAAACAAAGACAAACTTAAGTCTCATTCTAAGGTTTGTCTAAGTTCGTCCCACGTTAGTCTATTTCTAAGGACGAACTTAGACAAACCTTAGAATGAGACTAACGAGACAAAGTTGGGACAAACAAAGACAAACTTAAGTCTCATTCTAAGGTTTGTCTAAGTTCGTCCCAAGTTATTCTCTTTCTAAGGACGAACTTAGACAAACCTAAGAATGAGACTAACGAGACTAACTTGGGACGAACAAAGACAAACTTAAGTCTCATTCTAAGGTTTGTCTTAGTTCGTCCCAAGTTAGTCTCTTTCTAAGGACAAACTTAGACAACCCTAAGAATGAGACTAACGAGACTAACTTGGGACGAACAAAGACAAACTTAAGTCTCATTCTAAGGTTTGTCTAAGTTCGTCCCAAGTTAGTCTCTTTCTAAGGACGAACTTAGACAAACCTTAGTATGAGACTAACGAGACTAACTTGGGACGAACAAAGAGAAACTTAAGTCTCATTCTAAGGTTTGTCGAAGTTCGTCCCAAGTTAGTCTCTTTCTAAGGACGAACTTAGACAAACCTTAGTATGAGACTAACGAGACTAACTTGGGACGAACAAAGAGAAACTTAAGTCTCATTCTAAGGTTTGTCTAAGTTCGTCCCAAGTTAGTCTCTTTCTAAGGACGAACTTAGACAAACCTTAGAATGAGACTAACGAGTCTAACTTGGGACGAACAAAGACAAACTTAAGTCTCATTCTAAGGTTTGTCTAAGTTCGTCCCAAGTTAGTCTCTTTCTAAGGACGAACTTAGACAAACCTTAGAATGAGACTAACGAGACTAAATTGGGACGAACAAAGACAAACTTAAGTCTCATTCTAAGGTTTGTCTAAGTTCGTCCCAAGTTAGTCTCTTTCTAAGGACGAACATAGACAAACCTTAGAATGAGACTAACGAGACTAAATTGGGACAAACAAAGACAAACTTAAGTCTCATTCTAAGGTTTGTCTAAGTTCGTCCCAAGTTAGTCTCTTTCTGAGGACGAACTTAGACAAACCTTAGAATGAGACTAACGAGACTAACTTTGGACGAACAAAGCCAAACGTAAGTCTCATTCTAAGGTTTGTCTTAGTTCGTCCCAAGTTAGTCTCTTTCTAAGGATGAACTTAGACAAACCTTAGAATGAGACTAACGTGACTAACTTGGGACGAACAAAGACAAACGTTAGTCTCATTCTAAGGTTTGTCTTAGTTCGTCCCAAGTTAGTCTCTTTCTAAGGACGAACTTAGACAAACCTTAGAAAGAGACTAACTTGGGACGAAAAAAGACAAACTTAAGTCTCATTCTAAGGTTTGTCTAAGTTCGTCCCAAGTTAGTCTCTTTCTAAGGACGAACTTAGACAAACCTTAGAATGAGACTAACGAGACTAACTTGGGACGAACAAAGACAAACTTAAGTCTCATTCTAAGGTTTGTTTAAGTTCGTCCCAAGTTAGTCTCTTTCTAAGGACGAACTTAGACAAACCTTAGAATGAGACTAACGAGTCTAACTTGGGACGAACAAAGACAAACTTAAGTCTCATTCTAAGGTTTGTCTAAGTTCGTCCCAAGTTAGTCTCTTTCTAAGAACGAACTTAGACAAACCTTAGTATGAGACTAACGAGACTAACTTGGGACAAACAAAGACAAACTTAAGTCTCATTCTAAGGTTTGTCTAAGTTCGTCCCAAGTTAGTCTCTTTCTAAGGACGAACTTAGACAAACCTTAGAATGAGACTAACGAGTCTAACTTGGGACGAACAAAGACAAACTTAAGTCTCATTCTAAGGTTTGTCTAAGTTCGTCCCAAGTTAGTCTCTTTCTAAGGACGAACTTAGACAAACCTTAGAATGAGACTAACGAGACTAAATTGGGACGAACAAAGACAAACTTAAGTCTCATTCTAAGGTTTGTCTAAGTTCGTCCCAAGTTATTCTCTTTCTAAGGACGAACTTAGACAAACCTAAGAATGAGACTAACGAGACTAACTTGGGACGAACAAAGACAAACTTAAGTCTCATTCTAAGGTTTGTCTTAGTTCATCCCAAGTTAGTCTCTTTCTAAGGACAAACTTAGACAACCCTAAGAATGAGACTAACGAGACTAACTTGGGACGAACAAAGACAAACTTAAGTCTCATTCTAAGGTTTGTCTAAGTTCGTCCCAAGTTAGTCTCTTTCTAAGGACGAACTTAGACAATACTTAGAATGAGACTAACGAGACTAACTTGGGACGAACAAAGACAAACTTAAGTCTCATTCGAAGGTTTGTCTTAGTTCGTCCCAAGTTAGTCTCTTTCTAAGGACGAACTTAGACAAACCTTAGAATGAGACTAACGAGACTAACTTGGGACGAACAAAGACAAACATTAGTCTCATTCTAAGGTTTGTCTTAGTTCGTCCCAAGTTAGTCTCTTTCTAAGGACGAACTTAGACAAACCTAAGAATAGGACTAACGAGACTAACTTGGGACGAACAAAGACAAACTTAAGTCTCATTCTAAGGTTTGTCTAAGTTCATCCCAAGTTAGTCTCTTTCTATTTTTTTTTTAACTGGCATCATGCCAGCAATTTATTGATAGGGTTCAAACAGCCTGAACCGGGGCAAATACAACGCAAAGGGCCCTCAAGCGCCGAGGCAAGGGAAGACAACCCGCACCTCTGAAAACGCCGACCAGGCCTACGAGAAGGAGAAGACAGAAAGGCACGGAACCTCAGCAGACACGCAGGAACGCTTCATCGGCACCCAAAAGCCCAAGGACACCAAACGAGACTAGCCTCCCCACACACGCAGGAGGGATCAAGGGCTGAAAACACACAAGAAGAAACGAAAGACAAAAGAGCACAGACATAGGACCTAAGCATGATTCCCCGGCGAAGACCTGTAAGACACCTCGTTAAAGAAGTCCCTATCCAAGAAGGGAGAGCCTTCCTTGCACCAGTTGGGAAGCTTCAAGTAGTCACCCACCAACGCTACTTTGACCTGTTTAGGGAGGAACTTCAAGGAAGAAAAGGAGCCGGTAGGGACTTTTGCAAAACAAAGAGCTATCGCAGCCCCATTCACTGCAGGAGGGATATGGGCAAACTGAATATGATCCAGCCATCTCTTTCTAAGGACGAACTTAGACAAACCTTAGAATGAGACTAACGAGACTAACTTGGGATGAACAAAGACAAACTTAAGTCTCATTCTCAGGTTTGTCTAAGTTCGTCCCAAGTAAGTCTCTTTCTAAGGACGAACTTAGACAAACCTTAGAATGAGACTAACGAGACAAAGTTGGGACAAACAAAGACAAACTTAAGTCTCATTCTAAGGTTTGTCTAAGTTCGTCCCAAGTTAGTCTCTTTCTAAGGACGAACTTAGACAAACCTAAGAATGAGACTAACGAGACTAACTTGGGACGAACAAAGACAAACTTAAGTCTCATTCTAAGGTTTGTCTTAGTTCGTCCCAAGTTAGTCTATTTCTAAGGACAAACTTAGACAACCCTAAGAATGAGACTAACGAGACTAACTTGGGACGAACAAAGACAAACTTAAGTCTCATTCTAAGGTTTGTCTAAGTTCGTCCCAAGTTAGTCTCTTTCTAAGGACGAACTTAGACAATACTTAGAATGAGACTAACGAGACTAACTTGGGACAAACAAAGACAAACTTAAGTCTCATTCTAAGGTTTGTCTTAGTTCGTCCCAAGTTAGTCTCTTTCTAAGGACGAACTTAGACAAACCTTAGAATGAGACTAACGAGACTAACTTGGGACGAACAAAGACAAACTTAAGTCTCATTCGAAGGTTTGTCTTAGTTCGTCCCAAGTTAGTCTCTTTCTAAGGACGAACTTAGACAAACCTTAGAATGAGACTAACGAGACTAACTTGGGACGAACAAAGACAAACTTAAGTCTCATTCTAAGGTTTGTTTAAGTTCGTCCCAAGTTAGTCTCTTTCTAAGGACGAACTTAGACAAACCTTAGAATGAGACTAACGAGTCTAACTTGGGACGAACAAAGACAAACTTAAGTCTCATTCTAAGGTTTGTCTAAGTTCGTCCCAAGTTAGTCTCTTTCTAAGGACGAACTTAGACAAACCTTAGTATGAGACTAACGAGACTAACTTGGGACGAACAAAGAGAAACTTAAGTCTCATTCTAAGGTTTGTCTAAGTTCGTCCCAAGTTAGTCTCTTTCTAAGGACGAACTTAGACAAACCTTAGAATGAGACTAACGAGTCTAACTTGGGACGAACAAAGACAAACTTAAGTCTAATTCTAAGGTTTGCCTAAGTTCGTTCCAAGTTAGTCTCTTTCTAAGGACGAACTTAGACAAACCTTAGAATGAGACTAACGAGACTAAATTGGGACGAACAAAGACAAACTTAAGTCTCATTCTAAGGTTTGTCTAAGTTCGTCCCAAGATAGTCTCTTTCTAAGGACGAACATAGACAAACCTTAGAATGAGACTAACGAGACTAAATTGGGACAAACAAAGACAAACTTAAGTCTCATTCTAAGGTTTGTCTAAGTTCGTCCCACGTTAGTCTATTTCTAAGGACGAACTTAGACAAACCTTAGAATGAGACTAACGAGACAAAGTTGGGACAAACAAAGACAAACTTAAGTCTCATTCTAAGGTTTGTCTAAGTTCGTCCCAAGTTATTCTCTTTCTAAGGACGAACTTAGACAAACCTAAGAATGAGACTAACGAGACTAACTTGGGACGAACAAAGACAAACTTAAGTCTCATTCTAAGGTTTGTCTTAGTTCGTCCCAAGTTAGTCTCTTTCTAAGGACAAACTTAGACAACCCTAAGAATGAGACTAACGAGACTAAATTGGGACGAACAAAGACAAACTTAAGTCTCATTCTAAGGTTTGTCTAAGTTCGTCCCAAGTTAGTCTCTTTCTAAGGACGAACTTAGACAAACCTTAGTATGAGACTAACGAGACTAACTTGGGACGAACAAAGAGAAACTTAAGTCTCATTCTAAGGTTTGTCGAAGTTCGTCCCAAGTTAGTCTCTTTCTAAGGACGAACTTAGACAAACCTTAGTATGAGACTAACGAGACTAACTTGGGACGAACAAAGAGAAACTTAAGTCTCATTCTAAGGTTTGTCTAAGTTCGTCCCAAGTTAGTCTCTTTCTAAGGACGAACTTAGACAAACCTTAGAATGAGACTAACGAGTCTAACTTGGGACGAACAAAGACAAACTTAAGTCTCATTCTAAGGTTTGTCTAAGTTCGTCCCAAGTTAGTCTCTTTCTAAGGACGAACTTAGACAAACCTTAGAATGAGACTAACGAGACTAAATTGGGACGAACAAAGACAAACTTAAGTCTCATTCTAAGGTTTGTCTAAGTTCGTCCCAAGTTAGTCTCTTTCTAAGGACGAACATAGACAAACCTTAGAATGAGACTAACGAGACTAAATTGGGACAAACAAAGACAAACTTAAGTCTCATTCTAAGGTTTGTCTAAGTTCGTCCCAAGTTAGTCTCTTTCTGAGGACGAACTTAGACAAACCTTAGAATGAGACTAACGAGACTAACTTTGGACGAACAAAGCCAAACGTAAGTCTCATTCTAAGGTTTGTCTTAGTTCGTCCCAAGTTAGTCTCTTTCTAAGGATGAACTTAGACAAACCTTAGAATGAGACTAACGTGACTAACTTGGGACGAACAAAGACAAACGTTAGTCTCATTCTAAGGTTTGTCTTAGTTCGTCCCAAGTTAGTCTCTTTCTAAGGACGAACTTAGACAAACCTTAGAAAGAGACTAACTTGGGACGAAAAAAGACAAACTTAAGTCTCATTCTAAGGTTTGTCTAAGTTCGTCCCAAGTTAGTCTCTTTCTAAGGACGAACTTAGACAAACCTTAGAATGAGACTAACGAGACTAACTTGGGACGAACAAAGACAAACTTAAGTCTCATTCTAAGGTTTGTTTAAGTTCGTCCCAAGTTAGTCTCTTTCTAAGGACGAACTTAGACAAACCTTAGAATGAGACTAACGAGTCTAACTTGGGACGAACAAAGACAAACTTAAGTCTCATTCTAAGGTTTGTCTAAGTTCGTCCCAAGTTAGTCTCTTTCTAAGAACGAACTTAGACAAACCTTAGTATGAGACTAACGAGACTAACTTGGGACAAACAAAGACAAACTTAAGTCTCATTCTAAGGTTTGTCTAAGTTCGTCCCAAGTTAGTCTCTTTCTAAGGACGAACTTAGACAAACCTTAGAATGAGACTAACGAGTCTAACTTGGGACGAACAAAGACAAACTTAAGTCTCATTCTAAGGTTTGTCTAAGTTCGTCCCAAGTTAGTCTCTTTCTAAGGACGAACTTAGACAAACCTTAGAATGAGACTAACGAGACTAAATTGGGACGAACAAAGACAAACTTAAGTCTCATTCTAAGGTTTGTCTAAGTTCGTCCCAAGTTATTCTCTTTCTAAGGACGAACTTAGACAAACCTAAGAATGAGACTAACGAGACTAACTTGGGACGAACAAAGACAAACTTAAGTCTCATTCTAAGGTTTGTCTTAGTTCGTCCCAAGTTAGTCTCTTTCTAAGGACAAACTTAGACAACCCTAAGAATGAGACTAACGAGACTAACTTGGGACGAACAAAGACAAACTTAAGTCTCATTCTAAGGTTTGTCTAAGTTCGTCCCAAGTTAGTCTCTTTCTAAGGACGAACTTAGACAATACTTAGAATGAGACTAACGAGACTAACTTGGGACGAACAAAGACAAACTTAAGTCTCATTCGAAGGTTTGTCTTAGTTCGTCCCAAGTTAGTCTCTTTCTAAGGACGAACTTAGACAAACCTTAGAATGAGACTAACGAGACTAACTTGGGACGAACAAAGACAAACATTAGTCTCATTCTAAGGTTTGTCTTAGTTCGTCCCAAGTTAGTCTCTTTCTAAGGACGAACTTAGACAAACCTAAGAATAGGACTAACGAGACTAACTTGGGACGAACAAAGACAAACTTAAGTCTCATTCTAAGGTTTGTCTAAGTTCATCCCAAGTTAGTCTCTTTCTATTTTTTTTTTAACTGGCATCATGCCAGCAATTTATTGATAGGGTTCAAACAGCCTGAACCGGGGCAAATACAACGCAAAGGGCCCTCAAGCGCCGAGGCAAGGGAAGACAACCCGCACCTCTGAAAACGCCGACCAGGCCTACGAGAAGGAGAAGACAGAAAGGCACGGAACCTCAGCAGACACGCAGGAACGCTTCATCGGCACCCAAAAGCCCAAGGACACCAAACGAGACTAGCCTCCCCACACACGCAGGAGGGATCAAGGGCTGAAAACACACAAGAAGAAACGAAAGACAAAAGAGCACAGACATAGGACCTAAGCATGATTCCCCGGCGAAGACCTGTAAGACACCTCGTTAAAGAAGTCCCTATCCAAGAAGGGAGAGCCTTCCTTGCACCAGTTGGGAAGCTTCAAGTAGTCACCCACCAACGCTACTTTGACCTGTTTAGGGAGGAACTTCAAGGAAGAAAAGGAGCCGGTAGGGACTTTTGCAAAACAAAGAGCTATCGCAGCCCCATTCACTGCAGGAGGGATATGGGCAAACTGAATATGATCCAGCCATCTCTTTCTAAGGACGAACTTAGACAAACCTTAGAATGAGACTAACGAGACTAACTTGGGATGAACAAAGACAAACTTAAGTCTCATTCTCAGGTTTGTCTAAGTTCGTCCCAAGTAAGTCTCTTTCTAAGGACGAACTTAGACAAACCTTAGAATGAGACTAACGAGACAAAGTTGGGACAAACAAAGACAAACTTAAGTCTCATTCTAAGGTTTGTCTAAGTTCGTCCCAAGTTAGTCTCTTTCTAAGGACGAACTTAGACAAACCTTAGAATGAGACTAACGAGACTAACTTGGGACGAACAAAGACAAACTTAAGTCTCATTCTAAGGTTTGTCTAAGTTCGTCCCAAGTTAGTCTCTTTCTAAGGACGAACTTAGACAAACCTTAGAATGAGACTAACGAGACTAACTTGGGACGAACAAAGACAAACTTAAGTCTCATTCTAAGGTTTGTCTAAGTTCGTCCCAAGTTCGTCTCTTTCTAAGGACGAACTTAGACAAACCTTAGAATGAGACTAACGAGACTAAACTTGGGACGAACAAAGACAAACTTAAGTCTCATTCTAAGGTTTGTCTAAGTTCGTCCCAAGTTAGTCTCTTTCTAAGGACGAACTTAGACAAACCTTAGAATGAGACTAACGAGACTAACTTGGGATGAACAAAGACAAACTTAAGTCTCATTCTAAGGTTTGTCTAAGTTCGTCCCAAGTTAGTCTCTTTCTAATGAGGAACTTAGACAAACCTTAGAATGAGACTAACGAGACTAACTTTGGACGAACAAAGACAAACGTTAGTCTCATTCTAAGGTTTGTCTTAGTTCGTCCCAAGTTAGTCTCTTTCTAAGGACGAACTTAGACAAACCTTAGAATGAGACTAACGAGACTAACTTGGGACGAACAAAGACAAACATTAGTCTCATTCTAAGGTTTGTCTTAGTTCGTCCCAAGTTAGTCTCTTTCTAAGGACGAACTTAGACAAACCTTAGAATGAGACTAATGAGACTAACTTGGGACGAACAAAGACAAACTTAAGTCTCATTCTAAGGTTTGTCATTGTTCGTCCCAAGTTAGTCTCTTTCTAAGGACGAACTTAGACAAACCTTAGAATGAGACTAACGAGACTAACTTTGGACGAACAAAGACAAACGTTAGTCTCATTCTAAGGTTTGTCTTAGTTTGTCCCAAGTTAGTTTCTTTCAAAGGACGAACTTAGACAAACCTTAGAATGAGACTAACGAGACTAACTTGGGACGAACAAAGACAAACTTAAGTCTCATTCTAAGGTTTGTCTAAGTTCGTCCCAAGTTAGTCTATTTCTAAGGACGAACTTAGACAAACCTAAGAATGAGACTAACGAGACTAACTTGGGACGAACAAAGACAAACTTAAGTCTCATTCTAAGGTTTGTCTAAGTTCGTCCCAAGTTAGTCTCTTTCTAATGAGGAACTTAGACAAACCTTAGAATGAGACTAACGAGACTAACTTGGGACGAACAAAGACAAACTTAAGTCTCATTCTAAGGTTTGTCTAAGTTCGTCCCAAGTTAGTCTATTTCTAAGGACGAACTTAGACAAACCTTAGAATGAGACTAACGAGACTAACTTGGGACGAACAAAGACAAACTTAAGTCTCATTCTAAGGTTTGTCTAAGTTCGTCCCAAGTTAGTCTCTTTCTAATGAGGAACTTAGACAAACCTTAGAATGAGACTAACGAGACTAACTTTGGACGAACAAAGACAAACGTTAGTCTCATTCTAAGGTTTGTCTTAGTTCGTCCCAAGTTAGTCTCTTTCTAAGGACGAACTTAGACAAATCTTAGAATGAGACTAACGAGACTAACTTGGGACGAACAAAGACAAACTTAAGTCTCATTCTAAGGTTTGTCTTTGTTCATCCCAAGTTAGTCTCTTTCTAAGGACGAACTTAGACAAACCTTAGAATGAGACTAACGAGACTAACTTGGGACAAACAAAGACAAACTTAAGTCTCATTCTAAGGTTTGTCTAAGTTCGTCCCAAGTTAGTCTCTTTCTAATGAGGAACTTAGACAAACCTTAGAATGAGACTAACGAGACTAACTTTGGACGAACAAAGACAAACGTTAGTCTCATTCTAAGGTTTGTCTTAGTTCGTCCCAAGTTAGTCTCTTTCTAAGGACGAACTTAGACAAACCTTAGAATGAGACTAACGAGACTAACTTGGGACGAACAATGACAAACATTAGTCTCATTCTAAGGTTTGTCTTAGTTCGTCCCAAGTTAGTCTATTTCTAAGGACGAACTTAGACAAACCTAAGAATAGGACTAACGAGACTAACTTGGGACGAACAAAGACAAACTTAAGTCTCATTCTAAGGTTTGTCTTTGTTCGTCCCAAGTTAGTCTCTTTCTAAGGAAGAACTTAGACAAACCTTAGAATGAGACTAACGAGACTAACTTGGGACGAACAAAGACAAACTTAAATCTCATTCTAAGGTTTGTTTAAGTTCGTCCCAAGTTAGTCTCTTTCTAATGAGGAACTTAGACAAACCTTAGAATGAGACTAACGAGACTAATTTGGACGAACAAAGACAAACTTAAGTCTCATTCTAAGGTTTGTCTTAGTTCGTCCCAAGTTAGTCTCTTTCTAAGGACGAACTTAGACAACCCTTAGAATGAGACTAACGAGACTAACTTGGGACGAACAAAGACAAACATTAGTCTCATTCTAAGGTTTGTCTTAGTTCGTCCCAAGTTAGTCTCTTTCTGAGGACGAACTTAGACAAACCTTAGAATGAGACTAACGAGACTAACTTGGGACGAACAAAGACAAACTTAAGTCTCAATCTAAGGTTTGTCTAAGTTCGTCCCAAGTTTGTCTCCTTCTAAGGACGAACTTAGACAAACCTTAGAATGAGACTAACGAGACTAACTTGGGACGAACAAAGACAAACTTAAGTCTCATTCTAAGGTTTGTCTAAGTTCGTCCCAAGTTAGTCTCTTTCTAATGAGGAACTTAGACAAACCTTAGAATGAGACTAACGAGACTAACTTTGGACAAACAAAGACAAACGTTAGTCTCATTCTAAGGTTTGTCTTAGTTCGTCCCAATTTAGTCTCTTTCTAAGGACGAACTTAGACAAACCTTAGAATGAGACTAACGAGACTAACTTGGGACGAACAAAGACAAACTTAAGTCTCATTCTAAGGTTTGTCTAAGTTCGTCCCAAGTTAGTCTATTTCTAAGGACGAACTTAGACAAACCTAAGAATGAGACTAACGAGAGTAACTTGGGACGAACAAAGACAAACTTAAGTCTCATTCTAAGGTTTGTCTTTGTTCGTCCCAAGTTAGTCTCTTTCTAAGGACGAACTTAGACATACTTTAGAATGAGACTAACTAGACTAACTTGGGACGAACAAAGACAAACTTAAGTCGCATTCTAAGGTTTGTCTAAGTTCGTCCCAAGTTAGTCTCTTTCTAATGAGGAACTTAGACAAACCTTAGAATGAGACTAACGAGACTAACTTTGGACGAACAAAGACAAACGTTAGTCTCATTCTAAGGTTTGTCTTAGTTCGTCCCAAGTTAGTCTCTTTCTAAGGATGAACTTAGACAAACCTTAGAATGAGACTAACGAGACTAACTTGGGACGAACAATGACAAACATTAGTCTCATTCTAAGGTTTGTCTTAGTTCGTCCCAAGTTAGTCTATTTTTAAGGACGAACTTAGACAAACCTAAGAATGAGACTAACGAGACTAACTTGGGACGAACAAAGACAAACTTAAGTCTCATTCTAAGGTTTGTCTTTGTTCGTCCCAAGTTAGTCTCTTTCTAAGGAAGAACTTAGACAAACCTTAGAATGAGACTAACGAGACTAACTTGGGACGAACAAAGACAAACTTAAATCTCATTCTAAGGTTTGTTTAAGTTCGTCCCAAGTTAGAATGAGACTAACGTTTGTCTTTGTTCGTCCAAAGTTAGTCTCGTTAGTCTCATTCTAAGGTTTGTCTAAGTTCCTCATTAGAAAGAGACTAACTTGGGACGAACTTAGACAAACCTTAGAATGAGACTTAAGTTTGTCTTTGTTTGTCCCAAGTTAGTCTCGTTAGTCTCATTCTAAGGTTTGTCTAAGTTCGTCCTTAGAAAGAGACTAACTTGGGATGAACAAAGACAAACCTTAGAATGAGACTTAAGTTTGTCTTTGTTCGTCCCAAGTTAGTCTCGTTAGTCTCATTCTAAGGTTTGTCTAAGTTCGTCCTTAGAAAGAGACTAACTTGGGACGAACTAAGACAAACCTTAGAATGAGACTAACGTTTGTCTTTGTTCGTCCAAAGTTAGTCTCGTTAGTCTCATTCTAAGGTTTGTCTAAGTTCCTCATTAGAAAGAGACTAACTTGGGACGAACAAAGACAAACTTAAGTCTCATTCTAAGGTTTGTCTAAGTTCGTCCCAAGTTAGTCTCTTTCTATTTTTTTTTTAACTGGCATCATGCCAGCAATTTATTGATAGGGTTCAAACAGCCTGAACCGGGGCAAATACAACGCAAAGGGCCCTCAAGCGCCGAGGCAAGGGAAGACAACCCGCACCCCTAAAAACGCCGACCAGGCCTACGAGAAGGAGAAGACAGAAAGGCACGGAACCTCAGCAGACACGCAGGAACGCTTCATCGGCACCCAAAAGCCCAAGGACACCAAACGAGACTAGCCTCCCCACACACGCAGGAGGGATCAAGGGCTGAAAACACACAAGAAGAAACGAAAGACAAAAGAGCACAGACATAGGACCTAAGCATGATTCCCCGGCGAAGACCTGTAAGACACCTCGTTAAAGAAGTCCCTATCCAAGAAGGGAGAGCCTTCCTTGCACCAGTTGGGAAGCTTAAGTAGTCACCCACCAACGCTACTTTGACCTGTTTAGGGAGGAACTTCAAGGAAGAAAAGGAGCCGGTAGGGACTTTTGCAAAACAAAGAGCTATCGCAGCCCCATTCACTGCAGGAGGGATATGGGCAAACTGAATATGATCCAGCCATCTCTTTCTAAGGACGAACTTAGACAAACCTTAGAATGAGACTAACGAGACTAACTTGGGACGAACAAAGACAAACTTAAGTCTTATTCTAAGGTTTGTCTAAGTTCGTCCCAAGTTAGTCTCTTTCTAATGAGGAACTTAGACAAACCTTAGAATGAGACTAACGAGACTAACTTTGGACAAACAAAGACAAACGTTAGTCTCATTCTAAGGTTTGTCTTAGTTCGTCCCAATTTAGTCTCTTTCTAAGGACGAACTTAGACAAACCTTAGAATGAGACTAACGAGACTAACTTGGGACGAACAAAGACAAACTTAAGTCTCATTCTAAGGTTTGTCTAAGTTCGTCCCAAGTTAGTCTATTTCTAAGGACGAACTTAGACAAACCTAAGAATGAGACTAACGAGAGTAACTTGGGACGAACAAAGACAAACTTAAGTCTCATTCTAAGGTTTGTCTTTGTTCGTCCCAAGTTAGTCTCTTTCTAAGGACGAACTTAGACATACTTTAGAATGAGACTAACTAGACTAACTTGGGACGAACAAAGACAAACTTAAGTCGCATTCTAAGGTTTGTCTAAGTTCGTCCCAAGTTAGTCTCTTTCTAATGAGGAACTTAGACAAACCTTAGAATGAGACTAACGAGACTAACTTTGGACGAACAAAGACAAACGTTAGTCTCATTCTAAGGTTTGTCTTAGTTCGTCCCAAGTTAGTCTCTTTCTAAGGATGAACTTAGACAAACCTTAGAATGAGACTAACGAGACTAACTTGGGACGAACAATGACAAACATTAGTCTCATTCTAAGGTTTGTCTTAGTTCGTCCCGAGTTAGTCTATTTCTAAGGACGAACTTAGACAAACCTAAGAATGAGACTAACGAGACTAACTTGGGACGAACAAAGACAAACTTAAGTCTCATTCTAAGGTTTGTCTTTGTTCGTCCCAAGTTAGTCTCTTTCTAAGGAAGAACTTAGACAAACCTTAGAATGAGACTAACGAGACTAACTTGGGACGAACAAAGACAAACTTAAATCTCATTCTAAGGTTTGTTTAAGTTCGTCCCAAGTTAGTCTATTTCTAATGAGGAACTTAGACAAACCTTAGAATGAGACTAACGAGACTAACTTTGGACGAACAAAGACAAACTTAAGTCTCATTCTAAGGTTTGTCTTAGTTCGTCCCAAGTTAGTCTCTTTCTAAGGACGAACTTAGACAAACCTTAGAATGAGACAAACGAGACTAACTTGGGACGAACAAAGACAAACGTTAGTCTCATTCTAAGGTTTGTCGTAGTTCGTCCCAAGTTGGTCTCTGTCTAAGGACAAACTTAGACAAACCTTAGAATGAGACTAACGAGACTAACATGGGACGAATAAAGACAAACGTTAGTCTCATTCTAAGGTTTGTCTAAGTTCGTCCCAAGTTAGTCTCTTTCTAAGGACGGACTTAGAAAAACCTTAGAATGAGACTAACGAGACTAACTTGGGACGAACAAAGACAAACTTAAGTCTCATTCTAAGGTTTGTCTTAGTTCGTCCCAAGTTAGTCTCTTTCAAAGGACGAACTTAGACACACCTTAGAATGAGACTAACGAGACTAACTTGGGACGAACAAAGACAAACTTAAGTCTCATTCTAAGGTTTGTCTTTGTTCATCCCAAGTTAGTCTCTTTCTAAGAACGAACTTAGACAAACCTTAGAATGAGACTAACGAGACTAACTTGGGACAAACAAAGACAAACTTAAGTCTCATTCTAAGGTTTGTCTAAGTTCGTCCCAAGTTAGTCTCTTTCTAATGAGGAACTTAGACAAACCTTAGAATGAGACTAACGAGACTAACTTTGGACGAACAAAGACAAACGTTAGTCTCATTCTAAGGTTTGTCTTAGTTCGTCCCAAGTTAGTCTCTTTCTAAGGACGAACTTAGACAAACCTTAGAATGAGACTAACGAGACTAACTTGGGACGAACAATGACAAACATTAGTCTCATTCTAAGGTTTGTCTTAGTTCGTCCCAAGTTAGTCTATTTCTAAGGATGAACTTAGACAAACCTAAGAATGAGACTAACGAGACTAACTTGGGACGAACAAAGACAAACTTAAGTCTCAATCTAAGGTTTGTCTAAGTTCGTCCCAAGTTTGTATCCTTCTAAGGACGAACTTAGACAAACCTTAGAATGAGACTAACGAGACTAACTTGGGACGAACAAAGACAAACTTAAGTCTCATTCTAAGGTTTGTCTAAGTTCGTCCCAAGTTTGTCTCCTTCTAAGGACGAACTTAGACAAACCTTAGAATGAGACTAACGAGACTAACTTGGGACGAACAAAGACAAACATTAGTCTCATTCTAAGGTTTGTCTAAGTTCGTCCCAAGTTAGTCTCTTTCTAATGAGGAACTTAGACAAACCTTAGAATGAGACTAACGAGACTAACTTTGGACGAACAACGACAAACTTAAGTCTCATTCTAAGGTTTGTCTAAGTTCGTCCCAAGTTTAGTCTCGTTAGTCTCATTCTAAGGTTTGTCTAAGTTCGTCCTTAGAAAGAGACTAACGAGACTAAACTTGGGACGAACAAAGACAAACTTAAGTCTCATTCTAAGGTTTGTCTAAGTTCGTCCCAAGTTAGTCTCTTTCTAAGGACGAACTTAGACAAACCTTAGTATGAGACAAACGAGACTAACTTGGGACAAACAAAGACAAACGTTAGTCTCATTCTAAGGTTTGTCTAAGTTCGTCCCAAGTTGGTCTCTGTCTAAGGACGAACTAAGACAAACCTTAGAATGAGACTAACGAGACTAACATGGGACGAATAAAGACAAACGTTAGTCTCATTCTAAGGTTTGTCTTAGTTTGTCCCAAGTTAGTCTCGTTCTAAGGACGAACTTAGACAAACCTTAGAATGAGACTAACGAGACTAACTTGGGACGAACAAAGACAAACATAAGTCTCATTCTAAGGTTTGTCTAAGTTCGTCCCAAGTTTGTCTCTTTCTAAGGACGAACTTAGACAAACCTTAGAATGAGACTAACGAGACTAACTTGGGACGAACAAAGACAAACTTAAGTCTCATTCTAAGGTTTGTCTTTGTTCGTCCCAAGTTAGTCTCTTTCTAAGGACGAACTTAGACAACTATTAGAATGAGACTAACGAGACTAACTTGGGACGAACAAAGACAAACATTAGTCTCATTCTAAGGTTTGTCTTAGTTCGTCCCAAGTTAGTCTCTTTCTAAGGACGAACTTAGACAAACCTTATAATGAGACTAACGAGACTAACTTGGGACGAACAAAGACAAACTTAAGTCTCATTCTAAGGTTTGTCTGAGTTCGTCCCAAGTTAGTCTCTTTCTAAGGACGAACTTTGACAAACCTTAGAATGAGACTAACGAGACTAACTTGGGACGAACAAAGACAAACTTAAGTCTCATTCTAAGGTTTGGCTTAGTTCGTCCCAAGTAAGTCTCTTTCTAAGGACGAACTTAGACAAACCTTAGAATGAGACTAACGAGACTAACTTGGGACGAACAAAGACAAACTTAAGTCTCATTCTAAGGTTTGTCTTAGTTCGTCCCAAGTTAGTCTCTTTCTAAGGACGACCTTAGACAACCCTTAGAATGAGACTAACGAGACTAACTTGGGACGAACAAAGACAAACTTAAGTCTCATTCTAAGGTTTGTCTTTATTCATCCCAAGTTAGTCTCTTTCTAAGAACGAACTTAGACAAACCTTAGAATGAGACTAACGAGACTAACTTGGGACGAACAAAGACAAACTTTAGTCTCATTCCAAGGTTTGTCTAAGTTCGTCCCAAGTTAGTCTCTTTCTAATGAGGAACTTAGACAAACCTTAGAATGAGACTAACGAGACTAACTTTGGACGAACAAAGACAAACGTTAGTCTCATTCTAAGGTTTGTTTTAGTTCGTCCCAAGTTAGTCTCTTTCTAAGGACGAATTTAGACAAACCTTAGAATGAGACTAACGAGACTAACTTGGGACGAACAATGACAAACATTAGTCTCATTCTAAGGTTTGTCTTAGTTCGTCCCAAGTTAGTTTCTTTCAAAGGACGAACTTAGACAAACCTTAGAATGAGACTAACGAGACTAACTTGGGACGAACAAAGACAAACTTAAGTCTCATTCTAAGGTTTGTCTTAGTTCGTCCCAAGTTAGTCTCTTTCTAAGGACGAACTTAGACAACCCTTAGAATGAGACTAACGAGACTAACTTGGGACGAACAAAGACAAACTTAAGTCTCATTCTAAGGTTTGTCTTTGTTCATCCCAAGTTAGTCTCTTTCTAAGAACGAACTTAGACAAACCTTACAATGAGACTAACGAGACTAACTTGGGACGAACAAAGACAAACTTAAGTCTCATTCTAAGGTTTGTCTAAGTTCGTCCCAAGTTAGTCTCTTTCTAATGAGGAACTTAGACAAACCTTAGAATGAGACTAACGAGACTAACTTTGGACGAACAAAGACAAACGTTAGTCTCATTCTAAGGTTTATCTTAGTTCGTCCCAAGTTAGTCTCTTTCTAAGGACGAACTTAGACAAACCTTAGAATGAGACTAACGAGACTAACTTGGGACGAACAATGACAAACATTAGTCTCATTCTAAGGTTTGTCTTAGTTCGTCCCAAGTTAGTCTATTTCTAAGGACGAACTTAGACAAACCAAAGAATGAGACTAACGAGACTAACTTGGGACGAACAAAGACAAACTTAAGTCTCAATCTAAGGTTTGTCTAAGTTCGTCCCAAGTTTGTATCCTTCTAAGGACGAACTTAGACAAACCTTAGAATGAGACTAACGAGACTAACTTGGGACGAACAAAGACAAACTTAAGTCTCATTCTAAGGTTTGTCTAAGTTCGTCCCAAGTTTGTCTCCTTCTAAGGACGAACTTAGACAAACCTTAGAATGAGACTAACGAGACTAACTTGGGACGAACAAAGACAAACATTAGTCTCATTCTAAGGTTTGTCTAAGTTCGTCCCAAGTTAGTCTCTTTCTAATGAGGAACTTAGACAAACCTTAGAATGAGACTAACGAGACTAACTTTGGACGAACAAAGACAAACTTAAGTCTCATTCTAAGGTTTGTCTAAGTTCGTCCCAAGTTTAGTCTCGTTAGTCTCATTCTAAGGTTTGTCTAAGTTCGTCCTTAGAAGGAGACTAACGAGACTAAACTTGGGACGAACAAAGACAAACTTAAGTCTCATTCTAAGGTTTGTCTAAGTTCGTCCCAAGTTAGTCTCTTTCTAAGGACGAACTTAGACAAACCTTAGAATGAGACAAACGAGACTAACTTGGGACAAACAAAGACAAACGTTAGTCTCATTCTAAGGTTTGTCTAAGTTCGTCCCAAGTTGGTCTCTGTCTAAGGACGAACTAAGACAAACCTTAGAATGAGACTAACGAGACTAACATGGGACGAATAAAGACAAACGTTAGTCTCATTCTAAGGTTTGTCTTAGTTTGTCCCAAGTTAGTCTCGTTCTAAGGACGAACTTAGACAAACATTAGAATGAGACTAACGAGACTAACTTGGGACGAACAAAGACAAACATAAGTCTCATTCTAAGGTTTGTCTAAGTTCGTCCCAAGTTTGTCTCTTTCTAAGGACGAACTTAGACAAACCTTAGAATGAGACTAACGAGACTAACATGGGACGAACAAAGACAAACTTAAGTCTCATTCTAAGGTTTGTCTTTGTTCGTCCCAAGTTAGTCTCTTTCTAAGGACGAACTTAGACAACTCTTAGAATGAGACTAACGAGACTAACTTGGGACGAACAAAGACAAACATTAGTCTCATTCTAAGGTTTGTCTTAGTTCGTCCCAAGTTAGTCTCTTTCTAAGGACGAACTTAGACAAACCTTATAATGAGACTAACGAGACTAACTTGGGACGAACAAAGACAAACTTTAGTCTCATTCTAAGGTTTGTCTAAGTTCGTCCCAAGTTAGTCTCTTTCTAATGAGGAACTTAGACAAACCTTAGAATGAGACTAACGAGACTAACTTTGGACGAACAAAGACAAACGTTAGTCTCATTCTAAGGTTTGTCTTAGTTCGTCCCAAGTTAGTCTCTTTCTAAGGACGAACTTAGACAAACCTTAGAATGAGACTAACGAGACTAACTTGGGACGAACAAAGACAAACTTAAGTCTCATTCAAAGGTTTGTCTAAGTTCGTCCCAAGTTAGTCTCTTTCTAAGGACGAACTTAGACAAACCTTAGAATGAGACTAACGAGACAAAGTTGGGACAAACAAAGACAAACTTAAGTCTCATTCTAAGGTTTGTCTTAGTTCGTCCCAAGTTAGCCAATTTCTAAGGACGAACTTAGACAAACCTAAGAATGAGATTAACGAGAGTAACTTGGGACGAACAAAGACAAACTTCAGTCTCATTCTAAGGTTTGTCTTTGTTCGTCCCAAGTTAGTCTCTTTCTAAGGACAAACTTAGACATACCTTAGAATGAGACTAATGAGACTAACCTGGGACGAACAAAGACAAACTTAAGTCTCATTCTAAGGTTTGTCTAAGTTCGTCCCAAGTTAGTCTCTTTCTAATGAGGAACTTAGACAAACCTTAGAATGAGACTAACGAGACTAACTTTGGACGAACAAAGACAAACGTTAGTCTCATTCTAAGGTTTGTCTTAGTTCGTCCCAAGTTAGTCTCTTTCTAAGGACGAACTTAGACAAACCTTAGAATGAGAATAACGAGACTAACTTGGGACGAACAAAGACAAACATTAGTCTCATTCTAAGGTTTGTCTTAGTTCGTCCCAAGTTAGTCTCTTTCTAAGGACGAACTTAGACTAACCTTAGAATGAGACTAACGAGACTAACTTGGGACGAACAAAGACAAACTTAAGTCTCATTCTAAGGTTTGTCTTAGTTTGTCCCAAGTTAGTCTCTTTCTAAGGACGAACTTAGACAAACCTTAGAATGAGACTAACGAGACTAACTTGGGACAAACAAAGACAAACTTAAGTCTCATTCTAAGGTTTGTCTAAGTTCGTCCCAAGTTAGTCTCTTTCTGAGGACGAACTTAGACAAACCTTAGAATGAGACTAACGAGACTAACTTGGGACGAACAAAGACAAACTTAAGTCTCATTCTAAGGTTTGTCTAAGTTCGTCCCAAGTTAGTCTATTTCTAAGGACGAACTTAGACAAACCTAAGAATGAGACTAACGAGACTAACATGGGACGAATAAAGACAAACTTAAGTCTCATTCTAAGGTTTGTCTTAGTTCGTCCCAAGTTAGTCTCTTTCTAAGGACGAACTTAGACAAACCTTAGAATGAGACTAACGAGACTAACTTGGGACGAACAAAGAAAAACTTAAGTCTCATTCTAAGGTTTGTCTAAGTTCGTCCCAAGTTTGTCTCTTTCTAAGGACGAACTTAGACAAACCTTAGAATGAGACTAACGAGACTAACTTGGGACGAACAAAGACAAACTTAAGTCTCATTCTAAGGTTTGACTTTGTTCGTCCCAAGTTAGTCTCTTTCAAAGGACGAACTTAGACAACCCTTAGAATGAGACTAACGAGACTAAGTTGGGACGAACAAAGACAAACTTAAGTCTCATTCTAAGGTTTGTCTTTGTTCGTCGCAAGTTAGTCTTTTTCTAATGAGGAACTTAGACAAACCTTAGAATGAGACTAATGAGACTAACTTGGGACGAACAAAGACAAACTTAAGTCTCATTCTAAGGTTTGTCTAAGTTCGTCCCAAGTTAGTCTCTTTCTAATGAGGAACTTAGACAAACCTTAGAATGAGACTAACGAGACTAACTTTGGACGAACAAAGACAAACGTTAGTCTCATTCTAAGGTTTGTTATAGTTCGTCCCAAGTTAGTCTCTTTCTAAGGACGAACTTAGACAAACCTTAGAATGAGAATAACGAGACTAACTTGGGACGAACAAAGACAAACATTAGTGTCATTCTAAGGTTTGTCTTAGTTCGTCCCAAGTTAGTCTCCTTCTAAGGACGAACTTAGACAAACCTTAGAATGAGACTAACGAGACTAACTTGGGACGAACAAAGACAAACTTAAGTCTCATTCAAAGGTTTGTCTAAGTTCGTCCCAAGTTAGTCTCTTTCTAAGGACGAACTTAGACAAACCTTAGAATGAGACTAACGAGACTAACTTGGGACGAACAAAGACAAACTTAAGTCTCATTCTAAGGTTTGTCTTTGTTCGTCCCAAGTTAGTCTCTTTCTAAGGACGAACTTAGACAACCCTTAGAATGAGACTAACGAGACTAACTTGGGACGAACAAAGACAAACTTAAGTCTCATTCAAAGGTTTGTCTAAGTTCGTCCCAAGTTAGTCTCTTTCTAAGGACGAACTTAGACAACCCTTAGAATGAGACTAACGAGACTAACTTGGGACGAACAAAGACAAATGTTAGTCTCATTCAAAGGTTTGTCTAAGTTCGTCCCAAGTTAGCCTCTTTCTAAGGACGAACTTAGACAAACCTTAGAATGAGACTAACGAGACTAACTTGGGGCGAACAAAGACAAACTTAAGTCTCATTCTAAGGTTTGTCTAAGTTCGTCCCAAGTTAGTCTCTTTCTAATGAGGACCTTAGACAAACCTTAGAATGAGACTAACGAGACTAACTTTGGACGAACAAAGACAAACGTTAGTCTCATTCTAAGGTTTGTCTTAGTTCGTCCCAAGTTAGTCTCTTTCTAAGGACGAACTTAGACAAACCTTAGAATGAGACTAACGAGACTAACTTGGGACGAACAAAGACAAACATTAGTCTCATTCAAAGGTTTGTCTTAGTTCGTCCCAAGTTAGTCTCTTTCTAAGGACGAACTTAGACAAACCTTAGAATGAGACTAACGAGACTAACTTGGGACGAACAAAGACAAACTTAAGTCTCATTCTAAGGTTTGTCTAAGTTCGTCCCAAGTTAGTCTCTTTCTAATGAGGAACTTAGACAAACCTTAGAATGAGACTAACGAGACTAACTTTGGACGAACAAAGACAAACGTTAGTCTCACTCATAGGTTTGTCTTAGTTCGTCCCAAGTTAGTCTCTTTCTAAGGACGAACTTAGACAAATCTTAGAATGAGACTAACGAGACTAACTTGGGACGAACAAAGACAAACTTAAGTCTCATTCTAAGGTTTGTCTAAGTTCGTCCCAAGTTAGTCTCTTTCTAATGAGGAACTTAGACAAACCTTAGAATGAGACTAACGAGACTAACTTTGGACGAACAAAGACAAACGTTAGTCTCATTCTAAGGTTTGTCTTAGTTCGTCCCAAGTTAGTCTCTTTCTAAGGACGAACTTAGACAAACCTTAGAATGAGACTAACGAGACTAACTTGGGACGAACAAAGACAAACATTAGTCTCATTCTAAGGTTTGTCTTATTTCGTCCCAAGTTAGTCTCTTTCTAAGGACGAACTTAGACAAACCTTAGAATGAGACTAACGAGACTAACTTGGGACAAACGAAGACAAACTTAAGTCTCATTCTAAGGTTTGTCTAAGTTCGTCCCAAGTTAGTCTCTTTCTAAGGACGAACTTAGACAAACCTTAGAATGAGACTAACGATACTAACTTGGGACGAACAAAGACAAACTTAAGTCTCATTCTAAGGTTTGTCTAAGTTCGTCCCAAGTTAGTCTCTTTCTAAGGACGAACTTAGACAAACCTTAGAATGAGACTAACGAGACTAACTTGGGACGAACAAAGACAAACTTAAGTCTCATTCTAAGGTTTGTCTAAGTTCGTCCCAAGTTAGTCTCTTTCTAAGGACGAACTTAGACAAACCTTAGAATGAGACTAACGAGACTAACTTGGGACAAACGAAGACAAACTTAAGTCTCATTCTAAGGTTTGTCTAAGTTCGTCCCAAGTTAGTCTCTTTCTAAGGACGAACTTAGACAAACCTTAGAATGAGACTAACGAGACTAACTTGGGACAAACGAAGACAAACTTAA
This sequence comes from Rhodiola kirilowii, assembly GCA_033675215.1. Taxonomy (NCBI): domain Eukaryota; kingdom Viridiplantae; phylum Streptophyta; class Magnoliopsida; order Saxifragales; family Crassulaceae; genus Rhodiola; species Rhodiola kirilowii. The sequence continues at coordinate 358,006 of JAUCNB010000016.1, forward strand.
GTCTTATTCTAAGGTTTGTCTAAGTTCGTCCCAAGTTAGTCTCTTTCTAAGGACGAACTTAGACAAACCTTAGAATGAGACTAACGAGACTAACTTGGGACAAACAAAGACAAACTTAAGTCTCATTCTAAGGTTTGTCTAAGTTCGTCCCAAGTTAGTCTATTTCTAAGGACGAACTTAGACAAACCTAAGAATGAGACTAACGAGAGTAACTTGGGACGAACAAAGACAAACTTAAGTCTCATTCTAAGGTTTGTCTTTGTTCGTCCCAAGTTAGTCTCTTTCTAAGGACGAACTTAGACATACTTTAGAATGAGACTAACTAGACTAACTTGGGACGAACAAAGACAAACTTAAGTCGCATTCTAAGGTTTGTCTAAGTTCGTCCCAAGTTAGTCTCTTTCTAATGAGGAACTTAGACAAACCTTAGAATGAGACTAACGAGACTAACTTTGGACGAACTAAGACAAACGTTAGTCTCATTCTAAGGTTTGTCTTAGTTCGTCCCAAGTTAGTCTCTTTCTAAGGATGAACTTAGACAAACCTTAGAATGAGACTAACGAGACTAACTTGGGACGAACAATGACAAACATTAGTCTCATTCTAAGGTTTGTCTTAGTTCGTCCCAAGTTAGTCTATTTCTAAGGACGAACTTAGACAAACCTAAGAATGAGACTAACGAGACTAACTTGGGACGAACAAAGACAAACTTAAGTCTCATTCTAAGGTTTGTCTTTGTTCGTCCCAAGTTAGTCTCTTTCTAAGGAAGAACTTAGACAAACCTTAGAATGAGACTAACGAGACTAACTTGGGACGAACAAAGACAAACTTAAATCTCATTCTAAGGTTTGTTTAAGTTCGTCCCAAGTTAGTCTCTTTCTAATGAGGAACTTAGACAAACCTTAGAATGAGACTAACGAGACTAACTTTGGACGAACAAAGACAAACTTAAGTCTCATTCTAAGGTTTGTCTTAGTTCGTCCCAAGTTAGTCTCTTTCTAAGGACGAACTTAGACAAATCTTAGAATGAGACTAACGAGACTAACTTGGGACGAACAAAGACAAACTTAAGTCTCATTCTAAGGTTTGTCTAAGTTCGTCCCAAGTTAGTCTCTTTCTAATGAGGAACTTAGACAAACCTTAGAATGAGACTAACGAGAATAACTTTGGACGAACAAAGACAAACGTTAGTCTCATTCTAAGGTTTGTCTTAGTTCGTCCCAAGTTAGTCTCTTTCTAAGGACGAACTTAGACAAACCTTAGAATGAGACTAACGAGACTAACTTGGGACGAACAAAGACAAACATTAGTTTCATTCTAAGGTTTGTCTTAGTTCGTCCCAAGTTAGTCTCTTTCTAAGGACGAACTTAGACAAACCTTAGAATGAGACTAACGAGACTAACTTGGGACAAACGAAGACAAACTTAAGTCTCATTCTAAGGTTTGTCTAAGTTCGTCCCAAGTTAGTCTCTTTCTAAGGACGAACTTAGACAAACCTTAGAATGAGACTAACGATACTAACTTGGGACGAACAAAGACAAACTTAAGTCTCATTCTAAGGTTTGTCTAAGTTCGTCCCAAGTTAGTCTCTTTCTAAGGACGAACTTAGACAAACCTTAGAATGAGACTAACGAGACTAACTTGGGACGAACAAAGACAAACTTAAGTCTCATTCTAAGGTTTGTCTAAGTTCGTCCCAAGTTAGTCTCTTTCTAAGGACGAACTTAGACAAACCTTAGAATGAGACTAACGAGACTAACTTGGGACAAACGAAGACAAACTTAAGTCTCATTCTAAGGTTTGTCTAAGTTCGTCCCAAGTTAGTCTCTTTCTAAGGACGAACTTAGACAAACCTTAGAATGAGACTAACGAGACTAACTTGGGACAAACGAGGACAAACTTAAGTCTCATTCTAAGGTTTGTCTAAGTTCGTCCCAAGTTAGTCTCTTTCTAAGGACGAACTTAGACAAACCTTAGAATGAGACTAACGAGACTAACTTGGGACGAACAAAGACAAACTTAAGTCTCATTCTAAGGTTTGTCTAAGTTCGTCCCAAGTTAGTCTATTTCTAAGGACGAACTTAGACAAACCTAAGAATGAGACTAACGAGAGTAACTTGGGACGAACAAAGACAAACTTAAGTCTCATTCTAAGGTTTGTCTTTGTTCGTCCCAAGTTAGTCTCTTTCTAAGGACGAACTTAGACATACTTTTGAATGAGACTAACTAGACTAACTTGGGACGAACAAAGACAAACTTAAGTCGCATTCTAAGGTTTGTCTAAGTTCGTCCCAAGTTAGTCTCTTTCTAATGAGGAACTTAGACAAACCTTAGAATGAGACTAACGAGACTAACTTTGGACGAACAAAGACAAACGTTAGTCTCATTCTAAGGTTTGTCTTAGTTCGTCCCAAGTTAGTCTCTTTCTAAGGATGAACTTAGACAAACCTTAGAATGAGACTAACGAGACTAACTTGGGACGAACAATGACAAACATTAGTCTCATTCTAAGGTTTGTCTTAGTTCGTCCCAATTTAGTCTATTTCTAAGGACGAACTTAGACAAACCTAAGAATGAGACTAACGAGACTAACTTGGGACGAACAAAGACAAACTTAAGTCTCATTCTAAGGTTTGTCTTTGTTCGTCCCAAGTTAGTCTCTTTCTAAGGAAGAACTTAGACAAACCTTAGAATGAGACTAACGAGACTAACTTGGGACGAACAAAGACAAACTTAAATCTCATTCTAAGGTTTGTTTAAGTTCGTCCCAAGTTAGTCTCTTTCTAATGAGGAACTTAGACAAACCTTAGAATGAGACTAACGAGACTAACTTTGGACGAACAAAGACAAACTTAAGTCTCATTCTAAGGTTTGTCTTAGTTCGTCCCAAGTTAGTCTCTTTCTAAGGACGAACTTAGACAACCCTTAGAATGAGACTAACGAGACTAACTTGGGACGAACAAAGACAAACATTAGTCTCATTCTAAGGTTTGTCTTAGTTCGTCCCAAGTTAGTCTCTTTCTAAGGACGAACTTAGACAAACCTTAGAATGAGACTAACGAGACTAACTTGGGACGAACAAAGACAAACTTAAGTCTCATTCTAAGGTTTGTCTAAGTTCGTCCCAAGTTCGTCTCTTTCTAAGGACGAACTTAGACAAACCTTAGAATGAGACTAACGAGACTAAACTTGGGACGAACAAAGACAAACTTAAGTCTCATTCTAAGGTTTGTCTAAGTTCGTCCCAAGTTAGTCTCTTTCTAAGGACGAACTTAGACAAACCTTAGAATGAGACTAACGAGACTAACTTGGGACGAACAAAGACAAACTTAAGTCTCATTCTAAGGTTTGTCTAAGTTCGTCCCAAGTTAGTCTCTTTCTAATGAGGAACTTAGACAAACCTTAGAATGAGACTAACGAGACTAACTTTGGACGAACAAAGACAAACGTTAGTCTCATTCTAAGGTTTGTCTTAGTTCGTCCCAAGTTAGTCTCTTTCTAAGGACGAACTTAGACAAACCTTAGAATGAGACTAACGAGACTAACTTGGGACGAACAAAGACAAACATTAGTCTCATTCTAAGGTTTGTCTTAGTTCGTCCCAAGTTAGTCTCTTTCTAAGGACGAACTTAGACAAACCTTAGAATGAGACTAACGAGACTAACTTGGGACAAACGAAGACAAACTTAAGTCTCATTCTAAGGTTTGTCTAAGTTCGTCCCAAGTTAGTCTCTTTCTAAGGACGAACTTAGACAAACCTTAGAATGAGACTAACGATACTAACTTGGGACGAACAAAGACAAACTTAAGTCTCATTCTAAGGTTTGTCTAAGTTCGTCCCAAGTTAGTCTCTTTCTAAGGACGAACTTAGACAAACCTTAGAATGAGACTAACGAGACTAACTTGGGACGAACAAAGACAAACTTAAGTCTCATTCTAAGGTTTGTCTAAGTTCGTCCCAAGTTAGTCTCTTTCTAAGGACGAACTTAGACAAACCTTAGAATGAGACTAACGAGACTAACTTGGGACGAACAAAGACAAACTTAAGTCTCATTCTAAGGTTTGTCTAAGTTCGTCCCAAGTTAGTCTCTTTCTATTTTTTTTTTAACTGGCATCATGCCAGCAATTTATTGATAGGGTTCAAACAGCCTGAACCGGGGCAAATACAACGCAAAGGGCCCTCAAGCGCCGAGGCAAGGGAAGACAACCCGCACCTCTAAAAACGCCGACCAGGCCTACGAGAAGGAGAAGACAGAAAGGCACGGAACCTCAGCAGACACGCAGGAACGCTTCATCGGCACCCAAAAGCCCAAGGACACCAAACGAGACTAGCCTCCCCACACACGCAGGAGGGATCAAGGGCTGAAAACACACAAGAAGAAACGAAAGACAAAAGAGCACAGACATAGGACCTAAGCATGATTCCCCGGCGAAGACCTGTAAGACACCTCGTTAAAGAAGTCCCTATCCAAGAAGGGAGAGCCTTCCTTGCACTAGTTGGGAAGCTTCAAGTAGTCACCCACCAACGCTACTTTGACCTGTTTAGGGAGGAACTTCAAGGAAGAAAAGGAGCCGGTAGGGACTTTTGCAAAACAAAGAGCTATCGCAGCCCCATTCACTGCAGGAGGGATATGGATATGATCCAGCCATCTCTTTCTAAGGAGGAACTTAGACAAACCTTAGAATGAGACTAACGAGACTAACTTTGGACAAACAAAGACAAACGTTAGTCTCATTCTAAGGTTTGTCTTAGTTCGTCCCAATTTAGTCTCTTTCTAAGGACGAACTTAGACAAACCTTAGAATGAGACTAACGAGACTAACTTGGGACGAACAAAGACAAACTTAAGTCTCATTCTAAGGTTTGTCTAAGTTCGTCCCAAGTTAGTCTATTTCTAAGGACGAACTTAGACAAACCTAAGAATGAGACTAACGAGAGTAACTTGGGACGAACAATGACAAACATTAGTCTCATTCTAAGGTTTGTCATAGTTCGTCCCGAGTTAGTCTATTTCTAAGGACGAACTTAGACAAACCTAAGAATGAGACTAACGAGACTAACTTGGGACGAACAAAGACAAACTTAAGTCTCATTCTAAGGTTTGTCTTTGTTCGTCCCAAGTTAGTCTCTTTCTAAGGAAGAACTTAGACAAACCTTAGAATGAGACTAACGAGACTAACTTGGGACGAACAAAGACAAACTTAAATCTCATTCTAAGGTTTGTTTAAGTTCGTCCCAAGTTAGTCTCTTTCTAATGAGGAACTTAGACAAACCTTAGAATGAGACTAACGAGACTAACTTTGGACGAACAAAGACAAACTTAAGTCTCATTCTAAGGTTTGTCTTAGTTCGTCCCAAGTTAGTCTCTTTCTAAGGACGAACTTAGACAAACCTTAGAATGAGACAAACGAGACTAACTTGGGACGAACAAAGACAAACGTTAGTCTCATTCTAAGGTTTGTCGTAGTTCGTCCCAAGTTGGTCTCTGTCTAAGGACAAACTTAGACAAACCTTAGAATGAGACTAACGAGACTAACATGGGACGAATAAAGACAAACGTTAGTCTCATTCTAAGGTTTGTCTAAGTTCGTCCCAAGTTAGTCTCTTTCTAAGGACGGACTTAGAAAAACCTTAGAATGAGACTAACGAGACTAACTTGGGACGAACAAAGACAAACTTAAGTCTCATTCTAAGGTTTGTCTTAGTTCGTCCCAAGTTAGTCTCTTTCAAAGGACGAACTTAGACAAACCTTAGAATGAGACTAACGAGACTAACTTGGGACGAACAAAGACAAACTTAAGTCTCATTCTAAGGTTTGTCTTTGTTCATCCCAAGTTAGTCTCTTTCTAAGAACGAACTTAGACAAACCTTAGAATGAGACTAACGAGACTAACTTGGGACGAACAAAGACAAACTTAAGTCTCATTCTAAGGTTTGTCTAAGTTCGTCCCAAGTTAGTCTCTTTCTAATGAGGAACTTAGACAAACCTTAGAATGAGACTAACGAGACTAACTTTGGACGAACAAAGACAAACGTTAGTCTCATTCTAAGGTTTGTCTAAGTTCGTCCCAAGTTAGTCTCTTTCTAAGGACGAACTTAGACAAACCTTAGAATGAGACTAACGAGACTAACTTGGGACGAACAAAGACAAACTTAAGTCTCATTCTAAGGTTTGTCTAAGTTCGTCCCAAGTTAGTCTCTTTCTATTTTTTTTTTAACTGGCATCATGCCAGCAATTTATTGATAGGGTTCAAACAGCCTGAACCGGGGCAAATACAACGCAAAGGGCCCTCAAGCGCCGAGGCAAGGGAAGACAACCCGCACCTCTAAAAACGCCGACCAGGCCTACGAGAAGGAGAAGACAGAAAGGCACGGAACCTCAGCAGACACGCAGGAACGCTTCATCGGCACCCAAAAGCCCAAGGACACCAAACGAGACTAGCCTCCCCACACACGCAGGAGGGATCAAGGGCTGAAAACACACAAGAAGAAACGAAAGACAAAAGAGCACAGACATAGGACCTAAGCATGATTCCCCGGCGAAGACCTGTAAGACACCTCGTTAAAGAAGTCCCTATCCAAGAAGGGAGAGCCTTCCTTGCACTAGTTGGGAAGCTTCAAGTAGTCACCCACCAACGCTACTTTGACCTGTTTAGGGAGGAACTTCAAGGAAGAAAAGGAGCCGGTAGGGACTTTTGCAAAACAAAGAGCTATCGCAGCCCCATTCACTGCAGGAGGGATATGGATATGATCCAGCCATCTCTTTCTAAGGAGGAACTTAGACAAACCTTAGAATGAGACTAACGAGACTAACTTTGGACAAACAAAGACAAACGTTAGTCTCATTCTAAGGTTTGTCTTAGTTCGTCCCAATTTAGTCTCTTTCTAAGGACGAACTTAGACAAACCTTAGAATGAGACTAACGAGACTAACTTGGGACGAACAAAGACAAACTTAAGTCTCATTCTAAGGTTTGTCTAAGTTCGTCCCAAGTTAGTCTATTTCTAAGGACGAACTTAGACAAACCTAAGAATGAGACTAACGAGAGTAACTTGGGACGAACAATGACAAACATTAGTCTCATTCTAAGGTTTGTCATAGTTCGTCCCGAGTTAGTCTATTTCTAAGGACGAACTTAGACAAACCTAAGAATGAGACTAACGAGACTAACTTGGGACGAACAAAGACAAACTTAAGTCTCATTCTAAGGTTTGTCTTTGTTCGTCCCAAGTTAGTCTCTTTCTAAGGAAGAACTTAGACAAACCTTAGAATGAGACTAACGAGACTAACTTGGGACGAACAAAGACAAACTTAAATCTCATTCTAAGGTTTGTTTAAGTTCGTCCCAAGTTAGTCTCTTTCTAATGAGGAACTTAGACAAACCTTAGAATGAGACTAACGAGACTAACTTTGGACGAACAAAGACAAACTTAAGTCTCATTCTAAGGTTTGTCTTAGTTCGTCCCAAGTTAGTCTCTTTCTAAGGACGAACTTAGACAAACCTTAGAATGAGACAAACGAGACTAACTTGGGACGAACAAAGACAAACGTTAGTCTCATTCTAAGGTTTGTCGTAGTTCGTCCCAAGTTGGTCTCTGTCTAAGGACAAACTTAGACAAACCTTAGAATGAGACTAACGAGACTAACATGGGACGAATAAAGACAAACGTTAGTCTCATTCTAAGGTTTGTCTAAGTTCGTCCCAAGTTAGTCTCTTTCTAAGGACGGACTTAGAAAAACCTTAGAATGAGACTAACGAGACTAACTTGGGACGAACAAAGACAAACTTAAGTCTCATTCTAAGGTTTGTCTTAGTTCGTCCCAAGTTAGTCTCTTTCAAAGGACGAACTTAGACAAACCTTAGAATGAGACTAACGAGACTAACTTGGGACGAACAAAGACAAACTTAAGTCTCATTCTAAGGTTTGTCTTTGTTCATCCCAAGTTAGTCTCTTTCTAAGAACGAACTTAGACAAACCTTAGAATGAGACTAACGAGACTAACTTGGGACGAACAAAGACAAACTTAAGTCTCATTCTAAGGTTTGTCTAAGTTCGTCCCAAGTTAGTCTCTTTCTAATGAGGAACTTAGACAAACCTTAGAATGAGACTAACGAGACTAACTTTGGACGAACAAAGACAAACGTTAGTCTCATTCTAAGGTTTGTCTTAGTTCGTCCCAAGTTAGTCTCTTTCTAAGGACGAACTTAGACAAACCTTAGAATGAGACTAACGAGACTAACTTGGGACGAACAATGACAAACATTAGTCTCATTCTAAGGTTTGTCTAAGTTCGTCCCAAGTTGGTCTCTGTCTAAGGACGAACTAAGACAAACCTTAGAATGAGACTAACGAGACTAACATGGGACGAATAAAGACAAACGTTAGTCTCATTCTAAGGTTTGTCTTAGTTTGTCCCAAGTTAGTCTCGTTCTAAGGACGAACTTAGACAAACCTTAGAATGAGACTAACGAGACTAACTTGGGACGAACAAAGACAAACATAAGTCTCATTCTAAGGTTTGTCTAAGTTCGTCCCAAGTTTGTCTCTTTCTAAGGACGAACTTAGACAAACCTTAGAATGAGACTAACGAGACTAACTTGGGACGAACAAAGACAAACTTAAGTCTCATTCTAAGGTTTGTCTTTGTTCGTCCCAAGTTAGTCTCTTTCTAAGGACGAACTTAGACAACTCTTAGAATGAGACTAACGAGACTAACTTGGGACGAACAAAGACAAACATTAGTCACATTCTAAGGTTTGTCTTAGTTCGTACCAAGTTAGTCTCTTTCTAAGGACGAACTTAGACAAACCTTATAATGAGACTAACGAGACTAACTTGGGACGAACAAAGACAAACTTAAGTCTCATTCTAAGGTTTGTCTGAGTTCGTCCCAAGTTAGTCTCTTTCTAAGGACGAACTTAGACAAACCTTAGAATGAGACTAACGAGACTAACTTGGGACGAACAAAGACAAACTTAAGTCTCATTCTAAGGTTTGTCTTAGTTCGTCCCAAGTAAGTCTCTTTCTAAGGACGAACTTAGACAAACCTTAGAATGAGACTAACGAGACTAACTTGGGACGAACAAAGACAAACTTAAGTCTCATTCTAAGGTTTGTCTTAGTTCGTCCCAAGTTAGTCTCTTTCTAAGGACGAACTTAGACAACCCTTAGAATGAGACTAACGAGACTAACTTGGGACGAACAAAGACAAACTTAAGTCTCATTCTAAGGTTTGTCTTTATTCATCCCAAGTTAGTCTCTTTCTAAGAACGAACTTAGACAAACCTTAGAATGAGACTAACGAGACTAACTTGGGACGAACAAAGACAAACTTTAGTCTCATTCTAAGGTTTGTCTAAGTTCGTCCCAAGTTAGTCTCTTTCTAATGAGGAACTTAGACAAACCTTAGAATGAGACTAACGAGACTAACTTTGGACGAACAAAGACAAACGTTAGTCTCATTCTAAGGTTTGTCTTAGTTCGTCCCAAGTTAGTCTCTTTCTAAGGACGAACTTAGACAAACCTTAGAATGAGACTAACGAGACTAACTTGGGACGAACAATGACAAACATTAGTCTCATTCTAAGGTTTGTCTTAGTTCGTCCCAAGTTAGTCTATTTCTAAGGACGAACTTAGACAAACCTAAGAATGAGACTAACGAGACTAACTTGGGACGAACAAAGACAAACTTAAGTCTCAATCTAAGGTTTGTCTAAGTTCGTCCCAAGTTTGTATCCTTCTAAGGACGAACTTAGACAAACCTTAGAATGAGACTAACGAGACTAACTTGGGACGAACAAAGACAAACTTAAGTCTCATTCTAAGGTTTGTCTAAGTTCGTCCCAAGTTTGTCTCCTTCTAAGGACGAACTTAGACAAACCTTAGAATGAGACTAACGAGACTAACTTGGGACGAACAAAGACAAACATTAGTCTCATTCTAAGGTTTGTCTAAGTTCGTCCCAAGTTAGTCTCTTTCTAATGAGGAACTTAGACAAACCTTAGAATGAGACTAACGAGACTAACTTTGGACGAACAAAGACAAACTTAAGTCTCATTCTAAGGTTTGTTTAAGTTCGTCCCAAGTTTAGTCTCGTTAGTCTCATTCTAAGGTTTGTCTAAGTTCGTCCTTAGAAAGAGACTAACGAGACTAAACTTGGGACGAACAAAGACAAACTTAAGTCTCATTCTAAGGTTTGTCTAAGTTCGTCCCAAGTTAGTCTCTTTCTAAGGACGAACTTAGACAAACCTTAGAATGAGACAAACGAGACTAACTTGGGACAAACAAAGACAAACGTTAGTCTCATTCTAAGGTTTGTCTAAGTTCATCCCAAGTTGGTCTCTGTCTAAGGACGAACTAAGACAAACCTTAGAATGAGACTAACGAGACTAACATGGGACGAATAAAGACAAACGTTAGTCTCATTCTAAGGTTTGTCTTAGTTTGTCCCAAGTTAGTCTCGTTCTAAGGACGAACTTAGACAAACCTTAGAATGAGACTAACGAGACTAACTTGGGACGAACAAAGACAAACATAAGTCTCATTCTAAGGTTTGTCTAAGTTCGTCCCAAGTTTGTCTCTTTCTAAGGACGAACTTAGACAAACCTTAGAATGAGACTAACGAGACTAACTTGGGACGAACAAAGACAAACTTAAGTCTCATTCTAAGGTTTGTCTTTGTTCGTCCCAAGTTAGTCTCTTTCTAAGGACGAACTTAGACAACTCTTAGAATGAGACTAACGAGACTAACTTGGGACGAACAAAGACAAACATTAGTCTCATTCTAAGGTTTGTCTTAGTTCGTCCCAAGTTAGTCTCTTTCTAAGGACGAACTTAGACAAACCTTATAATGAGACTAACGAGACTAACTTAGGACGAACAAAGACAAACTTTAGTCTCATTCTAAGGTTTGTCTAAGTTTGTCCCAAGTTAGTCTCTTTCTAATGAGGAACTTAGACAAACCTTAGAATGAGACTAACGAGACTAACTTTGGACGAACAAAGACAAACGTTAGTCTCATTCTAAGGTTTGTCTTAGTTCGTCCCAAGTTAGTCTCTTTCTAAGGACGAACTTAGACAAACCTTAGAATGAGACTAACGAGACTAACTTGGGACGAACAAAGACAAACTTAAGTCTCATTCAAAGGTTTGTCTAAGTTCGTCCCAAGTTAGTCTCTTTCTAAGGACGAACTTAGACAAACCTTAGAATGAGACTAACGAGACAAAGTTGGGACAAACAAAGACAAACTTAAGTCTCATTCTAAGGTTTGTCTTAGTTCGTCCCAAGTTAGCCTATTTCTAAGGACGAACTTAGACAAACCTAAGAATGAGATTAACCAGAGTAACTTGGGACGAACAAAGACAAACTTCAGTCTCATTCTAAGGTTTGTCTTTGTTCGTCCCAAGTTAGTCTCTTTCTAAGGACAAACTTAGACATACCTTAGAATGAGACTAATGTGACTAACCTGGGACGAACAAAGACAAACTTAAGTCTCATTCTAAGGTTTGTCTAAGTTCGTCCCAAGTTAGTCTCTTTCTAATGAGGAACTTAGACAAACCTTAGAATGAGACTAACGAGACTAACTTTGGACGAACAAAGACAAACGTTAGTCTCATTCTAAGGTTTGTCTTAGTTCGTCCCAAGTTAGTCTCTTTCTAAGGACGAACTTAGACAAACCATAGAATGAGAATAACGAGACTAACTTGGGACGAACAAAGACAAACATTAGTCTCATTCTAAGGTTTGTCTTAGTTCGTCCCAAGTTAGTCTCTTTCTAAGGACGAACTTAGACTAACCTTAGAATGAGACTAACGAGACTAACTTGGGACGAACAAAGACAAACTTAAGTCTCATTCTAAGGTTTGTCTTAGTTTGTCCCAAGTTAGTCTCTTTCTAAGGACGAACTTAGACAAACCTTAGAATGAGACTAACGAGACTAACTTGGGACAAACAAAGACAAACTTAAGTCTCATTCTAAGGTTTGTCTAAGTTCGTCCCAAGTTAGTCTCTTTCTGAGGACGAACTTAGACAAACCTTAGAATGAGACTAACGAGACTAACTTGGGACGAACAAAGACAAACTTAAGTCTCATTCTAAGGTTTGTCTAAGTTCGTCCCAAGTTAGTCTCTTTCAAAGGACGAACTTAGACAAACCTTAGAATGAGACTAACGAGACTAACTTGGGACGAACAAAGACAAACTTAAGTCTCATTCTAAGGTTTGTCTAAGTTCGTCCCAAGTTTGTCTCTTTCTAAGGACGAACTTAGACAAACCTTAGAATGAGACTAACGAGACTAACTTGGGACGAACAAAGACAAACTTAAGTCTCATTCTAAGGTTTGACTTTGTTCGTCCTAAGTTGGTCTCTTTCAAAGGACGAACTTAGACAAACCTTAGAATGAGACTAACGAGACTAAGTTGGGACGAACAAAGACAAACTTAAGTCTCATTCTAAGGTTTGTCTTTGTTCGTCGCAAGTTAGTCTTTTTCTAATGAGGAACTTAGACAAACCTTAGAATGAGACTAATGAGACTAACTTGGGACGAACAAAGACAAACTTAAGTCTCATTCTAAGGTTTGTCTAAGTTCGTCCCAAGTTAGTCTCTTTCTAATGAGGAACTTAGACAAACCTTAGAATGAGACTAACGAGACTAACTTTGGACGAACAAAGACAAACGTTAGTCTCATTCTAAGGTTTGTCTTAGTTCGTCCCAAGTTAGTCTCTTTCTAAGGACGAACTTAGACAAACCTTAGAATGAGAATAACGAGACTAACTTGGGACGAACAAAGACAAACATTAGTCTCATTCTAAGGTTTGTCTTAGTTCGTCCCAAGTTAGTCTCCTTCTAAGGACGAACTTAGACAAACCTTAGAATGAGACTAACGAGACTAACTTGGGACGAACAAAGACAAACTTAAGTCTCATTCAAAGGTTTGTCTAAGTTCGTCCCAAGTTAGTCTCTTTCTAAGGACGAACTTAGACAAACCTTAGAATGAGACTAACGAGACTAACTTGGGACGAACAAAGACAAACTTAAGTCTCATTCTAAGGTTTGTCTTTGTTCGTCCCAAGTTAGTCTCTTTCTAAGGACGAACTTAGACAACCCTTAGAATGAGACTAACGAGACTAACTTGGGACGAACAAAGACAAACTTAAGTCTCATTCAAAGGTTTGTCTAAGTTCGTCCCAAGTTAGTCTCTTTCTAAGGACGAACTTAGACAACCCTTAGAATGAGACTAACGAGACTAACTTGGGACGAACAAAGACAAATGTTAGTCTCATTCAAAGGTTTGTCTAAGTTCGTCCCAAGTTAGCCTCTTTCTAAGGACGAACTTAGACAAACCTTAGAATGAGACTAACGAGACTAACTTGGGACGAACAAAGACAAACTTAAGTCTCATTCTAAGGTTTGTCTAAGTTCGTCCCAAGTTAGTCTCTTTCTAATGAGGAACTTAGACAAACCTTAGAATGAGACTAACGAGACTAACTTTGGACGAACAAAGACAAATGTTAGTCTCATTCTAAGGTTTGTCTTAGTTCGTCCCAAGTTAGTCTCTTTCTAAGGACGAACTTAGACAAACCTTAGAATGAGACTAACGAGACTAACTTGGGACGAACAATGACAAACATTAGTCTCATTCTAAGGTTTGTCTTAGTTCGTCCCAAGTTAGTCTATTTCTAAGGACGAACTTAGACAAACCTAAGAATGAGACTAACGAGACTAACTTGGGATGAACAAAGACAAACTTAAGTCTCAATCTAAGGTTTGTCTAAGTTCGTCCCAAGTTTGTATCCTTCTAAGGACGAACTTAGACAAACCTTAGAATGAGACTAACGAGACTAACTTGGGACGAACAAAGACAAACTTAAGTCTAATTCTAAGGTTTGTCTAAGTTCGTCCCAAGTTTGTCTCCTTCTAAGGACGAACTTAGACAAACCTTAGAATGAGACTAACGAGACTAACTTGGGACGAACAAAGACAAACATTAGTCTCATTCTAAGGTTTGTCTAAGTTCGTCCCAAGTTAGTCTCTTTCTAATGAGGAACTTAGACAAACCTTAGAATGAGACTAACGAGACTAACTTTGGACGAACAAAGACAAACTTAAGTCTCATTCTAAGGTTTGTCTAAGTTCGTCCCAAGTTTAGTCTCGTTAGTCTCATTCTAAGGTTTGTCTAAGTTCGTCCTTAGAAAGAGACTAACGAGACTAAACTTGGGACGAACAAAGACAAACTTAAGTCTCATTCTAAGGTTTGTCTAAGTTCGTCCCAAGTTAGTCTCTTTCTAAGGACGAACTTAGACAAACCTTAGAATGAGACAAACGAGACTAACTTGGGACAAACAAAGACAAACGTTAGTCTCATTCTAAGGTTTGTCTAAGTTCGTCCCAAGTTGGTCTCTGTCTAAGGACGAACTAAGACAAACCTTAGAATGAGACTAACGAGACTAACATGGGACGAATAAAGACAAACGTTAGTCTCATTCTAAGGTTTGTCTTAGTTTGTCCCAAGTTAGTCTCGTTCTAAGGATGAACTTAGACAAACCTTAGAATGAGACTAACGAGACTAACTTGGGACGAACAAAGACAAACATAAGTCTCATTCTAAGGTTTGTCTAAGTTCGTCCCAAGTTTGTCTCTTTCTAATGACGAACTTAGACAAACCTTAGAATGAGACTAACGAGACTAACTTGGGACGAACAAAGACAAACTTAAGTCTCATTCTAAGGTTTGTCTTTGTTCGTCCCAAGTTAGTCTCTTTCTAAGGACGAACTTAGACAACTCTTAGAATGAGACTAACGAGACTAACTTGGGACGAACAAAGACAAACATTAGTCTCATTCTAAGGTTTGTCTTAGTTCGTCCCAAGTTAGTCTCTTTCTAAGGACGAACTTAGACAAACCTTATAATGAGACTAACGAGACTAACTTGGGACGAACAAAGACAAACTTAAGTCTCATTCTAAGGTTTGTCTGAGTTCGTCCCAAGTTAGTCTCTTTCTAAGGACGAACTTAGACAAACCTTAGAATGAGACTAACGAGACTAACTTGGGACGAACAAAGACAAACTTAAGTCTCATTCTAAGGTTTGTCTTAGTTCGTCCCAAGTAAGTCTCTTTCTAAGGACGAACTTAGACAAACCTTAGAATGAGACTAACGAGACTAACTTGGGACGAACAAAGACAAACTTAAGTCTCATTCTAAGGTTTGTCTTAGTTCGTCCCAAGTTAGTCTCTTTCTAAGGACGAACTTAGACAACCCTTAGAATGAGACTAACGAGACTAACTTGGGACGAACAAAGACAAACTTAAGTCTCATTCTAAGGTTTGTCTTTATTCATCCCAAGTTAGTCTCTTTCTAAGAACGAACTTAGACAAACCTTAGAATGAGACTAACGAGACTAACTTGGGACGAACAAAGACAAACTTTAGTCTCATTCTAAGGTTTGTCTAAGTTCGTCCCAAGTTAGTCTCTTTCTAATGAGGAACTTAGACAAACCTTAGAATGAGACTAACGAGACTAACTTTGGACGAACAAAGACAAACGTTAGTCTCATTCTAAGGTTTGTCTTAGTTCGTCCCAAGTTAGTCTCTTTCTAAGGACGAACTTAGACAAACCTTAGAATGAGACTAACGAGACTAACTTGGGACGAACAATGACAAACATTAGTCTCATTCTAAGGTTTGTCTTAGTTCGTCCCAAGTTAGTTTCTTTCAAAGGACGAACTTAGACAAACCTTAGAATGAGACTAACGAGACTAACTTGGGACGAACAAAGACAAACTTAAGTCTCATTCTAAGGTTTGTCTTAGTTCGTCCCAAGTTAGTCTCTTTCTAAGGACGAACTTAGACAACCCTTAGAATGAGACTAACGAGACTAACTTGGGACGAACAAAGACAAACTTAAGTCTCATTCTAAGGTTTGTCTTTGTTCATCCCAAGTTAGTCTCTTTCTAAGAACGAACTTAGACAAACCTTAGAATGAGACTAACGAGACTAACTTGGGACGAACAAAGACAAACTTAAGTCTCATTCTAAGGTTTGTCTAAGTTCGTCCCAAGTTAGTCTCTTTCTAATGAGGAACTTAGACAAACCTTAGAATGAGACTAACGAGACTAACTTTGGACGAACAAAGACAAACGTTAGTCTCATTCTAAGGTTTGTCTTAGTTCGTCCCAAGTTAGTCTCTTTCTAAGGACGAACTTAGACAAACCTTAGAATGAGACTAACGAGACTAACTTGGGACGAACAATGACAAACATTAGTCTCATTCTAAGGTTTGTCTTAGTTCGTCCCAAGTTAGTCTATTTCTAAGGACGAACTTAGACAAACCTAAGAATGAGATTAACGAGACTAACTTGGGACGAACAAAGACAAACTTAAGTCTCAATCTAAGGTTTGTCTAAGTTCGTCCCAAGTTTGTATCCTTCTAAGGACGAACTTAGACAAACCTTAGAATGAGACTAACGAGACTAACTTGGGACGAACAAAGACAAACTTAAGTCTCATTCTAAGGTTTGTCTAAGTTCGTCCCAAGTTTGTCTCCTTCTAAGGACGAACTTAGACAAACCTTAGAATGAGACTAACGAGACTAACTTGGGACGAACAAAGACAAACATTAGTCTCATTCTAAGGTTTGTCTAAGTTCGTCCCAAGTTAGTCTCTTTCTAATGAGGAACTTAGACAAACCTTAGAATGAGACTAACGAGACTAACTTTGGACGAACAAAGACAAACTTAAGTCTCATTCTAAGGTTTGTCTAAGTTCGTCCCAAGTTTAGTCTCGTTAGTCTCATTCTAAGGTTTGTCTAAGTTCGTCCTTAGAAAGAGACTAACGAGACTAAACTTGGGACGAACAAAGACAAACTTAAGTCTCATTCTAAGGTTTGTCTAAGTTCGTCCCAAGTTAGTCTCTTTCTAAGGACGAACTTAGACAAACCTTAGAATGAGACAAACGAGACTAACTTGGGACAAACAAAGACAAACGTTAGTCTCATTCTAAGGTTTGTCTAAGTTCATCCCAAGTTGGTCTCTGTCTAAGGACGAACTAAGACAAACCTTAGAATGAGACTAACGAGACTAACATGGGACGAATAAAGACAAACGTTAGTCTCATTCTAAGGTTTGTCTTAGTTTGTCCCAAGTTAGTCTCGTTCTAAGGACGAACTTAGACAAACCTTAGAATGAGACTAACGAGACTAACTTGGGACGAACAAAGACAAACATAAGTCTCATTCTAAGGTTTGTCTAAGTTCGTCCCAAGTTTGTCTCTTTCTAAGGACGAACTTAGACAAACCTTAGAATGATACTAACGAGACTAACTTGGGACGAACAAAGACAAACTTAAGTCTCATTCTAAGGTTTGTCTTTGTTCGTCCCAAGTTAGTCTCTTTCTAAGGACGAACTTAGACAACTCTTAGAATGAGACTAACGAGACTAACTTGGGACGAACAAAGACAAACATTAGTCTCATTCTAAGGTTTGTCTTAGTTCGTCCCAAGTTAGTCTCTTTCTAAGGACGAACTTAGACAAACCTTATAATGAGACTAACGAGACTAACTTGGGACGAACAAAGACAAACTTTAGTCTCATTCTAAGGTTTGTCTAAGTTCGTCCCAAGTTAGTCTCTTTCTAATGAGGAACTTAGACAAACCTTAGAATGAGACTAACGAGACTAACTTTGGACGAACAAAGACAAACGTTAGTCTCATTCTAAGGTTTGTCTTAGTTCGTCCCAAGTTAGTCTCTTTCTAAGGACGAACTTAGACAAACCTTAGAATGAGAATAACGAGACTAACTTGGGACGAACAAAGACAAACATTAGTCTCATTCTAAGGTTTGTCTTAGTTCGTCCCAAGCTAGTCTCCTTCTAAGGACGAACTTAGACAAACCTTAGAATGAGACTAACGAGACTAACTTGGGACGAACAAAGACAAACTTAAGTCTCATTCAAAGGTTTGTCTAAGTTCGTCCCAAGTTAGTCTCTTTCTAAGGACGAACTTAGACAAACCTTAGAATGAGACTAACGAGACTAACTTGGGACGAACAAAGACAAACTTAAGTCTCATTCTAAGGTTTGTCTTTGTTCGTCCCAAGTTAGTCTCTTTCTAAGGACGAACTTAGACAACCCTTAGAATGAGACTAACGAGACTAACTTGGGACGAACAAAGACAAACTTAAGTCTCATTCAAAGGTTTGTCTAAGTTCGTCCCAAGTTAGTCTCTTTCTAAGGACGAACTTAGACAACCCTTAGAATGAGACTAACGAGACTAACTTGGGACGAACAAAGACAAATGTTAGTCTCATTCAAAGGTTTGTCTAAGTTCGTCCCAAGTTAGCCTCTTTCTAAGGACGAACTTAGACAAACCTTAGAATGAGACTAACGAGACTAACTTGGGATGAACAAAGACAAACTTAAGTCTCATTCTAAGGTTTGTCTAAGTTCGTCCCAAGTTAGTCTCTTTCTAATGAGGACCTTAGACAAACCTTAGAATGAGACTAACGAGACTAACTTTGGACGAACAAAGACAAACGTTAGTCTCATTCTAAGGTTTGTCTTAGTTCGTCCCAAGTTAGTCTCTTTCTAAGGACGAACTTAGACAAACCTTAGAATGAGACTAACGAGACTAACTTGGGACGAACAAAGACAAACATTAGTCTCATTCAAAGGTTTGTCTTAGTTCGTCCCAAGTTAGTCTCTTTCTAAGGACGAACTTAGACTAACCTTAGAATGAGACTAACGAGACTAACTTGGGACGAACAAAGACAAACTTAAGTCTCATTCTAAGGTTTGTCTAAGTTCGTCCCAAGTTAGTCTCTTTCTAATGAGGAACTTAGACAAACCTTAGAATGAGACTAACGAGACTAACTTTGGACGAACAAAGACAAACGTTAGTCTCACTCTAAGGTTTGTCTTAGTTCGTCCCAAGTTAATCTCTTTCTAAGGACGAACTTAGACAAACCTTAGAATGAGACTAACAAGACTAACTTGGGACGAACAAAGACAAATGTTAGTCTCATTCAAAGGTTTGTCTAAGTTCGTCCCAAGTTAGCCTCTCTCTAAGGACGAACTTAGACAAACCTTAGAATGAGACTAACGAGACTAACTTGGGACGAACAAAGACAAACTTAAGTCTCATTCTAAGGTTTGTCTTTGTTCGTCCCAAGTTAGTCTCTTTCTAAGGACGAACTTAGACAAACCTTACAATGAGTCTAACGAGACTAACTTGGGACGAACAAAGACAAACTTAAGTCTCATTCTAAGGTTTGTCTAAGTTCGTCCCAAGTTAGTCTCTTTCTAATGAGGAACTTAGACAAACCTTAGAATGAGACTAACGAGACTAACTTTGGACGAACAAAGACAAACGTTAGTCTCACTCTAAGGTTTGTCTTAGTTCGTCCCAAGTTAGTCTCTTTCTAAGGACGAACTTAGACAAACCTTAGAATGAGACTAACGAGACTAACTTGGGACGAACAAAGACAAACATTAGTCTCATTCTAAGGTTTGTCTTAGTTCGTCCCAAGTTAGTCTCTTTCTAAGGAGGAACTTAGACAAACCTTAGAATGAGACTAACGAGACTAACTTGGGACGAACAAAGACAAACTTAAGTCTCATTCTAAGGTTTGTCTAAGTTCGTCCCAAGTTAGTCTCTTTCTAATGAGGAACTTAGACAAACCTTAGAATGAGACTAACGAGACTAACTTTGGACGAACAAAGACAAACGTTAGTCTCATTCTAAGGTTTGTCTTAGTTCGTCCCAAGTTAGTCTCTTTCTAAGGACGAACTTAGACAAACCTTAGAATGAGAATAACGAGACTAACTTGGGACGAACAAAGACAAACATTAGTCTCATTCTAAGGTTTGTCTTAGTTCGTCCCAAGTTAGTCTCTTTCTAAGGACGAACTTATACTAACCTTAGAATGAGACTAACGAGACTAACTTGGGACGAACAAAGACAAACTTAAGTCTCATTCTAAGGTTTGTCTTAGTTTGTCCCAAGTTAGTCTCTTTCTAAGGACGAACTTAGACAAACCTTAGAATGAGACTAACGAGACTAACTTGGGACAAACAAAGACAAACTTAAGTCTCATTCTAAGGTTTGTCTAAGTTCGTCCCAAGTTAGTCTCTTTCTGAGGACGAACTTAGACAAACCTTAGAATGAGACTAACGAGACTAACTTGGGACGAACAAAGACAAACTTAAGTCTCATTCTAAGGTTTGTCTAAGTTCGTCCCAAGTTAGTTTATTTCTAAGGACGAACTTAGACAAACCTAAGAATGAGACTAACGAGACTAACATGGGACGAATAAAGACAAACTTAAGTCTCATTCTAAGGTTTGTCTTAGTTCGTCCCAAGTTAGTCTCTTTCTAATGAGGAACTTAGACAAACCTTAGAATGAGACTAACGAGACTAACTTTGGACGAACAAAGACAAACGTTAGTCTCATTCTAAGGTTTGTCTTAGTTCGTCCCAAGTTAGTCTCTTTCTAAGGACGAACTTAGACAAACCTTAGAATGAGAATAACGAGACTAACTTGGGACGAACAAAGACAAACATTAGTCTCATTCTAAGGTTTGTCTTAGTTCGTCCCAAGTTAGTCTCTTTCTAAGGACGAACTTATACTAACCTTAGAATGAGACTAACGAGACTAACTTGGGACGAACAAAGACAAACTTAAGTCTCATTCTAAGGTTTGTCTTAGTTTGTCCCAAGTTAGTCTCTTTCTAAGGACGAACTTAGACAAACCTTAGAATGAGACTAACGAGACTAACTTGGGACAAACAAAGACAAACTTAAGTCTCATTCTAAGGTTTGTCTAAGTTCGTCCCAAGTTAGTCTCTTTCTGAGGACGAACTTAGACAAACCTTAGAATGAGACTAACGAGACTAACTTGGGACGAACAAAGACAAACTTAAGTCTCATTCTAAGGTTTGTCTAAGTTCGTCCCAAGTTAGTTTATTTCTAAGGACGAACTTAGACAAACCTAAGAATGAGACTAACGAGACTAACATGGGACGAATAAAGACAAACTTAAGTCTCATTCTAAGGTTTGTCTTAGTTCGTCCCAAGTTAGTCTCTTTCTAAGGACGAACTTAGACAAACCTTAGAATGAGACTAACGAGACTAACTTGGGACGAACAAAGACAAACTTAAGTCTCATTCTAAGGTTTGTCTAAGTTCGTCCCAAGTTTGT
Source organism: Rhodiola kirilowii (assembly GCA_033675215.1). Lineage (NCBI taxonomy): Eukaryota > Viridiplantae > Streptophyta > Magnoliopsida > Saxifragales > Crassulaceae > Rhodiola > Rhodiola kirilowii. Next base: position 379,198 of record JAUCNB010000016.1, read on the forward strand.
CTCTTTCTAAGGACGAACTTAGACAAACCTTAGAATGAGACTAACGAGACTAACTTGGGACGAACAAAGACAAACTTAAGTCTCATTCTAAGGTTTGACTTTGTTCGTCCCAAGTTAGTCTCTTTCAAAGGACGAACTTAGACAACCCTTAGAATGAGACTAACGAGACTAAGTTGGGACGAACAAAGACAAACTTAAGTCTCATTCTAAAGTTTGTCTTTGTTCGTCGCAAGTTAGTCTTTTTCTAATGAGGAACTTAGACAAACCTTAGAATGAGACTAATGAGACTAACTTGGGACGAACAAAGACAAACTTAAGTCTCATTCTAAGGTTTGTCTAAGTTCGTCCCAAGTTAGTCTCTTTCTAATGAGGAACTTAGACAAACCTTAGAATGAGACTAACGAGACTAACTTTGGACGAACAAAGACAAACGTTAGTCTCATTCTAAGGTTTGTCTTAGTTCGTCCCAAGTTAGTCTCTTTCTAAGGACGAACTTAGACAAACCTTAGAATGAGAATAACGAGACTAACTTGGGACGAACAAAGACAAACATTAGTCTCATTCTAAGGTTTGTCTTAGTTCGTCCCAAGCTAGTCTCCTTCTAAGGACGAACTTAGACAAACCTTAGAATGAGACTAACGAGACTAACTTGGGACGAACAAAGACAAACTTAAGTCTCATTCAAAGGTTTGTCTAAGTTCGTCCCAAGTTAGTCTCTTTCTAAGGACGAACTTAGACAAACCTTAGAATGAGACTAACGAGACTAACTTGGGACGAACAAAGACAAACTTAAGTCTCATTCTAAGGTTTGTCTTTGTTCGTCCCAAGTTAGTCTCTTTCTAAGGACGAACTTAGACAACCCTTAGAATGAGACTAACGAGACTAACTTGGGACGAACAAAGACAAACTTAAGTCTCATTCAAAGGTTTGTCTAAGTTCGTCCCAAGTTAGTCTCTTTCTAAGGACGAACTTAGACAACCCTTAGAATGAGACTAACGAGACTAACTTGGGACGAACAAAGACAAATGTTAGTCTCATTCAAAGGTTTGTCTAAGTTCGTCCCAAGTTAGCCTCTTTCTAAGGACGAACTTAGACAAACCTTAGAATGAGACTAACGAGACTAACTTGGGATGAACAAAGACAAACTTAAGTCTCATTCTAAGGTTTGTCTAAGTTCGTCCCAAGTTAGTCTCTTTCTAATGAGGACCTTAGACAAACCTTAGAATGAGACTAACGAGACTAACTTTGGACGAACAAAGACAAACGTTAGTCTCATTCTAAGGTTTGTCTTAGTTCGTCCCAAGTTAGTCTCTTTCTAAGGACGAACTTAGACAAACCTTAGAATGAGACTAACGAGACTAACTTGGGACGAACAAAGACAAACATTAGTCTCATTCAAAGGTTTGTCTTAGTCGTCCCAAGTTAGTCTCTTTCTAAGGACGAACTTAGACTAACCTTAGAATGAGACTAACGAGACTAACTTGGGACGAACAAAGACAAACTTAAGTCTCATTCTAAGGTTTGTCTAAGTTCGTCCCAAGTTAGTCTCTTTCTAATGAGGAACTTAGACAAACCTTAGAATGAGACTAACGAGACTAACTTTGGACGAACAAAGACAAACGTTAGTCTCACTCTAAGGTTTGTCTTAGTTCGTCCCAAGTTAATCTCTTTCTAAGGACGAACTTAGACAAACCTTAGAATGAGACTAACAAGACTAACTTGGGACGAACAAAGACAAATGTTAGTCTCATTCAAAGGTTTGTCTAAGTTCGTCCCAAGTTAGCCTCTCTCTAAGGACGAACTTAGACAAACCTTAGAATGAGACTAACGAGACTAACTTGGGACGAACAAAGACAAACTTAAGTCTCATTCTAAGGTTTGTCTTTGTTCGTCCCAAGTTAGTCTCTTTCTAAGGACGAACTTAGACAAACCTTACAATGAGTCTAACGAGACTAACTTGGGACGAACAAAGACAAACTTAAGTCTCATTCTAAGGTTTGTCTAAGTTCGTCCCAAGTTAGTCTCTTTCTAATGAGGAACTTAGACAAACCTTAGAATGAGACTAACGAGACTAACTTTGGACGAACAAAGACAAACGTTAGTCTCACTCTAAGGTTTGTCTTAGTTCGTCCCAAGTTAGTCTCTTTCTAAGGACGAACTTAGACAAACCTTAGAATGAGACTAACGAGACTAACTTGGGACGAACAAAGACAAACATTAGTCTCATTCTAAGGTTTGTCTTAGTTCGTCCCAAGTTAGTCTCTTTCTAAGGAGGAACTTAGACAAACCTTAGAATGAGACTAACGAGACTAACTTGGGACGAACAAAGACAAACTTAAGTCTCATTCTAAGGTTTGTCTAAGTTCGTCCCAAGTTAGTCTCTTTCTAATGAGGAACTTAGACAAACCTTAGAATGAGACTAACGAGACTAACTTTGGACGAACAAAGACAAACGTTAGTCTCACTCTAAGGTTTGTCTTAGTTCGTCCCAAGTTAGTCTCTTTCTAAGGACGAACTTAGACAAACCTTAGAATGAGACTAACAAGACTAACTTGGGACGAACAAAGACAAATGTTAGTCTCATTCAAAGGTTTGTCTAAGTTTGTCCCAAGTTAGCCTCTCTCTAAGGACGAACTTAGACAAACCTTAGAATGAGACTAACGAGACTAACTTGGGACGAACAAAGACAAACTTAAGTCTCATTCTAAGGTTTGTCTTTGTTCGTCCCAAGTTAGTCTCTTTCTAAGGACGAACTTAGACAAACCTTAGAATGAGACTAACAAGACTAACTTGGGACGAACAAAGACAAACTTAAGTCTCATTCTAAGGTTTGTCTAAGTTCGTCCCAAGTTAGTCTCTTTCTAATGAGTAACTTAGACAAACCTTAGAATGAGACTAACGAGACTAATTTTGGACGAACAAAGACAAACTTAAGTCCCATTCTAAGGTTTGTCATAGTTCGTCCCAAGTAAGTCTCTTTCTAAGGACGAACTTTAACAAACCTTAGAATGAGACTAACGAGACTAACTTGGGACGAACAAAGACAAACACTAGTCTCATTCTAAGGTTTGTCTTAGTTCGTCCCAAGTTAGTCTCTTTTTGAGGACGAACTTAGAAAAACCTTAGAATGAGACTAACGAGACTAACTTGGGACGAACAAAGACAAACTTAAGTCTCAATCTAAGGTTTGTCTAAGTTCGTCCCAAGTTTGTCTCTTTCTAAGGACGAACTTAGACAAACCTTAGAATGAGACTAACGAGACTAACTTGGGAAGAACAAAGACAAACTTAAGTCTCATTCTAAGGTTTGTCTAAGTTCGTCCCAAGTTAGTCTCTTTCTAATGAGGAATTTAGACAAACCTTAGAATGAGACTAACGAGACTAACTTTGGACGAACAAAGACAAACGTTAGTCTCATTCTAAGGTTTGTCTTAGTTCGTCCCAAGTTAGTCTCTTTCTATGGACGAACTTAGACAAACCTTAGAATGAGACTAACGAGACTAACTTGGGACGAACAAAGACAAACTTAAGCCTCATTCAAAGGTTTGTCTAAGTTCGTCCCAAGTTAGTCTATTTCTAAGGACGAACTTAGACAAACCTAAGAATGAGACTAACGAGAGTAACTTGGGACGAACAAAGACAAACTTAAGTCTCATTCTAAGGTTTGTCTTTGTTCGTCCCAAGTTAGTCTCTTTCTAAGGACAAACTTAGACATACCTTAGAATGAGACTAACGTGACTAACTTGGGACGAACAAAGACAAACTTAAGTCTCATTCTAAGGTTTGTCTAAGTTCGTCCCAAGTTAGTCTCTTTCTAATGAGGAACTTAGACAAACCTTAGAATGAGACTAACTAGACTAACTTTGGACGAACAAAGACAAACGTTAGTCTAATTCAAAGGTTTGTCTTAGTTCGTCCCAAGTTAGTCTCTTTCTAAGGACGAACTTAGACAAACCTTAGAATGAGACTAACGAGACTAACTTGGGACAAACAAAGACAAACTTAAGTCTCATTCAAAGGTTTGTCTAAGTTCGTCCCAAGTTAGTCTCTTTCTAAGGACGAACTTAGACAAACCTTAGAATGAGATTAACGAGACTAAACTTGGGACAAACAAAGACAAACTTAAGTCTCATTCTAAGGTTTGTCTAAGTTCGTCCCAAGTTAGTCTCTTTCTAAGGACGAACTTAGACAAAACTTAGAATGAGACAAACGAGACTAACTTGGGACGAACAAAGACAAACGTTAGTCTCATTCTAAGGTTTGTCTAAGTTCGTCCCAAGTTGGTCTCTGTCTAAGGACGAACTTAGACAAACCTTAGAATGAGACTAACGAGACTAACATGGGACGAATAAAGACAAACGTTAGTCTCATTCTAAGGTTTGTCTTAGTTTGTCCCAAGTTTGTCTCTTTCTAAGGACGAACTTAGACAAACCTTAGAATGAGACTAACGAGACTAACTTGGGACGAACAAAGACAAACTTAAGTCTCATTCTAAGGTTTGTCTTTGTTCGTCCCAAGTTAGTCTCTTTCCAAGGACGAACTTAGACAACCCTTAGAATGAGACTAACGAGACTAACTTGGGACGAACAAAGACAAACTTAAGTCTCATTCTAAGGTTTGTCTAAGTTCGTCCCAAGTTAGTCTCTTTCTAAGGACGAACTTAGACAAACCTTAGAATGAGACTAACGAGACAAATTTGGGACAAACAAAGACAAACTTAAGTCTCATTCTAAGGTTCGGGACGAACTTAGAGACTAACGAGACCAACTTGGGACGAACAAAGACAAACTTAAGTCTCATTCTAAGGTTTGTCTAAGTTTGTCCCAAGTTTGCCTGTTTCTAAGGATGAACTTAGACAAACCTTAGAATGAGACTAACGAGACTAACTTGGGACGAACAAAGACAAACTTAAGTCTCATTCTAAGGTTTGTCGTTGTTCGTCCCAAGTTAGTCTCTTTCTAAGGACGAACTTAGACAACCCTTAGAATGAGACTAACTAGACTAAGTTGGGACGAACAAAGACAAACTTTAGTCTCATTCTAAGGTTTGTCTAAGTTCGTCCCAAGTTAGTCTTTTTCTAATGAGGAACTTAGACAAACCTTAGAATGAGACTAACGAGACTAACTTTCGACGAACAAAGACAAACGTTAGTCTCATTCTAAGGTTTGTCTTAGTTCGTCCCAAGTTAGTCTCTTTCTAAGGACGAACTTAGACAAACCTTAGAATGAGACTAACGAGACTAACTTGGGACGAACAAAGACAAACTTAAGTCTCATTCTAAGGTTTGTCTAAGTTCGTCCCAAGTTAGTCTCTTTCTAAGGACGAACTTAGACAAACCTTAGAATGAGACTAACGAGACTAACTTGGGACGAACAAAGACAAACTTAAGTCTCATTCTAAGGTTTGTCTAAGTTCGTCCCATGTTAGTCTCTTTCTAAGGACGAACTTAGACAAACCTTAGAATGAGACTAACGAGACTAACTTTGGACGAACTAAGACAAACGTTAGTCTCATTCTAAGGTTTGTCTTAGTTCGTCCCAAGTTAGTCTCTTTCTAAGGATGAACTTAGACAGACCATAGAATGAGACTAACGAGACTAACTTTGGACGAACAAAGACAAACATTAGTCTCATTCTAAGGTTTGTCTTAGTTCGTCCCAAGTTAGTCTCTTTCTAAGAACGAACTTAGACAAACCTTAGAATGAGACTAACGAGACTAACTTGGGACGAACAAAGACAAACGTTAGTCTCATTCTAAGGTTTGTCCAAGTTCGTCCCAAGTTAGTCTCTTTCTAAGGACGAACTTAGACAAACCTTAGAATGAGACTAACGAGACAAACTTGGGACGAACAAAGACAAACGTTAGTCTCATTCTAAGGTTTGTCTAAGTTCGTCCCAAGTTAGTCTCTTTCTAAGGACGAACTTAGACAAACCTTAGAATGAGACTAACGAGACTAACTTGGGACGAACAAAGACAAACTTAAGTCTCATTCTAAGGTTTGTCTAAGTTCGTCCCAAGTTAGTCTCTTTCTAAGGACGAACTTAGACAACCTTAGAATGAGACAAACGAGACTAACTTGGGACGAACAAAGACAAACTTTAGTCTCAATCTAAGGTTTGTCTAAGTTCGTCCCAATTTGTCTCTTTCTAAGGACGAACTTAGACAAACCTTAGAATGAGACTAACGAGACTAACTTGGGACGAACAAAGACAAACTTAAGTCTCATTCTAAGGTTTGTCTAAGTTCGTCCCAAGTTAGTCTATTTCTAAGGACGAACATAGACGAACCTAAGAATGAGACTAACGAGACTAACTTCGGACGAACAAAGACAAACTTAAGTCTCATTCTAAGGTTCGTCTAAGTTCGTCCCAAGTTAGTCTCTTTCTAAGGACGAACTTAGACAAACCTAAAAATGACACTAACGAGACTAACTTGGGACGAACAAAGACATACTTAAGTCTCATTCTAAGGTTTGTCTTTGTTCTTCCCAAGTTAGTCTCTTTCTAAGGACGGACTTAGACAAACCTTAGAATGAGACTAACGAGACTAACTTGGGACAAACAAAGACAAACTTAAGTCTCATTCTAAGGTTTGTCTAAGTTCGTCCCAAGTTAGTCTCTTTCTAATGAGGAACTTAGACAAACCTTAGAATGAGACTAACGAGACTAAGTTTGGACGAACAAAGACAAACGTTAGTCTCATTCTAAGGTTTGTCTTAGTTCGTCCCAAGTTAGTCTCTTTCTAAGGACGAACTTAGACAAACCTTAGAATGAGACTAACGAGACTAACTTGGGACGAACAAAGACAAACATTAGTCTCATTCTAAGGTTTGTCTTAGTTCGTCCCAAGTTAGTCTTTTTCTGAGGACGAACTTAGACAAACCTTAGAATGAGACTAACGAGACCAACTTGGGACGAACAAAGACAAACTTAAGTCTCAATCTAAGGTTTGTCTAAGTTCGTCCCAAGTTAGTCTCTTTCTAATGAGGAACTTAGACAAACCTTAGAATGAGACTAACCATACTAACTTTGGACGAACAAAGACAAACGTTAGTCTCATTCTAAGATTTGTCTTAGTTCGTCCCAAGTTAGTCTCTTTCTAAGGACGAACTTAGACAAACCTTAGAATGAGACTAACGAGACTAAACTTGGGACAAACAAAGACAAACTTCAGTCTCATTCTAAGGTTTGTCTAAGTTCGTCCCAAGTTAGTCTCTTTCTGAGGACGAACTTAGACAAACCTTAGAATGAGACAAACGAGACTAACTTGGGACGAACAAAGACAAACGTTAGTCTCATTCTAAAGTTTGTCTAAGTTCGTCCCAAGTTGGTCTCTGTCTAAGGACGAACTTAGACAAACCTTAGAATGAGACTAACGAGACTAACATGGGACGAATAAAGACAAACGTTAGTCTCATTCTAAGGTTTGTCTTAGTTTGTCCCAAGTTAGTCTCTTTCTAAGGACGAACTTAGACAAACCTTAGAATGAGACTAACGAGACTAACTTGGGACGAACAAAGACAAACTTAAGTCTCATTCTAAGGTTTGTCTAAGTTCATCCCAAGTTTGTCTCTTTCTAAGGACGAACTTAGACAAACCTTAGAATGAGACTAACGAGACTAACTTGGGAAGAACAAAGAAGTCTCATTCTAAGGTTTGTCTTTGTTCGTCCCAAGTTAGTCTCTTTCAAAGGACGAACTTAGACAACCCTTAGAAGGAGACTAACGAGACTAACTTGGGACGAACAAAGACAAACTTAAGTCTCATTCTAAGGTTTGTCTAAGTTCGTCCCAAGTTAGTCTATTTCTAAGGACGAACTTAGACAAACCTAAGAATGAGACTAACTTGGGACGAACAAAGACAAACTTAAGTCTCATTCTAAGGTTTGTCTAAGTTCGTCCCAAGTTAGTCTATTTCTAAGGACGAACTTAGACAAACCTAAGAATGAGACTAACGAGACTAACTTGGGACGAACAAAGACAAACTTAAGTCTCATTGTAAGGGTTGTCTTTGTTCGTCCCAAGTTAGTCTCTTTCTAAGGACGAACTTAGACAAACCTTAGAATGAGACTAACAAGACTAACTGGGGACGAACAAAGACAAACTTAGGTCTCATTCTAAGGTTTGTCTTTGTTCGTCCCAAGTTAGTCTCTTTCTAAGGACGAACTTAGACAAACCTTAGAATGAGACTAACGAGACTAACTTGGGACGAACAAAGACAAACTTAAGTCTCATTCTAAGGTTTGTCTAAGTTCGTCCCAAGTTAGTCTCTTTCTAATGAGGAACTTAGACAAACCTTAGAATGAGACTAACGAGACTAACTTTGGACGAACAAAGACAAACGTTAGTCTCATTCTAAGGTTTGTCTTAGTTCGTCCCAAGTTAGCCTCTTTCTAAGGACGAACTTAGACAAACCTTAGAATGAGACTAACGAGACTAACTTGGGACGAACAAAGACAAACATTAGTCTCATTCTAAGGTTTGTCTTAGTTCGTCCCAAGTTAGTCTCTTTCTAAGGACGAACTTAGACAAACCTTAGAATGAGACTAACGAGACTAACTTGGGACGAACAAAGACAAACATTAGTCTCATTCTAAGGTTTGTCTTAGTTCGTCCCAAGTTAGTCTCTTTCTAATGAGGAACTTAGACAAACCTTAGAATGAGACTAACGAGACTAACTTTGGACGAACAAAGACAAACGTTAGTCTCACTCTAAGGTTTGTCTTAGTTCGTCCCAAGTTAGTCTCTTTCTAAGGACGAACTTAGACAAACCTTAGAATGAGACTAACGAGACTAACTTGGGACGAACAAAGACAAATGTTAGTCTCATTCAAAGGTTTGTCTAAGTTCGTCCCAAGTTAGCCTCTTTCTAAGGACGAACTTAGACAAACCTTAGAATGAGACTAACGAGACTAACTTGGGACGAACAAAGACAAACTTAAGTCTCATTCTAAGGACGAACTTAGACAAACCTTAGAATGAGACTAACGAGACTAACTTGGGACGAACAAAGACAAACTTAAGTCTCATTCTAAGGTTTGTCTAAGTTCGTCCCAAGTTAGTCTCTTTCTAATGAGTAACTTAGACAAACCTTAGAATGAGACTAACGAGACTAACTTTGGACGAACAAAGACAAACTTAAGTCTCATTCTAAGGTTTGTCTTAGTTCGTCCCAAGTAAGTCTCTTTCTAAGGACGAACTTAGACAAACCTTAGAATGAGACTAACGAGACTAACTTGGGACGAACAAAGACAAACACTAGTCTCATTCTAAGGTTTGTCTTAGTTCATCCCAAGTTAGTCTCTTTTTGAGGACGAACTTAGACAAACCTTAGAATGAGACTAACGAGACTAACTTGGGACGAACAAAGACAAACTTTAGTCTCAATCTAAGGTTTGTCTAAGTTCGTCCCAAGTTTGTCTCTTTCTAAGGACGAACTTAGACAAACCTTAGAATGAGACTAACGAGACTAACTTGGGACGAACAAAGACAAACTTAAGTCTCATTCTAAGGTTTGTCTAAGTTCGTCCCAAGTTAGTCTCTTTCTAATGAGGAATTTAGACAAACCTAAGAATGAGACTAACGAGACTAACTTTGGACGAACAAAGACAAACGTTAGTCTCATTCTAAGGTTTGTCTTAGTTCGTCCCAAGTTAGTCTCTTTCTAAGGACGAACTTAGACAAACCTTAGAATGAGACTAACGAGACTAACTTGGGACGAACAAAGACAAACTTAAGTCTCATTCAAAGGTTTGTCTAAGTTCGTCCCTAGTTAGTCTATTTCTAAGGACGAACTTAGACAAACCTAAGAATGAGACTAACGAGAGTAACTTGGGACGAACAAAGACAAACTTAAGTCTCATTCTAAGGTTTGTCTTTGTTCGTCCCAAGTTAGTCTCTTTCTAAGGACAAACTTAGACATACCTTAGAATGAGACTAACGAGACTAACTTGGGACGAACAAAGACAAACTTAAGTCTCATTCTAAGGTTTGTCTAAATTCGTCCCAAGTTAGTCTCTTTCTAATGAGGAACTTAGACAAACCTTAGAATGAGACTAACGAGACTAACTTTGGACGAACAAAGACAAACGTTAGTCTCATTCTAAGGTTTGTCTTAGTTCGTCCCAAGTTAGTCTCTTTCTAAGGACGAACTTAGACAAACCATAGAATGAGACTAACGAGACTAACTTGGGACGAACAAAGACAAACTTAAGTCTCATTCAAAGGTTTGTCTAAGTTCGTCCCAAGTTAGTCTCTTTCTAAGGATGAACTTAGACAAACCTTAGAATGAGACTAACGAGACTAAACTTGGGACAAACAAAGCCAAACTTAAGTCTCATTCTAAGGTTTGTCTAAGTTCGTCCCAAGTTAGTCTCTTTCTAAGGACGAACTTAGACAAACCTTAGAATGAGACAAACGAGACTAACTTGGGACGAACAAAGACAAACGTTAGTCTCATTCTAAGGTTTGTCTAAGTTCGTCCCGAGTTGGTCTCTGTCTAAGGACGAACTTAGACAAACCTTAGAATGAGACTAACGAGACTAACATGGGACGAATAAAGACAAACGATAGTCTCATTCTAGGGTTTGTCTTAGTTTGTCCCAAGTTAGTCTCTTTCTAAGGACGAACTTAGACAAACCTTAGAATGAGACTAACGAGACTAACTTGGGACGAACAAGACAAACTTAAGTCTCATTCTAAGGTTTGTCTAAGTTCGTCCCAAGTTTGTCTCTTTCTAAGGACGAACTTAGACAAACCTTAGAATGAGACTAACGAGACTAACTTGGGACGAACAAAGACAAACTTAAGTCTCATTCTAAGGTTTGTCTTTGTTCGTCCCAAGTTAGTCTCTTTCCAAGGACGAACTTAGACAACCCTTAGAATGAGACTAACGAGACTAACTTGGGACGAACAAAGACAAACTTAAGTCTCATTCTAAGGTTTGTCTAAGTTCGTCCCAAGTTAGTCTCTTTCTAAGGATGAACTTAGACAAACCTTAGAATGAGACTAACGAGACAAAGTTGGGACAAACAAAGACAAACTTAAGTCTCATTCTAAGGTTCGGGACGAACTTAGACAAACCTTAGAATGAGACTAACGAGACCAACTTGGGACGAACAAAGACAAACTTAAGTCTCATTCTAAGGTTTGTCTAAGTTCGTCCCAAGTTTGCCTCTTTCTAAGGATGAACTTAGACAAACCTTAGAATGAGACTAACGAGACTAACTTGGGACGAACAAAGACAAACATTAGTCTCATTCTAAGGTTTGTCTTAGTTCGTCCCAAGTTAGTCTCTTTCTAAGGACGAACTTAGACAAACCTTAGAATGAGACTAACGAGACAAACTTGGGACGAACAAAGACAAACATTAGTCTCATTCTAAGGTTTGTCTAAGTTCGTCCCAAGTTAGTCTTTTTCTGAGGACGAACTTAGACAAACCTTAGAATGAGACTAACGAGACCAACTTGGGACGAACAAAGACAAACTTAAGTCTCAATCTAAGGTTTGTCTAAGTTCGTCCCAAGTTAGTCTCTTTCTAATGAGGAACTTAGACAAACCTTAGAATGAGACTAACCATACTAACTTTGGACGAACAAAGACAAACGTTAGTCTCATTCTAAGGTTTGTCTTAGTTCGTCCCAAGTTAGTCTCTTTCTAAGGACGAACTTAGACAAACCTTAGAATGAGACTAACGAGACTAAACTTGGGACAAACAAAGACAAACTTAAGTCTCATTCAAAGGTTTGTCTAAGTTCGTCCCAAGTTAGTCTCTTTCTGAGGACGAACTTAGACAAACCTTAGAATGAGACAAACGAGACTAACTTGGGACGAACAAAGACAAACGTTAGTCTCATTCTAAAGTTTGTCTAAGTTCGTCCCAAGTTGGTCTCTGTCTAAGGACGAACTTAGACAAACCTTAGAATGAGACTAACGAGACTAACATGGGACGAATAAAGACAAACGTTAGTCTCATTCTAAGGTTTGTCTTAGTTTGTCCCAAGTTAGTCTCTTTCTAAGGACGAACTTAGACAAACCTTAGAATGAGACTAACGAGACTAACTTGGGACGAACAAAGACAAACTTAAGTCTCATTCTAAGGTTTGTCTAAGTTCGTCCCAAGTTTGTCTCTTTCTAAGGACGAACTTAGACAAACCTTAGAATGAGACTAACGAGACTAACTTGGGACGAACAAAGACAAACTTAAGTCTCATTCTAAGGTTTGTCTTTGTTCGTCCCAAGTTAGTCTCTTTCAAAGGACGAACTTAGACAACCCTTAGAATGAGACTAACGAGACTAACTTGGGACGAACAAAGACAAACTTAAGTCTCATTCTAAGGTTTGTCTAAGTTCGTCCCAAGTTAGTCTATTTCTAAGGACGAACTTAGACAAACCTAAGAATGAGACTAACGAGACTAACTTGGGACGAACAAAGACAAACTTAAGTCTCATTCTAAGGTTTGTCTAAGTTCGTCCCAAGTTAGTCTATTTCTAAGGACGAACTTAGACAAACCTAAGAATGAGACTAACGAGACTAACTTGGGACGAACAAAGACAAACTTAAGTCTCATTCTAAGGGTTGTCTTTGTTCGTCCCAAGTTAGTCTCTTTCTAAGGACGAACTTAGACAAACCTTAGAATGAGACTAACAAGACTAACTGGGGACGAACAAAGACAAACTTAGGTCTCATTCTAAGGTTTGTCTTTGTTCGTCCCTAGTTAGTCTCTTTCTAAGGACGAACTTAGACAAACCTTAGAATGAGACTAACGAGACTAACTTGGGACGAACAAAGACAAACTTAAGTCTCATTCTAAGGTTTGTCTAAGTTCGTCCCAAGTTAGTCTCTTTCTAATGAGGAACTTAGACAAACCTTAGAATGAGACTAACGAGACTAACTTTGGACGAACAAAGACAAACGTTAGTCTCATTCTAAGGTTTGTCTTAGTTCGTCCCAAGTTAGTCTCTTTCTAAGGACGAACTTAGACAAACCTTAGAATGAGACTAACGAGACTAACTTGGGACGAACAAAGACAAACATTAGTCTCATTCTAAGGTTTGTCTTAGTTCGTCCCAAGTTAGTCTCTTTCTAAGGACGAACTTAGACAAACCTTAGAATGAGACTAACGAGACTAACTTGGGACGAACAAAGACAAACATTAGTCTCATTCTAAGGTTTGTCTTAGTTCGTCCCAAGTTAGTCTCTTTCTAATGAGGAACTTAGACAAACCTTAGAATGAGACTAACGAGACTAACTTTGGACGAACAAAGACAAACGTTAGTCTCACTCTAAGGTTTGTCTTAGTTCGTCCCAAGTTAGTCTCTTTCTAAGGACGAACTTAGACAAACCTTAGAATGAGACTAACGAGACTAACTTGGGACGAACAAAGACAAATGTTAGTCTCATTCAAAGGTTTGTCTAAGTTCGTCCCAAGTTAGCCTCTTTCTAAGGACGAACTTAGACAAACCTTAGAATGAGACTAACGAGACTAACTTGGGACGAACAAAGACAAACTTAAGTCTCATTCTAAGGACGAACTTAGACAAACCTTAGAATGATACTAACGAGACTAACTTGGGACGAACAAAGACAAACTTAAGTCTCATTGTAAGGTTTGTCTAAGTTCGTCCCAAGTTAGTCTCTTTCTAATGAGTTACTTAGACAAACCTTAGAATGAGACTAACGAGACTAACTTTGGATGAACAAAGACAAACTTAAGTCTCATTCTAAGGTTTGTCTTAGTTCGTCCCAAGTAAGTCTCTTTCTAAGGACGAACTTAGACAAACCTTAGAATGAGACTAACGAGACTAACTTGGGACGAACAAAGACAAACACTAGTCTCATTCTAAGGTTTGTCTTAGTTCGTCCCAAGTTAGTCTCTTTTTGAGGACGAACTTAGACAAACCTTAGAATGAGACTAACGAGACTAACTTGGGACGAACAAAGACAAACTTAAGTCTCAATCTAAGGTTTGTCTAAGTTCGTCCCAAGTTTGTCTCTTTCTAAGGACGAACTTAGACAAACCTTAGAATGAGACTAACGAGACTAACTTGGGACGAACAAAGACAAACTTAAGTCTCATTCTAAGGTTTGTCTAAGTTCGTCCCAAGTTAGTCTCTTTCTAATGAGGAATTTAGACAAACCTTAGAATGAGACTAACGAGACTAACTTTGGACGAACAAAGACAAACGTTAGTCTCATTCTAAGGTTTGTCTTAGTTCGTACCAAGTTAGTCTCTTTCTAAGGACGAACTTAGACAAACCTTAGAATGAGACTAACGAGACTAACTTGGGACGAACAAAGACAAACTTAAGTCTCATTCAAAGGTTTGTCTAAGTTCGTCCCTAGTTAGTCTATTTCTAAGGACGAACTTAGACAAACCTAAGAATGAGACTAACGAGAGTAACTTGGGACGAACAAAGACAAACTTAAGTCTCATTCTAAGGTTTGTCTTTGTTCGTCCCAAGTTAGTCTCTTTCTAAGGACAAACTTAGACATACCTTAGAATGAGACTAACGAGACTAACTTGGGACGAACAAAGACAAACTTAAGTCTCATTCTAAGGTTTGTCTAAGTTCGTCCCAAGTTAGTCTCTTTCTAATGAGGAACTTAGACAAACCTTAGAATGAGACTAACGAGACTAACTTTGAACGAACAAAGAAAAACGTTAGTCTCATTCTAAGGTTTGTCTTAGTTCGTCCCAAGTTAGTCTCTTTCTAAGGACGAACTTAGACAAACCTTAGAATGAGACTAACGAGACTAACTTGGGACGAACAAAGACAAACTTAAGTCTCATTCAAAGGTTTGTCTAAGTTCGTCCCAAGTTTGTCTCTTTCTAAGGACGAACTTAGACAAACCTTTGAATGAGACAAACGAGACTAACTTGGGACGAACAAAGACAAACGTTAGTCTCATTCTAAGGTTTGTCTTAGTTTGTCCCAAGTTAGTCTCTTTCTAAGGACGAACTTAGACAAACCTTAGAATGAGACTAACGAGACTAACTTGGGACGAACAAGACAAACTTAAGTCTCATTCTAAGGTTTGTCTAAGTTCGTCCCAAGTTTGTCTCTTTCTAAGGACGAACTTAGACAAACCTTAGAATGAGACTAACGAGACTAACTTGGGACGAACAAAGACAAACTTAAGTCTCATTCTAAGGTTTGTCTTTGTTCGTCCTAAGTTAGTCTCTTTCAAAGGACGAACTTAGACAACCCTTAGAATGAGACTAACGAGACTAACTTGGGACGAACAAAGACAAACTTAAGTCTCATTCTAAGGTTTGTCTAAGTTCGTCCCAAGTTAGTCTATTTCTAAGGACGAACTTAGACAAACCTAAGAATGAGACTAACGAGACTAACTTGGGACGAACAAAGACAAACTTAAGTCTCATTCTAAGGTTTGTCTAAGTTCGTCCCAAGTTAGTCTATTTCTAAGGACGAACTTAGACAAACCTAAGAATGAGACTAACGAGACTAACTTGGGACGAACAAAGACAAACTTAAGTCTCATTCTAAGGGTTGTCTTTGTTCGTCCCAAGTTAGTCTCTTTCTAAGGACGAACTTAGACAAACCTTAGAATGAGACTAACAAGACTAACTGGGGACGAACAAAGACAAACTTAGGTCTCATTCTAAGGTTTGTCTTTGTTCGTCCCTAGTTAGTCTCTTTCTAAGGACGAACTTAGACAAACCTTAGAATGAGACTAACGAGACTAACTTGGGACGAACAAAGACAAACTTAAGTCTCATTCTAAGGTTTGTCTAAGTTCGTCCCAAGTTAGTCTCTTTCTAATGAGGAACTTAGACAAACCTTAGAATGAGACTAACGAGACTAACTTTGGACGAACAAAGACAAACGTTAGTCTCATTCTAAGGTTTGTCTTAGTTCGTCCCAAGTTAGTCTCTTTCTAAGGACGAACTTAGACAAACCTTAGAATGAGACTAACGAGACTAACTTGGGACGAACAAAGACAAACATTAGTCTCATTCTAAGGTTTGTCTTAGTTCGTCCCAAGTTAGTCTCTTTCTAAGGACGAACTTAGACAAACCTTAGAATGAGACTAACGAGACTAACTTGGGACGAACAAAGACAAACATTAGTCTCATTCTAAGGTTTGTCTTAGTTCGTCCCAAGTTAGTCTCTTTCTAATGAGGAACTTAGACAAACCTTAGAATGAGACTAACGAGACTAACTTTGGACGAACAAAGACAAACGTTAGTCTCACTCTAAGGTTTGTCTTAGTTCGTCCCAAGTTAGTCTCTTTCTAAGGACGAACTTAGACAAACCTTAGAATGAGACTAACGAGACTAACTTGGGACGAACAAAGACAAATGTTAGTCTCATTCAAAGGTTTGTCTAAGTTCGTCCCAAGTTAGCCTCTTTCTAAGGACGAACTTAGACAAACCTTAGAATGAGACTAACGAGACTAACTTGGGACGAACAAAGACAAACTTAAGTCTCATTCTAAGGACGAACTTAGACAAACCTTAGAATGATACTAACGAGACTAACTTGGGACGAACAAAGACAAACTTAAGTCTCATTGTAAGGTTTGTCTAAGTTCGTCCCAAGTTAGTCTCTTTCTAATGAGTTACTTAGACAAACCTTAGAATGAGACTAACGAGACTAACTTTGGATGAACAAAGACAAACTTAAGTCTCATTCTAAGGTTTGTCTTAGTTCGTCCCAAGTAAGTCTCTTTCTAAGGACGAACTTAGACAAACCTTAGAATGAGACTAACGAGACTAACTTGGGACGAACAAAGACAAACACTAGTCTCATTCTAAGGTTTGTCTTAGTTCGTCCCAAGTTAGTCTCTTTTTGAGGACGAACTTAGACAAACCTTAGAATGAGACTAACGAGACTAACTTGGGATGAACAAAGACAAACTTAAGTCTCAATCTAAGGTTTGTCTAAGTTCGTCCCAAGTTTGTCTCTTTCTAAGGACGAACTTAGACAAACCTTAGAATGAGACTAACGAGACTAACTTGGGACGAACAAAGACAAACTTAAGTCTCATTCTAAGGTTTGTCTAAGTTCGTCCCAAGTTAGTCTCTTTCTAATGAGGAATTTAGACAAACCTTAGAATGAGACTAACGAGACTAACTTTGGACGAACAAAGACAAACGTTAGTCTCATTCTAAGGTTTGTCTTAGTTCGTCCCAAGTTAGTCTCTTTCTAAGGACGAACTTAGACAAACCTTAGAATGAGACTAACGAGACTAACTTGGGACGAACAAAGACAAACTTAAGTCTCATTCAAAGGTTTGTCTAAGTTCGTCCCTAGTTAGTCTATTTCTAAGGACGAACTTAGACAAACCTAAGAATGAGACTAACGAGAGTAACTTGGGACGAACAAAGACAAACTTAAGTCTCATTCTAAGGTTTGTCTTTGTTCGTCCCAAGTTAGTCTCTTTCTAAGGACAAACTTAGACATACCTTAGAATGAGACTAACGAGACTAACTTGGGACGAACAAAGACAAACTTAAGTCTCATTCTAAGGTTTGTCTAAGTTCGTCCCAAGTTAGTCTCTTTCTAATGAGGAACTTAGACAAACCTTAGAATGAGACTAACGAGACTAACTTTGGACGAACAAAGACAAACGTTAGTCTCATTCTAAGGTTTGTCTTAGTTCGTCCCAAGTTAGTCTCTTTCTAAGGACGAACTTAGACAAACCTTAGAATGAGACTAACGAGACTAACTTGGGACGAACAAAGACAAACTTAAGTCTCATTCAAAGGTTTGTCTAAGTTCGTCCCAAGTTTGTCTCTTTCTAAGGACGAACTTAGACAAACCTTAGAATGAGACAAACGAGACTAACTTGGGACGAACAAAGACAAACGTTAGTCTCATTCTAAGGTTTGTCTTAGTTTGTCCCAAGTTAGTCTCTTTCTAAGGACGAACTTAGACAAACCTTAGAATGAGACTAACGAGACTAACTTGGGACGAACAAGACAAACTTAAGTCTCATTCTAAGGTTTGTCTAAGTTCGTCCCAAGTTTGTCTCTTTCTAAGGACGAACTTAGACAAACCTTAGAATGAGACTAACGAGACTAACTTGGGACGAACAAAGACAAACTTAAGTCTCATTCTAAGGTTTGTCTTTGTTCGTCCCAAGTTAGTCTCTTTCAAAGGACGAACTTAGACAACCCTTAGAATGAGACTAACGAGACTAACTTGGGACGAACAAAGACAAACTTAAGTCTCATTCTAAGGTTTGTATAAGTTCGTCCCAAGTTAGTCTATTTCTAAGGACGAACTTAGACAAACCTAAGAATGAGACTAACGAGACTAACTTGGGACGAACAAAGACAAACTTAAGTCTCATTCTAAGGTTTGTCTAAGTTCGTCCCAAGTTAGTCTATTTCTAAGGACGAACTTAGACAAACCTAAGAATGAGACTAACGAGACTAACTTGGGACGAACAAAGACAAACTTAAGTCTCATTCTAAGGGTTGTTTTTGTTCGTCCCAAGTTAGTCTCTTTCTAAGGACGAACTTAGACAAACCTTAGAATGAGACTAACAAGACTAACTGGGGACGAACAAAGACAAACTTAGGTCTCATTCTAAGGTTTGTCTTTGTTCGTCCCTAGTTAGTCTCTTTCTAAGGACGAACTTAGACAAACCTTAGAATGAGACTAACGAGACTAACTTGGGACGAACAAAGACAAATTTAAGTCTCATTCTAAGGTTTGTCTAAGTTCGTCCCAAGTTAGTCTCTTTCTAATGAGGAACTTAGACAAACCTTAGAATGAGACTAACGAGACTAACTTTGGACGAACAAAGACAAACGTTAGTCTCATTCTAAGGTTTGTCTTAGTTCGTCCCAAGTTAGTCTCTTTCTAAGGACGAACTTAGACAAACCTTAGAATGAGACTAACGAGACTAACTTGGGACGAACAAAGACAAACATTAGTCTCATTCTAAGGTTTGTCTTAGTTCGTCCCAAGTTAGTCTCTTTCTAAGGACGAACTTAGACAAACCTTAGAATGAGACTAACGAGACTAACTTGGGACGAACAAAGACAAACATTAGTCTCATTCTAAGGTTTGTCTTAGTTCGTCCCAAGTTAGTCTCTTTCTAATGAGGAACTTAGACTAACCTTAGAATGAGACTAACGAGACTAACTTTGGACGAACAAAGACAAACGTTAGTCTCACTCTAAGGTTTGTCTTAGTTCGTCCCAAGTTAGTCTCTTTCTAAGGACGAACTTAGACAAACCTTAGAATGAGACTAACGAGACTAACTTGGGACGAACAAAGACAAACGATAGTCTCATTCTAAGGTTTGTCTTAGTTTGTCCCAAGTTAGTCTCTTTCTAAGGACGAACTTAGACAAACCTTAGAATGAGACTAACGAGACTAACTTGGGACGAACAAGACAAACTTAAGTCTCATTCTAAGGTTTGTCTAAGTTCGTCCCAAGTTTGTCTCTTTCTAAGGACGAACTTAGACAAACCTTAGAATGAGACTAACGAGACTAACTTGGGACGAACAAAGACAAACTTAAGTCTCATTCTAAGGTTTGTCTTTGTTCGTCCCAAGTTAGTCTCTTTCAAAGGACGAACTTAGACAACCCTTAGAATGAGACTAACGAGACTAACTTGGGACGAACAAAGACAAACTTAAGTCTCATTCTAAGGTTTGTCTAAGTTCGTCCCAAGTTAGTCTATTTCTAAGGACGAACTTAGACAAACCTAAGAATGAGACTAACGAGACTAACTTGGGACGAACAAAGACAAACTTAAGTCTCATTCTAAGGTTTGTCTAAGTTCGTCCCAAGTTAGTCTATTTCTAAGGACGAACTTAGACAAACCTAAGAATGAGACTAACGAGACTAACTTGGGACGAACAAAGACAAACTTAAGTCTCATTCTAAGGGTTGTTTTTGTTCGTCCCAAGTTAGTCTCTTTCTAAGGACGAACTTAGACAAACCTTAGAATGAGACTAACAAGACTAACTGGGGAAGAACAAAGACAAACTTAGGTCTCATTCTAAGGTTTGTCTTTGTTCGTCCCTAGTTAGTCTCTTTCTAAGGACGAACTTAGACAAACCTTAGAATGAGACTAACGAGACTAACTTGGGACGAACAAAGACAAACTTAAGTCTCATTCTAAGGTTTGTCTAAGTTCGTCTCAAGTTAGTCTCTTTCTAATGAGGAACTTAGACAAACCTTAGAATGAGACTAACGAGACTAACTTTGGACGAACAAAGACAAACGTTAGTCTCATTCTAAGGTTTGTCTTAGTTCGTCCCAAGTTAGTCTCTTTCTAAGGACGAACTTAGACAAACCTTAGAATGAGACTAACGAGACTAACTTGGGACGAACAAAGACAAACATTAGTCTCATTCTAAGGTTTGTCTTAGTTCGTCCCAAGTTAGTCTCTTTCTAAGGACGAACTTAGACAAACCTAAGAATGAGACTAACGAGACTAACTTGGGACGAACAAAGACAAACATTAGTCTCATTCTAAGGTTTGTCTTAGTTCGTCCCAAGTTAGTCTCTTTCTAATGAGGAACTTAGACAAACCTTAGAATGAGACTAACGAGACTAACTTTGGACGAACAAAGACAAACGTTAGTCTCACTCTAAGGTTTGTCTTAGTTCGTCCCAAGTTAGTCTCTTTCTAAGGACGAACTTAGACAAACCTTAGAATGAGACTAACGAGACTAACTTGGGACGAACAAAGACAAATGTTAGTCTCATTCAAAGGTTTGTCTAAGTTCGTCCCAAGTTAGCCTCTTTCTAAGGACGAACTTAGACAAACCTTAGAATGAGACTAACGAGACTAACTTGGGACGAACAAAGACAAACTTAAGTCTCATTCTAAGGACGAACTTAGACAAACCTTAGAATGAGACTAACGAGACTAACTTGGGACGAACAAAGACATACTTAAGTCTCATTCTAAGGTTTGTCTAAGTTCGTCCCAAGTTAGTCTCTTTCTAATGAGTAACTTAGACAAACCTTAGAATGAGACTAACGAGACTAACTTTGGACGAACAAAGACAAACTTAAGTCTCATTCTAAGGTTTGTCTTAGTTCGTCCCAAGTAAGTCTCTTTCTAAGGACGAACTTAGACAAACCTTAGAATGAGACTAGCGAGACTAACTTGGGACGAACAAAGACAAACACTAGTCTCATTCTAAGGTTTGTCTTAGTTCGTCCCAAGTTAGTCTCTTTTTGATGACGAACTTAGACAAACCTTAGAATGAGACTAACGAGACTAACTTGGGACGAACAAAGACAAACTTAAGTCTCAATCTAAGATTTGTCTAAGTTCGTCCCAAGTTTGTCTCTTTCTAAGAACGAACTTAGACAAACCTTAGAATGAGACTAACGAGACTAACTTGGGACGAACAAAGACAAACTTAAGTCTCATTCTAAGGTTTGTCTAAGTTCGTCCCAAGTTAGTCTCTTTCTAATGAGGAATTTAGACAAACCTTAGAATGAGTCTAACGAGACTAACTTTGGACGAACAAAGACAAACGTTAGTCTCATTCTAAGGTTTGTCTTAGTTCGTCCCAAGTTAGTCTCTTTCTAAGGACGAACTTAGACAAACCTTAGAATGAGACTAACGAGACTAACTTGGGACGAACAAAGACAAACTTAAGTCTCATTCAAAGGTTTGTCTAAGTTCGTCCTTAGTTAGTCTATTTCTAAGGACAAACTTAGACAAACCTAAGAATGAGACTAACGAGAGTAACTTGGGACGAACAAAGACAAACTTAAGTCTCATTCTAAGGTTTGGCTTTGTTCGTCCCAAGTTAGTCTCTTTCTAAGGACAAACTTAGACATACCTTAGAATGAGACTAACGAGACTAACTTGGGACGAACAAAGACAAACTTAAGTCTCATTCTAAGGTTTGTCTAAGTTCGTCCCAAGTTAGTCTCTTTCTAATGAGGAACTTAGACAAACCTTAGAATGAGACTAACGAGACTAACTTTGGACGAACAAAGACAAACGTTCGTCTCATTCTAAGGTTTGTCTTAGTTCGTCCCAAGTTAGTCTCTTTCTAAGGACGAACTTAGACAAACCTTAGAATGAGACTAACGAGACTAACTTGGGACGAACAAAGACAAACTTAAGTCTCATTCAAAGGTTTGTCTAAGTTCGTCCCAAGTTAGTCTCTTTCTAAGGACGAACTTAGACAAACCTTAGAATGAGACAAACGAGACTAACTTGGGACGAACAAAGACAAACGTTAGTCTCATTCTAAGGTTTGTCTAAGTTCGTCCCAAGTTGGTCTCTGTCTAAGGACGAACTTAGACAAACCTTAGAATGAGACTAACGAGACTAACATGGGACGAATAAAGACAAACGATAGTCTCATTCTAAGGTTTGTCTTAGTTTGTCCCAAGTTAGTCTCTTTCTAAGGACGAACTTAGACAAACCTTAGAATGAGACTAACGAGACTAACTTGGGACGAACAAGACAAACTTAAGTCTCATTCTAAGGTTTGTCTAAGTTCGTCCCAAGTTTGTCTCTTTCTAAGGACGAACTTAGACAAACCTTAGAATGAGACTAACGAGACTAACTTGGGACGAACAAAGACAAACTTAAGTCTCATTCTAAGGTTTGTCTTTGTTCGTCCCAAGTTAGTCTCTTTCCAAGGATGAACTTAGACAACCCTTAGAATGAGACTAACGAGACTAACTTGGGACGAACAAAGACAAACTTAAGTCTCATTCTAAGGTTTGTCTAAGTTCGTCCCAAGTTAGTCTCTTTCTAAGGATGAACTTAGACAAACCTTAGAATGAGACTAACGAGACAAAGTTGGGACAAACAAAGACAAACTTAAGTCTCATTCTAAGGTTCGGGACGAACTTAGACAAACCTTAGAATGAGACTAACGAGACCAACTTGGGACGAACAAAGACAAACTTAAGTCTCATTCTAAGGTTTGTCTAAGTTCGTCCCAAGTTTGCCTCTTTCTAAGGATGAACTTAGACAAACCTTAGAATGAGACTAACGAGACTAACTTGGGACGAACAAAGACAAACTTGAGTCTCATTCTAAGGTTTGTCGTTGTTCGTCCCAAGTTAGTCTCTTTCTAAGGACGAACTTAGACAACCCTTAGAATGAGACTAACTAGACTAAGTTGGGACGAACAAAGACAAACTTTAGTCTCATTCTAAGGTTTGTCTAAGTTCGTCCCAAGTTAGTCTTTTTCTAATGAGGAACTTAGACAAACCTTAGAATGAGACTAACGAGACTAACTTTGGACGAACAAAGACAAACGTTAGTCTCATTCTAAGGTTTGTCTTAGTTCGTCCCAAGTTAGTCTCTTTCTAAGGACGAACTTAGACAAACCTTAGAATGAGACTAACGAGACTAACTTGGGACGAACAAAGACAAACTTAAGTCTCATTCTAAGGTTTGTCTAAGTTCGTCCCAAGTTAGTCTCTTTCTAAGGACGAACTTTGACAAACCTTAGAATGAGACTAACGAGATTAACTTGGGACGAACAAAGACAAACTTAAGTCTCATTCTAAGGTTTGTCTTTGTTCGTCCCATGTTAGTCTCTTTCTAAGGACGAACTTAGACAAACCTTAGAATGAGACTAACGAGACTAACTTTGGACGAACTAAGACAAACGTTAGTCTCATTCTAAGGTTTGTCTTAGTTCGTCCCAAGTTAGTCTCTTTCTAAGGACGAACTTAGACAGACCATAGAATGAGACTAACGAGACTAACTTTGGATGAACAAAGACAAACATTAGTCTCATTCTAAGGTTTGTCTAAGTTCGTCCCAAGTTAGTCTTTTTCTAATGAGGAACTTAGACAAACCTTAGAATGAGACTAACGAGACTAACTTTGGACGAACAAAGACAAACGTTAGTCTCATTCTAAGGTTTGTCTTAGTTCGTCCCAAGTTAGTCTATTTCTAAGGACGAACTTAGACAAACCTTAGAATGAGACTAACGAGACTAACTTGGGACGAACAAAGACAAACTTAAGTCTCATTCTAAGGTTTGTCTAAGTTCGTCCCAAGTTAGTCTCTTTCTAAGGACGAACTTAGACAAACCATAGAATGAGACTAACGAGATTAACTTGGGACGAACAAAGACAAACTTAAGTCTCATTCTAAGGGTTGTCTTTGTTCGTCCCATGTTAGTCTCTTTCTAAGGACGAACTTAGACAAACCTTAGAATGAGACTAACGAGACTAACTTTGGACGAACTAAGACAAACGTTAGTCTCATTCTAAGGTTTGTCTTAGTTCGTCCCAAGTTAGTCTCTTTCTAAGGACGAACTTAGACAGACCATAGAATGAGACTAACGAGACTAACTTTGGATGAACAAGGACAAACATTAGTCTCATTCTAAGGTTTGTCTTAGTTCGTCCCAAGTTAGTCTCTTTCTAAGAACGAACTTAGACAAACCTTAGAATGAGACTAACGAGACTAACTTGGGACGAACAAAGACAAACGTTAGTCTCATTCTAAGGTTTGTCTAAGTTCGTCCCAAGTTAGTCTCTTTCTAAGGACGAACTTAGACAAACCTTAGAATGAGACTAACGAGACTAACTTGGGACGAACAAAGACAAACGTTAGTCTCATTCTAAGGTTTGTCTAAGTTCGTCCCAAGTTAGTCTCTTTCTAAGGACGAACTTAGACAAACCTTAAAATGAGACTAACGAGACTAACTTGGGACGAACAAAGACAAACTTAAGTCTCATTCTAAGGTTTGTCTAAGTTCGTCCCAAGTTAGTCTCTTTCTAAGGACGAACTTAGACAAACCTTAGAATGAGACTAACGAGACTAACTTGGGACGTACAAAGACAAACTTAAGTCTCATTCTAAGGTTTGTCTAAGTTCGTCCCAAGTTAGTCTATTTCTAAGGACGAACTTAGACGAACCTAAGAATGAGACTAACGTGACTAACTTCGGACGAACAAAGACAAACTTAAGTCTCATTCTAAGGTTCGTCTAAGTTCGTCCCAAGTTAGTCTCTTTCTAAGGACGAACTTATACAAACCTTAGAATGAGACTAACGAGACTAACTTGGGACGAACAAAGACAAACTTAAGTCTCATTCTAAGGTTTGTCTAAGTTCGTCCCAAGTTAGTCTATTTCTAAGGACGAACTTAGACAAACCTAAAAATGACACTAACGAGACTAACTTGGGACGAACAAAGACAAACTTAAGTCTCATTCTAAGGTTTGTCTTTGTTCTTCCCAAGTTAGTCTCTTTCTAAGGACGGACTTAGACAAACCTTAGAATGAGACTAACGAGACTAACTTGGGACGAACAAAGACAAACTTAAGTCTCATTCTAAGGTTTGTCTAAGTTCGTCCCAAGTTAGTCTCTTTCTAATGAGGAACTTAGACAAACCTTAGAATGAGACTAACGAGACTAAGTTTGGACGAACAAAGACAAACGTTAGTCTCATTCTAAGGTTTGTCTTAGTTCGTCCCAAGTTAGTCTCTTTCTAAGGACGAACTTAGACAAACCTTAGAATGAGACTAACGAGACTAACTTGGGACGAACAAAGACAAACATTAGCCTCATTCTAAGGTTTGTCTTAGTTCGTCCCAAGTTAGTCTTTTTCTGAGGACGAACTTAGACAAACCTTAGAATGAGACTAACGAGACCAACTTGGGACGAACAAAGACAAACTTAAGTCTCAATCTAAGGTTTGTCTAAGTTCGTCCCAAGTTAGTCTCTTTCTAATGAGGAACTTAGACAAACCTTAGAATGAGACTAACCATACTAACTTTGGACGAACAAAGACAAACGTTAGTCTCATTCTAAGTTTTGTCTTAGTTCGTCCCAAGTTAGTCTCTTTCTAAGGACGAACTTAGACAAACCTTAGAATGAGACTAACGAGACTAACTTGGGACGAATAAAGACAAACTTAAGTCTCATTCTAAGGTTTGTTTAAGTTCGTCCCAAGTTAGTCTATTTCTAAGGAGGAAGTTAGACAAACCTAAGAATGAGACTAACGAGACTAACTTGGGACGAACAAAGACAAACTTAAGTCTCATTCTAAGGTTTGTCTAAGTTCGTCCCAAGTTAGTCTCTTTCTAAGGACGAACTTAGACAAACCTTAGAATGAGACAAACGAGACTAACTTGGGACGAACAAAGACAAACTTAAGTCTCATTCTAAGGTTTGTCTAAGTTTGTCCCAAGTTAGTCTCTTTCAAATGAGGAACTTAGACAAACGTTAGAATGAGACTAACGAGACTAACTTTGGACGAACAAAGATACACGTTAGTCTCATTCTAAGGTTTGTCTTAGTTTGTCCCAAGTTAGTCTCTTTCTAAGGACGAACTTAGACAAACCTTAGAATGAGACTAACGAGACTAACTTGGGACGAACAAAGACAAACATTAGTCTCCTTCTAAGGTTTGTCTTAGTTCGTCCCAAGTTAGTCTCTTTCTAAGGACGAACTTAGACAAACCTTAGAATGAGACTAACGAGACTAACTTGGGACGAACAAAGACAAACTTAAGTCTCATTCTAAGGTTTGTCTAAGTTCGTCCCAAGTTAGTCTCTTTCTAAGGACGAACTTAGACAAACCTTAGAATGAGACTAACGAGACTAAACTTGGGACGAACAAAGACAAACTTAAGTCTCATTCTAAGGTTTGTCTAAGTTCGTCCCAAGTTAGTCTCTTTCTAAGGACGAACTTAGACAACCCTTAGAATGAGACAAACGAGAATAACTTGGGACGAACAAAGACAAACGTTAGTCTCATTCTAAGGTTTGTCTAAGTTCGTCCCAAGTTGGTCTCTTTCTAAGGACGAACTTAGACAAACCTTAGAATGAGACTAACGAGACTAACATGGGACGAATAAAGACAAACGTTGGTCTCATTCTAAGGTTTGTCTTAGTTTGTCCCAAGTTAGTCTCTTTCTAAGGACGAACATAGACGAACCTTAGAATGAGACTAACGAGACTAACTTGGGACGAACAAAGACAAACTTAAGTCTCATTCTAAGGTTTGTCTAAGTTCGTCCCAAGTTTGTCTCTTTCTAAGGATGAACTTAGACAAACCTTAGAATGAGACTAACGAGACTAACTTGGGACGAACAAAGACAAACTTAAGTCTCATTCTAAGGTTTGTCTTTGTTCGTCCCAAGTTAGTCTCTTTCTAAGGACGAACTTACACAACCCTTAGAATGAGACTAACGAGACTAAGTTGGGACGACCAAAGACAAACTTAAGTCTCATTCTAAGGTTTGTCTAAGTTCGTCCCAAGTTAGTCTTTTTCTAATGAGGAACTTAGACAAACCTTAGAATGAGACTAACGAGACTAACTTTGGACGAACAAAGACAAACGTTAGTCTCATTCTAAGGTTTGTCTTAGTTCGTCCCAAGTTAGTCTCTTTCTAAGGACGAACTTAGACAAACCTTAGAATGAGACTAACGAGACTAACTTGGGACGAACAAAGACAATGTTAGTCTCATTCAAAGGTTTGTCTAAGTTCGTCCCAAGTTAGTCTCTTTCTAAGGACGAACTTAGACAAACCTTAGAATGAGACTAACGAGACTAACTTGGGACGAACAAAGACAAACAAAAGTCTCATTCTAAGGTTTGTCTAAGTTCGTCCCAAGTTAGTCTCTTTCTAAGGACGAACTTAGACAAACCTTAGAATGAGACTAACGAGACAAAGTTGGGACAAACAAAGACAAACTTAAGTCTCATTCTAAGGTTTGTCTAAGTTCGTCCCAAGTTAGTCTCTTTCTAAGGACGAACTTAGACAAACCTTAGAATGAGACTAACGAGACAAAGTTGGGACAAACAAAGACAAACTTAAGTCTCATTCTAAGGTTTGTCTAAGTTCGTCCCAAGTTTGTCTCTTTCTAAGGACGAACTTAGACAAACCTTAGAATGAGACTAACGAGACTAACTTCGGACGAACAAAGACAAACTTAAGTCTCATTCTAAGGTTTGTCTAAGTTCGTCCCAAGTTAGTCTATTTCTAAGGGCGAACTTAGACAAACCTAAGAATGAGACTAACGAGACTAACTTGGGACGAACAAAGACAAACTTAAGTCTCATTCTAAGGTTTGTCTTTGTTCGTCCCAAGTTAGTCTCTTTCTAAGGACGAACTTAGACAAACCTTAGAATGAGACTAACGAGACAATGTTGGGACAAACAAAGACAAACTTAAGTCTCATTCTAAGGTTTGTCTAAGTTCGTCCCAAGTTAGTCTCTTTCTAAGGATGAACTTAGACAAACCTTAGAATGAGACTAACGAGACCAACTTGGGACAAACAAAGACAAACTTAAGTCTCATTCTAAGGTTTGTCTAAGTTCGTCCCAAGTTTGTCTCTTTCTAAGGACGAACTTAGACAAACCTTAGAATGAGACTAACGAGACTAACTTGGGACGAACAAAGACAAACTTAAGTCTCATTCTAAGGTTTGTCATTGTTCGTCCCAAGTTAGTCTCTTTCTAAGGACGAACTTAGACAAACCTTAGAATGAGACTAACGAGACTAACTTGGGACGAACAAAGACAAACTTAAGTCTCATTCTAAGGTTTGTCTAAGTTCGTCCCAAGTTAGTCTCTTTCTAAGGACGAACTTAGACAAACCTTAGAATGAGACTAACGAGACTAAACTTGGGACGAACAAAGACAAACTTAAGTCTCATTCTAAGGTTTGTCTAAGTTCGTCCCAAGTTAGTCTCTTTCTAAGGACGAACTTAGACAAACCTTAGAATGAGACAAACGAGACTAACTTGGGACGAACAACGACAAACGTTAGTCTCATTCTAAGGTTTGTCTAAGTTCGTCCCAAGTTGGTCTCTTTCTAAGGACGAACTTAGACAAACCTTAGAATGAGACTAACGAGACTAACATGGGACGAATAAAGACAAACGTTGGTCTCATTCTAAGGTTTGTCTTAGTTTGTCCCAAGTTAGTCTCTTTCTAAGGACGAACATAGACAAACCTTAGAATGAGACTAACGAGACTAACTTGGGACGAACAAAGACAAACTTAAGTCTCATTCTAAGGTTTGTCTAAGTTCGTCCCAAGTTTGTCTCTTTCTAAGGACGAACTTAGACAAACCTTAGAATGAGACTAACGAGACTAACTTGGGACGAACAAAGACAAACTTAAGTCTCATTCTAAGGTTTGTCTTTGTTCGTCCCAAGTAAGTCTCTTTCTAAGGACGAACTTACACAACCCTTAGAATGAGACTAACGAGACTAAGTTGGGACGAACAAAGACAAACTTAAGTCTCATTCTAAGGTTTGTCTAAGTTCGTCCCAAGTTAGTCTTTTTCTAATGAGGAATTTAGACAACCCTTAGAATGAGACTAACGAGACTAACTTTGGACGAACAAAGACAAACGTTAGTCTCATTCTAAGGTTTGTCTTAGTTCGTCCCAAGTTAGTCTCTTTCTAAGGACGAACTTAGACAAACCTTAGAATGAGACTAACGAGACTAACTTGGGACGAACAAAGACAATGTCAGTCTCATTCAAAGGTTTGTCTAAGTTCGTCCCAAGTTAGTCTCTTTCTAAGGACGAACTTAGACAAACCTTAGAATGAGACTAACGAGACTAACGAGACTAACTTGGGACGAACAAAGACAAACTTAAGTCTCATTCTAAGGTTTGTCTAAGTTCGTCCCAAGTTAGTCTCTTTCTAAGGACGAACTTAGACAAACCTTAGAATGAGACTAACGAGACAAAGTTGGGACAAACAAAGACAAACTTAAGTCTCATTCTAAGGTTTGTCTAAGTTCGTCCCAAGTTAGTCTCTTTCTAAGGACGAACTTAGACAAACCTTAGAATGAGACTAACGAGACAAAGTTGGGACAAACAAAGACAAACTTAAGTCTCATTCTAAGGTTTGTCTAAGTTCGTCCCAAGTTAGTCTCTTTCTAAGGATGAACTTAGACAAACCTTAGAATGAGACTAACGAGACCAACTTGGGACGAACAAAGACAAACTTAAGTCTCATTCTAAGGTTTGTCTAAGTTCGTCCCAAGTTTGTCTCTTTCTAAGGACGAACTTAGACAAACCTTAGAATGAGACTAACGAGACTAACTTGGGACGAACAAAGACAAACTTAAGTCTCATTCTAAGGTTTGTCATTGTTCGTCCCAAGTTAGTCTCTTTCTAAGGACGAACTTAGACAACCCTTAGAATGAGACTAACGAGACTAAGTTGGGACGAACAAAGACAAACTTAAGTCTCATTCTAAGGTTTGTCTATGTTCATCCCAAGTTAGTCTTTTTCTAATTAGGAACTTAGACAAACCTTAGAATGAGACTAACGAGACTAACTTTGGACGAACAAAGACAAACGTTAGTCTCATTCTAAGGTTTGTCTTAGTTCGTCCCAAGTTAGTCTCTTTCTAAGGACGAACTTAGACAAACCTTAGAATGAGACTAACGAGACTAACTTGGGACGAACAAAGACAAATGTTAGTCTCATTCAAAGGTTTGTCTAAGTTCGTCCCAAGTTTGTCTCTTTCTAAGGACGAACTTAGACAAACCTTAGAATGAGACTAACGAGACTAACTTCGGACGAACAAAGACAAACTTAAGTCTCATTCTAAGGTTTGTCTAAGTTCGTCCCAAGTTAGTCTCTTTCTAAGGACGAACTTAGACAAACCTTAGAATGAGACTAACGAGACTATCTTGGGACGAACAAAGACAAATTTAAGTCTCATTCTAAGGTTTGTCTAAGTTCGTCCCAAGTTAGTCTATTTCTAAGGGCGAACTTAGACAAACCTAAGAATGAGACTAACGAGACTAACTTGGGACGAACAAAGACAAACTTAAGTCTCATTCTAAGGTTTGTCTTTGTTCGTCCCAAGTTAGTCTCTTTCTAAGGACGAACTTAGACAAACCTTAGAATGAGACTAACGAGACTAACTTGGGACGAACAAAGACAAACTTAAGTCTCATTCTAAGGTTTGTCTAAGTTCGTCCCAAGTTAGTCTCTTTCTAATGAGGAACTTAGACAAACCTTAGAATGAGACTAACGGGACTAACTTTGGACGAATAAAGACAAACGTTAGTCTCATTCTAAGGTTTGTCTTAGTTCATCCCAAGTTAGTCTCTTTCTAAGAACGAACTTAGACAAACCTTAGAATGAGACTAACGAGACTAACTTGGGACGAACAAAGACAAACATTAGTCTCATTCTGAGGTTTGTCTTAGTTCGTCCCAAGTTAGTCTCTTTCTGAGGACGAACTTAGACAAACCTTAGAATGAGACTAACGAGACTAACTTGGGACGAACAAAGACAAACTTAAGTCTCAATCTAAGGTTTGTCTAAGTTCGTCCAAAGTTTGTCTCTTTCTAAGGACGAACTTAGACAAACCTTAGAATGAGACTAACGAGACTAACTTGGGATGAACAAAGACAAACTTAAGTCTCATTCTAAGGTTTGTCTAAGTTCGTCGCAAGTTAGTCTTTTTCTAATGAGGAACTTAGACAAACCTTAGAATGTTACTAACGAGACTAACTTTGGACGAACAAAGACAAACATTAGTCTCATTCTAAGGTTTGTCTTAGTTCGTCCCATGTTAGTCTCTTTCTAAGGACGAACTTAGACAAACCTTAGAATGAGACTAACGAGACTAACTTGGGACGAACAAAGACAAATGTTAGTCTCATTCAAAGGTTTGTCTATGTTCGTCCCAAGTTTGTCTCTTTCTAAGGACGAACTTAGACAAACCTTAGAATGAGACTAATGAGACTAACTTGGGACGAACAAAGACAAACTTAAGTCTCATTCTAAGGTTTGTCTAAGTTCGTCCCAAGTTAGTCTCTTTCTAAGGACGAACTTAGACAAACCTTAGAATGAGACTAACGAGACTAACTAGGGACGAACAAAGACAAACTTATGTCTCAATCTAAGGTTTGTCTAAGTTCGTCCCAAGTTTGTCTCTTTCTAAGGACGAACTTAGACAAACCTTAGAATGAGACTAACGAGACTAACTTCGGACGAACAAAGACAAACTTAAGTCTCATTCTAAGGGTTGTCTAAGTTCGTCCCAAGTTAGTCTCTTTCTAAGGACGAACTTACACAAACCTTAGAATGAGAATAACGAGACTAACTTGGGACGAACAAAGACAAACTTAAGTCTCATTCTAAGGTTTGTCTAAGTTTGTCCCAAGTTAGTCTCTTTCTAATGAGGAACTTAGACAAACCTTAGAATGAGACTAACGAGACTAACTTTGGACGAACAAAGATACACGTTAGTCTCATTCTAAGGTTTGTCTAAGTTCGTCCCAAGTTAGTCTCTTTCTAAGGACGAACTTAGACAAACCTTAGAATGAGACAAACGAGACTAACTTGGGACGAACAAAGACAAACGTTAGTCTCATTCTAAGGTTTGTCTAAGTTCGTCCCAAGTTGGTCTCTTTCTAAGGACAAACTTAGACAAACCTTAGAATGAGACTAACGAGACTAACATGGGACGAATAAAGACAAACGTTGGTCTCATTCTAAGGTTTGTCTTAGTTTGTCCCAAGTTAGTCTCTTTCTAAGGACGAACATAGACAAACCTTAGAATGAGACTAACGAGACTAACTTGGGACGAATAAAGACAAACTTAAGTCTCATTCTAAGGTTTGTCTAAGTTCGTCGCAAGTTAGTCTTTTTCTAATGAGGAACTTAGACAAACCTTAGAATGTGACTAACGAGACTAACTTTGGACGAACAAAGACAAACTTTAGTCTCATTCTAAGGTTTGTCTTAGTTCGTCCCATGTTAGTCTCTTTCTAAGGACGAACTTAGACAAACCTTAGAATGAGACTAACGAGACTAACTTGGGACGAACAAAGACAAATGTTAGTCTCATTCAAAGGTTTGTCTATGTTCGTCCCAAGTTTGTCTCTTTCTAAGGACGAACTTAGACAAACCTTAGAATGAGACTAATGAGACTAACTTGGGACGAACAAAGACAAACTTAAGTCTCATTCTAAGGTTTGTCTAAGTTCGTCCCAAGTTAGTCTCTTTCTAAGGACGAACTTAGACAAACCTTAGAATGAGACTAACGAGACTAACTTGGGACGAACAAAGACAAACTTATGTCTCAATCTAAGGTTTGTCTAAGTTCGTCCCAAGTTTGTCTCTTTCTAAGGACGAACTTAGACAAACCTTAGAATGAGACTAACGAGACTAACTTCGGACGAACAAAGACAAACTTAAGTCTCATTCTAAGGTTTGTCTAAGTTCGTCCCAAGTTAGTCTCTTTCTAAGGACGAACTTAGACAAACCTTAGAATGAGAATAACGAGACTAACTTGGGACGAACAAAGACAAACTTAAGTCTCATTCTAAGGTTTGTCTAAGTTCGTCCCAAGTTAGTCTATTTCTAAGGACGAACTTAGACAAACCTAAGAATGAGACTAACGAGACTAACTTGGGACGAACAAAGACAAACTTAGGTCTCATTCTAAGGTTTGTCTTTGTTCGTCCCAAGTTAGTCTCTTTCTAAGGACGAACTTAGACAAACCTTAGAATGAGACTAACGAGACTAACTTGGGACGAACAAAGACAAACTTAAGTCTCATTCTAAGGTTTGTCTAAGTTCGTCCCAAGTTAGTCTCTTTCTAAGGACGAACTTAGAGAAACCTTAGAATGAGACTAACGAGACTAAACTTGGGACGAACAAAGACAAACTTAAGTCTCATTATAAGGTTTGTCTAAGTTCGTCCCAAGTTAGTCTCTTTCTAAGGACGAACTTAGACAAACCTTAGAATGAGACAAACGAGACTAACTTGGGACGAACAAAGACAAACGTTAGTCTCATTCTAAGGTTTGTCTAAGTTCGTCCCAAGTTGGTCTCTTTCTAAGGACGAACTTAGACAAACCTTAGAATGAGACTAACGAGACTAACATGGGACGAATAAAGACAAACGTTGGTCACATTCTAAGGTTTGTCTTAGTTTGTCCCAAGTTAGTCTCTTTCTAAGGACGAACATAAACAAACCTTAGAATGAGACTAACGAGACTAACTTGGGACGAACAAAGACAAAATTAAGTCTCATTCTAAGGTTTGTCTAAGTTCGTCCCAAGTTTGTCTCTTTCTAAGGACGAACTTAGACAAACCTTAGAATGAGACTAACGAGACTAACTTGGGACGAACAAAGACAAACTTAAGTCTCATTCTAAGGTTTGTCTTTGTTCGTCCCAAGTTAGTCTCTTTCTAAGGACGAACTTACACAACCCTTAGAATGAGACTAACGAGACTAAGTTGGGACGAACAAAGACAAACTTAAGTCTCATTCTAAGGTTTGTCTATGTTCGTCCCAAGTTAGTCTTTTTCTAATGAGGAAGTTAGACAAACCTTAGAATGAGACTAACGAGACTAACTTTGGACGAACAAAGACAAACGTTAGTCTCATTCTAAGGTTTGTCTTAGTTCGTCCCAAGTTAGTCTCTTTCTAAGGACGAACTTAGACAAACCTTAGAATGAGACTAACGAGACTAACTTGGGACGAACAAAGACAATGTTAGTCTCATTCAAAGGTTTGTCTAAGTTCGTCCCAAGTTAGTCTCTTTCTAAGGACGAACTTAGACAAACCTTAGAATGAGACTAACGAGACTAACGAGACTAACTTGGGACGAACAAAGACAAAATTAAGTCTCATTCTAAGGTTTGTCTAAGTTCGTCCCAAGTTAGTCTCTTTCTAAGGACGAACTTAGACAAACCTTAGAATGAGACTAACGAGACAAAGTTGGGACAAACAAAGACAAACTTAAGTCTCATTCTAAGGTTTGTCTAAGTTCGTCCCAAGTTAGTCTCTTTCTAAGGACGAACTTAGACAAACCTTAGAATGAGACTAACGAGACAAAGTTGGGACAAACAAAGACAAACTTAAGTCTCATTCTAAGGTTTGTCTAAGTTCGTCCCAAGTTAGTCTCTTTCTAAGGATGAACTTAGACAAACCTTAGAATGAGACTAACGAGACCATCTTGGGACGAACAAAGACAAATTTAAGTCTCATTCTAAGGTTTGTCTAAGTTCGTCCCAAGTTAGTCTATTTCTAAGGGCGAACTTAGACAAACCTAAGAATGAGACTAACGAGACTAACTTGGGACGAACAAAGACAAACTTAAGTCTCATTCTAAGGTTTGTCTTTGTTCGTCCCAAGTTAGTCTCTTTCTAAGGACGAACTTAGACAAACCTTAGAATGAGACTAACGAGACTAACTTGGGACGAACAAAGACAAACTTAAGTCTCATTCTAAGGTTTGTCTAAGTTCGTCCCAAGTTAGTCTCTTTCTAATGAGGAACTTAGACAAACCTTAGAATGAGACTAACGGGACTAACTTTGGACGAACAAAGACAAACGTTAGTCTCATTCTAAGGTTTGTCTTAGTTCATCCCAAGTTAGTCTCTTTCTAAGAACGAACTTAGACAAACCTTAGAATGAGACTAACGAGACTAACTTGGGACGAACAAAGACAAACATTAGTCTCATTCTGAGGTTTGTCTTAGTTCGTCCCAAGTTAGTCTCTTTCTGAGGACGAACTTAGACAAACCTTAGAATGAGACTAACGAGACTAACTTGGGACGAACAAAGACAAACTTAAGTCTCATTCAAAGGTTTGTCTAAGTTCGTCCCAAGTTTGTCTCTTTCTAAGGACGAACTTAGACAAACCTTAGAATGAGACTAACGAGACTAACTTGGGATGAACAAAGACAAACTTAAGTCTCATTCTAAGGTTTGTCTAAGTTCGTCGCAAGTTACTCTTTTTCTAATGAGGAACTTAGACAAACCTTAGAATGTGACTAACGAGACTAACTTTGGACGAACAAAGACAAACGTTAGTCTCATTCTAAGGTTTGTCTTAGTTCGTCCCATGTTAGTCTCTTTCTAAGGACGAACTTAGACAAACCTTAGAATGAGACTAACGAGACTAACTTGGGACGAACAAAGACAAATGTTAGTCTCATTCAAAGGTTTGTCTAAGTTCGTCCCAAGTTTGTCTCTTTCTAAGGACGAACTTAGACAAACCTTAGAATGAGACTAATGAGACTAACTTGGGACGAACAAAGACAAACTTAAGTCTCATTCTAAGGTTTGTCTAAGTTCGTCCCAAGTTAGTCTCTTTCTAAGGACGAACTTAGACAAACCTTAGAATGAGACTAACGAGACAAAGTTGGGACAAACAAAGACAAACTTAAGTCTCATTCTAAGGTTTGTCTAAGTTCGTCCCAAGTTAGTCTCTTTCTAAGGACGAACTTAGACAAACCTTAGAATGAGACTAACGAGACAAAGTTGGGACAAACAAAGACAAACTTAAGTCTCATTCTAAGGTTTGTCTAAGTTCGTCCCAAGTTAGTCTCTTTCTAAGGATGAACTTAGACAAACCTTAGAATGAGACTAACGAGACCATCTTGGGACGAACAAAGACAAATTTAAGTCTCATTCTAAGGTTTGTCTAAGTTCGTCCCAAGTTAGTCTCTTTCTAAGGGCGAACTTAGACAAACCTAAGAATGAGACTAACGAGACTAAACTTGGGACGAACAAAGACAAACTTAAGTCTCATTCTAAGGTTTGTCTTTGTTCGTCCCAAGTTAGTCTCTTTCTAAGGACGAACTTAGACAAACCTTAGAATGAGACTAACGAGACTAACTTGGGACAAACAAAGACAAACTTAAGTCTCATTCTAAGGTTTGTCTAAGTTCGTCCCAAGTTAGTCTCTTTCTAATGAGGAACTTAGACAAACCTTAGAATGAGACTAACGGGACTAACTTTGGACGAACAAAGACAAACGTTGGTCTCATTCTAAGGTTTGTCTTAGTTCATCCCAAGTTAGTCTCTTTCTAAGAACGAACTTAGACAAACCTTAGAATGAGACTAACGAGACTAACATGGGACGAATAAAGACAAACGTTGGTCTCATTCTGAGGTTTGTCTTAGTTTGTCCCAAGTTAGTCTCTTTCTAAGGACGAACATAGACAAACCTTAGAATGAGACTAACGAGACTAACTTGGGACGAACAAAGACAAACTTAAGTCTCATTCTAAGGTTTGTCTAAGTTCGTCGCAAGTTAGTCTTTTTCTAATGAGGAACTTAGACAAACCTTAGAATGTGACTAACGAGACTAACTTTGGACGAACAAAGACAAACTTTAGTCTCATTCTAAGGTTTGTCTTAGTTCGTCCCATGTTAGTCTCTTTCTAAGGACGAACTTAGACAAACCTTAGAATGAGACTAACGAGACTAACTTGGGACGAACAAAGACAAATGTTAGTCTCATTCAAAGGTTTGTCTATGTTCGTCCCAAGTTTGTCTCTTTCTAAGGACGAACTTAGACAAACCTTAGAATGAGACTAACGAGACTAACTTGGGACGAACAAAGACAAATGTTAGTCTCATTCAAAGGTTTGTCTATGTTCGTCCCAAGTTTGTCTCTTTCTAAGGACGAACTTAGACAAACCTTAGAATGAGACTAATGAGACTAACTTGGGACGAACAAAGACAAACTTAAGTCTCATTCTAAGGTTTGTCTAAGTTCGTCCCAAGTTAGTCTCTTTCTAAGGGCGAACTTAGACAAACCTTAGAATGAGACTAACGAGACAAAGTTGGGACAAACAAAGACAAACTTAAGTCTCATTCTAAGGTTTGTCTAAGTTCGTCCCAAGTTAGTCTCTTTCTAAGGACGAACTTAGACAAACCTTAGAATGAGACTAACGAGACAAAGTTGGGACAAACAAAGACAAACTTAAGTCTCATTCTAAGGTTTGTCTAAGTTCGTCCCAAGTTAGTCTCTTTCTAAGGATGAACTTAGACAAACCTTAGAATGAGACTAACGAGACCATCTTGGGACGAACAAAGACAAATTTAAGTCTCATTCTAAGGTTTGTCTAAGTTCGTCCCAAGTTAGTCTATTTCTAAGGGCGAACTTAGACAAACCTAAGAATGAGACTAACGAGACTAACTTGGGACGAACAAAGACAAACTTAAGTCTCATTCTAAGGTTTGTCTTTGTTCGTCCCAAGTTAGTCTCTTTCTAAGGACGAACTTAGACAAACCTTAGAATGAGACTAACGAGACTAACTTGGGACGAACAAAGACAAACTTAAGTCTCATTCTAAGGTTTGTCTAAGTTCGTCCCAAGTTAGTCTCTTTCTAATGAGGAACTTAGACAAACCTTAGAATGAGACTAACGGGACTAACTTTGGACGAACAAAGACAAACGTTAGTCTCATTCTAAGGTTTGTCTTAGTTCATCCCAAGTTAGTCTCTTTCTAAGAACGAACTTAGACAAACCTTAGAATGAGACTAACGAGACTAACTTGGGACGAACAAAGACAAACATTAGTCTCATTCTGAGGTTTGTCTTAGTTCGTCCCAAGTTAGTCTCTTTCTGAGGACGAACTTAGACAAACCTTAGAATGAGACTAACGAGACTAACTTTGGACGAACAAAGACAAACGTTAGTCTCAATCTAAGGTTTGTCTAAGTTCGTCCCAAGTTTGTCTCTTTCTAAGGACGAACTTAGACAAACCTTAGAATGAGACTAACGAGACTAACTTGGGATGAACAAAGACAAACTTAAGTCTCATTCTAAGGTTTGTCTAAGTTCGTCGCAAGTTACTCTTTTTCTAATGAGGAACTTAGACAAACCTTAGAATGTGACTAACGAGACTAACTTTGGACGAACAAAGACAAACGTTAGTCTCATTCTAAGGTTTGTCTTAGTTCGTCCCATGTTAGTCTCTTTCTAAGGACGAACTTAGACAA
Source organism: Rhodiola kirilowii (assembly GCA_033675215.1). Taxonomy (NCBI): domain Eukaryota; kingdom Viridiplantae; phylum Streptophyta; class Magnoliopsida; order Saxifragales; family Crassulaceae; genus Rhodiola; species Rhodiola kirilowii. The sequence goes on from JAUCNB010000016.1 coordinate 417,872, forward strand.
ACCTTAGAATGAGACTAACGAGACTAACTTGGGACGAACAAAGACAAATGTTAGTCTCATTCAAAGGTTTGTCTATGTTCGTCCCAAGTTTGTCTCTTTCTAAGGACGAACTTAGACAAACCTTAGAATGAGACTAATGAGACTAACTTGGGACGAACAAAGACAAACTTAAGTCTCATTCTAAGGTTTGTCTAAGTTCGTCCCAAGTTAGTCTCTTTCTAAGGACGAACTTAGACAAACCTTAGAATGAGACTAACGAGACTAACTTGGGACGAACAAAGACAAACTTATGTCTCAATCTAAGGTTTGTCTAAGTTCGTCCCAAGTTTGTCTCTTTCTAAGGACGAACTTAGACAAACCTTAGAATGAGACTAACGAGACTAACTTCGGACGAACAAAGACAAACTTAAGTCTCATTCTAAGGTTTGTCTAAGTTCGTCCCAAGTTAGTCTCTTTCTAAGGACGAACTTAGACAAACCTTAGAATGAGAATAACGAGACTAACTTGGGACGAACAAAGACAAACTTAAGTCTCATTCTAAGGTTTGTCTAAGTTCGTCCCAAGTTAGTCTCTTTCAAATGACGAACTTAGAAAAACCTAAGAATGAGACTAACGAGACTAACTTGGGACGAACAAAGACAAACTTAGGTCTCATTCTAAGGTTTGTCTTTGTTCATCCCAAGTTAGTCTCTTTCTAAGGACGAACTTAGACAAACCTTAGAATGAGACTAACGAGACTAACTTGGGACGAACAAAGACAAACTTAAGTCTCATTCTAAGGTTTGTCTAAGTTTGTCCCAAGTTAGTCTCTTTCTAATGAGGAACTTAGACAAACCTTAGAATGAGACTAACGAGACTAACTTTGGACGAACAAAGATACACGTTAGTCTCATTCTAAGGTTTGTCTAAGTTCGTCCCAAGTTAGTCTCTTTCTAAGGACGAACTTAGACAAACCTTAGAATGAGACTAACGAGACTAAACTTGGGACGAACAAAGACAAACTTAAGTCTCATTCTAAGGTTTGTCTAAGTTCGTCCCAAGTTAGTCTCTTTCTAAGGACGAACTTAGACAAACCTTAGAATGAGACTAACGAGACTAACTTGGGACGAACAAAGACAAACGTTAGTCTCATTCTAAGGTTTGTCTAAGTTCGTCCCAAGTTGGTCTCTTTCTAAGGACAAACTTAGACAAACCTTAGAATGAGACTAACGAGACTAACATGGGACGAATAAAGACAAACGTTGGTCTCATTCTAAGGTTTGTCTTAGTTTGTCCCAAGTTAGTCTCTTTCTAAGGACGAACATAGACAAACCTTAGAATGAGACTAACGAGACTAACTTGGGATGAACAAAGACAAACTTAAGTCTCATTCTAAGGTTTGTCTAAGTTCGTCGCAAGTTAGTCTTTTTCTAATGAGGAACTTAGACAAACCTTAGAATGTGACTAACGAGACTAACTTTGGACGAACAAAGACAAACTTTAGTCTCATTCTAAGGTTTGTCTTAGTTCGTCCCATGTTAGTCTCTTTCTAAGGACGAACTTAGACAAACCTTAGAATGAGACTAACGAGACTAACTTGGGACGAACAAAGACAAATGTTAGTCTCATTCAAAGGTTTGTCTATGTTCGTCCCAAGTTTGTCTCTTTCTAAGGACGAACTTAGACAAACCTTAGAATGAGACTAATGAGACTAACTTGGGACGAACAAAGACAAACTTAAGTCTCATTCTAAGGTTTGTCTAAGTTCGTCCCAAGTTAGTCTCTTTCTAAGGACGAACTTAGACAAACCTTAGAATGAGACTAACGAGACTAACTTGGGACGAACAAAGACAAACTTATGTCTCAATCTAAGGTTTGTCTAAGTTCGTCCCAAGTTTGTCTCTTTCTAAGGACGAACTTAGACAAACCTTAGAATGAGACTAACGAGACTAACTTCGGACGAACAAAGACAAACTTAAGTCTCATTCTAAGGTTTGTCTAAGTTCGTCCCAAGTTAGTCTCTTTCTAAGGACGAACTTAGACAAACCTTAGAATGAGAATAACGAGACTAACTTGGGACGAACAAAGACAAACTTAAGTCTCATTCTAAGGTTTGTCTAAGTTCGTCCCAAGTTAGTCTATTTCTAAGGACGAACTTAGAGAAACCTAAGAATGAGACTAACGAGACTAACTTGGGACGAACAAAGACAAACTTAGGTCTCATTCTAAGGTTTGTCTTAGTTCGTCCCAAGTTAGTCTCTTTCTAAGGACGAACTTAGACAAACCTTAGAATGAGACTAACGAGACTAACTTGGGACGAACAAAGACAAACTTAAGTCTCATTCTAAGGTTTGTCTAAGTTCGTCCCTAGTTAGTCTCTTTCTAAGGACGAACTTAGACAAACCTTAGAATGAGACTAACGAGACTAAACTTGGGACGAACAAAGACAAACTTAAGTCTCATTATAAGGTTTGTCTAAGTTCGTCCCAAGTTAGTCTCTTTCTAAGGACGAACTTAGACAAACCTTAGAATGAGACAAACGAGACTAACTTGGGACGAACAAAGACAAACGTTAGTCTCATTCTAAGGTTTGTCTAAGTTCGTCCCAAGTTGGTCTCTTTCTAAGGACGAACTTAGACAAACCTTAGAATGAGACTAACGAGACTAACATGGGACGTATAAAGACAAACGTTGGTCACATTCTAAGGTTTGTCTTAGTTTGTCCCAAGTTAGTCTCTTTCTAAGGACGAACATAAACAAACCTTAGAATGAGACTAACGAGACTAACTTGGGACGAACAAAGACAAACTTAAGTCTCATTCTAAGGTTTGTCTAAGTTCGTCCCAAGTTTGTCTCTTTCTAAGGACGAACTTAGACAAACCTTAGAATGAGACTAACGAGACTAACTTGGGACGAACAAAGACAAACTTAAGTCTCATTCTAAGGTTTGTCTTTGTTCGTCCCAAGTTAGTCTCTTTCTAAGGACGAACTTACACAACCCTTAGAATGAGACTAACGAGACTAAGTTGGGACGAACAAAGACAAACTTAAGTCTCATTCTAAGGTTTGTCTATGTTCGTCCCAAGTTAGTCTTTTTCTAATGAGGAAGTTAGACAAACCTTAGAATGAGACTAACGAGACTAACTTTGGACGAACAAAGACAAACGTTAGTCTCATTCTAAGGTTTGTCTTAGTTCGTCCCAAGTTAGTCTCTTTCTAAGGACGAACTTAGACAAACCTTAGAATGAGACTAACGAGACTAACTTGGGACGAACAAAGACAATGTTAGTCTCATTCAAAGGTTTGTCTAAGTTCGTCCCAAGTTAGTCTCTTTCTAAGGACGAACTTAGACAAACCTTAGAATGAGACTAACGAGACTAACGAGACTAACTTGGGACGAACAAAGACAAAATTAAGTCTCATTCTAAGGTTTGTCTAAGTTCGTCCCAAGTTAGTCTCTTTCTAAGGACGAACTTAGACAAACCTTAGAATGAGACTAACGAGACAAAGTTGGGACAAACAAAGACAAACTTAAGTCTCATTCTAAGGTTTGTCTAAGTTCGTCCCAAGTTAGTCTCTTTCTAAGGACGAACTTAGACAAACCTTAGAATGAGACTAACGAGACAAAGTTGGGACAAACAAAGACAAACTTAAGTCTCATTCTAAGGTTTGTCTAAGTTCGTCCCAAGTTAGTCTCTTTCTAAGGATGAACTTAGACAAACCTTAGAATGAGACTAACGAGACCAACTTGGGACGAATAAAGACAAACTTAAGTCTCATTCTAAGGTTTGTCTAAGTTCGTCCCAAGTTTGTCTCTTTCTAAGGACGAACTTAGACAAACCTTAGAATGAGACTAACGAGACTAACTTGGGACGAACAAAGACAAACTTAAGTCTCATTCTAAGGTTTGTCTAAGTTCGTCCCAAGTTTGTCTCTTTCTAAGGACGAACTTAGACAAACCTTAGAATGAGACTAACGAGACTAACTTGGGATGAACAAAGACAAACTTAAGTCTCATTCTAAGGTTTGTCTAAGTTCGTCGCAAGTTAGTCTTTTTCTAATGAGGAACTTAGACAAACCTTAGAATGTGACTAACGAGACTAACTTTGGACGAACAAAGACAAACGTTAGTCTCATTCTAAGGTTTGTCTTAGTTCGTCCCATGTTAGTCTCTTTCTAAGGACGAACTTAGACAAACCTTAGAATGAGACTAACGAGACTAACTTGGGACGAACAAAGACAAATGTTAGTCTCATTCAAAGGTTTGTCTATGTTCGTCCCAAGTTTGTCTCTTTCTAAGGACGAACTTAGACAAACCTTAGAATGAGACTAATGAGACAAAGTTGGGACAAACAAAGACAAAGTTAAGTCTCATTCTAAGGTTTGTCTAAGTTCGTCCCAAGTTAGTCTCTTTCTAAGGACGAACTTAGACAAACCTTAGAATGAGACTAACGAGACTAACTTGGGACGAACAAAGACAAACTTATGTCTCAATCTAAGGTTTGTCTAAGTTCGTCCCAAGTTTGTCTCTTTCTAAGGACGAAATTAGACAAACCTTAGAATGAGACTAACGAGACTAACTTCGGACGAACAAAGACAAACTTAAGTCTCATTCTAAGGTTTGTCTAAGTTCGTCCCAAGTTAGTCTCTTTCTAAGGACGAACTTAGACAAACCTTAGAATGAGACAAAGTTGGGACAAACAAAGACAAACTTAAGTCTCATTCTAAGGTTTGTCTAAGTTCGTCCCAAGTTTGTCTCTTTCTAAGGACGAACTTAGACAAACCTTAGAATGAGACTAACGAGACCAACTTGGGACGAACAAAGACAAACTTAAGTCTCATTCTAAGGTTTGTCTAAGTTCGTCCCTAGTTTGTCTCTTTCTAAGGACGAACTTAGACAAACCTTAGAATGAGACTAACGAGACTAACTTGGGACGAACAAAGACAAACTTAAGTCTCATTCTAAGGTTTGTCATTGTTCGTCCCAAGTTAGTCTCTTTCTAAGGACGAACTTAGACAACCCTTAGAATGAGACTAACGAGACTAAGTTGGGACGAACAAAGACAAACTTAAGTCTCATTCTAAGGTTTGTCTATGTTCGTCCCAAGTTAGTCTTTTTCTAATTAGGAACTTAGACAAACCTTAGAATGAGACTAACGAGACTAACTTTGGACGAACAAAGACAAACGTTAGTCTCATTCTAAGGTTTGTCTTAGTTCGTCCCAAGTTAGTCTCTTTCTAAGGACGAACTTAGACAAACCTTAGAATGAGACTAACGAGACTAACTTGGGACGAACAAAGACAAATGTTAGTCTCATTCAAAGGTTTGTCTAAGTTCGTCCCAAGTTTGTCTCTTTCTAAGGACGAACTTAGACAAACCTTAGAATGAGACTAACGAGACTAACTTCGGACGAACAAAGACAAATGTTAGTCTCATTCAAAGGTTTGTCTAAGTTCGTCCCAAGTTTGTCTCTTTCTAAGGACGAACTTAGACAAACCTTAGAATGAGACTAACGAGACTAACTTGGGACGAACAAAGACAAATGTTAGTCTCACTCAAAGGTTTGTCTATGTTCGTCCCAAGTTTGTCTCTTTCTAAGGACGAACTTAGACAAACCTTAGAATGAGACTAACGAGACTAACTTGGGACGAACAAAGACAAACTTAAGTCTCATTCTAAGGTTTGTCTAAGTTCGTCCCAAGTTAGTCTATTTCTAAGGACGAACTTAGACAAACCTAAGAATGAGACTAACGAGACTAACTTGGGACGAACAAAGACAAACTTAGGTCTCATTCTAAGGTTTGTCTTTGTTCGTCCCAAGTTAGTCTCTTTCTAAGGACGAACTTAGACAGACCTTAGAATGAGACTAACGAGACTAACTTGGGACGAACAAAGACAAATTTAAGTCTCATTCTAAGGTTTGTCTAAGTTCGTCCCAAGTTAGTCTCTTTCTAATGAGGAACTTAGACAAACCTTAGAATGAGACTAACGAGACTAACTTTGGACGAACAAAGACAAACGTTAGTCGCATTCTAAGGTTTGTCTTAGTTCGTCCCAAGTTAGTCTCTTTCTAAGGACGAACTTAGACAAACCTTAGAATGAGACTAACGAGACTAACTTGGGACGAACAAAGACAAATGTTAGTCTCATTCAAAGGTTTGTCTAAGTTCGTCCCAAGTTTGTCTCTTTCTAAGGACGAACTTAGACAAACCTTAGAATGAGACTAACGAGACTAACTTGGGACGAACAAAGACAAATGTTAGTCTCATTCAAAGGTTTGTCTATGTTCGTCCCAAGTTTGTCTCTTTCTAAGGACGAACTTAGACAAACCTTAGAATGAGACTAACGAGACTAACTTGGGACGAACAAAGACAAACTTAAGTCTCATTCTAAGGTTTGTCTAAGTTCGTCCCAAGTTAGTCTATTTCTAAGGACGAACTTAGACAAACCTAAGAATGAGACTAACGAGACTAACTTGGGACGAACAAAGACAAACTTAGGTCTCATTCTAAGGTTTGTCTTTGTTCGTCCCAAGTTAGTCTCTTTCTAAGGACGAACTTAGACAGACCTTAGAATGAGACTAACGAGACTAACTTGGGACGAACAAAGACAAATTTAAGTCTCATTCTAAGGTTTGTCTAAGTTCGTCCCAAGTTAGTCTCTTTCTAATGAGGAACTTAGACAAACCTTAGAATGAGACTAACGAGACTAACTTTGGACGAACAAAGACAAACGTTAGTCGCATTCTAAGGTTTGTCTTAGTTCGTCCCAAGTTAGTCTCTTTCAAAGGACGAACTTAGACAAACCTTAGAATGAGACTAACGACACTAACTTGGGACGAACAAAGACAAACATTAGTCTCATTCTAAGGTTTGTCTTAGTTCGTTCCAAGTTAGTCTCTTTCTGAGGTCGAACTTAGACAAACCTTAGAATGAGACTAACGAGACTAACTTGGGACGAACAAAGACAAACTTAAGTCTCAATCTAAGGTTTGTCTAAGTTCGTCCCAAGTTTGTCTCTTTCTAAGGACGAACTTAGACAAACCTTAGAATGAGACTAACGAGACTAACTTGGGACGAACAAAGACAAACTTAAGTCTCATTCTAAGGTTTGTCTAAGTTCGTCCCAAGTTAGTCTCTTTCTAATGAGGAACTTTGACAAACCTTGGAACGAGACTAACGAGACTAACTTTGGACGAACAAAGACAAACGTTAGTCTCATTCTAAGGTTTGTCTTAGTTCGTCCCAAGTTAGTCTATTTCTAAGGACGAACTTAGACAAACCTAAGAATGAGACTAACGAGACTAACTTGGGACGAACAAAGACAAACTTAAGTCTCATTCTAAGGTTTGTCTTTGTTCGACCCAAGTTAGTCTCTTTCTAAGGACGAACTTAGACAGACCTTAGAATGAGACTAACGAGACTAACTTGGGACGAACAAAGACAAACTTAAGTCTCATTCTAAGGTTTGTCTAAGTTCGTCCCAAGTTAGTCTCTTTCTAATGAGGAACTTAGACAAACCTTAGAATGAGACTAACGGGACTAACTTTGGACGAACAAAGACAAACGTTAGTCTCATTCTAAGGTTTGTCTTAGTTCGTCCCAAGTTAGTCTCTTTCTGAGGACGAACTTAGACAAACCTTAGAATGAGACTAACGAGACTAACTTGGGACGAACAAAGACAAACTTAAGTCTCAATCTAAGGTTTGTCTAAGTTCGTCCCAAGTTTGTCTCTTTCTAAGGACGAACTAAGACAAACCTTAGAATGAGACTAACGAGACTAACTTGGGATGAATAAAGACAAACTTAAGTCTCATTCTAAGGTTTGTCTAAGTTCGTCGCAAGTTAGCCTTTTTCTAATGAGGAACTTAGACAAACCTTAGAATGTGACTAACGAGACTAACTTTGGACGAACAAAGACAAACGTTAGTCTCATTCTAAGGTTTGTCTTAGTTCGTCCCATGTTAGTCTCTTTCTAAGGACGAACTTAGACAAACCTTAGAATGAGACTAACGAGACTAACTTGGGACGAACAAAGACAAATGTTAGTCTCATTCAAAGGTTTGTCTATGTTCGTCCCAAGTTTGTCTCTTTCTAAGGACGAACTTAGACAAACCTTAGAATGAGACTAACGAGACTAACTTGGGACGAACAAAGACAAACTTAAGTCTCATTCTAAGGTTTGTCTAAGTTCGTCCCAAGTTAGTCTATTTCTAAGGACGAACTTAGACAAACCTAAGAATGAGACTAACGAGACTAACTTGGGACGAACAAAGACAAACTTAGATCTCATTCTAAGGTTTGTCTTTGTTCGTCCCAAGTTAGTCTCTTTCTAAGGACGAACTTAGACAGACCTTAGAATGAGACTAACGAGACTAACTTGGGACGAACAAAGACAAATTTAAGTCTCATTCTGAGGTTTGTCTTAGTTCGTCCCAAGTTAGTCTCTTTCTGAGGACGAACTTAGACAAACCTTAGAATGAGACTAACGAGACTAACTTGGGACGAACAAAGACAAACTTAAGTCTCAATCTAAGGTTTGTCTAAGTTCGTCCCAAGTTTGTCTCTTTCTAAGGACGAACTTAGACAAACCTTAGAATGAGACTAACGAGACTAACTTGGGATGAATAAAGACAAACTTAAGTCTCATTCTAAGGTTTGTCTAAGTTCGTCGCAAGTTAGTCTTTTTCTAATGAGGAACTTAGACAAACCTTAGAATGTGACTAACGAGACTAACTTTGGACGAACAAAGACAAACGTTAGTCTCATTCTAAGGTTTGTCTTAGTTCGTCCCATGTTAGTCTCTTTCTAAGGACGAACTTAGACAAACCTAAGAATGAGACTAACGAGACTAACTTGGGACGAACAAAGACAAACTTAGGTCTCATTCTAAGGTTTGTCTTTGTTCGTCCCAAGTTAGTCTCTTTCTAAGGACGAACTTAGACAGACCTTAGAATGAGACTAACGAGACTAACTTGGGACGAACAAAGACAAATTTAAGTCTCATTCTAAGGTTTGTCTAAGTTCGTCCCAAGTTAGTCTCTTTCTAATGAGGAACTTAGACAAACCTTAGAATGAGACTAACGAGCCTAACTTTGGACGAACAAAGACAAACGTTAGTCGCATACTAAGGTTTGTCTTAGTTCGTCCCAAGTTAGTCTCTTTCTAAGGACGAACTTAGACAAACCTTAGAATGAGACTAACGAGACTAACTTGGGACGAACAAAGACAAACATTAGTCTCATTCTAAGGTTTGTCTTAGTTCGTTCCAAGTTAGTCTCTTTCTGAGGTCGAACTTAGACAAACCTTAGAATTAGACTAACGAGACTAACTTGGGACGAACAAAGACAAACTTAAGTCTCAATCTAAGGTTTGTCTAAGTTCGTCCCAAGTTTGTCTCTTTCTATGGACGAACTTAGACAAACCTTAGAATGAGACTAACGAGACTAACTTGGGACGAACAAAGACAAACTTAAGTCTCATTCTAAGGTTTGTCTAAGTTCGTCCCAAGTTAGTCTCTTTCTAATGAGGAACTTTGACAAACCTTGGAACGAGACTAACGAGACTAACTTTGGACGAACAAAGACAAACGTTAGTCTCATTCTAAGGTTTGTCTTAGTTCGTCCCAAGTTAGTCTATTTCTAAGGACGAACTTAGACAAACCTAAGAATGAGACTAACGAGACTAACTTGGGACGAACAAAGACAAACTTAAGTCTCATTCTAAGGTTTGTCTTTGTTCGTCCCAAGTTAGTCTCTTTCTAAGGACGAACTTAGACAGACCTTAGAATGCGACTAACGAGACTAACTTGGGACGAACAAAGACAAACTTAAGTCTCATTCTAAGGTTTGTCTAAGTTCGTCCCAAGTTAGTGTCTTTCTAATGAGGAACTTAGACAAACCTTAGAATGAGACTAACGTGACTAACTTTGGACGAACAAAGACAAACGTTAGTCTCATTCTAAGGTTTGTCTTAGTTCGTCCCAAGTTAGTCTCTTTCTAAGGACGAACTTAGACAAACCTTAGAATGAGACTAACGAGACTAACTTGGGACGAACAAAGACAAACATTAGTCTCATTCTAAGGTTTGTCTTAGTTCATCCCAAGTTAGTCTCTTTCTGAGGTCGAACTTAGACAAACCTTAGAATGAGACTAACGAGACTAACTTGGGACGAACAAAGACAAACTTAAGTCTCAATCTAAGGTTTGTCTAAGTTCGTCCCAAGTTTGTCTCTTTCTAAGGACGAACTTAGACAAACCTTAGAATGAGACTAACGAGACTAACTTGGGACGAACAAAGACAAACTTAAGTCTCATTCTAAGGTTTGTCTAAGTTCGTCCCAAGTTAGTCTCTTTCTAATGAGGAACTTTGACAAACCTTGGAACGAGACTAACGAGACTAACTTTGGACGAACAAAGACAAACGTTAGTCTCATTCTAAGGTTTGTCTTAGTTCGTCCCAAGTTAGTCTCTTTCTAAGGACGAACTTAGACAAACCATAGAATGAGACTAACGAGACTAACTTGGGACGAACAAAGACAAACTTAAGTCTCATTCTAAGGTTTGTCTAAGTTCGTCCCAAGTTAGTCTATTTCTAAGGACGAACTTAGACAAACCTAAGAATGAGACTAACGAGACTAACTTGGGACGAACAAAGACAAACTTAAGTCTCATTCTAAGGTTTGTCTTTGTTCGTCCCAAGTTAGTCTCTTTCTAAGGACGAACTTAGACAAATCTTAGAATGAGACTAACGAGACTAACTTGGGACGAACAAAGACAAACTTAAGTCTCATTCTAAGGTTTGTCTAAGTTCGTCCCAAGTTAGTCTCTTTCTAAGGACGAACTTAGACAAACCTTAGAATGAGACTAACGAGACTAACTTGGGACGAACAAAGACAAACTTATGTCTCAATCTAAGGTTTGTCTAAGTTCGTCCCAAGTTTGTCTCTTTCTAAGGACGAACTTAGACAAACCTTAGAATGAGACTAACGAGACTAACTTCGGACGAACAAAGACAAACTTAAGTCTCATTCTAAGGTTTGTCTAAGTTCGTCCCAAGTTAGTCTCTTTCTAAGGACGAACTTAGACAAACCTTAGAATGAGACTAACGAGACTAACTTGGGACAAACAAAGACAAACTTAAGTCTAATTCTAAGGTATGTCTAAGTTCGTCCCAAGTTAGTCTATTTCTAAGGACGAACTTAGAAAAACCTAAGAATGAGACTAACGAGACTAACTTGGGACGAACAAAGACAAACTTAAGTCTCATTCTAAGGTTTGTCTTTGTTCGTCCCAAGTTAGTCTCTTTCTAAGGACGAACTTAGACAGACCTTAGAATGAGACTAACGAGACTAACTTGGGACGAACAAAGACAAACTTAAGTCTCATTCTAACGTTAGTCTAAGTTCGTCCCAAGTTAGTCTCTTTCTAATGAGTAACTTAGACAAACCTTAGAATGAGACTAACGAGACTAACTTTGGACGAACAAAGAAAACGTTAGTCTCATTCTAAGGTTTGTCTTAGTTCGTCCCAAGTTAGTCTCTTTCTAAGGACGAACTTAGACAAACCTTAGAATGAGACTAACGTGACTAACTTGGGACGAACAAAGACAAACATTAGTCTCATTCTAAGGTCTGTCTTAGTTCGTCCCAAGTTAGTCTCTTTCTGAGGTCGAACTTAGACAAACCTTAGAATGAGACTAACGAGACTAACTTGGGACGAACAAAGACAAACTTAAGTCTCAATCTAAGGTTTGTCTAAGTTCGTCCCAAGTTTGTCTCTTTCTAAGGACGAACTTAGACAAACCTTAGAATGAGACTAACGAGACTAACTTGGGACGAACAAAGACAAACTTAAGTCTCAATCTAATGTTTGTCTAAGTTCGTCCCAAGTTTGTCTCTTTCTATGGACGAACTTAGACAAACCTTAGAATGAGACTAACGAGACTAACTTGGGACAAACAAAGACAAACTTAAGTCTCATTCTAAGGTTTGTCTAAGTTCGTCCCAAGTTAGTCTCTTTCTAATGAGGAACTTTGACAAACCTTGGAACGAGACTAACGAGACTAACTTTGGACGAACAAAGACAAACGTTAGTCGCATACTAAGGTTTGTCTTAGTTCGTCCCAAGTTAGTCTCTTTCTAAGGACGAACTTAGACAAACCTTAGAATGAGACTAACGAGACTAACTTGGGACGAACAAAGACAAACATTAGTCTCATTCTAAGGTTTGTCTTAGTTCGTTCCAAGTTAGTCTCTTTCTGAGGTCGAACTTAGACAAACCTTAGAATTAGACTAACGAGACTAACTTGGGACGAACAAAGACAAACTTAAGTCTCAATCTAAGGTTTGTCTAAGTTCGTCCCAAGTTTGTCTCTTTCTATGGACGAACTTAGACAAACCTTAGAATGAGACTAACGAGACTAACTTGGGACGAACAAAGACAAACTTAAGTCTCATTCTAAGGTTTGTCTAAGTTCGTCCCAAGTTAGTCTCTTTCTAATGAGGAACTTTGACAAACCTTGGAACGAGACTAACGAGACTAACTTTGGACGAACAAAGACAAACGTTAGTCTCATTCTAAGGTTTGTCTTAGTTCGTCCCAAGTTAGTCTATTTCTAAGGACGAACTTAGACAAACCTAAGAATGAGACTAACGAGACTAACTTGGGACGAACAAAGACAAACTTAAGTCTCATTCTAAGGTTTGTCTTTGTTCGTCCCAAGTTAGTCTCTTTCTAAGGACGAACTTAGACAGACCTTAGAATGCGACTAACGAGACTAACTTGGGACGAACAAAGACAAACTTAAGTCTCATTCTAAGGTTTGTCTAAGTTCGTCCCAAGTTAGTGTCTTTCTAATGAGGAACTTAGACAAACCTTAGAATGAGACTAACGTGACTAACTTTGGACGAACAAAGACAAACGTTAGTCTCATTCTAAGGTTTGTCTTAGTTCGTCCCAAGTTAGTCTCTTTCTAAGGACGAACTTAGACAAACCTTAGAATGAGACTAACGAGACTAACTTGGGACGAACAAAGACAAACATTAGTCTCATTCTAAGGTTTGTCTTAGTTCGTCCCAAGTTAGTCTCTTTCTGAGGTCGAACTTAGACAAACCTTAGAATGAGACTAACGAGACTAACTTGGGACGAACAAAGACAAACTTAAGTCTCAATCTAAGGTTTGTCTAAGTTCGTCCCAAGTTTGTCTCTTTCTAAGGACGAACTTAGACAAACCTTAGAATGAGACTAACGAGACTAACTTGGGACGAACAAAGACAAACTTAAGTCTCATTCTAAGGTTTGTCTAAGTTCGTCCCAAGTTAGTCTCTTTCTAATGAGGAACTTTGACAAACCTTGGAACGAGACTAACGAGACTAACTTTGGACGAACAAAGACAAACGTTAGTCTCATTCTAAGGTTTGTCTTAGTTCGTCCCAAGTTAGTCTCTTTCTAAGGACGAACTTAGACAAACCATAGAATGAGACTAACGAGACTAACTTGGGACGAACAAAGACAAACTTAAGTCTCATTCTAAGGTTTGTCTAAGTTCGTCCCAAGTTAGTCTATTTCTAAGGACGAACTTAGACAAACCTAAGAATGAGACTAACGAGACTAACTTGGGACGAACAAAGACAAACTTAAGTCTCATTCTAAGGTTTGTCTTTGTTCGTCCCAAGTTAGTCTCTTTCTAAGGACGAACTTAGACAAATCTTAGAATGAGACTAACGAGACTAACTTGGGACGAACAAAGACAAACTTAAGTCTCATTCTAAGGTTTGTCTAAGTTCGTCCCAAGTTAGTCTCTTTCTAAGGACGAACTTAGACAAACCTTAGAATGAGACTAACGAGACTAACTTGGGACGAACAAAGACAAACTTATGTCTCAATCTAAGGTTTGTCTAAGTTCGTCCCAAGTTTGTCTCTTTCTAAGGACGAACTTAGACAAACCTTAGAATGAGACTAACGAGACTAACTTCGGACGAACAAAGACAAACTTAAGTCTCATTCTAAGGTTTGTCTAAGTTCGTCCCAAGTTAGTCTCTTTCTAAGGACGAACTTAGACAAACCTTAGAATGAGACTAACGAGACTAACTTGGGACAAACAAAGACAAACTTAAGTCTAATTCTAAGGTATGTCTAAGTTCGTCCCAAGTTAGTCTATTTCTAAGGACGAACTTAGAAAAACCTAAGAATGAGACTAACGAGACTAACTTGGGACGAACAAAGACAAACTTAAGTCTCATTCTAAGGTTTGTCTTTGTTCGTCCCAAGTTAGTCTCTTTCTAAGGACGAACTTAGACAGACCTTAGAATGAGACTAACGAGACTAACTTGGGACGAACAAAGACAAACTTAAGTCTCATTCTAACGTTAGTCTAAGTTCGTCCCAAGTTAGTCTCTTTCTAATGAGTAACTTAGACAAACCTTAGAATGAGACTAACGAGACTAACTTTGGACGAACAAAGAAAACGTTAGTCTCATTCTAAGGTTTGTCTTAGTTCGTCCCAAGTTAGTCTCTTTCTAAGGACGAACTTAGACAAACCTTAGAATGAGACTAACGTGACTAACTTGGGACGAACAAAGACAAACATTAGTCTCATTCTAAGGTCTGTCTTAGTTCGTCCCAAGTTAGTCTCTTTCTGAGGTCGAACTTAGACAAACCTTAGAATGAGACTAACGAGACTAACTTGGGACGAACAAAGACAAACTTAAGTCTCAATCTAAGGTTTGTCTAAGTTCGTCCCAAGTTTGTCTCTTTCTAAGGACGAACTTAGACAAACCTTAGAATGAGACTAACGAGACTAACTTGGGACGAACAAAGACAAACTTAAGTCTCAATCTAATGTTTGTCTAAGTTCGTCCCAAGTTTGTCTCTTTCTATGGACGAACTTAGACAAACCTTAGAATGAGACTAACGAGACTAACTTGGGACAAACAAAGACAAACTTAAGTCTCATTCTAAGGTTTGTCTAAGTTCGTCCCAAGTTAGTCTCTTTCTAATGAGGAACTTTGACAAACCTTGGAACGAGACTAACGAGACTAACTTTGGACGAACAAAGACAAACGTTAGTCTCATTCTAAGGTTTGTCTTAGTTCGTCCCAAGTTAGTCTATTTCTAAGGACGAACTTAGACAAACCTAAGAATGAGACTAACGAGACTAACTTGGGACGAACAAAGACAAACTTAAGTCTCATTCTAAGGTTTGTCTTTGTTCGTCCCAAGTTAGTCTCTTTCTAAGGACGAACTTAGACAGACCTTAGAATGAGACTAACGAGACTAACTTGGGACGAACAAAGACAAACTTAAGTCTCATTCTAAGGTTTGTCTAAGTTCGTCCCAAGTTAGTGTCTTTCTAATGAGGAACTTAGACAAACCTTAGAATGAGACTAACGTGACTAACTTTGGACGAACAAAGACAAACGTTAGTCTCATTCTAAGGTTTGTCTTAGTTCGTCCCAAGTTAGTCTCTTTCTAAGGACGAACTTAGACAAACCTTAGAATGAGACTAACGAGACTAACTTGGGACGAACAAAGACAAACATTAGTCTCATTCTAAGGTTTGTCTTAGTTCGTCCCAAGTTAGTCTCTTTCTGAGGTCGAACTTAGACAAACCTTAGAATGAGACTAACGAGACTAACTTGGGACGAACAAAGACAAACTTAAGTCTCAATCTAAGGTTTGTCTAAGTTCGTCCCAAGTTTGTCTCTTTCTAAGGACGAACTTAGACAAACCTTAGAATGAGACTAACGAGACTAACTTGGGAAGAACAAAGACAAACTTAAGTCTCATTCTAAGGTTTGTCTAAGTTCGTCCCAAGTTAGTCTCTTTCTAATGAGGAACTTTGACAAACCTTGGAACGAGACTAACGAGACTAACTTTGGACGAACAAAGACAAACGTTAGTCTCATTCTAAGGTTTGTCTTAGTTCGTCCCAAGTTAGTCTCTTTCTAAGGACGAACTTAGACAAACCATAGAATGAGACTAACGAGACTAACTTGGGACGAACAAAGACAAACTTAAGTCTCATTCTAAGGTTTGTCTAAGTTCGTCCCAAGTTAGTCTATTTCTAAGGACGAACTTAGACAAACCTAAGAATGAGACTAACGAGACTAACTTGGGACGAACAAAGACAAACTTAAGTCTCATTCTAAGGTTTGTCTTTGTTCGTCCCAAGTTAGTCTCTTTCTAAGGACGAACTTAGACAAATCTTAGAATGAGACTAACGAGACTAACTTGGGACGAACAAAGACAAACTTAAGTCTCATTCTAAGGTTTGTCTAAGTTCGTCCCAAGTTAGTCTCTTTCTAAGGACGAACTTAGACAAACCTTAGAATGAGACTAACGAGACTAACTTGGGACGAACAAAGACAAACTTATGTCTCAATCTAAGGTTTGTCTAAGTTCGTCCCAAGTTTGTCTCTTTCTAAGGACGAACTTAGACAAACCTTAGAATGAGACTAACGAGACTAACTTCGGACGAACAAAGACAAACTTAAGTCTCATTCTAAGGTTTGTCTAAGTTCGTCCCAAGTTAGTCTCTTTCTAAGGACGAACTTAGACAAACCTTAGAATGAGACTAACGAGACTAACTTGGGACAAACAAAGACAAACTTAAGTCTAATTCTAAGGTATGTCTAAGTTCGTCCCAAGTTTGTCTATTTCTAAGGACGAACTTAGAAAAACCTAAGAATGAGACTAACGAGACTAACTTGGGACGAACAAAGACAAACTTAAGTCTCATTCTAAGGTTTGTCTTTGTTCGTCCCAAGTTAGTCTCTTTCTAAGGACGAACTTAGACAGACCTTAGAATGAGACTAACGAGACTAACTTGGGACGAACAAAGACAAACTTAAGTCTCATTCTAACGTTAGTCTAAGTTCGTCCCAAGTTAGTCTCTTTCTAATGAGTAACTTAGACAAACCTTAGAATGAGACTAACGAGACTAACTTTGGACGAACAAAGAAAACGTTAGTCTCATTCTAAGGTTTGTCTTAGTTCGTCCCAAGTTAGTCTCTTTCTAAGGACGAACTTAGACAAACCTTAGAATGAGACTAACGTGACTAACTTGGGACGAACAAAGACAAACATTAGTCTCATTCTAAGGTCTGTCTTAGTTCGTCCCAAGTTAGTCTCTTTCTGAGGTCGAACTTAGACAAACCTTAGAATGAGACTAACGAGACTAACTTGGGACGAACAAAGACAAACTTAAGTCTCAATCTAAGGTTTGTCTAAGTTCGTCCCAAGTTTGTCTCTTTCTAAGGACGAACTTAGACAAACCTTAGAATGAGACTAACGAGACTAACTTGGGACGAACAAAGACAAACTTAAGTCTCATTCTAAGGTTTGTCTAAGTTCGTCCCAAGTTAGTCTCTTTCTAATGAGGAACTTTGACAAACCTTGGAACGAGACTAACTTTGGACGAACAAAGACAAACGTTAGTCTCATTCTAAGGTTTGTCTTAGTTCGTCCCAAGTTAGTCTCTTTCTAAGAACGAACTTAGACAAACCTTAGAATGAGACTAACGAGACTAACTTGGGACGAACAAAGACAAACTTAAGTCTCATTCTAAGATTTGTCTAAGTTCGTCCCAAGTTAGTCTATTTCTAAGGACGAACTTAGACAAACCTAAGAATGAGACTAACGAGACTAACTTGGGACGAACAAAGACAAACTTAAGTCTCATTCTAAGGTTTGTCTTTGTTCGTCCCAAGTTAGTCTCTTTCTAAGGACGAACTTAGACAAATCTTAGAATGAGACTAACGAGACTAACTTGGGACGAACAAAGACAAACTTAAGTCTCATTCTAAGGTTTGTCTAAGTTCGTCCCAAGTTAGTCTCTTTCTAATGAGGAACTTAGACAAACCTTAGAATGAGACTAACGAGACTAACTTGGGATGAACAAAGACAAACTTATGTCTCAATCTAAGGTTTGTCTAAGTTCGTCCCAAGTTTGTCTCTTTCTAAGGACGAACTTAGACAAACCTTAGAATGAGACTAACGAGACTAACTTCAGACGAACAAAGACAAACTTAAGTCTCATTCTAAGGTTTGTCTACGTTCGTCCCAAGTTAGTATCTTTCTAAGGACGAACTTAGACAAACCTTAGAATGAGACTAACGAGACTAACTTGGGACGAACAAAGACAAACTTAAGTCTCATTCTAAGGTTAGTCTAAGTTTGTCCCAAGTTTGTCTCTTTCTAATGAGGAACTTAGACAAACCTTAGAATGAGACTAACGAGACTAACTTTGGACGAACAAAGAAAACGTTAGTCTCGTTCTAAGGTTTGTCTTAGTTCGTCCCAAGTTAGTCTCTTTCTAAGGACGAACTTAGACAAACCTTAGAATGAGACTAACGTGACTAACTTGGGACGAACAAAGACAAACATTAGTCTCATTCTAAGGTCTGTCTTAGTTCGTCCCAAGTTAGTCTCTTTCTGAGGTCGAACTTAGACAAACCTTAGAATGAGACTAACGAGACTAACTTGGGACGAACAAAGACAAACTGAAGTCTCAATCTAAGGTTTGTCTAAGTTCGTCCCAAGTTTGTCTCTTTCTAAGGACGAACTTAGACAAACCTTAGAATGAGACTAACGAGACTAACTTGGGACGAACAAAGACAAACTTAAGTCTCATTCTAAGGTTTGTCTAAGTTCGTCCCAAGTTAGTCTCTTTCTAATGAGGAACTTTGACAAACCTTGGAACGAGACTAACGAGACTAACTTTGGACGAACAAAGACAAACGTTAGTCTCATTCTAAGGTTTGTCTTAGTTCGTCCCAAGTTAGTCTCTTTCTAAGGACGAACTTAGACAAACCTTTGAATGAGACTAACGAGACTAACTTGGGACGAACAAAGACAAACTTAAGTCTCATTCTAAGGTTTGTCTAAGTTCGTCCCAAGTTAGTCTATTTCTAAGGACAACCTTAGACAAACCTAAGAATGAGACTAAAGAGACTAACTTGGGACGAACAAAGACAAACTTAAGTCTCATTCTAAGGGTTGTCTTTGTTCGTCCCAAGTTATTCTCTTTCTAAGGACGAACTTAGACAAATCTTAGAATGAGACTAACGAGACTAACTTGGGACGAACAAAGACAAACTTAAGTCTCATTCTAAGGTTTGTCTAAGTTCGTCCCAAGTTAGTCTCTTTCTAATGAGGAACTTAGACAAACCTTAGAATGAGACTAACGAGACTAACTTTGGACGAACAAAGACAAACGTTAGTCTCATTCTAAGGTTTGTCTTAGTTCGTCCCAAGTTAGTCTCTTTCTAAGGACGAACTTAGACAAACCTTAGAATGAGACTAACGAGACTAACTTGGGACGAACAAAGACAAACATTAGTCTCATTCTAAGGTTTGTCTTAGTTCGTCCCAAGTTAGTCTCTTTCTAAGGACGAACTTAGACAAACCTTAGAATGAGACTAACGAGACTAACTTGGGACGAACAAAGACAAACTTAAGTCTCATTCTAAGGTTTGTCTAAGTTCGTCCCAAGTTAGTCTATTTCTAAGGGCGAACTTAGACAAACCTAAGAATGAGACTAACGAGACTAACTTGGGACGAACAAAGACAAACTTAAGTCTCATTCTAAGGTTTGTCTTTGTTCGTCCCAAGTTAGTCTCTTTCTAAGGACGAACTTAGACAAACCTTAGAATGAGACTAACGAGACTAACTTGGGACGAACAAAGACAAATTTAAGTCTCATTCTAAGGTTTGTCTAAGTTCGTCCCAAGTTAGTCTATTTCTAAGGGCGAACTTAGACAAACCTAAGAATGAGACTAACGAGACTAACTTGGGACGAACAAAGACAAACTTAAGTCTCATTCTAAGGTTTGTCTAAGTTCGTCCCAAGTTAGTCTATTTCTAAGGGCGAACTTAGACAAACCTAAGAATGAGACTAACGAGACTAACTTGGGACGAACAAAGACAAACTTAAGTCTCATTCTAAGGTTTGTCTTTGTTCGTCCCAAGTTAGTCTCTTTCTAAGAACGAACTTAGACAAACCTTAGAATGAGACTAACGAGACTAACTTCGGACGAACAAAGACAAACTTAAGTCTCATTCTAAGGTTTGTCTAAGTTCGTCCCAAGTTAGTCTCTTTCTAAGGATGAACTTAGACAAACCTTAGAATGAGACTAACGAGACTAACTTGGGACGAACAAAGACAAATTTAAGTCTCATTCTAAGGTTTGTCTAAGTTCGTCCCAAGTTAGTCTATTTCTAAGGGCGAACTTAGACAAACCTAAGAATGAGACTAACGAGACTAACTTGGGACGAACAAAGACAAACTTAAGTCTCATTCTAAGGTTTGTCTTTGTTCGTCCCAAGTTAGTCTCTTTCTAAGAACGAACTTAGACAAACCTTAGAATGAGACTAACGAGACTAACTTGGGACGAACAAAGAAAAACTTAAGTCTCATTCTAAGGTTTGTCTAAGTTCATCCCAAGTTAGTCTCTTTCTAATGAGGAACTTAGACAAACCTTATAATGAGACTAACGGGACTAACTTTGGACGAACAAAGACAAACGTTAGTCTAATTCTAAGGTTTGTTTTAGTTCATCCCAAGTTAGTCTCTTTCTAAGGACTAACTTAGACAAACCTTAGAATGAGACTAACGAGACTAACTTGGGACGAACAAAGACAAACATTAGTCCCATTCTAAGGTTTGTCTTAGTTCGTCCCATGTTAGTCTCTTTCTGAGGACGAACTTAGACAAACCATAGAATGAGACTAACGAGACTAACTTGGGACGAACAAAGACAAACTTAAGTCTCAATCTAAGGTTTGTCTAAGTTCGTCCCAAGTTTGTCTCTTTCTAAGGACGAACTTAGACAAACCTTAGAATGAGACTAACGAGACTAACTTGGGACGAACAAAGACAAACTTAAGTCTCATTCTAAGGTTTGTCTAAGTTTGTCCCAAGTTAGTCTCTTTCTAATGGTGAACTTAGACAAACCTTAGAATGAGACTAACGAGACTAACTTGGGACGAACAAAGCAAACTTAAGTCTCATTCTAAGGTTTGTCTAAGTTCGTCGCAAGTTAGTCTTTTTCTAATGAGGAACTTAGACAAACCTTAGAATGAGACTAACGAGACTAACTTTGGACGAACAAAGACAAACGTTAGTCTCATTCTAAGGTTTGTCTTAGTTCGTCCCTTGTTAGTCTCTTTCTAAGGACGAACTTAGACAAACCTTAGAATGAGACTAATGAGACTAACTTGGGACGAACAAAGACAAACTTAAGTCTCATTCTAAGGGTTGTCTAAGTTCGTCCCAAGTTAGTCTCTTTCTAAGGACGAACTTAGACAAACCTTAGAATGAGACTAACGAGACTAACTTGGGACGAACAAAGACAAACTTATGTCTCAATCTAAGGTTTGTCTAAGTTCGTCCCAAGTTTGTCTCTTTCTAAGGACGAACTTAGACAAACCTTAGAATGAGACTAACGAGACTAACTTCGGACGAACAAAGACAAACTTAAGTCTCATTCTAAGGTTTGTCTAAGTTCGTCCCAAGTTAGTCTCTTTCTAAGGACGAACTTAGACAAACCTTAGAATGAGACTAACGAGACTAACTTGGGACGAACAAAGACAAACTTAAGTCTCATTCTAAGGTTTGTCTAAGTTCGTCCCAAGTTAGTCTATTTCTAAGGACGAACTTAGACAAACCTAAGAATGAGACTAACGAGACTAACTTGGGACGAACAAAGACAAACTTAAGTCTCATTCTAAGGTTTGTCTTTGTTCGTCCCAAGTTAGTCTCTTTCTAAGGACGAACTTAGACAGACCGTAGAATGAGACTAACGAGACTAACTTGGGACGAACAAAGACAAACTTAAGTCTCATTCTAATGTTTGTCTAAGTTCGTCCCAAGTTAGTCTCTTTCTAATGAGGAACTTAGACAAACCTTATAATGAGACTAACGAGACTAACTTTGGACGAACAAAGACAAACGTTAGTCTCATTCTAAGGTTTGTCTTAGTTCATCCCAAGTTAGTCTCTTTCTAAGGACGAACTTAGACAAACCTTAGAATGAGACTAACGAGACTAACTTGGGACGAACAAACACAAACATTAGTCTCATTCTAAGGTTTGTCTTAGTTCGTCCCACGTTAGTCTCTTTCTGAGGTCGAACTTAGACAAACCTTAGAATGAGACTAACGAGACTAACTTGGGACGAACAAAGACAAACTTAAGTCTCAATCTAAGGTTTGTCTAAGTTCGTCCCAAGTTTGTCTCTTTCTAAGGACGAACTTAGACAAACCTAAGAATGAGACTAACGAGACTAACTTGGGACGAACAAAGACAAACTTAAGTCTCATTCTAAGGTTTGTCTAAGTTCGTCCCAAGTTAGTCAATTTCTAAGGACGAAATTAGACAAACCTAAGAATGAGACTAACGAGACTAACTTGGGACGAACAAAGACAAACTTAAGTCTCATTCTAAGGTTTGTCTTTGTTCGTCCCAAGTTAGTCTCTTTCTAAGGACGAACTTAGACAAACCTTAGAATGAGACTAACGAGACTAACTTGGGACGAACAAAGACAAACTTAAGTCTCATTCTAAGGTTTGTCTAAGTTCGTCCCAAGTTAGTCTCTTTCTAATGAGGAACTTAGACAAACCTTAGAATGAGACTAACGAGACTAACTTTGGACGAACAAAGACAAACGTTAGTCTCATTCTAAGGTTTGTCTTAGTTCGTCCCAAGTTAGTCTCTTTCTAAGGACGAACTTAGACAAACCTTAGAATGAGACTAACGAGACTAACTTGGGACGAACAAAGACAAACATTAGTCTCATTCTAAGGTTTGTCTTAGTTCGTCCCAAGTTAGTCTCTTTCTAAGGACGAACTTAGACAAACCTTAGAATGAGACTAACGAGACTAACTTGGGACGAACAAAGACAAACTTAAGTCTCATTCTAAGGTTTGTCTAAGTTCGTCCCAAGTTAGTCTCTTTCTAAGGGTGACTTAGACAAACTTTAGAATGAGACTAACGAGACTAAACTTGGGACGAACAAAGACAAACTTAAGTCTCATTCTAAGGTTTGTCTAAGTTCATCCCAAGTTAGTCTCTTTCTAAGGACGAACTTAGACAAACCTTAGAATGAGACAAACGAGACTAACTTGGGACGAACAAAGACAAACGTTAGTCTCATTCTAAGGTTTGTCGAAGTTCGTCCCAAGTTGGTCTCTGTCTAAGGACGAACTTAGACAAACCTTAGAATGAGACTAACGAGACTAACATGGGACGAATAAAGACAAACGTTAGTCTCATTCTAAGGTTTGTCTAAGTTCGTCCCAAGTTAGTCTCTTTCTAAGGACGAACTTAGAAAAACCTTAGAATGAGACTAACTTGGGACGAACAAAGACAAACTTAAGTCTCATTCTAATGTTTGTCTAAGTTCGTCCCAAGTTAGTCTCTTTCTAATGAGGAACTTAGACAAACCTTAAATGAGACTAACGAGACTAACTTTGGACGAACAAAGACAAACGTTAGTCTCATTCTAAGGTTTGTCTTAGTTCATCCCAAGTTAGTCTCTTTCTAAGGACGAACTTAGACAAACCTTAGAATGAGACTAACGAGACTAACTTGGGACGAACAAAGACAAACATTAGTCTCATTCTAAGGTTTGTCTTAGTTCGTCCCAAGTTAGTCTCTTTCTGAGGTCGAACTTAGACAAACCTTAGAATGAGACTAACGAGACTAACTTGGGACGAACAAAGACAAACTTAAGTCTCATTCTAAGGTTTGTCTTAGTTCGTCCCAAGTTTGTCTCTTTCTAAGGACGAACTTAGACAAACCTTAGAATGAGACTAACGAGACTAACTTGGGACGAACAAAGACAAACTTAAGTCTCATTCTAAGGTTTGTCTAAGTTCGTCCCAAGTTAGTCAATTTCTAAGGATGAACTTAGACAAACCTAAGAATGAGACTAACGAGACTAACTTGGGACGAACAAAGACAAACTTAAGTCTCATTCTAAGGTCTGTCTTAGTTTGTCCCAAGTTAGTCTCTTTCTAAGGAAGAACTTAGACAACCCTTAGAATGAGACTAACGAGACTAACTTGGGACGAACATAGACAAACTTAAGTCTCATTCTAAGGTTTGTCTAAGTTCCTCCCAAGTTAGTCTCTTTCTAAGGACGAACTTAGACAAACCTTAGAATGAGACTAACGAGACTAACTTGGGACGAACAAAGACAAACTTAAGTCTCAATTTAAGGTTTGTCTAAGTTCGTCCCAAGTTTGTCTATTTCTAAGGACGAACTTAGACAAACCTTAGAATGAGACTAACGAGACTAACTTCGGACGAACAAAGACAAACTTAAGTCTCATTCTAAGGTTTGTCTAAGTTCGTCCCAAGTTAGTCTCTTTCTAAGGATGAACTTAGACAAACCTTAGAATGAGACTAACGAGACTAACTTGGGACGAACAAAGACAAATTTAAGTCTCATTCTAAGGTTTGTCTAAGTTCGTCCCAAGTTAGTCTATTTCTAAGGGCGAACTTAGACAAACCTAAGAATGAGACTAACGAGACTAACTTGGGACGAACAAAGACAAACTTAAGTCTCATTCTAAGGTTTGTCTTTGTTCGTCCCAAGTTAGTCTCTTTCTAAGAACGAACTTAGACAAACCTTAGAATGAGACTAACGAGACTAACTTGGGACGAACAAAGACAAACTTAAGTCTCATTTTAAGGTTTGTCTAAGTTCATCCCAAGTTAGTCTCTTTCTAATGAGGAACTTAGACAAACCTTATAATGAGACTAACGGGACTAACTTTGGACGAACAAAGACAAACGTTAGTCTAATTCTAAGGTTTGTCTTAGTTCATCCCAAGTTAGTCTCTTTCTAAGGACGAACTTAGACAAACCTTAGAATGAGACTAACGAGACTAACTTGGGACGAACAAAGACAAACATTAGTCTCATTCTAAGGTTTGTCTTAGTTCGTCCCATGTTAGTCTCTTTCTGAGGACGAACTTAGACAAACCATAGAATGAGACTAACGAGACTAACTTGGGACGAACAAAGACAAACTTAAGTCACAATCTAAGGTTTGTCTAAGTTCGTCCCAAGTTTGTCTCTTTCTAAGGACGAACTTAGACAAACCTTAGAATGAGACTAACGAGACTAACTTGGGACGAACAAAGACAAACTTAAGTCTCATTCTAAGGTTTGTCTAAGTTTGTCCCAAGTTAGTCTCTTTCTAATGATGAACTTAGACAAACCTTAGAATGAGACTAACGAGACTAACTTGGGACGAACAAAGCAAACTTAAGTCTCATTCTAAGGTTTGTCTAAGTTCGTCGCAAGTTAGTCTTTTTCTAATGAGGAACTTAGACAAACCTTAGAATGAGACTAACGAGACTAACTTTGGACGAACAAAGACAAACGTTAGTCTCATTCTAAGGTTTGTCTTAGTTCGTCCCATGTTAGTCTCTTTCTAAGGACGAACTTAGACAAACCTTAGAATGAGACTAATGAGACTAACTTGGGACGAACAAAGACAAACTTAAGTCTCATTCTAAGGGTTGTCTAAGTTCGTCCCAAGTTAGTCTCTTTCTAAGGACGAACTTAGACAAACCTTAGAATGAGACTAACGAGACTAACTTGGGACGAACAAAGACAAACTTATGTCTCAATCTAAGGTTTGTCTAAAATCGTCCCAAGTTTGTCTCTTTCTAAGGACGAACTTAGACAAACCTTAGAATGAGACTAACGAGACTAAATTCGGACGAACAAAGACAAACTTAAGTCTCATTCTAAGGTTTGTCTAAGTTCGTCCCAAGTTAGTCTCTTTCTAAGGACGAACTTAGACAAACCTTAGAATGAGACTAACGAGACTAACTTGGGACGAACAAAGACAAACTTAAGTCTCATTCTAAGGTTTGTCTAAGTTCGTCCCAAGTTAGTCTATTTCTAAGGACGAACTTAGACAAACCTAAGAATGAGACTAACGAGACTAACTTGGGACGAACAAAGACAAACTTAAGTCTCATTCTAAGGTTTGTCTTTGTTCGTCCCAAGTTAGTCTCTTTCTAAGGACGAACTTAGACAGACCGTAGAATGAGACTAACGAGACTAACTTGGGACGAACAAAGACAAACTTAAGTCTCATTCTAATGTTTGTCTAAGTTCGTCCCAAATTAGTCTCTTTCTAATGAGGAACTTAGACAAACCTTAGAATGAGACTAACGAGACTAACTTTGGACGAACAAAGACAAACGTTAGTCTCATTCTAAGGTTTGTCTTAGTTCATCCCAAGTTAGTCTCTTTCTAAGGACGAACTTAGACAAACCTTAGAATGAGACTAACGAGACTAACTTGGGACGAACAAAGACAAACATTAGTCTCATTCTAAGGTTTGTCTTAGTTCGTCCCAAGTTAGTCTCTTTCTGAGGTCGAACTTAGACAAACCTTAGAATGAGACTAACGAGACTAACTTGGGACGAACAAAGACAAACTTAAGTCTCAATCTAAGGTTTGTCTAAGTTCGTCCCAAGTTTGTCTCTTTCTAAGGACGAACTTAGACAAACCTAAGAATGAGACTAACGAGACTAACTTGGGACGAACAAAGACAAACTTAAGTCTCATTCTAAGGTTTGTCTAAGTTCGTCCCAAGTTAGTCAATTTCTAAGGACGAAATTAGACAAACCTAAGAATGAGACTAACGAGACTAACTTGGGACGAACAAAGACAAACTTAAGTCTCATTCTAAGGTTTGTCTTTGTTCGTCCCAAGTTAGTCTCTTTCTAAGGACGAACTTAGACAAACCTTAGAATGAGACTAACGAGACTAACTTGGGACGAACAAAGACAAACTTAAGTCTCATTCTAAGGTTTGTCTAAGTTCGTCCCAAGTTAGTCTCTTTCTAATGAGGAACTTAGACAAACCTTAGAATGAGACTAACGAGACTAACTTTGGACGAACAAAGACAAACGTTAGTCTCATTCTAAGGTTTGTCTTAGTTCGTCCCAAGTTAGTCTCTTTCTAAGGACGAACTTAGACAAACCTTAGAATGAGACTAACGAGACTAACTTGGGACGAACAAAGACAAACATTAGTCTCATTCTAAGGTTTGTCTTAGTTCGTCCCAAGTTAGTCTCTTTCTAAGGACGAACTTAGACAAACCTTAGAATGAGACTAACGAGACTAACTTGGGACGAACAAAGACAAACTTAAGTCTCATTCTAAGGTTTGTCTAAGTTCGTCCCAAGTTAGTCTCTTTCTAAGGGTGACTTAGACAAACTTTAGAATGAGACTAACGAAACTAAACTTGGGACGAACAAAGACAAACTTAAGTCTCATTCTAAGGTTTGTCTAAGTTCATCCCAAGTTAGTCTCTTTCTAAGGACGAACTTAGACAAACCTTAGAATGAGACAAACGAGACTAACTTGGGACGAACAAAGACAAACGTTAGTCTCATTCTAAGGTTTGTCGAAGTTCGTCCCAAGTTGGTCTCTGTCTAAGGACGAACTTAGACAAACCTTAGAATGAGACTAACGAGACTAACATGGGACGAATAAAGACAAACGTTAGTCTCATTCTAAGGTTTGTCTAAGTTCGTCCCAAGTTAGTCTCTTTCTAAGGACGAACTTAGAAAAACCTTAGAATGAGACTAACGAGACTAACTTGGGACGAACAAAGACAAACTTAAGTCTCATTCTAATGTTTGTCTAAGTTCGTCCCAAGTTAGTCTCTTTCTAATGAGGAACTTAGACAAACCTTAAATGAGACTAACGAGACTAACTTTGGACGAACAAAGACAAACGTTAGTCTCATTCTAAGGTTTGTCTTAGTTCATCCCAAGTTAGTCTCTTTCTAAGGATGAACTTAGACAAACCTTAGAATGAGACTAACGAGACTAACTTGGGACGAACAAAGACAAACATTAGTCTCATTCTAAGGTTTGTCTTAGTTCGTCCCAAGTTAGTCTCTTTCTGAGGTCGAACTTAGACAAACCTTAGAATGAGACTAACGAGACTAACTTGGGACGAACAAAGACAAACTTAAGTCTCATTCTAAGGTTTGTCTTAGTTCGTCCCAAGTTTGTCTCTTTCTAAGGACGAACTTAGACAAACCTTAGAATGAGACTAACGAGACTAACTTGGGACGAACAAAGACAAACTTAAGTCTCATTCTAAGGTTTGTCTAAGTTCGTCCCAAGTTAGTCAATTTCTAAGGACGAACTTAGACAAACCTAAGAATGAGACTAACGAGACTAACTTGGGACGAACAAAGACAAACTTAAGTCTCATTCTAAGGTTTGTCTTTGTTCGTCCCAAGTTAGTCTCTTTCTAAGGACGAACTTAGACAAACCTTAGAATGAGACTAACGAGACTAACTTGGGACGAACAAAGACAAACTTAAGTCTCATTCTAAGGTTTATCTAAGTTCGTCCCAAGTTAGTCTCTTTCTAATGAGGAACTTAAACAAACCTTAGAATGAGACTAACGAGACTAACTTTGGACGAACAAAGACAAACTTAAGTCTCATTCTAAGGTTTGTCTAAGTTCGTCCCAAGTTAGTCTCTTTCTAATGAGGAACTTAGACAAACCTTAGAATGAGACTAACGAGACTAACTTTGGACGAACAAAGACAAACGTTAGTCTCATTCTAAGGTTTGTCTTAGTTCGCCCCAAGTTTGTCTCTTTCTAAGGACGAACTTAGACAAACCTTAGAATGAGACTAACGAGACTAACTTGGGACGAACAAAGACAAACTTAAGTCTCATTCTAAGGTTTGTCTAAGTTCGTCCCAAGTTAGTCAATTTCTAAGGACGAACTTAGACAAACCTAAGAATGAGACTAACGAGACTAACTTGGGATGAACTTAGACAAACCTAAGAATGAGACTAACGAGACTAACTTGGGACGAACAAAGACAAACTTAAGTCTCATTCTAAGGTTTGTCTTTGTTCGTCCCAAGTTAGTCTCTTTCTAAGGACGAACTTAGACAGACCGTAGAATGAGACTAACGAGACTAACTTGGGACGAACAAAGACAAACTTAAGTCTCATTCTAATGTTTGTCTAAGTTCGTCCCAAGTTAGTCTCTTTCTAATGAGGAACTTAGACAAACCTTAGAATGAGACTAACGAGACTAACTTTGGACGAACAAAGACAAACGTTAGTCTCATTCTAAGGTTTGTCTTAGTTCATACCAAGTTAGTCTCTTTCTAAGGACGAACTTAGACAAACCTTAGAATGAGACTAACGAGACTAACTTGGGACGAACAAAGACAAACATTAGTCTCATTCTAAGGTTTGTCTTAGTTCGTCCCAAGTTAGTCTCTTTCTGAGGTCGAACTTAGACAAACCTTAGAATGAGACTAACGAGACTAACTTGGGACGAACAAAGACAAACTTAAGTCTCATTCTAAGGTTTGTCTTAGTTCGTCCCAAGTTTGTCTCTTTCTAAGGACGAACTTAGACAAACCTTAGAATGAGACTAACGAGACTAACTTGGGACGAACAAAGACAAACTTAAGTTTCATTCTAAGGTTTGTCTAAGTTCGTCCCAAGTTAGTCAATTTCTAAGGACGAACTTAGACAAACCTAAGAATGAGACTAACGAGACTAACTTGGGACGAACAAAGACAAACTTAAGTCTCATTCTAAGGTTTGTCTTTGTTCGTCCCAAGTTAGTCTCTTTCTAAGGACGAACTTAGACAAACCTTAGAATGAGACTAACGAGACTAACTTGGGATGAACAAAGACAAACATTAGTCTCATTCTAAGGTTTGTCTTAGTTCGTCCCAAGTTAGTCTCTTTCTGAGGACGAACTTAGACAAACCATAGAATGAGACTAACGAGACTAACTTGGGACGAACAAAGACAAACTTAAGTCTCAATCTAAGGTTTGTCTAAGTTCGTCCCAAGTTTGTCTCTTTCTAAGGACGAACTTAGACAAACCTTAGAATGAGACTAACGAGACTAACTTGGGACGAACAAAGACAAACTTAAGTCTCATTCTAAGGTTTGTCTAAGTTTGTCCCAAGTTAGTCTCTTTCTAATGATGAACTTAGACAAACCTTAGAATGAGACTAACGAGACTAACTTGGGACGAACAAAGCAAACTTAAGTCTCATTCTAAGGTTTGTCTAAGTTCGTCGCAAGTTAGTCTTTTTCTAATGAGGAACTTAGACAAACCTTAGAATGAGACTAACGAGACTAACTTTGGACGAACAAAGACAAACGTTAGTCTCATTCTAAGGTTTGTCTTAGTTCGTCCCATGTTAGTCTCTTTCTAAGGACGAACTTAGACAAACCTTAGAATGAGACTAATGAGACTAACTTGGGACGAACAAAGACAAACTTAAGTCTCATTCTTAGGGTTGTCTAAGTTCGTCCCAAGTTAGTCTCTTTCTAAGGACGAACTTAGACAAACCTTAGAATGAGACTAACGAGACTAACTTGGGACGAACAAAGACAAACTTATGTCTCAATCTAAGGTTTGTCTAAGTTCGTCCCAAGTTTGTCTCTTTCTAAGGACGAACTTAGACAAACCTTAGATTGAGACTAACGAGACTAACTTCGGACGAACAAAGACAAACTTAAGTCTCATTCTAAGGTTTGTCTAAGTTCGTCCCAAGTTAGTCTCTTTCTAAGGACGAACTTAGACAAACCTTAGAATGAGACTAACGAGACTAACTTGGGACGAACAAAGACAAACTTAAGTCTCATTCTAAGGTTTGTCTAAGTTCGTCCCAAGTTAGTCTATTTCTAAGGACGAACTTAGACAAATCTAAGAATGAGACTAACGAGACTAACTTGGGACGAACAAAGACAAACTTAAGTCTCATTCTAAGGTTTGTCTTTGTTCGTCCCAAGTTAGTCTCTTTCTAAGGACGAACTTAGACAGACCGTAGAATGAGACTAACGAGACTAGCTTGGGACGAACAAAGACAAACTTAAGTCTCATTCTAATGTTTGTCTAAATTCGTCCCAAGTTAGTCTCTTTCTAATGAGGAACTTAGACAAACCTTAGAATGAGACTAACGAGACTAACTTTGGACGAACAAAGACAAACGTTAGTCTCATTCTAAGGTTTGTCTTAGTTCATCCCAAGTTAGTCTCTTTCTAAGGACGAACTTAGACAAACCTTAGAATGAGACTAACGAGACTAACTTGGGACGAACAAAGACAAACATTAGTCTCATTCTAAGGTTTGTCTTAGTTCATCCCAAGTTAGTCTGTTTCTGAGGTCGAACTTAGACAAACCTTAGAATGAGACTAACGAGACTAACTTGGGACGAACAAAGACAAACTTAAGTCTCAATCTAAGGTTTGTCTAAGTTCGTCCCAAGTTTGTCTCTTTCTTAGGACGAACTTAGACAAACCTAAGAATGAGACTAACGAGACTAACTTGGGACGAACAAAGACAAACTTAAGTCTCATTCTAAGGTTTGTCTAAGTTCGTCCCAAGTTAGTCAATTTCTAAGGACGAACTTAGACAAACCTAAGAATGAGACTAACGAGACTAACTTGGGACGAACAAAGACAAACTTAAGTCTCATTCTAAGGTTTGTCTTTGTTCGTCCCAAGTTAGTCTCTTTCTAAGGACGAACTTAGACAAACCTTAGAATGAGACTAACGAGACTAACTTGGGACGAACAAAGACAAACTTAAGTCTCATTCTAAGGTTTGTCTAAGTTCGTCCCAAGTTAGTCTCTTTCTAATGAGGAACTTAGACAAACCTTAGAATGAGACTAACGAGACTAACTTTGGACGAACAAAGACAAACGTTAGTCTCATTCTAAGGTTTGTCTTAGTTCGTCCCAAGTTAGTCTCTTTCTAAGGACGAACTTAGACAAACCTTAGAATGAGACTAACGAGACTAACTTGGGACGAACAAAGACAAACATTAGTCTCATTCTAAGGTTTGTCTTAGTTCGTCCCAAGTTAGTCTCTTTCTAAGGACGAACTTAGACAAACCTTAGAATGAGACTAACGAGACTAACTTGGGACGAACAAAGACAAACTTAAGTCTCATTCTAAGGTTTGTCTAAGTTCGTCCCAAGTTAGTCTCTTTCTAAGGACGAACTTAGACAAACTTTAGAATGAGACTAACGAGACTAAACTTGGGACGAACAAAGACAAACTTAAGTCTCATTGTAAGGTTTGTCTAAGTTCATCCCAAGTTAGTCTCTTTCTAAGGACGAACTTAGACAAACCTTAGAATGAGACAAACGAGACTAACTTGGGACGAACAAAGACAAACGTTAGTCTCATTCTAAGGTTTGTCGAAGTTCGTCCCAAGTTGGTCTCTGTCTAAGGACGAACTTAGACAAACCTTAGAATGAGACTAACGAGACTAACATGGGACGAATAAAGACAAACGTTAGTCTCATTCTAAGGTTTGTCTAAGTTCGTCCCAAGTTAGTCTCTTTCTAAGGACGAACTTAGACAAACCTTAGATTGAGACTAACGAGACTAACTTTGGACGAACAAAGACAAACTTATGTCTCAATCTAAGGTTTGTCTAAGTTCGTCCCAAGTTTGTCTCTTTCTAAGGACGAACTTAGACAAACCTTAGATTGAGACTAACGAGACTAACTTCGGACGAACAAAGACAAACTTAAGTCTCATTCTAAGGTTTGTCTAAGTTCGTCCCAAGTTAGTCTCTTTCTAAGGACGAACTTAGACAAACCTTAGAATGAGACTATCGAGACTAACTTGGGACGAACAAAGACAAACTTAAGTCTCATTCTAAGGTTTGTCTAAGTTCGTCCCAAGTTAGTCTATTTCTAAGGACGAACTTAGACAAACCTAAGAATGAGACTAACGAGACTAACTTGGGACGAACAAAGACAAACTTAAGTCTCATTCTAAGGTTTGTCTTTGTTCGTCCCAAGTTAGTCTCTTTCTAAGGACGAACTTAGACAGACCGTAGAATGAGACTAACGAGACTAGCTTGGGACGAACAAAGACAAACTTAAGTCTCATTCTAATGTTTGTCTAAATTCGTCCCAAGTTTGTCTCTTTCTAATGAGGAACTTAGACAAACCTTAGAATGAGACTAACGAGACAAACTTTGGACGAACAAAGACAAACGTTAGTCTCATTCTAAGGTTTGTCTTAGTTCATCCCAAGTTAGTCTCTTTCTAAGGACGAACTTAGACAAACCTTAGAATGAGACTAACGAGACTAACTTGGGACGAACAAAGACAAACATTAGTCTCATTCTAAGGTTTGTCTTAGTTCATCCCAAGTTAGTCTGTTTCTGAGGTCGAACTTAGACAAACCTTAGAATGAGACTAACGAGACTAACTTGGGACGAACAAAGACAAACTTAAGTCTCAATCTAAGGTTTGTCTAAGTTCGTCCCAAGTTTGTCTCTTTCTTAGGACGAACTTAGACAAACCTAAGAATGAGACTAACGAGACTAACTTGGGACGAACAAAGACAAACTTAAGTCTCATTCTAAGGTTTGTCTAAGTTCGTCCCAAGTTAGTCAATTTCTAAGGACGAACTTAGACAAACCTAAGAATGAGACTAACGAGACTAACTTGGGACGAACAAAGACAAACTTAAGTCTCATTCTAAGGTTTGTCTTTGTTCGTCCCAAGTTAGTCTCTTTCTAAGGACGAACTTAGACAAACCTTAGAATGAGACTAACGAGACTAACTTGGGACGAACAAAGACAAACTTAAGTCTCATTCTAAGGTTTGTCTAAGTTCGTCCCAAGTTAGTCTCTTTCTAATGAGGAACTTAGACAAACCTTAGAATGAGACTAACGAGACTAACTTTGGACGAACAAAGACAAACGTTAGTCTCATTCTAAGGTTTGTCTTAGTTCGTCCCAAGTTAGTCTCTTTCTAAGGACGAACTTAGACAAACCTTAGAATGAGACTAACGAGACTAACTTGGGACGAACAAAGACAAACATTAGTCTCATTCTAAGGTTTGTCTTAGTTCGTCCCAAGTTAGTCTCTTTCTAAGGACGAACTTAGACAAACCTTAGAATGAGACTAACGAGACTAACTTGGGACGAACAAAGACAAACTTAAGTCTCATTCTAAGGTTTGTCTTAGTTCGTCCCAAGTTTGTCTCTTTCTAAGGACGAACTTTGACAAACCTTAGAATGAGACTAACGAGACTAACTTGGGACGAACAAAGACAAACTTAAGTCTCATTCTAAGGTTTGTCTAAGTTCGTCCCAAGTTAGTCAATTTCTAAGGACGAACTTAGACAAACCTAAGAATGAGACTAACGAGACTAACTTGGGACGAACAAAGACAAACTTAAGTCTCATTCTAAGGTTTGTCTTTGTTCGTCCCAAGTTAGTCTCTTTCTAAGGACGAACTTAGACAAACCTTAGAATGAGACTAACGAGACTAACTTGGGACGAACAAAGACAAACTTAAGTCTCATTCTAAGGTTTATCTAAGTTCGTCCCAAGTTAGTCTCTTTCTAATGAGGAACTTAAACAAACCTTAGAATGAGACTAACGAGACTAACTTTGGACGAACAAAGACAAACTTAAGTCTCATTCTAAGGTTTGTCTAAGTTCGTCCCAAGTTAGTCTCTTTCTAATGAGGAACTTAGACAAACCTTAGAATGAGACTAACGAGACTAACTTTGGACGAACAAAGACAAACGTTAGTCTCATTCTAAGGTTTGTCTTAGTTCGCCCCAAGTTTGTCTCTTTCTAAGGACGAACTTAGACAAACCTTAGAATGAGACTAACGAGACTAACTTGGGACGAACAAAGACAAACTTAAGTCTCATTCTAAGGTTTGTCTAAGTTCGTCCCAAGTTAGTCAATTTCTAAGGACGAACTTAGACAAACCTAAGAATGAGACTAACGAGACTAACTTGGGATGAACTTAGACAAACCTAAGAATGAGACTAACGAGACTAACTTGGGACGAACAAAGACAAACTTAAGTCTCATTCTAAGGTTTGTCTTTGTTCGTCCCAAGTTAGTCTCTTTCTAAGGACGAACTTAGACAGACCGTAGAATGAGACTAACGAGACTAACTTGGGACGAACAAAGACAAACTTAAGTCTCATTCTAATGTTTGTCTAAGTTCGTCCCAAGTTAGTCTCTTTCTAATGAGGAACTTAGACAAACCTTAGAATGAGACTAACGAGACTAACTTTGGACGAACAAAGACAAACGTTAGTCTCATTCTAAGGTTTGTCTTAGTTCATCCCAAGTTAGTCTCTTTCTAAGGACGAACTTAGACAAACCTTAGAATGAGACTAACGAGACTAACTTGGGACGAACAAAGACAAACATTAGTCTCATTCTAAGGTTTGTCTTAGTTCGTCCCAAGTTAGTCTCTTTCTGAGGTCGAACTTAGACAAACCTTAGAATGAGACTAACGAGACTAACTTGGGACGAACAAAGACAAACTTAAGTCTCATTCTAAGGTTTGTCTTAGTTCGTCCCAAGTTTGTCTCTTTCTAAGGATGAACTTAGACAAACCTTAGAATGAGACTAACGAGACTAACTTGGGACGAACAAAGACAAACTTAAGTTTCATTCTAAGGTTTGTCTAAGTTCGTCCCAAGTTAGTCAATTTCTAAGGACGAACTTAGACAAACCTAAGAATGAGACTAACGAGACTAACTTGGGACGAACAAAGACAAACTTAAGTCTCATTCTAAGGTTTGTCTTTGTTCGTCCCAAGTTAGTCTCTTTCTAAGGACGAACTTAGACAAACCTTAGAATGAGACTAACGAGACTAACTTGGGATGAACAAAGACAAACATTAGTCTCATTCTAAGGTTTGTCTTAGTTCGTCCCAAGTTAGTCTCTTTCTGAGGACGAACTTAGACAAACCATAGAATGAGACTAACGAGACTAACTTGGGACGAACAAAGACAAACTTAAGTCTCAATCTAAGGTTTGTCTAAGTTCGTCCCAAGTTTGTCTCTTTCTAAGGACGAACTTAGACAAACCTTAGAATGAGACTAACGAGACTAACTTGGGACGAACAAAGACAAACTTAAGTCTCATTCTAAGGATTGTCTAAGTTTGTCCCAAGTTAGTCTCTTTCTAATGATGAACTTAGACAAACCTTAGAATGAGACTAACGAGACTAACTTGGGACGAACAAAGCAAACTTAAGTCTCATTCTAAGGTTTGTCTAAGTTCGTCGCAAGTTAGTCTTTTTCTAATGAGGAACTTAGACAAACCTTAGAATGAGACTAACGAGACTAACTTTGGACGAACAAAGACAAACGTTAGTCTCATTCTAAGGTTTGTCTTAGTTCGTCCCATGTTAGTCTCTTTCTAAGGACGAACTTAGACAAACCTTAGAATGAGACTAATGAGACTAACTTGGGACGAACAAAGACAAACTTAAGTCTCATTCTTAGGGTTGTCTAAGTTCGTCCCAAGTTAGTCTCTTTCTAAGGACGAACTTAGACAAACCTTAGAATGAGACTAACGAGACTAACTTGGGACGAACAAAGACAAACTTATGTCTCAATCTAAGGTTTGTCTAAGTTCGTCCCAAGTTTGTCTCTTTCTAAGGACGAACTTAGACAAACCTTAGATTGAGACTAACGAGACTAACTTCGGACGAACAAAGACAAACTTAAGTCTCATTCTAAGGTTTGTCTAAGTTCGTCCCAAGTTAGTCTCTTTCTAAGGACGAACTTAGACAAACCTTAGAATGAGACTAACGAGACTAACTTGGGACGAACAAAGACAAACTTAAGTCTCATTCTAAGGTTTGTCTAAGTTCGTCCCAAGTTAGTCTATTTCTAAGGACGAACTTAGACAAATCTAAGAATGAGACTAACGAGACTAACTTGGGACGAACAAAGACAAACTTAAGTCTCATTCTAAGGTTTGTCTTTGTTCGTCCCAAGTTAGTCTCTTTCTAAGGACGAACTTAGACAGACCGTAGAATGAGACTAACGAGACTAGCTTGGGACGAACAAAGACAAACTTAAGTCTCATTCTAATGTTTGTCTAAATTCGTCCCAAGTTAGTCTCTTTCTAATGAGGAACTTAGACAAACCTTAGAATGAGACTAACGAGACTAACTTTGGACGAACAAAGACAAACGTTAGTCTCATTCTAAGGTTTGTCTTAGTTCATCCCAAGTTAGTCTCTTTCTAAGGAAGAACTTAGACAAACCTTAGAATGAGACTAACGAGACTAACTTGGGACGAACAAAGACAAACATTAGTCTCATTCTAAGGTTTGTCTTAGTTCATCCCAAGTTAGTCTGTTTCTGAGGTCGAACTTAGACAAACCTTAGAATGAGACTAACGAGACTAACTTGGGACGAACAAAGACAAACTTAAGTCTCAATCTAAGGTTTGTCTAAGTTCGTCCCAAGTTTGTGTCTTTCTTAGGACGAACTTAGACAAACCTAAGAATGAGACTAACGAGACTAACTTGGGACGAACAAAGACAAACTTAAGTCTCATTCTAAGGTTTGTCTAAGTTCGTCCCAAGTTAGTCAATTTCTAAGGACGAACTTAGACAAACCTAAGAATGAGACTAACGAGACTAACTTGGGACGAACAAAGACAAACTTAAGTCTCATTCTAAGGTTTGTCTTTGTTCGTCCCAAGTTAGTCTCTTTCTAAGGACGAACTTAGACAAACCTTAGAATGAGACTAACGAGACTAACTTGGGACGAACAAAGACAAACTTAAGTCTCATTCTAAGGTTTGTCTAAGTTCGTCCCAAGTTAGTCTCTTTCTAATGAGGAACTTAGACAAACCTTAGAATGAGACTAACGAGACTAACTTTGGACGAACAAAGACAAACGTTAGTCTCATTCTAAGGTTTGTCTTAGTTCGTCCCAAGTTAGTCTCTTTCTAAGGACGAACTTAGACAAACCTTAGAATGAGACTAACGAGACTAACTTGGGACGAACAAAGACAAACATTAGTCTCATTCTAAGGTTTGTCTTAGTTCGTCCCAAGTTAGTCTCTTTCTAAGGACGAACTTAGACAAACCTTAGAATGAGACTAACGAGACTAACTTGGGACGAACAAAGACAAACTTAAGTCTCATTCTAAGGTTTGTCTAAGTTCGTCCCAAGTTAGTCTCTTTCTAAGGACGAACTTAGACAAACTTTAGAATGAGACTAACGAGACTAAACTTGGGACGAACAAAGACAAACTTAAGTCTCATTGTAAGGTTTGTCTAAGTTCATCCCAAGTTAGTCTCTTTCTAAGGACGAACTTAGACAAACCTTAGAATGAGACTAACGAGACTAACTTGGGACGAACAAAGACAAACGTTAGTCTCATTCTAAGGTTTGTCTTAGTTCATCCCAAGTTAGTCTCTTTCTAAGGACGAACTTAGACAAACCTTAGAATGAGACTAACGAGACTAACTTGGGACGAACAAAGACAAACTTAAGTCTCATTCTAAGGTTTGTCTTAGTTCGTCCCAAGTTAGTCTCTTTCTGAGGTCGAACTTAGACAAACCTTAGAATGAGACTAACGAGACTAACTTAGGACGAACAAAGACAAACTTAAGTCTCATTCTAAGGTTTGTCTTAGTTCGTCCCAAGTTTGTCTCTTTCTAAGGACGAACTTAGACAAACCTTAGAATGAGACTAACGAGACTAACTTGGGACGAACAAAGACAAACTTAAGTCTCATTCTAAGGTTTGTCTAAGTTCGTCCCAAGTTAGTCAATTTCTAAGGACGAACTTAGACAAACCTAAGAATGAGACTAACGAGACTAACTTGGGACGAACAAAGACAAACTTAAGTCTCATTCTAAGGTTTGTCTTTGTTCGTCCCAAGTTAGTCTCTTTCTAAGGACGAACTTAGACAAACCTTAGAATGAGACTAACGAGACTAACTTGGGACGAACAAAGACAAACTTAAGTCTCATTCAAAGGTTTGTCTAAGTTCGTCCCAAGTTAGTCTCTTTCTAAGGACGAACTTAGACAAACTTTAGAATGAGACTAACGAGACTAAACTTGGGACGAACAAAGACAAACTTAAGTCTCATTCTAATGTTTGTCTAAGTTCGTCCCAAGTTAGTCTCTTTCTAATGAGGAACTTAGACAAACCTTAGAATGAGACTAACGAGACTAACTTTGGACGAACAAAGACAAACGTTAGTCTCATTCTAAGGTTTGTCTTAGTTCATCCCAAGTTAGTCTCTTTCTAAGGACGAACTTAGACAAACCTTAGAATGAGACTAACGAGACTAACTTGGGACGAACAAAGACAAACATTAGTCTCATTCTAAGGTTTGTCTTAGTTCGTCCCAAGTTAGTCTCTTTCTGAGGTCGAACTTAGACAACCCTTAGAATGAGACTAACGAGACTAACTTGGGACGAACAAAGACAAACTTAAGTCTCAATCTAAGGTTTGTCTAAGTTCGTCCCAAGTTTGTCTCTTTCTAAGGACGAACTTAGACAAACCTAAGAATGAGACTAACGAGACTAACTTGGGACGAACAAAGACAAACTTAAGTCCCATTCTAAGGTTTGTCTAAGTTCGTCCCAAGTTAGTCAATTTCTAAGGACGAACTTAGACAAACCTAAGAATGAGACTAACGAGACTAACTTGGGATGAACAAAGACAAACTTAAGTCTCATTCTAAGGTTTGTCTTTGTTCGTCCCAAGTCTCTTTCTAAGGACGAACTTAGACAAACCTTAGAATGAGACTAACGAGACTAACTTGGGACGAACAAAGACAAACTTAAGTCTCATTCTAAGGTTTGTCTAAGTTCGTCCCAAGTTAGTCTCTTTCTAATGAGGAACTTAGACAAACCTTAGAATGAGACTAACGAGACTAACTTTGGACGAACAAAGACAAACGTTAGTCTCATTCTAAGGTTTGTCTTAGTTCGTCCCAAGTTAGTCTCTTTCTAAGGACGAACTTAGACAAACCTTAGAATGAGACTAACGAGACTAACTTGGGACGAACAAAGACAAACATTAGTCTCATTCTAAGGTTTGTCTTAGTTCGTCCCAAGTTAGTCTCTTTCTAAGGATGAACTTAGAAAAACCTTAGAATGAGACTAACGAGACTAACTTGGGACGAACAAAGACAAACTTAAGTCTCATTCTAATGTTTGTCTAAGTTCGTCCCAAGTTAGTCTCTTTCTAATGAGGAACTTAGACAAACCTTAGAATGAGACTAACGAGACTAACTTTGGACGAACAAAGACAAACGTTAGTCTCATTCTAAGGTTTGTCTTAGTTCATCCCAAGTTAGTCTCTTTCTAAGGACGAACTTAAACAAACCTTAGAATGAGACTAACGAGACTAACTTGGGACGAACAAAGACAAACATTAGTCTCATTCTAAGGTTTGTCTTAGTTCGTCCCAAGTTAGTCTCTTTCTGAGGTGGAACTTACACAAACCTTAGAATGAGACTAACGAGACTAACTTGGGACGAACAAAGACAAACTTAAGTCTCATTCTAAGGTTTGTCTTAGTTCGTCCCAAGTTTGTCTCTTTCTAAGGACGAACTTAGACAAACCTTAGAATGAGACTAACGAGACTAACTTGGGACGAACAAAGACAAACTTAAGTCTCATTCTAAGGTTTGTCTAAGTTCGTCCCAAGTTAGTCAATTTCTAAGGACGAACTTAGACAAACCTAAGAATGAGACTAACGAGACTAACTTGGGACGAACAAAGACAAACTTAAGTCTCATTCTAAGGTTTGTCTTTGTTCGTCCCAAGTTAGTCTCTTTCTAAGGACGAACTTAGACAAACCTTAGAATGAGACTAACGAGACTAACTTGGGACGAACAAAGACAAACTTAAGTCTCATTCTACGGTTTGTCTAAGTTCGTCCCAAGTTAGTCTCTTTCTAATGAGGAACTTAGACAAACCTTAGAATGAGACTAACGAGACTAACTTTGGACGAACAAAGACAAACTTAAGTCTCATTCTAAGGTTTGTCTGAGTTCGTCCCAAGTTAGTCACTTTCTAATGAGGAACTTAGACAAACCTTAGAATGAGACTAACGAGACTAACTTTGGACGAACAAAGACAAACGTTAGTCTCATTCTAAGGGTTGTCTTAGTTCGCCCCAAGTTTGTCTCTTTCTAAGGACGAACTTAGACAAACCTTAGAATGAGACTAACGAGACTAACTTGGGACGAACAAAGACAAACTTAAGTCTCATTCTAAGGTTTGTCTAAGTTCGTCCCAAGTTAGTCAATTTCTAAGGACGAACTTAGACAAACCTAAGAATGAGACTAACGAGACTAACTTGGGACGAACAAAGACAAACTTAAGTCTCATTCTAAGGTTTGTCTTTGTTCGTCCCAAGTTAGTCTCTTTCTAAGGACGAACTTAGACAAACCTTAGAATGAGACTAACGAGACTAACTTGGGACGAACAAAGACAAACTTAAGTCTCATTCAAAGGTTTGTCTAAGTTCGTCCCAAGTTAGTCTCTTTCTAAGGACGAACTTAGACAAACTTTAGAATGAGACTAACGAGACTAAACTTGGGACGAACAAAGACAAACTTAAGTCTCATTCTAATGTTTGTCTAAGTTCGTCCCAAGTTAGTCTCTTTCTAATGAGGAACTTAGACAAACCTTAGAATGAGACTAACGAGACTAACTTTGGACGAACAAAGACAAACGTTAGTCTCATTCTAAGGTTTGTCTTAGTTCATCCCAAGTTAGTCTCTTTCTAAGGACGAACTTAGACAAACCTTAGAATGAGACTAACGAGACTAACTTGGGACGAACAAAGACAAACATTAGTCTCATTCTAAGGTTTGTCTTAGTTCGTCCCAAGTTAGTCTCTTTCTGAGGTCGAACTTAGACAACCCTTAGAATGAGACTAACGAGACTAACTTGGGACGAACAAAGACAAACTTAAGTCTCAATCTAAGGTTTGTCTAAGTTCGTCCCAAGTTTGTCTCTTTCTAAGGACGAACTTAGACAAACCTAAGAATGAGACTAACGAGACTAACTTGGGACGAACAAAGACAAACTTAAGTCTCATTCTAAGGTTTGTCTAAGTTCGTCCCAAGTTAGTCAATTTCTAAGGACGAACTTAGACAAACCTAGGAATGAGACTAACGAGACTAACTTGGGATGAACAAAGACAAACTTAAGTCTCATTCTAAGGTTTGTCTTTGTTCGTCCCAAGTTAGTCTCTTTCTAAGGACGAACTTAGACAAACCTTAGAATGAGACTAACGAGACTAACTTGGGACGAACAAAGACAAACTTAAGTCTCATTCTAAGGTTTGTCTAAGTTCGTCCCAAGTTAGTCTCTTTCTAATGAGGAACTTAGACAAACCTTAGAATGAGACTAACGAGACTAACTTTGGACGAACAAAGACAAACGTTAGTCTCATTCTAAGGTTTGTCTTAGTTCGTCCCAAGTTAGTCTCTTTCTAAGGACGAACTTAGACAAACCTTAGAATGAGACTAACGAGACTAACTTGGGACGAACAAAGACAAACATTAGTCTCATTCTAAGGTTTGTCTTAGTTCGTCCCAAGTTAGTCTCTTTCTAAGGATGAACTTAGAAAAACCTTAGAATGAGACTAACGAGACTAACTTGGGACGAACAAAGACAAACTTAAGTCTCATTCTAATGTTTGTCTAAGTTCGTCCCAAGTTAGTCTCTTTCTAATGAGGAACTTAGACAAACCTTAGAATGAGACTAACGAGACTAACTTTGGACGAACAAAGACAAACGTTAGTCTCATTCTAAGGTTTGTCTTAGTTCATCCCAAGTTAGTCTCTTTCTAAGGACGAACTTAAACAAACCTTAGAATGAGACTAACGAGACTAACTTGGGACGAACAAAGACAAACATTAGTCTCATTCTAAGGTTTGTCTTAGTTCGTCCCAAGTTAGTCTCTTTCTGAGGTGGAACTTACACAAACCTTAGAATGAGACTAACGAGACTAACTTGGGACGAACAAAGACAAACTTAAGTCTCATTCTAAGGTTTGTCTTAGTTCGTCCCAAGTTTGTCTCTTTCTAAGGACGAACTTAGACAAACCTTAGAATGAGACTAACGAGACTAACTTGGGACGAACAAAGACAAACTTAAGTCTCATTCTAAGGTTTGTCTAAGTTCGTCCCAAGTTAGTCAATTTCTAAGGAAGAACTTAGACAAACCTAAGAATGAGACTAACGAGACTAACTTGGGACGAACAAAGACAAACTTAAGTCTCATTCTAAGGTTTGTCTTTGTTCGTCCCAAGTTAGTCTCTTTCTAAGGACGAACTTAGACAAACCTTAGAATGAGACTAACGAGACTAACTTGGGACGAACAAAGACAAACTTAAGTCTCATTCTACGGTTTGTCTAAGTTCGTCCCAAGTTAGTCTCTTTCTAATGAGGAACTTAGGCAAACCTTAGAATGAGACTAACGAGACTAACTTTGGACGAACAAAGACAAACTTAAGTCTCATTCTAAGGTTTGTCTAAGTTCGTCCCAAGTTAGTCACTTTCTAATGAGGAA
The DNA here is from genome assembly GCA_033675215.1 of Rhodiola kirilowii. Lineage (NCBI taxonomy): Eukaryota > Viridiplantae > Streptophyta > Magnoliopsida > Saxifragales > Crassulaceae > Rhodiola > Rhodiola kirilowii. The sequence goes on from JAUCNB010000016.1 coordinate 461,246, forward strand.
CTTAGACAAACCTTAGAATGAGACTAACGAGACTAACTTTGGACGAACAAAGACAAACGTTAGTCTCATTCTAAGGTTTGTCTTAGTTCGCCCCAAGTTTGTCTCTTACTAAGGACGAACTTAGACAAACCTTAGAATGAGACTAACGAGACTAACTTGGGACGAACAAAGACAAACTTAAGTCTCATTCTAAGGTTTGTCTAAGTTCGTCCCAAGTTAGTCAATTTCTAAGGACGAACTTAGACAAACCTAAGAATGAGACTAACGAGACTAACTTGGGACGAACTTAGACAAACCTAAGAATGAGACTAACGAGACTAACTTGTGACGAACAAAGACAAACTTAAGTCTCATTCTAAGGTTTGTCTTTGTTCGTCCCAAGTTAGTCTCTTTCTAAGGACGAACTTAGACAGACCGTAGAATGAGACTAACGAGACTAACTTGGGACGAACAAAGACAAACTTAAGTCTCATTCTAATGTTTGTCTAAGTTCGTCCCAAGTTCGTCTCTTTCTAATGAGGAACTTAGACAAACCTTAGAATGAGACTAACGAGACTAACTTTGGACGAACAAAGACAAACGTTAGTCTCATTCTAAGGTTTGTCTTAGTTCATCCCAAGTTAGTCTCTTTCTAAGGACGAACTTAGACAAACCTTAGAATGAGACTAACGAGACTAACTTGGGACGAACAAAGACAAACATTAGTCTCATTCTAAGGTTTGTCTTAGTTCGTCCCAAGTTAGTCTCTTTCTGAGGTCGAACTTAGACAAACTTAAGAATGAGACTAACGAGACTAACTTGGGACGAACAAAGACAAACTTAAGTCTCATTCTAAGGTTTGTCTTAGTTCGTCCCATGTTTGTCTCTTTCTAAGGACGAACTTAGACAAACCTTAGAATGAGACTAACGAGACTAACTTGGGACGAACAAAGACAAACTTAAGTTTCATTCTAAGGTTTGTCTAAGTTCGTCCCAAGTTAGTCAATTTCTAAGGACGAACTTAGACAAACCTAAGAATGAGACTAACGAGACTAACTTGGGACGAACAAAGACAAACTTAAGTCTCATTATATGGTTTGTCTTTGTTCGTCCCAAGTTAGTCTCTTTCTAAGGACGAACTTAGACAAACCTTAGAATGAGACTAACGAGACTAACTTGGGACGAACAAAGACAAACTTAAGTCTCATTCTAAGGTTTGTCTAAGTTCGTCCCAAGTTAGTCTCTTTCTAATGAGGAACTTAGACAAACCTTAGAATGAGACTAACGAGATTAACTTTGGACGAACAAAGACAAACTTAAGTCTCATTCTAAGGTTTGTCTAAGTTCGTCCCAAGTTAGTCACTTTCTAATGAGGAACTTAGACAAACCTTAGAATGAGACTAACGAGACTAACTTTGGACGAACAAAGACAAACGTTAGTCTCATTCTAAGGTTTGTCTTAGTTCGCCCCAAGTTTGTCTCTTTCTAAGGACGAACTTAGACAAACCTTAGAATGAGACTAACGAGACTAACTTGGGACGAACAAAGACAAACTTAAGTCTCATTCTAAGGTTTGTCTAAGTTCGTCCCAAGTTAGTCAATTTCTAAGGACGAACTTAGACAAACCTTAGAATGAGACTAACGAGACTAACTTGGGACGAACTTAGACAAACCTAAGAATGAGACTAACGAGACTAACTTGGGACGAACAAAGACAAACTTAAGTCTCATTCTAAGGTTTGTCTTTGTTCGTCCCAAGTTAGTCTCTTTCTAAGGACGAACTTAGACAGACCGTAGAATGAGACTAACGAGACTCACTTGGGACGAACAAAGACAAACTTAAGTCTCATTCTAATGTTTGTCTAAGTTCGTCCCAAGTTAGTCTCTTTCTAATGAGGAACTTAGACAAACCTTAGAATGAGACTAACGAGACTAACTTTGGACGAACAAAGACAAACGTTAGTCTCATTCTAAGGTTTGTCTTAGTTCATCCTAAGTTAGTCTCTTTCTAAGGACGAATTTAGACAAACCTTAGAATGAGACTAACGAGACTAACTTGGAACGAACAAAGACAAACATTAGTCTCATTCTAAGGTTTGTCTTAGTTCGTCCCAAGTTAGTCTCTTTCTGAGGTCGAACTTAGACAAACCTTAGAATGAGACTAACGAGACTAACTTGGGACGAACAAAGACAAACTTAAGTCTCATTCTAAGGTTTGTCTTAGTTCGTCCCAAGTTTGTCTCTTTCTAAGGACGAACTTAGACAAACCTTAGAATGAGACTAACGAGACTAACTTGGGACGAACAAAGACAAACTTAAGTTTCATTCTAAGGTTTGTCTAAGTTCGTCCCAAGTTAGTCAATTTCTAAGGACGAACTTAGACAAACCTAAGAATGAGACTAACGAGACTAACTTGGGACGAACAAAGACAAACTTAAGTCTCGTTCTAAGGTTTGTCTTTGTTCGTCCCAAGTTAGTCTCTTTCTAAGGACGAACTTAGACAAACCTTAGAATGAGACTAACGAGACTAACTTGGGACGAACAAAGACAAACTTAAGTCTCATTCTAAGGTTTGTCTAAGTTCGTCCCAAGTTAGTCTCTTTCTAATGAGGAACTTAGACAAACCTTAGAATGAGACTAACGAGACTAACTTTGGACGAACAAAGACAAACGTTAGTCTCATTCTAAGGTTTGTCTTAGTTCGTCCCAGGTTAGTCTCTTTCTAAGGACGAACTTAGACAAACCTTAGAATGAGACTAACGAGACTAACTTGGGACGAACAAAGACAAACATTAGTCTCATTCTAAGGTTTGTCTTAGTTCGTCCCAAGTTAGTCTCTTTCTAAGGACGAACTTAGACAAACCTTAGAATGAGACTAACGAGACTAACTTGGGACGAACAAAGACAAACTTAAGTCTCATTCTAAGGTTTGTCTAAGTTCGTCCCAAGTTAGTCTCTTTCTAAGGACGAACTTAGACAAACTTTAGAATGAGACTAACGAGACTAAACTTGGGACGAACAAAGACAAACTTAAGTCTCATTCTAAGGTTTGTCTAAGTTCGTCCCAAGTTAGTCTCTTTCTAAGGACGAACTTAGACAAACCTTAGAATGAGACAAACGAGACTAACTTGGGACGAACAAAGACAAACGTTAGTCTAATTCTAAGGTTTGTCGTAGTTCGTCCCAAGTTGGTCTCTGTCTAAGGACAAACTTAGACAAACCTTAGAATGAGACTAACGAGACTAACATGGGACGAATAAAGACAAACGTTAGTCTCATTCTAAGGTTTGTCTAAGTTCGTCCCAAGTTAGTCTCTTTCTAAGGACGGACTTAGAAAAACCTTAGAATGAGACTAACGAGACTAACTTGGGACGAACAAAGACAAACTTAAGTCTCATTCTAAGGTTTGTCTAAGTTCGTCCCAAGTTTGTCTCATTCTAAGGACGAACTTAGACAAACCTTAGAATGAGACTAACGAGACTAACTTGGGACGAACAAAGACAAACTTAAGTCTCATTCTAAGGTTTGTCTTTGTTCGTCCCAAGTTAGTCTCTTTCTAAGGACGAACTTAGACAACCCTTAGAATGAGACTAACGAGACTAAGTTGGGACGAACAAAGACAAACTTAAGTCTCTTTCTAAGGTTTGTCTAAGTTCGTCGCAAGTTAGTCTTTTTCTAATGAGGAACTTAGACAAACCTTAGAATGAGACAACGAGACTAACTTTGGACGAACAAAGACAAACGTTAGTCTCATTCTAAGGTTTGTCTTAGTTCGTCCCAAGTTAGTCTCTTTCTAAGGACGAACTTAGACAAACCTTAGAATGAGACTAACGAGACAAACTTGGGACGAACAAAGACAAACTTATGTCTCAATCTAAGGTTTGTCTCTTTCTAAGGATGAACTTAGACAAACCTTAGAATGAGACTAACGAGACTAACTTCGGATGAACAAAGACAAACTTAAGTCTCATTCTAAGGTTTGTCTAAGTTCGTCCCAAGTTTGTCTCATTCTAAGGACGAACTTAGACAAACCTTAGAATGAGACTAACGAGACTAACTTGGGACGAACAAAGACAAACTTAAGTCTCATTCTAAGGTTTGTCTTTGTTCGTCCCAAGTTAGTCTCTTTCTAAGGACGAACTTAGACAACCCTTAGAATGAGACTAACGAGACTAAGTTGGGACGAACAAAGACAAACTTAAGTCTCATTCTAAGGTTTGTCTAAGTTCGTCGCAAGTTAGTCTTTTTCTAATGAGGAACTTAGACAAACCTTAGAATGAGACTAACGAGACTAACTTTGGACGAACAAAGACAAACGTTAGTCTCATTCTAAGGTTTGTCTTAGTTCATCCCAAGTTAGTCTCTTTCTAAGGACGAACTTAGACAAACCTTAGAATGAGACTAACGAGACTAACTTGGGACGAACAAAGACAAACATTAGTCTCATTCTAAGGTTTGTCTTAGTTCGTCCCAAGTTAGTCTCTTTCTGAGGTCGAACTTAGACAAACTTAAGAATGAGACTAACGAGACTAACTTGGGACGAACAAAGACAAACTTAAGTCTCATTCTAAGGTTTGTCTTAGTTCGTCCCATGTTTGTCTCTTTCTAAGGACGAACTTAGACAAACCTTAGAATGAGACTAACGAGACTAACTTGGGACGAACAAAGACAAACTTAAGTCTCATTCTAAGGTTTGTCTTTGTTCGTCCCAAGTTAGTCTCTTTCTAAGGACGAACTTAGACAAACCTTAGAATGAGACTAACGAGACTAACTTGGGACGAACAAAGACAAACTTAAGTCTCATTCTAAGGTTTGTCTTAGTTCGTCCCAAGTTAGTCTCTTTCTGAGGTCGAACTTAGACAAACCTTAGAATGAGACTAACGAGACTAACTTGGGACGAACAAAGACAAACTTAAGTCTCATTCTAAGGTTTGTCTTAGTTCGTCCCAAGTTTGTCTCTTTCTAAGGACGAACTTAGACAAACCTTAGAATGAGACTAACGAGACTAACTTGGGACGAACAAAGACAAACTTAAGTCTCATTCTAAGGTTTGTCTAAGTTCGTCCCAAGTTAGTCAATTTCTAAGGACGAACTTAGACAAACCTAAGAATGAGACTAACGAGACTAACTTGGGACGAACAAAGACAAACTTAAGTCTCATTATATGGTTTGTCTTTGTTCGTCCCAAGTTAGTCTCTTTCTAAGGACGAACTTAGACAAACCTTAGAATGAGACTAACGAGACTAACTTGGGACGAACAAAGACAAACTTAAGTCTCATTCTAAGGTTTGTCTAAGTTCGTCCCAAGTTAGTCTCTTTCTAATGAGGAACTTAGACAAACCTTAGAATGAGACTAACGAGATTAACTTTGGACGAACAAAGAAAAACTTAAGTCTCATTCTAAGGTTTGTCTAAGTTCGTCCCAAGTTAGTCACTTTCTAATGAGGAACTTAGACAAACCTTAGAATGAGACTAACGAGACTAACTTTGGACGAACAAAGACAAACGTTAGTCTCATTCTAAGGTTTGTCTTAGTTCGCCCCAAGTTTGTCTCTTTCTAAGGACGAACTTAGACAAACCTTAGAATGAGACTAACGAGACTAACTTGGGACGAACAAAGACAAACTTAAGTCTCATTCTAAGGTTTGTCTAAGTTCGTCCCAAGTTAGTCAATTTCTAAGGACGAACTTAGACAAACCTTAGAATGAGACTAACGAGACAAACTTGGGACGAACTTAGACAAACCTAAGAATGAGACTAACGAGACTAACTTGGGACGAACAAAGACAAACTTAAGTCTCATTCTAAGGTTTGTCTTTGTTCGTCCCAAGTTAGTCTCTTTCTAAGGACGAACTTAGACAGACCGTAGAATGAGACTAACGAGACTCACTTGGGACGAACAAAGACAAACTTAAGTCTCATTCTAATGTTTGTCTAAGTTCGTCCCAAGTTAGTCTCTTTCTAATGAGGAACTTAGACAAACCTTAGAATGAGACTAACGAGACTAACTTTGGACGAACAAAGACAAACGTTAGTCTCATTCTAAGGTTTGTCTTAGTTCATCCCAAGTTAGTCTCTTTCTAAGGACGAATTTAGACAAACCTTAGAATGAGACTAACGAGACTAACTTGGAACGAACAAAGACAAACATTAGTCTCATTCTAAGGTTTGTCTTAGTTCGTCCCAAGTTAGTCTCTTTCTGAGGTCGAACTTAGACAAACCTTAGAATGAGACTAACGAGACTAACTTGGGACGAACAAAGACAAACTTAAGTCTCATTCTAAGGTTTGTCTTAGTTCGTCCCAAGTTTGTCTCTTTCTAAGGACGAACTTAGACAAACCTTAGAATGAGACTAACGAGACTAACTTGGGACGAACAAAGACAAACTTAAGTTTCATTCTAAGGTTTGTCTAAGTTCGTCCCAAGTTAGTCAATTTCTAAGGACGAACTTAGACAAACCTAAGAATGAGACTAACGAGACTAACTTGGGACGAACAAAGACAAACTTAAGTCTCGTTCTAAGGTTTGTCTTTGTTCGTCCCAAGTTAGTCTCTTTCTAAGGACGAACTTAGACAAACCTTAGAATGAGACTAACGAGACTAACTTGGGACGAACAAAGACAAACTTAAGTCTCATTCTAAGGTTTGTCTAAGTTCGTCCCAAGTTAGTCTCTTTCTAATGAGGAACTTAGACAAACCTTAGAATGAGACTAACGAGACTAACTTTGGACGAACAAAGACAAACGTTAGTCTCATTCTAAGGTTTGTCTTAGTTCGTCCCAGGTTAGTCTCTTTCTAAGGACGAACTTAGACAAACCTTAGAATGAGACTAACGAGACTAACTTGGGACGAACAAAGACAAACATTAGTCTCATTCTAAGGTTTGTCTTAGTTCGTCCCAAGTTAGTCTCTTTCTAAGGACGAACTTAGACAAACCTTAGAATGAGACTAACGAGACTAACTTGGGACGAACAAAGACAAACTTAAGTCTCATTCTAAGGTTTGTCTAAGTTCGTCCCAAGTTAGTCTCTTTCTAAGGACGAACTTAGACAAACTTTAGAATGAGACTAACGAGACTAAACTTGGGACGAACAAAGACAAACTTAAGTCTCATTCTAAGGTTTGTCTAAGTTCGTCCCAAGTTAGTCTCTTTCTAAGGACGAACTTAGACAAACCTTAGAATGAGACAAACGAGACTAACTTGGGACGAACAAAGACAAACGTTAGTCTAATTCTAAGGTTTGTCGTAGTTCGTCCCAAGTTGGTCTCTGTCTAAGGACAAACTTAGACAAACCTTAGAATGAGACTAACGAGACTAACATGGGACGAATAAAGACAAACGTTAGTCTCATTCTAAGGTTTGTCTAAGTTCGTCCCAAGTTAGTCTCTTTCTAAGGACGGACTTAGAAAAACCTTAGAATGAGACTAACGAGACTAACTTGGGACGAACAAAGACAAACTTCAGTCTCATTCTAAGGTTTGTCTAAGTTCGTCCCAAGTTTGTCTCATTCTAAGGACGAACTTAGACAAACCTTAGAATGAGACTAACGAGACTAACTTGGGACGAACAAAGACAAACTTAAGTCTCATTCTAAGGTTTGTCTTTGTTCGTCCCAAGTTAGTCTCTTTCTAAGGACGAACTTAGACAACCCTTAGAATGAGACTAACGAGACTAAGTTGGGACGAACAAAGACAAACTTAAGTCTCATTCTAAGGTTTGTCTAAGTTCGTCGCAAGTTAGTCTTTTTCTAATGAGGAACTTAGACAAACCTTAGAATGAGACAACGAGACTAACTTTGGACGAACAAAGACAAACGTTAGTCTCATTCTAAGGTTTGTCTTAGTTCGTCCCAAGTTAGTCTCTTTCTAAGGACGAACTTAGACAAACCTTAGAATGAGACTAACGAGACAAACTTGGGACGAACAAAGACAAACTTATGTCTCAATCTAAGGTTTGTCTCTTTCTAAGGATGAACTTAGACAAACCTTAGAATGAGACTAACGAGACTAACTTCGGATGAACAAAGACAAACTTAAGTCTCATTCTAAGGTTTGTCTAAGTTCATCCTTAGAAAGAGACAAACCTTAGATTGAGACATAAGTTTGTCTTTGTTCGTCCCAAGTTTGTCTCGTTAGTCTCATTCTAAGGTTTGTCTAAGTTCGTCCTTAGAAAGAGACTAACTTGGGACGAACTAAGACAAACCTTAGAATGAGACTAACGTTTGTCTTTGTTCGTCCAAAGTTAGTCTCGTTGTCTCATTCTAAGGTTTGTCTAAGTTCCTCATTAGAAAAAGACTAACTTGCGACGAACTTAGACAAACCTTAGAATGAGACTTAAGTTTGTCTTTGTTCGTCCCAACTTAGTCTCGTTAGTCTCATTCTAAGGGTTGTCTAAGTTCGTCCTTAGAAAGAGACTAACTTGGGACGAACAAAGACAAACCTTAGAATGAGACTTAAGTTTGTCTTTGTTCGTCCCAAGTTAGTCTCGTTAGTCTCATTCTAAGGTTTGTCTAAGTTCGTCCTTAGAATGAGACAAACTTGGGACGAACTTAGACAAACCTTTGAATGAGACTTAAGTTTGTCTTTGTTCGTCCCAAGTTAGTCTCGTTAGTCTCATTCTAAGGTTTTTCTAAGTCCGTCCTTAGAAAGAGACTAACTTGGGACGAACTTAGACAAACCTTAGAATGAGACTAACGTTTGTCTTTATTCGTCCCATGTTAGTCTCGTTAGTCTCATTCTAAGGTTTGTCTAAGTTTGTCCTTAGACAGAGACCAACTTGGGACGAACTACGACAAACCTTAGAATGAGACTAACGTTTGTCTTTGTTCGTCCCAAGTTAGTCTCGTTTGTCTCATTCTAAATTTTGTCTAAGTTCGTCCTTAGAAAGAGACTAACTTGGGACGAACTTAGACAAACCTTAGAATGAGACTTAAGTTTGTCTTTGTTCGTCCCAAGTTTAGTCTCGTTAGTCTCATTCTAAAGTTTGTCTAAGTTCGTCCTTAGAAAGAGACTAACTTGGGACGAACTTAGACAAACCTTAGAATGAGACTTAAGTTTGTCTTTGTTCGTCCCAAGTTAGTCTCGTTAGTCTCATTCTAAGGTTTGTCTAAGTTCGTCCTTAGAAAGAGACTAACTTGGGACGAACTAAGACAAACCTTAGAATGAGACTAATGTTTGTCTTTGTTCGTCCCAAGTTAGTCTCGTTAGTCTCATTCTAAGGTTTGTCTAAGTTCGTCCTTAGAAAGAGACTAACCTGGGACGAACTAAGACAAACCTTAGAATGAGACTAACGTTTGTCTTTGTTCGTCCAAAGTTAGTCTCGTTAGTCTCATTCTAAGGTTTGTCTAAGTTCCTCATTAGAAAGAGACTAACTTGGGACGAACTTAGACAAACCTTAGAATGAGACTTAAGTTTGTCTTTGTTCGTCCCAAGTTAGTCTCGTTAGTCTCATTCTAAGGTTTGTCTAAGTTCGTCCCAAGTTTGTCTCTTTCTAAGGATGAACTTAGACAAACCTTAGAATGAGACTAACGAGACTAACTTCGGATGAACAAAGACAAACTTAAGTCTCAATCTAAGGTTTGTCTAAGTTCATCCCAAGTTTGTCTCTTTCTAAGGACGAACTTAGACAAACCTTAGAATGAGACTAACGAGACTAACTTGGGACGAACAAAGACAAACTTAAGTCTCATTCTAAGGTTTGTCTAAGTTCGTCCCAAGTTAGTCTCTTTCTAATGAGGAACTTTGACAACCCTTGGAATGAGACTAACGAGACTAACTTTGGACGAACAAAGACAAACGTTAGTCTCATTCTAAGGTTTGTCTTAGTTCTTCCCAAGTTAGTCTCTTTCTAAGAACGAACTTCGACAAACCTTAGAATGAGACTAACGAGACTAACTTGGGATGAACAAAGACAAACTTAAGTCTCATTCTAAGGTTTGTCTAAGTTCGTCCCAAGTTAGTCTATTTCTAAGGACGAACTTAGACAAACCTAAGAATGAGACTAACGAGACTAACTTGGGACGAACAAAGACAAACTTAAGTCTCATTCTAAGGTTTGTCTTTGTTCGTCCCAAGTTAGTCTCTTTCTAAGGACAAACTTAGACAAACCTCAGAATGAGACTAACGAGACTAACTTGGGATGAACAAAGACAAACTTAAGTCTCATTCTAAGGTTTGTCTAAGTTCGTCCCAAGTTAGTCTCTTTCTAATGAGGAACTTAGACAAACCTTAGAATGAGACTAACGAGACTAACTTTGGACGAACAAAGACAAACGTTTGTCTCATTCTAAGGTTTGTCTTAGTTCGTCCCAAGTTTGCCTCTTTCTAAGGACGAACTTAGACAAACCTTAGAATTAGACTAACGAGACTAACTTGGGACGAACAAAGACAAACTTAAGTCTCATTCTAAGGTTTGTCTAAGTTCGTCCCAAGTTAGTCAATTTCTAAGGACGAACTTAGACAAACCTAAGAATGAGACTAACGAGACTAACGTGGGACGAACAAAGACAAACTTAAGTCTCATTCTAAGGTTTGTCTTTGTTCGTCCCAAGTTAGTCTCTTTCTAAGGACGAACTTAGACAAACCTTAGAATGAGACTAACGAGACTAACTTGGGACGAACAAAGACAAACTTAAGTCTCATTCTAAGGTTTGTCTAAGTTCGTCCCAAGTTAGTCTCTTTCTAATGAGGAACTTAGACAAACCTTAGAATGAGACTAACGAGACTAACTTTGGACGAACAAAGACAAACGTTAGTCTCATTCTAAGGTTTGTCTTAGTTCGTCCCAAGTTAGTCTCTTTAAGGATGAACTTAGACAAACCTTAGAATGAGACTAACGAGACTAACTTGGGACGAACAAAGACAAACATTAGTCTCATTCTAAGGTTTGTCTTAGTTCGTCCCAAGTTAGTCTCTTTCTAAGGACGAACTTAGACAAACCTTAGAATGAGACTAACGAGACTAACTTGGGACGAACAAAGACAAACTTAAGTCTCATTCTAAGGTTTGTCTAAGTTCATCCCAAGTTAGTCTCTTTCTAAGGACGAACTTAGACAAACTTTAGAATGAGACTAACGAGACTAAACTTGGGACGAACAAAGACAAACTTAAGTCTCATTCTAAGGTTTGTCTAAGTTCGTCCCAAGTTAGTCTCTTTCTAAGGATGAACTTAGACAAACCTTAGAATGATACAAACGAGACTAACTTGGGACGAACAAAGACAAACGTTAGTCTCATTCTAAGGTTTGTCGAAGTTCGTCCCAAGTTGGTCTCTGTCTAAGGACGAACTTAGACAAACCTTAGAATGAGACTAACGAGACTAACATGGGACGAATAAAGACAAATGTTAGTCTCATTCTAAGGTTTGTCTAAGTTCGTCCCAAGTTAGTCTCTTTCTAAGGACGAACTTAGAAAAACCTTAGAATGAGACTAACGAGACTAACTTGGGACGAACAAAGACAAACTTAAGTCTCATTCTAAGGTTTGTCTAAGTTCGTCCCAAGTTTGTCTCATTCTAAGGACGAACTTAGACAAACCTTAGAATGGGACTAACGAGACTAACTTGGGACGAACAAAGACAAACTTAAGTCTCATTCTAAGGTTTGTCTTTGTTCGTCCCAAGTTAGTCTCTTTCTATGGACGAACTTAGACAACCCTTAGAATGAGACTAACGAGACAAAGTTGGGACGAACAAAGACAAACTTAAGTCTCATTCTAAGGTTCGTCTAAGTTCGTCGCAAGTTAGTCTTTTTCTAATGAGGAACTTAGACAAACCTTAGAATGAGACAACGAGACTAACTTTGGACGAACAAAGACAAAAGTTAGTCTCATTCTAAGGTTTGTCTTAGTTCGTCCCAAGTTAGTCTCTTTCTAAGGACGAACTTAGACAAACCTTAGAATGAGACTAACGAGACTAACTTGGGACGAACAAAGACAAACTTATGTCTCAATCTAAGGTTTGTCTAAGTTCGTCCCAAGTTTGTCTCTTTCTAAGGACGAACTTAGACAAACCTTAGAATGAGACTAACGAGACTAACTTCGGACGAACAAAGACAAACTTAAGTCTCATTCTAAGGTTTGTCTAAGTTCGTCCCAAGTTAGTCTCTTTCTAAGGACGAACTTAGACAAACCTTAGAATGAGACTAACGAGACTAACTTGGGACGAACAAAGACAAACTTAAGTCTCATTCTAAAGTTTGTCTAAGTTCGTCCCAAGTTAGTCTATTTCTAAGGACGAACTTAGACAAACCTAAGAATGAGACTAACGAGACTAACTTGGGACGAACAAAGACAAACTTAAGTCTCATTCTAAGGTTTGTCTTTGTTCGTCCCAAGTTAGTCTCTTTCTAAGGACGAACTTAGACAGACCTTAGAATGAGATTAACGAGACTAACATGGGACGAACAAAGACAAACTTAAGTCTCATTCTAAGGTTTGTCTAATTTCGTCCCAAGTTAGTCTCTTTCTAATGAGGAACTTAGACAAACCTTAGAATGAGACTAACGAGACTAACTTTGGACGAACAAAGACAAACGTTAGTCTCATTCTAAGGTTTGTCTTAGTTCGTCCCAAGTTAGTCTCTTTCTAAGGACGAACTTAGACAAACCTTAGAATGAGACTAACGAGACTAACTTGGGACGAACAAAGACAAACATTAGTCTCATTCTAAGGTTTGTCTTAGTTCGTCCCAAGTTAGTCTCTTTCTGAGGTCGAACTTAGACAAACCATAGAATGAGACTAACGAGACTAACTTGGGACGAACAAAGACAAACTTAAGTCTCAATCTAAGGTTTGTCTAAGTTCATCCCAAGTTTGTCTCTTTCTAAGGACGAACTTAGACAAACCTTAGAATGAGACTAACGAGACTAACTTGGGACGAACAAAGACAAACTTAAGTCTCATTCTAAGGTTTGTCTAAGTTCGTCCCAAGTTAGTCTCTTTCTAATGAGGAACTTTGACAAACCTTGGAATGAGACTAACGAGACTAACTTCGGACGAACAAAGACAAACTTAAGTCTCATTCTAAGGTTTGTCTAAGTTCGTCCCAAGTTAGTCTCTTTCTAAGAACGAACTTCGACAAACCTTAGAATGAGACTAACGAGACTAACTTGGGACGAACAAAGACAAACTTAAGTCTCATTCTAAGGTTTGTCTAAGTTCGTCCCAAGTTAGTCTATTTCTAAGGACGAACTTAGACAAACCTAAGAATGAGACTAACGAGACTAACTTGGGACGAACAAAGACAAACTTAAGTCTCATTCTAAGGTTTGTCTTTGTTCGTCCCAAGTTAGTCTCTTTCTAAGGACAAACTTAGACAAACCTCAGAATGAGACTAACGAGACTAACTTGGGACGAACAAAGACAAACATAAGTCTCATTCTAAGGTTTGTCTAAGTTCGTCCCAAGTTAGTCTCTTTCTAATGAGGAACTTAGACAAACCTTAGAATGAGACTAACGAGACTAACTTTGGACGAACAAAGACAAACGTTAGTCTCATTCTAAGGTTTGTCTTAGTTCGTCCCAAGTTAGTCTCTTTCTAAGGACGAACTTAGACAAACCTTAGAATGAGACTAACGAGACTAACTTGGGACGAACAAAGACAAACATTAGTCTCATTCTAAGGTTTGTCTTAGTTTGTCCCAAGTTAGTCTCTTTCTGAGGTCGAACTTAGACAAACCTAAGAATGAGACTAACGAGACTAACTTGGGACGAACAAAGACAAACTTAAGTCTCATTCTAAGGTTTGTCTAAGTTCGTCCCAAGTTAGTCTCTTTCTAAGGACGAACTTAGACAAACCTTAGAATGAGACTAACGAGACTAACTTGGGACGAACAAAGACAAACTTAAGTCTCATTCTAAGGTTTGTCTAAGTTCGTCCCAAGTTTGTCTCTTTCTAATGAGGAACTTAGACAAACCTTAGAATGAGACTAACGAGACTAACTTGGGACGAACAAAGACAAACTTAAGTCTCATTCTAAGGTTTGTCTAAGTTCGTCCCAAGTTAGTCTATTTCTAAGGACGAACTTTGACAAACCTAAGAATGAGACTAACGAGACTAACTTGGGACGAACAAAGACAAACTTAAGTCTCATTCTAAGGTTTGTCTTTGTTCGTCCCAAGTTAGTCTCTTTCTAAGGACAAACTTAGACAAACCTCAGAATGAGACTAACGAGACTAACTTGGGATGAACAAAGACAAACTTAAGTCTCATTCTAAGGTTTGTCTAAGTTCGTCCCAAGTTAGTCTCTTTCTAATGAGGAAGTTAGACAAACCTTAGAATGAGACTAACGAGACTAACTTTGGACGAACAAAGACAAACGTTAGTCTCATTCTAAGGTTTGTCTTAGTTCGTCCCAAGTTAGTCTCTTTCTAAGGACGAACTTAGACAAACTTTAGAATGAGACTAACGAGACTAAACTTGGGACGAACAAAGACAAACTTAAGTCTCATTCTAAGGTTTGTCTAAGTTCGTCCCAAGTTAGTCTCTTTCTAAGGACAAACTTAGACAAACCTTAGAATGAGACAAACGAGACTAACTTGGGACGAACAAAGACAAACGTTAGTCTCATTCTAAGGTTTGTCGAAGTTCGTCCCAAGTTGGTCTCTGTCTAAGGACGAACTTAGACAAACCTTAGAATGAGACTAACGCGACTAACATGGGACGAATAAAGAAAAACGTTAGTCTCATTCTAAGGTTTGTCTAAGTTCGTCCCAAGTTAGTCAATTTCTAAGGACGAACTTAGAAAAACCTTAGAATGAGACTAACGAGACTAACTTGGGACGAACAAAGACAAACTTAAGTCTCATTCTAAGGTTTGTCTAAGTTCGTCCCAAGTTTGTCTCATTCTAAGGACGAACTTAGACAAACCTTAGAATGAGACTAACGAGACTAACTTGGGACGAACAAAGACAAACTTAAGTCTCATTCTAAGGTTTGTCTTTGTTCGTCCCAAGTTAGTCTCTTTCTAAGGACGAACTTAGACAACCCTTAGAATGAGACTAACGAGACTAAGTTGGGACGAACAAAGACAAACTTAAGTCTCATTCTAAGGTTTGTCTAAGTTCGTCGGAAGTTAGTCTTTTTCTAATGAGGAACTTAGACAAACTTTAGAATGAGACAACGAGACTAACTTTGGACGAACAAAGACAAACGTTAGTCTCATTCTAAGGTTTGTCTTAGTTCGTCCCAAGTTAGTCTCTTTCTAAGGACGAACTTAGACAAACCTTAGAACGAGACTAACGAGACTAACTTGGGACGAACAAAGACAAACTTATGTCTCAATCTAAGGTTTGTCTAAGTTCGCCCCAAGTTTGTCTCTTTCTAAGGATGAACTTAGACAAACCTTAGAATGAGACTAACGAGACTAACTTCGGACGAACAAAGACAAACTTAAGTCTCATTCTAAGGTTTGTCTAAGTTCGTCCCAAGTTAGTCTCTTTCTAAGGACGAACTTAGACAAACCTTAGAATGAGACTAACGAGACTAACTTGGGACGAACAACGACAAACTTAAGTATCAATCTAAGGTTTGTCTAAGTTCGTCCCAAGTTAGTCTATTTCTAAGGACGAACTTAGACAAACCTAAGAATGACACTAACGAGACTAACTTGGGACGAACAAAGACAAACTTAAGTCTCATTCTAAGGTTTGTCTTTGTTCGTCCCAAGTTAGTCTCTTTCTAAGGACGAACTTAGACAGACCTTAGAATGAGACTAACGAGACTAACTTGGGACGAACAAAGACAAACTTAAGTCTCATTCTAAGGTTTGTCTAAGTTCGTCCCAAGTTAGTCTCTTTCTAATGAGGAACTTAGACAAACCTTAGAATGAGACTAACGAGACTAACATTGGACGAACATAGACAAACGTTAGTCTCATTCTAAGGTTTGTCTTAGTTCGTCCCAAGTTAGTCTCTTTCTAAGGACGAACTTAGACAAACCTTAGAATGAGACTAACGAGACTAACTTGGGACGAACAAAGACAAACATTAGTCTCATTCTAAGGTTTGTATTAGTTCGTCCCAAGTTAGTCTCTTTCTGAGGTCGAACTTAGATAAACCTTAGAATGAGACTAACGAGAGTAACTTGGGACGAACAAAGACAAACTTAAGTCTCAATCTAAGGTTTGTCTAAGTTCGTCCCAAGTTTGTCTCTTTCTAAGGACGAACTTAGACAAACCTTAGAATGAGACTAACGAGACTAACTTGGGACGAACAACGACAAACTTAAGTCTCATTCTAAGGTTTGTCTAAGTTCGTCCCAAGTTAGTCTCTTTCTAATGAGGAACTTTGACAAACCTTGGAATGAGACTAACGAGACTAACTTTGGACGAACAAAGACAAACGTTAGTCTCATTCTAAGGTTTGTCTTAGTTCTTCCCAAGTTAGTCTCTTTCTAAGAACGAACTTAGACAAACCTTAGAATGAGACTAAAGAGACTAACTTGGGACGAACAAAGACAAACTTAAGTCTCATTCTAAGGTTTGTCTAAGTTCGTCCCATGTTAGTCTATTTCTAAGGATGAACTTAGACAAACCTAAGAATGAGACTAACGAGACTAACTTGGGACGAACAAAGACAAACTTAAGTCTCATTCTAAGGTTTGTCTTTGTTCGTCCCAAGTTAGTCTATTTCTAAGGATGAACTTTGACAAACCTAAGAATGAGACTAACGAGACTAACTTGGGACGAACAAAGACAAACTTAAGTCTCATTCTAAGGTTTGTCTTTGTTCGTCCCAAGTTAGTCTCTTTCTAAGGACAAACTTAGACAAACCTCAGAATGAGACTAACGAGACTAACTTGGGATGAACAAAGACAAACTTAAGTCTCATTCTAAGGTTTGTCTAAGTTCGTCCCAAGTTAGTCTCTTTCTAAGGACGAACTTAGACAAACCTTAGAATGAGACTAACGAGACTAACTTGGGACGAACAAAGACAAACTTAAGTCTCATTCTAAGGTTTGTCTAAGTTCGTCCCAAGTTAGTCTCTTTCTAAGGACGAACTTAGACAAACTTTAGAATGAGACTAACGAGACTAAACTTGGGACGAACAAAGACAAACTTAAGTCTCATTCTAAGGTTTGTCTAAGTTCGTCCCAAGTTAGTCTCTTTCTAAGGACGAACTTAGACAAACTTTAGAATGAGACTAACGAGACTAAACTTGGGACGAACAAAGACAAACTTAAGTCTCATTCTAAGGTTTGTCTAAGTTCGTCCCAAGTTAGTCTCTTTCTAAGGACGAACTTAGACAAACCTTAGAATGAGACAAACGAGACTAACTTGGGACGAACAAAGACAAACATTAGTCTCATTCTAAGGTTTGTCGAAGTTCATCCCAAGTTGGTCTCTGTCTAAGGACGAACTTAGACAAACCTAAGAATGAGACTAACGAGACTAACTTGGGACGAACAAAGACAAACATTAGTCTCATTCTAAGGTTTGTCTTAGTTCGTCCCAAGTTAGTCTCTTTCTAAGGACGAACTTAGACAAACCTTAGAATGAGACTAACGAGACTAACTTGGGACGAACAAAGACAAACTTAAGTCTCATTCTAAGGTTTGTCTAAGTTCGTCCCAAGTTAGTCTCTTTCTAAGGACGAACTTAGACAAACTTTAGAATGAGACTAACGAGACTAAACTTGGGACGAACAAAGACAAACTTAAGTCTCATTCTAAGGTTTGTCTAAGTTCGTCCCAAGTTAGTCTCTTTCTAAGGACGAACTTAGACAAACTTTAGAATGAGACTAACGAGACTAAACTTGGGACGAACAAAGACAAACTTAAGTCTCATTCTAAGGTTTGTCTAAGTTCGTCCCAAGTTAGTCTCTTTCTAAGGACGAACTTAGACAAACCTTAGAATGAGACAAACGAGACTAACTTGGGACGAACAAAGACAAACGTTAGTCTCATTCTAAGGTTTGTCGAAGTTCATCCCAAGTTGGTCTCTGTCTAAGGACGAACTTAGACAAACCTTAGAATGAGACTAACGAGACTAACATGGGACGAATAAAGACAAACGTTAGTCTCATTCTAAGGTTTGTCTTAGTTTGTCCCAAGTTAGTCTATTTCTAAGGACGAACTTAGACAAACCTTAGAATGAGACTAACGAGACTAACTTTGGACGAACAAAGACAAACGTTAGTCTCATTCTAAGGTTTGTCTTAGTTCTTCCCAAGTTAGTCTCTTTCTAAGAACGAACTTAGACAAACCTTAGAATGAGACTAACGAGACTAACTTGGGACGAACAAAGACAAAGTTAAGTCTCATTCTAAGGTTTGTCTAAGTTCGTCCCAAGTTAGTCTATTTCTAAGGACGAACTTAGACAAACCTAAGAATGAGACTAACGAGACTAACTTGGGACGAACAAAGACAAACTTAAGTCTCATTCTAAGGTTTGTCTTTGTTCGTCCCAAGTTAGTCTCTTTCTAAGGACAAACTTAGACAAACCTCAGAATGAGACTAACGAGACTAACTTGGGATGAACAAAGACAAACTTAAGTCTCATTCTAAGGTTTGTCTAAGTTCGTCCCAAGTTAGTCTCTTTCTAATGAGGAACTTAGACAAACCTTAGAATGAGACTAACGAGACTAACTTTGGACGAACAAAGACAAAGGTTAGTCTCATTCTAAGGTTTGTCTTAGTTCGTCCCAAGTTAGTCTCTTTCTAAGGACGAACTTAGACAAACCTTAGATTGAGACTAACAAGACTAACTTGGGACGAACAAAGACAAACTTAAGTCTCATTCTAAGGTTTGTCTTTGTTCGTCCCAAGTTAGTCTCTTTCTAAGGACAAACTTAGACAAACCTCAGAATGAGACTAACGAGACTAACTTGGGATGAACAAAGACAAACTTAAGTCTCATTCTAAGGTTTGTCTAAGTTCGTCCCAAGTTAGTCTCTTTCTAAGGACGAACTTTGACAAACCTTAGAATGAGACAAACGAGACTAACTTGGGACGAACAAAGACAAACGTTAGTCTCATTCTAAGGTTTGTCTTAGTTCTTCCCAAGTTAGTCTCTTTCTAAGAACGAACTTAGACAAACCTTAGAATGAGACTAAAGAGACTAACTTGGGACGAACAAAGACAAACTTAAGTCTCATTCTAAGGTTTGTCTAAGTTCGTCCCATGTTAGTCTATTTCTAAGGATGAACTTAGACAAACCTAAGAATGAGACTAACGAGACTAACTTGGGACGAACAAAGACAAACTTAAGTCTCATTCTAAGGTTTGTCTTTGTTCGTCCCAAGTTAGTCTATTTCTAAGGATGAACTTTGACAAACCTAAGAATGAGACTAACGAGACTAACTTGGGACGAACAAAGACAAACTTAAGTCTCATTCTAAGGTTTGTCTTTGTTCGTCCCAAGTTAGTCTCTTTCTAAGGACAAACTTAGACAAACCTCAGAATGAGACTAACGAGACTAACTTGGGATGAACAAAGACAAACTTAAGTCTCATTCTAAGGTTTGTCTAAGTTCGTCCCAAGTTAGTCTCTTTCTAAGGACGAACTTAGACAAACCTTAGAATGAGACTAACGAGACTAACTTGGGACGAACAAAGACAAACTTAAGTCTCATTCTAAGGTTTGTCTAAGTTCGTCCCAAGTTAGTCTCTTTCTAAGGACGAACTTAGACAAACTTTAGAATGAGACTAACGAGACTAAACTTGGGACGAACAAAGACAAACTTAAGTCTCATTCTAAGGTTTGTCTAAGTTCGTCCCAAGTTAGTCTCTTTCTAAGGACGAACTTAGACAAACTTTAGAATGAGACTAACGAGACTAAACTTGGGACGAACAAAGACAAACTTAAGTCTCATTCTAAGGTTTGTCTAAGTTCGTCCCAAGTTAGTCTCTGTCTAAGGACGAACTTAGACAAACCTTAGAATGAGACTAACGAGACTAACATGGGACGAATAAAGACAAACGTTAGTCTCATTCTAAGGTTTGTCTTAGTTTGTCCCAAGTTAGTCTATTTCTAAGGACGAACTTAGACAAACCTTAGAATGAGACTAACGAGACTAACTTTGGACGAACAAAGACAAAGGTTAGTCTCATTCTAAGGTTTGTCTTAGTTCTTCCCAAGTTAGTCTCTTTCTAAGAACGAACTTAGACAAACCTTAGAATGAAACTAACGAGACTAACTTGGGACGAACAAAGACAAACTTAAGTCTCATTCTAAGGTTTGTCTAAGTTCGTCCCAAGTTAGACTATTTCTAAGGACGAACTTAGACAAACCTAAGAATGAGACTAACGAGACTAACTTGGGACGAACAAAGACAAACTTAAGTCTCATTCTAAGGTTTGTCTTTGTTCGTCCCAAGTTAGTCTCTTTCTAAGGACAAACTTAGACAAACCTCAGAATGAGACTAACGAGACTAACTTGGGATGAACAAAGACAAACTTAAGTCTCATTCTAAGGTTTGTCTAAGTTCGTCCCAAGTTAGTCTCTTTCTAATGAGGAACTTAGACAAACCTTAGAATGAGACTAACGAGACTAACTTTGGACGAACAAAGACAAACGCTAGTCTCATTCTAAGGTTTGTCTTAGTTCGTCCCAAGTTAGTCTCTTTCTAAGGACGAACTTAGACAAACCTTAGATTGAGACTAACGAGACTAACTTGGGACGAACAAAGACAAACATTAGTCTCATTCTAAGGTTTGTCTTAGTTCGTCCCAAGTTAGTCTCTTTCTAAGGACGAACTTAGACAAACCTTAGAATGAGACTAACGAGACTAACTTGGGACGAACAAAGACAAACTTAAGTCTCATTCTAAGGTTTGTCTAAGTTCGTCCCAAGTTAGTCTCTTTCTAAGGACGAACTTAGACAAACTTTAGAATGAGACTAACGAGACTAAACTTGGGACGAACAAAGACAAACTTAAGTCTCATTCTAAGGTTTGTCTAAGTTCGTCCCAAGTTAGTCTCTTTCTAAGGACGAACTTAGACAAACCTTAGAATGAGACAAACGAGACTAACTTGGGACGAACAAAGACAAACGTTAGTCTCATTCTAAGGTTTGTCGAAGTTCATCCCAAGTTGGTCTCTGTCTAAGGACGAACTTAGACAAACCTTAGAATGAGACTAACGAGACTAACATGGGACGAATAAAGACAAACGTTAGTCTCATTCTAAGGTTTGTCTTAGTTTGTCCCAAGTTAGTCTATTTCTAAGGACGAACTTAGACAAACCTTAGAATGAGACTAACGAGACTAACTTTGGACGAACAAAGACAAACGTTAGTCTCATTCTAAGGTTTGTCTTAGTTCTTCCCAAGTTAGTCTCTTTCTAAGAACGAACTTAGACAAACCTTAGAATGAGACTAACGAGACTAACTTGGGACGAACAAAGACAAAGTTAAGTCTCATTCTAAGGTTTGTCTAAGTTCGTCCCAAGTTAGTCTATTTCTAAGGACGAACTTAGACAAACCTAAGAATGAGACTAACGAGACTAACTTGGGACGAACAAAGACAAACTTAAGTCTCATTCTAAGGTTTGTCTTAGTTCGTCCCAAGTTAGTCTCTTTCTAAGGACAAACTTAGACAAACCTCAGAATGAGACTAACGAGACTAACTTGGGATGAACAAAGACAAACTTAAGTCTCATTCTAAGGTTTGTCTAAGTTCGTCCCAAGTTAGTCTCTTTCTAATGAGGAACTTAGACAAACCTTAGAATGAGACTAACGAGACTAACTTTGGACGAACAAAGACAAACGTTAGTCTCATTCTAAGGTTTGTCTTAGTTCGTCCCAAGTTAGTCTCTTTCTAAGGACGAACTTAGACAAACCTTAGATTGAGACTAACAAGACTAACTTGGGACGAACAAAGACAAACATTAGTCTCATTCTAAGGTTTGTCTTAGTTCGTCCCAAGTTAGTCTCTTTCTAAGGACGAACTTAGACAAACCTTAGAATGAGACTAACGAGACTAACTTGGGACGAACAAAGACAAACTTAAGTCTCATTCTAAGGTTTGTCTAAGTTCGTCCCAAGTTAGTCTCTTTCTAAGGACGAACTTAGACAAACTTTAGAATGAGACTAACGAGACTAAACTTGGGACGAACAAAGACAAACTTAAGTCTCATTCTAAGGTTTGTCTAAGTTCGTCCCAAGTTAGTCTCTTTCTAAGGACGAACTTAGACAAACCTTAGAATGAGACAAACGAGACTAACTTGGGACGAACAAAGACAAACGTTAGTCTCATTCTAAGGTTTGTCGAAGTTCATCCCAAGTTGGTCTCTGTCTAAGGACGAACTTAGACAAACCTTAGAATGAGACTAACGAGACTAACATGGGACGAATAAAGACAAACGTTAGTCTCATTCTAAGGTTTGTCTTAGTTTGTCCCAAGTTAGTCTATTTCTAAGGACGAACTTAGACAAACCTTAGAATGAGGCTAACGAGACTAACTTGGGACGAACAAAGACAAACTTAAGTCTCATTCTAAGGTTTGTCTAATTTCGTCCCAAGTTTGTCACTTTCTAAGGACGAACTTAGACAAACCTTAGAATGAGACTAACGAGACTAACTTGGGACGAACAAAGACAAACTTAAGTCTCTTTCTAAGGTTTGTCTTTGTTCGTCCCAAGTTAGTCTCTTTCTAAGGACGAACTTAGACAACCCTTAGAATGAGACTAACGAGACTAAGTTGGGACGAACAAAGACAAACTTAAGTCTCATTCTAAGGTTTGTCTAAGTTCGTCGCAAGTTAGTCTTTTTCTAATGAGGAACTTAGACAAACCTTGGAATAAGACTAACGAGACTAACTTTGGACGAACAAAGACAAACGTTAGTCTCATTCTAAGGTTTGTCTTACAAGTTAGTCTCTTTCTGAGGACGAACTTAGACAAACCTTAGAATGAGACTAACGAGACTAACTTGGGATGAACAAAGACACATGTTAGTCTCATTCAAAGGTTTGTCTATGTTCGTCCCAAGTTAGTCTCTTTCTAAGGACGAACTTAGACAAACCATAGAATGAGACTAACGAGACTAACTTTGGACGAACAAAGACAAACTTAAGTCTCATTCTAAGGTTTGTCTAAGTTCGTCCCAAGTTAGTTTCTTTCTAAGGACGAACTTAGACAAACCTTAGAATGAGACTAACGAGACAAAGTTGGGACAAACATAGACAAACTTAAGTCTCATTCTATGGTTTGTCTAAGTTCGTCCCAAGTTAGTCTCTTTCTAAGGACGAACTTAGACAAACCTTAGAATGAGACTAACGAGACTAACTTTGGACGAACAAAGACAAACTTAAGTCTCATTCTAAGGTTTGTCTAAATTCGTCCCAAGTTAGTCTCTTTCTAAGGACGAACTTAAACAAACCTTAGAATGAGACTAACGAGACTAACTTGGGACGAACAAAGACAAACTTAAGTCTCATTCTAAGGTTTGTCTAAGTTCGTCCCATGTTAGTCTCTTTCTAAGGACGAACTTAGACAAACCTTAGAATGAGACTAACGAGACTAACTTTGGACGAACAAAGACAAACGTTAGTCTCATTCTAAGGTTTGTCTTAGTTCGTCCCAAGTTAGTCTCTTTCTAAGGACGAACTTAGACAGACCTTAGAATGAGACTAACGAGACTAACTTTGGACGAATAAAGACAAACATTAGTCTCATTCTAAGGTTTGTCTTAGTT
Organism: Rhodiola kirilowii; assembly: GCA_033675215.1. Lineage (NCBI taxonomy): Eukaryota > Viridiplantae > Streptophyta > Magnoliopsida > Saxifragales > Crassulaceae > Rhodiola > Rhodiola kirilowii. The sequence continues at coordinate 484,853 of JAUCNB010000016.1, forward strand.
CATCCCAAGTTAGTCTCTTTCTAAGGACGAACTTAGACAAACCTTAGAATGAGACTAACGAGACTAACTTCGGACGAACAAAGATAAACGTTAGTCTCATTCTAAGGTTTGTCTAAGTTCGTCCCAAGTTAGTCTCTTTCTAAGGACGAACTTAGACAAACCTTAGAATGAGACTAACGAGACTAACTTGGGACGAACAAAGACAAACTTAAGTATCATTCTAAGGTTTGTCTAAGTTCGTCCCAAGTTAGTCTCTTTCTAAGGACAAACTTAGACAAACTTTAGAATGAGACTAACGAGACTAAACTTGGAACGAACAAAGACAAACTTAAGTCTCATTCTAAGGTTTGTCTAAGTTCGTCCCAAGTTAGTCTCTTTCTAAGGACGAACTTAGACAAACCTTAGAATGAGACAAACGAGACTAACTTGGGACGAACAAAGACAAACGTTAGTCTCATTCTAAGGTTTGTCGAAGTTCGTCCCAAGTTGGTCTCTGTCTAAGGACGAACTTAGACAAACCTTAGAATGAGACTAACGAGACTAACATGGGATGAATAAAGACAAACGTTAGTCTCATTCTAAGGTTTGTCTTAGTTTGTCCCAAGTTAGTCTCTTTCTAAGAACGAACTTAGACAAACCTTAGAATGAGACTAACGAGACTAACTTGGGACGAACAAAGACAAACTTAAGTCTCATTCTAAGGTTTGTCTAAGTTCGTCCCAAGTTTGTCTCTTTTTAAGGACGAACTTAGACAAACCTTAGAATGAGACTAACGAGACTAACTTGGGACGAACAAAGACAAACTTAAGTCTCATTCTAAGGTTTGTCTTTGTTCGTCCCAAGTTAGTCTCTTTCTAAGGACGAACTTAGACAACCCTTAGAATGAGACTAACGAGACTAAGTTGGGACGAACAAAGACAAACTTAAGTCTCATTCTAAGGTTTGTCTAAATTCGTCGCAAGTTAGTCTTTTTCTAATGAGGAACTTAGACAAACCTTAGAATGAGACTAACGAGACTAACTTTGGATGAACAAAGACAAACGTTAGTCTCATTCTAAGGTTGGGGTTGATTTCAATCTTCACGACGTAGGATTTTGATATATTTCAGCAGTTGGAGCAACTCGAAGTACTTAGATAATAATAGTGCAACCCGACGATTCTTGATGCCAACCACTGCTATTGCAATGACCTGCGACAAGTACCCGCCTAACCACACTCTAAGTTTCCTAACCACACAACCACGCACGAAGTTGGAAGCACAGAAAGGTTGTCGTCGAACGACCGCTTCTGCAATATCACAAAGAAATTACAAGAGCAAAGGGGTAGAGAAATCTCTCATTGATATTGAAATAGCACTTGGCTAAGTTTCAAGTAGAAAAGCAGATTCAAAGTAATGTCTATCTATTCTGAAAATCAAATGGGGGATTTATACTAGGAAAACAATAAAAGGCTTGTGGATGCTGATTCATTGAACCATCTTTGTTTAGATATCATCAATATTCTTCATCTTGAGTGGCAGCACTTCTTTGTTTCTTGGAAAGCAATAAAGGCTTGTGGCAGCATGTGGATGCTGATTCATAAAGGCTTGTGGATGCTTGTGGAAAGCAATAAAGGCTTGTGTGATGAGATGATGTAGCCGTGGGATGATGGATGAGAGATTGTGGAATCAGCCGTGTGTCTATTGATTCATGATATGTGCTTTGTCCATGTAGTGCTTTGTCCATGACATGTGCTTTGTCCATGTAGTGCTTTTGTCCATGACATGTGCCTGCACAAGTTGTCCTCTTTAGTCCCTTAAGCACTAATTGATTCTTGTAGTGCATATTCATTAGCTGGTGCTTTGTCCATGAAGCATTAATCAATTCATGCAGCATCAGATTCTTCATCTTTGAATTGATCTTTGAATTGTTGTGCACAAATTGTTGTGCAGCCTTTGTTGATTTTAGCACATCTTGTTCTTCATGGTTGAAATCAACCACGTTCTTCATCTTTGAATTTATCTTTGAATTCAGCATATCTTGTTCTTCATATTGAAATTCAGCATATCTTGTTGTCTTCATCTTTGAATTCACCCGTGTTGTCTCCATCTTTGAATTCAGCATATTGTCAAGAATCTGATTGACTGAGGTTTGCAAACAATGCATTCCAATGACTAAGCTTTGATTCTCCTCATAAGTTCCTTCTACTTGAATTACGCCCATAGATAAAAATGTCTTGCTGAATTTGTTTGGACCAAGATAAGAATCCCAAGTTAATATATCAGCTTGTAGGCGTATATGTGTCTTAAGGATATCCACATCATCCTCCCCCTCTTCAAAATGAGTCGTCCTCGACTCTAACTCTTCTTGACTTGCATTGATAGAGGTTGGCAAATTCTTGATTACCTCCACCTTTGATTGAACAACTTTAAATCCTTGTCCTGAAATAACATAGCCAAAAACCTGCCTTTGTATATCCTTTGTTTCTTCATGAATTGTGTGGTATGGTGGGTGGTTTCGAATTAAAGCTCCTGGAATGAGATCCATTTGATGTTCAATGCCATGCAATGGAGGTAAACCCGCTGGAACCTCCTCCGGAAAGACATCCTTGTAATTCTTGTGTGTAATCTTCATTTCTCCGCATTCACTTAACCATTGCACATGGTATGTGTGAGGATGTGGCAGCAACTTCAGCTCCAGATTTTCACACATCTCTTTACTTGCAAGGTTTTGGCAACTTCCTCCATCAATTATTACTTTCGCAACTTTGTCTTGAACTCTTGCTCTTGTTTGGAAAAGGTTGTGCCGTTGACAATTCTCTAAATCTTTTACTTGCACGCTGAGCACCTTGGTAACAACAAGTGAGGCACCCTGCTCATAATCACAATAATTGTGTTCTTCATCATCACGATTAGCATCAGCAACTTCGTCTTCCAAATCACTTGCTGATTTATGCTCTCCTTCCTTAGTGACAAGCATAGTACGGTTGTTTGGGCAGTCTTTGATCATATGACCATGTCCCTTACACTTGAAACACTCAATGTCTCTACTCTTGGATGTGGATCCGATGGAAGATGAACTAGATGACGCTGATTTGCCTTTCTCCCTTGAAGTTTCAGTTCCACCACTACGAGTGTTGGAACGGTTGCCACCTACAGAGTTAGTGGTGATACCTCGACCAACATTAAATTGCGGTACAAACTTACTTCCACTTGCTGCAGTCCGAGTAGTGAATGAGGTTGATTTGTTCAGCTTTGAGTCATCTTGCAATTGTCGTTCAGCCTTGGAAGCAAGATGCACCAATTCTATGACATTTCGGTAAGGTTGTAGCTCAACAATCCGTTTCACATTTGGGTTTAAACCATACAAAAATCGTGCCATGGACTGCTCTTCGTGTTCATGTATGTTGGCTCTAATCATGGCTTTCTTCATCTCCTTATGATACTCCTCAACCGATTGTTTCCCTTGCCTCAAATTCTGGAGTTTATCAAAGATGTCTCTTCGATAATGTCTTGGAATGGATCTCGCCCTCATCTCCCTTTTCATTTCTGCCCATGTAGAAATAGGCGCTCTTCCGTCTTCTTCCCGATGAGATTGAACTTGTTCCCACCAATTTAGGGCATAATCTTCAAACTCAAGTGAAGCCATAGCAAGCTTCTTTTGTTCAGAATAGTTATGCATGCAAAATATCTTATCCACCTTTAATTCCCAAGTGAGATAAGCTTCCGGTTCAGATCCACCATCAAACTTTGGCATGATAAATTTCAGCTTGCCAAATCTCTCTTCATCACGCTGTTCGCGTCCATAGGTTCCTCGTCTATGAAACCCATCATTTCTATGCAGTCCATAATCATCATCTTCATATTCATCATCAAAATCATCATGGTCGATATTACCTCTTCTGCGTCCTCTTCCACGACTACGGCCAGCACCACCACCACCATTGTTTCTACGAATATCACCACGACCATCATATCGATGACCATCCGCCGCGTTATTCCTATGGCCAGCAACTTGATTCCTTCGTCCTTGGGCATTACGGGCAGCGATTTCATGATGTATATCATCACATTCATTACCATGCAGATTTGCATCTTTGGGGATTTGACGAAGCTCTCGGACAATCTTAGCTACAAGATCAACTTGCATTGCAGCCAGCTTTTGGGTTAGTTGATCATTGACTTTACCCATAAGTTGTTGAAGGTCTTCGGACAGCTTGTCTTGATTTTCTTTCTTTCTTTCTTTTTTTTTTGATCAGCAAGGAACTACTAAGAAGCTGAAACTTTTCTTCTTCCTTTTTTTTGAACAGTATTGAAATCAACAAAACTACAAAGGGATAGATGGTACCAATGTAACTTGGCTCTGATACCAGATGATACGGGGTTGATTTCAATCTTCACGACGTAGGATTTTGATATATTTCAGCAGTTGGAGCAACTCGAAGTACTTGGATAATAATAGTGCAACCCGACGATTCTTGATGCCAACCACTGCTATTGCAATGACCTGCGACAAGTACCCGCCTAACCACACTCTAAGTTTCCTAACCACACAACCACGCACGAAGTTGGAAGCACAGAAAGGTTGCCATCGAACGACCGCTTCTGCAATATCACAAAGAAATTACAAGAGCAAAGGGGTAGAGAAATCTCTCATTGATATTGAAATAGCACTTGGCTAAGTTTCAAGTAGAAAATCAGATTCAAAGTAATGTCTATCTATTCTGAAAATCAAATGGGGGATTTATACTAGGAAAACAATAAAAGGCTTGTGGATGCTGATTCATTGAACCATCTTTGTTTAGATATCATCAATATTCTTCATCTTGAGTGGCAGCACTTCGTTGTTTCTTGGAAAGCAATAAAGGCTTGTGGCAGCATGTGGATGCTGATTCATAAAGGCTTGTGGATGCTTGTGGAAAGCAATAAAGGCTTGTGTGATGAGATGATGTAGCCGTGGGATGATGGATGAGAGATTGTGGAATCAGCCGTGTGTATATTGATTCATGATATGTGCTTTGTCCATGTAGTGCTTTGTCCATGACATGTGCTTTGTCCATGTAGTGCTTTTGTCCATGACATGTGCCTACACAAGTTGTCCTCTTTATTCCCTTGAGCACTAATTGATTCTTGTAGTGCATATTCATTAGCTGGTGCTTTGTCCATGAAGCATTAATCAATTCATGCAGCATCAGATTCTTCATCTTTGAATTGATCTTTGAATTGTTGTGCACAAATTGTTGTGCAGCCTTTGTTGATTTTAGCACATCTTGTTCTTCATGGTTGAAATCAACCACGTTCTTCATCTTTGAATTTATCTTTGAATTCAGCATATCTTGTTCTTCATATTGAAATTCAGCATATCTTGTTGTCTTCATCTTTGAATTCACCCTTGTTGTCTCCATCTTTGAATTCAGCATATTGTCAAGAATCTGATTGACTGAGGTTTGCAAACAATGCATTCCAATGACTAAGCTTTGATTCTCCTCATAAGTTCCTTCTACTTGAATTACGCCCATAGATAAAAATGTCTTGCAGAATTTGTTTGGACCAAGATAAGAATCCCAAGTTAATATATCAGCTTGTAGGCATATAGGTGTCTTAAGGATATCCACATCAAAACCTTAGAATGAGACTAACGAGACTAACATGGGACGAATAAAGACAAACGTTAGTCTCATTCTAAGGTTTGTCTTAGTTTGTCCCAAGTTAGTCTCTTTCTAAGGACGAACTTAGACAAACCTTAGAATGAGACTAACGAGACTAACTTGGGACGAACAAAGACAAACTTAAGTCTCATTCTAAGGTTTGTCTAAGTTCGTCCCAAGTTTGTCTCTTTCTAAGGACGAACTTAGACGAACCTTAGAATGAGACTAACGAGACTAACTTGGGACGAACAAAGACAAACTTAAGTCTCATTCTAAGGTTTGTCTTTGTTCGTCCCAAGTTAGTCTCTTTCTAAGGACGAACTTAGACAACCCTTAGAATGAGACTAACGAGACTAAGTTGGGATGAACAAAGACAAACTTAAGTCTCATTCTAAGGTTTGTCTAAGTTCGTCGCAAGTTAGTCTTTTTCTAATGAGGAACTTAGACAAACCTTAGAATGAGACTAACGAGACTAACTTTAGACGAACAAAGACAAACGTTAGTCTCATTCTAAGGTTTGTCTTAGTTCGTCCCAAGTTAGTCTCTTTCTAAGGATGAACTTAGACAAACCTTAGAATGAGACTAACGAGACTAACTTGGGACGAACAAAGACAAATGTTAGTCTCATTCAAAGGTTTGTCTAAGTTCGTCCCAAGTTAGTCTCTTTCTAAGGACGAACTTAGCCAAACCATAGAATGAGACTAACGAGACTAACTTTGGACGAACAAAGACAAACTTAAGTCTCATTCTAAGGTTTGTCTAAGTTCGTCCCCAAGTTAGTCTCTTTCTAAGGACGAACTCAGACAAACCTTAGAATGAGACTAACGAGACAAAGTTGGGACAAACAAAGACAAACTTAAGTCTCATTCTAAGGTTTGTCTAAGTTCGTCCCAAGTTAGTCTCTTTCTAAGGACGAACTTAGACAAACCTTAGAATGAGACTAACGAGACTAACTTTGGACGAACAAAGACAAACTTAAGTCTCATTCTAAGGTTTGTCTAAGTTCGTCCCAAGTTAGTCTCTTTCTAAGGACGAACTTAAACAAACCTTAGAATGAGACTAACGAGACTAACTTGGGACGAACAAAGACAAACTTAAGTCTCATTCTAAGGTTTGCCTAAGTTCGTCCCATGTTAGTCTCTTTCTAAGGACGAACATAGACAAACCTTAGAATGAGACTAACGAGACTAACTTTGGACGAACAAAGACAAACGTTAGTCTCATTCTAAGGTTTGTCTTAGTTCGTCCCAAGTTAGTCTCTTTCTAAGGACGAACTTAGACAGACCTTAGAATGAGACTAACGAGACTAACTTTGGACGAACAAAGACAAACATTAGTCTCATTCCAAGGTTTGTCTTAGTTCATCCCAAGTTAGTCTCTTTCTAAGGACGAACTTAGACAAACCTTAGAATGAGACTAACGAGACTAACTTCGGACGAACAAAGACAAACGTTAGTCTCATTCTAAGGTTTGTCTAAGTTCGTCCCAAGTTAGTCTCTTTCTAAGGACGAACTTAGACAAACCTTAGAATGAGACTTACGAGACTAACTTGGGACGAACAAAGACAAACTTAAGTCTCATTCTAAGGTTTGTCTAAGTTCGTCCCAAGTTAGTCTCTTTCTAAGGACGAACTTAGACAACCTTAGAATGAGACAAACGAGACTAACTTTGGACGAACAAAGACAAACGTTAGTCTCATTCTAAGGTTTGTTTTAGTTCGTCCCAAGTTAGTCTCTTTCTAAGGACGAACTTAGACAGATCTTAGAATGAGACTAACGAGACTAACTTGGGACGAACAAAGACAAACATTAGTCTCATTCTAATGTTTGTCTTTGTTCGTCCCAAGTTAGTCTCTTTCTAAGGACGAACTTAGACAAACCTTAGAATGAGACTAACGAGACTAACTTGGGACGAACAAACACAAACATTAGTCTCATTCTCCAACTTCTCACTAGATTTTGAGGGCCATTTGGCTCCGCCGTGAGTCCCTCCATGACTGCACCAGCCACTCCGACTGGTGGTGGCGAGCCTCCACCTCTTCGGCCCTCCTTTGCGACTGTCACCAAAGGGCGACCGGAAACACCCCTTTCGGCGGTGCAACTCGCCCCAAGGCAGTATGGATTGAAGGATGGTAAGCCCTCCGTCTCATTCACTCAGTCGGAGCTTCAGCCGGGTGTTCAAAGACTTCAACACTCTTTGATTGCCAAGTTTTCCTCCGGAAGACCTCGGATTGATGATGTACGTCTTATGCTTTCTCAAGCATGGGGTCTAGACGCTTCGGTCACCATTGGTGCCATGGATGCACGCCATGTGCTTATCATTCTTCATTCAGCCACTATGGCCAACCGGATTCTTGCCCATCCGACTCGGAAAATAGGTAACTACCTATTTAGACTTTTCCGGTGGTCTCAAAACTTTAAGCGCAATAAGGAACCATCCTTGACCACCGCATGGATCAAGCTTCCTGGGCTCCCTGCCGAGTTGTTTAATGCAGGGTACATTATGGCTATTGTTGGTCCTATTGGACGTTTTCTGGCCATAGACGAAGGGACTCGGTCTTGCCGGAATCCTAGCTTTGCCCGCGCCTGTATAGAGCTCGATTTGCAGAAACCTTTGCCCACGGAAATATGGATTGATCTGGGCATTTCCGGGGGGTTTTGGCAGCCCATTGAGTTCGAAAACAAACTGCACTATTGCAGTCATTGTAATCTTCATGGCCACCAAGCGGAGGACTGCAGAAAACAAAGGGGCTCGGCCGTTTGCTCGACCGTTCAGCCATTAACATTCAAGTCCCATGATGAGGAGCAAGAACCCACACATGGTGTCGCCAAGAAAACAGACCAGCATCTTGAGGCTGGCCGGAAAAATCTGGAGGAGGTGGCGCGTCCCTATGCGCCTAAAGACAAGGACAAGTTGCCTCTTTCCAAGGAAGAAGGGGACCAAGAAGGTACATGGATGTTGGTCCGAAATAGGAAAAGAAACAAGAAAACTTTTTCCAAAAGCAAAAAGCAATTGCACCCTTTGTCCTCACACAATACCACGTTTGACACAACTAGTCAAAAGGAGCAAAGGACAATTTGTGTGTCTTTGCCCTTGCCTAGTGAGACCGAAAAGGACAATGAGGACAACCACTTGATGCAGAAGATAGTACCATATGTTGCTCCAAAAGTGGAAAAAACACAAAGCACCGATGGTGACATGCCTTGTGTTTTGTCCAAGGTAAACAAGGACGGGTCCCTTGCTAGCCCATCCACGCCACATATCAACACCAAGGGAAGTCTACCAAAGTCCACAAAATTGAAGACGTGTGGTCCCAACACCCCTAAAGCTAGAAGTGATACCATGGAAAAGGGTGTGACTAGCAGTGGTCCCCCCCTCAATGTTCAAGCCAAGGCATTCGTCCCTTTATCCAAAACTTCCAATATTTTGCCTCCTAGTACTCTCCTTAGAAGGGCAAAAGAGATTGAAGAGGAAAACAAGAATAACATCGTTCGGAAAATCCTCAACAACCCAAACTTGCCTAATTCGCCAGAAATGGATTTGATCAAAGCTAATTTTATCAAGGCAAATTACAATAGCTCCATCCCTGATCTTATCCAATCCATGGAAGATAGGTTTAAAGTTCCTATGTATAGACGGGATAGCATTTCAGACGAGGATGAGGATCATTATCGTAGGAGATCAAATCCCTATATTGATTAGGTGCTGTAAGTGCCATGGTCCAGGCTTTTTGGACCCTTCTATCGTAGTTTAATTTTAAAAAAAAACATTAGTCTCATTCTAAGGTTTGTCTTTGTTCGTCCCAAGTTAGTCTCTTTCTAAGGACGAACTTAGACAACCCTTAGAATGAGACTAACGAGACTAAGTTGGGACGAACAAAGACAAACTTAAGTCTCATTCTAAGGTTTGTCCAAGTTCGTCCCAAGTTAGTCTTTTTCTAATGAGGAACTTAGACAAACCTTAGAATGAGACTAACGAGACTAACTTTGGACGAACAAAGACAAACGTTAGTCTCATTCTAAGGTTTGTCTTAGTTCGTCCCAAGTTAGTCTCTTTCTAAGGACGAACTTAGACAAACCTTAGAATGTGACTAACGAGACTAACTTGGGACGAACAAAGACAAACTTAAGTCTCATTCTAAGGTTTGTCTAAGTTCGTCCCAAGTTAGTCTCTTTCTAAGGACGAACTTAGACAAACCTTAGAATGAGACTAACGAGACTAACTTGGGACGAACAAAGACAAACTTAAGTCTCATTCTAAGGTTTGTCTAAGTTCGTCCCATGTTTGTCTCTTTCTAAGGACGAACTTAGACAAACCTTAGAATGAGGCTAACGAGACTAACTTTGGACGAACAAAGACAAACGTTAGTCTCATTCTAAGGTTTGTCTTAGTTCGTCCCAAGTTAGTCTCTTTCTAAGGACGAACTTAGACAGACCTTAGAATGAGACTAACGAGACTAACTTGGGACGGACAAAGACAAACATTAGTCTCATTCTAAGGTTTGTCTTAGTTCGTCCCAAGTTAGTCTCTTTCTAAGGACGAACTTAGACAAACCTTAGAATGAGACTAACGAGACTAACTTGGGACGAACAAAGACAAAAGTTAGTCTCATTCTAAGGTTTGTCTAAGTTCGTCCCAAGTAAGTCTCTTTCTAAGGACGAACTTAGACAAACCTTAGAATGAGACTAACGAGACTAACTTGGGACGAACAAAGACAAACTTAAGTCTCATTCTAAGGTTTGTCTAAGTTCGTCGCAAGTTAGTTTTTTTCTAATGAGGAACTTAGACAAACCTTAGAATGAGACTAACGAGACTAACTTTGGACGAACAAAGACAAACGTTAGTCACATTCTAAGGTTTGTCTGAGTTCGTCCCATGTTAGTCTCTTTCTAAGGACGAACTTAGACAAACCTTAGAATGAGACTAACGAGACTAACTTGGGACGAACAAAGACAAATGTTAGTCTCATTCAAAGGTTTGTCTAAGTTCGTCCCAAGTTTGTCTCTTTCTAAGGACGAACTTAGACAAACCTTATAATGAGACTAATGAGACTAACTTGGGACGAACAAAGACAAACTTAAGTCTCATTCTAAGGTTTGTCTAAGTTTGTCCCAAGTTAGTCTCTTTCTAAGGACGAACTTAGACAAACCTTAGAATGAGACTAACGAGACTAACTTGGGACGAACAAAGACAAACTTATGTCTCAATCGAAGGTTTGTCTAACTTCGTCCCAAGTTTGTCTCTTTCTAAGGACGAACTTAGACAAACCTTAGAATGAGACTAACGAGACTAACTTCGGACGAACAAAGACAAACTTAAGTCTCATTCTAAGGTTTGTCTAAGTTCGTCCCAAGTTAGTCTCTTTCTAAGGACGAACTTAGACAAACCTTAGAATGAGACTAACGAGACTAACTTGGGACGAACAAAGACAAACATTAGTCTCATTCAAAGGTTTGTCTTAGTTCGTCCCAAGTTAGTCTCTTTCTAAGGACGAACTTTGACAAACCTTAGAATGAGACTAACGAGAATAACTTGGGACGAACAAAGACAAACTTAAGTCTCATTCTAAGGTTTGTCTTTGTTCGTCCCAAGTTAGTCTCTTTCTAAGGACGAACTTAGACAGACCTTAGAATGAGACTAACGAGACTAACTTGGGACGAACAAAGACAAACTTAAGTCTCATTCTTAGGTTTGTCTAAGTTCGTCCCAAGTTAGTCTCTTTCTAATGAGGAACTTAGACAAACCTTAGAATGAGACTAACGAGACTAACTTTGGACGAATCTCATTCTAAGGTTTGTCTTAGTTCGTCCCAAGTTAGTCTCTTTCTAAGGACGAACTTAGACAAACCTTAGAATGAGACTAACGAGAATAACTTGGGACGAACAAAGACAAACATTAGTCTCATTCTAAGGTTTGTCTTAGTTCATCCCAAGTTAGTCTCTTTCTGAGGTCGAACTTAGACAAACCTTAGAATGAGACTAACGAGACTAACTTGGGACAAACAAAGACAAACTTAAGTCTCAATCTAAGGTTTGTCTAAGTTCGTCCCAAGTTTGTCTCTTTCTAAGGACGAACTTAGACAAACCTTAGAATGAGACTAACGAGACTAACTTGGGACGAACAAAGACAAACTTAAGTCTCATTCTAAGGTTTGTCTATGTTCGTCCCAAGTTAGTCTCTTTCTAATGAGGAACTTTGACAAACCTTGGAATGAGACTAACGAGACTAACTTTGGACGAACAAAGACAAAAGTTAGTCTCATTCTAAGGTTTGTCTTAGTTCGTCCCAAGTTAGTCTCTTTCTAAGGACGAACTTAGACAAACCTTAGAATGAGACTAACGAGACTAACTTGGGGTGAACAAAGACAAACTTAAGTCTCATTCTAAGGTTTGTCTAAGTTCATCCCAAGTTAGTCTATTTCTAAGGACGAACTTAGACAAACCTAAGAATGAGACTAACGAGACTAACTTGGAACGAACAAAGACAAACTTAAGTCTCATTCTAAGGTTTGTCTTTGTTCGTCCCAAGTTAGTCTCTTTCTAAGGACGAACTTAGACAAACCTTAGAATGAAACTAACGAGACTAACTTGGGGCGAACAAAGACAAACTTAAGTCTCATTCTAAGGTTTGTCTAAGTTCATCCCAAGTTAGTCTCTTTCTAATGAGGAACTTAGACAAACCTTAGAATGAGACTAACGAGACTAACTTTGGACGAACAAAGACAAACGTTAGTCTCATTCTAAGGTTTGTCTTAGTTCGTCCCAAGTTAGTCTCTTTCTAAGGACGAACTTTGACAAACCTTAGAATGAGACTAACGAGACTAACTTGGGACGAACAAAGACAAACATTAGTCTCATTCTAAGGTTTGCCTTAGTTCGTCCCAAGTTAGTCTCTTTCTAAGGACGAACTTAGACAAACCTTAGAATGAGACTAACGAGACTAACTTGGGACAAACAAAGACAAACTGAAGTCTCATTCTAAGGTTTGTCTAAGTTCGTCCCAAGTTAGTCTCTTTCTAAGGACGAACTTAGACAAACTTTAGAATGAGACTAACGAGACTAAACTTGGGACGAACAAAGACAAACTTAAGTCTCATTCTCAGGTTTGTCTAAGTTCGTCCCAAGTTAGTCTCTTTCTAAGGACGAACTTAGACAAACCTTAGAATAAGACTAACGAGACTAACTTGGGACGAACAAAGACAAACGTTAGTCTCATTCTATGGTTTGTCTAAGTTCATCCCAAGTTAGTCTCTTTCTAAGGACGAACTTAGACAAACCTTAGAATGAGACTAACGAGACCAACTTGGGACGAACAAAGACAAACTTAAGTCTCATTCTAAGGTTTGTCTAAGTTCGTCCCCAGTTTGTCTCTTTCTAAGGACGAACTTAGACAAACCTTAGAATGAGACTAACGATTCTAACTTGGGACGAACAAAGACAAACTTAAGTCTCATTCTAAGGTTTGTCTTTGTTCGTCCCAAGTTAATCTCTTTCTAAGGAAGAACTTAGACAACCCTTAGAATGAGACTAACGAGACTAAGTTGGGACGAACAAAGACAAACTTAAGTCTCATTCTAAGGTTTGTCTAAGTTCATCCCAGGTTAGTCTTTTTCTAATGAGGAACTTACACAAACCTTAGAATGAGACTAATGAGACTAACTTTGAACGAACAAAGACAAACGTTAGTCTCATTCTAAGGTTTGTCTTAGTTCGTCCCAAGTTAGTCTCTTTCTAAGGACGAACTTAGACAAACCTTAGAATGAGACTAACGAGACTAACTTGGGACGAACAAAGACAAACTTAAGTCTCATTCTAAGTTTTGTCTAAGTTTGTCCCAAGTTAGTCTCTTTTTAAGGACGAACTTAGACAAACCTTAGAATGCAACTAACGAGACAAACTTGGGACGAACAAAGACAAACTTAAGTCTCATTCTAAGGTTTGTCTAAGTTCGTCCCATGTTAGTCTCTTTCTAAGGATGAACTTAGACAAACCTTAGAATGAGACTAACGAGACTAACTTTGGACGAACAAAGACAAACGTTAGTCTCATTCTAAGGTTTGTCTTAGTTCGTCCCAAGTTAGTCTCTTTCTAAGGACGAACTTAGACAGACCTTAAAATGAGACTAACGAGACTAACTTTGGACGAACAAAGACAAACATTAGTCTCATTCTAAGGTTTGTCTTAGTTCGTCCCAAGTTAGTCTCTTTCTAAGGACGAACTTAGACAAACATTAGAATGAGACTAACGAGACTAACTTGGGACGAACAAAGACAAACGTTAGTCTCATTCTAAGGTTTGTCTAAGTTCTTCCCAAGTTAGTCTCTTTCTAAGGACAAACTTAGACAAACCTTAGAATGAGACTTACGAGACTAACTTGGGACGAACAAAGACAAACTTAAGTCTCATTCTAAGGTTTGTCTAAGTTCGTCCCAAGTTAGTCTCTTTCTAAGGACGAACTTAGACAACCTTAGAATGAGACAAACGAGACTAACTTTGGACGAACAAAGACAAACGTTAGTCTCATTCTAAGGTTTGTCTTAGTTCGTCCCAAGTTAGTCTCTTTCTAAGGACGAACTTAGACAGACCTTAGAATGAGACTAACGAGACTAACTTGGGACGAACAAAGACAAACGTTAGTCTCATTCTAAGGTTTGTCAAAGTTCGTCCCAAGTTAGTCTCTTTCTAAGGATGAACTTAGACAAACCTTAGAATGAGACTAACGAGACTAACTTGGGACGAACAAAGACAAACTTAAGTCTCATTCTAAGGTTTGTCTATGTTCGTCCCAAGTTAGTCTCTTTCTAAGGATGAACTTAGACAACCTTAGAATGAGACAAACGAGACTAACTTGGGACGAACATAGACAAACGTTAGTCTCATTCTAAGGTTTGTCTAAGTTCGTCCCATGTTAGTCTCTTTCTAAGGACGAACTTAGACAAACCTTAGAATGAGACGTCCTTAGAAAGAGACTAACGAGACTAACTTGGGACGAACAAAGACAAACTTAAGTCTCATTCTAAGGTTTGTCTAAGTTCGTCCCAAGTTAGTCTCTTTTTAATGACGAACTTAGACAAACCATAGAATGAGACAAACGAGACTAACTTGGGACGAACAAAGACAAACTTAAGTCTCAATCTAAGGTTTGTCTAAGTTCGTCCCAAGTTTGTCTCTTTCTAAGGACGAACTTAGACAAACCTTAGAATGAGACTAACGAGACTAAATTGGGACGAACAAAGACAAACTTAAGTCTCATTCTAAGGTTTGTCTAAGTTCGTCCCAAGTTAGTCTATTTCTAAGGACGAACTTAGACAAACCTTAGAATGAGACTAACGAGACCAACTTGGGACGAACAAAGACAAACTTAAGTCTCATTCTAAGGTTTGTCTAAGTTCGTCCCCAATTTGTCTCTTTCTAAGGACGAACTTAGACAAACCTTAGAATGAGACTAACGAGACTAACTTGGGACGAACAAAGACAAACTTAAGTCTCATTCTAAGGTTTGTCTTACTCATCCCAAGTTAGTCTCTTTCTAAGGACGAACTTAGACAAACCTTAGAATGAGACTAACGAGACTAACTTGGGACGAACAAAGACAAACTTTAGTCTCATTCTAAGTTTTGTCTAAGTTCGTCCCAAGTTAGTCTCTTTTTGAGGACGAACTTAGACAAACCTTAGAATGAGACTAACGAGACAAACTTGGGAGGAACAAAGACAAACTTATGTCTCATTCTAAGGTTTGTCTAAGTTCGTCCCATGTTAGTCTCTTTCTAAGGATGAACTTAGACAAACCTTAGAATGAGACTAACGAGACTAACTTTAGACGAACAAAGACAAACGTTAGTCTCATTCTAAGGTTTGTCTTAGTTCGTCCCAAGTTAGTCTCTTTCTAAGGACGAACTTAGACAGACCTTAGAATGAGACTAACGAGACTAACTTTGGACGAACAAAGACAAACATTAGTCTCATTCTAAGGTTTGTCTTAGTTCGTCCCAAGTTAGTCTCTTTCTAAGGACGAACTTAGACAAACCTTAGAATGAGACTAACCAGACTAACTTGGGACGAACAAAGACAAACGTTAGTCTCATTCTAAGGTTTGTCTAAGTTCGTCCCAACTTAGACTCTTTCTAAGGACGAACTTAGACAAACCTTAGAATGAGACTTACGAGACTAACTTGGGACGAACAAAGACAAACTTAAGTCTCATTCTAAGGTTTGTCTAAGTTCGTCCCAAGTTATTCTCTTTCTAAGGACGAACTTAGACAACCTTAGAATGAGACAAACGAGACTAACTTTGGACGAACAAAGACAAACGTTAGTCTCATTCTAAGGTTTGTCTTAGTTCGTCCCAAGTTAGTCTCTTTCTAAGGACGAACTTAGACAGACCTTAGAATGAGACTAACGAGACTAACTTTGGACGAACAAAGACAAACATTAGTCTCATTCTAAGGTTTGTCTTAGTTCGTCCCAAGTTAGTCTCTTTCTAAGGACGAACTTAGACAAACCTTAGAATGAGACTAACCAGACTAACTTGGGACGAACAAAGACAAACGTTAGTCTCATTCTAAGGTTTGTCTAAGTTCGTCCCAACTTAGACTCTTTCTAAGGACGAACTTAGACAAACCTTAGAATGAGACTTACGAGACTAACTTGGGACGAACAAAGACAAACTTAAGTCTCATTCTAAGGTTTGTCTAAGTTCGTCCCAAGTTATTCTCTTTCTAAGGACGAACTTAGACAACCTTAGAATGAGACAAACGAGACTAACTTTGGACGAACAAAAGACAAACTTAAGTCTCATTCTAAGGTTTGTCTTTGTTCGTCCCAAGTTAGTCTCTTTCTAAGGACGAACTTAGACAACCCTTAGAATGAGACTAACGAGACTAAGTTGGGACGAACAAAGACACACTTAAGTCTCATTCTAAGGTTTGTCTAAGTTCGTCTCAAGTTAGTCTTTTTATAATGAGGAACTTAGACAAACCTTAGAATGAGACTAACGAGACTAACTTTAGACGAACAAAGACAAACGTTAGTCTCATTCTAAGGTTTGTCTTAGTTCGTCCCAAGTTAGTCTCTTTCTAAGGACGAACTTAGACAAACCTTAGAATGAGACTAACGAGACTAACTTGGGACGAACAAAGACAAACTTAAGTCTAATTCTAAGTTTTGTCTAAGTTCGTCCCAAGTTAGTCTCTTTTTAAGGACGAACTTAGACAAACCTTAGAATGAGACTAACGAGACAAACTTGGGACGAACAAAGACAAACTTAAGTCTCATTCTAAGGTTTGTCTAAGTTCGTCCCAAGTTAGTCTCTTTTTAAGGACGAACTTAGACAAACCTTAGAATGAGACTAACGAGACAAACTTGGGACGAACAAAGACAGACTTAAGTCTCATTCTAAGGTTTGTCTAAGTTCGTCCCATGTTAGTCTCTTTCTAAGGACAAACTTAGACAAACCTTAGAATGAGACTAACGAGACTAACTTGGGACGAACAACGACAAACTTAAGTCTCATTCTAAGGTTTGTCTAAGTTCGTCCCAAGTTAGTCTCTTTTTAATGACGAACTTAGACAAACCATAGAATGAGACAAACGAGACTAACTTGGGACGAACAAAGACAAACTTAAGTCTCATTCTAAGGTTTGTCTAAGTTCGTCCCAAGTTAGTCTATTTCTAAGGACGAACTTAGACAAACCTTAGAATGAGACTAATGAGACCAACTTGGGACGAACAAAGACAAACTTAAGTCTCATTCTAAGGTTTGTCTAAGTTCGTCCCCAGTTTGTCTCTTTCTAAGGACGAACTTAGACAAACCTTAGAATGAGACTAACGAGACTAACTTGGGACGAACAAAGACAAACTTAAGTCTCATTCTAAGGTTTGTCTTTGTTCGTCCCAAGTTAGTCTCTTTCTAAGGACGAACTTAGACAACCCTTAGAATGAGTCTAACGAGACTAAGTTGGGACGAACAAAGACAAACTTAAGTCTCATTCTAAGGTTTGTCTAAGTTCGTCCCAGGTTAGTCTTTTTCTAATGAGGAACTTAGACAAACCTTAGAATGAGACTAATGAGACTAACTTTGGACGAACAAAGACAAACGTTAGTCTCATTCTAAGGGTTGTCTTAGTTCGTCCCAAGTTAGTCTCTTTCTAAGGACGAACTTAGACAAACCTTAGAATGAGACTAACGAGACTAACTTGGGACGAACAAAGACAAACTTAAGTCTCATTCTAAGTTTTGTCTAAGTTCGTCCCAAGTTAGTCTCTTTTTAAGGACGAACTTAGACAAACCTTAGAATGAGACTAACGAGACAAACTTGGGACGAACAAAGACAAACTTAAGTCTCATTCTAAGGTTTGTCTAAGTTCGTCCCAAGTTAGTCTCTTTTTAATGACGAACTTAGACAAACCATAGAATGAGACAAACGAGACTAACTTGGGACGAACAAAGACAAACTTAAGTCTCAATCTAAGGTTTGTCTAAGTTCGTCCCAAGTTTGTCTCTTTCTAAGGACGAACTTAGACAAACCTTAGAATGAGACTAACGAGACTAACTTGGGACGAACAAAGACAAACTTAAGTCTCATTCTAAGGTTTGTCTAAGTTCGTCCCAAGTTAGTCTATTTCTAAGGACGAACTTAGACAAACCTTAGAATGAGACTAACGAGACCAACTTAGGACGAACAAAGAAAAACTTAAGTCTCATTCTAAGGTTTGTCTAAGTTCGTCCCATGTTAGTCTCTTTCTAAGGATGAACTTAGACAAACCTTAGAATGAGACTAACGAGACTAACTTTAGACGAACAAAGACAAACGTTAGTCTCATTCTAAGGTTTGTCTTAGTTCGTCCCAAGTTAGTCTCTTTCTAAGGACGAACTTAGACAGACCTTAGAATGAGACTAACGAGACTAACTTTGGACGAACAAAGACAAACATTAGTCTCATTCTAAGGTTTGTCTTAGTTCGTCCCAAGTTAGTCTCTTTCTAAGGACGAACTTAGACAAACCTTAGAATGAGACTAACCAGACTAACTTGGGACGAACAAAGACAAACGTTAGTCTCATTCTAAGGTTTGTCTAAGTTCGTCCCAACTTAGACTCTTTCTAAGGACGAACTTAGACAAACCTTAGAATGAGACTTACGAGACTAACTTGGGACGAACAAAGACAAACTTAAGTCTCATTCTAAGGTTTGTCTAAGTTCGTCCCAAGTTAGTCTCTTTCTAAGGACGAACTTAGACAACCTTAGAATGAGACAAACGAGACTAACTTTGGACGAACAAAGACAAACGTTAGTCTCATTCTAAGGTTTGTCTTAGTTCGTCCCAAGTTAGTCTCTTTCTAAGGACGAACTTAGACAGACCTTAGAATGAGACTAATGAGACTAACTTGGGACGAACAAAGACAAACATTAGTCTCATTCTAAGGTTTGTCTTTGTTCGTCCCAAGTTAGTCTCTTTCTAAGGACGAACTTAGACAACCCTTAGAATGAGACTAACGAGACTAAGTTGGGACGAACAAAGACACACTTAAGTCTCATTCTAAGGTTTGTCTAAGTTCGTCTCAAGTTAGTCTTTTTATAATGAGGAACTTAGACAAACCTTAGAATGAGACTAACGAGACTAACTTTAGACGAACAAAGACAAACGTTAGTCTCATTCTAAGGTTTGTCTTAGTTCGTCCCAAGTTAGTCTCTTTCTAAGGACGAACTTAGACAAACCTTAGAATGAGACTAACGAGACTAACTTGGGACGAACAAAGACAAACTTAAGTCTCATTCTAAGTTTTGTCTAAGTTCGTCCCAAGTTAGTCTCTTTTTAAGGACGAACTTAGACAAACCTTAGAATGAGACTAACGAGACAAACTTGGGACGAACAAAGACAAACTTAAGTCTCATTCTAAGGTTTGTCTAAGTTCGTCCCAAGTTAGTCTCTTTTTAAGGACGAACTTAGACAAACCTTAGAATGAGACTAACGAGACAAACTTGGGACGAACAAAGACAGACTTAAGTCTCATTCTAAGGTTTGTCTAAGTTCGTCCCATGTTAGTCTCTTTCTAAGGACGAACTTAGACAAACCTTAGAATGAGACTAACGAGACAAACTTGGGACGAACAACGACAAACTTAAGTCTCATTCTAAGGTTTGTCTAAGTTCGTCCCAAGTTAGTCTCTTTTTAATGACGAACTTAGACAAACCATAGAATGAGACAAACGAGACTAACTTGGGACGAACAAAGACAAACTTAAGTCTCATTCTAAGGTTTGTCTAAGTTCGTCCCAAGTTAGTCTATTTCTAAGGACGAACTTAGACAAACCTTAGAATGAGACTAATGAGACCAACTTGGGACGAACAAAGACAAACTTAAGTCTCATTCTAAGGTTTGTCTAAGTTCGTCCCCAGTTTGTCTCTTTCTAAGGACGAACTTAGACAAACCTTAGAATGAGACTAACGAGACTAACTTGGGACGAACAAAGACAAACTTAAGTCTCATTCTAAGGTTTGTCTTTGTTCGTCCCAAGTTAGTCTCTTTCTAAGGACGAACTTAGACAACCCTTAGAATGAGTCTAACGAGACTAAGTTGGGACGAACAAAGACAAACTTAAGTCTCATTCTAAGGTTTGTCTAAGTTCGTCCCAGGTTAGTCTTTTTCTAATGAGGAACTTAGACAAACCTTAGAATGAGACTAATGAGACTAACTTTGGACGAACAAAGACAAACGTTAGTCTCATTCTAAGGGTTGTCTTAGTTCGTCCCAAGTTAGTCTCTTTCTAAGGACGAACTTAGACAAACCTTAGAATGAGACTAACGAGACTAACTTGGGACGAACAAAGACAAACTTAAGTCTCATTCTAAGTTTTGTCTAAGTTCGTCCCAAGTTAGTCTCTTTTTAAGGACGAACTTAGACAAACCTTAGAATGAGACTAACGAGACAAACTTGGGACGAACAAAGACAAACTTAAGTCTCATTCTAAGGTTTGTCTAAGTTCGTCCCAAGTTAGTCTCTTTTTAATGACGAACTTAGACAAACCATAGAATGAGACAAACGAGACTAACTTGGGACGAACAAAGACAAACTTAAGTCTCAATCTAAGGTTTGTCTAAGTTCGTCCCAAGTTTGTCTCTTTCTAAGGACGAACTTAGACAAACCTTAGAATGAGACTAACGAGACTAACTTGGGACGAACAAAGACAAACTTAAGTCTCATTCTAAGGTTTGTCTAAGTTCGTCCCAAGTTAGTCTATTTCTAAGGACGAACTTAGACAAACCTTAGAATGAGACTAACGAGACCAACTTAGGACGAACAAAGAAAAACTTAAGTCTCATTCTAAGGTTTGTCTAAGTTCGTCCCCAGTTTGTCTCTTTCTAAGGACGAACTTAGACAAACCTTAGAATGAGACTAACGAGACTAACTTGGGACGAACAAAGACAAACTTAAGTCTCATTCTAAGGTTTGTCTTTGTTCGTCCCAAGTTAGTCTCTTTCTAAGGACGAACTTAGACAACCCTTAGAATGAGACTAACGAGACTAAGTTGGGACGAACAAAGACAAACTTAAGTCTCATTCTAAGGTTTGTCTAAGTTCGTCCCAGGTTAGTCTTTTCTAATGAGGAACTTAGACAAACCTTAGAATGAGACTAATGAGACTAACTTTGGACGAACAAAGACAAACGTTAGTCTCATTCTAAGGTTTGTCTTAGTTCGTCCCAAGTTAGTCTCTTTCTAAGGACGAACTTAGACAAACCTTAGAATGAGACTAACGAGACTAACTTGGGACGAACAAAGACAAACTTAAGTCTCATTCTAAGTTTTGTCTAAGTTCGTCCCAAGTTAGTCTCTTTTTAAGGATGAACTTAGACAAACCTTAGAATGAGACTAACGAGACAAACTTGGGACGAACAAAGACAAACTTAAGTCTCATTCTAAGGTTTGTCTAAGTTCGTCCCATGTTAGTCTCTTTCTAAGGATGAACTTAGACAAACCTTAGAATGAGACTAACGAGACAAACTTTGGACGAACAAAGACAAACGTTAGTCTCATTCTAAGGTTTGTCTTAGTTCGTCCCAAGTTAGTCTCTTTCTAAGGACGAACTTAGACAAACCTTAGAATGAGACTAACGAGACTAACTTGGGACGAACAAAGACAAACTTAAGTTTCATTCTAAGGTTTGTCTAATTCGTCCCATGTTAGTCTCTTTCTAAGGACGAACTTAGACAAACTTTAGAATGAGACTAACGAGACTAACTTTGGACGAACAAAGACAAACGTTAGTCTCATTCTAAGGTTTGTCTTAGTTCGTCCCAAGTTAGTCTCTTTCTAAGGACGAACTTAGACAGACCTTAGAATGAGACTAACGAGACTAACTTGGGACGAACAAAGACAAACGTTAGTCTCACTCTAAGGTTTGTCTAAGTTCGTCCCAAGTTAGTCTCTTTCTAAGGACGAACTTAGACAAACCTTAGAATGAGACTAACAAGACAAACTTGGGACGAACAAAGACAAACATAAGTCTCATTCTAAGGTTAGTCCAAGTTCGTCCCAAGTTAGTCTCTTTCTAAGGACGAACTTACACAAACCTTAGAATGAGACTAACGAGACTAACTTGGGACGAACAAAGACAAACTTAAGTCTCATTCTAAGGTTTGTCTAAGTTCGTCCCAGGTTAGTCTTTTTCTAATGAGGAACTTAGACAAACCTTAGAATGAGACTAATGAGACTAACTTTGGACGAACAAAGACAAACGTTAGTCTCATTCTAAGGGTTGTCTTAGTTCGTCCCAAGTTAGTCTCTTTCTAAGGACGAACTTAGACAAACCTTAGAATGAGACTAACGAGACTAACTTGGGACGAACAAAGACAAACTTAAGTCTCATTCTAAGTTTTGTCTAAGTTCGTCCCAAGTTAGTCTCTTTTTAAGGACGAACTTAGACAAACCTTAGAATGAGACTAACGAGACAAACTTGGGACGAACAAAGACAAACTTAAGTCTCATTCTAAGGTTTGTCTAAGTTCGTCCCAAGTTAGTCTCTTTTTAATGACGAACTTAGACAAACCATAGAATGAGACAAACGAGACTAACTTGGGACGAACAAAGACAAACTTAAGTCTCAATCTAAGGTTTGTCTAAGTTCGTCCCAAGTTTGTCTCTTTCTAAGGACGAACTTAGACAAACCTTAGAATGAGACTAACGAGACTAACTTGGGACGAACAAAGACAAACTTAAGTCTCATTCTAAGGTTTGTCTAAGTTCGTCCCAAGTTAGTCTATTTCTAAGGACGAACTTAGACAAACCTTAGAATGAGACTAACGAGACCAACTTAGGACGAACAAAGAAAAACTTAAGTCTCATTCTAAGGTTTGTCTAAGTTCGTCCCCAGTTTGTCTCTTTCTAAGGACGAACTTAGACAAACCTTAGAATGAGACTAACGAGACTAACTTGGGACGAACAAAGACAAACTTAAGTCTCATTCTAAGGTTTGTCTTTGTTCGTCCCAAGTTAGTCTCTTTCTAAGGACGAACTTAGACAACCCTTAGAATGAGACTAACGAGACTAAGTTGGGACGAACAAAGACAAACTTAAGTCTCATTCTAAGGTTTGTCTAAGTTCGTCCCAGGTTAGTCTTTTCTAATGAGGAACTTAGACAAACCTTAGAATGAGACTAATGAGACTAACTTTGGACGAACAAAGACAAACGTTAGTCTCATTCTAAGGTTTGTCTTAGTTCGTCCCAAGTTAGTCTCTTTCTAAGGACGAACTTAGACAAACCTTAGAATGAGACTAACGAGACTAACTTGGGACGAACAAAGACAAACTTAAGTCTCATTCTAAGTTTTGTCTAAGTTCGTCCCAAGTTAGTCTCTTTTTAAGGATGAACTTAGACAAACCTTAGAATGAGACTAACGAGACAAACTTGGGACGAACAAAGACAAACTTAAGTCTCATTCTAAGGTTTGTCTAAGTTCGTCCCATGTTAGTCTCTTTCTAAGGATGAACTTAGACAAACCTTAGAATGAGACTAACGAGACAAACTTTGGACGAACAAAGACAAACGTTAGTCTCATTCTAAGGTTTGTCTTAGTTCGTCCCAAGTTAGTCTCTTTCTAAGGACGAACTTAGACAAACCTTAGAATGAGACTAACGAGACTAACTTGGGACGAACAAAGACAAACTTAAGTTTCATTCTAAGGTTTGTCTAATTCGTCCCATGTTAGTCTCTTTCTAAGGACGAACTTAGACAAACTTTAGAATGAGACTAACGAGACTAACTTTGGACGAACAAAGACAAACGTTAGTCTCATTCTAAGGTTTGTCTTAGTTCGTCCCAAGTTAGTCTCTTTCTAAGGACGAACTTAGACAGACCTTAGAATGAGACTAACGAGACTAACTTGGGACGAACAAAGACAAACGTTAGTCTCACTCTAAGGTTTGTCTAAGTTCGTCCCAAGTTAGTCTCTTTCTAAGGACGAACTTAGACAAACCTTAGAATGAGACTAACAAGACAAACTTGGGACGAACAAAGACAAACATAAGTCTCATTCTAAGGTTAGTCCAAGTTCGTCCCAAGTTAGTCTCTTTCTAAGGACGAACTTACACAAACCTTAGAATGAGACTAACGAGACTAACTTGGGACGAACAAAGACAAACTTAAGTCTCATTCTAAGGTTTGTCTAAGTTCGTCCCAAGTTGGTCTCTTTTTAATGACGAACTTAGACAAACCATAGAATGAGACAAACGAGACTAACTTGGGACGAACAAAGACAAACTTAAGTCTCAATCTAAGGTTTGTCTAAGTTCGTCCCAAGTTTGTCTCTTTCTAAGGACGAACTTAGACAAACCTTAGAATGAGACTAACGAGACTAACTTGGGACGAACAAAGACAAACTTAAGTCTCATTCTAAGGTTTGTCTAAGTTCGTCCCAAGTTAGTCTATTTCTAAGGACGAACTTAGACAAATCTTAGAATGAGACTAACGAGACCAACTTGGGACGAACAAAGACAAACTTAAGTCTCATTCTAAGGTTTGTCTAAGTTCTTCCCCAGTTTGTCTATTTATAAGGACGAACTTAGACAAACCTTAGAATGAGACTAACGAGACTAACTTGGGACGAACAAAGACAAACTTAAGTCTCATTCCAAGCTTTGTCTTTTTTTGTCCCAAGTTAGTCTCTTTCTAAGGACGAACTTAGACAACCCTTAGAATGAAACTAACGAGACTAAGTTTGGACGAACAAAGACAAACTTTGTCTAAGTTCGTCCCAAGTTAGTCTCTTTCTAAGGACGAACTTAGACAAACCTTAGAATGAGACTAACGAGACCAACTTGGGACGAACAAAGACAAACTTAAGTCTCATTCTAAGGTTTGTCTAAGTTCGTCCCCAGTTTGTCTATTTATAAGGACGAACTTAGACAAACTTTAGAATGAGACTAACGAGACTAACTTTGGACGAACAAAGACAAACGTTAGTCTCATTCTAAGGTTTGTCTTAGTTTGTCCCAAGTTAGTCTCTTTCTAAGGACGAACTTAGACAGACCTTAGAATGAGACTAACGAGACTAACTTGGGACGAACAAAGACAAACATTAGTCTCATTCTAAGGTTTGTCTTAGTTCGTCCCAAGTTAGTCTCTTTCTAAGGACGAACTTAGACAAACCTTAGAATGAGACTAACGAGACTAACTTGGGACGAACAAAGACAAACATAAGTCTCATTCTAAGGTTAGTCCAAGTTCGTCCCAAGTTAGTCTCTTTCTAAGGACGAACTTACACAAACCTTAGAATGAGACTAACGAGACTAACTTGGGACGAACAAAGACAAACTTAAGTCTCATTCTAAGGTTTGTCTAAGTTCGTCCCAAGTTGGTCTCTTTTTAATGACGAACTTAGACAAACCATAGAATGAGACAAACGAGACTAACTTGGGACGAACAAAGACAAACTTAAGTCTCAATCTAAGGTTTGTCTAAGTTCGTCCCAAGTTTGTCTCTTTCTAAGGACGAACTTAGACAAACCTTAGAATGAGACTAACGAGACTAACTTGGGACGAACAAAGACAAACTTAAGTCTCATTCTAAGGTTTGGCTAAGTTCGTCCCATGTTAGTCTCTTTCTAAGGACGAACTTAGACAAACTTTAGAATGAGACTAACGAGACTAACTTTGGACGAACAAAGACAAACGTTAGTCTCATTCTAAGGTTTGTCTAAGTTTGTCCCAAGTTAGTCTCTTTCTAAGGACGAACTTAGACAAACCTTAGAATGAGACAAACGAGACTAACTTGGGACGAACAAAGACAAACGTTAGTCTCATTCTAAGGTTTGTCTAAGTTCGTCCCAAGTTAGTCTCTTTCTAAGGACGAACTTAGACAAACCTTAGAATGAGACTAACGAGACTAACTTGGGACGAATAAAGACAAACGTTAGTCTCATTCTAAGGTTTGTCTTAGTTTGTCCCAAGTTAGTCTCTTTCTAAGGAGGAACTTAGACAACCCTTAGAATGAGACTAACGACACTAACTTGGGACGAACAAAGACAAACTTAAGTCTCATTCTAAGGTTTGTCTAAGTTCGTCCCAAGTTAGTCTCTTTCTAAGGACGAACTTAGACAAACATTAGAATGAGACTAACTAGACCAACTTGGGACGAACAAAGGCAAACTTAAGTCTCATTCTAAGGTTTGTCTTTGTTCGTCCCAAGTTAGTCTCTTTCTAAGGACGAACTTAGACAAACCTTAGAATGAGACTAACGAGACTAACTTGGGACGAACAAAGAGAAATGTTATTCTCATTCTAAGGTTTGTCTAAGTTCGTCCCAAGTTAGTCTCTTTCTATGGACGAACTTAGACAAACCTTAGAATGAGACTAACGAGACTAACTTGGGACGAACAAAGACAAACTTAAGTCTCATTCTAAGGTTTGTCTGAGTTCGACCCAAGTTAGTCTCTTTCTAAGGATGAACTTAGACAAACCTTAGAATGAGACTAACGAACCTAACTTGGGACGAACAAAGACAAACTTAAGTCTCATTCTAAGGTTTGTCTAATTTCGTCCCAAGTTAGTCTCTTTCTAAGGACAAACTTAGACAAACCCTTGAATGAGACTAACGAGACTAACTTGGGACGAACAAAGACAAACTTAAGTCTCATTCTACGGTTTGTGTAAGTTCGTCCCAAGTTAGTCTATTTCTAAGGACGAAATTAGACAAGCCTAAGAATGAGAATAACGAGACTAACTTGGGACGAACAAAGACAAACTTAAGTTTCATTCTAAGGTTTGTCTAAGTTCATCCCAAGTTAGTCTCTTTCTAATGAGGAACTTAGACAAACCTTAGAATGAGATTAACGAGACAAACCTTAGAATGAGATTAACGAGACAAACCTTAGAATGAGACTAACGAGACTAACTTGGGACGAAAAAGACAAATGTTAGTCTCATTCTAAGGTTTGTCTAAGTTTGTCCCAAGTTAGTCTCTTTCTAAGGACGAACTTAGACAAACCTTAGAATGAGACTAACGAGACTAACTTGGGACGAACAAACACAAACTTAAGTCTCATTCTAAGGTTTGTCTTTGTACGTCCCAAGTTAGTCTCTTTCTAAGGACGAACTTAGACAAACCTTAGAATGAGACTAACGAGACTAACTTGGGACGAACAAACACAAACATAAGTCTCATTCTAAGGTTTGTCTAAGTTCGTCCCAAGTTAGTCTCTTTCTAAGGACGAACTGAAACAAACCTTAGAATGAGACTAACGAGACAAAGTTGGGACAAACAAAGACAAACTTAAGTCTCATTCAAAGGTTTGTCTAAGTTCGTCCCAAGTTAGTCTATTTCTAAGGACGAACTTAGACAAACCTTAGAATGAGACTAACGAGACTAACTTGGGACGAACAAAGACAAACTTAAGTCTCATTCTAAGGTTTGTCTAAGTTCGTCCCAAGTTAGTCTCTTTCTAAGGACGAACTTAGACAAACCTTAGAATGAGACTAACGAGACTAACTTGGGACGAACAAAGACAAATGTTAGTCTCATTCTAAGGTTTGTCTAAGTTCGTCCCAAGTTAGTCTCTTTCTATGGACGAACTTAGACAAACCTTAGAATGAGACTAACGAGACTAACTTGGGACGAACAAAGACAAACTTAAGTCTCATTCTAAGGTTTGTCTTTGTTCGTCCCAAGTTAGTCTCTTTCTAAGGACGAACTTAGACAAACCTTAGAATGAGACTAACGAGACTAACTTGGGACGAACAAAGACAAACTTAAGTCTCATTCTAAGGTTTGTCTTTGTTCGTCCCAAGTTAGTCTCTTTCTAAGGACGAACTTAGACAAACCTTAGAATGAGACTAACGAGACTAACTTGGGACGAACAAAGACAAACTTAAGTCTCATTCTAAGGTTTGTCTAAGTTCATCCCAAGTTAGTCTCTTTCTAATGAGGAACTTAGACAAACCTTAGAATGAGACTAACGAGACTAACTTTGGACGAACAAAGACAAACGTTAGTCTCATTCTAAGGTTTGTCTTAGTTCGTCCCAAGTTAGTCTCTTTCTAAGGACGAACTTAGACAAACCTTAAAATGAGACTAACGAGACTAACTTGGGATGAACAAAGACAAACTTAAGTCTCATTCTAAGGTTTGTCTAAGTTCGTCCCAAGTTAGTCTCTTTCTAAGGACGAACTTAGACAAACCATAGAATGAGACTAACGAGACTAAACTTGGGACGAACAAAGACAAACTTAAGTCTCATTCTAAGGTTTGTCTAAGTTCATCCCAAGTTAGTCTCTTTCTAATGAGGAACTTAGACAAACCATAGAATGAGACTAACGAGACTAACTTTGGACGAACAAAGACAAACGTTAGTCTCATTCTAAGGTTTGTCTTAGTTCGTCCCAAGTTAGTCTCTTTCTAAGGACGAACTTAGACAAACCTTAGAATGAGGCTAACGAGACTAACTTGGGACGAACAAAGACAAACTTAAGTCTCATTCTAAGGTTTGTCTTTGTTCGTCCCAAGTTAGTCTCTTTCTAAGGACGAACTTAGACAAACCTTAGAATGAGACTAACGAGACTAACTTGGGACGAACAAAGACAAACTTAAGTCTCATTCTAAGGTTTGTCTAAGTTCATCCCAAGTTAGTCTCTTTCTAATGAGGAACTTAGACAAACCTTAGAATGAGACTAACGAGACAAACTTTGGACGAACAAAGACAAACGTTAGTCTCATTCTAAGGTTTGTCTTAGTTCGTCCCAAGTTAGTCTCTTTCTAAGGACGAACTTAGACAAACCTTAGAATGAGACTAACGAGACTAACTTGGGATGAACAAAGACAAACTTAAGTCTCATTCTTAGGTTTGTCTAAGTTCGTCCCAAGTTAGTCTCTTTCTAAGGACGAACTTAAACAAACCTTAGAATGAGACTAACGAGACAAAGTTGGGACAAACAAAGTCAAACTTAAGTCTCATTCAAAGGTTTGTCTAAGTTCGTCCCAAGTTAGTCTCTTTCTAAGGACGAACTTAGACAAACCTTAGAATGAGACTAACGAGACTAACTTGGGACGAACAAAGACAAACTTAAGTCTCATTCTAAGGTTTGTCTAAGTTCGTCCCAAGTTAGTCTCTTTCTAAGGACGAACTTAGACAAACCTTAGAATGAGACTAACGAGACTAACTTGGGACAAACAAAGACAAATGTTAGTCTCAATCTAAGGTTTGTCTAAGTTCGTCCCAAGTTAGTCTCTTTCTATGGACGAACTTAGAATGAGACTAACGAGACTAACTTGGGACGAACAAAGACAAACTTAAGTCTCATTCTAAGGTTTGTCTTTGTTCGTCCCAAGTTAGTCTCTTTCTAAGGACGAACTTAGACAAACCTTAGAATGAGACTAACGAGACTAACTTGGGACGAACAAAGACAAACTTAAGTCTCATTCTAAAGTTTGTCTTTGTTCGTCCCAAGTTAGTCTCTTTCTAAGGACGAACTTAGACAAACCTTAGAATGAGACTAACGAGACTAACTTGGGACGAACAAAGACAAACTTAAGTCTCATTCTAAGGTTTGTCTAAGTTCATCCCAAGTTAGTCTCTTTCTAATGAGGAACTTAGACAAACCTTAGAATGAGACTAACGAGACTAACTTTGGACGAACAAAGACAAACGTTAGTCTCATTCTAAGGTTTGTCTTAGTTCGTCCCAAGTTAGTCTCTTTCTAAGGACGAACTTAGACAAACCTTAGAATGAGACTAACGAGACTGACTTGGGATGAACAAAGACAAACTTAAGTCTCATTCTAAGGTTTGTCTAAGTTCGTCCCAAGTTAGTCTCTTTCTAAGGACGAACTTAGACAAACC
Source organism: Rhodiola kirilowii (assembly GCA_033675215.1). Classification (NCBI taxonomy): domain Eukaryota; kingdom Viridiplantae; phylum Streptophyta; class Magnoliopsida; order Saxifragales; family Crassulaceae; genus Rhodiola; species Rhodiola kirilowii. The sequence continues at coordinate 514,802 of JAUCNB010000016.1, forward strand.
TTAGAATGAGACTAACGAGCCTAACTTTGGACGAACAAAGACAAACGTTAGTCTCATTCTAAGGTTTGTCTTAGTTCGTCCCAAATTAGTCTCTTTCTAAGGACGAACTTAGACAAACCTTAGAATGAGACTAACGAGCCTAACTTTGGACGAACAAAGACAAATGTTAGTCTCACTCTAAGGTTTGTCTAAGTTCGTCCCAAGTTAGTCTCTTTCTAAGGACGAACTTAGACAAACCTTAGAATGAGACTAACAAGACAAACTTGGGACGAACAAGGACAAACATAAGTCTCATTCTAAGGTTAGTCCAAGTTCGTCCCAAGTTAGTCTCTTTCTAAGGACGAACTTACACAAACCTTAGAATGAGACTAACGAGCCTAACTTGGGACGAACAAAGACAAACTTAAGTCTCATTCTAAGGTTTGTCTAAGTTCGTCCCAAGTTGGTCTCTTTTTAATGACGAACTTAGACAAACCATAGAATGAGACAAACGAGACTAACTTGGGACGAACAAAGACAAACTTAAGTCTCATTCTAAGGTTTGTGTAAGTTCGTCCCAAGTTTGTCTCTTTCTAAGGACGAACTTAGACAAACCTTAGAATGAGACTAACGAGACTGACTTGGGACGAACAAAGACAAACGTTAGTCTCATTCTAAGGTTTGTCTTAGTTCGTCCCAAGTTAGTCTCTTTCTAAGGACGAACTTAGACAAACCTTAGAATGAGACTAACGAGACTGACTTGGGATGAACAAAGACAAACTTAAGTCTCATTCTAAGGTTTGTCTAAGTTCGTCCCAAGTTAGTCTCTTTCTAAGGACGAACTTAGACAAACCTTAGAATGAGACTAACGAGCCTAACTTTGGACGAACAAAGACAAACGTTAGTCTCATTCTAAGGTTTGTCTTAGTTCGTCCCAAATTAGTCTCTTTCTAAGGACGAACTTAGACAAACCTTAGAATGAGACTAACGAGCCTAACTTTGGACGAACAAAGACAAATGTTAGTCTCACTCTAAGGTTTGTCTAAGTTCGTCCCAAGTTAGTCTCTTTCTAAGGACGAACTTAGACAAACCTTAGAATGAGACTAACAAGACAAACTTGGGACGAACAAGGACAAACTTAAGTCTCATTCTAAGGTTAGTCCAAGTTCGTCCCAAGTTAGTCTCTTTCTAATGAGGAACTTAGACAAACCTTAGAATGAGATTAACGAGACTAACTTTGGACGAACAAAGACAAACGTTAGTCTCATTCTAAGGTTTGTCTTAGTTCGTCCCAAGTTAGTCTCTTTCTAAGGACGAATTAGACAAACCTTAGAATGAGACTAACGAGACTAACTTGGGACGAACAAAGACAAATGTTAGTCTCATTCTAAGGTTTGTCTAAGTTTGTCCCAAGTTAGTCTCTTTCTAAGGACGAACTTAGACAAACCTTAGAATGAGACTAACGAGACTAACTTGGGACGAACAAACACAAACTTAAGTCTCATTCTAAGGTTTGTCTAAGTTCGTCCCAAGTTAGTCTCTTTCTAAGGACGAACTGAAACAAACCTTAGAATGAGACTAACGAGACAAAGTTGGGACAAACAAAGACAAACTTAAGTCTCATTCAAAGGTTTGTCTAAGTTCGTCCCAAGTTAGTCTCTTTCTAAGGACGAACTTAGACAAACCTTAGAATGAGACTAACGAGACTAACTTGGGACGAACAAAGACAAACTTAAGTCTCATTCTAAGGTTTGTCTAAGTTCGTCCCAAGTTAGTCTCTTTCTAAGGACGAACTTAGACAAACCTTAGAATGAGACTAACGAGACTAACTTGGGACAAACAAAGACAAATGTTAGTCTCATTCTAAGGTTTGTCTAAGTTCGTCCCAAGTTAGTCTCTTTCTATGGACGAACTTAGACAAACCTAAGAATGAGACTAACGAGACTAACTTGGGACGAACAAAGACAAACTTAAGTCTCATTCTAAGGTTTTTCTTTGTTCGTCCCAAGTTAGTCTCTTTCTAAGGACGAACTTAGACAAACCTTAGAATGAGACTAACGAGACTAACTTGGGACGAACAAAGACAAACTTAAGTCTCATTCTAAGGTTTGTCTTTGTTCGTCCCAAGTTAGTCTCTTTCTAAGGACGAACTTAGACAAACCTTAGAATGAGACTAACGAGACTAACTTGGGACGAACAAAGACAAACTTAAGTCTCATTCTAAGGTTTGTCTAAGTTCATCCCAAGTTAGTCTCTTTCTATTGAGGAACTTAGACAAACCTTAGAATGAGACTAACGAGACTAACTTTGGACGAACAAAGACAAACGTTAGTCTCATTCTAAGGTTTGTCTTAGTTCGTCCCAAGTTAGTCTCTTTCTAAGGACGAACTTAGACAAACCTTAGAATGAGACTAACGAGACTAACTTGGGATGAACAAAGACAAACTTAAGTCTCATTCTAAGGTTTGTCTAAGTTCGTCCCAAGTTAGTCTCTTTCTAAGGACGAACTTAGACAAACCTTAGAATGAGACTAACGAGACTAAACTTGGGACGAACAAAGACAAACTTAAGTCTCATTCTAAGGTTTGTCTAAGTTCATCCCAAGTTAGTCTCTTTCTAATGAGGAACTTAGACAAACCTTAGAATGAGACTAACGAGACTAACTTTGGACGAACAAAGACAAACGTTAGTCTCATTCTAAGGTTTGTCTTAGTTCGTCCCAAGTTAGTCTCTTTCTAAGGACGAACTTAGACAAACCTTAGAATGAGGCTAACGAGACTAACTTGGGACGAACAAAGACAAACTTAAGTCTCATTCTAAGGTTTGTCTTTGTTCGTCCCAAGTTAGTCTCTTTCTAAGGACGAACTTAGACAAACCTTAGAATGAGACTAACGAGACTAACTTGGGACGAACAAAGACAAACTTAAGTCTCATTCTAAGGTTTGTCTAAGTTCATCCCAAGTTAGTCTCTTTCTAATGAGGAACTTAGACAAACCTTAGAATGAGACTAACGAGACTAACTTTGGACGAACAAAGACAAACGTTAGTCTCATTCTAAGGTTTGTCTTAGTTCGTCCCAAGTTAGTCTCTTTCTAAGGACGAACTTAGACAAACCTTAGAATGAGACTAACGAGACTAACTTGGGATGAACAAAGACAAACTTAAGTCTCATTCTTAGGTTTGTCTAAGTTCGTCCCAAGTTAGTCTCTTTCTAAGGACGAACTTAAACAAACCTTAGAATGAGACTAACGAGACAAAGTTGGGACAAACAAAGTCAAACTTAAGTCTCATTCAAAGGTTTGTCTAAGTTCGTCCCAAGTTAGTCTCTTTCTAAGGACGAACTTAGACAAACCTTAGAATGAGACAAACGAGACTAACTTGGGACAAACAAAGACAAACTTAAGTCTCATTCTAAGGTTTGTCTAAGTTCGTCCCAAGTTAGTCTCTTTCTAAGGACGAACTTAGACAAACCTTAGAATGAGACTAACGAGACTAACTTGGGACAAACAAAGACAAATGTTAGTCTCAATCTAAGGTTTGTCTAAGTTCGTCCCAAGTTAGTCTCTTTCTATGGACGAACTTAGACAAACCTAAGAATGAGACTAACGAGACTAACTTGGGACGAACAAAGACAAACTTAAGTCTCATTCTAAGGTTTGTCTTTGTTCGTCCCAAGTTAGTCTCTTTCTAAGGACGAACTTAGACAAACCTTAGAATGAGACTAACGAGACTAACTTGGGACGAACAAAGACAAACTTAAGTCTCATTCTAAAGTTTGTCTTTGTTCGTCCCAAGTTAGTCTCTTTCTAAGGACGAACTTAGACAAACCTTAGAATGAGACTAACGAGACTAACTTGGGACGAACAAAGACAAACTTAAGTCTCATTCTAAGGTTTGTCTAAGTTCATCCCAAGTTAGTCTCTTTCTAATGAGGAACTTAGACAAACCTTAGAATGAGACTAACGAGACTGACTTGGGATGAACAACGACAAACTTAAGTCTCATTCTAAGGTTTGTCTAAGTTCGTCCCAAGTTAGTCTCTTTCTAAGGACGAACTTAGACAAACCTTAGAATGAGACTAACGAGCCTAACTTTGGACGAACAAAGACAAACGTTAGTCTCATTCTAAGGTTTGTCTTAGTTCGTCCCAAGTTAGTCTCTTTCTAAGGACGAACTTAGACAAACCTTAGAATGAGACTAACGAGCCTAACTTTGGACGAACAAAGACAAACGTTAGTCTCACTCTAAGGTTTGTCTAAGTTCGTCCCAAGTTAGTCTCTTTCTAAGGACGAACTTAGACAAACCTTAGAATGAGACTAACAAGACAAACTTGGGACGAACAAGGACAAACATAAGTCTCATTCTAAGGTTAGTCCAAGTTCGTCCCAAGTTAGTCTCTTTCTAAGGACGAACTTACACAAACCTTAGAATGAGACTAACGAGCCTAACTTGGGACGAACAAAGACAAACTTAAGTCTCATTCTAAGGTTTGTCTAAGTTCGTCCCAAGTTGGTCTCTTTTTAATGACGAACTTAGACAAACCATAGAATGAGACAAACGAGACTAACTTGGGACGAACAAAGACAAACTTAAGTCTCATTCTAAGGTTTATCTAAGTTCGTCCCAAGTTAGTCTCTTTCTAAGGACGAACTTAGACAAACCTTAGAATGAGACTAACGGGACTAAACTTGGGACGAACAAAGACAAACTTAAGTCTCTTTCTAAGGTTTGTCTAAGTTTGTCCCAAGTTAGTCTCTTTCTAAGGACGAACTTAGACAAACCTTAGAATGAGACAAACGAGACTAACTTGGGACGAACAAAGACAAACGTTAGTCTCATTCTTAGATTTGTCTAAGTTCGTCCCAAGTTAGTCTCTTTCTAAGGACGAACTTAGACAAACCTTAGAATGAGACTAACGAGACTAACTTGGGACGAACAAAGACAAACTTAAGTCTCATTCTAAGGTTTGTGTAAGTTCGTCCCAAGTTAGTCTATTTCTAAGGACGAAATTAGACAAGCCTAAGAATGAGAATAACGAGACTAACTTGGGACGAACAAAGACAAACTTAAGTTTCATTCTAAGGTTTGTCTAAGTTCATCCCAAGTTAGTCTCTTTCTAATGAGGAACTTAGACAAACCTTAGAATGAGATTAACGAGACTAACTTTGGACGAACAAAGACAAACGTTAGTCTCATTCTAAGGTTTGTCTTAGTTCGTCCCAAGTTAGTCTCTTTCTAAGGACGAATTAGACAAACCTTAGAATGAGACTAACGAGACTAACTTGGGACGAACAAAGACAAATGTTAGTCTCATTCTAAGGTTTGTCTAAGTTTGTCCCAAGTTAGTCTCTTTCTAAGGACGAACTTAGAAAAACCTTAGAATGAGACTAACGAGACTAACTTGGGACGAACAAACACAAACTTAAGTCTCATTCTAAGGTTTGTCTAAGTTCGTCCCAAGTTAGTCTCTTTCTAAGGACGAACTGAAACAAACCTTAGAATGAGACTAACGAGACAAAGTTGGGACAAACAAAGACAAACTTAAGTCTCATTCAAAGGTTTGTCTAAGTTCGTCCCAAGTTAGTCTCTTTCTAAGGACGAACTTAGACAAACCTTAGAATGAGACTAACGAGACTAACTTGGGACGAACAAAGACAAACTTAAGTCTCATTCTAAGGTTTGTCTAAGTTCGTCCCAAGTTAGTCTTATTCTAAGGACGAACTTAGACAAACCTTAGAATGAGACTAACGAGACTAACTTGGGACAAACAAAGACAAATGTTAGTCTCATTCTAAGGTTTGTCTAAGTTCGTCCCAAGTTAGTCTCTTTCTATGGACGAACTTAGACAAACCTAAGAATGAGACTAACGAGACTAACTTGGGACGAACAAAGACAAACTTAAGTCTCATTCTAAGGTTTGTCTAAGTTCATCCCAAGTTAGTCTCTTTCTAATGAGAAACTTAGACAAACCTTAGAATGAGATTAACGAGACTAACTTTGGACGAACAAAGACAAACGTTAGTCTCATTCTAAGGTTTGTCTTAGTTCGTCCCAAGTTAGTCTCTTTCTAAGGACGAATTAGACAAACCTTAGAATGAGACTAACGAGACTAACTTGGGACGAACAAAGACAAATGTTAGTCTCATTCTAAGGTTTGTCTAAGTTTGTCCCAAGTTAGTCTCTTTCTAAGGACGAACTTAGACAAACCTTAGAATGAGACTAACGAGACTAACTTGGGACGAACAAACACAAACTTAAGTCTCATTCTAAGGTTTGTCTAAGTTCGTCCCAAGTTAGTCTCTTTCAAAGGACGAACTTAGACAAACCTTAGAATGAGACTAACGAGACTAACTTGGGACGAACAAAGACAAACGTTAGTCTCATTCTAAGGTTTGTCTAAGTTCATCCCAAGTTAGTCTCTTTCTAATGAGGAACTTAGACAAACCTTAGAATGAGACTAACGAGACAAACTTTGGACGAACAAAGACAAACGTTAGTCTCATTCTAAGGTTTGTCTTAGTTCGTCCCAAGTTAGTCTCTTTCTAAGGACGAACTTAGACAAACCTTAGAATGAGACTAACGAGACTAACTTGGGATGAACAAAGACAAACTTAAGTCTCATTCTTAGGTTTGTCTAAGTTCGTCCCAAGTTAGTCTCTTTCTAAGGACGAACTTAAACAAACCTTAGAATGAGACTAACGAGACAAAGTTGGGACAAACAAAGTCAAACTTAAGTCTCATTCAAAGGTTTGTCTAAGTTCGTCCCAAGTTAGTCTCTTTCTAAGGACGAACTTAGACAAACCTTAGAATGAGACTAACGAGACTAACTTGGGACGAACAAAGACAAACTTAAGTCTCATTCTAAGGTTTGTCTAAGTTCGTCCCAAGTTAGTCTCTTTCTAAGGACGAACTTAGACAAACCTTAGAATGAGACTAACGAGACTAACTTGGGACAAACAAAGACAAATGTTAGTCTCAATCTAAGGTTTGTCTAAGTTCGTCCCAAGTTAGTCTCTTTCTATGGACGAACTTAGAATGAGACTAACGAGACTAACTTGGGACGAACAAAGAGAAACTTAAGTCTCATTCTAAGGTTTGTCTTTGTTCGTCCCAAGTTAGTCTCTTTCTAAGGACGAACTTAGACAAACCTTAGAATGAGACTAACGAGACTAACTTGGGACGAACAAAGACAAACTTAAGTCTCATTCTAAAGTTTGTCTTTGTTCGTCCCAAGTTAGTCTCTTTCTAAGGACGAACTTAGACAAACCTTAGAATGAGACTAACGAGACTAACTTGGGACGAACAAAGACAAACTTAAGTCTCATTCTAAGGTTTGTCTAAGTTCATCCCAAGTTAGTCTCTTTCTAATGAGGAACTTAGACAAACCTTAGAATGAGACTAACGAGACTAACTTTGGACGAACAAAGACAAACGTTAGTCTCATTCTAAGGTTTGTCTTAGTTCGTCCCAAGTTAGTCTCTTTCTAAGGACGAACTTAGACAAACCTTAGAATGAGACTAACGAGACTGACTTGGGATGAACAAAGACAAACTTAAGTCTCATTCTAAGGTTTGTCTAAGTTCGTCCCAAGTTAGTCTCTTTCTAAGGACGAACTTAGACAAACCTTAGAATGAGACTAACGAGCCTAACTTTGGACGAACAAAGACAAACGTTAGTCTCATTCTAAGGTTTGTCTTAGTTCGTCCCAAATTAGTCTCTTTCTAAGGACGAACTTAGACAAACCTTAGAATGAGACTAACGAGCCTAACTTTGGACGAACAAAGACAAATGTTAGTCTCACTCTAAGGTTTGTCTAAGTTCGTCCCAAGTTAGTCTCTTTCTAAGGACGAACTTAGACAAACCTTAGAATGAGACTAACAAGACAAACTTGGGACGAACAAGGACAAACATAAGTCTCATTCTAAGGTTAGTCCAAGTTCGTCCCAAGTTAGTCTCTTTCTAAGGACGAACTTACACAAACCTTAGAATGAGACTAACGAGCCTAACTTGGGACGAACAAAGACAAACTTAAGTCTCATTCTAAGGTTTGTCTAAGTTCGTCCCAAGTTGGTCTCTTTTTAATGACGAACTTAGACAAACCATAGAATGAGACAAACGAGACTAACTTGGGACGAACAAAGACAAACTTAAGTCTCATTCTAAGGTTTGTGTAAGTTCGTCCCAAGTTTGTCTCTTTCTAAGGACGAACTTAGACAAACCTTAGAATGAGACTAACGAGACTGACTTGGGACGAACAAAGACAAACTTAAGTCTCATTCTAAGGTTTGTCTAAGTTCGTCCCAAGTTAGTCTCTTTCTAAGGACGAACTTAGACAAACCTTAGAATGAGACTAACGAGCCTAACTTTGGACGAACAAAGACAAACGTTAGTCTCATTCTAAGGTTTGTCTTAGTTCGTCCCAAATTAGTCTCTTTCTAAGGACGAACTTAGACAAACCTTAGAATGAGACTAACGAGCCTAACTTTGGACGAACAAAGACAAATGTTAGTCTCACTCTAAGGTTTGTCTAAGTTCGTCCCAAGTTAGTCTCTTTCTAAGGACGAACTTAGACAAACCTTAGAATGAGACTAACAAGACAAACTTGGGACGAACAAGGACAAACTTAAGTCTCATTCTAAGGTTAGTCCAAGTTCGTCCCAAGTTAGTCTCTTTCTAATGAGGAACTTAGACAAACCTTAGAATGAGATTAACGAGACTAACTTTGGACGAACAAAGACAAACGTTAGTCTCATTCTAAGGTTTGTCTTAGTTCGTCCCAAGTTAGTCTCTTTCTAAGGACGAATTAGACAAACCTTAGAATGAGACTAACGAGACTAACTTGGGACGAACAAAGACAAATGTTAGTCTCATTCTAAGGTTTGTCTAAGTTTGTCCCAAGTTAGTCTCTTTCTAAGGACGAACTTAGACAAACCTTAGAATGAGACTAACGAGACTAACTTGGGACGAACAAACACAAACTTAAGTCTCATTCTAAGGTTTGTCTAAGTTCGTCCCAAGTTAGTCTCTTTCTAAGGACGAACTGAAACAAACCTTAGAATGAGACTAACGAGACAAAGTTGGGACAAACAAAGACAAACTTAAGTCTCATTCAAAGGTTTGTCTAAGTTCGTCCCAAGTTAGTCTCTTTCTAAGGACGAACTTAGACAAACCTTAGAATGAGACTAACGAGACTAACTTGGGACGAACAAAGACAAACTTAAGTCTCATTCTAAGGTTTGTCTAAGTTCGTCCCAAGTTAGTCTCTTTCTAAGGACGAACTTAGACAAACCTTAGAATGAGACTAACGAGACTAACTTGGGACAAACAAAGACAAATGTTAGTCTCATTCTAAGGTTTGTCTAAGTTCGTCCCAAGTTAGTCTCTTTCTATGGACGAACTTAGACAAACCTAAGAATGAGACTAACGAGACTAACTTGGGACGAACAAAGACAAACTTAAGTCTCATTCTAAGGTTTGTCTTTGTTCGTCCCAAGTTAGTCTCTTTCTAAGGACGAACTTAGACAAACCTTAGAATGAGACTAACGAGACTAACTTGGGACGAACAAAGACAAACTTAAGTCTCATTCTAAGGTTTGTCTTTGTTCGTCCCAAGTTAGTCTCTTTCTAAGGACGAACTTAGACAAACCTTAGAATGAGACTAACGAGACTAACTTGGGACGAACAAAGACAAACTTAAGTCTCATTCTAAGGTTTGTCTAAGTTCATCCCAAGTTAGTCTCTTTCTATTGAGGAACTTAGACAAACCTTAGAATGAGACTAACGAGACTAACTTTGGACGAACAAAGACAAACGTTAGTCTCATTCTAAGGTTTGTCTTAGTTCGTCCCAAGTTAGTCTCTTTCTAAGGACGAACTTAGACAAACCTTAGAATGAGACTAACGAGACTAACTTGGGATGAACAAAGACAAACTTAAGTCTCATTCTAAGGTTTGTCTAAGTTCGTCCCAAGTTAGTCTCTTTCTAAGGACGAACTTAGACAAACCTTAGAATGAGACTAACGAGACTAAACTTGGGACGAACAAAGACAAACTTAAGTCTCATTCTAAGGTTTGTCTAAGTTCATCCCAAGTTAGTCTCTTTCTAATGAGGAACTTAGACAAACCTTAGAATGAGACTAACGAGACTAACTTTGGACGAACAAAGACAAACGTTAGTCTCATTCTAAGGTTTGTCTTAGTTCGTCCCAAGTTAGTCTCTTTCTAAGGACGAACTTAGACAAACCTTAGAATGAGGCTAACGAGACTAACTTGGGACGAACAAAGACAAACTTAAGTCTCATTCTAAGGTTTGTCTTTGTTCGTCCCAAGTTAGTCTCTTTCTAAGGACGAACTTAGACAAACCTTAGAATGAGACTAACGAGACTAACTTGGGACGAACAAAGACAAACTTAAGTCTCATTCTAAGGTTTGTCTAAGTTCATCCCAAGTTAGTCTCTTTCTAATGAGGAACTTAGACAAACCTTAGAATGAGACTAACGAGACTAACTTTGGACGAACAAAGACAAACGTTAGTCTCATTCTAAGGTTTGTCTTAGTTCGTCCCAAGTTAGTCTCTTTCTAAGGACGAACTTAGACAAACCTTAGAATGAGACTAACGAGACTAACTTGGGATGAACAAAGACAAACTTAAGTCTCATTCTTAGGTTTGTCTAAGTTCGTCCCAAGTTAGTCTCTTTCTAAGGACGAACTTAAACAAACCTTAGAATGAGACTAACGAGACAAAGTTGGGACAAACAAAGTCAAACTTAAGTCTCATTCAAAGGTTTGTCTAAGTTCGTCCCAAGTTAGTCTCTTTCTAAGGACGAACTTAGACAAACCTTAGAATGAGACAAACGAGACTAACTTGGGACGAACAAAGACAAACTTAAGTCTCATTCTAAGGTTTGTCTAAGTTCGTCCCAAGTTAGTCTCTTTCTAAGGACGAACTTAGACAAACCTTAGAATGAGACTAACGAGACTAACTTGGGACAAACAAAGACAAATGTTAGTCTCAATCTAAGGTTTGTCTAAGTTCGTCCCAAGTTAGTCTCTTTCTATGGACGAACTTAGACAAACCTAAGAATGAGACTAACGAGACTAACTTGGGACGAACAAAGACAAACTTAAGTCTCATTCTAAGGTTTGTCTTTGTTCGTCCCAAGTTAGTCTCTTTCTAAGGACGAACTTAGACAAACCTTAGAATGAGACTAACGAGACTAACTTGGGACGAACAAAGACAAACTTAAGTCTCATTCTAAAGTTTGTCTTTGTTCGTCCCAAGTTAGTCTCTTTCTAAGGACGAACTTAGACAAACCTTAGAATGAGACTAACGAGACTAACTTGGGACGAACAAAGACAAACTTAAGTCTCATTCTAAGGTTTGTCTAAGTTCATCCCAAGTTAGTCTCTTTCTAATGAGGAACTTAGACAAACCTTAGAATGAGACTAACGAGACTAACTTTGGACGAACAAAGACAAACGTTAGTCTCATTCTAAGGTTTGTCTTAGTTCGTCCCAAGTTAGTCTCTTTCTAAGGACGAACTTAGACAAACCTTAGAATGAGACTAACGAGACTGACTTGGGATGAACAACGACAAACTTAAGTCTCATTCTAAGGTTTGTCTAAGTTCGTCCCAAGTTAGTCTCTTTCTAAGGACGAACTTAGACAAACCTTAGAATGAGACTAACGAGCCTAACTTTGGACGAACAAAGACAAACGTTAGTCTCATTCTAAGGTTTGTCTTAGTTCGTCCCAAGTTAGTCTCTTTCTAAGGACGAACTTAGACAAACCTTAGAATGAGACTAACGAGCCTAACTTTGGACGAACAAAGACAAACGTTAGTCTCACTCTAAGGTTTGTCTAAGTTCGTCCCAAGTTAGTCTCTTTCTAAGGACGAACTTAGACAAACCTTAGAATGAGACTAACAAGACAAACTTGGGACGAACAAGGACAAACATAAGTCTCATTCTAAGGTTAGTCCAAGTTCGTCCCAAGTTAGTCTCTTTCTAAGGACGAACTTACACAAACCTTAGAATGAGACTAACGAGCCTAACTTGGGACGAACAAAGACAAACTTAAGTCTCATTCTAAGGTTTGTCTAAGTTCGTCCCAAGTTGGTCTCTTTTTAATGACGAACTTAGACAAACCATAGAATGAGACAAACGAGACTAACTTGGGACGAACAAAGACAAACTTAAGTCTCATTCTAAGGTTTATCTAAGTTCGTCCCAAGTTAGTCTCTTTCTAAGGACGAACTTAGACAAACCTTAGAATGAGACTAACGGGACTAAACTTGGGACGAACAAAGACAAACTTAAGTCTCTTTCTAAGGTTTGTCTAAGTTTGTCCCAAGTTAGTCTCTTTCTAAGGACGAACTTAGACAAACCTTAGAATGAGACAAACGAGACTAACTTGGGACGAACAAAGACAAACGTTAGTCTCATTCTTAGATTTGTCTAAGTTCGTCCCAAGTTAGTCTCTTTCTAAGGACGAACTTAGACAAACCTTAGAATGAGACTAACGAGACTAACTTGGGACGAACAAAGACAAACTTAAGTCTCATTCTAAGGTTTGTGTAAGTTCGTCCCAAGTTAGTCTATTTCTAAGGACGAAATTAGACAAGCCTAAGAATGAGAATAACGAGACTAACTTGGGACGAACAAAGACAAACTTAAGTTTCATTCTAAGGTTTGTCTAAGTTCATCCCAAGTTAGTCTCTTTCTAATGAGGAACTTAGACAAACCTTAGAATGAGATTAACGAGACTAACTTTGGACGAACAAAGACAAACGTTAGTCTCATTCTAAGGTTTGTCTTAGTTCGTCCCAAGTTAGTCTCTTTCTAAGGACGAATTAGACAAACCTTAGAATGAGACTAACGAGACTAACTTGGGACGAACAAAGACAAATGTTAGTCTCATTCTAAGGTTTGTCTAAGTTTGTCCCAAGTTAGTCTCTTTCTAAGGACGAACTTAGAAAAACCTTAGAATGAGACTAACGAGACTAACATGGGACGAACAAACACAAACTTAAGTCTCATTCTAAGGTTTGTCTAAGTTCGTCCCAAGTTAGTCTCTTTCTAAGGACGAACTTAAACAAACCTTAGAATGAGACTAACGAGACAAAGTTGGGACAAACAAAGACAAACTTAAGTCTCATTCAAAGGTTTGTCTAAGTTCGTCCCAAGTTAGTCTCTTTCTAAGGACGAACTTAGACAAACCTTAGAATGAGACTAACGAGACTAACTTGGGACGAACAAAGACAAACTTAAGTCTCATTCTAAGGTTTGTCTAAGTTCGTCCCAAGTTAGTCTCTTTCTAAGGACGAACTTAGACAAACCTTAGAATGAGACTAACGAGACTAACTTGGGACAAACAAAGACAAATGTTAGTCTCATTCTAAGGTTTGTCTAAGTTCGTCCCAAGTTAGTCTCTTTCTATGGACGAACTTAGACAAACCTAAGAATGAGACTAACGAGACTAACTTGGGACGAACAAAGACAAACTTAAGTCTCATTCTAAGGTTTGTCTAAGTTCATCCCAAGTTAGTCTCTTTCTAATGAGGAACTTAGACAAACCTTAGAATGAGATTAACGAGACTAACTTTGGACGAACAAAGACAAACGTTAGTCTCATTCTAAGGTTTGTCTTAGTTCGTCCCAAGTTAGTCTCTTTCTAAGGACGAATTAGACAAACCTTAGAATGAGACTAACGAGACTAACTTGGGACGAACAAAGACAAATGTTAGTCTCATTCTAAGGTTTGTCTAAGTTTGTCCCAAGTTAGTCTCTTTCTAAGGACGAACTTAGACAAACCTTAGAATGAGACTAACGAGACTAACTTGGGACGAACAAACACAAACTTAAGTCTCATTCTAAGGTTTGTCTAAGTTCGTCCCAAGTTAGTCTCTTTCTAAGGACGAACTGAAACAAACCTTAGAATGAGACTAACGAGACAAAGTTGGGACAAACAAAGACAAACTTAAGTCTCATTCCAAGGTTTGTCTAAGTTCGTCCCAAGTTAGTCTCTTTCTAAGGACGAACTTAGACAAACCTTAGAATGAGACTAACGAGACTAACTTGGGACGAACAAAGACAAACTTAAGTCTCATTCTAAGGTTTGTCTAAGTTCGTCCCAAGTTAGTCTCTTTCTAAGGACGAACTTAGACAAACCTTAGAATGAGACTAACGAGACTAACTTGGGACAAACAAAGACAAATGTTAGTCTTATTCTAAGGTTTGTCTAAGTTCGTCCCAAGTTAGTCTCTTTCTATGGACGAACTTAGACAAACCTAAGAATGAGACTAACGAGACTAACTTGGGACGAACAAAGACAAACTTAAGTCTCATTCTAAGGTTTGTCTTTGTTCGTCCCAAGTTAGTCTCTTTCTAAGGACGAACTTAGACAAACCTTAGAATGAGACTAACGAGACTAACTTGGGACGAACAAAGACAAACTTAAGTCTCATTCTAAGGTTTGTCTTTGTTCGTCCCAAGTTAGTCTCTTTCTAAGGACGAACTTAGACAAACCTTAGAATGAGACTAACGAGACTAACTTGGGACGAACAAAGACAAACTTAAGTCTCATTCTAAGGTTTGTCTAAGTTCATCCCAAGTTAGTCTCTTTCTAATGAGGAACTTAGACAAACCTTAGAATGAGACTAACGAGACTAACTTTGGACGAACAAAGACAAACGTTAGTCTCATTCTAAGGTTTGTCTTAGTTCGTCCCAAGTTAGTCTCTTTCTAAGGACGAACTTAGACAAACCTTAGAATGAGACTAACGAGACTAACTTGGGATGAACAAAGACAAACTTAAGTCTAATTCTAAGGTTTGTCTAAGTTCGTCCCAAGTTAGTCTCTTTCTAAGGACGAACTTAGACAAACCTTAGAATGAGACTAACGAGACTAAACTTGGGACGAACAAAGACAAACTTAAGTCTCATTCTAAGGTTTGTCTAAGTTCATCCCAAGTTAGTCTCTTTCTAATGAGGAACTTAGACAAACCTTAGAATGAGACTAACGAGACTAACTTTGGACGAACAAAGACAAACGTTAGTCTCATTCTAAGGTTTGTCTTAGTTCGTCCCAAGTTAGTCTCTTTCTAAGGACGAACTTAGACAAACCTTAGAATGAGGCTAACGAGACTAACTTGGGACGAACAAAGACAAACTTAAGTCTCATTCTAAGGTTTGTCTTTGTTCGTCCCAAGTTAGTCTCTTTCTAAGGACGAACTTAGACAAACCTTAGAATGAGACTAACGAGACTAACTTGGGACGAACAAAGACAAACTTAAGTCTCATTCTAAGGTTTGTCTAAGTTCATCCCAAGTTAGTCTCTTTCTAATGAGGAACTTAGACAAACCTTAGAATGAGACTAACGAGACTAACTTTGGACGAACAAAGACAAACGTTAGTCTCATTCTAAGGTTTGTCTTAGTTCGTCCCAAGTTAGTCTCTTTCTAAGGACGAACTTAGACAAACCTTAGAATGAGACTAACGAGACTAACTTGGGATGAACAAAGACAAACTTAAGTCTCATTCTTAGGTTTGTCTAAGTTCGTCCCAAGTTAGTCTCTTTCTAAGGACGAACTTAAACAAACCTTAGAATGAGACTAACGAGACAAAGTTGGGACAAACAAAGTCAAACTTAAGTCTCATTCAAAGGTTTGTCTAAGTTCGTCCCAAGTTAGTCTCTTTCTAAGGACGAACTTAGACAAACCTTAGAATGAGACTAACGAGACTAACTTGGGACGAACAAAGACAAACTTAAGTCTCATTCTAAGGTTTGTCTAAGTTCGTCCCAAGTTAGTCTCTTTCTAAGGACGAACTTAGACAAACCTTAGAATGAGACTAACGAGACTAACTTGGGACAAACAAAGACAAATGTTAGTCTCAATCTAAGGTTTGTCTAAGTTCGTCCCAAGTTAGTCTCTTTCTATGGACGAACTTAGACAAACCTAAGAATGAGACTAACGAGACTAACTTGGGACGAACAAAGACAAACTTAAGTCTCATTCTAAGGTTTGTCTTTGTTCGTCCCAAGTTAGTCTCTTTCTAAGGACGAACTTAGACAAACCTTAGAATGAGACTAACGAGACTAACTTGGGACGAACAAAGACAAACTTAAGTCTCATTCTAAAGTTTGTCTTTGTTCGTCCCAAGTTAGTCTCTTTCTAAGGACGAACTTAGACAAACCTTAGAATGAGACTAACGAGACTAACTTGGGACGAACAAAGACAAACTTAAGTCTCATTCTAAGGTTTGTCTAAGTTCATCCCAAGTTAGTCTCTTTCTAATGAGGAACTTAGACAAACCTTAGAATGAGACTAACGAGACTAACTTTGGACGAACAAAGACAAACGTTAGTCTCATTCTAAGGTTTGTCTTTGTTCGTCCCAAGTTAGTCTCTTTCTAAGGACGAACTTAGACAAACCTTAGAATGAGACTAACGAGACTGACTTGGGATGAACAAAGACAAACTTAAGTCTCATTCTAAGGTTTGTCTAAGTTCGTCCCAAGTTAGTCTCTTTCTAAGGACGAACTTAGACAAACCTTAGAATGAGACTAACGAGCCTAACTTTGGACGAACAAAGACAAACGTTAGTCTCATTCTAAGGTTTGTCTTAGTTCGTCCCAAGTTAGTCTCTTTCTAAGGACGAACTTAGACAAACCTTAGAATGAGACTAACGAGCCTAACTTTGGACGAACAAAGACAAACGTTAGTCTCACTCTAAGGTTTGTCTAAGTTCGTCCCAAGTTAGTCTCTTTCTAAGGACGAACTTAGACAAACCTTAGAATGAGACTAACAAGACAAACTTGGGACGAACAAGGACAAACATAAGTCTCATTCTAAGGTTAGTCCAAGTTCGTCCCAAGTTAGTCTCTTTCTAAGGACGAACTTACACAAACCTTAGAATGAGACTAACGAGCCTAACTTGGGACGAACAAAGACAAACTTAAGTCTCATTCTAAGGTTTGTCTAAGTTCGTCCCAAGTTGGTCTCTTTTTAATGACGAACTTAGACAAACCATAGAATGAGACAAACGAGACTAACTTGGGACGAACAAAGACAAACTTAAGTCTCATTCTAAGGGTTGTCTAAGTTCGTCCCAAGTTAGTCTCTTTCTAAGGACGAACTTAGACAAACCTTAGAACGAGACTAACGGGACTAAACTTGGGACGAACAAAGACAAACTTAAGTCTCTTTCTAAGGTTTGTCTAAGTTTGTACTAAGTTAGTCTCTTTCTAAGGACGAACTTAGACAAACCTTAGAATGAGACAAACGAGACTAACTTGGGACGAACAAAGACAAACGTTAGTCTCATTCTAAGGTTTGTCTAAGTTCGTCCCAAGTTAGTCTCTTTCTAAGGACGAACTTAGACAAACCTTAGAATGAGACTAACGAGACTAACTTGGGACGAACAAAGACAAACTTAAGTCTCATTCTAAGGTTTGTGTAAGTTCGTCCCAAGTTAGTCTATTTCTAAGGACGAAATTAGACAAGCCTAAGAATGAGAATAACGAGACTAACTTGGGACGAACAAAGACAAACTTAAGTTTCATTCTAAGGTTTGTCTAAGTTCATCCCAAGTTAGTCTCTTTCTAATGAGGAACTTAGACAAACCTTAGAATGAGATTAACGAGACTAACTTTGGACGAACAAAGACAAACGTTCGTCTCATTCTAAGGTTTGTCTTAGTTCGTCCCAAGTTAGTCTCTTTCTAAGGACGAATTAGACAAACCTTAGAATGAGACTAACGAGACTAACTTGGGACGAACAAAGACAAATGTTAGTCTCATTCTAAGGTTTGTCTAAGTTTGTCCCAAGTTAGTCTCTTTCTAAGGACGAACTTAGACAAACCTTAGAATGAGACTAACGAGACTAAATTGGGACGAACAAACACAAACTTAAGTCTCATTCTAAGGTTTGTCTAAGTTCGTCCCAAGTTAGTCTCTTTCTAAGGACGAACTGAAACAAACCTTAGAATGAGACTAACGAGACAAAGTTGGGACAAACAAAGACAAACTTAAGTCTCATTCAAAGGTTTGTCTAAGTTCGTCCCAAGTTAGTCTCTTTCTAAGGACGAACTTAGACAAACCTTAGAATGAGACTAACGAGACTAACTTGGGACGAACAAAGACAAACTTAAGTCTCATTCTAAGGTTTGTCTAAGTTCGTCCCAAGTTAGTCTCTTTCTAAGGACGAACTTAGACAAACCTTAGAATGAGACTAACGAGACTAACTTGGGACAAACAAAGACAAATGTTAGTCTCATTCTAAGGTTTGTCTAAGTTCGTCCCAAGTTAGTCTCTTTCGATGGACGAACTTAGACAAACCTAAGAATGAGACTAACGAGACTAACTTGGGACGAACAAAGACAAACTTAAGTCTCATTCTAAGGTTTGTCTTTGTTCATCCCAAGTTAGTCTCTTTCTAAGGACGAACTTAGACAAACCTTAGAATGAGACTAACGAGACTAACTTGGGACGAACAAAGACAAACTTAAGTCTCATTCTAAGGTTTGTCTTTGTTCGTCCCAAGTTAGTCTCTTTCTAAGGACGAACTTAGACAAACCTTAGAATGAGACTAACGAGACTAACTTGGGACGAACAAAGACAAACTTAAGTCTCATTCTAAGGTTTGTCTAAGTTCATCCCAAGTTAGTCTCTTTTTAATGAGGAACTTAGACAAACCTTAGAATGAGACTAACGAGACTAACTTTGGACGAACAAAGACAAACGTTAGTCTCATTCTAAGGTTTGTCTTAGTTCGTCCCAAGTTAGTCTCTTTCTAAGGACGAACTTAGACAAACCTTAGAATGAGACTAACGAGACTAACTTGGGATGAACAAAGACAAACTTAAGTCTCATTCTAAGGTTTGTCTAAGTTCGTCCCAAGTTAGTCTCTTTCTAAGGACGAACTTAGACAAACCTTAGAATGAGACTAACGAGACTAAACTTGGGACGAACAAAGACAAACTTAAGTCTCATTCTAAGGTTTGTCTAAGTTCATCCCAAGTTAGTCTCTTTCTAATGAGGAACTTAGACAAACCTTAGAATGAGACTAACGAGACTAACTTTGGACGAACAAAGACAAACGTTAGTCTCATTCTAAGGTTTGTCTTAGTTCGTCCCAAGTTAGTCTCTTTCTAAGGACGAACTTAGACAAACCTAAGAATGAGACTAACGAGACTAACTTGGGACGAACAAAGACAAACTTAAGTCTCATTCTAAGGTTTGTCTTTGTTCGTCCCAAGTTAGTCTCTTTCTAAGGACGAACTTAGACAAACCTTAGAATGAGACTAACGAGACTAACTTGGGACGAACAAAGACAAACTTAAGTCTCATTCTAAGGTTTGTCTTTGTTCGTCCCAAGTTAGTCTCTTTCTAAGGACGAACTTAGACAAACCTTAGAATGAGACTAACGAGACTAACTTGGGACGAACAAAGACAAACTTAAGTCTCATTCTAAGGTTTGTCTAAGTTCATCCCAAGTTAGTCTCTTTCTATTGAGGAACTTAGACAAACCTTAGAATGAGACTAACGAGACTAACTTGGGACGAACAAAGACAAACTTAAGTCTCATTCTAAGGTTTGTCTTTGTTCGTCCCAAGTTAGTCTCTTTCTAAGGACGAACTTAGACAAACCTTATAATGAGACTAACGAGACTAACTTGGGACGAACAAAGACAAACTTAAGTCTCATTCTAAGGTTTGTCTAAGTTCATCCCAAGTTAGTCTCTTTCTAATGAGGAACTTAGACAAACCTTAGAATGAGACTAACGAGACTAACTTTGGACGAACAAAGACAAACGTTAGTCTCATTCTAAGGTTTGTATTAGTTCGTCCCAAGTTAGTCTCTTTCTAAGGACGAACTTAGACAAAACTTAGAATGAGACTAACGAGACTAACTTGGGATGAACAAAGACAAACTTAAGTCTCATTCTTAGGTTTGTCTAAGTTCGTCCCAAGTTAGTCTCTTTCTAAGGACGAACTTAAACAAACCTTAGAATGAGACTAACGAGACAAAGTTGGGACAAACAAAGTCAAACTTAAGTCTCATTCAAAGGTTTGTCTAAGTTCGTCCCAAGTTAGTCTCTTTCTAAGGACGAACTTAGACAAACCTTAGAATGAGACTAACGAGACTAACTTGGGACGAACAAAGACAAACTTAAGTCTCATTGTAAGGTTTGTCAAAGTTCGTCCCAAGTTAGTCTCTTTCTAAGGACGAACTTAGACAAACCTTAGAATGAGACTAACGAGACTAACTTGGGACAAACAAAGACAAATGTTAGTCTCAATCTAAGGTTTGTCTAAGTTCGTCCCAAGTTAGTCTCTTTCTATGGACGAACTTAGACAAACCTAAGAATGAGACTAACGAGACTAACTTGGGACGAACAAAGACAAACTTAAGTCTCATTCTAAGGTTTGTCTTTGTTCGTCCCAAGTTAGTCTCTTTCTAAGGACGAACTTAGACAAACCTTAGAATGAGACTAACGAGACTAACTTGGGACGAACAAAGACAAACTTAAGTCTCATTCTAAAGTTTGTCTTTGTTCGTCCCAAGTTAGTCTCTTTCTAAGGACGAACTTAGACAAACCTTAGAATGAGACTAACGAGACTAACTTGGGACGAACAAAGACAAACTTAAGTCTCATTCTAAGGTTTGTCTAAGTTCATCCCAAGTTAGTCTCTTTCTAATAAGGAACTTAGACAAACCTTAGAATGAGACTAACGAGACTAACTTTGGACGAACAAAGACAAACGTTAGTATCATTCTAAGGTTTGTCTTAGTTCGTCCCAAGTTAGTCTCTTTCTAAGGACGAACTTAGACAAACCTTAGAATGAGACTAACGAGACTGACTTGGGATGAACAAAGACAAACATAAGTCTCATTCTAAGGTTTGTCTAAGTTCGTCCCAAGTTAGTCTCTTTCTAAGGACGAACTTAGACAAACCTTAGAATGAGATTAACGAGCCTAACTTTGGACGAACAAAGACAAACGTTAGTCTCATTCTAAGGTTTGTCTTAGTTCGTCCCAAGTTAGTCTCTTTCTAAGGACGAACTTAGACAAACCTTAGAATGAGACTAACGAGCCTAACTTTGGACGAACAAAGACAAACGTTAGTCTCATTCTAAGGTTTGTCTAAGTTCGTCCCAAGTTAGTCTCTTTCTAAGGATGAACTTAGACAAACCTAAGAATGAGACTAACGAGACTAACTTGGGACGAAAAAGGACAAACTTAAGTCTCATTCTAAGGTTTGTCTTTGTTCGTCCCAAGTTAGTCTCTTTCTAAGGACGAACTTAGACAAACCTTAGAATGAGACTAACGAGCCTAACTTTGGACGAACAAAGACAAACGTTAGTCTCATTCTAAGGTTTGTCTTAGTTCGTCCCAAATTAATCTCTTTCTAAGGACGAACTTAGACAAACCTTAGAATGAGACTAACGAGACTAACTTGGGACGAACAAAGACAAACTTAAGTCTCATTCTAAGGGTTGTCTAAGTTCGTCCCAAGTTAGTCTCTTTCTAAGGACGAACTTAGACAAACCTTAGAATGAGACTAACGGGACTAAACTTGGGACGAACAAAGACAAACTTAAGTCTCTTTCTAAGGTTTGTCTAAGTTTGTCCCAAGTTAGTCTCTTTCTAAGGACGAACTTAGACAAACCTTAGAATGAGACAAACGAGACTAACTTGGGACGAACAAAGACAAACGTTAGTCTCATTCTAAGGTTTGTCTAAGTTCGTCCCAAGTTAGTCTCTTTCTAAGGACGAACTTAGACAAACCTTAGAATGAGACTAACGAGACTAACTTGGGATGAATAAAGACAAACGTTAGTCTCATTCTAAGGTTTGTCTTAGTTTGTCCCAAGTTAGTCTCTTTCTAAGGAGGAACTTAGACAAACCTTAGAATGAGACTAACGACACTAACTTGGGACGAACAAAGACAAACTTAAGTCTCATTCTAAGGTTTGTCTAAGTTCGTCCCAAGTTAGTCTCTTTCTAAGGACGAACTTAGACAAACCTTAGAATGAGACTAACTAGACCAACTTGGGACGAACAAAGACAAACTTAAGTCTCATTCTAAGGTTTGTCTTTGTTCGTCCCAAGTTAGTCTCTTTCTAAGGACGAACTTAGACAAACCTTAGAATGAGACTAACGAGACTAACTTGGGACGAACAAAGAGAAATGTTAGTCTTATTCTAAGGTTTGTCTAAGTTCGTCCCAAGTTCGTCTCTTTCTATGGATGAACTTAGACAAACCTTAGAATGAGACTAACTTGGGACGAACAAAGACAAACTTAAGTCTCATTCTAAGGTTTGTCTGAGTTCGACCCAAGTTAGTCTCTTTCTAAGGATGAACTTAGACAAACCTTAGAATGAGACTAACGAACCTAACTTGGGACGAACAAAGACATACTTAAGTCTCATTCTAAGGTTTGTCTAATTTCGTCCCAAGTTAGTCTCTTTCTAAGGACAAACTTAGACAAACTTTTGAATGAGACTAACGAGACTAACTTGGGACGAACAAAGACAAACTTAAGTCTCATTCTAAGGTTTGTGTAAGTTCGTCCCAAGTTAGTCTATTTCTAAGGACGAAATTAGACAAGCCTAAGAATGAGAATAACGAGACTAACTTGGGACGAACAAAGACAAACTTAAGTTTCATTCTAAGGTTTGTCTAAGTTCATCCCAAGTTAGTCTCTTTCTAATGAGGAACTTAGACAAACCTTAGAATGAGACTAACGAGACTAACTTTGGACGAACAAAGACAAACTTAAGTTTCATTCTAAGGTTTGTCTTAGTTCGTCCCAAGTTAGTCTCTTTCTAAGGACGAATTAGACAAACCTTAGAATGAGACTAACGAGACTAACTTGGGACGAACAAAGACAAATGTTAGTCTCATTCTAAGGTTTGTCTAAGTTTGTCCCAAGTTAGTCTCTTTCTAAGGACGAACTTAGACAAACCTTAGAATGAGACTAACGAGACTAACTTGGGACGAACAAACACAAACTTAAGTCTCATTCTAAGGTTTGTCTAAGTTCGTCCCAAGTTAGTCTCTTTCTAAGGACGAACTGAAACAAACCTTAGAATGAGACTAACAAGACAAAGTTGGGACAAACAAAGACAAACTTAAGTCTCATTCAAAGGTTTGTCTAAGTTCGTCCCAAGTTAGTCTCTTTCTAAGGACGAACTTAGACAAACCTTAGAATGAGACTAACGAGACTAACTTGGGACGAACAAAGACAAACTTAAGTCTCATTCTAAGGTTTGTCTAAGTTCGTCCCAAGTTAGTCTCTTTCTAACGACGAACTTAGACAAACCTTAGAATGAGACTAACGAGACTAACTTGGGACAAACAAAGACAAATGTTAGTCTCATTCTAAGGTTTGTCTAAGTTCGTCCCAAGTTAGTCTCTTTCTATGGACGAACTTAGACAAACCTAAGAATGAGACTAACGAGACTAACTTGGGACGAACAAAGACAAACTTAAGTCTCATTCTAAGGTTTGTCTTTGTTCGTCCCAAGTTAGTCTCTTTCTAAGGACGAACTTAGACAAACCTTAGAATGAGACTAACGAGACTAACTTGGGACGAACAAAGACAAACTTAAGTCTCATTCTAAGGTTTGTCTTTGTTCGTCCCAAGTTAGTCTCTTTCTAAGGACGAACTTAGACAAACCTTAGAATGAGACTAACGAGACTAACTTGGGACGAACAAAGACAAACTTAAGTCTCATTCTAAGGTTTGTCTAAGTTCATCCCAAGTTAGTCTCTTTCTATTGAGGAACTTAGACAAACCTTAGAATGAGACTAACGAGACTAACTTTGGACGAATAAAGACAAACGTTAGTCTCATTCTAAGGTTTGTCTTAGTTCGTCCCAAGTAAGTCTCTTTCTAAGGACGAACTTAGACAAACCTTAGAATGAGACTAACGAGACTAACTTGGGATGAACAAAGACAAACTTAAGTCTCATTCTAAGGTTTGTCTAAGTTCGTCCCAAGTTAGTCTCTTTCTAAGGACGAACTTAGACAAACCTTAGAATGAGACTAACAAGACTAAACTTGGGACGAACAAAGACAAACTTAAGTCTCATTCTAAGGTTTGTTTAAGTTCATCCCAAGTTAGTCTCTTTCTAATGAGGAACTTAGACAAACCTTAGAATGAGACTAACGAGACTAACTTTGGACGAACAAAGACAAACGTTAGTCTCATTCTAAGGTTTGTCTTAGTTCGTCCCAAGTTAGTCTCTTTCTAAGGACGAACTTAGACAAACCTTAGAATGAGGCTAACGAGACTAACTTGGGACGAACAAAGACAAACTTAAGTCTCATTCTAAGGTTTGTCTTTGTTCGTCCCAAGTTAGTCTCTTTCTAAGGACGAACTTAGACAAACCTTAGAATGAGACTAACGAGACTAACTTGGGACGAACAAAGACAAACTTAAGTCTCATTCTAAGGTTTGTCTAAGTTCATCCCAAGTTAGTCTCTTTCTAATGAGGAACTTAGACAAACCTTAGAATGAGACTAACGAGACTAACTTTGGACGAACAAAGACAAACGTTAGTCTCATTCTAAGGTTTGTCTTAGTTCGTCCCAAGTTAGTCTCTTTCTAAGGACGAACTTAGACAAACCTTAGAATGAGACTAACGAGACTGACTTGGGATGAACAAAGACAAACTTAAGTCTCATTCTAAGGTTTGTCTAAGTTCGTCCCAAGTTAGTCTCTTTCTAAGGACGAACTTAGACAAACCTTAGAATGAGATTAACGAGCCTAACTTTGGACGAACAAAGACAAACGTTAGTCTCATTCTAAGGTTTGTCTTAGTTCGTCCCAAGTTAGTCTCTTTCTAAGGACGAACTTAGACAAACCTTAGAATGAGACTAACGAGCCTAACTTTGGACGAACAAAGACAAACGTTAGTCTCATTCTAAGGTTTGTCTAAGTTCGTCCCAAGTTAGTCTCTTTCTAAGGATGAACTTAGACAAACCTAAGAATGAGACTAACGAGACTAACTTGGGACGAAAAAGGACAAACTTAAGTCTCATTCTAAGGTTTGTCTTTGTTCGTCCCAAGTTAGTCTCTTTCTAAGGACGAACTTAGACAAACCTTAGAATGAGACTAACGAGCCTAACTTTGGACGAACAAAGACAAACGTTAGTCTCATTCTAAGGTTTGTCTTAGTTCGTCCCAAATTAGTCTCTTTCTAAGGACGAACTTAGACAAACCTTAGAATGAGACTAACGAGACTAACTTGGGACGAACAAAGACAAACTTAAGTCTCATTCTAAGGGTTGTCTAAGTTCGTCCCAAGTTAGTCTCTTTCAAAGGACGAACTTAGACAAACCTTAGAATGAGACTAACGGGACTAAACTTGGGACGAACAAAGACAAACTTAAGTCTCTTTCTAAGGTTTGTCTAAGTTTGTCCCAAGTTAGTCTCTTTCTAAGGACGAACTTAGACAAACCTTAGAATGAGACAAACGAGACTAACTTGGGACGAACAAAGACAAACGTTAGTCTCATTCTAAGGTTTGTCTAAGTTCGTCCCAAGTTAGTCTCTTTCTAAGGACGAACTTAGACAAACCTTAGAATGAGACTAACGAGACTAACTTGGGATGAATAAAGACAAACGTTAGTCTCATTCTAAGGTTTGTCTTAGTTTGTCCCAAGTTAGTCTCTTTCTAAGGAGGAACTTAGACAAACCTTAGAATGAGACTAACGACACTAACTTGGGACGAACAAAGACAAACTTAAGTCTCATTCTAAGGTTTGTCTAAGTTCGTCCCAAGTTAGTCTCTTTCTAAGGACGAACTTAGACAAACCTTAGAATGAGACTAACTAGACCAACTTGGGACGAACAAAGACAAACTTAAGTCTCATTCTAAGGTTTGTCTTTGTTCGTCCCAAGTTAGTCTCTTTCTAAGGACGAACTTAGACAAACCTTAGAATGAGACTAACGAGACTAACTTGGGACGAACAAAGAGAAATGTTAGTCTCATTCTAAGGTTTGTCTAAGTTCGTCCCAAGTTAGTCTCTTTCTATGGACGAACTTAGACAAACCTTAGAATGAGACTAACTTGGGACGAACAAAGACAAACTTAAGTCTCATTCTAAGGTTTGTCTGAGTTCGACCCAAGTTAGTCTCTTTCTAAGGATGAACTTAGACAAACCTTAGAATGAGACTAACGAACCTAACTTGGGACGAACAAAGACATACTTAAGTCTCATTCTAAGGTTTGTCTAATTTCGTCCCAAGTTAGTCTCTTTCTAAGGACAAACTTAGACAAACCTTTGAATGAGACTAACGAGACTAACTTGGGACGAACAAAGACAAACTTAAGTCTCATTCTAAGGTTTGTGTAAGTTCGTCCCAAGTTAGTCTATTTCTAAGGACGAAATTAGACATGCCTAAGAATGAGAATAACGAGACTAACTTGGGACGAACAAAGACAAACTTAAGTTTCATTCTAAGGTTTGTCTAAGTTCATCCCAAGTTAGTCTCTTTCTAATGAGGAACTTAGACAAACCTTAGAATGAGACTAACGAGACTAACTTTGGACGAACAAAGACAAACGTTAGTCTCATTCTAAGGTTTGTCTTAGTTCGTCCCAAGTTAGTCTCTTTCTAAGGACGAATTAGACAAACCTTAGAATGAGACTAACGAGACTAACTTGGGACGAACAAAGACAAATGTTAGTCTCATTCTAAGGTTTGTCTAAGTTTGTCCCAAGTTAGTCTCTTTCTAAGGACGAACTTAGACAAACCTTAGAATGAGACTAACGAGACAAACTTGGGACGAACAAACACAAACTTAAGTCTCATTCTAAGGTTTGTCTAAGTTCGTCCCAAGTTAGTCTCTTTCTAAGGACGAACTGAAACAAACCTTAGAATGAGACTAACGAGACAAAGTTGGGACAAACAAAGACAAACTTAAGTCTCATTCAAAGGTTTGTCTAAGTTCGTCCCAAGTTAGTCTCTTTCTAAGGACGAACTTAGACAAACCTTAGAATGAGACTAACGAGACTAACTTGGGACGAACAAAGACAAACTTAAGTCTCATTCTAAGGTTTGTCTAAGTTCGTCCCAAGTTAGTCTCTTTCTAAGGACGAACTTAGACAAACCTTAGAATGAGACTAACGAGACTAACTTGGGACAAACAAAGACAAATGTTAGTCTCATTCTAAGGTTTGTCTAAGTTCGTCCCAAGTTAGTCTCTTTCTATGGACAAACTTAGACAAACCTAAGAATGAGACTAACGAGACTAACTTGGGACGAACAAAGACAAACTTAAGTCTCATTCTAAGGTTTGTCTTTGTTCGTCCCAAGTTAGTCTCTTTCTAAGGACGAACTTAGACAAACCTTAGAATGAGACTAACGAGACTAACTTGGGACGAACAAAGACAAACTTAAGTCTCATTCTAAGGTTTGTCTTCGTTCGTCCCAAGTTAGTCTCTTTCTAAGGACGAACTTAGACAAACCTTAGAATGAGACTAACGAGACTAACTTGGGACGAACAAAGACAAACTTAAGTCTCATTCTAAGGTTTGTCTAAGTTCATCCCAAGTTAGTCTCTTTCTAATGAGGAACTTAGACAAACCTTAGAATGAGACTAACGAGACTAACTTTGGACGAATAAAGACAAACGTTAGTCTCATTCTAAGGTTTGTCTTAGTTCGTCCCAAGTTAGTCTCTTTCTAAGGACGAACTTAGACAAACCTTAGAATGAGACTAACGAGACTAACTTGGGATGAACAAAGACAAACTTAAGTCTCATTCTAAGGTTTATCTAAGTTCGTCCCAAGTTAGTCTCTTTCTAAGGACGAACTTAGACAAACCTTAGAATGAGACTAACGAGACTAAACTTGGGACGAACAAAGACAAACTTAAGTCTCATTCTAAGGTTTGTCTAAGTTCATCCCAAGTTAGTCTCTTTCTAATGAGGAACTTAGACAAACCTTAGAATGAGACTAACGAGACTAACTTTGGACGAACAAAGACAAACGTTAGTCTCATTCTAAGGTTTGTCTTAGTTCGTCCCAAGTTAGTCTCTTTCTAAGGACGAACTTAGACAAACCTTAGAATGAGGCTAACGAGACTAACTTGGGACGAACAAAGACAAACTTAAGTCTCATTCTAAGGTTTGTCTTTGTTCGTCCCAAGTTAGTCTCTTTCTAAGGACGAACTTAGACAAACCTTAGAATGAGACTAACGAGACTAACTTGGGACGAACAAAGACAAACTTAAGTCTCATTCTAAGGTTTGTCTAAGTTCATCCCAAGTTAGTCTCTTTCTAATGAGGAACTTAGACAAACCTTAGAATGAGACTAACGAGACTAACTTTGGACGAACAAAGACAAACGTTAGTCTCATTCTAAGGTTTGTCTTAGTTCGTCCCAAGTTAGTCTCTTTCTAAGGACGAACTTAGACAAACCTTAGAATGAGACTAACGAGACTAACTTGGGATGAACAAAGACAAACTTAAGTCTCATTCTTAGGTTTGTCTAAGTTCGTCCCAAGTTAGTCTCTTTCTAAGGACGAACTTAAACAAACCTTAGAATGAGACTAACGAGACAAAGTTGGGACAAACAAAGTCAAACTTAAGTCTCATTCAAAGGTTTGTCTAAGTTCGTCCCAAGTTAGTCTCTTTCTAAGGACGAAATTAGACAAACCTTAGAATGAGACTAACGAGACTAACTTGGGACGAACAAAGACAAACTTAAGTCTCATTCTAAGGTTTGTCTAAGTTCGTCCCAAGTTAGTCTCTTTCTAAGGAAGAACTTAGACAAACCTTAGAATGAGACTAACGAGACTAACTTGGGACAAACAAAGACAAATGTTAGTCTCAATCTAAGGTTTGTCTAAGTTCGTCCCAAGTTAGTCTCTTTCTATGGACGAACTTAGACAAACCTAAGAATGAGACTAACGAGACTAACTTGGGACGAACAAAGACAAACCTAAGTCTCATTCTAAGGTTTGTCTTTGTTCGTCCCAAGTTAGTCTCTTTCTAAGGACGAACTTAGACAAACCTTAGAATGAGACTAACGAGACTAACTTGGGACGAACAAAGACAAACTTAAGTCTCATTCTAAAGTTTGTCTTTGTTCGTCCCAAGTTAGTCTCTTTCTAAGGACGAACTTAGACAAACCTTAGAATGAGACTAACGAGACTAACTTGGGACGAACAAAGACAAACTTAAGTCTCATTCTAAGGTTTGTCTAAGTTCATCCCAAGTTAGTCTGTTTCTAATGAGGAACTTAGACAAACCTTAGAATGAGACTAACGAGACTAACTTTGGACGAACAAAGACAAACGTTAGTCTCATTCTAAGGTTTGTCTTAGTTCGTCCCAAGTTAGTCTCTTTCTAAGGACGAACTTAGACAAACCTTAGAATGAGACTAACGAGACTGACTTGGGATGAACAAAGACAAACTTAAGTCTCATTCTAAGGTTTGTCTAAGTTCGTCCCAAGTTAGTCTCTTTCTAAGGACGAACTTAGACAAACCTTAGAATGAGACTAACGAGACTAACTTGGGACGAATAAAGACAAACGTTAGTCTCATTCTAAGGTTTGTCTTAGTTTGTCCCAAGTTAGTCTCTTTCTTTTTTTTCTTTTTTTTTTATTGATAAACCCGAAAGTTCAACCTGTTACAAAAACCCCCACTGGGCAAACAAAAGCCTCGTCACTCCAACATGAGGACTCAAGGCAAAAACAAAACAGGCTAAACTAGGAACAAACGCTAAGACAAAAAAGGGAGACCCACTGCCGAAACTAATAAGATCGCACGAGGATATCATCCCGAACTTCCAGAATAATAATGTCAATATAATCTTCATTATGTTCGCACCCTTCCTTATCACAGAAGAAGAGATGGCTGATTTGGTCATGAATCATGGCCTGCTTAACAAAATCTGGATACTGCCCCATTGTGATCTCCTTCCCTTGGGCCATAGCGCACGCAGCAGCAATGGCCGTACCATTCGCCTTAGGACAGCATATGAGGAACCGCACTGAATGAAAATCTTCCATCATACTCCGCTGCCGACTGATTTCATTCCAAGGGACACTATCTTCGCGAGAAGCACTCAACCAGTGCATGAAAGGGGACGAACCAACCACCATCCCAATCTCCAGGCCATTGCCAACACTGACAGCAATAGCATCCCGAATCAACTCAATCAGACAGGTCCATTCATCCTTACCAGCGAACTCAGCACCCCGCACAAAAACACAGGAGCCTGCAGGCTTCTTAACGACAAATCCTCCAAACATAGTCCCTCCTCGAAGAACAAGCGCTAAGTAGATAGTGTGCTTGCTATTATGCAAAGGAGCATTAGTCCATCTGCCAGCCATAAAGCGCCTGCCAGGAATGGAGAGATGATGGATGCTACGAAGGTTGTTATCACTGGCCCTGATGGCAAGCTTCTGGGGGATGAGCCTCCCAAGGTCAGTTCCCCATTTACTAATACAAGCTTTGATATCCGGAGAGCGATTATCAAAGAATTTCGCATTACGATTCTTCCATATCTCCCACATCGTGCAAAAAGCCATACCAATTTTAAAACAGGCCATGAAATCCTTGGGATGTCCCCCAGCAATGATTCTGGACAGACTAACTCTTCCTCGAACTAAATCACCTCCAAGAGACATTTTGAAAAAGTTCCAAGCATTCACAGCCACTTCTCCTTTAAAAAAGATATGATTTATGGTTTCCACTTTCGCCTCATGGCAACACCTGCATTTGGAAGCCATCTGAATCCCCATTTCCATCACCTTATCATCTGAAGGTAAGGCATCCATGAAAAATTTCCACATAAAACAACTTATCTTCATAGGGATCCAACTATACCAAATATGCTTTGCCCAGATAACTTCTGGCCACTTAGTTTGAAACGAAACTCTAAAGGCTTTCGTAGAAAATCGTCCAGAAACATCACCTTCCCAGACAAACAGGTCTTCCCCTCTAGAAAAAGTCATCTGATCATAGCCTCTCCTACATTGCTCAGGAATGCATTCAAGAAAACAATGCCAATCATCACTGTTATTACGAATCTCCTGAAGGCTGAAGTGCCTTAGATCTCTGGGAGGTTCAAAGCCCAGCTTAGAGCAGAAAGTCTTGACAGAAGTTAAGCCTTGGCCAATGATCCACCGAGTTTCTTCTTGAAGCTTGAGAATAATATGGTCAATAGAGTTCCAGA
Organism: Rhodiola kirilowii; assembly: GCA_033675215.1. NCBI lineage: Eukaryota > Viridiplantae > Streptophyta > Magnoliopsida > Saxifragales > Crassulaceae > Rhodiola > Rhodiola kirilowii. Next base: position 545,980 of record JAUCNB010000016.1, read on the forward strand.
TGCAGGAGCCCCTAACACCGTGCTGAAATTTCCTCCTAGCATGCATAGCCCACAAGGAATCAGAATTTAGGAAGCTCCACGCCAGTTTGCCTTTAAGAGATAACATGATATCTTCCAAGTTTTTAATGCCCAGGCCTCCAGCAAATTTTCCTCTACAAATTTGATCCCAACTCACCCAATGCCTTCTCTTCCCATCCCCTTTATCCCATAGGAAGCTACGAATAAGGCTACCAATGCGATTTAGAACTGTCTTAGGGATAGGAAGAACAGACATACAGTGAATACCCACCGAGTTAAGGACAGATTCAATAAGAGTAACCTTGCCACCTAAGGAAAGGATGTTCTTCATCCAGCCACCCATCCTCTTATGAACCTTATCTTCGAGCTCCTGGAAATATTCAATCTTTGTGCGCCCAGCATAAAGAGGAACTCCCAAATATTTAACTGGAAAAGTTCCCTTGTGAAATTTAGTGATCTCCAGAATTTGCCGCTGCCTTGTATTACTCATGTCTTTTGGGAAGAAAATAAAACTCTTGTCATTGTTGAGCTGCTGTCCGGACAGGTGACAAAAATCATTGATAATCTTCATCATGGCTTCCAAGGATCTTTTGCACCCATTTGTGAAAATAAGGATATCATCGGCAAACATAAGAATATTGATAAATCTACCATAAACTCCATTTTGAAAGCCCTTCATGAATCTATTCATCACAGCATTATTAATAGATCTGGTGAGCCATTCCATAGCAATGATAAAAAGAGTAGGTGATATGGGGTCTCCTTGCCTCAACCCATGAGTAGATTTGAAGTCCCCAAACAGATGGCCATCCCATTTAATAGAGAACCAAGGGCTGGAGATACACCTGAACACCAAATCAACAAAAGTTTCATTGCACCCGGAAGCCCTCAAAGCTGCCAGAATAAAACTCCAAGATAATCTATCATAAGCTTTTGACATGTCGAGCTTAACCATAACATTACCCCCTTCAGTCTTCCTTTTAAGATCAAAAACCATATCATGGGCAAGAGCAATATTCTCATGAATACTTCTGTTTTTGACAAAGCCAACTTGTTCAGGACTAACCAACTTGTGCAGATGAAGAGAAAGCCTTGTATTCAGGATGCGAGCCAACAACTTATGCAAAACATTACATAAGCTAATAGGACGAAGATCAGTGATACCTGCTGGATTAGCTGACTTTGGAATCAAGGTTAAATAGGTAGCACCAAGGATTTTAGGAATTTGTAGCCCATAGAAAAACCCAGCCATCGCAGCCACAATGTCCACTTTAATAAGGCTCCAGAAGTAGACAAAAAATCTCGAAGTGAAGCCATCCGGACCAGGAGCACTATCATCGCTCATAGCTTTCAACTCCTGAAGAATATCATCTTCGCCAGGGCATTGGCAAAGGCTAACATTATCTGCATCAGATATTACCTTATCAAAGCAACTAAATAAATCCGGGTCAGGAGGAGGATTATGCCCTGTAAGAAGATTAGAATAGAATTGCACTGCATCAGCTCCAATCTGCTCAGAGGACAGCTCAATGATATCATCATTATCCTGGACAAAATTAATGCGGGAATTGTTTCTTCTCATCTTAATGGCACCATGATAGAAGGCAGAATTAAAGTCACCATCCTTGAGCCATCTAATCCTTGCTTTTTCTTTTAAAAGGGCAAAATCTTGATTGATAGTATCCTCCAGCAATGACTTGCAGTGAATGATCTCCGAATTCAGATCATCATCGTAATTCTCTTGCAAGTTCCTCTCCAGGACCTGAATTTTCAACTTGAGATCTCGCATTCTTCTTTTAGTGCAACGAAAAACAGCCCAATTCCACCATTTAAGTCTCTCTCGCACCTTTTTGAGCTTGAGGCCAACATTCAGAATAGGATTGGCATGTAAAGACCCACTCCAAGCTTCCTCCACAACCGAAACGAAACCTGGATGTTCCTCCCAGATCTTAAGATAGTGAAAAAAAGGTCTCCTTTTACCCTTCTGCTCCAAATCAATCAGCAATGGACAATGATCGGATTTAATGCGGGCCAAATGATGAACCTGCAAATTAGGAAAACTACAGTAAGCTTGATCATTACATAGAACTCGATCAAGGCGCTCCCAGATTCTAGTCTCCCCTTTGTGATTATTACTCCAGGTGAAGGGATTCCCCTTGAAACCAGCATCAGAAATTCCAGCATCCATTTGAAACTGATTGAAAGCGCCGATACTACCATCATCATCCAAGTTTCCTCCCCTTTTTTCATCCGGGGTCGAAATAACATTAAAATCTCCAGCAACAATCCATGGCAGATTGACCACAGCACCATAATCCACTAAATCATCAAACATCTCCTGTCGAATATCCTTATCACAAGAAGCATAAATAAAGGAACAGATCATAGCACCCTCCCCATCAGTCCTCGAAAGCTCAAAAGTGACACTTTGCTCTTTCCAGACTATATTATAGACCACAAAAGGATCTTTCCAGAATATCCAAATATGAGTATTGCTAATACCATCGCTCAAAAAGTTATCGTAGCCAATAAAGTCTGCTATGCTACCAATACGATCTGCATCAATTTTTGGCTCAAGAATAGCTAACATATCCACCGGTTGATTATTAAGAAGATCTTTCAAAAACTGCTGGGTAGGCATGTTACCAATACCCCTAATATTCCAGCATAAAAGTTGTGCAATCATGGAGAACCTGTTGGAAGGCAGTACTTGCTACCTGTGAGATTTTTATTGCATTGATCATTCCGAGAACTTTTGTTTTCCATTTTCCTTTCTCGAACCAAATTACCTTCCACCTCCCCTTTGCCACAAGCAGACGCAATAGCCTCTAGGGCATTGCTAATTTTATCATCCTTGCATCCCTTACGGACTTGGAGCGCATGCTGAATGGCTGATGGAGCCACTAATCCTCCTAGCTCCTCGCAATAAACCAAACCAGCAGCCTTAGTAAATGGGTTAGGCCTAGTAATAGCTTCCTGCCCTTCATTTTCTTTATTAATCTCTTTTAGCTTTGCCGCCCGAATAAGAATGGCTTCCTCAGAAACATTAGGATATTGTGTTTGCTTCAAGGAAGACTTGAGCGGCTTTTGATGAGGATTAAACCTCATATCAGCAGCCTCATTGTCCCCTTCATCAGCAAGAACTTCTACTTCAGAATCAGTGACCCTCTTCTCAGATTTATTTGTGCAACTAGTCTCACCTTGCTCTTTAGATATCACAATTTGCAGCGCCTGCTCCTTACCATCCAGAATACACACCTCAGGGCATTTAACCATAGAAGTTTCTTTAGTGCTGGCCGTAAACTTAACAGATCTGCCTTTTTTCTTTGATTTGACTTCAGTCCATACCTCCTTGGAACCTTCAGTTTTATTTTCTTTCTCAACAATATTTTGTTCACCTGAAATAGTGATAGATAGAGATTTCTTTCCAACAGCTGATTGCTTGGTAGGAGCCTGCTTTGCTGGTTCCATATGTTTCTTGGTGACATTTGATTCAGGTTTTCTCCTTCTACAATCTGCATAAGTGTGTCCATGTAACTTACAACCAGAACAATAGGATAGATTACCCTCAACCTCAATCCTTTGAATAAACTTCCTTCCATCAGACAACACAATACAGACTTCATCCGGAATGGGGTAGGTAACATCCACCTCAACACAGGCTCTTGCATATTTCAGAGAAGCACACGCTTTTGTATGCATATCCAGATCTAGAAAATCCCCAAAGACATTAACGATACCTGCCACATAGTTCCTAGTGAAAAAACCCGGATGCAGGCCAGGTAAACGAACCCATTTGGTGGTGGTGGAGGACTCGCAACGAGGATTATATTCCGGTGTGTACCTGAACAGCCGAAACATGGAATGACCGATTTTCCTTACCTGAGATGTTAAGGCTATTCTCGCATCTTCTTCCGAGTCAAGTATAATCATCAGGTGCCGTCCGTCCCATATTTCACTGATAGTAGCACGCCCTTTAATCAACCAGTTATCCTTGAAAACCTTCCTTATCTCGGCTAACGGAGGACGCCCGACAGTGAATTTGGCAACGAGCGAGTGCTTAAAAAGGGCGACGCCAGCTTCAAACTCTGCCGTGGAGAAGAAAACCGTCGGTTTGCCCTCCGAGAGACCGTATTGTCTATTGGCCAAAGGAATATCACTGAACCTCGGCAGAAGCGTCGGTTTTGCAGCGGCGGAAGCAAAGGACATCTTCGGACCAGACGGAGCACCCACCGCGCCAGAAGGAGGAGAACGGGAGGTGTCCTTCGATCCGCCATCGCCGTTGAAAGCCACAGGCGCCGAACCCTCGGGTTCCAGATCTACTTTCTCGCGCTCCAGATCTACTTTCTCTCTCTAGACTCTCTCAAACCTTAGAATCAGGTTTGACGAACTTAGACAAACCTTAGAATGAGACTAACGACACTAACTTGGGACGAACAAAGACAAACTTAAGTCTCATTCTAAGGTTTGTCTAAGTTCGTCCCAAGTTAGTCTCTTTCTAAGGACGAACTTAGACAAACCTTAGAATGAGACTAACGAGACCAAATTGGGACGAACAAAGACAAACTTAAGTCTCATTCTATGGTTTGTCTTTGTTCGTCCCAAGTTAGTCTCTTTCTAAGGACGAACTTAGACAAACCTTAGAATGAGACTAACGAGACTAACTTGGGACGAACAAAGAGAAATGTTAGTCTCATTCTAAGGTTTGTCTAAGTTCGTCCCAAGTTAGTCTCTTTCTAAGGACGAACTTAGACAAACCTTAGAATGAGACTAACGAGACTAACTTGGGACGAACAAAGACAAACTTAAGTCTCATTCTAAGGTTTGTCTGAGTTCGTCCCAAGTTAGTCTCTTTCTAAGGAAGAACTTAGACAAACCTTAGAATGAGACTAACGAGACTAACTTGGGACGAACAAAGACAAACTTAAGTCTCATTCTAAGGTTTGTCTAAGTTCATCCCAAGTTAGTCTCTTTCTAATGAGGAACTTAGACAAACCTTAGAATGAGACTAACGAGACTAACTTTGGACGAACAAAGACAAACGTTAGTCTCATTCTAAGGTTTGTCTTAGTTCGTCCCAAGTTAGTCTCTTTCTAAGGACGAACTTAGACAAACCTTAGAATGAGACTAACGAGACTAACTTGGGATGAACAAAGACAAACTTAAGTCTCATTCTAAGGTTTGTCTAAGTTCGTCCCAAGTTAGTCTCTTTCTAAGGACGAACTTAGACAAACCTTAGAATGAGACTAACGAGACTAAACTTGGGACGAACAAAGACAAACTTAAGTCTCATTCTAAGGTTTGTCTTTGTTCGTCCCAAGTTAGTCTCTTTCTAAGGACGAACTTAGACATACCTTAGAATGAGACTAACGAGACTAACTTGGGACGAACAAAGACAAACTTAAGTCTCATTTTAAGGTTTGTCTAAGTTCATCCCAAGTTAGTCTCTTTCTAATGAGGAACTTAGACAAACCTTAGAATGAGACTAACGAGACTAAATTTGGACGAACAAAGACAAACGTTAGTTTCATTCTAAGGTTTGTCTTAGTTCGTCCCAAGTTAGTCTCTTTCTAAGGACGAACTTAGACAAACCTTAGAATGAGACTAACGAGACTAACTTGGGATGAACAAAGACAAACTTAAGTCTCAATCTAAGGTTTGTCTAAGTTCGTCCCAAGTTAGTCTCTTTCTAAGGACGAACTTAGACAAACCTTAGAATGAGACTAACGAGACTAAACTTGGGACGAACAAAGACAAACTTAAGTCTCATTCTAAGGTTTGTCTAAGTTTGTCCCAAGTTAGTCTCTTTCTAAGGACGAACTTAGACAAACCTTAGAATGAGACAAACGAGACTAACTTGGGACGAACAAAGACCAACGTTAGTCTCATTCTAAGGTTTGTCTAAGTTCGTCCCAAGTTAGTCTCTTTCTAAGGACGAACTTAGACAAACCTTAGAATGAGACTAACGAGACTAACTTGGGACGAATAAAGACAAACGTTAGTCTCATTCTAAGGTTTGTCTTAGTTTGTCCCAAGTTAGTCTCTTTCTAAGGACGAACTTAGACAAACCTTAGAATGAGACTAACGACACTAACTTGGGACGAACTTAAGTCTCATTCTAAGGTTTGTCTAAGTTCGTCCCAAGTTAGTCTCTTTCTAAGGACGAACTTAGACAAACCTTAGAATGAGACTAACGAGACCAACTTGGGACGAACAAAGACAAACTTAAGTCTCATTCTAAGGTTTGTCTTTGTTCGTCCCAAGTTAGTCTCTTTCTAAGGACGAACTTTGACAAACCTTAGAATGAGACTAACGAGACTAACTTGGGATGAACAAAGAGAAATGTTAGTCTCATTCTAAGGTTTGTCTAAGTTCGTCCCAAGTTAGTCTCTTTCTAAGGACATACTTAGACAAACCTTAGAATGAGACTAACGAGACTAACTTGGGACGAACAAAGACAAACTTAAGTCTCATTCTAAGGTTTGTCTGAGTTCGTCCCAAGTTAGTCTCTTTCTAAGGAAGAACTTAGACAAACCTTAGAATGAGACAAACGAGACTAACTTGGGACGAACAAATACAAACTTAAGTCTCATTCTAAGGTTTGTCTAATTTCGTCCCAAGTTAGTCTCTTTCTAAGGACGAACTTAGACAAACCTTAGAATGAGACTAACGAGACTAACTTGGGACGAACAAAGACAAACTTAAGTCTCATTCTAAGGTTTGTGTAAGTTCGTCCCAAGTTAGTCTATTTCTAAGGACGAAATTAGACAAACCTAAGAATGAGACTAACGAGACTAACTTGGGACGAACAAAGACAAACTTAAGTCTCATTCTAAGGTTTGTCTTTGTACGTTCCAAGTTAGTCTCTTTCTAAGGACGAACTTAGACAAACCTTAGAATGAGACTAACGAGACTAACTTGGGACGAACAAAGACAAACTTAAGTCTCATTCTAAGGTTTGTCTTTGTTCGTCCCAAGTTAGTCTCTTTCTAAGGACGAACTTAGACAAACCTTAGAATGAGACTAACGAGACTAACTTGGGACGAACAAAGACAAACTTAAGTCTCGTTCTAAGGTTTGTCTAAGTTCATCCCAAGTTAGTCTCTTTCTAATGAGGAACTTAGACAAACCTTAGAATGAGACTAACGAGACTAACTTTGGACGAACAAAGACAAACGTTAGTCTCATTCTAAGGTTTGTCTTAGTTCGTCCCAAGTTAGTCTCTTTCTAAGGACGAACTTAGACAAACCTTAGAATGAGACTAACGAGACTAACTTGGGACGAACAAAGACAAACTTAAGTCTCATTCTAAGGTTTGTCTAAGTTCGTCCCAAGTTAGTCTCTTTCTAAGGACGAACTTAGACAAACCTTAGAATGAGACTAACGAGACTAAACTTGGGACGAACAAAGACAAACTTAAGTCTCATTCTAAGGTTTGTCTAAGTTTGTCCCAAGTTAGTCTCGTTCTAAGGACGAACTTAGACAAACCTTAGAATGAGACAAACGAGACTTACTTGGGACGAACAAAGACAAACGTTAGTCTCATTCTAAGGTTTGTCTAAGTTCTTCCAAAGTTAGTCTCTTTCTAAGGACGAACTTAGACAAACCTTAGAATGAGACTAATGAGACTAACTTGGGACGAATAAAGACAAACGTTAGTCTCATTCTAAGGGTTTGTCTAAGTTCGTCCCAAGTTAGTCTCTTTCTAAGGACGAACTTTGACAAACCTTAGAATGAGACTAACGAGACTAACTTGGGACGAACAAAGACAAACTTAAGTCTCATTCTAAGGTTTGTCTAAGTTCGTCCCAAGTTAGTCTCTTTCTAAGGACGAATTTAGACAAACCTTAGAATGAGACTAATGAGTCTAACTTGGGACGAACAAAGACAAACGTTAGTCTCATTCTAAAGTTTGTCTAAGTTCGTCCCAAGTTAGTCTCTTTCTAAGAACGAACTTAGACAAACCTTAGAATGAGACTAACGAAACTAACTTGGGACGAACAAAGACAAACTTAAGTCTCATTCTAAGGTTTGTCTAATTTCGTCCCAAGTTAGTCTCTTTCTAAGGACGAACTTAGACAAACCTTAGAATGAGACTAACGAGACTAACTTGGGACGAACAAAGACAAACGTTAGTCTCATTCTAAGGTTTGTCTTAGTTTGTCCCAGTCAGTCTCTTTCTGAGGATGAACTTAGACCAACCTTAGAATGAGACTAACGAGACTAACTTGGGACGAACAAAGACAAACTTAAGTCTCATTCTAAGGGTTGTCTAAGTTCGTCCCAAGTTAGTCTCTTTCTAAGGACGAACTTAGACAACCCTTAGAATGAGACTAACGAGACTAACTTGGGACGAACATAGACAAACTTAAGTCTCATTCTAAGGTTTGTCTAAGTTCGTCCCAAGTTAGTCTCTTTCTAATGAGGAACTTAGACAAACCTTAGAATGAGACTAACGAGACTAACTTTGGACGAACAAAGACAAACGTTAGTCTCATTCTAAGGTTTGTCTTAGTTCGTCCCAAGTTAGTCTCTTTCTAAGGATGAACTTAGACAAACCTTAGAATGAGACTAACGAGACTAACTTGGGACGAACAAAGACAAACTTAAGTCTCGTTCTAAGGTTTGTCTAAGTTCGTCCCAAGTTAGTCTTTTTCTAATGAGGAACTTAGACAAACCTTAGAATGAGACTAACGAGACTAACTTTGGACGAACAAAGACAAACGTTAGTCTCATTCTAAGGTTTGTCTTTGTTCGTCCCAAGTTAGTCTCTTTCTAAGGACGAACTTAGACAAACCTTAGAATGAGACTAACGAGACTAACTTGGGACGAACAAAGACAAACTTAAGTCTCATTCTAAGGTTTGTCTAAGTTCGTCCCAAGTTAGTCTCTTTCTAAGGACGAACTTAGACAAACCTTAGAATGAGACTAACGAGACTAAACTTGGGATGAACAAAGACAAACTTAAGTCTCATTCTAAGGTTTGTCTAAGTTTGTCCCAAGTTAGTCTCGTTCTAAGGACGAACTTAGACAAACCTTTGAATGAGACAAACGAGACTTACTTGGGACGAACAAAGACAAACGTTAGTCTCATTCTAAGGTTTGTCTAAGTTCTTCCAAAGTTAGTCTCTTTCTAAGGACGAACTTAGACAAACCTTAGAATGAGACTAATGAGACTAACTTGGGACGAATAAAGACAAACGTTAGTCTCATTCTAAGGTTTGTCTTAGTTCGTCCCAAGTTAGTCTCTTTCTAAGGACGAACTTAGACAAACCTTAGAATGAGACTAACGAGACTAACTTGGGACGAACAAAGACAAACTTTAGTCTCATTCTAAGGTTTGTCTAAGTTCGTCCCAAGTTAGTCTCTTTCTAAGGACGAATTTAGACAAACCTTAGAATGAGACTAATGAGTCTAACTTGGGACGAACAAAGACAAACGTTAGTCTCATTCTAAAGTTTGTCTAAGTTCGTCCCAAGTTAGTCTCTTTCTAAGAACGAACTTAGACAAACCTTAGAATGAGACTAACGAAACTAACTTGGGACGAACAAAGACAAACTTAAGTCTCATTCTAAGGTTTGTCTAATTTCGTCCCAAGTTAGTCTCTTTCTAAGGACGAACTTCGACAAACCTTAGAATGAGACTAACGAGACTAACTTGGGACGAACAAAGACAAACGTTAGTCTCATTCTAAGGTTTGTATTAGTTCATCCCAAGTTTGTCTCTTTCTAAGGACGAACTTAGACAAACCTTAGAATGAGACTAACGAGACTAACTTGGGACGAACAAAGACAAACGTTAGTCTCATTCTAAGGTTTGTCTTAGTTTGTCCCAAGTTAGTTTCTTTCTGAGGATGAACTTAGACCAACCTTAGAATGAGACTAACGAGACTAACTTGGGACGAACAAAGACAAACTTAAGTCTCATTCTAAGGGTTGTCTAAGTTCGTCCCAAGTTAGTCTCTTTCTAAGGACGAACTTAGACAACCCTTAGAATGAGACTAACGAGACTAACTTGGGACGAACATAGACAAACTTAAGTCTCATTCTAAGGTTTGTCTAAGTTCGTCCCAAGTTAGTCTCTTTCTAATGAGGAACTTAGACAAACCTTAGAATGAGACTAACGAGACTAACTTTGGATGAACAAAGACAAACGTTAGTCTCATTCTAAGGTTTGTCTTAGTTCGTCCCAAGTTAGTCTCTTTCTAAGGACGAACTTAGACAAACCTTAGAATGAGACTAACGAGACTAATTTGGGACGAACAAAGACAAACTTAAGTCTCGTTCTAAGGTTTGTCTAAGTTCGTCCCAAGTTAGTCTTTTTCTAATGAGGAACTTAGACAAACCTTAGAATGAGACTAACGAGACTAACTTTGGACGAACAAAGACAAACGTTAGTCTCATTCTAAGGTTTGTCTTTGTTCGTCCCAAGTTAGTCTCTTTCTAAGGACGAACTTAGACAAACCTTAGAATGAGACTAACGAGACTAACTTGGGACGAACAAAGACAAACTTAAGTCTCATTCTAATGTTTGTCTAAGTTCGTCCCAAGTTAGTCTCTTTCTAAGGACGAACTTAGACAAACCTTAGAATGAGACTAACGAGACTAAACTTGGGACGAACAAAGACAAACTTAAGTCTCATTCTAAGGTTTGTCTAAGTTCGTCCCAAGTTAGTCTCGTTCTAAGGACGAACTTAGACAAACCTTAGAATGAGACTAACGAGACTAAATTTGGGACGAACAAAGACAAACTTAAGTCTCATTCTAAGGTTTGTCTAAGTTTGTCCCAAGTTAGTCTCTTTCTAAGGACGAACTTAGACAAACCTTAGAATGAGACAAACGAGACTAACTTGGGACGAACAAAGACAAACGTTAGTCTCATTCTAAGGTTTGTCTAACTTCGTCCCAAGTTAGTCTCTTTCTAAGGACGAACTTAGACAAACCTTAGAATGAGACTAACGAGACTAACTTGGGACGAACAAAGACAAACTTAAGTCTCATTCTAAGGTTTGTCTAAGTTCGTCCCAAGTTAGTCTCTTTCTAAGGACGAATTTAGACAAACCTTAGAATGAGACTAATGAGACTAACTTGGGACGAACAAAGACAAACGTTAGTCTCATTCTAAGGTTTGTCTAAGTTCATCCCAAGTTAGTCTCATTCTAAGGTTTGTCTAAGTTCATCCCAAGTTAGTCTCTTTCTAATGAGGAACTTAGACAAACCTTAGAATGAGACTAACGAGACTAACTTTGGACGAACAAAGACAAACGTTAGTCTCATTCTAAGGTTTGTCTTAGTTCGTCCCAAGTTTGTCTCTTTCTAAGGACGAACGTAGACAAACCTTAGAATGAGACTAACGAGACTAACTTGGGACGAACAAAGACAAATGTTAGTCTCATTCTAAGGTTTGTCTAAGTTCGTCCCAAGTTAGTCTCTTTCTAAGGACGAACTTAGACAAACCTTAGAATGAGACTAACGAGACTAATTTGGGATGAACAAAGACAAACTTAAGTCTCATTCTAAGGTTTGTCTAAGTTCGTCCCAAGTTAGCCTCTTTCTAAGGACGAACTTAGACAAACCTTAGAATGAGACTAACGAGACTAACTTGGGACGAACAAAGACAAACTTAAGTCTCATTCTAAGGTTTGTCTAAGTTCGTCCCAAGTTAGTCTCTTTCTAAGGACGAATTTAGACAAACCTTAGAATGAGACTAATGAGTCTAACTTGGGACGAACAAAGACAAACGTTAGTCTCATTCTAAAGTTTGTCTAAGTTCGTCCCAAGTTAGTCTCTTTCTAAGAACGAACTTAGACAAACCTTAGAATGAGACTAACGAAACTAACTTGGGACGAACAAAGACAAACTTAAGTCTCATTCTAAGGTTTGTCTAATTTCGTCCCAAGTTAGTCTCTTTCTAAGGACGAACTTAGACAAACCTTAGAATGAGACTAACGAGACTAACTTGGGACGAACAAAGACAAACGTTAGTCTCATTCTAAGGTTTGTATTAGTTCATCCCAAGTTTGTCTCTTTCTAAGGACGAACTTAGACAAACCTTAGAATGAGACTAACGAGACTAACTTGGGACGAACAAAGACAAACGTTAGTCTCATTCTAAGGTTTGTCCTAGTTTGTCCCAAGTTAGTCTCTTTCTGAGGATGAACTTAGACCAACCTTAGAATGAGACTAACGAGACTAACTTGCGACGAACAAAGACAAACTTAAGTCTCATTCTAAGGGTTGTCTAAGTTCGTCCCAAGTTAGTCTCTTTCTAAGGACGAACTTAGACAACCCTTAGAATGAGACTAACGAGACTAACTTGGGACGAACATAGACAAACTTAAGTCTCATTCTAAGGTTTGTCTAAGTTCGTCCCAAGTTAGTCTCTTTCTAATGAGGAACTTAGACAAACCTTAGAATGAGACTAACGAGACTAACTTTGGACGAACAAAGACAAACGTTAGTCTCATTCTAAGGTTTGTCTTAGTTCGTCCCAAGTTAGTCTCTTTCTAAGGACGAACTTAGACAAACCTTAGAATGAGACTGACGAGACTAACTTGGGACGAACAAAGACAAACTTAAGTCTCATTCTAAGTTTTGTCTAAGTTCGTCCCAAGTTAGTCTCTTTCTAATGAGGAACTTAGACAAACCTTAGAATGAGACTAACGAGACTAACTTTGGATGACCAAAGACAAACGTTAGTCTCATTCTAAGGTTTGTCTTAGTTCGTCCCAAGTTAGTCTCTTTCTAAGGACGAACTTAGACAAATCTTAGAATGAGACTAACGAGACTAACTTGGGACGAACAAAGAAAAACTTAAGTCTCATTCTAAGGTTTGTCTAAGTTCGTCCCAAGTTAGTCTCTTTCTAAGGACGAACTTAGACAACCCTTAGAATGAGACTAACGAGACTAACTTGGGACGAACAAAGACAAACTTAAGTCTCATTCTAAGGTTTGTCTAAGTTCGTCCCAAGTTAGTCTCTTTCTAATGAGGTACTTAGACAAACCTTAGAATGAGACTAAGGAGACTAACTTTGGACGAACAAAGACAAACGTTAGTCTCATTCTAAGGTCTGTCTTAGTTCGTCCCAAGTTAGTCTCTTTCTAAGGACGAACTTAGACAAACCTTAGAATGAGACTATTGAGACAAACTTGGGACGAACAAAGACAAATGTTAGTCTCATTCTAAGGTTTGTCTAAGTTCGTCCCAAGTTAGTCTCTTTCTAAGGACGAACTTAGACAAACCTTAGAATGAGACTAACGAGACTAACTTGGGACGAACAAAGACAAACTTAAGTCTCATTCTAAGGTTTGTCTAAGTTCGTCCCAAGTTAGTCTCTTTCTAAGGACGAACTTAGACAAACCTTAGAATGAGACTAACGAGACAAAGTTGGGACAAAAAAAGACAAACTTAAGTCTCATTCTAAGGTTTGTCTAAGTTCGTCCCAAGTTAGTCTCTTTCTAAGGACGAACTTAGACAAACCTTAGAATGAGACTAACGAGACTAACTTGGGACGAACAAAGACAAACTTAAGTCTCATTCTAAGGTTTGTGTAAGTTCGTCCCAAGTTAGTCTATTTCTAAGGACGAAATTAGAAAAACCTAAGAATGAGACTAACGAAACTAACTTGGGACGAACAAAGACAAACTTAAGTCTCATTCTAAGGTTTGTCTAATTTCGTCCCAAGTTAGTCTCTTTCTAAGGACGAACTTCGACAAACCTTAGAATGAGACTAACAAGACTAACTTGGGACGAACAAAGACAAACGTTAGTCTCATTCTAAGGTTTGTATTAGTTCATCCCAACTTTGTCTCTTTCTAAGGACGAACTTAGACAAACCTTAGAATGAGACTAACGAGACTAACTTGGGACGAACAAAGACAAACGTTAGTCTCATTCTAAGGTTTGTCTTAGTTTGTCCCAAGTTAGTTTCTTTCTGAGGATGAACTTAGACCAACCTTAGAATGAGACTAACGAGACTAACTTGGGACGAACAAAGACAAACTTAAGTCTCATTCTAAGGGTTGTCTAAGTTCGTCCCAAGTTAGTCTCTTTCTAAGGACGAACTTAGACAACCCTTAGAATGAGACTAACGAGACTAACTTGGGAGGAACATAGACAAACTTAAGTCTCATTCTAAGGTTTGTCTAAGTTCGTCCCAAGTTAGTCTCTTTCTAATGAGGTACTTAGACAAACCTTAGAATGAGACTAACGAGACTAACTTTGGACGAACAAAGACAAACGTTAGTCTCATTCTAAGGTTTGTCTTAGTTCATCCCAAGTTAGTCTCTTTCTAAGGACGAACTTAGACAAACCTTAGAATGAGACTAACGAGACTAACTTGGGACGAACAAAGACAAACTTAAGTCTCGTTCTAAGGGTTGTCTAAGTTCGTCCCAAGTTAGTCTCTTTCTAAGGACGAACTTAGACAACCCTTAGAATGAGACTAACGAGACTAACTTGGGACGAACATAGACAAACTTAAGTCTCATTCTAAGGTTTGTCTAAGTTCGTCCCAAGTTAGTCTCTTTCTAATGAGGAACTTAGACAAACCTTAGAATGAGACTAACGAGACTAACTTTGGACGAACAAAGACAAACGTTAGTCTCATTCTAAGGTTTGTCTTAGTTCGTCCCAAGTTAGTCTCTTTCTAAGGACGAACTTAGACAAACCTTAGAATCAGACTGACGAGACTAACTTGGGACGAACAAAGACATACTTAAGTCTCATTCTAAGTTTTGTCTAAGTTCGTCCCAAGTTAGTCTCTTTCTAATGAGGAACTTAGACAAACCTTAGAATGAGACTAACGAGACTAAATTTGGATGACCAAAGACAAACGTTAGTCTCATTCTAAGGTTTGTCTTAGTTCGTCCCAAGTTAGTCTCTTTCTAAGGACGAACTTAGACAAATCTTAGAATGAGACTAACGAGACTAACTTGGGACGAACAAAGAAAAACTTAAGTCTCATTCTAAGGTTTGTCTAAGTTCGTCCCAAGTTAGTCTCTTTCTAAGGACGAACATAGACAACCCTTAGAATGAGACTAACGAGACTAACTTGGGACGAACAAAGACAAACTTAAGTCTCATTCTAAGGTTTGTCTAAGTTCGTCCCAAGTTAGTCTCTTTCTAATGAGGTACTTAGACAAACCTTAGAATGAGACTAAGGAGACTAACTTTGGACGAACAAAGACAAACGTTAGTCTCATTCTAAGGTCTGTCTTAGTTCGTCCCAAGTTAGTCTCTTTCTAAGGACGAACTTAGACAAACCTTAGAATGAGACTATTGAGACAAACTTGGGACGAACAAAGACAAATGTTAGTCTCATTCTAAGGTTTGTCTAAGTTCGTCCCAAGTTAGTCTCTTTCTAAGGACGAACTTAGACAAACCTTAGAATGAGACTAACGAGACTAACTTGGGACGAACAAAGACAAACTTAAGTCTCATTCTAAGGTTTGTCTAAGTTCGTCCCAAGTTAGTCTCTTTCTAAGGACGAACTTAGACAAACCTTAGAATGAGACTAACGAGACAAAGTTGGGACAAAAAAAGACAAACTTAAGTCTCATTCTAAGGTTTGTCTAAGTTCGTCCCAAGTTAGTCTCTTTCTAAGGACGAACTTAGACAAACCTTAGAATGAGACTAACGAGACTAACTTGGGACGAACAAAGACAAACTTAAGTCTCATTCTAAGGTTTGTGTAAGTTCGTCCCAAGTTAGTCTATTTCTAAGGACGAAATTAGACAAACCTAAGAATGAGACTAACGAAACTAACTTGGGACGAACAAAGACAAACTTAAGTCTCATTCTAAGGTTTGTCTAATTTCGTCCCAAGTTAGTCTCTTTCTAAGGACGAACTTCGACAAACCTTAGAATGAGACTAACGAGACTAACTTGGGACGAACAAAGACAAACGTTAGTCTCATTCTAAGGTTTGTATTAGTTCATCCCAACTTTGTCTCTTTCTAAGGACGAACTTAGACAAACCTTAGAATGAGACTAACGAGACTAACTTGGGACGAACAAAGACAAACGTTAGTCTCATTCTAAGGTTTGTCTTAGTTTGTCCCAAGTTAGTTTCTTTCTGAGGATGAACTTAGACCAACCTTAGAATGAGACTAACGAGACTAACTTGGGACGAACAAAGACAAACTTAAGTCTCATTCTAAGGGTTGTCTAAGTTCGTCCCAAGTTAGTCTCTTTCTAAGGACGAACTTAGACAACCCTTAGAATGAGACTAACGAGACTAACTTGGGAGGAACATAGACAAACTTAAGTCTCATTCTAAGGTTTGTCTAAGTTCGTCCCAAGTTAGTCTCTTTCTAATGAGGAACTTAGACAAACCTTAGAATGAGACTAACGAGACTAACTTTGGACGAACAAAGACAAACGTTAGTCTCATTCTAAGGTTTGTCTTAGTTCATCCCAAGTTAGTCTCTTTCTAAGGACGAACTTAGACAAACCTTAGAATGAGACTAACGAGACTAACTTGGGACGAACAAAGACAAACTTAAGTCTCGTTCTAAGGTTTGTCTAAGTTCGTCCCAAGTTAGTCTTTTTCTAATGAGGAACTTAGACAAACCTTAGAATGAGACTAACGAGACTAACTTTGGACGAACAAAGACAAACGTTAGTCTCATTCTAAGGTTTGTCTTTGTTCGTCCCAAGTTAGTCTCTTTCTAAGGACGAACTTAGACAAACCTTAGAATGAGACTAACGAGACTAACTTGGGACGAACAAAGACAAACTTAAGTCTCATTCTAAGGTTTGTCTAAGTTCGTCCCAAGTTAGTCTCTTTCTAAGGACGAACTTAGACAAACCTTAGAATGAGACTAACGAGACTAAACTTGGGACGAACAAAGACAAACTTAAGTCTCATTCTAAGGTTTGTCTAAGTTCGTCCCAAGTTAGTCTCGTTCTAAGGACGAACTTAGACAAACCTTAGAATGAGACTAACGAGACTAAATTTGGGACGAACAAAGACAAACTTAAGTCTCATTCTAAGGTTTGTCTAAGTTTGTCCCAAGTTAGTCTCTTTCTAAGGACGAACTTAGACAAACCTTAGAATGAGACAAACGAGACTAACTTGGGACGAACAAAGACAAACGTTAGTCTCATTCTAAGGTTTGTCTAACTTCGTCCCAAGTTAGTCTCTTTCTAAGGACGAACTTAGACAAACCTTAGAATGAGACTAACGAGACTAACTTGGGACGAACAAAGACAAACTTAAGTCTCATTCTAAGGTTTGTCTAAGTTCGTCCTAAGTTAGTCTCGTTCTAAGGACGAACTTAGACAAACCTTAGAATGAGACTAACGAGACTAACTTGGGACGGACAAAGACAAACGTTAGTCTCATTCTAAGGTTTGTCTAAGTTCGTCCTAAGTTAGTCTCGTTCTAAGGACGAACTTAGACAAACCTTAGAATGAGACTAACGAGACTAACTTGGGACGGACAAAGACAAACGTTAGTCTCATTCTAAGGTTTGTCTAAGTTCGTCCCAAGTTAGTCTCTTTCTAAGGACGAACTTAGACAAACCTTAGAATGAGACTAACGAGACTAACTTGGGACGAACAAAGACAAACTTAAGTCTCATTCTAAGGTTTGTGTAAGTTCGTCCCAAGTTAGTCTATTTCTAAGGACGAAATTAGACAAACCTAAGAATGAGACTAACGAAACTAACTTGGGACGAACAAAGACAAACTTAAGTCTCATTCTAAGGTTTGTCTAATTTCGTCCCAAGTTAGTCTCTTTCTAAGGACGAACTTCGACAAACCTTAGAATGAGACTAACGAGACTAACTTGGGACGAACAAAGACAAACGTTAGTCTCATTCTAAGGTTTGTATTAGTTCATCCCAACTTTGTCTCTTTCTAAGGACGAACTTAGACAAACCTTAGAATGAGACTAACGAGACTAACTTGGGACGAACAAAGACAAACGTTAGTCTCATTCTAAGGTTTGTCTTAGTTTGTCCCAAGTTAGTTTCTTTCTGAGGATGAACTTAGACCAACCTTAGAATGAGACTAACGAGACTAACTTGGGACGAACAAAGACAAACTTAAGTCTCATTCTAAGGGTTGTCTAAGTTCGTCCCAAGTTAGTCTCTTTCTAAGGACGAACTTAGACAACCCTTAGAATGAGACTAACGAGACTAACTTGGGAGGAACATAGACAAACTTAAGTCTCATTCTAAGGTTTGTCTAAGTTCGTCCCAAGTTAGTCTCTTTCTAATGAGGAACTTAGACAAACCTTAGAATGAGACTAACGAGACTAACTTTGGACGAACAAAGACAAACGTTAGTCTCATTCTAAGGTTTGTCTTAGTTCATCCCAAGTTAGTCTCTTTCTAAGGACGAACTTAGACAAACCTTAGAATGAGACTAACGAGACTAACTTGGGACGAACAAAGACAAACTTAAGTCTCGTTCTAAGGTTTGTCTAAGTTCGTCCCAAGTTAGTCTTTTTCTAATGAGGAACTTAGACAAACCTTAGAATGAGACTAACGAGACTAACTTTGGACGAACAAAGACAAACGTTAGTCTCATTCTAAGGTTTGTCTTTGTTCGTCCCAAGTTAGTCTCTTTCTAAGGACGAACTTAGACAAACCTTAGAATGAGACTAACGAGACTAACTTGGGACGAACAAAGACAAACTTAAGTCTCATTCTAAGGTTTGTCTAAGTTCGTCCCAAGTTAGTCTCTTTCTAAGGACGAACTTAGACAAACCTTAGAATGAGACTAACGAGACTAAACTTGGGACGAACAAAGACAAACTTAAGTCTCATTCTAAGGTTTGTCTAAGTTCGTCCCAAGTTAGTCTCGTTCTAAGGACGAACTTAGACAAACCTTAGAATGAGACTAACGAGACTAAATTTGGGACGAACAAAGACAAACTTAAGTCTCATTCTAAGGTTTGTCTAAGTTTGTCCCAAGTTAGTCTCTTTCTAAGGACGAACTTAGACAAACCTTAGAATGAGACAAACGAGACTAACTTGGGACGAACAAAGACAAACGTTAGTCTCATTCTAAGGTTTGTCTAACTTCGTCCCAAGTTAGTCTCTTTCTAAGGACGAACTTAGACAAACCTTAGAATGAGACTAACGAGACTAACTTGGGACGAACAAAGACAAACTTAAGTCTCATTCTAAGGTTTGTCTAAGTTCGTCCTAAGTTAGTCTCGTTCTAAGGACGAACTTAGACAAACCTTAGAATGAGACTAACGAGACTAACTTGGGACGGACAAAGACAAACGTTAGTCTCATTCTAAGGTTTGTCTTAGTTCGTCCCAAGTTAGTCTCTTTCTAAGGACGAACGTAGACAAACCTTAGAATGAGACTAACGAGACTAACTTGGGACGAACAAAGACAAATGTTAGTCTCATTCTAAGGTTTGTCTAAGTTCGTCCCAAGTTAGTCTCTTTCTAAGGACGAACTTAGACAAACCTTAGAATGAGACTAACGAGACTAATTTGGGATGAACAAATACAAACTTAAGTCTCATTCTAAGGTTTGTCTAAGTTCGTCCCAAGTTAGTCTCTTTCTAAGGACGAACTTAGACAAACCTTAGAATGAGACTAACGAGACTAACTTGGGACGAACAAAGACAAACTTAAGTCTCATTCTAAGGTTTGTCTAAGTTCGTCCCAAGTTAGTCTCTTTCTAAGGACGAATTTAGACAAACCTTAGAATGAGACTAATGAGTCTAACTTGGGACGAACAAAGACAAACGTTAGTCTCATTCTAAAGTTTGTCTAAGTTCGTCCCAAGTTAGTCTCTTTCTAAGAACGAACTTAGACAAACCTTAGAATGAGACTAACGAAACTAACTTGGGACGAACAAAGACAAACTTAAGTCTCATTCTAAGGTTTGTCTAATTTCGTCCCAAGTTAGTCTCTTTCTAAGGACGAACTTAGACAAACCTTAGAATGAGACTAACGAGACTAACTTGGGACGAACAAAGACAAACGTTAGTCTCATTCTAAGGTTTGTATTAGTTCATCCCAAGTTTGTCTCTTTCTAAGGACGAACTTAGACAAACCTTAGAATGAGACTAACGAGACTAACTTGGGACGAACAAAGACAAACGTTAGTCTCATTCTAAGGTTTGTCTTAGTTTGTCCCAAGTTAGTCTCTTTCTGAGGATGAACTTAGACCAACCTTAGAATGAGACTAACGAGACTAACTTGCGACGAACAAAGACAAACTTAAGTCTCATTCTAAGGGTTGTCTAAGTTCGTCCCAAGTTAGTCTCTTTGTAAGGACGAACTTAGACAACCCTTAGAATGAGACTAACGAGACTAACTTGGGACGAACATAGACAAACTTAAGTCTCATTCTAAGGTTTGTCTAAGTTCGTCCCAAGTTAGTCTCTTTCTAATGAGGAACTTAGACAAACCTTAGAATGAGACTAACGAGACTAACTTTGGACGAACAAAGACAAACGTTAGTCTCATTCTAAGGTTTGTCTTAGTTCGTCCCAAGTTAGTCTCTTTCTAAGGACGAACTTAGACAAACCTTAGAATGAGACTAACGAGACTAACTTGGGACGAACAAAGACAAACTTAAGTCTCATTCTAAGGTTTGTCTAAGTTCGTCCCAAGTTAGTCTCTTTCTAATGAGGAACTTAGACAAACCTTAGAATGAGACTAACGAGACTAACTTTGGACGACCAAAGACAAACGTTAGTCTCATTCTAAGGTTTGTCTTAGTTCGTCCCAAGTTAGTCTCTTTCTAAGGATGAACTTAGACAAATCTTAGAATGAGACTAACGAGACTAACTTGGGACGAACAAAGAAAAACTTAAGTCTCATTCTAAGGTTTGTCTAAGTTCGTCCCAAGTTAGTCTCTTTCTAAGGACGAACTTAGACAACCCTTAGAATGAGACTAACGAGACTAACTTGGGACGAACAAAGACAAACTTAAGTCTCATTCTAAGGTTTGTCTAAGTTCGTCCCAAGTTAGTCTCTTTCTAATGAGGTACTTAGACAAACCTTAGAATGAGACTAAGGAGACTAACTTTGGACGAACAAAGACAAACGTTAGTCTCATTCTATGGTCTGTCTTAGTTCGTCCCAAGTTAGTCTCTTTCTAAGGATGAACTTAGACAAACCTTAGAATGAGACTATTGAGACTAACTTGGGACGAACAAAGACAAATGTTAGTCTCATTCTAAGGTTTGTCTAAGTTCGTCCCAAGTTAGTCTCTTTCTAAGGACGAACTTAGACAAACCTTAGAATGAGACTAACGAGACTAACTTGGGACGAACAAAGACAAACTTAAGTCTCATTCTAAGGTTTGTCTAAGTTCGTCCCAAGTTAGTCTCTTTCTAAGGACGAACTTAGACAAACCTTAGAATGAGACTAACGAGACAAAGTTGGGACAAAAAAAGACAAACTTAAGTCTCATTCTAAGGTTTGTCTAAGTTCGTCCCAAGTTAGTCTCTTTCTAAGGACGAACTTAGACAAACCTTAGAATGAGACTAACGAGACTAACTTGGGACGAACAAAGACAAACTTAAGTCTCATTCTAAGGTTTGTGTAAGTTCGTCCCAAGTTAGTCTATTTCTAAGGACGAAATTAGACAAACCTAAGAATGAGACTAACGAAACTAACTTGGGACGAACAAAGACAAACTTAAGTCTCATTCTAAGGTTTGTCTAATTTCGTCCCAAGTTAGTCTCTTTCTAAGGACGAACTTCGACAAACCTTAGAATGAGACTAACGAGACTAACTTGGGACGAACAAAGACAAACGTTAGTCTCATTCTAAGGTTTGTATTAGTTCATCCCAACTTTGTCTCTTTCTAAGGACGAACTTAGACAAACCTTAGAATGAGACTAACGAGACTAACTTGGGACGAACAAAGACAAACGTTAGTCTCATTCTAAGGTTTGTCTTAGTTTGTCCCAAGTTAGTTTCTTTCTGAGGATGAACTTAGACCAACCTTTGAATGAGACTAACGAGACTAACTTGGGACGAACAAAGACAAACTTAAGTCTCATTCTAAGGGTTGTCTAAGTTCGTCCCAAGTTAGTCTCTTTCTAAGGACGAACTTAGACAACCCTTAGAATGAGACTAACGAGACTAACTTGGGAGGAACATAGACAAACTTAAGTCTCATTCTAAGGTTTGTCTAAGTTCGTCCCAAGTTAGTCTCTTTCTAATGAGGAACTTAGACAAACCTTAGAATGAGACTAACGAGACTAACTTTGGACGAACAAAGACAAACGTTAGTCTCATTCTAAGGTTTGTCTTAGTTCATCCCAAGTTAGTCTCTTTCTAAGGACGAACTTAGACAAACCTTAGAATGAGACTAACGAGACTAACTTGGGACGAACAAAGACAAACTTAAGTCTCGTTCTAAGGTTTGTCTAAGTTCGTCCCAAGTTAGTCTTTTTCTAATGAGGAACTTAGACAAACCTTAGAATGAGACTAACGAGACTAACTTTGGACGAACAAAGACAAACGTTAGTCTCATTCTAAGGTTTGTCTTTGTTCGTCCCAAGTTAGTCTCTTTCTAAGGACGAACTTAGACAAACCTTAGAATGAGACTAACGAGACTAACTTGGGACGAACAAAGACAAACTTAAGTCTCATTCTAAGGTTTGTCTAAGTTCGTCCCAAGTTAGTCTCTTTCTAAGGACGAACTTAGACAAACCTTAGAATGAGACTAACGAGACTAAACTTGGGACGAACAAAGACAAACTTAAGTCTCATTCTAAGGTTTGTCTAAGTTCGTCCCAAGTTAGTCTCGTTCTAAGGACGAACTTAGACAAACCTTAGAATGAGACTAACGAGACTAAATTTGGGACGAACAAAGACAAACTTAAGTCTCATTCTAAGGTTTGTCTAAGTTTGTCCCAAGTTAGTCTCTTTCTAAGGACGAACTTAGACAAACCTTAGAATGAGACAAACGAGACTAACTTGGGACGAACAAAGACAAACGTTAGTCTCATTCTAAGGTTTGTCTAACTTCGTCCCAAGTTAGTCTCTTTCTAAGGACGAACTTAGACAAACCTTAGAATGAGACTAACGAGACTAACTTGGGACGAACAAAGACAAACTTAAGTCTCATTCTAAGGTTTGTCTAAGTTCGTCCTAAGTTAGTCTCGTTCTAAGGACGAACTTAGACAAACCTTAGAATGAGACTAACGAGACTAACTTGGGACGGACAAAGACAAACGTTAGTCTCATTCTAAGGTTTGTCTTAGTTCGTCCCAAGTTAGTCTCTTTCTAAGGACGAACGTAGACAAACCTTAGAATGGGACTAACGAGACTAACTTGGGACGAACAAAGACAAATGTTAGTCTCATTCTAAGGTTTGTCTAAGTTCGTCCCAAGTTAGTCTCTTTCTAAGGATGAACTTAGACAAACCTTAGAATGAGACTAACGAGACTAATTTGGGATGAACAAATACAAACTTAAGTCTCATTCTAAGGTTTGTCTAAGTTCGTCCCAAGTTAGTCTCTTTCTAAGGACGAACTTAGACAAACCTTAGAATGAGACTAACGAGACTAACTTGGGACGAACAAAGACAAACTTAAGTCTCATTCTAAGGTTTGTCTAAGTTCGTCCCAAGTTAGTCTCTTTCTAAGGACGAATTTAGACAAACCTTAGAATGAGACTAATGAGTCTAACTTGGGACGAACAAAGACAAACGTTAGTCTCATTCTAAAGTTTGTCTAAGTTCGTCCCAAGTTAGTCTCTTTCTAAGAACGAACTTAGACAAACCTTAGAATGAGACTAACGAAACTAACTTGGGACGAACAAAGACAAACTTAAGTCTCATTCTAAGGTTTGTCTAATTTCGTCCCAAGTTAGTCTCTTTCTAAGGACGAACTTAGACAAACCTTAGAATGAGACTAACGAGACTAACTTGGGACGAACAAAGACAAACGTTAGTCTCATTCTAAGGTTTGTATTAGTTCATCCCAAGTTTGTCTCTTTCTAAAGACGAACTTAGACAAACCTTAGAATGAGACTAACGAGACTAACTTGGGACGAACAAAGACAAACGTTAGTCTCATTCTAAGGTTTGTCTTAGTTTGTCCCAAGTTAGTCTCTTTCTGAGGATGAACTTAGACCAACCTTAGAATGAGACTAACGAGACTAACTTGCGACGAACAAAGACAAACTTAAGTCTCATTCTAAGGGTTGTCTAAGTTCGTCCCAAGTTAGTCTCTTTGTAAGGACGAACTTAGAAAACCCTTAGAATGAGACTAACGAGACTAACTTGGGACGAACATAGACAAACTTAAGTCTCATTCTAAGGTTTGTCTAAGTTCGTCCCAAGTTAGTCTCTTTCTAATGAGGAACTTAGACAAACCTTAGAATGAGACTAACGAGACTAACTTTGGACGAACAAAGACAAACGTTAGTCTCATTCTAAGGTTTGTCTTAGTTCGTCCCAAGTTAGTCTCTTTCTAAGGACGAACTTAGACAAACCTTAGAATGAGACTAACGAGACTAACTTGGGACGAACAAAGACAAACTTAAGTCTCATTCTAAGGTTTGTCTAAGTTCGTCCCAAGTTAGTCTCTTTCTAATGAGGAACTTAGACAAACCTTAGAATGAGACTAACGAGACTAACTTTGGACGACCAAAGACAAACGTTAGTCTCATTCTAAGGTTTGTCTTAGTTCGTCCCAAGTTAGTCTCTTTCTAAGGACGAACTTAGACAAATCTTAGAATGAGACTAACGAGACTAACTTGGGACGAACAAAGAAAAACTTAAGTCTCATTCTAAGGTTTGTCTAAGTTCGTCCCAAGTTAGTCTCTTTCTAAGGACGAACTTAGACAACCCTTAGAATGAGACTAACGAGACTAACTTGGGACGAACAAAGACAAACTTAAGTCTCATTCTAAGGTTTGTCTAAGTTCGTCCCAAGTTAGTCTCTTTCTAATGAGGTACTTAGACAAACCTTAGAATGAGACTAAGGAGACTAACTTTGGACGAACAAAGACAAACGTTAGTCTCATTCTATGGTCTGTCTTAGTTCGTCCCAAGTTAGTCTCTTTCTAAGGACGAACTTAGACAAACCTTAGAATGAGACTATTGAGACTAACTTGGGACGAACAAAGACAAATGTTAGTCTCATTCTAAGGTTTGTCTAAGTTCGTCCCAAGTTAGTCTCTTTCTAAGGACGAACTTAGACAAACCTTAGAATGAGACTAACGAGACTAACTTGGGACGAACAAAGACAAACTGAAGTCTCATTCTAAGGTTTGTCTAAGTTCGTCCCAAGTTAGTCTCTTTCTAAGGACGAACTTAGACAAACCTTAGAATGAGACTAACGAGACAAAGTTGGGACAAAAAAAGACAAACTTAAGTCTCATTCTAAGGTTTGTCTAAGTTCGTCCCAAGTTAGTCTCTTTCTAAGGACGAACTTAGACAAACCTTAGAATGAGACTAACGAGACTAACTTGGGACGAACAAAGACAAACTTAAGTCTCATTCTAAGGTTTGTCTAATTTCGTCCCAAGTTAGTTTCTTTCTAAGGACGAACTTAGACAAACCTTAGAATGAGACTAACGAGACTAACTTGGGACGAACAAAGACAAACTTAAGTCTCATTCTAAGTTTTGTGTAAGTTCGTCCCAAGTTAGTCTATTTCTAAGGACGAAATTAGACAAACCTACGAATGAGACTAACGAGACGAACTTGGGACGAACAAAGACAAACTTAAGTTTCATTCTAAGGTTTGTCTAAGTTCATCGCAAGTTAGTCTCTTTCTAATGAGGAACTTAGACAAACCTTTGAATGAGACTAACGAGACTAACTTTGGACGAACAAAGACAAACGTTAGTCTCATTCTAAGGTTTGTCTTAGTTCGTCCCAAGTTAGTCTCTTTCTAAGGACGAACTTTGACAAACCTTAGAATGAGACTAACGAGACTAACTTGGGACGAACAAAGACAAATGTTAGTCTCATTCTAAGGTTTGTCTAAGTTCGTCCCAAGTTAGTCTCTTTCTAAGGACGAACTTAGACAAACCTAAGAATGAGACTAACGAGACTAACTTGGGACGAACAAAGACAAACTTAAGTCTCATTCTAAGGTTTGTCTTTGTTCGCCCCAAGTTAGTCTCTTTCTAAGGACGAACTTAGACAAACCTTAGAATGAGACTAACGAGACTAACTTGGGACGAACAAAGACAAACTTAAGTCTCATTCTAAGGTTTGTGTAAGTTCGTCCCAAGTTAGTCTATTTCTAAGGACGAAATTAGACAAACCTACGAATGAGACTAACGAGACGAACTTGGGACGAACAAAGACAAACTTAAGTTTCATTCTAAGGTTTGTCTAAGTTCATCCCAAGTTAGTCTCTTTCTAATGAGGAACTTTGACAAACCTTAGAATGAGACTAACGAGACTAACTTTGGACGACCAAAGACAAACGTTAGTCTCATTCTAAGGTTTGTCTTAGTTCGTCCCAAGTTAGTCTCTTTCTAAGGACGAACTTAGACAAATCTTAGAATGAGACTAACGAGACTAACTTGGGACGAACAAAGAAAAACTTAAGTCTCATTCTAAGGTTTGTCTAAGTTCGTCCCAAGTTAGTCTCTTTCTAAGGACGAACTTAGACAACCCTTAGAATGAGACTAACGAGACTAACTTGGGACGAACAAAGACAAACTTAAGTCTCATTCTAAGGTTTGTCTAAGTTCGTCCCAAGTTAGTCTCTTTCTAATGAGGTACTTAGACAAACCTTAGAATGAGACTAAGGAGACTAACTTTGGACGAACAAAGACAAACGTTAGTCTCATTCTAAGGTCTGTCTTAGTTCGTCCCAAGTTAGTCTCTTTCTAAGGACGAACTTAGACAAACCTTAGAATGAGACTATTGAGACTAACTTGGGACGAACAAAGACAAATGTTAGTCTCATTCTAAGGTTTGTCTAAGTTCGTCCCAAGTTAGTCTCTTTCTAAGGACGAACTTAGACAAACCTTAGAATGAGACTAACGAGACTAACTTGGGACGAACAAAGACAAACTTAAGTCTCATTCTAAGGTTTGTCTAAGTTCGTCCCAAGTTAGTCTCTTTCTAAGGACGAACTTAGACAAACCTTAGAATGAGACTAACGAGACAAAGTTGGGACAAAAAAAGACAAACTTAAGTCTCATTCTAAGGTTTGTCTAAGTTCGTCCCAAGTTAGTCTCTTTCTAAGGACGAACTTAGACAAACCTTAGAATGAGACTAACGAGACTAACTTGGGACGAACAAAGACAAACTTAAGTCTCATTCTAAGGTTTGTGTAAGTTCGTCCCAAGTTAGTCTATTTCTAAGGACGAAATTAGACAAACCTAAGAATGAGACTAACGAGACTAACTTGGGACGAACAAAGACAAACTTAAGTCTCATTCTAAGGTTTGTGTAAGTTCGTCCCAAGTTAGTCTCTTTCTAAGGACGAACTTAGACAAACCTTAGAATGAGACTAACGAGACTAACTTGGGACGAACAAAGACAAACTTAAGTCTCATTCTAAGGTTTGTCTAATTTCGTCCCAAGTTAGTTTCTTTCTAAGGACGAACTTAGACAAACCTTAGAATGAGACTAACGAGACTAACTTGGGACGAACAAAGACAAACTTAAGTCTCATTCTAAGGTTTGTGTAAGTTCGTCCCAAGTTAGTCTATTTCTAAGGATGAAATTAGACAAACCTACGAATGAGACTAACGAGACGAACTTGGGACGAACAAAGACAAACTTAAGTTTCATTCTAAGGTTTGTCTAAGTTCATCCCAAGTTAGTCTCTTTCTAATGAGGAACTTAGACAAACCTTTGAATGAGACTAACGAGACTAACTTTGGACGAACAAAGACAAACGTTAGTCTCATTCTAAGGTTTGTCTTAGTTCGTCCCAAGTTAGTCTCTTTCTAAGGACGAACTTTGACAAACCTTAGAATGAGACTAACGAGACTAACTTGGGACGAACAAAGACAAATGTTAGTCTCATTCTAAGGTTTGTCTAAGTTCGTCCCAAGTTAGTCTCTTTCTAAGGACGAACTTAGACAAACCTAAGAATGAGACTAACGAGACTAACTTGGGACGAACAAAGGCAAACTTAAGTCTCATTCTAAGGTTTGTCTTTGTTCGCCCCAAGTTAGTCTCTTTCTAAGGACGAACTTAGACAAACCTTAGAATGAGACTAACGAGACTAACTTGGGACGAACAAAGACAAACTTAAGTCTCATTATAAGGTTTGTCTTTGTTCGTCCCAAGTTAGTCTCTTTCTAAGGACGAACTTAGACAAACCTTAGAATGAGACTAACGAGACTAACTTGGGACGAACAAAGACAAACTTAAGTCTCATTCTAAGGTTTGTCTAAGTTCATCCCAAGTTAGTCTCTTTCTAATGAGGAACTTAGACAAACCTTAGAATGAGACTAACGAGACTAACTTTGGACGAACAAAGACAAACGTTAGTCTCATTCTAAGGTTTGTCTTAGTTCGTCCCAAGTTAGTCTCTTTCTAAGGACGAACTTAGACAAACCTTAGAATGAGACTAACGAGACTAACGAGACTAACTTGGGACGAACAAAGACAAACTTAAGTCTCATTCTAAGGTTTGTCTAAGTTCGTCCCAAGTTAGTCTCTTTCTAAGGACGAACTTAGACAAACCTTAGAATGAGACTAACGAGACTAAATTTGGGACGAACAAAGACAAACTTAAGTCTCATTCTAAGGTTTGTCTAAGTTTGTCCCAAGTTAGTCTCTTTCTAAGGACGAACTTAGACAAACCTTAGAATGAGACAAACGAGACTAACTTGGGACGAACAAAGACAAACGTTAGTCTCATTCTAAGGTTTGTCTAACTTCGTCCCAAGTTAGTCTCTTTCTAAGGACGAACTTAGACAAACCTTAGAATGAGACTAACGACACTAACTTGGGACGAACAAAGACAAACTTAAGTCTCATTCTAAGGTTTGTCTTTGTTCGTCCCAAGTTAGTCTCTTTCTAAGGACGAATTTAGACAAACCTTAGAATGAGACTAACGAGACTAACTTGGGACGAACAAAGAGAAATGTTAGTCTCATTCTAAGGTTTGTCTAAGTTCGTCCCAAGTTAGTCTCTTTCTAAGGACGAACATAGACAAACCTTAGAATGAGACTAACGAGACTAACTTGGGACGAACAAAGACAAACTTAAGTCTCATTCTAAGGTTTGTCTGAGTTCGTCCCAAGTTAGTCTCTTTCTAAGGACGAACTTAGACAAACCTTAGAATGAGACTAACGAGACTAACTTGGGACGAACAAAGACAAACTTAAGTCTCATTCTAAGGTTTGTCTAATTTCGTCCCAAGTTAGTCTCTTTCTAAGGACGAACTTAGACAAACCTTAGAATGAGACTAACGAGACTAACTTGGGACGAACAAAGACAAACTTAAGTCTCATTCTAAGGTTTGTGTAAGTTCGTCCCAAGTTAGTCTATTTCTAAGGACGAAATTAGACAAACCTAAGAATGAGACTAACGAGACTAACTTGGGACGAACAAAGACAAACTTAAGTCTCATTCTAAGGTTTGTCTTTGTACGTCCCAAGTTAGTCTCTTTCTAAGGACGAACTTAGACAAACCTTAGAATGAGACTAACGAGACTAACTTGGGACGAACAAATACAAACTTAAGTCTCATTCTAAGGTTTGTCTTTGTTCGTCCCAAGTTAGTTTCTTTCTAAGGACGATCTTAGACAAACCTTAGAATGAGACTAACGAGACTAACTTGGGACGAACAAAGACAAACGTTAGTCTCATTCTAAGGTTTGTCTAAGTTCGTCCCAAGTTAGTCTCTTTCTAAGGACGAACTTAGACAAACCTTAGAATGAGACTAACGAGACTAACTTGGGACGAACAAAGACAAACTTAAGTCTCATTCTAAGGTTTGTCTGAGTTCGTCCCAAGTTAGTCTCTTTCTAAGGACGAACTTAGACAAACCTTAGAATGAGACTAACGAGACTAACTTGGGACGAACAAAGACAAACTTAAGTCTCATTCTAAGGTTTGTCTTTGTACGTCCCAAGTTAGTCTCTTTCTAAGGACGAACTTAGACAAACCTTAGAATGAGACTAACGAGACTAACTTGGGACGAACAAAGACAAACTTAAGTCTCATTCTAAGGTTTGTCTGAGTTCGTCCCAAGTTAGTCTCTTTCTAAGGACGAACTTAGACAAACCTTAGAATGAGACTAACGAGACTAACTTGGGACGAACAAAGACAAACTTAAGTCTCATTCTAAGGTTTGTCTTTGTACGTCCCAAGTTAGTCTCTTTCTAAGGACGAACTTAGACAAACCTTAGAATGAGACTAACGAGACTAACTTGGGACGACAAACTTAAGTCTCATTCTAAGGTTTGTCTTTGTAAGTCCCAAGTTAGTCTCTTTCTAAGGACGAACTTAGACAAACCTTAGAATGAGACTAACGAGACTAACTTGGGACGAACAAATACAAACTAAAGTCTCATTCTAAGGTTTGTCTTTGTTCGTCCCAAGTTAGTCTCTTTCTAAGGACGATCTTAGACAAACCTTAGAATGAGACTAACGAGACTAACTTGGGACGAACAAAGACAAATGTTAGTCTCATTCTAAGGTTTGTCTAAGTTCGTCCCAAGTTAGTCTCTTTCTAAGGACGAACTTAGACAAACCTAAGAATGAGACTAACGAGACTAAATTTGGGACGAACAAAGACAAACTTAAGTCTCATTCTAAGGTCTGTCTTAGTTCGTCCCAAGTTAGTCTCTTTCTAAGGACGAACTTAGACAAACCTTAGAATGAGACTAACGAGACTAACTTGGGACGAACAAAGAGAAATGTTAGTCTCATTCTAAGGTTTGTCTAAGTTCGTCCCAAGTTAGTCTCTTTCTAAGGACGAACTTAGACAAACCTTAGAATGAGACTAACGAGACTAACTTGGGACGAACAAAGACAAACTTAAGTCTCATTCTAAGGTTTGTCTAAGTTTGTCCCAAGTTAGTCTCTTTCTAAGGACGAACTTAGACAAACCTTAGAATGAGACTAACGAGACAAAGTTGGGACGAACAAAGACAAACTTAAGTCTCATTCTAAGGTCTGTCTAAGTTCGTCCCAAGTTAGTCTCTTTCTAAGGACGAACTTAGACAAACCTTAGAATGAGACTAACGAGACTAACTTGGGACGAACAAAGACAAATGTTAGTCTCATTCTATGGTTTGTCTAAGTTCGTCACAAGTTAGTCTCTTTCTAAGGACGAACTTAGACAAACCTTAGAATGAGACTAACGAGACTAACTTGGCACGAACAAAGACAAACTTAAGTCTCATTCTAAGGTTTGTCTAAGTTCGTCCCAAGTTAGTCTCTTTCTAAGGACGAACTTAGACAAACCTTAGAATGAGACTAACGAGACTAACTTGGGACGAACAAAGACAAATGTTAGTCTCATTCTAAGGTTTGTCTAAGTTTGTCCCAAGTTAGTCTCTTTCTAAGGACGAACTTAGACAAACCTTAGAATGAGACTAACGAGACTAACTTGGGACGAACAAAGACAAACTTAAGTCTCATTCTAAGGTTTGTCTTTGTTCGTCCCAAGTTAGTCTCTTTCTAAGGACGAACTTAGACAAACCTTAGAATGAGACTAACGACACTAACTTGGGACGAACAAAGAGAAATGTTAGTCTCATTCTAAGGTTTGTCTAAGTTCGTCCCAAGTTAGTCTCTTTCTAAGGACGAACTTAGACAAACCTTAGAATGAGACTAACGAGACTAACTTGGGACGAACAAAGACAAACTTAAGTCTCATTCTCAGGTTTGTCTAAGTTCGTCCCAAGTTAGTCTCTTTCTAAGGACGAACTTAGACAAACCTTAGAATGAGACTAACGAGACTAAATTTGGGACGAACAAAGACAAACTTAAGTCTCATTCTAAGGTTTGTCTAAGTTTGTCCCAAGTTAGTCTCTTTCTAAGGACGAACTTAGACAAACCTTAGAATGAGACTAACGAGACTAACTTGGGACGAACAAAGACAAATGTTAGTCTCATTCTAAGGTTTGTCTAAGTTTGTCCCAAGTTAGTCTCTTTCTAAGGACGAACTTAGACAAACCTTAGAATGAGACTAACAAGACTAACTTGGGACGAACAAAGACAAACTTAAGTCTCATTCTAAGGTTTGTCTAAGTTTGTCCCAAGTTAGTCTCTTTCTAAGGACGAACTTAGACAAACCTTAGAATGAGACTAACGAGACTAACTTGGGACGAACAAAGACAAATTTAAGTCTCATTCTAAGGTTTGTCTAAGTTTGTCCCAAGTTAGTCTCTTTCTAAGGACGAACTTAGACAAACCTTAGAATGAGACTAACGAGACTAACTTGGGACGAACAAAGACAAATGTTAGTCTCATTCTAAGGTTTGTCTAAGTTCGTCCCAAGTTTGTCTCTTTCTAAGGACGAACTTAGACAAACCTTAGAATGAGACTAACGAGACTAATTTGGGACGAACAAAGACAAATGTTAGTCTCATTCTAAGGTTTGTCTAAGTTCGTCCCAAGTTAGTCTCTTTCTAAGGACGAACTTAGACAAACCTTAGAATGAGACTAACGAGACTAACTTGGGACGAACAAAGACAAACTTAAGTCTCATTCTAAGGTTTGTCTAAGTTCGTCCCAAGTTAGTCTCTTTCTAAGGACGAACTTAGACAAACCTTAGAATGAGACTAACGAGACAAAGTTGGGACAAACAAATACAAACTTAAGTCTCATTCTAAGGTTTGTCTAAGTTCGTCCCAAGTTAGTCTCTTTCTAAGGACGAACTTAGACAAACCTTAGAATGAGACTAACGAGACTAACTTGGGACGAACAAAGACAAACTTAAGTCTCATTCTAAGGTCTGTCTTAGTTCGTCCCAAGTTAGTCTCTTTCTAAGGACGAACTTAGACAAACCTTAGAATGAGACTAACGACACTAACTTGGGACGAACAAAGACAAATGTTAGTCTCATTCTAAGGTTTGTCTAAGTTCGTCCCAAGTTAGTCTCTTTCTAAGGACGAACTTAGACAAACCTTAGAATGAGACTAACAAGACTAACTTGGGACGAACAAAGACAAACTTAAGTCTCATTCTAAGGTTTGTCTAAGTTTGTCCCAAGTTAGTCTCTTTCTAAGGACGAACTTAGACAAACCTTAGAATGAGACTAACAAGACTAACTTGGGACGAACAAAGACAAACTTAAGTCTCATTCTAAGGTTTGTCTAAGTTTGTCCCAAGTTAGTCTCTTTCTAAGGACGAACTTAGACAAACCTTAGAATGAGACTAACGAGACTAACTTGGGACGAACAAAGACAAATGTTAGTCTCATTCTAAGGTTTGTCTAAGTTCGTCCCAAGTTTGTCTCTTACTAAGGACGAACTTAGACAAACCTTAGAATGAGACTAACGAGACTAACTTTGGACGAACAAAGACAAACGTTAGTCTCATTCTAAGGTTTGTCTTAGTTCGTCCCAAGTTAGTCTCTTTCTAAGGACGAACTTAGACAAACCTTAGAATGAGACTAACGAGACTAACGAGACTAACTTGGGACGAACAAAGACAAACTTAAGTCTCATTCTAAGGTTTGTCTAAGTTCGTCCCAAGTTAGTCTCTTTCTAAGGACGAACTTAGACAAACCTTAGAATGAGACTAACGAGACTAAATTTGGGACGAACAAAGACAAACTTAAGTCTCATTCTAAGGTTTGTCTAAGTTTGTCCCAAGTTAGTCTCTTTCTAAGGACGAACTTAGACAAACCTTAGAATGAGACAAACGAGACTAACTTGGGACGAACAAAGACAAACGTTAGTCTCATTCTAAGGTTTGTCTAACTTCGTCCCAAATTAGTCTCTTTCTAAGGACGAACTTAGACAAACCTTAGAATGAGACTAACGAGACTAACTTGGGACGAATAAAGACAAACGTTAGTCTCATTCTAAGGTTTGTCTTAGTTTGTCCCAAGTTAGTCTCTTTCTAAGGACGAACTTAGACAAACCTTAGAATGAGACTAACGACACTAACTTGGGACGAACAAAGACAAACTTAAGTCTCATTCTAAGGTTTGTCTAAGTTTGTCCCAAGTTAGTCTCTTTCTAAGGACGAACTTAGACAAACCTTAGAATGAGACTAACGAGACTAACTTGGGACGAACAAAGACAAATGTTAGTCTCATTCTAAGGTTTGTCTAAGTTCGTCCCAAGTTAGTCTCTTTCTAAGGACGAACTTAGACAAACCTTAGAATGAGACTAACGAGACTAACTTGGGACGAACAAAGACAAACTTAAGTCTCATTCTAAGGTTTGTCTAAGTTCGTCCCAAGTTAGTCTCTTTCTAAGGACGAACTTAGACAAACCTTAGAATGAGACTAACGAGACTAAATTTGGGACGAACAAAGACAAACTTAAGTCTCCTTCTAAGGTCTGTCTTAGTTCGTCCCAAGTTAGTCTCTTTCTAAGGACGAACTTAGACAAACCTTAGAATGAGACTAACGAGACTAACTTGGGACGAACAAAGACAAATGTTAGTCTCATTCTAAGGTTTGTCTAAGTTCGTCCCAAGTTAGTCTCTTTCTAAGGACGAACATAGACAAACCTTAGAATGAGACTAACGAGACTAACTTGGGACGAACAAAGACAAACTTAAGTCTCATTCTAAGGTTTGTCTGAGTTCGTCCCAAGTTAGTCTCTTTCTAAGGACGAACTTAGACAAACCTTAGAATGAGACTAACGAGACTAACTTGGGACGAACAAAGACAAACTTAAGTCTCATTCTAAGGTTTGTCTAATTTCGTCCCAAGTTAGTCTCTTTCTAAGGACGAAATTAGACAAACCTAAGAATGAGACTAACGAGACTAACTTGGGACGAACAAAGACAAACTTAAGTCTCATTCTAAGGTTTGTCTTTGTTTGTCCCAAGTTAGTCTCTTTCTAAGGACGAACATAGACAAACCTTAGAATGAGACTAACGAGACTAACTTGGGACGAACAAAGACAAACTTAAGTCTCATTCTAAGGTTTGTCTTTGTTCGTCCCAAGTTAGTCTCTTTCTAAGGACGATCTTAGACAAACCTTAGAATGAGACTAACGAGACTAACTTGGGACGAACAAAGACAAATGTTAGTCTCATTCTAAGGTTTGTCTAAGTTCGTCCCAAGTTAGTCTCTTTCTAAGGACGAACTTAGACAAACCTTAGAATGAGACTAACGAGACTAAATTTGGGACGAACAAAGACAAACTTAAGTCTCATTCTAAGGTCTGTCTTAGTTCGTCCCAAGTTAGTCTCTTTCTAAGGACAAACTTAGACAAACCTTAGAATGAGACTAACGACACTAACTTGGGACGAACAAAGACAAATGTTAGTCTCATTCTAAGGTTTGTCTAAGTTCGTCCCAAGTTAGTCTCTTTCTAAGGACGAACTTAGACAAACCTTAGAATGAGACTAACAAGACTAACTTGGGACGAACAAAGACAAACTTAAGTCTCATTCTAAGGTTTGTCTAAGTTTGTCCCAAGTTAGTCTCTTTCTAAGGACGAACTTAGACAAACCTTAGAATGAGACTAACAAGACTAACTTGGGACGAACAAAGACAAACTTAAGTCTCATTCTAAGGTTTGTCTAAGTTTGTCCCAAGTTAGTCTCTTTCTAAGGACGAACTTAGACAAACCTTAGAATGAGACTAACGAGACTAACTTGGGACGAACAAAGACAAATGTTAGTCTCATTCTAAGGTTTGTCTAAGTTCGTCCCAAGTTTGTCTCTTACTAAGGACGAACTTAGACAAACCTTAGAATGAGACTAACGAGACTAACTTTGGACGAACAAAGACAAACGTTAGTCTCATTCTAAGGTTTGTCTTAGTTCGTCCCAAGTTAGTCTCTTTCTAAGGACGAACTTAGACAAACCTTAGAATGAGACTAACGAGACTAACGAGACTAACTTGGGACGAACAAAGACAAACTTAAGTCTCATTCTAAGGTTTGTCTAAGTTCGTCCCAAGTTAGTCTCTTTCTAAGGACGAACTTAGACAAACCTTAGAATGAGACTAACGAGACTAAATTTGGGACGAACAAAGACAAACTTAAGTCTCATTCTAAGGTTTGTCTAAGTTTGTCCCAAGTTAGTCTCTTTCTAAGGACGAACTTAGACAAACCTTAGAATGAGACAAACGAGACTAACTTGGGACGAACAAAGACAAACTTAAGTCTCATTCTAAGGTTTGTCTGAGTTCGTCCCAAGTTAGTCTCTTTCTAAGGACGAACATAGACAAACCTTAGAATGAGACTAACGAGACTAACTTGGGACGAACAAAGACAAACTTAAGTCTCATTCTAAGGTTTGTCTTAGTTTGTCCCAAGTTAGTCTCTTTCTAAGGACGAACTTAGACAAACCTTAGAATGAGACTAACGACACTAACTTGGGACGAACAAAGACAAACTTAAGTCTCATTCAAAGGTTTGTCTAAGTTTGTCCCAAGTTAGTCTCTTTCTAAGGACGAACTTAGACAAACCTTAGAATGAGACTAACGAGACTAACTTGGGACGAACAAAGACAAATGTTAGTCTCATTCTAAGGTTTGTCTAAGTTCGTCCCAAGTTAGTCTCTTTCTAAGGACGAACTTAGACAAACCTTAGAATGAGACTAACGAGACTAACTTGGGACGAACAAAGACAAACTTAAGTCTCATTCTAAGGTTTGTCTAAGTTCGTCCCAAGTTAGTCTCTT
Source organism: Rhodiola kirilowii (assembly GCA_033675215.1). Classification (NCBI taxonomy): domain Eukaryota; kingdom Viridiplantae; phylum Streptophyta; class Magnoliopsida; order Saxifragales; family Crassulaceae; genus Rhodiola; species Rhodiola kirilowii. The sequence continues at coordinate 582,692 of JAUCNB010000016.1, forward strand.
TCTAAGGACGAACTTAGACAAACCTTAGAATGAGACTAACGAGACTAAATTTGGGACGAACAAAGACAAACTTAAGTCTCCTTCTAAGGTCTGTCTTAGTTCGTCCCAAGTTAGTCTCTTTCTAAGGACGAACTTAGACAAACCTTAGAATGAGACTAACGAGACAAACTTGGGACGAACAAAGACAAATGTTAGTCTCATTCTAAGGTTTGTCTAAGTTCGTCCCAAGTTAGTCTCTTTCTAAGGACGAACATAGACAAACCTTAGAATGAGACTAACGAGACTAACTTGGGACGAACAAAGACAAACTTAAGTCTCATTCTAAGGTTTGTCTGAGTTCGTCCCAAGTTAGTCTCTTTCTAAGGACGAACTTAGACAAACCTTAGAATGAGACTAACGAGACTAACTTGGGACGAACAAAGACAAACTTAAGTCTCATTCTAAGGTTTGTCTAATTTCGTCCCAAGTTAGTCTCTTTCTAAGGACGAAATTAGACAAACCTAAGAATGAGACTAACGAGACTAACTTGGGACGAACAAAGACAAACTTAAGTCTCATTCTAAGGTTTGTCTTTGTACGTCCCAAGTTAGTCTCTTTCTAAGGACGAACTTAGACAAACCTTAGAATGAGACTAACGAGACTAACTTGGGACGAACAAATACAAACTAAAGTCTCATTCTAAGGTTTGTCTTTGTTCGTCCCAAGTTAGTCTCTTTCTAAGGACGATCTTAGACAAACCTTAGAATGAGACTAACGAGACTAACTTGGGACGAACAAAGACAAATGTTAGTCTCATTCTAAGGTTTGTCTAAGTTCGTCCCAAGTTAGTCTCTTTCTAAGGACGAACTTAGACAAACCTTAGAATGAGACTAACGAGACTAAATTTGGGACGAACAAAGACAAACTTAAGTCTCATTCTAAGGTCTGTCTTAGTTCGTCCCAAGTTAGTCTCTTTCTAAGGACGAACTTAGACAAACCTTAGAATGAGACTAACGAGACTAACTTGGGACGAACAAAGAGAAATGTTAGTCTCATTCTAAGGTTTGTCTAAGTTCGTCCCAAGTTAGTCTCTTTCTAAGGACGAACTTAGACAAACCTTAGAATGAGACTAACGAGACAAAGTTGGGACAAACAAATACAAACTTAAGTCTCATTCTAAGGTCTGTCTAAGTTCGTCCCAAGTTAGTCTCTTTCTAAGAACGAACTTAGACAAACCTTAGAATGAGACTAACGAGACAAAGTTGGGACGAACAAAGACAAACTTAAGTCTCATTCTAAGGTCTGTCTAAGTTCGTCCCAAGTTAGTCTCTTTCTAAGAACGAACTTAGACAAACCTTAGAATGAGACTAACGAGACTAACTTGGGACGAACAAAGACAAATGTTAGTCTCATTCTAAGGTTTGTCTAAGTTCGTCACAAGTTAGTCTCTTTCTAAGGACGAACTTAGACAAACCTTAGAATGAGACTAACGAGACTAACTTGGGACGAACAAAGACAAACTTAAGTCTCATTCTAAGGTTTGTCTAAGTTCGTCCCAAGTTAGTCTCTTTCTAAGGACGAACTTAGACAAACCTTAGAATGAGACTAACGAGACTAACTTGGGACGAACAAAGACAAATGTTAGTCTCATTCTAAGGTTTGTCTAAGTTTGTCCCAAGTTAGTCTCTTTCTAAGGACGAACTTAGACAAACCTTAGAATGAGACTAACGAGACTAACTTGGGACGAACAAAGACAAACTTAAGTCTCATTCTAAGGTTTGTCTTTGTTCGTCCCAAGTTAGTCTCTTTCTAAGGACGAACTTAGACAAACCTTAGAATGAGACTAACGAGACTAAATTTGGGACGAACAAAGACAAACTTAAGTCTCATTCTAAGGTTTGTCTAAGTTTGTCCCAAGTTAGTCTCTTTCTAAGGACGAACTTAGACAAACCTTAGAATGAGACTAACGAGACTAACTTGGGACGAACAAAGACAAATGTTAGTCTCATTCTAAGGTTTGTCTAAGTTCGTCCCAAGTTAGTCTCTTTCTAAGGACGAACTTAGACAAACCTTAGAATGAGACTAACAAGACTAACATGGGACGAACAAAGACAAACTTAAGTCTCATTCTAAGGTTTGTCTAAGTTTGTCCCAAGTTAGTCTCTTTCTAAGGACGAACTTAGACAAACCTTAGAATGAGACTAACGAGACTAACTTGGGACGAACAAAGACAAATTTAAGTCTCATTCTAAGGTTTGTCTAAGTTTGTCCCAAGTTAGTCTCTTTCTAAGGACGAACTTAGACAAACCTTAGAATGAGACTAACGAGACTAACTTGGGACGAACAAAGACAAATGTTAGTCTCATTCTAAGGTTTATCTAAGTTCGTCCCAAGTTTGTCTCTTTCTAAGGACGAAGTTAGACAAACCTTAGAATGAGACTAACGAGACTAATTTGGGACGAACAAAGACAAATGTTAGTCTCATTCTAAGGTTTGTCTAAGTTCGTCCCAAGTTAGTCTCTTTCAAAGGACGAACTTAGACAAACCTTAGAATGAGACTAACGAGACTAACTTGGGACGAACAAAGACAAACTTAAGTCTCATTCTAAGGTTTGTCTAAGTTCGTCCCAAGTTAGTCTCTTTCTAAGGACGAACTTAGACAAACCTTAGAATGAGACTAACGAGACTAAATTTGGGACGAACAAAGACAAACTTAAGTCTCCTTCTAAGGTCTGTCTTAGTTCATCCCAAGTTAGTCTCTTTCTAAGGACGAACTTAGACAAACCTTAGAATGAGACTAACGAGACTAACTTGGGACGAACAAAGACAAATGTTAGTCTCATTCTAAGGTTTGTCTAAGTTCGTCCCAAGTTAGTCTCTTTCTAAGGACGAACTTAGACAAACCTTAGAATGAGACTAACGAGACAAAGTTGGGACAAACAAATACAAACTTAAGTCTCATTCTAAGGTTTGTCTAAGTTCGTCCCAAGTTAGTCTCTTTCTAAGGACGAACTTAGACAAACCTTAGAATGAGACTAACGAGACTAACTTGGGACGAACAAAGACAAACTTAAGTCTCATTCTAAGGTTTGTGTAAGTTCGTCCCAAGTTAGTCTATTTCTAAGGACAAAATTAGACAAACCTAAGAATGAGACTAACGAGACTAACTTGGGACGAACAAAGACAAACTTAAGTCTCATTCTAAGGTTTGTCTAAGTTCGTCCCAAGTTAGTCTCTTTCTAAGGACGAACTTAGACAAACCTTAGAATGAGACTAACGAGACTAAATTTGGGACGAACAAAGACAAACTTAAGTCTCATTCTAAGGTCTGTCTTAGTTCGTCCCAAGTTAGTCTCTTTCTAAGGACGAACTTAGACAAACCTTAGAATGAGACTAACGACACTAACTTGGGACGAACAAAGACAAATGTTAGTCTCATTCTAAGGTTTGTCTAAGTTCGTCCCAAGTTAGTCTCTTTCTAAGGACGAACTTAGACAAACCTTAGAATGAGACTAACAAGACTAACTTGGGACGAACAAAGACAAACTTAAGTCTCATTCTAAGGTTTGTCTAAGTTTGTCCCAAGTTAGTCTCTTTCTAAGGACGAACTTAGACAAACCTTAGAATGAGACTAACAAGACTAACTTGGGACGAACAAAGACAAACTTAAGTCTCATTCTAAGGTTTGTCTAAGTTTGTCCCAAGTTAGTCTCTTTCTAAGGACGAACTTAGACAAACCTTAGAATGAGACTAACGAGATTAACTTGGGACGAACAAAGACAAATGTTAGTCTCATTCTAAGGTTTGTCTAAGTTCGTCCCAAGTTTGTCTCTTTCTAAGGACGAACTTAGACAAACCTTAGAATGAGACTAACGAGACTAATTTGGGACGAACAAAGACAAACTTAAGTCTCATTCTAAGGTTTGTCTAAGTTTGTCCCAAGTTAGTCTCTTTCTAAGGACGAACTTAGACAAACCTTAGAATGAGACTAACGAGACTAACTTGGGACGAACAAAGACAAATGTTAGTCTCATTCTAAGGTTTGTCTAAGTTCGTCCCAAGTTAGTCTCTTTCTAAGGACGAACTTAGACAAACCTTAGAATGAGACTAACGAGACTAACTTGGGACGAACAAAGACAAACTTAAGTCTCATTCTAAGGTTTGTCTAAGTTCGTCCCAAGTTAGTCTCTTTCTAAGGACGAACTTAGACATACCTTAGAATGAGACTAACGAGACTAAATTTGGGACGAACAAAGACAAACTTAAGTCTCATTCTAAGGTCTGTCTTAGTTCGTCCCAAGTTAGTCTCTTTCTAAGGACGAACTTAGACAAACCTTAGAATGAGACTAACGAGACTAACTTGGGACGAACAAAGAGAAATGTTAGTCTCATTCTAAGGTTTGTCTAAGTTCGTCCCAAGTTAGTCTCTTTCTAAGGACGAACTTAGACAAACCTTAGAATGAGACTAACGAGACTAACTTGGGACGAACAAAGACAAACTTAAGTCTCATTCTAAGGTTTGTCTAAGTTCGTCCCAAGTTAGTCTCTTTCTAAGGACGAACTTAGACAAACCTTAGAATGAGACTAACGAGACAAAGTTGGGACGAACAAAGACAAACTTATGTCTCATTCTAAGGTCTGTCTAAGTTCGTCCCAAGTTAGTCTCTTTCTAAGGACGAACTTAGACAAACCTTAGAATGAGACTAACGAGACTAACTTGGGACGAACAAAGACAAATGTTAGTCTCATTCTAAGGTTTGTGTAAGTTCGTCACAAGTTAGTCTCTTTCTAAGGACGAACTTAGACAAACCTTAGAATGAGACTAACGAGACTAACTTGGGACGAACAAAGACAAACTTAAGTCTCATTCTAAGGTTTGTCTAAGTTCGTCCCAAGTTAGTCTCTTTCTAAGGACGAACTTAGACAAACCTTAGAATGAGACTAACGAGACTAACTTGGGACGAACAAAGACAAATGTTAGTCTCATTCTAAGGTTTGTCTAAGTTTGTCCCAAGTTAGTCTCTTTCTAAGGACGAACTTAGACAAACCTTAGAATGAGACTAACGAGACTAACTTGGGACGAACAAAGACAAACTTAAGTCTCATTCTAAGGTTTGTCTTTGTTCGTCCCAAGTTAGTCTCTTTCTAAGGACGAACTTAGACAAACCTTAGAATGAGACTAACGAGACTAACTTGGGACGAACAAAGAGAAATGTTAGTCTCATTCTAAGGTTTGTCTAAGTTCATCCCAAGTTAGTCTCTTTCTAAGGACGAACTTAGACAAACCTTAGAATGAGACTAACGAGACTAACTTGGGACGAACAAAGACAAACTTAAGTCTCATTCTCAGGTTTGTCTAAGTTCGTCCCAAGTTAGTCTCTTTCTAAGGACGAACTTAGACAAACCTTAGAATGAGACTAACGAGACTAAATTTGGGACGAACAAAGACAAACTTAAGTCTCATTCTAAGGTTTGTCTAAGTTTGTCCCAAGTTAGTCTCTTTCTAAGGACGAACTTAGACAAACCTTAGAATGAGACTAACGAGACTAACTTGGGACGAACAAAGACAAATGTTAGTCTCATTCTAAGGTTTGTCTAAGTTCGTCCCAAGTTAGTCTCTTTCTAAGGACGAACTTAGACAAACCTTAGAATGAGACTAACAAGACTAACTTGGGACGAACAAAGACAAACTTAAGTCTCATTCTAAGGTTTGTCTAAGTTTGTCCCAAGTTAGTCTCTTTCTAAGGACGAACTTAGACAAACCTTAGAATGAGACTAACGAGACTAACTTGGGACGAACAAAGACAAATTTAAGTCTCATTCTAAGGTTTGTCTAAGTTTGTCCCAAGTTAGTCTCTTTCTAAGGACGAACTTAGACAAACCTTAGAATGAGACTAACGAGACTAACTTGGGACGAACAAAGACAAATGTTAGTCTCATTCTAAGGTTTGTCTAAGTTCGTCCCAAGTTAGTCTCTTTCTAAGGACGAACTTAGACAAACCTTAGAATGAGACTAACGAGACTAACTTGGGACGAACAAAGACAAACTTAAGTCTCATTCTAAGGTTTGTCTAAGTTCGTCCCAAGTTGGTCTCTTTCTAAGGACGAACTTAGACAAACCTTAGAATGAGACTAACGAGACTAAATTTGGGACGAACAAAGACAAACTTAAGTCTCCTTCTAAGGTCTGTCTAAGTTCGTCCCAAGTTAGTCTCTTTCTAAGGACGAACTTAGACAAACCTTAGAATGAGACTAACGAGACTAACTTGGGACGAACAAAGACAAATGTTAGTCTCATTCTAAGGTTTGTCTAAGTTCGTCCCAAGTTAGTCTCTTTCTAAGGACGAACTTAGACAAACCTTAGAATGAGACTAACGAGACTAACTTGGGACGAACAAAGACAAACTTAAGTCTCATTCTAAGGTTTGTCTAAGTTCGTCCCAAGTTAGTCTCTTTCTAAGGACGAACTTAGACAAACCTTAGAATGAGACTAACGAGACAAAGTTGGGACAAACAAATACAAACTTAAGTCTCATTCTAAGGTTTGTCTAAGTTCGTCCCAAGTTAGTCTCTTTCTAAGGACGAACTTAGACAAACCTTAGAATGAGACTAACGAGACTAACTTGGGACGAACAAAGACAAACTTAAGTCTCATTCTAAGGTTTGTGTAAGTTCGTCCCAAGTTAGTCTATTTCTAAGGACAAAATTAGACAAACCTAAGAATGAGACTAACGAGACTAACTTGGGACGAACAAAGACAAACTTAAGTCTCATTCTAAGGTTTGTCTAAGTTCGTCCCAAGTTAGTCTCTTTCTAAGGACGAACTTAGACAAACCTTAGAATGAGACTAACGAGACTAAATTTGGGACGAACAAAGACAAACTTAAGTCTCATTCTAAGGTCTGTCTTAGTTCGTCCAAAGTTAGTCTCTTTCTAAGGACGAACTTAGACAAACCTTAGAATGAGACTAACGACACTAACTTGGGACGAACAAAGACAAATGTTAGTCTCATTCTAAGGTTTGTCTAAGTTCGTCCCAAGTTAGTCTCTTTCTAAGGACGAACTTAGACAAACCTTAGAATGAGACTAACAAGACTAACTTGGGACGAACAAAGACAAACTTAAGTCTCATTCTAAGGTTTGTCTTAGTTCGTCCCAAGTTAGTCTCTTTCTAAGGACGAACTTAGACAAACCTTAGAATGAGACTAACGAGACTAACGAGACTAACTTGGGACGAACAATGACAAACTTAAGTCTCATTCTAAGGTTTGTCTAAGTTCATCCCAAGTTAGTCTCTTTCTAAGGACGAACTTAGACAAACCTTAGAATGAGACTAACGAGACTAAATTTGGGACGAACAAAGACAAACTTAAGTCTCATTCTAAGGTTTGTCTAAGTTTGTCCCAAGTTTGTCTCTTTCTAAGGACGAACTTAGACAAACCTTAGAATGAGACAAACGAGACTAACTTGGGACGAACAAAGACAAACGTTAGTCTCATTCTATGGTTTGTCTAACTTCGTCCCAAGTTAGTCTCTTTCTAAGGACGAACTTAGACAAACCTTAGAATGAGACTAACGAGACTAACTTGGGACGAATAAAGACAAACGTTAGTCTCATTCTAAGGTTTGTCTTAGTTTGTCCCAAGTTAATCTCTTTCTAAGGACGAACTTAGACAAACCTTAGAATGAGACTAACGACACTAACTTGGGACGAACAAAGACAAACTTAAGTCTCATTCTAAGGTTTGTCTTTGTTCGTCCCAAGTTAGTCTCTTTCTAAGGACGAACTTAGACAAAACTTATAATGAGACTAACGAGACTAACTTGGGACGAACAAAGAGAAATGTTAGTCTCATTCTAAGGTTTGTCTAAGTTCGTCCCAAGTTAGTCTCTTTCTAAGGACGAACATAGACAAACCTTAGAATGAGACTAACGAGACTAACTTGGGACGAACAAAGACAAACTTAAGTCTCATTCTAAGGTTTGTCTGAGTTCGTCCCAAGTTAGTCTCTTTCTAAGGACGAACTTAGACAAACCTTAGAATGAGACTAACGAGACTAACTTGGGACGAACAAAGACAAACTTAAGTATCATTCTAAGGTTTGTCTAATTTCGTCCCAAGTTAGTCTCTTTCTAAGGACGAACTTAGACAAACCTTAGAATGAGACTAACGAGACTAACTTGGGACGAACAAAGACAAACTTAAGTCTCATTCTAAGGTTTGTGTAAGTTCGTCCCAAGTTAGTCTATTTCTAAGGACGAAATTAGACAAACCTAAGAATGAGACTAACGAGACTAACTTGGGACGAACAAAGACAAACTTAAGTCTCATTCTAAGGTTTGTCTTTGTACGTCCCAAGTTAGTCTCTTTCTAAGGACGAACTTAGACAAACCTTAGAATGAGACTAACGAGACTAACTTGGGACGAACAAATACAAACTTAAGTCTCATTCTAAGGTTTGTCTTTGTTCGTCCCAAGTTAGTCTCTTTCTAAGGACGATCTTAGACAAACCTTAGAATGAGACTAACGAGACTAACTTGGGACGAACAAAGACAAACGTTAGTCTCATTCTAAGGTTTGTCTAAGTTCGTCCCAAGTTAGTCTCTTTCTAAGGACGAACTTAGACAATCCTTAGAATGAGACTAACGAGACTAACTTGGGACGAATAAAGACAAACGTTAGTCTCATTCTAAGGTTTGTCTTAGTTTGTCCCAAGTTAGTCTCTTTCTAAGGACGAACTTAGACAAACCTTAGAATGAGACTAACGACACTAACTTGGGACGAACAAAGACAAACTTAAGTCTCATTCTAAGGTTTGTCTAAGTTCGTCCCAAGTTAGTCTCTTTCTAAGGACGAACTTAGACAAACCTTAGAATGAGACTAACGAGACCAACTTGGGACGAACAAAGACAAACTTAAGTCTCATTCAAAGGTTTGTCTTTGTTCGTCCCAAGTTAGTCTCTTTCTAAGGACGAACTTAGACAAACCTTATAATGAGACTAACGAGACTAACTTGGGACGAACAAAGAGAAATGTTAGTCTCATTCTAAGGTTTGTCTAAGTTCGTCCCAAGTTAGTCTCTTTCTAAGGACGAACATAGACAAACCTTAGAATGAGACTAACGAGACTAACTTGGGACGAACAAAGACAAACTTAAGTCTCATTCTAAGGTTTGTCTGAGTTCGTCCCAAGTTAGTCTCTTTCTAAGGACGAACTTAGACAAACTTAGAATGAGACTAACGAGACTAACTTGGGACGAACAAAGACAAACTTAAGTCTCATTCTAAGGTTTGTCTAATTTCGTCCCAAGTTAGTCTCTTTCTAAGGACGAAATTAGACAAACCTAAGAATGAGACTAACGAGACTAACTTGGGACGAACAAAGACAAACTTAAGTCTCATTCTAAGGTTTGTCTTTGTACGTCCCAAGTTAGTCTCTTTCTAAGGACGAACTTAGACAAACCTTAGAATGAGACTAACGAGACTAACTTGGGACGAACAAATACAAACTTAAGTCTCATTCTAAGGTTTGTCTTTGTTCGTCCCAAGTTAGTCTCTTTCTAAGGACGATCTTAGACAAACCTTAGAATGAGACTAACGAGACTAACTTGGGACGAACAAAGACAAATGTTAGTCTCATTCTAAGGTTTGTCTAAGTTCGTCCCAAGTTAGTCTCTTTCTAAGGACGAACTTAGACAAACCTTAGAATGAGACTAACGAGACTAAATTTGGGACGAACAAAGACAAACTTAAGTCTCATTCTAAGGTCTGTCTTAGTTCGTCCCAAGTTAGTCTCTTTCTAAGGACGAACTTAGACAAACCTTAGAATGAGACTAACGAGACTAACTTGGGACGAACAAAGAGAAATGTTAGTCTCATTCTAAGGTTTGTCTAAGTTCGTCCCAAGTTAGTCTCTTTCTAAGGACGAACTTAGACAAACCTTAGAATGAGACTAACGAGACTAACTTGGGACGAACAAAGACAAACTTAAGTCTCATTCTAAGGTTTGTCTAAGTTCGTCCCAAGTTAGTCTCTTTCTAAGGACGAACTTAGACAAACCTTATAATGAGACTAACGAGACAAAGTTGGGACGAACAAAGACAAACTTAAGTCTCATTCTAAGGTCTGTCTAAGTTCGTCCCAAGTTAGTCTCTTTCTAAGGACGAACTTAGACAAACCTTAGAATGAGACTAACGATACTAACTTGGGACGAACAAAGACAAATGTTAGTCTCATTCTAAGGTTTGTCAAAGTTCGTCACAAGTTAGTCTCTTTCTAAGGACGAACTTAGACAAACCTTAGAATGAGACTAACGAGACTAACTTGGGACGAACAAAGACAAACTTAAGTCTCATTCTAAGGTTTGTCTAAGTTCGTCCCAAGTTAGTCTCTTTCTAAGGACGAACTTAGACAAACCTTAGAATGAGACTAACGAGACTAACTTGGGACGAACAAAGACAAATGTTAGTCTCATTCTAAGGTTTGTCTAAGTTCGTCCCAAGTTTGTCTCTTTCTAAGGACGAACTTAGACAAACCTTAGAATGAGACTAACGAGACTAATTTGGGACGAACAAAGACAAATGTTAGTCTCATTCTAAGGTTTGTCTAAGTTCGTCCCAAGTTAGTCTCTTTCTAAGGACGAACTTAGACAAACCTTAGAATGAGACTAACGAGACTAACTTGGGACGAACAAAGACAAACTTAAGTCTCATTCTAAGGTTTGTCTAAGTTCGTCCCAAGTTAGTCTCTTTCTAAGGACGAACTTAGACAAACCTTAGAATGATACAAACGAGACTAAATTTGGGACGAACAAAGACAAACTTAAGTCTCCTTCTAAGGTCTGTCTTAGTTCGTCCCAAGTTAGTCTCTTTCTAAGGACGAACATAGACAAACCTTAGAATGAGACTAACGAGACTAACTTGGGATGAACAAAGACAAATGTTAGTCTCATTCTAAGGTTTGTCTAAGTTCGTCCCAAGTTAGTCTCTTTCTAAGGACGAACTTAGACAAACCTTAGAATGAGACTAACGAGACTAACTTGGGACGAACAAAGACAAACTTAAGTCTCATTCTAAGGTTTGTCTAAGTTCGTCCCAAGTTAGTCTCTTTCTAAGGACGAACTTAGACAAACCTTAGAATGAGACTAACGAGACAAAGTTGGGACAAACAAATACAAACTTAAGTCTCATTCTAAGGTTTGTCTAAGTTCGTCCCAAGTTAGTCTCTTTCTAAGGACGAACTTAGACAAACCTTAGAATGAGACTAACGAGACTAACTTGGGACGAACAAAGACAAACTTAAGTCTCATTCTAAGGTTTGTGTAAGTTCGTCCCAAGTTAGTCTATTTCTAAGGACAAAATTAGACAAACCTAAGAATGAGACTAACGAGACTAACTTGGGACGAACAAAGACAAACTTAAGTCTCATTCTAAGGTTTGTCTAAGTTCGTCCCAAGTTAGTCTCTTTCTAAGGACGAACTTAGACAAACCTTAGAATGAGACTAACGAGACTAAATTTGGGACGAACAAAGACAAACTTAAGTCTCATTCTAAGGTCTGTCTTAGTTCGTCCCAAGTTAGTCTCTTTCTAAGGACGAACTTAGACAAACCTTAGAATGAGACTAACGACACTAACTTGGGACGAACAAAGACAAATGTTAGTCTCATTCTAAGGTTTGTCTAAGTTCGTCCCAAGTTAGTCTCTTTCTAAGGACGAACTTAGACAAACCTTAGAATGAGACTAACAAGACTAACTTGGGACGAACAAAGACAAACTTAAGTCTCATTCTAAGGTTTGTCTAAGTTTGTCCCAAGTTAGTCTCTTTCTAAGGACGAACTTAGACAAACCTTAGAATGAGACTAACAAGACTAACTTGGGACGAACAAAGACAAACTTAAGTCTCATTCTAAGGTTTGTCTAAGTTTGTCCCAAGTTAGTCTCTTTCTAAGGACGAACTTAGACAAACCTTAGAATGAGACTAACGAGACTAACTTGGGACGAACAAAGACAAATGTTAGTCTCATTCTAAGGTTTGTCTAAGTTCGTCCCAAGTTTGTCTCTTTCTAAGGACGAACTTAGACAAACCTTAGAATGAGACTAACGAGACTAACTTTGGACGAACAAAGACAAACGTTAGTCTCATTCTAAGGTTTGTCTTAGTTCGTCCCAAGTTAGTCTCTTTCTAAGGACGAACTTAGACAAACCTTAGAATGAGACTAACGAGACTAACGAGACTAACTTGGGACGAACAAAGACAAACTTAAGTCTCATTCTAAGGTTTGTCTAAGTTCGTCCCAAGTTAGTCTCTTTCTAAGGACGAACTTAGACAAACCTTAGAATGAGACTAACGAGACTAAATTTTGGACGAACAAAGACAAACTTAAGTCTCATTCTAAGGTTTGTCTAAGTTTGTCCCAAGTTTGTCTCTTTCTAAGGACGAACTTAGACAAACCTTAGAATGAGACAAACGAGACTAACTTGGGACGAACAAAGACAAACGTTAGTCTCATTCTAAGGTTTGTCTAACTTCGTCCCAAGTTAGTCTCTTTCTAAGGACGAACTTAGACAAACCTTAGAATGAGACTAACGAGACTAACTTGGGACGAATAAAGACAAACGTTAGTCTCATTCTAAGGTTTGTCTTAGTTTGTCCCAAGTTAGTCTCTTTCTAAGGACGAACTTAGACAAACCTTAGAAGGAGACTAACGACACTAACTTGGGACGAACAAAGACAAACTTAAGTCTCATTCTAAGGTTTGTCTTTGTTCGTCCCAAGTTAGTCTCTTTCTAAGGACGAACTTAGACAAACCTTATAATGAGACTAACGAGACTAACTTGGGACGAACAAAGAGAAATGTTAGTCTCATTCTAAGGTTTGTCTAAGTTCGTCCCAAGTTAGTCTCTTTCTAAGGACGAACATAGACAAACCTTAGAATGAGACTAACGAGACTAACTTGGGACGAACAAAGACAAACTTAAGTCTCATTCTAAGGTTTGTCTAATTTCGTCCCAAGTTAGTCTCTTTCTAAGGACGAACTTAGACAAACCTTAGAATGAGACTAACGAGACTAACTTGGGACGAACAAAGACAAACTTAAGTCTCATTCTAAGGTTTGTGTAAGTTCGTCCCAAGTTAGTCTATTTCTAAGGACGAAATTAGACAAACCTAAGAATGAGACTAACGAGACTAACTTGGGACGAACAAAGACAAACTTAAGTCTCAATCTAAGGTTTGTCTTTGTACGTCCCAAGTTAGTCTCTTTCTAAGGACGAAATTAGACAAACCTTAGAATGAGACTAACGAGACTAACTTGGGACGAACAAATACAAACTTAAGTCTCATTCTAAGGTTTGTCTTTGTTCGTCCCAAGTTAGTCTCTTTCTAAGGACGATCTTAGACAAACATTAGAATGAGACTAACGAGACTAACGTGGGACGAACAAAGACAAACGTTAGTCTCATTCTAAGGTTTGTCTAAGTTCGTCCGAAGTTAGTCTCTTTCTAAGGACGAACTTAGACAATCCTTAGAATGAGACTAACGAGACTAACTTGGGACGAATAAAGACAAACGTTAGTCTCATTCTAAGGTTTGTCTTAGTTTGTCCCAAGTTAGTCTCTTTCTAAGGACGAACTTAGACAAACCTTAGAATGAGACTAACGACACTAACTTGGGACGAACAAAGACAAACTTAAGTCTCATTCTAAGGTTTGTCTAAGTTCGTCCCAAGTTAGTCTCTTTCTAAGGACGAACTTAGACAAACCTTAGAATGAGACTAACGAGACCAACTTGGGACGAACAAAGACAAACTTAAGTCTCATTCAAAGGTTTGTCTTTGTTCGTCCCAAGTTAGTCTCTTTCTAAGGACGAACTTAGACAAACCTTAGAATGAGACTAACGAGACTAACTTGGGACGAACAAATACAAACTTAGTCTCGTTCTAAGGACGAACTTAGACAAACCTTATAATGAGACTAACGAGACTAACTTAGGACGAACAAAGAGAAATGTTAGTCTCATTCTAAGGTTTGTCTAAGTTCGTCCCAAGTTAGTCTCTTTCTAAGGACGAACATAGACAAACCTTAGAATGAGACTAACGAGACTAACTTGGGACGAACAAAGACAAACTTAAGTCTCATTCTAAGGTTTGTCTGAGTTCGTCCCAAGTTAGTCTCTTTCTAAGGACGAACTTAGACAAACTTAGAATGAGACTAACGAGACTAACTTGGGACGAACAAAGACAAACTTAAGTCTCATTCTAAGGTTTGTCTAATTTCGTCCCAAGTTAGTCTCTTTCTAAGGACGAAATTAGACAAACCTAAGAATGAGACTAACGAGACTAACTTGGGACGAACAAAGACAAACTTAAGTCTCATTCTAAGGTTTGTCTTTGTACGTCCCAAGTTAGTCTCTTTCTAAGGACGAACTTAGACAAACCTTAGAATGAGACTAACGAGACTAACGTGGGACGAACAAATACAAACTTAAGTCTCATTCTAAGGTTTGTCTTTGTTCGTCCCAAGTTAGTCTCTTTCTAAGGACGATCTTAGACAAACCTTAGAATGAGACTAACGAGACTAACTTGGGACGAACAAAGACAAATGTTAGTCTCATTCTAAGGTTTGTCTAAGTTCGTCCCAAGTTAGTCTCTTTCTAAGGACGAACTTAGACAAACCTTAGAATGAGACTAACGAGACTAAATTTGGGACGAACAAAGACAAACTTAAGTCTCATTCTAAGGTCTGTCTTAGTTCGTCCCAAGTTAGTCTCTTTCTAAGGACGAACTTAGACAAACCTTAGAATGAGACTAACGAGACTAACTTGGGACGAACAAAGAGAAATGTTAGTCTCATTCTAAGGTTTGTCTAAGTTCGTCCCAAGTTAGTCTCTTTCTAAGGACAAACTTAGACAAACCTTAGAATGAGACTAACGAGACTAACTTGGGACGAACAAAGACAAACTTAAGTCTCATTCTAAGGTTTGTCTAAGTTCGTCCCAAGTTAGTCTCTTTCTAAGGACGAACTTAGACAAACCTTATAATGAGACTAACGAGACAAAGTTGGGACGAACAAAGACAAACTTAAGTCTCATTCTAAGGTCTGTCTAAGTTCGTCCCAAGTTAGTCTCTTTCTAAGGACGAACTTAGACAAACCTTAGAATGAGACTAACGAGACTAACTTGGGACGAACAAAGACAAATGTTAGTCTCATTCTAAGGTTTGTCTAAGTTCGTCACAAGTTAGTCTCTTTCTAAGGACGAACTTAGACAAACCTTAGAATGAGACTAACGAGACTAACTTGGGACGAACAAAGACAAACTTAAGTCTCATTCTAAGGTTTGTCTAAGTTCGTCCCAAGTTAGTCTCTTTCTAAGGACGAACTTAGACAAACCTTAGAATGAGACTAACGAGACTAACTTGGGACGAACAAAGACAAATGTTAGTCTCATTCTAAGGTTTGTCTAAGTTTGTCCCAAGTTAGTCTCTTTCTAAGGACGAACTTAGACAAACCTTAGAATGAGACTAACGAGACTAACTTGGGACGAACAAAGACAAACTTAAGTCTCATTCTAAGGTTTGTCTTTGTTCGTCCCAAGTTAGTCTCTTTCTAAGGACGATCTTAGACAAACCTTAGAATGAGACTAACGAGACTAACTTGGGACGAACAAAGAGAAATGTTAGTCTCATTCTAAGGTTTGTCTAAGTTCGTCCCAAGTTAGTCTCTTTCTAAGGACGAACTTAGACAAACCTTAGAATGAGACTAACGAGACTAACTTGGGACGAACAAAGACAAACTTAAGTCTCATTCTCAGGTTTGTCTAAGTTCGTCCCAAGTTAGTCTCTTTCTAAGGACGAACTTAGACAAACCTTAGAATGAGACTAACGAGACTAAATTTGGGACGAACAAAGACAAACTTAAGTCTCATTCTAAGGTTTGTCTAAGTTTGTCCCAAGTTAGTCTCTTTCTAAGGAAGAACTTAGACAAACCTTAGAATGAGACTAACGAGACTAACTTGTGACGAACAAAGACAAATGTTAGTCTCATTCTAAGGTTTGTCTAAGTTCGTCCCAAGTTAGTCTCTTTCTAAGGACGAACTTAGACAAACCTTAGAATGAAACTAACAAGACTAACTTGGGACGAACAAAGACAAACTTAAGTCTCATTCTAAGGTTTGTCTAAGTTTGTCCCAAGTTAGTCTCTTTCTAAGGACGAACTTAGACAAACCTTAGAATGAGACTAACGAGACTAACTTGGGACGAACAAAGACAAATTTAAGTCTCATTCTAAGGTTTGTCTAAGTTTGTCCCAAGTTAGTCTCTTTCTAAGGACGAACTTAGACAAACCTTAGAATGAGACTAACGAGACTAACTTGGGACGAACAAAGACAAATGTTAGTCTCATTCTAAGGTTTGTCTAAGTTCGTCCCAAGTTTGTCTCTTTCTAAGGACGAACTTAGACAAACCTTAGAATGAGACTAACGAGACTAATTTGGGACGAACAAAGACAAATGTTAGTCTCATTCTAAGGTTTGTCTAAGTTCGTCCCAAGTTAGTCTCTTTCTAAGGACGAACTTAGACAAACCTTAGAATGAGACTAACGAGACTAACTTGGGACGAACAAAGACAAACTTAAGTCTCATTCTAAGGTTTGTCTAAGTTCGTCCCAAGTTAGTCTCTTTCTAAGGACGAACTTAGACAAACCTTAGAATGAGACTAACGTGACTAAATTTGGGACGAACAAAGACAAACTTAAGTCTCCTTCTAAGGTCTGTCTTAGTTCGTCCCAAGTTAGTCTCTTTCTAAGGGCGAACTTAGACAAACCTTAGAATGAGACTAACGAGACTAACTTGGGACGAACAAAGACAAATGTTAGTCTCATTCTAAGGTTTGTCTAAGTTCGTCCCAAGTTAGTCTCTTTCTAAGGACGAACTTAGACAAACCTTAGAATGAGACTAACGAGACTAACTTGGGACGAACAAAGACAAACTTAAGTCTCATTCTAAGGTTTGTCTAAGTTCGTCCCAAGTTAGTCTCTTTTTAAGGACGAACTTAGACAAACCTTAGAATGAGACTAACGAGACAAAGTTGGGAGAAACAAATACAAACTTAAGTCTCATTCTAAGGTTTGTCTAAGTTCGTCCCAAGTTAGTCTCTTTCTAAGGACGAACTTAGACAAACCTTAGAATGAGACTAACGAGACTAATTTGGGACGAACAAAGACAAACTTAAGTCTCATTCTAAGGTTTGTCTATGTTTGTCCCAAGTTAGTCTCTTTCTAAGGACGAACTTAGACAAACCTTAGAATGAGACTAACGAGACTAACTTGGGACGAACAAAGACAAATGTTAGTCTCATTCTAAGGTTTGTCTAAGTTCGTCCCAAGTTAGTCTCTTTCTAAGGACGAACTTAGACAAACCTTAGAATGAGACTAACGAGACTAAATTTGGGACGAACAAAGACAAACTTAAGTCTCATTCTAAGGTCTGTCTTAGTTCGTCCCAAGTTAGTCTCTTTCTAAGGACGAACTTAGACAAACCTTAGAATGAGACTAACGAGACTAACTTGGGACGAACAAAGACAAATGTTAGTCTCATTCTAAGGTTTGTCTAAGTTCGTCCCAAGTTAGTCTCTTTCTAAGGACGAACTTAGACAAACCTTAGAATGAGACTAACGAGACTAACTTGGGACGAACAAAGACAAACTTAAGTCTCATTCTAAGGTTTGTCTAAGTTCGTCCCAAGTTAGTCTCTTTCTAAGGACGAACTTAGACAAACCTTAGAATGAGACTAACAAGACTAACTTGGGACGAACAAAGACAAACTTAAGTCTCATTCTAAGGTTTGTCTAAGTTTGTCCCAAGTTAGTCTCTTTCTAAGGACGAACTTAGACAAACCTTAGAATGAGACTAACGAGACTAACTTGGGACGAACAAAGACAAATGTTAGTCTCATTCTAAGGTTTGTCTAAGTTCGTCCCAAGTTTGTCTCTTTCTAAGGACGAACTTAGACAAACCTTAGAATGAGACTAACGAGACTAATTTGGGACGAACAAAGACAAACTTAAGTCTCATTCTAAGGTTTGTCTATGTTTGTCCCAAGTTAGTCTCTTTCTAAGGACGAACTTAGACAAACCTTAGAATGAGACTAACGAGACTAACTTGGGACGAACAAAGACAAATGTTAGTCTCATTCTAAGGTTTGTCTAAGTTCGTCCCAAGTTAGTCTCTTTCTAAGGACGAACTTAGACAAACCTTAGAATGAGACTAACGAGACTAAATTTGGGACGAACAAAGACAAACTTAAGTCTCATTCTAAGGTCTGTCTTAGTTCGTCCCAAGTTAGTCTCTTTCTAAGGACGAACTTAGACAAACCTTAGAATGAGACTAACGAGACTAACTTGGGACGAACAAAGACAAATGTTAGTCTCATTCTAAGGTTTGTCTAAGTTCGTCCCAAGTTAGTCTCTTTCTAAGGACGAACTTAGACAAACCTTAGAATGAGACTAATGAGACTAACTTGGGACGAACAAAGACAAACTTAAGTCTCATTCTAAGGTTTGTCTAAGTTCGTCCCAAGTTAGTCTCTTTCTAAAGACGAACTTACACAAACCTTAGAATGAGACTAACGAGACTAACTTGGGATGAACAAAGACAAACTTAAGTCTCATTCTAAGGTTTGTCTGAGTTCGTCCCAAGTTAGTCTCTTTCTAAGGACGAACTTAGACAAACCTTAGAATGAGACTAACGAGACTAACTTGGGACGAACAAAGACAAACTTAAGTCTCATTCTAAGGTTTGTCTAATTTCGTCCCAAGTTAGTCTCTTTCTAAGGACGAACTTAGACAAACCTTAGAATGAGACTAACGAGACTAACTTGGGACGAACAAAGACAAACTTAAGTCTCATTCTCAGGTTTGTCTATGTTTGTCCCAAGTTAGTCTCTTTCTAAGGACGAACTTAGACAAACCTTAGAATGAGACTAACGAGACTAACTTGGGACGAACAAAGACAAATGTTAGTCTCATTCTATGGTTTGTCTAAGTTCGTCCCAAGTTAGTCTCTTTCTAAGGACGAACTTAGACAAACCTTAGAATGAGACTAACGAGACTAAATTTGGGACGAACAAAGACAAACTTAAGTCTCATTCTAAGGTCTGTCTTAGTTCGTCCCAAGTTAGTCTCTTTCTAAGGACGAACTTAGACAAACCTTAGAATGAGACTAACGAGACTAACTTGGGACGAACAAAGACAAATGTTAGTCTCATTCTAAGGTTTGTCTAAGTTCGTCCCAAGTTAGTCTCTTTCTAAGGACGAACTTAGACAAACCTTAGAATGAGACTAACGAGACTAACTTGGGACGAACAAAGACAAACTTAAGTCTCATTCTAAGGTTTGTCTAAGTTCGTCCCAAGTTAGTCTCTTTCTAAAGACGAACTTAGACAAACCTTAGAATGAGACTAACGAGACTAACTTGGGACGAACAAAGACAAACTTAAGTCTCATTCTAAGGTTTGTCTGAGTTCGTCCCAAGTTAGTCTCTTTCTAAGGACGAACTTAGACAAACCTTAGAATGAGACTAACGAGACTAACTTGGGACGAACAAAGACAAACTTAAGTCTCATTCTAAGGTTTGTCTAATTTCGTCCCAAGTTAGTCTCTTTCTAAGGACGAACTTAGACAAACCTTAGAATGAGACTAACGAGACTAACTTGGGACGAACAAAGACAAATGTTAGTCTCATTCTAAGGTTTGTCTAAGTTCGTCCCAAGTTAGTCTCTTTCTAAGGACGAACTTAGACAAACCTTAGAATGAGACTAACGAGACTAACTTGGGACGAACAAAGACAAACTTAAGTCTCATTCTAAGGTTTGTCTAAGTTCGTCCCAAGTTAGTCTCTTTCTAAGGACGAACTTAGACAAACCTTAGAATGAGACTAACGAGACTAACTTAGGACGAACAAAGACAAATGTTAGTCTCATTCTAAGGTTTGTCTAAGTTCGTCCCAAGTTAGTCTCTTTCTAAGGACGAACTTAGACAAACCTTAGAATGAGACCAACGAGACTAACTTGGGACGAACAAAGACAAACTTAAGTCTCATTCTAAGGTTTGTCTAAGTTCGTCCCAAGTTAGTCTCTTTCTAAGGACGAACTTAGACAAACCTTAGAATGAGACTAACAAGACTAACTTGGGACGAACAAAGACAAACTTAAGTCTCATTCTAAGGTTTGTCTAAGTTTGTCCCAAGTTAGTCTCTTTCTAAGGACGAACTTAGACAAACCTTAGAATGAGACTAACGAGACTAAATTTGGGACGAACAAAGACAAACTTAAGTCTCATTCTAAGGTCTGTCTTAGTTCGTCCCAAGTTAGTCTCTTTCTAAGGACGAACTTAGACAAACCTTAGAATGAGACTAACGAGACTAACTTGGGACGAACAAAGACAAATGTTAGTCTCATTCTAAGGTTTGTCTAAGTTCGTCCCAAGTTAGTCTCTTTCTAAGGACGAACTTAGACAAAACTTAGAATGAGACTAACGAGACTAACTTGGGACGAACAAAGACAAACTTAAGTCTCATTCTAAGGTTTGTCTAAGTTCGTCCCAAGTTAGTCTCTTTCTAAGGACGAACTTAGACAAACCTTAGAATGAGACTAACGAGACTAACTTGGGACGAACAAAGACAAATGTTAGTCTCATTCTAAGGTTTGTCTAAGTTCGTCCCAAGTTAGTCTCTTTCTAAGGACGAACTTAGACAAACCTTAGAATGAGACTAACGAGACTAAATTTGGGACGAACAAAGACAAACTTAAGTCTCATTCTAAGGTCTGTCTTAGTTCGTCCCAAGTTAGTCTCTTTCTAAGGACGAACTTAGACAAACCTTAGAATGAGACTAACGAGACTAACTTGGGACGAACAAAGACAAATGTTAGTCTCATTCTAAGGTTTGTCTAAGTTCATCCCAAGTTAGTCTCTTTCTAAGGACGAACTTAGACAAACCTTAGAATGAGACTAACGAGACTAACTTGGGACGAACAAAGACAAACTTAAGTCTCATTCTAAGGTTTGTCTAAGTTCGTCCCAAGTTAGTCTCTTTCTAAGGACGAACTTAGACAAACCTTAGAATGAGACTAACAAGGCTAACTTGGGACGAACAAAGACAAACTTAAGTCTCATTCTAAGGTTTGTCTAAGTTTGTCCCAAGTTAGTCTCTTTCTAAGGACGAACTTAGACAAACCTTAGAATGAGACTAACGAGACTAACTTGGGACGAACAAAGACAAATGTTAGTCTCATTCTAAGGTTTGTCTAAGTTCGTCCCAAGTTTGTCTCTTTCTAAGGACGAACTTAGACAAACCTTAGAATGAGACTAACGAGACTAATTTGGGACGAACAAAGACAAACTTAAGTCTCATTCTAAGGTTTGTCTATGTTTGTCCCAAGTTAGTCTCTTTCTAAGGACGAACTTAGACAAACCTTAGAATGAGACTAACGAGACTAACTTGGGACGAACAAAGACAAATGTTAGTCTCATTCTAAGGTTTGTCTAAGTTCGTCCCAAGTTAGTCTCTTTCTAAGGACGAACTTAGACAAACCTTAGAATGAGACTAACGAGACTAAATTTGGGACGAACAAAGACAAACTTAAGTCTCATTCTAAGGTCTGTCTTAGTTCGTCCCAAGTTAGTCTCTTTCTAAGGACGAACTTAGACAAACCTTGGAATGAGACTAAGGAGACTAACTTGGGACGAACAAAGACAAATGTTAGTCTCATTCTAAGGTTTGTCTAAGTTCGTCCCAAGTTAGTCTCTTTCTAAGGACGAACTTAGACAAACCTTAGAATGAGACTAACGAGACTAACTTGGGACGAACAAAGACAAACTTAAGTCTCATTCTAAGGTTTGTCTAAGTTTGTCCCAAGTTAGTCTCTTTCTAAGGACGAACTTAGACAAACCTTAGAATGAGACTAACGAGACTAACTTGGGACGAACAAAGACAAATTTAAGTCTCATTCTAAGGTTTGTCTAAGTTTGTCCCAAGTTAGTCTCCTTCTAAGGACGAACTTAGACAAACCTTAGAATGAGACTAACGAGACTAACTTGGGACGAACAAAGACAAATGTTAGTCTCATTCTAAGGTTTGTCTAAGTTCGTCCCAAGTTAGTCTCTTTCTAAGGACGAACTTAGACAAACCTTAGAATGAGACTAACGAGACTAACTTGGGACGAACAAAGACAAACTTAAGTCTCATTCTAAGGTTTGTCTAAGTTCGTCCCAAGTTAGTCTCTTTCTAAGGACGAACTTAGACAAACCTTAGAATGAGACTAACGAGACTAAATTTGGGACGAACAAAGACAAACTTAAGTCTCCTTCTAAGGTCTGTCTTAGTTCGTCCCAAGTTAGTCTCTTTCTAAGGACGAACTTAGACAAACCTTAGAATGAGACTAACGAGACTAACTTGGGACGAACAAAGACAAATGTTAGTCTCATTCTAAGGTTTGTCTAAGTTCGTCCCAAGTTAGTCTCTTTCTAAGGACGAACTTAGACAAACCTTAGAATGAGACTAACGAGACTAACTTGGGACGAACAAAGACAAACTTAAGTCTCATTCTAAGGTTTGTCTAAGTTCGTCCCAAGTTAGTCTCTTTCTAAGGACGAACTTAGACAAACCTTAGAATGAGACTAACGAGACAAAGTTGGGACAAACAAATACAAACTTAAGTCTCATTCTAAGGTTTGTCTAAGTTCGTCCCAAGTTAGTCTCTTTCTAAGGACGAACTTAGACAAACCTTAGAATGAGACTAACGAGACTAACTTGGGACGAACAAAGACAAACTTAAGTCTCATTCTAAGGTTTGTGTAAGTTCGTCCCAAGTTAGTCTATTTCTAAGGACAAAATTAGACAAACCTAAGAATGAGACTAACGAGACTAACTTGGGACGAACAAAGACAAACTTAAGTCTCATTCTAAGGTTTGTCTAAGTTCGTCCCAAGTTAGTCTCTTTCTAAGGACGAACTTAGACAAACCTTAGAATGAGACTAACGAGACTAAATTTGGGACGAAATAAGACAAACTTAAGTCTCATTCTAAGGTCTGTCTTAGTTCGTCCCAAGTTAGTCTCTTTCTAAGGACGAACTTAGACAAACCTTAGAATGAGACTAACGACACTAACTTGGGACGAACAAAGACAAATGTTAGTCTCATTCTAAGGTTTGTCTAAGTTCGTCCCAAGTTAGTCTCTTTCTAAGGACGAACTTAGACAAACCTTAGAATGAGACTAACAAGACTAACTTGGGACGAACAAAGACAAACTTAAGTCTCATTCTAAGGTTTGTCTAAGTTTGTCCCAAGTTAGTCTCTTTCTAAGGAGGAACTTAGACAAACCTTAGAATGAGACTAACGAGACTAACTTGGGACGAACAAAGACAAATGTTAGTCTCATTCTAAGGTTTGTCTAAGTTCGTCCCAAGTTTGTCTCTTTCTAAGGACGAACTTAGACAAACCTTAGAATGAGACTAACGAGACTAACTTTGGACGAACAAAGACAAACGTTAGTCTCATTCTAAGGTTTGTCTTAGTTCGTCCCAAGTTAGTCTCTTTCTAAGGACGAACTTAGACAAACCTTAGAATGAGACTAACGAGACTAACGAGACTAACTTGGGACGAACAAAGACAAACTTAAGTCTCATTCTAAGGTTTATCTAAGTTCGTCCCAAGTTAGTCTCTTTCTAAGGACGAACTTAGACAAACCTTAGAATGAGACTAACGAGACTAAATTTGGGACGAACAAAGACAAACTTAAGTCTCATTCTAAGGTTTGTCTAAGTTTGTCCCAAGTTAGTCTCTTTCTAAGGACGAACTTAGACAAACCTTAGAATGAGACAAACGAGACTAACTTGGGACGAACAAAGACAAACGTTAGTCTGATTCTAAGGTTTGTCTAACTTCGTCCCAAGTTAGTCTCTTTCTAAGGACGAACTTAGACAAACCTTAGAATGAGACTAACGAGACTAACTTGGGACGAATAAAGACAAACGTTAGTCTCATTCTAAGGTTTGTCTTAGTTTGTCCCAAGTTAGTCTCTTTCTAAGGACGAACTTAGACAAACCTTAGAATGAGACTAACGACACTAACTTGGGACGAACAAAGACAAACTTAAGTCTCATTCTAAGGTTTGTCTTTGTTCGTCCCAAGTTAGTCTCTTTCTAAGGACGAACTTAGACAAACCTTATAATGAGACTAACGAGACTAACTTGGGACGAACAAAGAGAAATGTTAGTCTCATTCTAAGGTTTGTCTAAGTTCGTCCCAAGTTAGTCTCTTTCTAAGGACGAACATAGACAAACCTTAGAATGAGACTAACGAGACTAACTTGGGACGAACAAAGACAAACTTAAGTTTCATTCTAAGGTTTGTCTGAGTTCGTCCCAAGTTAGTCTCTTTCTAAGGACGAACTTAGACAAACCTTAGAATGAGACTAACGAGACTAACTTGGGACTAACAAAGACAAACTTAAGTCTCATTCTAAGGTTTGTCTAATTTCGTCCCAAGTTAGTCTCTTTCTAAGGACGAACTTAGACAAACCTTAGAATGAGACTAACGAGACTAACTTGGGACGAACAAAGACAAACTTAAGTCTCATTCTAAGGTTTGTGTAAGTTCGTCCCAAGTTAGTCTATTTCTAAGGACGAAATTAGACAAACCTAAGAATGAGACTAACGAGACTAACTTGGGACGAACAAAGACAAACTTAAGTCTCATTCTAAGGTTTGTCTTTGTACGTCCCAAGTTAGTCTCTTTCTAAGGACGAACTTAGACAAACCTTAGAATGAGACTAACGAGACTAACTTGGGACGAACAAATACAAACTTAAGTCTCATTCTAAGGTTTGTCTTTGTTCATCCCAAGTTAGTCTCTTTCTAAGGACGATCTTAGACAAACCTTAGAATGAGACTAACGAGACTAACTTGGGACGAACAAAGACAAACGTTAGTCTCATTCTAAGGTTTGTCTAAGTTCGTCCCAAGTTAGTCTCTTTCTAAGGACGAACTTAGACAATCCTTAGAATGAGACTAACGAGACTAACTTGGGACGAATAAAGACAAACGTTAGTCTCATTCTAAGGTTTGTCTTAGTTTGTCCCAAGTTAGTCTCTTTCTAAGGACGAACTTAGACAAACCTTAGAATGAGACTAACGACACTAACTTGGGACGAACAAAGACAAACTTAAGTCTCATTCTAAGGTTTGTCTAAATTCGTCCCAAGTTAGTCTCTTTCTAAGGACGAACTTAGACAAACCTTAGAATGAGACTAACGAGACTAAATTTGGGACGAAATAAGACAAACTTAAGTCTCATTCTAAGGTCTGTCTTAGTTCGTCCCAAGTTAGTCTCTTTCTAAGGACGAACTTAGACAAACCTTAGAATGAGACTAACGACACTAACTTGGGACGAACAAAGACAAATGTTAGTCTCATTCTAAGGTTTGTCTAAGTTCGTCCCAAGTTAGTCTCTTTCTAAGGACGAACTTAGACAAACCTTAGAATGAGACTAACAAGACTAACTTGGGACGAACAAAGACAAACTTAAGTCTCATTCTAAGGTTTGTCTAAGTTTGTCCCAAGTTAGTCTCTTTCTAAGGAGGAACTTAGACAAACCTTAGAATGAGACTAACGAGACTAACTTGGGACGAACAAAGACAAATGTTAGTCTCATTCTAAGGTTTGTCTAAGTTCGTCCCAAGTTTGTCTCTTTCTAAGGACGAACTTAGACAAACCTTAGAATGAGACTAACGAGACTAACTTTGGACGAACAAAGACAAACGTTAGTCTCATTCTAAGGTTTGTCTTAGTTCGTCCCAAGTTAGTCTCTTTCTAAGGACGAACTTAGACAAACCTTAGAATGAGACTAACGAGACTAACGAGACTAACTTGGGACGAACAAAGACAAACTTAAGTCTCATTCTAAGGTTTATCTAAGTTCGTCCCAAGTTAGTCTCTTTCTAAGGACGAACTTAGACAAACCTTAGAATGAGACTAACGAGACTAAATTTGGGACGAACAAAGACAAACTTAAGTCTCATTCTAAGGTTTGTCTAAGTTTGTCCCAAGTTAGTCTCTTTCTAAGGACGAACTTAGACAAACCTTAGAATGAGACAAACGAGACTAACTTGGGACGAACAAAGACAAACGTTAGTCTGATTCTAAGGTTTGTCTAACTTCGTCCCAAGTTAGTCTCTTTCTAAGGACGAACTTAGACAAACCTTAGAATGAGACTAACGAGACTAACTTGGGACGAATAAAGACAAACGTTAGTCTCATTCTAAGGTTTGTCTTAGTTTGTCCCAAGTTAGTCTCTTTCTAAGGACGAACTTAGACAAACCTTAGAATGAGACTAACGACACTAACTTGGGACGAACAAAGACAAACTTAAGTCTCATTCTAAGGTTTGTCTTTGTTCGTCCCAAGTTAGTCTCTTTCTAAGGACGAACTTAGACAAACCTTATAATGAGACTAACGAGACTAACTTGGGACGAACAAAGAGAAATGTTAGTCTCATTCTAAGGTTTGTCTAAGTTCGTCCCAAGTTAGTCTCTTTCTAAGGACGAACATAGACAAACCTTAGAATGAGACTAACGAGACTAACTTGGGACGAACAAAGACAAACTTAAGTCTCATTCTAAGGTTTGTCTGAGTTCGTCCCAAGTTAGTCTCTTTCTAAGGACGAACTTAGACAAACCTTAGAATGAGACTAACGAGACTAACTTGGGACTAACAAAGACAAACTTAAGTCTCATTCTAAGGTTTGTCTAATTTCGTCCCAAGTTAGTCTCTTTCTAAGGACGAACTTAGACAAACCTTAGAATGAGACTAACGAGACTAACTTGGGACGAACAAAGACAAACTTAAGTCTCATTCTAAGGTTTGTGTAAGTTCGTCCCAAGTTAGTCTATTTCTAAGGACGAAATTAGACAAACCTAAGAATGAGACTAACGAGACTAACTTGGGACGAACAAAGACAAACTTAAGTCTCATTCTAAGGTTTGTCTTTGTACGTCCCAAGTTAGTCTCTTTCTAAGGACGAACTTAGACAAACCTTAGAATGAGACTAACGAGACTAACTTGGGACGAACAAATACAAACTTAAGTCTCATTCTAAGGTTTGTCTTTGTTCATCCCAAGTTAGTCTCTTTCTAAGGACGATCTTAGACAAACCTTAGAATGAGACTAACGAGACTAACTTGGGACGAACAAAGACAAACGTTAGTCTCATTCTAAGGTTTGTCTAAGTTCGTCCCAAGTTAGTCTCTTTCTAAGGACGAACTTAGACAATCCTTAGAATGAGACTAACGAGACTAACTTGGGACGAATAAAGACAAACGTTAGTCTCATTCTAAGGTTTGTCTTAGTTTGTCCCAAGTTAGTCTCTTTCTAAGGACGAACTTAGACAAACCTTAGAATGAGACTAACGACACTAACTTGGGACGAACAAAGACAAACTTAAGTCTCATTCTAAGGTTTGTCTAAGTTTGTCCCAAGTTAGTCTCTTTCTAAGGACGAACTTAGACAAACCTTAGAATGAGACAAACGAGACTAACTTGGGACGAACAAAGACAAACGTTAGTCTGATTCTAAGGTTTGTCTAACTTCGTCCCAAGTTAGTCTCTTTCTAAGGACGAACTTAGACAAACCTTAGAATGAGACTAACGAGACTAACTTGGGACGAATAAAGACAAACGTTAGTCTCATTCTAAGGTTTGTCTTAGTTTGTCCCAAGTTAGTCTCTTTCTAAGGACGAACTTAGACAAACCTTAGAATGAGACTAACGACACTAACTTGGGACGAACAAAGACAAACTTAAGTCTCATTCTAAGGTTTGTCTTTGTTCGTCCCAAGTTAGTCTCTTTCTAAGGACGAACTTAGACAAACCTTATAATGAGACTAACGAGACTAACTTGGGACGAACAAAGAGAAATGTTAGTCTCATTCTAAGGTTTGTCTAAGTTCGTCCCAAGTTAGTCTCTTTCTAAGGACGAACATAGACAAACCTTAGAATGAGACTAACGAGACTAACTTGGGACGAACAAAGACAAACTTAAGTCTCATTCTAAGGTTTGTCTGAGTTCGTCCCAAGTTAGTCTCTTTCTAAGGACGAACTTAGACAAACCTTAGAATGAGACTAACGAGACTAACTTGGGACTAACAAAGACAAACTTAAGTCTCATTCTAAGGTTTGTCTAATTTCGTCCCAAGTTAGTCTCTTTCTAAGGACGAACTTAGACAAACCTTAGAATGAGACTAACGAGACTAACTTGGGACGAACAAAGACAAACTTAAGTCTCATTCTAAGGTTTGTGTAAGTTCGTCCCAAGTTAGTCTATTTCTAAGGACGAAATTAGACAAACCTAAGAATGAGACTAACGAGACTAACTTGGGACGAACAAAGACAAACTTAAGTCTCATTCTAAGGTTTGTCTTTGTACGTCCCAAGTTAGTCTCTTTCTAAGGACGAACTTAGACAAACCTTAGAATGAGACTAACGAGACTAACTTGGGACGAACAAATACAAACTTAAGTCTCATTCTAAGGTTTGTCTTTGTTCATCCCAAGTTAGTCTCTTTCTAAGGACGATCTTAGACAAACCTTAGAATGAGACTAACGAGACTAACTTGGGACGAACAAAGACAAACGTTAGTCTCATTCTAAGGTTTGTCTAAGTTCGTCCCAAGTTAGTCTCTTTCTAAGGACGAACTTAGACAATCCTTAGAATGAGACTAACGAGACTAACTTGGGACGAATAAAGACAAACGTTAGTCTCATTCTAAGGTTTGTCTTAGTTTGTCCCAAGTTAGTCTCTTTCTAAGGACGAACTTAGACAAACCTTAGAATGAGACTAACGACACTAACTTGGGACGAACAAAGACAAACTTAAGTCTCATTCTAAGGTTTGTCTAAATTCGTCCCAAGTTAGTCTCTTTCTAAGGACGAACTTAGACAAACCTTAGAATGAGACTAACGAGACTAATTTGGGACGAACAAAGACAAATGTTAGTCTCATTCTAAGGTTTGTCTAAGTTCGTCCCAAGTTAATCTCTTTCTAAGGACGAACTAAGACAAACCTTAGAATGAGACTAACGAGACTAACTTGGGACGAACAAAGACAAACTTAAGTCTCATTCTAAGGTTTGTCTAAGTTCGTCCCAAGTTAGTCTCTTTCTAAGGACGAACTTAGACAAACCTTAGAATGAGACTAACGAGACTAAATTTGGGACGAACAAAGACAAACTTAAGTCTCCTTCTAAGGTCTGTCTTAGTTCGTCCCAAGTTAGTCTCTTTCTAAGGACGAACTTAGACAAACCTTAGAATGAGACTAACGAGACTAACTTGGGACGAACAAAGACAAATGTTAGTCTCATTCTAAGGTTTGTCTAAGTTCGTCCCAAGTTAGTCTCTTTCTAAGGACGAACTTAGACAAACCTTAGAATGAGACTAACGAGACTAACTTGGGACGAACAAAGACAAACTTAAGTCTCATTCTAAGGTTTGTCTAAGTTCGTCCCAAGTTAGTCTCTTTCTAAGGACGAACTTAGACAAACCATAGAATGAGACTAACGAGACAAAGTTGGGACAAACAAATACAAACTTAAGTCTCATTCTAAGGTTTGTCTAAGTTCGTCCCAAGTTAGTCTCTTTCTAAGGACGAACTTAGACAAACCTTAGAATGAAACTAACGAGACTAACTTGGGACGAACAAAGACAAACTTGAGTCTCATTCTAAGGTTTGTGTAAGTTCGTCCCAAGTTAGTCTATTTCTAAGGACAAAATTAGACAAACCTAAGAATGAGACTAACGAGACTAACTTGGGACGAACAAAGACAAACTTAAGTCTCATTCTAAGGTTTGTCTAAGTTCGTCCCAAGTTAGTCTCTTTCTAAGGACGAACTTAGACAAACCTTAGAATGAGACTAACGAGACTAAATTTGGGACGAACAAAGACAAACTTAAGTCTCATTCTAAGGTCTGTCTTAGTTCGTCCCATGTTAGTCTCTTTCTAAGGACGAACTTAGACAAACCTTAGAATGAGACTAACGAGACTAACTTGGGACGAACAAAGACAAATGTTAGTCTCATTCTAAGGTTTGTCTAAGTTCGTCCCAAGTTAGTCTCTTTCTAAGGACGAACTTAGACAAACCTTAGAATGAGACTAACGAGACTAAATTTGGGACGAACAAAGACAAACTTAAGTCTCATTCTAAGGTCTGTCTTAGTTCGTCCCAAGTTAGTCTCTTTCTAAGGACGAACTTAGACAAACCTTAGAATGAGACTAACGAGACTAACTTGGGACGAACAAAGAGAAATGTTAGTCTCATTCTAAGGTTTGTCTAAGTTCTTCCCAAGTTAGTCTCTTTCTAAGGACGAACTTAGACAAACCTTAGAATGAGACTAACGAGACTAACTTGGGACGAACAAAGACAAACTTAAGTCTCATTCTAAGGTTTGTCTAAGTTCGTCCCAAGTTAGTCTCTTTCTAAGGACGAACTTAGACAAACCTTATAATGAGACTAACGAGACAAAGTTGGGACGAACAAAGACAAACTTAAGTCTCATTCTAAGGTCTGTCTAAGTTCGTCCCAAGTTAGTCTCTTTCTAAGGATGAACTTAGACAAACCTTAGAATGAGACTAACGAGACTAACTTGGGACGAACAAAGACAAATGTTAGTCTCATTCTAAGGTTTGTCTAAGTTCGTCACAAGTTAGTCTCTTTCTAAGGACGAACTTAGACAAACCTTAGAATGAGACTAACGAGACTAACTTGGGACGAACAAAGACAAACTTAAGTCTCATTCTAAGGTTTGTCTAAGTTCGTCCCAAGTTAGTCTCTTTCTAAGGACGAACTTAGACAAACCTTAGAATGAGACTAACGAGACTAACTTGGGACGAACAAAGACAAATGTTAGTCTCATTCTAAGGTTTGTCTAAGTTTGTCCCAAGTTAGTCTCTTTCTAAGGACGAACTTAGACAAACCTTAGAATGAGACTAACGAGACTAACTTGGGACGAACAAAGACAAACTTAAGTCTCATTCTAAGGTTTGTCTTTGTTCGTCCCAAGTTAGTCTCTTTCTAAGGACGAACTTAGACAAACCTTAGAATGAGACTAACGAGACTAACTTGAGACGAACAAAGAGAAATGTTAGTCTCATTCTAAGGTTTGTCTAAGTTCGTCCCAAGTTAGTCTCTTTCTAAGGACGAACTTAGACAAACCTTAGAATGAGACTAACGAGACTAACTTGGGACGAACAAAGACAAACTTAAGTCTCATTCTCAGGTTTGTCTAAGTTCGTCCCAAGTTAGTCTCTTTCTAAGGACGAACTTAGACAAACCTTAGAATGAGACTAACGAGACTAAATTTGGGACGAACAAAGACAAACTTAAGTCTCATTCTAAGGTTTGTCTAAGTTTGTCCCAAGTTAGTCTCTTTCTAAGGACGAACTTAGACAAACCTTAGAATGAGACTAACGAGACTAACTTGTGACGAACAAAGACAAATGTTAGTCTCATTCTAAGGTTTGTCTAAGTTCGTCCCAAGTTAGTCTCTTTCTAAGGACGAACTTAGACAAACCTTAGAATGAGACTAACAAGACTAACTTGGGACGAACAAAGACAAACTTAAGTCTCATTCTAAGGTTTGTCTAAGTTTGTCCCAAGTTAGTCTCTTTCTAAGGACGAACTTAGACAAACCTTAGAATGAGACTAACGAGACTAACTTGGGACGAACAAAGACAAATTTAAGTCTCATTCTAAGGTTTGTCTAAGTTTGTCCCAAGTTAGTCTCTTTCTAAGGACGAACTTAGACAAACCTTAGAATGAGACTAACGAGACTAACTTGGGACGAACAAAGACAAATGTTAGTCTCATTCTAAGGTTTGTCTAAGTTCGTCCCAAGTTTGTCTCTTTCTAAGGACGAACTTAGACAAACCTTAGAATGAGACTAACGAGACTAATTTGGGACGAACAAAGACAAATGTTAGTCTCATTCTAAGGTTTGTCTAAGTTCGTCCCAAGTTAATCTCTTTCTAAGGACGAACTTAGACAAACCTTAGAATGAGACTAACGAGACTAACTTGGGACGAACAAAGACAAACTTAAGTCTCATTCTAAGGTTTGTCTAAGTTCGTCCCAAGTTAGTCTCTTTCTAAGGACGAACTTAGACAAACCTTAGAATGAGACTAACGAGACTAAATTTGGGACGAACAAAGACAAACTTAAGTCTCCTTCTAAGGTCTGTCTTAGTTCGTCCCAAGTTAGTCTCTTTCTAAGGACGAACTTAGACAAACCTTAGAATGAGACTAACGAGACTAACTTGGGACGAACAAAGACAAATGTTAGTCTCATTCTAAGGTTTGTCTAAGTTCGTCCCAAGTTAGTCTCTTTCTAAGGACGAACTTAGACAAACCTTAGAATGAGACTAACGAGACTAACTTGGGACGAACAAAGACAAACTTAAGTCTCATTCTAAGGTTTGTCTAAGTTCGTCCCAAGTTAGTCTCTTTCTAAGGACGAACTTAGACAAACCTTAAAATGAGACTAACGAGACAAAGTTGGGACAAACAAATACAAACTTAAGTCTCATTCTAAGGTTTGTCTAAGTTCGTCCCAAGTTAGTCTCTTTCTAAGGACGAACTTAGACAAACCTTAGAATGAGACTAACGAGACTAACTTGGGACGAACAAAGACAAACTTGAGTCTCATTCTAAGGTTTGTGTAAGTTCGTCCCAAGTTAGTCTATTTCTAAGGACAAAATTAGACAAACCTAAGAATGAGACTAACGAGACTAACTTGGGACGAACAAAGACAAACTTAAGTCTCATTCTAAGGTTTGTCTAAGTTCGTCCCAAGTTAGTCTCTTTCTAAGGACGAACTTAGACAAACCTTAGAATGAGACTAACGAGACTAAATTTGGGACGAACAAAGACAAACTTAAGTCTCATTCTAAGGTCTGTCTTAGTTCGTCCCATGTTAGTCTCTTTCTAAGGACGAACTTAGACAAACCTTAGAATGAGACTAACGACACTAACTTGGGACGAACAAAGACAAATGTTAGTCTCATTCTAAGGTTTGTCTAAGTTCGTCCCAAGTTAGTCTCTTTCTAAGGACGAACTTAGACAAACCTTATAATGAGACTAACGAGACAAAGTTGGGACGAACAAAGACAAACTTAAGTCTCATTCTAAGGTCTGTCTAAGTTCGTCCCAAGTTAGTCTCTTTCTAAGGATGAACTTATACAAACCTTAGAATGAGACTAACGAGACTAACTTGGGACGAACAAAGACAAATGTTAGTCTCATTCTAAGGTTTGTCTAAGTTCGTCACAAGTTAGTCTCTTTCTAAGGACGAACTTAGACAAACCTTAGAATGAGACTAACGAGACTAACTTGGGACGAACAAAGACAAACTTAAGTCTCATTCTAAGGTTTGTCTAAGTTCGTCCCAAGTTAGTCTCTTTCTAAGGACGAACTTAGACAAACCTTAGAAAGAGACTAACGAGACTAACTTGGGACGAACAAAGACAAATGTTAGTCTCATTCTAAGGTTTGTCTAAGTTTGTCCCAAGTTAGTCTCTTTCTAAGGACGAACTTAGACAAACCTTAGAATGAGACTAACGAGACTAACTTGGGACGAACAAAGACAAACTTAAGTCTCATTCTAAGGTTTGTCTTTGTTCGTCCCAAGTTAGTCTCTTTCTAAGGACGAACTTAGACAAACCTTAGAATGAGACTAACGAGACTAACTTGGGACGAACAAAGAGAAATGTTAGTCTCATTCTAAGGTTTGTCTAAGTTCGTCCCAAGTTAGTCTCTTTCTAAGGACGAACTTAGACAAACCTTAGAATGAGACTAACGAGACTAACTTGGGACGAACAAAGACAAACTTAAGTCTCATTCTCAGGTTTGTCTAAGTTCGTCCCAAGTTAGTCTCTTTCTAAGGACGAACTTAGACAAACCTTAGAATGAGACTAACGAGACTAAATTTGGGACGAACAAAGACAAACTTAAGTCTCATTCTAAGGTTTGTCTAAGTTTGTCCCAAGTTAGTCTCTTTCTAAGGACGAACTTAGACAAACCTTAGAATGAGACTAACGAGACTAACTTGTGACGAACAAAGACAAATGTTAGTCTCATTCTAAGGTTTGTCTAAGTTCGTCCCAAGTTAGTCTCTTTCTAAGGACGAACTTAGACAAACCTTAGAATGAGACTAACAAGACTAACTTGGGACGAACAAAGACAAACTTAAGTCTCATTCTAAGGTTTGTCTAAGTTTGTCCCAAGTTAGTCTCTTTCTAAGGACGAACTTAGACAAACCTTAGAATGAGACTAACGAGACTAACTTGGGACGAACAAAGACAAATTTAAGTCTCATTCTAAGGTTTGTCTAAGTTTGTCCCAAGTTAGTCTCTTTCTAAGGACGAACTTAGACAAACCTTAGAATGAGACTAACGAGACTAACTTGGGACGAACAAAGACAAATGTTAGTCTCATTCTAAGGTTTGTCTAAGTTCGTCCCAAGTTTGTCTCTTTCTAAGGACGAACTTAGACAAACCTTAGAATGAGACTAACAAGACTAATTTGGGACGAACAAAGACAAATGTTAGTCTCATTCTAAGGTTTGTCTAAGTTCGTCCCAAGTTAATCTCTTTCTAAGGACGAACTTAGACAAACCTTAGAATGAGACTAACGAGACTAACTTGGGACGAACAAAGACAAACTTAAGTCTCATTCTAAGGTTTGTCTAAGTTCGTCCCAAGTTAGTCTCTTTCTAAGGACGAACTTAGACAAACCTTAGAATGAGACTAACGAGACTAACTTGGGACGAACAAAGACAAATGTTAGTCTCATTCTAAGGTTTGTCTAAGTTCGTCCCAAGTTTGTCTCTTTCTAAGGACGAACTTAGACAAACCTTAGAATGAGACTAACGAGACTAATTTGGGACGAACAAAGACAAATGTTAGTCTCATTCTAAGGTTTGTCTAAGTTCGTCCCAAGTTAATCTCTTTCTAAGGACGAACTTAGACAAACCTTAGAATGAGACTAACGAGACTAACTTGGGACGAACAAAGACAAACTTAAGTCTCATTCTAAGGTTTGTCTAAGTTCGTCCCAAGTTAGTCTCTTTCTAAGGACGAACTTAGACAAACCTTAGAATGAGACTAACGAGACTAAATTTGGGACGAACAAAGACAAACTTAAGTCTCCTTCTAAGGTTTGTCTTAGTTCGTCCCAAGTTAGTCTCTTTCTAAGGACGAACTTAGACAAACCTTAGAATGAGACTAACGAGACTAACTTGGGACGAACAAAGACAAATGTTAGTCTCATTCTAAGGTTTGTCTAAGTTCGTCCCAAGTTAGTCTCTTTCTAAGGACGAACTTAGACAAACCTTAGAATGAGACTAACGAGACTAACTTGGGACGAACAAAGACAAACTTAAGTCTCATTCTAAGGTTTGTCTAAGTTCGTCCCAAGTTAGTCTCTTTCTAAGGACGAACTTAGACAAACCTTAGAATGAGACTAACGAGACAAAGTTGGGACAAACAAATACAAACTTAAGTCTCATTCTAAGGTTTGTCTAAGTTCGTCCCAAGTTAGTCTCTTTCTAAGGACGAA
The DNA here is from genome assembly GCA_033675215.1 of Rhodiola kirilowii. Lineage (NCBI taxonomy): Eukaryota > Viridiplantae > Streptophyta > Magnoliopsida > Saxifragales > Crassulaceae > Rhodiola > Rhodiola kirilowii. The sequence goes on from JAUCNB010000016.1 coordinate 618,316, forward strand.
CTTAGACAAACCTTAGAATGAGACTAACGAGACTAACTTGGGACGAACAAAGACAAACTTGAGTCTCATTCTAAGGTTTGTGTAAGTTCGTCCCAAGTTAGTCTATTTCTAAGGACAAAATTAGACAAACCTAAGAATGAGACTAACGAGACTAACTTGGGACGAACAAAGACAAACTTAAGTCTCATTCTAAGGTTTGTCTAAGTTCGTCCCAAGTTAGTCTCTTTCTAAGGACGAACTTAGACAAACCTTAGAATGAGACTAACGAGACTAAATTTGGGACGAACAAAGACAAACTTAAGTCTCATTCTAAGGTCTGTCTTAGTTCGTCCCATGTTAGTCTCTTTCTAAGGACGAACTTAGACAAACCTTAGAATGAGACTAACGACACTAACTTGGGACGAACAAAGACAAATGTTAGTCTCATTCTAAGGTTTGTCTAAGTTCGTCCCAAGTTAGTCTCTTTCTAAGGACGAACTTAGACAAACCTTAGAATGAGACTAACAAGACTAACTTGGGACGAACAAAGACAAACTTAAGTCTCATTCTAAGGTTTGTCTAAGTTTGTCCCAAGTTAGTCTCTTTCTAAGGACGAACTTAGACAAACCTTAGAATGAGACTAACAAGACTAACTTGGGACGAACAAAGACAAACTTAAGTCTCATTCTAAGGTTTGTCTAAGTTTGTCCCAAGTTAGTCTCTTTCTAAGGACGAACTTAGACAAACCTTAGAATGAGACTAACGAGACTAACTTGGGACGAACAAAGACAAATGTTAGTCTCATTCTAAGGTTTGTCTAAGTTCGTCCCAAGTTTGTCTCTTTCTAAGGACGAACTTAGACAAACCTTAGAATGAGACTAACGAGACTAACTTTGGACGAACAAAGACAAACGTTAGTCTCATTCTAAGGTTTGTCTTAGTTCGTCCCAAGTTAGTCTCTTTCTAAGGACGAACTTAGACAAACCTTAGAATGAGACTAACGAGACTAACGAGACTAACTTGGGACGAACAAAGACAAACTTAAGTCTCATTCTAAGGTTTGTCTAAGTTCGTCCCAAGTTAGTCTCTTTCTAAGGACGAACTTAGACAAACCTTAGAATGAGACTAACGAGACTAAATTTTGGACGAACAAAGACAAACTTAAGTCTCATTCTAAGGTTTGTCTAAGTTTGTCCCAAGTTAGTCTCTTTCTAAGGACGAACTTAGACAAACCTTAGAATGAGACAAACGAGACTAACTTGGGACGAACAAAGACAAACGTTAGTCTCATTCTAAGGTTTGTCTAACTTCGTCCCAAGTTAGTCTCTTTCTAAGGACGAACTTAGACAAACCTTAGAATGAGACTAACGAGACTAACTTGGGACGAATAAAGACAAACGTTAGTCTCATTCTAAGGTTTGTCTTAGTTTGTCCCAAGTTAGTCTCTTTCTAAGGACGAACTTAGACAAACCTTAGAATGAGACTAACGACACTAACTTGGGACGAACAAAGACAAACTTAAGTCTCATTCTAAGGTTTGTCTTTGTTCGTCCCAAGTTAGTCTCTTTCTAAGGACGAACTTAGACAAACCTTATAATGAGACTAACGAGACTAACTTGGGACGAACAAAGACAAACTTAAGTCTCATTCTAAGGTTTGTCTAATTTCGTCCCAAGTTAGTCTCTTTCTAAGGACGAACTTAGACAAACCTTAGAATGAGACTAACGAGACTAACTTGGGACGAACAAAGACAAACTTAAGTCTCATTCTAAGGTTTGTGTAAGTTCGTCCCAAGTTAGTCTATTTCTAAGGACGAAATTAGACAAACCTAAGAATGAGACTAACGAGACTAACTTGGGACGAACAAAGACAAACTTAAGTCTCATTCTAAGGTTTGTCTTTGTACGTCCCAAGTTAGTCTCTTTCTAAGGACGAACTTAGACAAACCTTAGAATGAGACTAACGAGACTAACTTGGGATGAACAAATACAAACTTAAGTCTCATTCTAAGGTTTGTCTTTGTTCGTCCCAAGTTAGTCTCTTTCTAAGGACGATCTTAGACAAACCTTAGAATGAGACTAACGAGACTAACTTGGGACGAACAAAGACAAACGTTAGTCTCATTCTAAGGTTTGTCTAAGTTCGTCCCAAGTTAGTCTCTTTCTAAGGACGAACTTAGACAATCCTTAGAATGAGACTAACGAGACTAACTTGGGACGAATAAAGACAAACGTTAGTCTCATTCTAAGGTTTGTCTTAGTTTGTCCCAAGTTAGTCTCTTTCTAAGGACGAACTTAGACAAACCTTAGAATGAGACTAACGACACTAACTTGGGATGAACAAAGACAAACTTAAGTCTCATTCTAAGGTTTGTCTAAGTTCGTCCCAAGTTAGTCTCTTTCTAAGGACGAACTTAGACAAACCTTAGAATGAGACTAACGAGACCAACTTGGGACGAACAAAGACAAACTTAAGTCTCATTCAAAGGTTTGTCTTTGTTCGTCCCAAGTTAGTCTCTTTCTAAGGACGAACTTAGACAAACCTTATAATGAGACTAACGCGACTAACTTGGGACGAACAAAGAGAAATGTTAGTCTCATTCTAAGGTTTGTCTAAGTTCGTCCCAAGTTAGTCTCTTTCTAAGGACGAACATAGACAAACCTTAGAATGAGACTAACGAGACTAACTTGGGACGAACAAAGACAAACTTAAGTCTCATTCTAAGGTTTGTCTAAGTTCGTCCCAAGTTAGTCTCTTTCTAAAGACGAACTTAGACAAACCTTAGAATGAGACTAACGAGACTAACTTGGGACGAACAAAGACAAACTTAAGTCTCATTCTAAGGTTTGTCTGAGTTCGTCCCAAGTTAGTCTCTTTCTAAGGACGAACTTAGACAAACCTTAGAATGAGACTAACGAGACTAACTTGGGACGAACAAAGAAAAACTTAAGTCTCATTCTAAGGTTTGTCTAATTTCGTCCCAAGTTAGTCTCTTTCTAAGGACGAACTTAGACAAACCTTAGAATGAGACTAACGAGACTAACTTGGGACGAACAAAGACAAATGTTAGTCTCATTCTAAGGTTTGTCTAAGTTCGTCCCAAGTTAGTCTCTTTCTAAGGACGAACTTAGACAAACCTTAGAATGAGACTAACAAGACTAACTTGGGACGAACAAAGAAAAACTTAAGTCTCATTCTAAGGTTTGTCTAAGTTTATCCCAAGTTAGTCTCTTTCTAAGGACGAACTTAGACAAACCTTAGAATGAGACTAACGAGACTAACTTGGGACGAACAAAGACAAATTTAAGTCTCATTCTAAGGTTTGTCTAAGTTTGTCCCAAGTTAGTCTCTTTCTAAGGACGAACTTAGACAAACCTTAGAATGAGACTAACGAGACTAACTTGGGACGAACAAAGACAAACTTAAGTCTCATTCAAAGGTTTGTCTTTGTTCCTCCCAAGTTAGTCTCTTTCTAAGGACGAACTTAGACAAACCTTATAATGAGACTAACGAGACTAACTTGGGACGAACAAAGAGAAATGTTAGTCTCATTCTAAGGTTTGTCTAAGTTCGTCCCAAGTTAGTCTCTTTCTAAGGACGAACATAGACAAACCTTAGAATGAGACTAACGAGACTAACTTGGGACGAACAAAGACAAACTTAAGTCTCATTCTAAGGTTTGTCTAAGTTCGTCCCAAGTTAGTCTCTTTCTAAAGACGAACTTAGACAAACCTTAGAATGAGACTAACGAGACTAACTTGGGACGAACAAAGACAAACTTAAGTCTCATTCTAAGGTTTGTCTGAGTTCGTCCCAAGTTAGTCTCTTTCTAAGGACGAACTTAGACAAACCTTAGAATGAGACTAACGAGACTAACTTGGGACGAACAAAGACAAACTTAAGTCTCATTCTAAGGTTTGTCTAATTTCGTCCCAAGTTAGTCTCTTTCTAAGGACGAACTTAGACAAACCTTAGAATGAGACTAACGAGACTAACTTGGGACGAACAAAGACAAATGTTAGTCTCATTCTAAGGTTTGTCTAAGTTCGTCCCAAGTTAGTCTCTTTCTAAGGACGAACTTAGACAAACCTTAGAATGAGACTAACGAGACTAACTTGGGACGAACAAAGACAAACTTAAGTCTCATTCTAAGGTTTGTCTAAGTTCGTCCCAAGTTAGTCTCTTTCTAAGGACGAACTTAGACAAACCTTAGAATGAGACTAACGAGACTAAATTTGGGACGAACAAAGACAAACTTAAGTCTCCTTCTAAGGTCTGTCTTAGTTCGTCCCAAGTTAGTCTCTTTCTAAGGACGAACTTAGACAAACCTTAGAATGAGACTAACGAGACTAACTTGGGACGAACAAAGACAAATGTTAGTCTCATTCTAAGGTTTGTCTAAGTTCGTCCCAAGTTAGTCTCTTTCTAAGGACGAACTTAGACAAACCTTAGAATGAGACTAACGAGACTAACTTGGGACGAACAAAGACAAACTTAAGTCTCATTCTAAGGTTTGTCTAAGTTCGTCCCAAGTTAGTCTCTTTCTAAGGACGAACTTAGACAAACCTTAGAATGAGACTAACGAGACAAAGTTGGGACAAACAAATACAAACTTAAGTCTCATTCTAAGGTTTGTCTAAGTTCGTCCTAAGTTAGTCTCTTTCTAAGGACGAACTTAGACAAACCTTAGAATGAGACTAACGAGACTAACTTGGGACGAACAAAGACAAACTTAAGTCTCATTCTAAGGTTTGTGTAAGTTCGTCCCAAGTTAGTCTATTTCTAAGGACAAAATTAGACAAACCTAAGAATGAGACTAACGAGACTAACTTGGGACGAACAAAGACAAACTTAAGTCTCATTCTAAGGTTTGTCTAAGTTCGTCCCAAGTTAGTCTCTTTCTAAGGACGAACTTAGACAAACCTTAGAATGAGACAAACGAGACCAAATTTGGGACGAACAAAGACAAACTTAAGTCTCATTCTAAGGTCTGTCTTAGTTCGTCCCAAGTTAGTCTCTTTCTAAGGACGAACTTAGACAAACCTTAGAATGAGACTAACGACACTAACTTGGGACGAACAAAGACAAATGTTAGTCTCATTCTAAGGTTTGTCTAAGTTCGTCCCAAGTTAGTCTCTTTCTAAGGACGAACTTAGACAAACCTTAGAATGAGACTAACAAGACTAACTTGGGACGAACAAAGACAAACTTAAGTCTCATTCTAAGGTTTGTCTAAGTTTGTCCCAAGTTAGTCTCTTTCTAAGGACGAACTTAGACAAACCTTAGAATGAGACTAACGAGACTAACTTGGGACGAACAAAGACAAATGTTAGTCTCATTCTAAGGTTTGTCTAAGTTCGTCCCAAGTTTGTCTCTTTCTAAGGACGAACTTAGACAAACCTTAGAATGAGACTAACGAGACTAACTTTGGACGAACAAAGACAAACGTTAGTCTCATTCTAAGGTTTGTCTTAGTTCGTCCCAAGTTAGTCTCTTTCTAAGGACGAACTTAGACAAACCTTAGAATGAGACTAACGAGACTAACGAGACTAACTTGGGACGAACAAAGACAAACTTAAGTCTCATTCTAAGGTTTGTCTAAGTTCGTCCCAAGTTAGTCTCTTTCTAAGGACGAACTTAGACAAACCTTAGAATGAGACTAACGAGACTAAATTTTGGACGAACAAAGACAAACTTAAGTCTCATTCTAAGGTTTGTCTAAGTTTGTCCCAAGTTAGTCTCTTTCTAAGGACGAACTTAGACAAACCTTAGAATGAGACAAACGAGACTAACTTGGGACGAACAAAGACAAACGTTAGTCTCATTCTAAGGTTTGTCTAACTTCGTCCCAAGTTAGTCTCTTTCTAAGGACGAACTTAGACAAACCTTAGAATGAGACTAACGAGACTAACTTGGGACGAATAAAGACAAACGTTAGTCTCATTCTAAGGTTTGTCTTAGTTTGTCCCAAGTTAGTCTCTTTCTAAGGACGAACTTAGACAAACCTTAGAATGAGACTAACGACACTAACTTGGGACGAACAAAGACAAACTTAAGTCTCATTCTAAGGTTTGTCTTTGTTCGTCCCAAGTTAGTCTCTTTCTAAGGACGAACTTAGACAAACCTTATAATGAGACTAACGAGACTAACTTGGGACGAACAAAGAGAAATGTTAGTCTCATTCTAAGGTTTGTCTAAGTTCGTCCCAAGTTAGTCTCTTTCTAAGGACGAACATAGACAACCCTTAGAATGAGACTAACGAGACTAACTTGGGACGAACAAAGACAAACTTAAGTCTCATTCTAAGGTTTGTCTGAGTTCGTCCCAAGTTAGTCTCTTTCTAAGGACGAACTTAGACAAACCTTAGAATGAGACTAACGAGACTAACTTGGGACGAACAAAGACAAACTTAAGTCTCATTCTAAGGTTTGTCTAATTTCGTCCCAAGTTAGTCTCTTTCTAAGGACGAACTTAGACAAACCTTAGAATGAGACTAACGAGACTAACTTGGGACGAACAAAGACAAACTTAAGTCTCATTCTAAGGTTTGTGTAAGTTCGTCCCAAGTTAGTCTATTTCTAAGGACGAAATTAGACAAACCTAAGAAAGAGACTAACGAGACTAACTTGGGACGAACAAAGACAAACTTAAGTCTCATTCTAAGGTTTGTCTTTGTACGTCCCAAGTTAGTCTCTTTCTAAGGACGAACTTAGACAAACCTTAGAATGAGACTAACGAGACTAACTTGGGACGAACAAATACAAACTTAAGTCTCATTCTAAGGTTTGTCTTTGTTCGTCCCAAGTTAGTCTCTTTCTAAGGACGATCTTAGACAAACCTTAGAATGAGACTAACGAGACTAACTTGGGACGAACAAAGACAAACGTTAGTCTCATTCTAAGGTTTGTCTAAGTTCGTCCCAAGTTAGTCTCTTTCTAAGGACGAACTTAGACAATCCTTAGAATGAGACTAACGAGACTAACTTGGGACGAATAAAGACAAATGTTAGTCTCATTCTAAGGTTTGTCTTAGTTTGTCCCAAGTTAGTCTCTTTCTAAGGACGAACTTAGACAAACCTTAGAATGAGACTAACGACACTAACTTGGGACGAACAAAGACAAACTTAAGTCTCATTCTAAGGTTTGTCTAAGTTCGTCCCAAGTTAGTCTCTTTCTAAGGACGAACTTAGACAAACCTTAGAATGAGACTAACGAGACCAACTTGGGACGAACAAAGACAAACTTAAGTCTCATTCAAAGGTTTGTCTTTGTTCGTCCCAAGTTAGTCTCTTTCTAAGGACGAACTTAGACAAACCTTATAATGAGACTAACGAGACTAACTTGGGACGAACAAAGAGAAATGTTAGTCTCATTCTAAGGTTTGTCTAAGTTCGTCCCAAGTTAGTCTCTTTCTAAGGACGAACATAGACAAACCTTAGAATGAGACTAACGAGACTAACTTGGGACGAACAAAGACAAACTTAAGTCTCATTCTAAGGTTTGTCTAAGTTCGTCCCAAGTTAGTCTCTTTCTAAAGACGAACATAGTCAAACCTTAGAATGAGACTAACGAGACTAACTTGGGACGAACAAAGACAAACTTAAGTCTCATTCTAAGGTTTGTCTGAGTTCGTCCCAAGTTAGTCTCTTTCTAAGGACGAACTTAGACAAACCTTAGAATGAGACTAACGAGACTAACTTGGGACGAACAAAGACAAACTTAAGTCTCATTCTAAGGTTTGTCTAATTTCGTCCCAAGTTAGTCTCTTTCTAAGGACGAACTTAGACAAACCTTAGAATGAGACTAACGAGACTAACTTGGGACGAACAAAGACAAATGTTAGTCTCATTCTAAGGTTTGTCTAAGTTCGTCCCAAGTTAGTCTCTTTCTAAGGACGAACTTAGACAAACCTTAGAATGAGACTAACAAGACAAACTTGGGACGAACAAAGACAAACTTAAGTCTCATTCTAAGGTTTGTCTAAGTTTGTCCCAAGTTAGTCTCTTTCTAAGGACGAACTTAGACAAACCTTAGAATGAGACTAACGAGACTAACTTGGGACAAACAAAGACAAATTTAAGTCTCATTCTAAGGTTTGTCTAAGTTTGTCCCAAGTTAGTCTCTTTCTAAGGACGAACTTAGACAAACCTTAGAATGAGACTAACGACACTAACTTGGGACGAACAAAGACAAACTTAAGTCTCATTCTAAGGTTTGTCTTTGTTCGTCCCAAGTTAGTCTCTTTCTAAGGACGAACTTAGACAAACCTTATAATGAGACTAACGAGACTAACTTGGGACGAACAAAGACAAATGTTAGTCTCATTCTAAGGTTTGTCTTAGTTCGTCCCAAGTTAGTCTCTTTCTAAGGACGAACTTAGACAAACCTTAGAATGAGACTAACGAGACTAACTTGGGACGAACAAAGACAAACTTAAGTCTCATTCTAAGGTTTGTCTAAGTTCGTCCCAAGTTAGTCTCTTTCTAAGGACAAACTTAGACAAACCTTAGAATGAGACTAACGAGACTAAATTTGGGACGAACAAAGACAAACTTAAGTCTCCTTCTAAGGTCTGTCTTAGTTCGTCCCAAGTTAGTCTCTTTCTAAGGACGAACTTAGACAAACCTTAGAATGAGACTAACGAGACTAACTTGGGACGAACAAAGACAAATGTTAGTCTCATTCTAAGGTTTGTCTAAGTTCGTCCCAAGTTAGTCTCTTTCTAAGGACGAACTTAGACAAACCTTAGAATGAGACTAACGAGACTAACTTGGGACGAACAAAGACAAACTTAAGTCTCATTCTAAGGTTTGTCTAAGTTCGTCCCAAGTTAGTCTCTTTCTAAGGACGAACTTAGAAAAACCTTAGAATGAGACTAACGAGACAAAGTTGGGACAAACAAATACAAACTTAAGTCTCATTCTAAGGTTTGTCTAAGTTCGTCCCAAGTTAGTCTCTTTCTAAGGACGAACTTAGACAAACCTTAGAATGAGACTAACGAGACTAACTTGGGACGAACAAAGACAAACTTAAGTCTCATTCTAAGGTTTGTGTAAGTTCGTCCCAAGTTAGTCTATTTCTAAGGACAAAATTAGACAAACCTAAGAATGAGACTAACGAGACTAACTTGGGACGAACAAAGACAAACTTAAGTCTCATTCTAAGGTTTGTCTAAGTTCGTCCCAAGTTAGTCTCTTTCTAAGGACGAACTTAGACAAACCTTAGAATGAGACTAACGAGACCAAATTTGGGACGAACAAAGACAAACTTAAGTCTCATTCTAAGGCCTGTCTTAGTTCGTCCCAAGTTAGTCTCTTTCTAAGGACGAACTTAGACAAACCATAGAATGAGACTAACGACACTAACTTGGGACGAACAAAGACAAATGTTAGTCTCATTCTAAGGTTTGTCTAAGTTCGTCCCAAGTTAGTCTCTTTCTAAGGACGAACTTAGACAAACCTTAGAATGAGACTAACAAGACTAACTTGGGACGAACAAAGACAAACTTAAGTCTCATTCTAAGGTTTGTCTAAGTTTGTCCCAAGTTAGTCTCTTTCTAAGGACGAACTTAGACAAACCTTAGAATGAGACTAACAAGACTAACTTGGGACGAACAAAGACAAACTTAGTCTCATTCTAAGGTTTGTCTAAGTTTGTCCCAAGTTAGTCTCTTTCTAAGGAGGAACTTAGACAAACCTTAGAATGAGACTAACGAGACTAACTTGGGACGAACAAAGACAAATGTTAGTCTCATTCTAAGGTTTGTCTAAGTTCGTCCCAAGTTTGTCTCTTTCTAAGGACGAACTTAGACAAACCTTAGAATGAGACTAACGAGACTAACTTTGGACGAACAAAGACAAACGTTAGTCTCATTCTAAGGTTTGTCTTAGTTCGTCCCAAGTTAGTCTCTTTCTAAGGACGAACTTAGACAAACCTTAGAATGAGACTAACGAGACTAACGAGACTAACTTGGGACGAACAAAGACAAACTTAAGTCTCATTCTAAGGTTTGTCTAAGTTCGTCCCAAGTTAGTCTCTTTCTAAGGACGAACTTAGACAAACCTTAGAATGAGACTAACGAGACTAAATTTGGGACGAACAAAGACAAACTTAAGTCTCATTCTAAGGTTTGTCTAAGTTTGTCCCAAGTTAGTCTCTTTCTAAGGACGAACTTAGACAAACCTTAGAATGAGACAAACGAGACTAACTTGGGACGAACAAAGACAAACGTTAGTCTCATTCTAAGGTTTGTCTAACTTCGTCCCAAGTTAGTCTCTTTCTAAGGACGAACTTAGACAAACCTTAGAATGAGACTAACGAGACTAACTTGGGACGAATAAAGACAAACGTTAGTCTCATTCTAAGGTTTGTCTTAGTTTGTCCCAAGTTAGTCTCTTTCTAAGGACGAACTTAGACAAACCTTAGAATGAGACTAACGACACTAACTTGGGACGAACAAAGACAAACTTAAGTCTCATTCTAAGGTTTGTCTTTGTTCGTCCCAAGTTAGTCTCTTTCTAAGGACGAACTTAGACAAACCTTATAATGAGACTAACGAGACTAACTTGGGACGAACAAAGAGAAATGTTAGTCTCATTCTAAGGTTTGTCTAAGTTCGTCCCAAGTTAGTCTCTTTCTAAGGACGAACATAGACAAACCTTAGAATGAGACTAACGAGACTAACTTGGGACGAACAAAGACAAACTTAAGTCTCATTCTAAGGTTTGTCTGAGTTCGTCCCAAGTTAGTCTCTTTCTAAGGACGAACTTAGACAAACCTTAGAATGAGACTAACGAGACTAACTTGGGACGAACAAAGACAAACTTAAGTCTCATTCTAAGGTTTGTCTAATTTCGTCCCAAGTTAGTCTCTTTCTAAGGACGAACTTAGACAAACCTTAGAATGAGACTAACGAGACTAACTTGGGACGAACAAAGACAAACTTAAGTCTCATTCTAAGGTTTGTGTAAGTTCGTCCCAAGTTAGTCTATTTCTAAGGACGAAATTAGACAAACCTAAGAATGAGACTAACGAGACTAACTTGGGACGAACAAAGACAAACTTAAGTCTCATTCTAAGGTTTGTCTTTGTACGTCCCAAGTTAGTCTCTTTCTAGGGACGAACTTAGACAAACCTTAGAATGAGACTAACGAGACTAACTTGGGACGAACAAATACAAACTTAAGTCTCATTCTAAGGTTTGTCTTTGTTCGTCCCAAGTTAGTCTCTTTCTAAGGACGATCTTAGACAAACCTTAGAATGAGACTAACGAGACTAACTCGGGACGAACAAAGACAAACGTTAGTCTCATTCTAAGGTTTGTCTAAGTTCGCCCCAAGTTAGTCTCTTTCTAAGGACGAACTTAGACAATCCTTAGAATGAGACTAACGAGACTAACTTGGGACGAATAAAGACAAACGTTAGTCTCATTCTAAGGTTTGTCTTAGTTTGTCCCAAGTTAGTCTCTTTCTAAGGACGAACTTAGACAAACCTTAGAATGAGACTAACGACACTAACTTGGGACGAACAAAGACAAACTTAAGTCTCATTCTAAGGTTTGTCTAAGTTCGTCCCAAGTTAGTCTCTTTCTAAGGACGAACTTAGACAAACCTTAGAATGAGACTAACGAGACCAACTTGGGACGAACAAAGACAAACTTTAGTCTCATTCAAAGGTTTGTCTTTGTTCCTCCCAAGTTAGTCTCTTTCTAAGGACGAACTTAGACAAACCTTATAATGAGACTAACGAGACTAACTTGGGACGAACAAAGAGAAATGTTAGTCTCATTCTAAGGTTTGTCTAAGTTCGTCCCAAGTTAGTCTCTTTCTAAGGACGAACATAGACAAACCTTAGAATGAGACTAACGAGACTAACTTGGGACGAACAAAGACAAACTTAAGTCTCATTCTAAGGTTTGTCTGAGTTCGTCCCAAGTTAGTCTCTTTCTAAGGACGAACTTAGACAAACTTAGAATGAGACTAACGAGACTAACTTGGGACGAACAAAGACAAACTTAAGTCTCATTCTAAGGTTTGTCTAATTTCGTCCCAAGTTAGTCTCTTTCTAAGGACGAAATTAGACAAACCTAAGAATGAGACTAACGAGACTAACTTGGGACGAACAAAGACAAACTTAAGTCTCATTCTAAGGTTTGTCTTTGTACGTCCCAAGTTAGTCTCTTTCTAAGGACGAACTTAGACAAACCTTAGAATGAGACTAACGAGACTAACTTGGGACGAACAAATACAAACTTAAGTCTCATTCTAAGGTTTGTCTTTGTTCGTCCCAAGTTAGTCTCTTTCTAAGGACGATCTTAGACAAACCTTAGAATGAGACTAACGAGACTAACTTGGGACGAACAAAGACAAATGTTAGTCTCATTCTAAGGTTTGTCTAAGTTCGTCCCAAGTTAGTCTCTTTCTAAGGACGAACTTAGACAAACCTTAGAATGAGACTAACGAGACTAAATTTGGGACGAACAAAGACAAACTTAAGTCTCATTCTAAGGTCTGTCTAAGTTTGTCCCAGGTTAGTCTCTTTCTAAGGACGAACTTAGACAAACCTTAGAATGAGACTAACGAGACTAACTTGGGACGAACAAAGAGAAATGTTAGTCTCATTCTAAGGTTTGTCTAAGTTCGTCCCAAGTTAGTCTCTTTCTAAGGACGAACTTAGACAAACCTTAGAATGAGACTAACGAGACTAACTTGGGACGAATAAAGACAAACGTTAGTCTCATTCTAAGGTTTGTCTTAGTTTGTCCCAAGTTAGTCTCTTTCTAAGGACGAACTTAGACAAACCTTAGAATGAGACTAACGACACTAACTTGGGACGAACAAAGACAAACTTAAGTCTCATTCTAAGGTTTGTCTTTGTTCGTCCCAAGTTAGTCTCTTTCTAAGGACGAACTTAGACAAACCTTATAATGAGACTAACGAGACTAACTTGGGACGAACAAAGAGAAATGTTAGTCTCATTCTAAGGTTTGTCTAAGTTCGTCCCAAGTTAGTCTCTTTCTAAGGACGAACATAGACAAACCTTAGAATGAGACTAACGAGACTAACTTGGGACGAACAAAGACAAACTTAAGTCTCATTCTAAGGTTTGTCTGAGTTCGTCCCAAGTTAGTCTCTTTCTAAGGACGAACTTAGACAAACCTTAGAATGAGACTAACGAGACTAACTTGGGACGAACAAAGACAAACTTAAGTCTCATTCTAAGGTTTGTCTAATTTCGTCCCAAGTTAGTCTCTTTCTAAGGACGAACTTAGACAAACCTTAGAATGAGACTAACGAGACTAACTTGGGACGAACAAAGACAAACTTAAGTCTCATTCTAAGGTTTGTGTAAGTTCGTCCCAAGTTAGTCTATTTCTAAGGACGAAATTAGACAAACCTAAGAATGAGACTAACGAGACTAACTTGGGACGAACAAAGACAAACTTAAGTCTCATTCTAAGGTTTGTCTTTGTACGTCCCAAGTTAGTCTCATTCTAAGGACGAACTTAGACAAACCTTAGAATGAGACTAACGAGACTAACTTGGGACGAACAAATACAAACTTAAGTCTCATTCTAAGGTTTGTCTTTGTTCGTCCCAAGTTAGTCTCTTTCTAAGGACGATCTTAGACAAACCTTAGAATGAGACTAACGAGACTAACTTGGGACGAACAAAGACAAACGTTAGTCTCATTCTAAGGTTTGTCTAAGTTCGTCCCAAGTTAGTCTCTTTCTAAGGACGAACTTAGACAATCCTTAGAATGAGACTAACGAGACTAACTTGGGACGAATAAAGACAAACGTTAGTCTCATTCTAAGGTTTGTCTTAGTTTGTCCCAAGTTAGTCTCTTTCTAAGGACGAACTTAGACAAACCTTAGAATGAGACTAACGACACTAACTTGGGACGAACAAAGACAAACTTAAGTCTCATTCTAAGGTTTGTCTAAGTTCGTCCCAAGTTAGTCTCTTTCTAAGGACGAACTTAGACAAACCTTAGAATGAGACTAACGAGACCAACTTGGGACGAACAAAGACAAACTTAAGTCTCATTCAAAGGTTTGTCTTTGTTCGTCCCAAGTTAGTCTCTTTCTAAGGACGAACTTAGACAAACCTTATAATGAGACTAACGAGACTAACTTGGGACGAACAAAGAGAAATGTTAGTCTCATTCTAAGGTTTGTCTAAGTTCGTCCCAAGTTAGTCTCTTTCTAAGGACGAACATAGACAAACCTTAGAATGAGACTAACGAGACTAACTTGGGACGAACAAAGACAAACTTAAGTCTCATTCTAAGGTTTGTCTGAGTTCGTCCCAAGTTAGTCTCTTTCTAAGGACGAACTTAGACAAACTTAGAATGAGACTAACGAGACTAACTTGGGACGAACAAAGACAAACTTAAGTCTCATTCTAAGGTTTGTCTAATTTCGTCCCAAGTTAGTCTCTTTCTAAGGACGAAATTAGACAAACCTAAGAATGAGACTAACGAGACTAACTTGGGACGAACAAAGACAAACTTAAGTCTCATTCTAAGGTTTGTCTTTGTACGTCCCAAGTTAGTCTCTTTCTAAGGACGAACTTAGACAAACCTTAGAATGAGACTAACGAGACTAACTTGGGACGAACAAATACAAACTTAAGTCTCATTCTAAGGTTTGTCTTTGTTCGTCCCAAGTTAGTCTCTTTCTAAGGACGATCTTAGACAAACCTTAGAATGAGACTAACGAGACTAACTTGGGACGAACAAAGACAAATGTTAGTCTCATTCTAAGGTTTGTCTAAGTTCGTCCCAAGTTAGTCTCTTTCTAAGGACGAACTTAGACAAACCTTAGAATGAGACTAACGAGACTAAATTTGGGACGAACAAAGACAAACTTAAGTCTCATTCTAAGGTCTGTCTTAGTTCGTCCCAAGTTAGTCTCTTTCTAAGGACGAACTTAGACAAACCTTAGAATGAGACTAACGAGACTAACTTGGGACGAACAAAGAGAAATGTTAGTCTCATTCTAAGGTTTGTCTAAGTTCGTCCCAAGTTAGTCTCTTTCTAAGGACGAACTTAGACAAACCTTAGAATGAGACTAACGAGACTAACTTGGGACGAACAAAGACAAACTTAAGTCTCATTCTAAGGTTTGTCTAAGTTCGTCCCAAGTTAGTCTCTTTCTAAGGACGAACTTAGAAAAACCTTATAATGAGACTAACGAGACAAAGTTGGGACGAACAAAGACAAACTTAAGTCTCATTCTAAGGTCTGTCTAAGTTCGTCCCAAGTTAGTCTCTTTCTAAGGACGAACTTAGACAAACCTTAGAATGAGACTAACGAGACTAACTTGGGACGAACAAAGACAAATGTTAGTCTCATTCTAAGGTTTGTCTAAGTTCGTCACAAGTTAGTCTCTTTCTAAGGACGAACTTAGACAAACCTTAGAATGAGACTAACGAGACTAACTTGGGACGAACAAAGACAAACTTAAGTCTCATTCTAAGGTTTGTCTAAGTTCGTCCCAAGTTAGTCTCTTTCTAAGGACGAACTTAGACAAACCTTAGAATGAGACTAACGAGACTAACTTGGGACGAACAAAGACAAATGTTAGTCTCATTCTAAGGTTTGTCTAAGTTTGTCCCAAGTTAGTCTCTTTCTAAGGACGAACTTAGACAAACCTTAGAATGAGACTAACGAGACTAACTTGGGACGAACAAAGACAAACTTAAGTCTCATTCTAAGGTTTGTCTTTGTTCGTCCCAAGTTAGTCTCTTTCTAAGGACGAACTTAGACAAACCTTAGAATGAGACTAACGAGACTAACTTGGGACGAACAAAGAGAAATGTTAGTCTCATTCTAAGGTTTGTCTAAGTTCGTCCCAAGTTAGTCTCTTTCTAAGGACGAACTTAGACAAACCTTAGAATGAGACTAACGAGACTAACTTGGGACGAACAAAGACAAACTTAAGTCTCATTCTCAGGTTTGTCTAAGTTCGTCCCAAGTTAGTCTCTTTCTAAGGACGAACTTAGACAAACCTTAGAACGAGACTAACGAGACTAAATTTGGGACGAACAAAGACAAACTTAAGTCTCATTCTAAGGTTTGTCTAAGTTTGTCCCAAGTTAGTCTCTTTCTAAGGACGAACTTAGACAAACCTTAGAATGAGACTAACGAGACTAACTTGTGACGAACAAAGACAAATGTTAGTCTCATTCTAAGGTTTGTCTAAGTTCGTCCCAAGTTAGTCTCTTTCTAAGGACGAACTTAGACAAACCTTAGAATGAGACTAACAAGATTAACTTGGGACGAACAAAGACAAACTTAAGTCTCATTCTAAGGTTTGTCTAAGTTTGTCCCAAGTTAGTCTCTTTCTAAGGACGAACTTAGACAAACCTTAGAATGAGACTAACGAGACTAACTTGGGACGAACAAAGACAAATTTAAGTCTCATTCTAAGGTTTGTCTAAGTTTGTCCCAAGTTAGTCTCTTTCTAAGGACGAACTTAGACAAACCTTAGAATGAGACTAACGAGACTAACTTGGGACGAACAAAGACAAATGTTAGTCTCATTCTGAGGTTTGTCTAAGTTCGTCCCAAGTTTGTCTCTTTCTAAGGACGAACTTAGACAAACCTTAGAATGAGACTAACGAGACTAATTTGGGACGAACAAAGACAAATGTTAGTCTCATTCTAAGGTTTGTCTAAGTTCGTCCCAAGTTAGTCTCTTTCTAAGGACGAACTTAGACAAACCTTAGAATGAGACTAACGAGACTAAATTTGGGACGAACAAAGACAAACTTAAGTCTCCTTCTAAGGTCTGTCTTAGTTCGTCCCAAGTTAGTCTCTTTCTAAGGACGAACTTAGACAAACCTTAGAATGAGACTAACGAGACTAACTTGGGACGAACAAAGACAAATGTTAGTCTCATTCTAAGGTTTGTCTAAGTTCGTCCCAAGTTAGTCTCTTTCTAAGGACGAACTTAGACAAACCTTAGAATGAGACTAACGAGACTAACTTGGGACGAACAAAGACAAACTTAAGTCTCATTCTAAGGTTTGTCTAAGTTCGTCCCAAGTTAGTCTCTTTCTAAGGACGAACTTAGACAAACCTTAGAATGAGACTAACGAGACAAAGTTGGGACAAACAAATACAAACTTAAGTCTCATTCTAAGGTTTGTCTAAGTTCGTCCCAAGTTAGTCTCTTTCTAAGGACGAACTTAGACAAACCTTAGAATGAGACTAACGAGACTAACTTGGGACGAACAAAGACAAACTTAAGTCTCATTCTAAGGTTTGTGTAAGTTCGTCCCAAGTTAGTCTATTTCTAAGGACAAAATTAGACAAACCTAAGAATGAGACTAACGAGACTAACTTGGGACGAACAAAGACAAACTTAAGTCTCATTCTAAGGTTTGTCTAAGTTCGTCCCAAGTTAGTCTCTTTCTAAGGACGAACTTAGACAAACCTTAGAATGAGACTAACGAGACTAAATTTGGGACGAACAAAGACAAACTTAAGTCTCATTCTAAGGTCTGTCTTAGTTCGTCCCAAGTTAGTCTCTTTCTAAGGACGAACTTAGACAAACCTTAGAATGAGACTAACGAGACTAACTTGGGACGAACAAAGACAAATGTTAGTCTCATTCTAAGGTTTGTCTAAGTTCGTCCCAAGTTAGTCTCTTTCTAAGGACGAACTTAGACAAACCTTAGAATGAGACTAACGAGACTAACTTGGGACGAACAAAGACAAACTTAAGTCTCATTCTAAGGTTTGTCTAAGTTCGTCCCAAGTTAGTCTCTTTCTAAGGACGAACTTAGACAAACCTTAGAATGAGACTAACGAGACTAAATTTGGGACGAACAAAGACAAACTTAAGTCTCCTTCTAAGGTCTGTCTTAGTTCGTCCCAAGTTAGTCTCTTTCTAAGGACGAACTTAGACAAACCTTAGAATGAGACTAACGAGACTAACTTGGGACGAACAAAGACAAATGTTAGTCTCATTCTAAGGTTTGTCTAAGTTCGTCCCAAGTTAGTCTCTTTCTAAGGACGAACTTAGACAAACCTTAGAATGAGACTAACGAGACTAACTTGGGACGAACAAAGACAAACTTAAGTCTCATTCTAAGGTTTGTCTAAGTTCGTCCTAAGTTAGTCTCTTTCTAAGGACGAACTTAGACAAACCTTAGAATGAGACTAACGAGACAAAGTTGGGACAAACAAATACAAACTTAAGTCTCATTCTAAGGTTTGTCTAAGTTCGTCCCAAGTTAGTCTCTTTCTAAGGACGAACTTAGACAAACCTTAGAATGAGACTAACGAGACTAACTTGGGACGAACAAAGACAAACTTAAGTCTCATTCTAAGGTTTGTGTAAGTTCGTCCCAAGTTAGTCTATTTCTAAGGACAAAATTAGACAAACCTAAGAATGAGACTAACGAGACTAACTTGGGACGAACAAAGACAAACTTAAGTCTCATTCTAAGGTTTGTCTAAGTTCGTCCCAAGTTAGTCTCTTTCTAAGGACGAACTTAGACAAACCTTAGAATGAGACTAACGAGACTAAATTTGGGACGAACAAAGACAAACTTAAGTCTCATTCTAAGGTCTGTCTTAGTTCGTCCCAAGTTAGTCTCTTTCTAAGGACGAACTTAGACAAACCTTAGAATGAGACTAACGACACTAACTTGGGACGAACAAAGACAAATGTTAGTCTCATTCTAAGGTTTGTCTAAGTTCGTCCCAAGTTAGTCTCTTTCTAAGGACGAACTTAGACAAACCTTAGAATGAGACTAACAAGACTAACTTGGGACGAACAAAGACAAACTTAAGTCTCATTCTAAGGTTTGTCTAAGTTTGTCCCAAGTTAGTCTCTTTCTAAGGACGAACTTAGACAAACCTTAGAATGAGACTAACAAGACTAACTTGGGACGAACAAAGACAAACTTAAGTCTCATTCTAAGGTTTGTCTAAGTTTGTCCCAAGTTAGTCTCTTTCTAAGGACGAACTTAGACAAACCTTAGAATGAGACTAACGAGACTAACTTGGGACGAACAAAGACAAATGTTAGTCTCATTCTAAGGTTTGTCTAAGTTCGTCCCAAGTTTGTCTCTTTCTAAGGACGAACTTAGACAAACCTTAGAATGAGACTAACGAGACTAACTTTGGACGAACAAAGACAAACGTTAGTCTCATTCTAAGGTTTGTCTTTGTTCGTCCCAAGTTAGTCTCTTTCTAAGGACGAACTTAGACAAACCTTAGAATGAGACTAACGAGACTAACGAGACTAACTTGGGACGAACAAAGACAAACTTAAGTCTCATTCTAAGGTTTGTCTTTGTTCGTCCCAAGTTAGTCTCTTTCTAAGGACGAACTTAGACAAACCTTAGAATGAGACTAACGAGACTAACGAGACTAACTTGGGACGAACAAAGACAAACTTAAGTCTCATTCTAAGGTTTGTCTAAGTTCGTCCCAAGTTAGTCTCTTTCTAAGGACGAACTTAGACAAACCTTAGAATGAGACTAACGAGACTAAATTTTGGACGAACAAAGACAAACTTAAGTCTCATTCTAAGGTTTGTCTAAGTTTGTCCCAAGTTTGTCTCTTTCTAAGGACGAACTTAGACAAACCTTAGAATGAGACAAACGAGACTAACTTGGGACGAACAAAGACAAACGTTAGTCTCATTCTAAGGTTTGTCTAACTTCGTCCCAAGTTAGTCTCTTCCTAAGGACGAACTTAGACAAACCTTAGAATGAGACTAACGAGACTAACTTGGGACGAATAAAGACAAACGTTAGTCTCATTCTAAGGTTTGTCTTAGTTTGTCCCAAGTTAGTCTCTTTCTAAGGACGAACTTAGACAAACCTTAGAATGAGACTAACGACACTAACTTGGGACGAACAAAGACAAACTTAAGTCTCATTCTAAGGTTTGTCTTTGTTCGTCCCAAGTTAGTCTCTTTCTAAGGACGAACTTAGACAAACCTTATAATGAGACTAACGAGACTAACTTGGGACGAACAAAGAGAAATGTTAGTCTCATTCTAAGGTTTGTCTAAGTTCGTCCCAAGTTAGTCTCTTTCTAAGGACGAACATAGACAAACCTTAGAATGAGACTAACGAGACTAACTTGGGACGAACAAAGACAAACTTAAGTCTCATTCTAAGGTTTGTCTGAGTTCGTCCCAAGTTAGTCTCTTTCTAAGGACGAACTTAGACAAACCTTAGAATGAGACTAACGAGACTAACTTGGGACGAACAAAGACAAACTTAAGTCTCATTCTAAGGTTTGTCTAATTTCGTCCCAAGTTAGTCTCTTTCTAAGGACGAACTTAGACAAACCTTAGAATGAGACTAACGAGACTAACTTGGGACGAACAAAGACAAACTTAAGTCTCATTCTAAGGTTTGTGTAAGTTCGTCCCAAGTTAGTCTATTTCTAAGGACGAAATTAGACAAACCTAAGAATGAGACTAACGAGACTAACTTGGGACGAACAAAGACAAACTTAAGTCTCATTCTAAGGTTTGTCTTTGTACGTCCCAAGTTAGTCTCTTTCTAAGGACGAACTTAGACAAACCTTAGAATGAGACTAACGAGACTAACTTGGGACGAACAAATACAAACTTAAGTCTCATTCTAAGGTTTGTCTTTGTTCGTCCCAAGTTAGTCTCTTTCTAAGGACGATCTTAGACAAACCTTAGAATGAGACTAACGAGACTAACTTGGGACGAACAAAGACAAACGTTAGTCTCATTCTAAGGTTTGTCTAAGTTCGTCCCAAGTTAGTCTCTTTCTAAGGACGAACTTAGACAATCCTTAGAATGAGACTAACGAGACTAACTTGGGACGAATAAAGACAAACGTTAGTCTCATTCTAAGGTTTGTCTTAGTTTGTCCCAAGTTAGTCTCTTTCTAAGGACGAACTTAGACAAACCTTAGAATGAGACTAACGACACTAACTTGGGACGAACAAAGACAAACTTAAGTCTCATTCTAAGGTTTGTCTAAGTTCGTCCCAAGTTAGTCTCTTTCTAAGGACGAACTTAGACAAACCTTAGAATGAGACTAACGAGACTAAATTTGGGACGAACAAAGACAAACTTAAGTCTCCTTCTAAGGTCTGTCTTAGTTCGTCCCAAGTTAGTCTCTTTCTAAGGACGAACTTAGACAAACCTTAGAATGAGACTAACGAGACTAACTTGGGACGAACAAAGACAAATGTTAGTCTCATTCTAAGGTTTGTCTAAGTTCGTCCCAAGTTAGTCTCTTTCTAAGGACGAACTTAGACAAACCTTAGAATGAGACTAACGAGACTAACTTGGGACGAACAAAGACAAACTTAAGTCTCATTCTAAGGTTTGTCTAAGTTCGTCCCAAGTTAGTATCTTTCTAAGGACGAACTTAGACAAACCTTAGAATGAGACTAACGAGACAAAGTTGGGACAAACAAATACAAACTTAAGTCTCATTCTAAGGTTTGTCTAAGTTCGTCCCAAGTTAGTCTCTTTCTAAGGACGAACTTAGACATACCTTAGAATGAGACTAACGAGACTAACTTGGGACGAACAAAGACAAACTTAAGTCTCATTCTAAGGTTTGTGTAAGTTCGTCCCAAGTTAGTCTATTTCTAAGGACAAAATTAGACAAACCTAAGAATGAGACTAACGAGACTAACTTGGGACGAACAAAGACAAACTTAAGTCTCATTCTAAGGTTTGTCTAAGTTCGTCCCAAGTTAGTCTCTTTCTAAGGACGAACTTAGACAAACCTTAGAATGAGACTAACGAGACTAAATTTGGGACGAACAAAGACAAACTTAAGTCTCATTCTAAGGTCTGTCTTAGTTCGTCCCAAGTTAGTCTCTTTCTAAGGACGAACTTAGACAAACCTTAGAATGAGACTAACGAGACTAACTTGGGACGAACAAAGACAAATGTTAGTCTCATTCTAAGGTTTGTCTAAGTTCGTCCCAAGTTAGTCTCTTTCTAAGGACGAACTTAGACAAACCTTAGAATGAGACTAACGAGACTAACTTGGGACGAACAAAGACAAACTTAAGTCTCATTCTAAGGTTTGTCTAAGTTCGTCCCAAGTTAGTCTCTTTCTAAGGACGAACTTAGACAAACCTTAGAATGAGACTAACGAGACTAAATTTGGGACGAACAAAGACAAACTTAAGTCTCCTTCTAGAGTCTGTCTTAGTTCGTCCCAAGTTAGTCTCTTTCTAAGGACGAACTTAGACAAACCTTAGAATGAGACTAACGAGACTAACTTGGGACGAACAAAGACAAATGTTAGTCTCATTCTAAGGTTTGTCTAAGTTCGTCCCAAGTTAGTCTCTTTCTAAGGACGAACTTAGACAAACCTTAGAATGAGACTAACGAGACTAACTTGGGACGAACAAAGATAAACTTAAGTCTCATTCTAAGGTTTGTCTAAGTTCGTCCCAAGTTAGTCTCTTTCTAAGGACGAACTTAGACAAACCTTAGAATGAGACTAACGAGACAAAGTTGGGACAAACAAATACAAACTTAAGTCTCATTCTAAGGTTTGTCTAAGTTCGTCCCAAGTTAGTCTCTTTCTAAGGACGAACTTAGACAAACCTTAGAATGAGACTAACGAGACTAACTTGGGACGAATAAAGACAAACTTAAGTCTCATTCTAAGGTTTGTGTAAGTTCGTCCCAAGTTAGTCTATTTCTAAGGACAAAATTAGACAAACCTAAGAATGAGACTAACGAGACTAACTTGGGACGAACAAAGACAAACTTAAGTCTCATTCTAAGGTTTGTCTAAGTTCGTCCCAAGTTAGTCTCTTTCTAAGGACGAACTTAGACAAACCTTAGAATGAGACTAACGAGACTAAATTTGGGACGAACAAAGACAAACTTAAGTCTCATTCTAAGGTCTGTCTTAGTTCGTCCCAAGTTAGTCTCTTTCTAAGGACGAACTTAGACAAACCTTAGAATGAGACTAACGACACTAACTTGGGACGAACAAAGACAAATGTTAGTCTCATTCTAAGGTTTGTCTAAGTTCGTCCCAAGTTAGTCTCTTTCTAAGGACGAACTTAGACAAACCTTAGAATGAGACTAACAAGACTAACTTGGGACGAACAAAGACAAACTTAAGTCTCATTCTAAGGTTTGTCTAAGTTTGTCCCAAGTTAGTCTCTTTCTAAGGACGAACTTAGACAAACCTTAGAATGAGACTAACAAGACTAACTTGGGACGAACAAAGACAAACTTAAGTCTCATTCTAAGGTTTGTCTAAGTTTGTCCCAAGTTAGTCTCTTTCTAAGGACGAACTTAGACAAACCTTAGAATGAGACTAACGAGACTAACTTGGGACGAACAAAGACAAATGTTAGTCTCATTCTAAGGTTTGTCTAAGTTCGTCCCAAGTTTGTCTCTTTCTAAGGACGAACTTAGACAAACCTTAGAATGAGACTAACGAGACTAACTTTGGACGAACAAAGACAAACGTTAGTCTCATTCTAAGGTTTGTCTTAGTTCGTCCCAAGTTAGTCTCTTTCTAAGGACGAACTTAGACAAACCTTAGAATGAGACTAACGAGACTAACGAGACTAACTTGGGACGAACAAAGACAAACTTAAGTCACATTCTAAGGTTTGTCTAAGTTCGTCCCAAGTTAGTCTCTTTCTAAGGACGAACTTAGACAAACCTTAGAATGAGACTAACGAGACTAAATTTTGGACGAACAAAGACAAACTTAAGTCTCATTCTAAGGTTTGTCTAAGTTTGTCCCAAGTTAGTCTCTTTCTAAGGACGAACTTAGACAAACCTTAGAATGAGACAAACGAGACTAACTTGGGACGAACAAAGACAAACGTTAGTCTCATTCTAAGGTTTGTCTAACTTCGTCCCAAGTTAGTCTCTTCCTAAGGACGAACTTAGACAAACCTTAGAATGAGACTAACGAGACTAACTTGGGACGAATAAAGACAAACGTTAGTCTCATTCTACGGTTTGTCTTAGTTTGTCCCAAGTTAGTCTCTTTCTAAGGACGAACTTAGACAAACCTTAGAATGAGACTAACGACACTAACTTGGGACGAACAAAGACAAACTTAAGTCTCATTCTAAGGTTTGTCTTTGTTCGTCCCAAGTTAGTCTCTTTCTAAGGACGAACTTAGACAAACCTTATAATGAGACTAACGAGACTAACTTGGGACGAACAAAGAGAAATGTTAGTCTCATTCTAAGGTTTGTCTAAGTTCGTCCCAAGTTAGTCTCTTTCTAAGGACGAACATAGACAAACCTTAGAATGAGACTAACGAGACTAACTTGGGACGAACAAAGACAAACTTAAGTCTCATTCTAAGGTTTGTCTGAGTTCGTCCCAAGTTAGTCTCTTTCTAAGGACGAACTTAGACAAACCTTAGAATGAGACTAACGAGACTAACTTGGGACGAACAAAGACAAACTTAAGTCTCATTCTAAGGTTTGTCTAATTTCGTCCCAAGTTAGTCTCTTTCTAAGGACGAACTTAGACAAACCTTAGAATGAGACTAACGAGACTAACTTGGGACGAACAAAGACAAACTTAGGTCTCATTCTAAGGTTTGTGTAAGTTCGTCCCAAGTTAGTCTATTTCTAAGGACGAAATTAGACAAACCTAAGAATGAGACTAACGAGACTAACTTGGGACGAACAAAGACAAACTTAAGTCTCATTCTAAGGTTTGTCTTTGTACGTCCCAAGTTAGTCTCTTTCTAAGGACGAACTTAGACAAACCTTAGAATGAGACTAACGAGACTAACTTGGGACGAACAAATACAAACTTAAGTCTCATTCTAAGGTTTGTCTTTGTTCGTCCCAAGTTAGTCTCTTTCTAAGGACGATCTTAGACAAACCTTAGAATGAGACTAACGAGACTAACTTGGGACGAACAAAGACAAACGTTAGTCTCATTCTAAGGTTTGTCTAAGTTCGTCCCAAGTTAGTCTCTTTCTAAGGACGAACTTAGACAATCCTTAGAATGAGACTAACGAGACTAACTTGGGACGAATAAAGACAAACGTTAGTCTCATTCTAAGGTTTGTCTTAGTTTGTCCCAAGTTAGTCTCTTTCTAAGGACGAACTTAGACAAACCTTAGAATGAGACTAACGACACTAACTTGGGACGAACAAAGACAAACTTAAGTCTCATTCTAAGGTTTGTCTAAGTTCGTCCCAAGTTAGTCTCTTTCTAAGGACGAACTTAGACAAACCTTAGAATGAGACTAACGAGACCAACTTGGGACGAACAAAGACAAACTTAAGTCTCATTCAAAGGTTTGTCTTTGTTCGTCCCAAGTTAGTCTCTTTCTAAGGACGAACTTAGACAAACCTTATAATGAGACTAACGAGACTAACTTGGGACGAACAAAGAGAAATGTTAGTCTCATTCTAAGGTTTGTCTAAGTTCGTCCCAAGTTAGTCTCTTTCTAAGGACGAACATAGACAAACCTTAGAATGAGACTAACGAGACTAACTTGGGACGAACAAAGACAAACTTAAGTCTCATTCTAAGGTTTGTCTGAGTTCGTCCCAAGTTAGTCTCTTTCTAAGGACAAACTTAGACAAACTTAGAATGAGACTAACGAGACTAACTTGGGACGAACAAAGACAAACTTAAGTCTCATTCTAAGGTTTGTCTAATTTCGTCCCAAGTTAGTCTCTTTCTAAGGACGAAATTAGACAAACCAAAGAATGAGACTAACGAGACTAACTTGGGACGAACAAAGACAAACTTAAGTCTCATTCTAAGGTTTGTCTTTGTACGTCCCAAGTTAGTCTCTTTCTAAGGACGAACTTAGACAAACCTTAGAATGAGACTAACGAGACTAACTTGGGACGAACAAATACAAACTTAAGTCTCATTCTAAGGTTTGTCTTTGTTCGTCCCAAGTTAGTCTCTTTCTAAGGACGAACTTAGACAAACCTTAGAATGAGACTAACGACACTAACTTGGGACGAACAAATACAAACTTAAGTCTCATTCTAAGGTTTGTCTTTGTTCGTCCCAAGTTAGTCTCTTTCTAAGGACGATCTTAGACAAACCTTAGAATGAGACTAACGAGACTAACTTGGGACGAACAAAGACAAATGTTAGTCTCATTCTAAGGTTTGTCTAAGTTCGTCCCAAGTTAGTCTCTTTCTAAGGACGAACTTAGACAAACCTTAGAATGAGACTAACGAGACTAAATTTGGGACGAACAAAGACAAACTTAAGTCTCATTCTAAGGTCTGTCTTAGTTCGTCCCAAGTTAGTCTCTTTCTAAGGACGAACTTAGACAAACCTTAGAATGAGACTAACGAGACTAACTTGGGACGAACAAAGAGAAATGTTAGTCTCATTCTAAGGTTTGTCTAAGTTCGTCCCAAGTTAGTCTCTTTCTAAGGACGAACTTAGACAAACCTTAGAATGAGACTAACGAGACTAACTTGGGACGAACAAAGACAAACTTAAGTCTCATTCTAAGGTTTGTCTAAGTTCGTCCCAAGTTAGTCTCTTTCTAAGGACGAACTTAGACAAACCTTATAATGAGACTAACGAGACAAAGTTGGGACGAACAAAGACAAACTTAAGTCTCATTCTAAGGTCTGTCTAAGTTCGTCCCAAGTTAGTCTCTTTCTAAGGACGAACTTAGACAAACCTTAGAATGAGACTAACGAGACTAACTTGGGACGAACAAAGACAAATGTTAGTCTCATTCTAAGGTTTGTCTAAGTTCGTCACAAGTTAGTCTCTTTCTAAGGACGAACTTAAACAAACCTTAGAATGAGACTAACGAGACTAACTTGGGACGAACAAAGACAAACTTAAGTCTCATTCTAAGGTTTGTCTAAGTTCGTCCCAAGTTAGTCTCTTTCTAAGGACGAACTTAGACAAACCTTAGAATGAGACTAACGAGACTAACTTGGGACGAACAAAGACAAATGTTAGTCTCATTCTAAGGTTTGTCTAAGTTTGTCCCAAGTTAGTCTCTTTCTAAGGACGAACTTAGACAAACCTTAGAATGAGACTAACGAGACTAACTTGGGACGAACAAAGACAAACTTAAGTCTCATTCTAAGGTTTGTCTTTGTTCGTCCCAAGTTAGTCTCTTTCTAAGGACGAACTTAGACAAACCTTAGAATGAGACTAACGAGACTAACTTGGGACGAACAAAGAGAAATGTTAGTCTCATTCTAAGGTTTGTCTAAGTTCGTCCCAAGTTAGTCTCTTTCTAAGGACGAACTTAGACAAACCTTAGAATGAGACTAACGAGACTAACTTGGGACGAACAAAGACAAACTTAAGTCTCATTCTAAGGTTTGTCTTTGTTCGTCCCAAGTTAGTCTCTTTCTAAGGACGATCTTAGACAAACCTTAGAATGAGACTAACGAGACTAACTTGGGACGAACAAAGACAAATGTTAGTCTCATTCTAAGGTTTGTCTAAGTTCGTCCCAAGTTAGTCTCTTTCTAAGGACGAACTTAGACAAACCTTAGAATGAGACTAACGAGACTAAATTTGGGACGAACAAAGACAAACTTAAGTCTCATTCTAAGGTCTGTCTTAGTTCGTCCCAAGTTAGTCTCTTTCTAAGGACGAACTTAGACAAACCTTAGAATGAGACTAACGAGACTAACTTGGGACGAACAAAGAGAAATGTTAGTCTCATTCTAAGGTTTGTCTAAGTTCGTCCCAAGTTAGTCTCTTTCTAAGGACGAACTTAGACAAACCTTAGAATGAGACTAACGAGACTAACTTGGGACGAACAAAGACAAACTTAAGTCTCATTCTAAGGTTTGTCTAAGTTCGTCCCAAGTTAGTCTCTTTCTAAGGACGAACTTAGACAAACCTTATAATGAGACTAACGAGACAAAGTTGGGACGAACAAAGACAAACTTAAGTCTCATTCTAAGGTCTGTCTAAGTTCGTCCCAAGTTAGTCTCTTTCTAAGGACGAACTTAGACAAACCTTAGAATGAGACTAACGAGACTAACTTGGGACGAACAAAGACAAATGTTAGTCTCATTCTAAGGTTTGTCTAAGTTCGTCACAAGTTAGTCTCTTTCTAAGGACGAACTTAAACAAACCTTAGAATGAGACTAACGAGACTAACTTGGGACGAACAAAGACAAACTTAAGTCTCATTCTAAGGTTTGTCTAAGTTCGTCCCAAGTTAGTCTCTTTCTAAGGACGAACTTAGACAAACCTTAGAATGAGACTAACGAGACTAACTTGGGACGAACAAAGACAAATGTTAGTCTCATTCTAAGGTTTGTCTAAGTTTGTCCCAAGTTAGTCTCTTTCTAAGGACGAACTTAGACAAACCTTAGAATGAGACTAACGAGACTAACTTGGGACGAACAAAGACAAACTTAAGTCTCATTCTAAGGTTTGTCTTTGTTCGTCCCAAGTTAGTCTCTTTCTAAGGACGAACTTAGACAAACCTTAGAATGAGACTAACGAGACTAACTTGGGACGAACAAAGAGAAATGTTAGTCTCATTCTAAGGTTTGTCTAAGTTCGTCCCAAGTTAGTCTCTTTCTAAGGACGAACTTAGACAAACCTTAGAATGAGACTAACGAGACTAACTTGGGACGAACAAAGACAAACTTAAGTCTCATTCTCAGGTTTGTCTAAGTTCGTCCCAAGTTAGTCTCTTTCTAAGGACGAACTTAGACAAACCTTAGAATGAGACTAACGAGACTAAATTTGGGACGAACAAAGACAAACTTAAGTCTCATTCTAAGGTTTGTCTAAGTTTGTCCCAAGTTAGTCTCTTTCTAAGGACGAACTTAGACAAACCTTAGAATGAGACTAACGAGACTAACTTGTGACGAACAAAGACAAATGTTAGTCTCATTCTAAGGTTTGTCTAAGTTCGTCCCAAGTTAGTCTCTTTCTAAGGACGAACTTAGACAAACCTTAGAATGAGACTAACAAGATTAACTTGGGACGAACAAAGACAAACTTAAGTCTCATTCTAAGGTTTGTCTAAGTTTGTCCCAAGTTAGTCTCTTTCTAAGGACGAACTTAGACAAACCTTAGAATGAGACTAACGAGACTAACTTGGGACGAACAAAGACAAATTTAAGTCTCATTCTAAGGTTTGTCTAAGTTTGTCCCAAGTTAGTCTCTTTCTAAGGACGAACTTAGACAAACCTTAGAATGAGACTAACGAGACTAACTTGGGACGAACAAAGACAAATGTTAGTCTCATTCTAAGGTTTGTCTAAGTTCGTCCCAAGTTTGTCTCTTTCTAAGGACGAACTTAGACAAACCTTAGAATGAGACTAACGAGACTAATTTGGGACGAACAAAGACAAATGTTAGTCTCATTCTAAGGTTTGTCTAAGTTCGTCCCAAGTTAGTCTCTTTCTAAGGACGAACTTAGACAAACCTTAGAATGAGACTAACGAGACTAACTTGGGACGAACAAAGACAAACTTAAGTCTCATTCTAAGGTTTGTCTAAGTTCGTCCCAAGTTAGTCTCTTTCTAAGGACGAACTTAGACAAACCTTAGAATGAGACTAACGAGACTAAATTTGGGACGAACAAAGACAAACTTAAGTCTCATTCTAAGGTTTGTCTAAGTTCGTCCCAAGTTAGTCTCTTTCTAAGGACGAACTTAGACAAACCTTAGAATGAGACTAACGAGACTAACTTGGGACGAACAAAGACAAATGTTAGTCTCATTCTAAGGTTTGTCTAAGTTCGTCCCAAGTTAGTCTCTTTCTAAGGACGAACTTAGACAAACCTTAGAATGAGATTAACGAGACTAACTTGGGACGAACAAATACAAACTTAAGTCTCATTCTAAGGTTTGTCTTAGTTCGTCCCAAGTTAGTCTCTTTCTAAGGACGATCTTAGACAAACCTTAGAATGAGACTAACGAGACTAACTTGGGACGAACAAAGACAAACGTTAGTCTCATTCTAAGGTTTTTCTAAGTTCGTCCCAAGTTAGTCTCTTTCAAAGGACGAACTTAGACAAACCTTAGAATGAGACTAACGAGACTAACTTGGGACGAATAAAGACAAACGTTAGTCTCATTCTAAGGTTTGTCTTAGTTTGTCCCAAGTTAGTCTCTTTCTAAGGAAGAACTTAGACAAACCTTAGAATGAGACTAACGACACTAACTTGGGACGAACAAAGACAAACTTAAGTCTCATTCTAAGGTTTGTCTAAGTTCGTCCCAAGTTAGTCTCTTTCTAAGGACGAACTTAGACAAACCTTAGAATGAGACTAACGAGACCAACTTGGGACGAACAAAGACAAACTTAAGTCTCATTCAAAGGTTTGTCTTTGTTCGTCCCAAGTTAGTCTCTTTCTAAGGACGAACTTAGACAAACCTTATAATGAGACTAACGAGACTAACTTGGGACGAACAAAGAGAAATGTTAGTCTCATTCTAAGGTTTGTCTAAGTTCGTCCCAAGTTAGTCTCTTTCTAAGGACGAACATAGACAAACCTTAGAATGAGACTAACGAGACTAACTTGGGACGAACAAAGACAAACTTAAGTCTCATTCTAAGGTTTGTCTGAGTTCGTCCCAAGTTAGTCTCTTTCTAAGGACAAACTTAGACAAACTTAGAATGAGACTAACGAGACTAACTTGGGACGAACAAAGACAAACTTAAGTCTCATTCTAAGGTTTGTCTAATTTCGTCCCAAGTTAGTCTCTTTCTAAGGACGAAATTAGACAAACCAAAGAATGAGACTAACGAGACTAACTTGGGACGAACAAAGACAAACTTAAGTCTCATTCTAAGGTTTGTCTTTGTACGTCCCAAGTTAGTCTCTTTCTAAGGACGAACTTAGACAAACCTTAGAATGAGACTAACGAGACTAACTTGGGACGAACAAATACAAACTTAAGTCTCATTCTAAGGTTTGTCTTTGTTCGTCCCAAGTTAGTCTCTTTCTAAGGACGATCTTAGACAAACCTTAGAATGAGACTAACGAGACTAACTTGGGACGAACAAAGACAAATGTTAGTCTCATTCTAAGGTTTGTCTAAGTTCGTCCCAAGTTAGTCTCTTTCTAAGGACGAACTTAGACAAACCTTAGAATGAGACTAACGAGACTAAATTTGGGACGAACAAAGACAAACTTAAGTCTCATTCTAAGGTCTGTCTTAGTTCGTCCCAAGTTAGTCTCTTTCTAAGGACGAACTTAGACAAACCTTAGAATGAGACTAACGAGACTAACTTGGGACGAACAAAGAGAAATGTTAGTCTCATTCTAAGGTTTGTCTAAGTTCGTCCCAAGTTAGTCTCTTTCTAAGGACGAACTTAGACAAACCTTAGAATGAGACTAACGAGACTAACTTGGGACGAACAAAGACAAACTTAAGTCTCATTCTAAGGTTTGTCTAAGTTCGTCCCAAGTTAGTCTCTTTCTAAGGACGAACTTAGACAAACCTTATAATGAGACTAACGAGACAAAGTTGGGACGAACAAAGACAAACTTAAGTCTCATTCTAAGGTCTGTCTAAGTTCGTCCCAAGTTAGTCTCTTTCTAAGGACGAACTTAGACAAACCTTAGAATGAGACTAACGAGACTAACTTGGGACGAACAAAGACAAATGTTAGTCTCATTCTAAGGTTTGTCTAAGTTCGTCACAAGTTAGTCTCTTTCTAAGGACGAACTTAAACAAACCTTAGAATGAGACTAACGAGACTAACTTGGGACGAACAAAGACAAACTTAAGTCTCATTCTAAGGTTTGTCTAAGTTCGTCCCAAGTTAGTCTCTTTCTAAGGACGAACTTAGACAAACCTTAGAATGAGACTAACGAGACTAACTTGGGACGAACAAAGACAAATGTTAGTCTCATTCTAAGGTTTGTCTAAGTTTGTCCCAAGTTAGTCTCTTTCTAAGGACGAACTTAGACAAACCTTAGAATGAGACTAACGAGACTAACTTGGGACGAACAAAGACAAACTTAAGTCTCATTCTAAGGTTTGTCTTTGTTCGTCCCAAGTTAGTCTCTTTCTAAGGACGAACTTAGACAAACCTTAGAATGAGACTAACGAGACTAACTTGGGACGAACAAAGAGAAATGTTAGTCTCATTCTAAGGTTTGTCTAAGTTCGTCCCAAGTTAGTCTCTTTCTAAGGACGAACTTAGACAAACCTTAGAATGAGACTAACGAGACTAACTTGGGACGAACAAAGACAAACTTAAGTCTCATTCTCAGGTTTGTCTAAGTTCGTCCCAAGTTAGTCTCTTTCTAAGGACGAACTTAGACAAACCTTAGAATGAGACTAACGAGACTAAATTTGGGACGAACAAAGACAAACTTAAGTCTCATTCTAAGGTTTGTCTAAGTTTGTCCCAAGTTAGTCTCTTTCTAAGGACGAACTTAGACAAACCTTAGAATGAGACTAACGAGACTAACTTGTGACGAACAAAGACAAATGTTAGTCTCATTCTAAGGTTTGTCTAAGTTCGTCCCAAGTTAGTCTCTTTCTAAGGACGAACTTAGACAAACCTTAGAATGAGACTAACAAGATTAACTTGGGACGAACAAAGACAAACTTAAGTCTCATTCTAAGGTTTGTCTAAGTTTGTCCCAAGTTAGTCTCTTTCTAAGGACGAACTTAGACAAACCTTAGAATGAGACTAACGAGACTAACTTGGGACGAACAAAGACAAATTTAAGTCTCATTCTAAGGTTTGTCTAAGTTTGTCCCAAGTTAGTCTCTTTCTAAGGACGAACTTAGACAAACCTTAGAATGAGACTAACGAGACTAACTTGGGACGAACAAAGACAAATGTTAGTCTCATTCTAAGGTTTGTCTAAGTTCGTCCCAAGTTTGTCTCTTTCTAAGGACGAACTTAGACAAACCTTAGAATGAGACTAACGAGACTAATTTGGGACGAACAAAGACAAATGTTAGTCTCATTCTAAGGTTTGTCTAAGTTCGTCCCAAGTTAGTCTCTTTCTAAGGACGAACTTAGACAAACCTTAGAATGAGACTAACGAGACTAACTTGGGACGAACAAAGACAAACTTAAGTCTCATTCTAAGGTTTGTCTAAGTTCGTCCCAAGTTAGTCTCTTTCTAAGGACGAACTTAGACAAACCTTAGAATGAGACTAACGAGACTAAATTTGGGACGAACAAAGACAAACTTAAGTCTCATTCTAAGGTTTGTCTAAGTTCGTCCCAAGTTAGTCTCTTTCTAAGGACGAACTTAGACAAACCTTAGAATGAGACTAACGAGACTAACTTGGGACGAACAAAGACAAATGTTAGTCTCATTCTAAGGTTTGTCTAAGTTCGTCCCAAGTTAGTCTCTTTCTAAGGACGAACTTAGACAAACCTTAGAATGAGACTAACGAGACTAACTTGGGACGAACAAAGACAAACTTAAGTCTCATTCTAAGGTTTGTCTAAGTTCGTCCCAAGTTAGTCTCTTTCTAAGGACGAACTTAGACAAACCTTAGAATGAGACTAACGAGACAAAGTTGGGACAAACAAATACAAACTTAAGTCTCATTGTAAGGTTTGTCTAAGTTCGTCCCAAGTTAGTCTCTTTCTAAGGACGAACTTAGACAAACCTTAGAATGAGACTAACGAGACTAACTTGGGACGAACAAAGACAAACTTAAGTCTCATTCTAAGGTTTGTGTAAGTTCGTCCCAAGTTAGTCTATTTCTAAGGACAAAATTAGACAAACCTAAGAATGAGACTAACGAGACTAACTTGGGACGAACAAAGACAAACTTAAGTCTCATTCTAAGGTTTGTCTAAGTTCGTCCCAAGTTAGTCTCTTTCTAAGGACGAACTTAGACAAACCTTAGAATGAGACTAACGAGACTAAATTTGGGACGAACAAAGACAAACTTAAGTCTCATTCTAAGGTCTGTCTTAGTTCGTCCCAAGTTAGTCTCTTTCTAAGGACGAACTTAGACAAACCTTAGAATGAGACTAACGACACTAACTTGGGACGAACAAAGACAAATGTTAGTCTCATTCTAAGGTTTGTCTAAGTTCGTCCCAAGTTAATCTCTTTCTAAGGACGAACTTAGACAAACCTTAGAATGAGACTAACAAGACTAACTTGGGACGAACAAAGACAAACTTAAGTCTCATTCTAAGGTTTGTCTAAGTTTGTCCCAAGTTAGTCTCTTTCTAAGGACGAACTTAGACAAACCTTAGAATGAGACTAACAAGACTAACTTGGGACGAACAAAGACAAACTTAAGTCTCATTCTAAGGTTTGTCTAAGTTTGTCCCAAGTTAGTCTCTTTCTAAGGACGAACTTAGACAAACCTTAGAATGAGACTAACGAGACTAACTTGGGACGAACAAAGACAAATGTTAGTCTCATTCTAAGGTTTGTCTAAGTTCGTCCCAAGTTTGTCTCTTTCTAAGGACGAACTTAGACAAACCTTAGAATGAGACTAACGAGACTAATTTGGGACGAACAACGACAAACTTAAGTCTCATTCTAAGGTTTGTCTATGTTTGTCCCAAGTTAGTCTCTTTCTAAGGACGAACTTAGACAAACCTTAGAATGAGACTAACGAGACTAACTTGGGACGAACAAAGACAAATGTTAGTCTCATTCTAAGGTTTGTCTAAGTTCGTCCCAAGTTAGTCTCTTTCTAAGGACGAACTTAGACAAACCTTAGAATGAGACTAACGAGACTAAATTTGGGACGAACAAAGACAAACTTAAGTCTCATTCTAAGGTCTGTCTTAGTTCGTCCCAAGTTAGTCTCTTTCTAAGGACGAACTTAGACAAACCTTAGAATGAGACTAACGAGACTAACTTGGGACGAACAAAGACAAATGTTAGTCTCATTCTAAGGTTTGTCTAAGTTCGTCCCAAGTTAGTCTCTTTCTAAGGATGAACTTAGACAAACCTTAGAATGAGACTAACGAGACTAACTTGGGACGAACAAAGACAAACTTAAGTCTCATTCTAAGGTTTGTCTAAGTTCGTCCCAAGTTAGTCTCTTTCTAAAGACGAACTTAGACAAACCTTAGAATGAGACTAACGAGACTAACTTGGGACGAACAAAGACAAATGTTAGTCTCATTCTAAGGTTTGTCTAAGTTTGTCCCAAGTTAGTCTCTTTCTAAGGACGAACTTAGACAAACCTTAGAATGAGACTAACGAGACTAACTTGGGACGAACAAAGACAAACTTAAGTCTCATTCTAAGGTTTGTCTTTGTTCGTCCCAAGTTAGTCTCTTTCTAAGGACGAACTTAGACAAACCTTAGAATGAGACTAACGAGACTAACTTGGGACGAACAAAGAGAAATGTTAGTCTCATTCTAAGGTTTGTCTAAGTTCGTCCCAAGTTAGTCTCTTTCTAAGGACGAACTTAGACAAACCTTAGAATGAGACTAACGAGACTAACTTGGGACGAACAAAGACAAACTTAAGTCTCATTCTCAGGTTTGTCTAAGTTCGTCCCAAGTTAGTCTCTTTCTAAGGACGAACTTAGACAAACCTTAGAATGAGACTAACGAGACTAAATTTGGGACGAACAAAGACAAACTTAAGTCTCATTCTAAGGTTTGTCTAAGTTTGTCCCAAGTTAGTCTCTTTCTAAGGGCGAACTTAGACAAACCTTAGAATGAGACTAACGAGACTAACTTGGGACGAACAAAGACAAATGTTAGTCTCATTCTAAGGTTTGTCTAAGTTCGTCCCAAGTTAGTCTCTTTCTAAGGACGAACTTAGACAAACCTTAGAATGAGACTAACAAGACTAACTTGGGACGAACAAAGACAAACTTAAGTCTCATTCTAAGGTTTGTCTAAGTTCGTCCCAAGTTAGTCTCTTTCTAAGGACAAACTTAGACAAACCTTAGAATGAGACTAACGAGACTAAATTTGGGACGAACAAAGACAAACTTATGTCTCATTCTAAGGTCTGTCTTAGTTCGTCCCAAGTTAGTCTCTTTCTAAGGACGAACTTAGACAAACCTTAGAATGAGACTAACGAGACTAACTTGGGACGAACAAAGACAAATGTTAGTCTCATTCTAAGGTTTGTCTAAGTTCGTCCCAAGTTAGTCTCTTTCTAAGGACGAACTTAGACAAACCTTAGAATGAGATTAACGAGACTAACTTGGGACGAACAAAGACAAATGTTAGTCTCATTCTAAGGTTTGTCTAAGTTCGTCCCAAGTTAGTCTCTTTCTAAGGACGAACTTAGACAAACCTTAGAATGAGACTAACGAGACTAACTTGGGACGAACAAAGACAAACTTAAGTCTCATTCTAAGGTTTGTCTAAGTTCGTCCCAAGTTAGTCTCTTTCTAAGGACGAACTTAGACAAACCTTAGAATGAGACTAACGAGACTAAATTTGGGACGAACAAAGACAAACTTAAGTCTCCTTCTAAGGTCTGTCTTAGTTCGTCCCAAGTTAGTCTCTTTCTAAGGACGAACTTAGACAAACCTTAGAATGAGACTAACGAGACTAACTTGGGACGAACAAAGACAAATGTTAGTCTCATTCTAAGGTTTGTCTAAGTTCGTCCCAAGTTAGTCTCTTTCTAAGGACGAACTTAGACAAACCTTAGAATGAGACTAACGAGACTAACTTGGGACGAACAAAGACAAACTTAAGTCTCATTCTAAGGTTTGTCTAAGTTCGTCCCAAGTTAGTCTCTTTCTAAGGACGAACTTAGACAAACCTTAGAATGAGACTAACGAGACAAAGTTGGGACAAACAAATACAAACTTAAGTCTCATTCTAAGGTTTGTCTAAGTTCGTCCCAAGTTAGTCTCTTTCTAAGGACGAACTTAGACAAACCTTAGAATGAGACTAACGAGACTAACTTGGGACGAACAAAGACAAACTTAAGTCTCATTCTAAGGTTTGTGTAAGTTCGTCCCAAGTTAGTCTATTTCTAAGGACAAAATTAGACAAACCTAAGAATGAGACTAACGAGACTAACTTGGGACGAACAAAGACAAACTTAAGTATCATTCTAAGGTTTGTCTAAGTTCGTCCCAAGTTAGTCTCTTTCTAAGGACGAAATTAGACAAACCTAAGAATGAGACTAACGAGACTAACTTGGGACGAACAAAGACAAACTTAAGTCTCATTCTAAGGTTTGTCTTTGTACGTCCCAAGTTAGTTTCTTTCTAAGGACGAACTTAGACAAACCTTAGAATGAGACTAACGAGACTAACTTGGGACGAACAAATACAAACTTAAGTCTCATTCTAAGGTTTGTCTTAGTTCGTCCCAAGTTAGTCTCTTTCTAAGGACGATCTTAGACAAACCTTAGAATGAGACTAACGAGACTAACTTGGGACGAACAAAGACAAACGTTAGTCTCATTCTAAGGTTTTTCTAAGTTCGTCCCAAGTTAGTCTCTTTCAAAGGACGAACTTAGACAAACCTTAGAATGAGACTAACGAGACTAACTTGGGACGAATAAAGACAAACGTTAGTCTCATTCTAAGGTTTGTCTTAGTTTGTCCCAAGTTAGTCTCTTTCTAAGGACGAACTTAGACAAACCTTAGAATGAGACTAACGACACTAACTTGGGACGAACAAAGACAAACTTAAGTCTCATTCTAAGGTTTGTCTAAGTTCGTCCCAAGTTAGTCTCTTTCTAAGGACGAACTTAGACAAACCTTAGAATGAGACTAACGAGACCAACTTGGGACGAACAAAGACAAACTTAAGTCTCATTCTAAGGTTTGTCTTTGTTCGTCCCAAGTTAGTCTCTTTCTAAGGACGAACTTAGACAAACCTTATAATGAGACTAACGAGACTAACTTGGGACGAACAAAGAGAAATGTTAGTCTCATTCTAAGGTTTGTCTAAGTTCGTCCCAAGTTAGTCTCTTTCTAAGGACGAACATAGACAAACCTTAGAATGAGACTAACGAGACTAACTTGGGACGAACAAAGACAAACTTAAGTCTCATTCTAAGGTTTGTCTGAGTTCGTCCCAAGTTAGTCTTTTTCTAAGGACGAACTTAGACAAACCTTAGAATGAGACTAACGAGACTAACTTGGGACGAACAAAGACAAACTTAAGTCTCATTCTAAGGTTTGTCTAATTTCGTCCCAAGTTAGTCTCTTTCTAAGGACGAACTTAGACAAACCTTAGAATGAGACTAACGAGACTAACTTGGGACGAACAAAGACAAACTTAAGTCTCATTCTAAGGTTTGTGTAAGTTCGTCCCAAGTTAGTCTATTTCTAAGGACGAAATTAGACAAACCTAAGAATGAGACTAACGAGACTAACTTGGGACGAACAAAGACAAACTTAAGTCTCATTCTAAGGTTTGTCTTTGTACGTCCCAAGTTAGTCTCTTTCTAAGGACGAACTTAGACAAACCTTAGAATGAGACTAACGAGACTAACTTGGGACGAACAAATACAAACTTAAGTCTCATTCTAAGGTTTGTCTTTGTTCGTCCCAAGTTAGTCTCTTTCTAAGGACGATCTTAGACAAACCTTAGAATGAGACTAACGAGACTAACTTGGGACGAACAAAGACAAACTTAAGTCTCATTCTAAGGTTTGTCTAAGTTCATCCCAAGTTAGTCTCTTTCTAATGAGGAACTTAGACAAACCTTAGAATGAGACTAACGAGACTAACTTTGGACGAACAAAGCCAAACGTTAGTCTTATTCTAAGGTTTGTCTTAGTTCGTCCCAAGTTAGTCTCTTTCTAAGGACGAACTTCGACAAACCTTAGAATGAGACTAACGAGACTAACTTGGGACGAACAAAGACAAACTGAAGTTTCATTCTAAGGTTTGTCTAAGTTCGTCCCAAGTTAGTCTATTTCTAAGGACGAACTTAGACAAACCTTAGAATGAGACTAACGAGACTAAACTTGGGACGAACAAAGACAAACTTAAGTCTCATTCTAAGGTTTGTCTAAGTTTGTCCCAAGTTAGTCTCGTTCTAAGGACGAACTTAGACAAACCTTAGAATGAGACAAACGAGACTTACTTAAGACGAACAAAGACAAACGTTAGTCTCATTCTAAGGTTTGTCTAAGTTCGTCCCAAGTTAGTCTCTTTCTAAGGACGAACTTAGACAAACCTTAGAATGAGACTAATGAGACTAACTTGGGACGAATAAAGACAAACGTTAGTCTCATTCTAAGGTCTGTCTTAGTTTGTCCCAAGTTAGTCTCTTTCTAAGGACGAACTTAGACAAACCTTAGAATGAGACTAACGAGACTAACTTGGGACGAACAAAGACAAACTTAAGTCTCATTCTAAGGTTTGTCTATGTTCGTCCCAAGTTAGTCTCTTTCTAAGGACCAACTTAGACAAACCTTAGAATGAGACTAACGAGACCAACTTGGGACGAACAAAGACAAACTTAAGTCTCATTCTAAGGTTTGTCTTTGTTCGTCCCAAGTTAGTCTCTTTCTAAGGACGAACTTAGACAAACCTTAGAATGAGACTAACGAGACTAACTTGGGACGAACAAAGAGAAATGTTAGTCTCATTCTAAGGTTTGTCTAAGTTCGTCCCAAGTTAGTCTCTTTCTAAGGACGAACATAGACAAACCTTAGAATGAGACTAACGAGACTAACTTGGGACGAACAAAGACAAACTTAAGTCTCATTCTAAGGTTTGTCTGAGTTCGTCCCAAGTTAGTCTCTTTCTAAGGACGAACTTAGACAAACCTTAGAATGAGACTAACGAGACTAACTTGGGACGAACAAAGACAAACTTAAGTCTCATTCTAAGGTTTGTCTAATTTCGTCCCAAGTTAGTCTCTTTCTAAGGACGAACTTAGACAAACCTTAGAATGAGACTAACGAGACTAAATTTGGGACGAACAAAGACAAACTTAAGTCTCATTCTAAGGTTTGTCTAAGTTTGTCCCAAGTTAGTCTCTTTCTAAGGACGAACTTAGACAAACCTTAGAATGAGACAAACGAGACTAACTTGGGACGAACAAAGACAAACGTTAGTCTCATTCTAAGGTGTGTCTAACTTCGTCCCAAGTTAGTCTCTTTCTAAGGACGAACTTAGACAAACCTTAGAATGAGACTAACGAGACTAACTTGGGACGAACAAAGACAAACTTAAGTCTCATTCTAAGGTTTGTCTAATTTCGTCCCAAGTTAGTCTCTTTCTAAGGACGAACTTAGACAAACCTTAGAATGAGACTAACGACACTAACTTGGGACGAACAAAGACAAACTTAAGTCTCATTCTAAGGTTTGTCTAAGTTTGTCCCAAGTTAGTCTCTTTCTAAGGACGAACTTAGACAAACCTTAGAATGAGACAAACGAGACTAACTTGGGACGAACAAAGACAAACGTTAGTCTCATTCTAAGGTGTGTCTAACTTCGTCCCAAGTTAGTCTCTTTCTAAGGACGAACTTAGACAAACCTTAGAATGAGACTAACGAGACTAACTTGGGACGAATAAAGACAAACGTTAGTCTCATTCTAAGGTTTGTCTTAGTTTGTCCCAAGTTAGTCTCTTTCTAAGGACGAACTTAGACAAACCTTAGAATGAGACTAACGACACTAACTTGGGACGAACAAAGACAAACTTAAGTCTCATTCTAAGGTTTGTCTTTGTTCGTCCCAAGTTAGTCTCTTTCAAAGGACGACCTTAGACAAACCTTATAATGAGACTAACGAGACTAACTTGGGACGAACAAAGAGAAATGTTAGTCTCATTCTAAGGTTTGTCTAAGTTCGTCCCAAGTTAGTCTCTTTCTAAGGACGAACATAGACAAACCTTAGAATGAGACTAACGAGACTAACTTGGGACGAACAAAGACAAACTTAAGTCTCATTCTAAGGTTTGTCTGAGTTCGTCCCAAGTTAGTCTCTTTCTAAGGACGAACTTAGACAAACCTTAGAATGAGACTAACGAGACTAACTTGGGACGAACAAAGACAAACTTAAGTCTCATTCTAAGGTTTGTCTAATTTCGTCCCAAGTTAGTCTCTTTCTAAGGACGAACTTAGACAAACCTTAGAATGAGACTAACGAGACTAAATTTGGGACGAATAAAGACAAACTTAAGTCTCATTCTAAGGTTTGTCTAAGTTTGTCCCAAGTTAGTCTCTTTCTAAGGACGAACTTAGACAAACCTTAGAATGAGACAAACGAGACTAACTTGGGACGAACAAAGACAAACGTTAGTCTCATTCTAAGGTGTGTCTAACTTCGTCCCAATTTAGTCTCTTTCTAAGGACGAACTTAGACAAACCTTAGAATGAGACTAACGAGACTAACTTGGGACGAATAAAGACAAACGTTAGTCTCATTCTAAGGTTTGTCTTAGTTTGTCCCAAGTTAGTCTCTTTCTAAGGACGAACTTAGACAAACCTTAGAATGAGACTAACGACACTAACTTGGGACGAACAAAGACAAACTTAAGTCTCATTCTAAGGTTTGTCTTTGTTCGTCCCAAGTTAGTCTCTTTCTAAGGACGAACTTAGACAAACCTTATAATGAGACTAACGAGACTAACTTGGGACGAACAAAGAGAAATGTTAGTCTCATTCTAAGGTTTGTCTAAGTTCGTCCCAAGTTAGTCTCTTTCTAAGGACGAACTTAGACAAACCTTAGAATGAGACTAACGAGACTAACTTGGGACGAATAAAGACAAACGTTAGTCTCATTCTAAGGTTTGTCTAAGTTTGTCCCAAGTTAGTCTCTTTCTAAGGACGAACTTAGACAAACCTTAGAATGAGACTAATGAGACTAACTTGGGACGAATAAAGACAAACGTTAGTCTCATTCTAAGGTTTGTCTTAGTTTGTCCCAAGTTAGTCTCTTTCTTAGGATGAACTTAGACAAACCTTAGAATGAGACTAACGAGACTAACTTGGGACGAACAAAGACAAACTTAAGTCTCATTCTAAGGTTTGTCTAAGTTCGTCCCAAGTTAGTCTCTTTCTAAGGACGAACTTAGACAAACCTTATAATGAGACTAACGAGACTAACTTGGGACGAACAAAGAGAAATGTTAGTCTCATTCTAAGGTTTGTCTAAGTTCGTCCCAAGTTAGTCTCTTTCTAAGGACGAACATAGACAAACCTTAGAATGAGACTAACGAGACTAACTTGGGACGAACAAAGACAAACTTAAGTCTCATTCTAAGGTTTGTCTGAGTTCGTCCCAAGTTAGTCTTTTTCTAAGGACGAACTTAGACAAACCTTAGAATGAGACTAACGAGACTAACTTGGGACGAACAAAGACAAACTTAAGTCTCATTCTAAGGTTTGTCTAATTTCGTCCCAAGTTAGTCTCTTTCTAAGGACAAACTTAGACAAACCTTAGAATGAGACTAACGAGACTAACTTGGGACGAACAAAGACAAACTTAAGTCTCATTCTAAGGTTTGTGTAAGTTCGTCCCAAGTTAGTCTATTTCTAAGGACGAAATTAGACAAACCTAAGAATGAGACTAACGAGACTAACTTGGGACGAACAAAGACAAACTTAAGTCTCATTCTAAGGTTTGTCTTTGTACGTCCCAAGTTAGTCTCTTTCTAAGGACGAACTTAGACAAACCTTAGAATGAGACTAACGAGACTAACTTGGGACGAACAAATACAAACTTAAGTCTCATTCTAAGGTTTGTCTTTGTTCGTCCCAAGTTAGTCTCTTTCTAAGGACGATCTTAGACAAACCTTAGAATGAGACTAACGAGACTAACTTGGGACGAACAAAGACAAACTTAAGTCTCATTCTAAGGTTTGTCTAAGTTCATCCCAAGTTAGTCTCTTTCTAATGAGGAACTTAGACAAACCTTAGAATGAGACTAACGAGACTAACTTTGGACGAACAAAGCCAAACGTTAGTCTTATTCTAAGGTTTGTCTTAGTTCGTCCCAAGTTAGTCTCTTTCTAAGGACGAACTTCGACAAACCTTAGAATGAGACTAACGAGACTAACTTGGGACGAACAAAGACAAACTGAAGTTTCATTCTAAGGTTTGTCTAAGTTCGTCCCAAGTTAGTCTATTTCTAAGGACGAACTTAGACAAACCTTAGAATGAGACTAACGAGACTAAACTTGGGACGAACAAAGACAAACTTAAGTCTCATTCTAAGGTTTGTCTAAGTTTGTCCCAAGTTAGTCTCGTTCTAAGGACGAACTTAGACAAACCTTAGAATGAGACAAACGAGACTTACTTAAGACGAACAAAGACAAACGTTAGTCTCATTCTAAGGTTTGTCTAAGTTCGTCCCAAGTTAGTCTCTTTCTAAGGACGAACTTAGACAAACCTTAGAATGAGACTAATGAGACTAACTTGGGACGAATAAAGACAAACGTTAGTCTCATTCTAAGGTCTGTCTTAGTTTGTCCCAAGTTAGTCTCTTTCTAAGGACGAACTTAGACAAACCTTAGAATGAGACTAACGAGACTAACTTGGGACGAACAAAGACAAACTTAAGTCTCATTCTAAGGTTTGTCTATGTTCGTCCCAAGTTAGTCTCTTTCTAAGGACCAACTTAGACAAACCTTAGAATGAGACTAACGAGACCAACTTGGGACGAACAAAGACAAACTTAAGTCTCATTCTAAGGTTTGTCTTTGTTCGTCCCAAGTTAGTCTCTTTCTAAGGACGAACTTAGACAAACCTTAGAATGAGACTAACGAGACTAACTTGGGACGAACAAAGAGAAATGTTAGTCTCATTCTAAGGTTTGTCTAAGTTCGTCCCAAGTTAGTCTCTTTCTAAGGACGAACATAGACAAACCTTAGAATGAGACTAACGAGACTAACTTGGGACGAACAAAGACAAACTTAAGTCTCATTCTAAGGTTTGTCTGAGTTCGTCCCAAGTTAGTCTCTTTCTAAGGACGAACTTAGACAAACCTTAGAATGAGACTAACGAGACTAACTTGGGACGAACAAAGACAAACTTAAGTCTCATTCTAAG
This sequence comes from Rhodiola kirilowii, assembly GCA_033675215.1. Lineage (NCBI taxonomy): Eukaryota > Viridiplantae > Streptophyta > Magnoliopsida > Saxifragales > Crassulaceae > Rhodiola > Rhodiola kirilowii. The sequence continues at coordinate 662,150 of JAUCNB010000016.1, forward strand.
GTTTGTCTAATTTCGTCCCAAGTTAGTCTCTTTCTAAGGACGAACTTAGACAAACCTTAGAATGAGACTAACGAGACTAAATTTGGGACGAACAAAGACAAACTTAAGTCTCATTCTAAGGTTTGTCTAAGTTTGTCCCAAGTTAGTCTCTTTCTAAGGACGAACTTAGACAAACCTTAGAATGAGACAAACGAGACTAACTTGGGACGAACAAAGACAAACGTTAGTCTCATTCTAAGGTGTGTCTAACTTCGTCCCAAGTTAGTCTCTTTCTAAGGACGAACTTAGACAAACCTTAGAATGAGACTAACGAGACTAACTTGGGACGAACAAAGACAAACTTAAGTCTCATTCTAAGGTTTGTCTAATTTCGTCCCAAGTTAGTCTCTTTCTAAGGACGAACTTAGACAAACCTTAGAATGAGACTAACGACACTAACTTGGGACGAACAAAGACAAACTTAAGTCTCATTCTAAGGTTTGTCTAAGTTTGTCCCAAGTTAGTCTCTTTCTAAGGACGAACTTAGACAAACCTTAGAATGAGACAAACGAGACTAACTTGGGACGAACAAAGACAAACGTTAGTCTCATTCTAAGGTGTGTCTAACTTCGTCCCAAGTTAGTCTCTTTCTAAGGACGAACTTAGACAAACCTTAGAATGAGACTAACGAGACTAACTTGGGACGAATAAAGACAAACGTTAGTCTCATTCTAAGGTTTGTCTTAGTTTGTCCCAAGTTAGTCTCTTTCTAAGGACGAACTTAGACAAACCTTAGAATGAGACTAACGACACTAACTTGGGACGAACAAAGACAAACTTAAGTCTCATTCTAAGGTTTGTCTTTGTTCGTCCCAAGTTAGTCTCTTTCAAAGGACGACCTTAGACAAACCTTATAATGAGACTAACGAGACTAACTTGGGACGAACAAAGAGAAATGTTAGTCTCATTCTAAGGTTTGTCTAAGTTCGTCCCAAGTTAGTCTCTTTCTAAGGACGAACATAGACAAACCTTAGAATGAGACTAACGAGACTAACTTGGGACGAACAAAGACAAACTTAAGTCTCATTCTAAGGTTTGTCTGAGTTCGTCCCAAGTTAGTCTCTTTCTAAGGACGAACTTAGACAAACCTTAGAATGAGACTAACGAGACTAACTTGGGACGAACAAAGACAAACTTAAGTCTCATTCTAAGGTTTGTCTAATTTCGTCCCAAGTTAGTCTCTTTCTAAGGACGAACTTAGACAAACCTTAGAATGAGACTAACGAGACTAAATTTGGGACGAATAAAGACAAACTTAAGTCTCATTCTAAGGTTTGTCTAAGTTTGTCCCAAGTTAGTCTCTTTCTAAGGACGAACTTAGACAAACCTTAGAATGAGACAAACGAGACTAACTTGGGACGAACAAAGACAAACGTTAGTCTCATTCTAAGGTGTGTCTAACTTCGTCCCAATTTAGTCTCTTTCTAAGGACGAACTTAGACAAACCTTAGAATGAGACTAACGAGACTAACTTGGGACGAATAAAGACAAACGTTAGTCTCATTCTAAGGTTTGTCTTAGTTTGTCCCAAGTTAGTCTCTTTCTAAGGACGAACTTAGACAAACCTTAGAATGAGACTAACGACACTAACTTGGGACGAACAAAGACAAACTTAAGTCTCATTCTAAGGTTTGTCTTTGTTCGTCCCAAGTTAGTCTCTTTCTAAGGACGAACTTAGACAAACCTTATAATGAGACTAACGAGACTAACTTGGGACGAACAAAGAGAAATGTTAGTCTCATTCTAAGGTTTGTCTAAGTTCGTCCCAAGTTAGTCTCTTTCTAAGGACGAACTTAGACAAACCTTAGAATGAGACTAACGAGACTAACTTGGGACGAATAAAGACAAACGTTAGTCTCATTCTAAGGTTTGTCTAAGTTTGTCCCAAGTTAGTCTCTTTCTAAGGACGAACTTAGACAAACCTTAGAATGAGACTAATGAGACTAACTTGGGACGAATAAAGACAAACGTTAGTCTCATTCTAAGGTTTGTCTTAGTTTGTCCCAAGTTAGTCTCTTTCTTAGGATGAACTTAGACAAACCTTAGAATGAGACTAACGAGACTAACTTGGGACGAACAAAGACAAACTTAAGTCTCATTCTAAGGTTTGTCTAAGTTCGTCCCAAGTTAGTCTCTTTCTAAGGACCAACTTAGACAAACCTTAGAATGAGACTAACGAGACTAACTTGGGACGAACAAAGACAAACTTAAGTCTCATTCTAAGGTTTGTCTTTGTTCGTCCCAAGTTAGTCTCTTTCTAAGGACGAACTTAGACAATCCTTAGAATGAGACTAACGAGACTAACTTGGGACGAACAAAGAGAAATGTTAGTCTCATTCTAAGGTTTGTCTAAGTTCGTCCCAAGTTAGTCTCTTTCTAAGGACGAACTTAGACAAACCTTAGAATGAGACTAACGAGACTAACTTGGGACGAACAAAGACAAACTTAAGTCTCATTCTCAGGTTTGTCTAAGTTCGTCCCAAGTTAGTCTCTTTCTAAGGACGAACTTAGACAAACCTTAGAATGAGACTAACGAGACTAACTTGGGACGAACAAAGACAAACTTAAGTCTCATTCTAAGGTTTGTCTAAGTTCGTCCAAAGTTAGTCTATTCCTATGGACGAACTTAGACAAACCTAAGAATGAGACAAACGAGACTAACTTGGGACGAACAAAGACAAACTTAAGTCTCATTCTAAGGTTTGTCTTTGTTCGTCCCAAGTTAGTCTCTTTCTAAGGACGAACTCAGACAAACCTTAGAATGAGACTAACGAGACTAACTTTGGACGAACAAAGACAAACTTAAGTCTCATTCTAAGGTTTGTCTAAGTTCCTCCCAAGTTAGTCTCTTTCTAATGAGGAACTTAGACAAACCTTAGAATGAGACTAACGAGACTAACTTTGGACGAACAAAGACAAACGTTAGTCTCGTTCTAAGGTTTGTCTTAGTTCGTCCCAAGTTAGTCTCTTTCTAAGGACGAACTTAGACAAACCTTAGAATGAGACTAACGAGTCTAACTTGGGACGAACAAAGACAAATGTTAGTCTCATTCTAAGGTTTGTCTAAGTTCGTCCCAAGTTAGTCTCTTTCTAAGGACGAACTTAGACAAACCTTAGAATGAGACTAACGAGACTAACTTGGGACGAACAAAGACAAACTTAAGTCTCATTCTAAGGTGTGTCTAAGTTCGTCCCAAGTTAGTATCTTTCTAAGGACGAACTTAGACAAACCTTAGAATGAGACTAACGAGACAAAGTTGGGACAAACAAAGACAAACTTAAGTCTCATTCTAAGGTTTGTCTAAGTTCGTCCCAAGTTAGTCTCTTTCTAAGGACGAACTTAGACAAACCTTAGAATGAGACTAACGAGACTAACTTGGGACGAACAAAGACAAACGTTAGTCTCATTCTAAGGTTTGTCTAAGTTCGTGCCAAGTTAGTCTCTTTCTAAGGACGAACTTAGACAAACCTTAGAATGAGACTAACGAGACTAACTTGGGACGAATAAAGACAAACGTTAGTCTCATTCTAAGGTTTATCTTAGTTTGTCCCAAGTTAGTCTCTTTCTAAGGACGAACTTAGACAAACCTTAGAATGAGACTAACGACACTAACTTGGGACGAACAAAGACAAACTTAAGTCTCATTCTAAGGTTTGTCTAAGTTCGTCCCAAGTTAGTCTCTTTCTAAGGACGAACTTAGACAAACCTTAGAATGAGACTAACGAGACCCACTTGGGACGAACAAAGACAAACTTAAGTCTCATTCTAAGGTTTGTCTTTGTTCGTCCCAAGTTAGTCTCTTTCTAAGGACGAACTTAGACAAACATTATAATGAGACTAACGAGACTAACTTGGGACGAACAAAGAGAAATGTTAGTCTCATTCTAAGGTTTGTCTAAGTTCGTCCCAAGTTAGTCTCTTTCTAAGGACGAACATAGACAAACCTTAGAATGAGACTAACGAGACTAACATGGGACGAACAAAGACAAACTTAAGTCTCATTCTAAGGTTTGTCTGAGTTCGTCCCAAGTTAGTCTCTTTCTAAGGACGAACTTAGACAAACCTTAGAATGAGACTAACGAGACTAAATTTGGGACGAACAAAGACAAACTTAAGTCTCATTCTAAGGTTTGTCTAAGTTTGTCCCAAGTTAGTCTCTTTCTAAGGACGAACTTAGACAAACCTTAGAATGAGACTAACGAGACTAACTTGGGACGAACAAAGACAAATGTTAGTCTCATTCTAAGGTTTGTCTAAGTTCGTCCTTAGAAAGAGACTAACTTGGGACGAACTCAGACAAACCTTAGAATGAGACTTAAGTTTGTCTTTGTTCGTCCCATGTTAGTCTCGTTAGTCTCATTCTAAGGTTTGTCTATGTTCGTCCTTAGAAAGAGACTAACTTGGGACGAACTTAGACAAACCTTAGAATGAGACTAACATTTCTCTTTGTTCGTCCCAAGTTAGTCTCGTTAGTCTCATTATAATGTTTGTCTAAGTTCGTCCTTAGAAAGAGACTAACTTGGGACGAACAAAGACAAACCTTAGAATGAGACTTAAGTTTGTCTTTGTTCGTCCCAAGTTGGTCTCGTTAGTCTCATTCTAAGGTTTGTCTAAGTTCGTCCTTAGAAAGAGACTAACTTTGGACGAACTTAGACAAACCTTAGAATGAGACTTAAGTTTGTCTTTGTTCGTCCCAAGTTAGTGTCGTTAGTCTCATTCTAAGGTTTGTCTAAGTTCGTCCTTAGAAAGAGACTAACTTGGGACAAACTAAGATAAACCTTAGAATGACACTAACGTTTGTCTTTATTCGTCCCAAGTTAGTCTCGTTAGTCTCATTCTAAGGTTTGTCTAAGTTCGTCCTTAGAAAGAGACTAACTTGGGACGAACTTAGACAAACCTTAGAATGAGACTAACGTTTGTCTTTGTTCGTCCCAAGTTAGTCTCGTTAGTCTCATTCTAAGGTTTGTCTAAGTTCGTCCTTAGAAAGAGACTAACTTGGGACGAACTTAGACAAACCTTAGAATGAGATTTAAGTTTGTCTTTGTTTGTCCCAACTTTGTCTCGTTAGTCTCATTCTAAGGTTTGTCTAAGTTCGTCCTTAGAAAGAGACTAACTTGGGACGAACTTAGACAAACCTTAGAATGAGACTTAAGTTTGTCTTTGTTCGTCCCAAGTTAGTCTCGTTAGTCTCATTCTAAGGTTTGTCTAAGTTCGTCCTTAGAAAGAGACTAACTTGGGACGAACTTAGACAAACCTTAGAATGAGACTAACATTTGTCTTTGTTCGTCCCAAGTTAGACTCGTTAGTCTCATTCTAAGGTTTGTCTAAGTTCGTCCTTAGAAAGAGACTAACTTGGGACGAACTAAGACAAACCTTAGAACGAGACTAACGTTTGTCTTTGTTCGTCCAAAGTTAGTCTCGTTAGTCTCATTCTAAGGTTTGTCTAAGTTCCTCATTAGAAAGAGACTAACTTGGGAGGAACTTAGACAAACCATAGAATGAGACTTAAGTTTGTCTTTGTTTGTCCCAAGTTAGTCTCGTTAGTCTCATTCTAAGGTTTGTCTAAGTTCGTCCTTAGAAAGAGACTAACTTGGGATGAACAAAGACAAACCTTAGAATGAGACTTAAGTTTGTCTTTGTTCGTCCCAAGTTAGTCTCGTTTGTCTTATTCTTAGGTTTGTCTAAGTTCGTCCATAGGAATAGACTAACTTGGGACGAACTTAGACAAACCTTAGAATGAGACTTAAGTTTGTCTTTGTTCGTCCCAAGTTAGTCTCGTTAGTCTCATTCTAAGGTTTGTCTAAGTTCGTCCTTAGAAAGAGACTAACTTGGGACGAACTTAGACAAACCTTAGAATGAGACTAACATTTGTCTTTGTTCGTCCCAAGTTAGACTCGTTAGTCTCATTCTAAGGTTTGTCTAAGTTCGTCCTTAGAAAGAGACTAACTTGGGACGAACTAAGACAAACCTTAGAACGAGACTAACGTTTGTCTTTGTTCGTCCAAAGTTAGTCTCGTTAGTCTCATTCTAAGGTTTGTCTAAGTTCCTCATTAGAAAGAGACTAACTTGGGAGGAACTTAGACAAACCTTAGAATGAGACTTAAGTTTGTCTTTGTTCGTCCAAAGTTAGTCTCGTTAGTCTCATTCTAAGGTTTGTCTAAGTTCGTCCTTAGAAAGAGACTAACTTGGGACGAACAAAGACAAACCTTAGAATGAGACTTAAGTTTGTCTTTGTTCGTCCCAAGTTAGTCTCGTTTGTCTCATTCTTAGGTTTGTCTAAGTTCGTCCATAGGAATAGACTAACTTTGGACGAACTTAGACAAACCTTAGAATGAGACTTAAGTTTGTCTTTGTTCGTCCCAAGTTAGTCTCGTTAGTCTCATTCTAAGGTTTGTCTAAGTTCGTCCTTAGAAAGAGACTAACTTGGGACGAACTTAGACAAACCTGAGAATGAGACTTAAGTTTGTCTTTGTTCGTCCCAAGTTAGTCTCGTTAGTCTCATTCTAAGGTTTGTCTAAGTTCGTCCTTAGAAAGAGACTAACTTGGGACGAACTTAGACAAACCTTAGAATGAGACTAACATTTCTCTTTGTTCGTCCCAAGTTAGTCTCGTTAGTCTCATTCTAAGGTTTGTCTAAGTTCGTCCTTAGAAAGAGACTAACTTGGGACGAACAAAGACAAACCTTAGAATGAGACTTAAGTTTGTCTTTGTTCGTCCCAAGTTGGTCTCGTTAGTCTCATTCTAAGGTTTGTCTAAGTTGGTCCTTAGAAAGAGACTAACTTGGGACGAACTTAGACAAACCTTAGAATGAGACTTAAGTTTGTCTTTGTTCGTCCCAAGTTAGTCTCGTTAGTCTCATTCTAAGGTTTGTCTAAGTTCGTCCTTAGAAAGAGACTAACTTGGGACAAACTAAGACAGACCTTAGAATGAGACTAACGTTTGTCTTTATTCGTCCCAAGTTAGTCTCATAAGTCTCATTCTAAGGTTTGTCTAAGTTCGTCCTTAGAAAGAGACTAACTTGGGACGAACTTAGACAAACCTTAGAATGAGACTAACGTTTGTCTTTGTTCGTCCCAAGTAAGTCTCGTTTGTCTCATTCTAAGGTTTGTCTAAGTTCGTCCTTAGAACGAGACTAACTTGGGACAAACTTAGACAAACCTTAGAATGAGACTTAAGTTTGTCTTTGTTCGTCCCAAGTTTAGTCTCGTTAGTCTCATTCTAAGGTTTGTCTAAGTTCGTCCTTAGAAATAGACTAACTTGGGACGAACTTAGACAAACCTTAGAATGAGACTTCAGTTTGTCTTTGTTCGTCCCAAGTTAGTCTCGTTAGTCTCATTCTAAGGTTTGTCTAAGTTCGTCCTTAGAAAGAGACTAACTTGGGACGAACTAAGACAAACCTTAGAATGAGACTAACGTTTGGCTTTGTTCGTCCAAAGTTAGTCTCGTTAGTCTCATTCTAAGGTTTGTCTAAGTTCCTCATTAGAAAGAGACTAACTTGGGATGAACTTAGACAAACCTTAGAATGAGACTAACGAGACTAACTTGGGACGAATAAAGACAAACGTTAGTCTCATTCTAAGGTTTGTCTTAGTTTGTCCCAAGTTAGTCTCTTTCTAAGGACGAACTTAGACAAACCTTAGAATGAGACTAACGAGACTAACTTGGGACGAACAAAGACAAATGTTAGTCTCATTCTAAGGTTTGTCTAAGTTCGTCCCAAGTTAGTCTCTTTCTAAGGACGAACTTAGACAAACCTTAGAATGAGACTAACAAGACTAACTTGGGACGAACAAAGACAAACTTAAGTCTCATTCTAAGGTTTGTCTAAGTTCGTCCCAAGTTAGTCTCTTTCTAAGGACGAACTTAGACAAACCTTAGAATGAGACTAACGAGACTAAATTTGGGACGAACAAAGACAAACTTAAGTCTCATTCTAAGGTCTGTCTTAGTTCGTCCCAAGTTAGTCTCTTTCTAAGGACGAACTTAGACAAACCTTAGAATGAGACTAACGAGACTAACTTGGGACGAACAAAGACAAATGTTAGTCTCATTCTAAGGTTTGTCTAAGTTCGTCCCAAGTTAGTCTCTTTCTAAGGACGAACTTAGACAAACCTTAGAATGAGACTAACGAGACTAACTTGGGACGAACAAAGACAAATGTTAGTCTCATTCTAAGGTTTGTCTAAGTTCGTCCCAAGTTAGTCTCTTTCTAAGGACGAACTTAGACAAACCTTAGAATGAGACTAACGAGACTAACTTGGGACGAACAAAGACAAACTTAAGTCTCATTCTAAGGTTTGTCTAAGTTCGTCCCAAGTTAGTCTCTTTCTAAGGACGAACTTAGACAAACCTTAGAATGAGACTAACGAGACTAAATTTGGGACGAACAAAGACAAACTTAAGTCTCCTTCTAAGGTCTGTCTTAGTTCGTCCCAAGTTAGTCTCTTTCTAAGGACGAACTAAGACAAACCTTAGAATGAGACTAACGAGACTAACTTGGGACGAACAAAGACAAATGTTAGTCTCATTCTAAGGTTTGTCTAAGTTCGTCCCAAGTTAGTCTCTTTCTAAGGACGAACTTAGACAAACCTTAGAATGAGACTAACGAGACTAACTTGGGACGAACAAAGACAAACTTAAGTCTCATTCTAAGGTTTGTCTAAGTTCGTCCCAAGTTAGTCTCTTTCTAAGGACGAACTTAGACAAACCTTAGAATGAGACTAACGAGACTAACTTGGGACGAACAAAGACAAACTTAAGTCTCATTCTAAGGTTTGTCTAATTTCGTCCCAAGTTAGTTTCTTTCTAAGGACGAACTTAGACAAACCTTAGAATGAGACTAACGAGACTAACTTGGGACGAACAAAGACAAACTTAAGTCTCATTCTAAGGTTTGTGTAAGTTCGTCCCAAGTTAGTCTATTTCTAAGGACGAAATTAGACAAACCTACGAATGAGACTAACGAGACGAACTTGGGACGAACAAAGACAAACTTAAGTTTCATTCTAAGGTTTGTCTAAGTTCATCCCAAGTTAGTCTCTTTCTAATGAGGAACTTAGACAAACCTTTGAATGAGACTAACGAGACTAACTTTGGACGAACAAAGACAAACGTTAGTCTCATTCTAAGGTTTGTCTTAGTTCGTCCCAAGTTAGTCTCTTTCTAAGGACGAACTTAGACAAACCTTAGAATGAGACTAACGAGACTAACTTGGGACGAACAAAGACAAATGTTAGTCTCATTCTAAGGTTTGTCTAAGTTCGTCCCAAGTTAGTCTCTTTCTAAGGACGAACTTAGACAAACCTAAGAATGAGACTAACGAGACTAACTTGGGACGAACAAAGACAAACTTAAGTCTCATTCTAAGGTTTGTCTTTGTTCGTCCCAAGTTAGTCTCTTTCTAAGGACGAACTTAGACAAACCTTAGAATGAGACTAACGAGACTAACTTGGGACGAACAAAGACAAACTTAAGTCTCATTATAAGGTTTGTCTTTGTTCGTCCCAAGTTAGTCTCTTTCTAAGGACGAACTTAGACAAACCTTAGAATGAGACTAACGAGACTAACTTGGGACGAACAAAGACAAACTTAAGTCTCATTCTAAGGTTTGTCTAAGTTCATCCCAAGTTAGTCTCTTTCTAATGAGGAACTTAGACAAACCTTAGAATGAGACTAACGAGACTAACTTTGGACGAACAAAGACAAACGTTAGTCTCATTCTAAGGTTTGTCTTAGTTCGTCCCAAGTTAGTCTCTTTCTAAGGACGAACTTAGACAAACCTTAGAATGAGACTAACGAGACTAACTTGGGACGAACAAAGACAAACTTAAGTCTCATTCTAAGGTTTGTCTAAGTTCGTCCCAAGTTAGTCTCTTTCTAAGGACGAACTTAGACAAACCTTAGAATGAGACTAACGAGACTAAATTTGGGACGAACAAAGACAAACTTAAGTCTCATTCTAAGGTTTGTCTAAGTTTGTCCCAAGTTAGTCTCTTTCTAAGGACGAACTTAGACAAACCTTAGAATGAGACAAACGAGACTAACTTGGGACGAACAAAGACAAACGTTAGTCTCATTCTAAGGTTTGTCTAACTTCGTCCCAAGTTAGTCTCTTTCTAAGGACGAACTTAGACAAACCTTAGAATGAGACTAACGAGACTAACTTGGGACTAATAAAGACAAACGTTAGTCTCATTCTAAGGTTTGTCTTAGTTTGTCCCAAGTTAGTCTCTTTCTAAGGACGAACTTAGACAAACCTTAGAATGAGACTAACGACACTAACTTGGGACGAACAAAGACAAACTTAAGTCTCATTCTAAGGTTTGTCTTTGTTCGTCCCAAGTTAGTCTCTTTCTAAGGACGAACTTAGACAAACCTTATAATGAGACTAACGAGACTAACTTGGGACGAACAAAGAGAAATGTTAGTCTCATTCTAAGGTTTGTCTAAGTTCGTCCCAAGTTAGTCTCTTTCTAAGGACGAACATAGACAAACCTTAGAATGAGACTAACGAGACTAACTTGGGACGAACAAAGACAAACTTAAGTCTCATTCTAAGGTTTGTCTGAGTTCGTCCCAAGTTAGTCTCTTTCTAAGGACGAACTTAGACAAACCTTAGAATGAGACTAACGAGACTATCTTGGGACGAACAAAGACAAACTTAAGTCTCATTCTAAGGTTTGTCTAATTTCGTCCCAAGTTAGTCTCTTTCTAAGGACGAACTTAGACAAACCTTAGAATGAGACTAACGAGACTAACTTGGGACGAACAAAGACAAACTTAAGTCTCATTCTAAGGTTTGTGTAAGTTCGTCCCAAGTTAGTCTATTTCTAAGGACGAAATTAGACAAACCTAAGAATGAGACTAACGAGACTAACTTGGGACGAACAAAGACAAACTTAAGTCTCATTCTAAGGTTTGTCTTTGTACGTCCCAAGTTAGTCTCTTTCTAAGGACGAACTTAGACAAACCTTAGAATGAGACTAACGAGACTAACTTGGGACGAACAAATACAAACTTAAGTCTCATTCTAAGGTTTGTCATTGTTCGTCCCAAGTTAGTCTCTTTCTAAGGACGATCTTAGACAAACCTTAGAATGAGACTAACGAGACTAACTAGGGACGAACAAAGACAAACGTTAGTCTCATTCTAAGGTTTTTCTAAGTTCGTCCCAAGTTAGTCTCTTTCTAAGGACGAACTTAGACAAACCTTAGAATGAGACTAACGAGACTAACTTGGGACGAATAAAGACAAACGTTAGTCTCATTCTAAGGTTTGTCTTAGTTTGTCCCAAGTTAGTCTCTTTCTAAGGACGAACTTAGACAAACCTTAGAATGAGACTAACGACACTAACTTGGGACGAACAAAGACAAACTTAAGTCTCATTCTAAGGTTTGTCTAAGTTCGTCCCAAGTTAGTCTCTTTCTAAGGACGAACTTAGACAAACCTTAGAATGAGACTAACGAGACCAACTTGGGACGAACAAAGACAAACTTAAGTCTCATTCTAAGGTTTGTCTTTGTTCGTCCCAAGTTAGTCTCTTTCTAAGGACGAACTTAGACAAACCTTATAATGAGACTAACGAGACTAACTTGGGACGAACAAAGAGAAATGTTAGTCTCATTCTAAGGTTTGTCTAAGTTCGTCCCAAGTTAGTCTCTTTCTAAGGACGAACATAGACAAACCTTAGAATGAGACTAACGAGACTAACTTGGGACGAACAAAGACAAACTTAAGTCTCATTCTAAGGTTTGTCTGAGTTCGTCCCAAGTTAGTCTCTTTCTAAGGACGAACTTAGACAAACCTTAGAATGAGACTAACGAGACTAACTTGGGACGAACAAAGACAAACTTAAGTCTCATTCTAAGGTTTGTCTAATTTCGTCCCAAGTTAGTCTCTTTCTAAGGACGAACTTAGACAAACCTTAGAATGAGACTAACGAGACTAACTTGGGACGAACAAAGACAAACTTAAGTCTCATTCTAAGGTTTGTGTAAGTTCGTCCCAAGTTAGTCTATTTCTAAGGACGAAATTAGACAAACCTAAGAATGAGACTAACGAGACTAACTTGGGACGAACAAAGACAAACTTAAGTCTCATTCTAAGGTTTGTCTTTGTACGTCCCAAGTTAGTCTCTTTCTAAGGACGAACTTAGACAAACCTTAGAATGAGACTAACGAGACTAACTTGGGACGAACAAATACAAACTTAAGTCTCATTCTAAGGTTTGTCTTTGTTCGTCCCAAGTTAGTCTCTTTCTAAGGACGATCTTAGACAAACCTTAGAATGAGACTAACGAGACTAACTTGGGACGAACAAAGACAAACTTAAGTCTCATTCTAAGGTTTGTCTAAGTTCATCCCAAGTTAGTCTCTTTCTAATGAGGAACTTAGACAAACCTTAGAATGAGACTAACGAGACTAACTTTGGACGAACAAAGCCAAACGTTAGTCTCATTCTAAGGTTTGTCTTAGTTCGTCCCAAGTTAGTCTCTTTCTAAGGACGAACTTAGACAAACCTTAGAATGAGACTAACGAGACTAACTTGGGACGAACAAAGACAAACTGAAGTCTCATTCTAAGGTTTGTCTAAGTTCGTCCCAAGTTAGTCTATTTCTAAGGACGAACTTAGACAAACCTTAGAATGAGACTAACGAGACTAAACTTGGGACGAACAAAGACAAACTTAAGTCTCATTCTAAGGTTTGTCTAAGTTTGTCCCAAGTTAGTCTCGTTCTAAGGACGAACTTAGACAAACCTTAGAATGAGACAAACGAGACTTACTTGGGACGAACAAAGACAAACGTTAGTCTCATTCTAAGGTTTGTCTAAGTTCGTCCCAAGTTAGTCTCTTTCTAAGGACGAACTTAGACAAACCTTAGAATGAGACTAATGAGACTAACTTGGGACGAATAAAGACAAACGTTAGTCTCATTCTAAGGTCTGTCTTAGTTTGTCCCAAGTTAGTCTCTTTCTAAGGACGAACTTAGACAAACCTTAGAATGAGACTAACGAGACTAACTTGGGACGAACAAAGACAAACTTAAGTCTCATTCTAAGGTTTGTCTAAGTTCGTCCCAAGTTAGTCTCTTTCTAAGGACCAACTTAGACAAACCTTAGAATGAGACTAACGAGACCAACTTGGGACGAACAAAGACAAACTTAAATCTCATTCTATGGTTTGTCTTTGTTCGTCCCAAGTTAGTCTCTTTCTAAGGACGAACTTAGACAAACCTTAGAATGAGACTAACGAGACTAACTTGGGACGAACAAAGAGAAATGTTAGTCTCATTCTTAGGTTTGTCTAAGTTCGTCCCAAGTTAGTCTCTTTCTAAGGACGAACTTAGACAAACCTTAGAACGAGACTAACTTGGGACGAACAAAGACAAACTTAAGTCTCATTCTCAGGTTTGTCTAAGTTCATCCCAAGTTAGTCTCTTTCTAAGGACGAACTTAGACAAACCTTAGAATGAGACTAACGAGACTAACTTGGGACGAACAAAGACAAACTTAAGTCTCATTCTAAGGTTTGTCTAAGTTCGTCCAAAGTTAGTCTATTCCTATGGACGAAGTTAGACAAACCTAAGAATGAGACAAACGAGACTAACTTGGGACGAACAAAGACAAACTTAAGTCTCATTCTAAGGTTTGTCTTTGTTCGTCCCAAGTTAGTCTCTTTCTAAGGACGAACTTAGACAAACCTTAGAATGAGACTAACGAGACTAACTTTGGACGAACAAAGACAAACTTAAGTCTCATTCTAAGGTTTGTCTAAGTTCCTCCCAAGTTAGTCTCTTTCTAATGAGGAACTTAGACAAACCTTAGAATGAGACTAACGAGACTAACTTTGGACGAACAAAGACAAACGTTAGTCTCATTCTAAGGTTTGTCTTAGTTCGTCCCAAGTTAGTCTCTTTCTAAGGACGAACTTAGACAAACCTTAGAATGAGACTAACGAGACTAACTTGGGACGAACAAAGACAAACTTAAGTCTCATTCTAAGGTTTGTCTAAGTTCGTCCCAAGTTAGTCTCTTTCTAAGGACGAACTTAGACAAACCTTAGAATGAGACTAACGAGACTAAATTTGGGACGAACAAAGACAAACTTAAGTCTCATTCTAAGGTTTGTCTAAGTTTGTCCCAAGTTAGTCTCTTTCTAAGGACGAACTTAGACAAACCTTAGAATGAGACAAACGAGACTAACTTGGGACGAACAAAGACAAACGTTAGTCTCATTCTAAGGTTTGTCTAACTTCGTCCCAAGTTAGTCTCTTTCTAAGGACGAACTTAGACAAACCTTAGAATGAGACTAACGAGACTAACTTGGGACTAATAAAGACAAACGTTAGTCTCATTCTAAGGTTTGTCTTAGTTTGTCCCAAGTTAGTCTCTTTCTAAGGACGAACTTAGACAAACCTTAGAATGAGACTAACGACACTAACTTGGGACGAACAAAGACAAACTTAAGTCTCATTCTAAGGTTTGTCTTTGTTCGTCCCAAGTTAGTCTCTTTCTAAGGACGAACTTAGACAAACCTTATAATGAGACTAACGAGACTAACTTGGGACGAACAAAGAGAAATGTTAGTCTCATTCTAAGGTTTGTCTAAGTTCGTCCCAAGTTAGTCTCTTTCTAAGGACGAACATAGACAAACCTTAGAATGAGACTAACGAGACTAACTTGGGACGAACAAAGACAAACTTAAGTCTCATTCTAAGGTTTGTCTGAGTTCGTCCCAAGTTAGTCTCTTTCTAAGGACGAACTTAGACAAACCTTAGAATGAGACTAACGAGACTATCTTGGGACGAACAAAGACAAACTTAAGTCTCATTCTAAGGTTTGTCTAATTTCGTCCCAAGTTAGTCTCTTTCTAAGGACGAACTTAGACAAACCTTAGAATGAGACTAACGAGACTAACTTGGGACGAACAAAGACAAACTTAAGTCTCATTCTAAGGTTTGTGTAAGTTCGTCCCAAGTTAGTCTATTTCTAAGGACGAAATTAGACATACCTAAGAATGAGACTAACGAGACTAACTTGGGACGAACAAAGACAAACTTAAGTCTCATTCTAAGGTTTGTCTTTGTACGTCCCAAGTTAGTCTCTTTCTAAGGACGAACTTAGACAAACCTTAGAATGAGACTAACGAGACTAACTTGGGACGAACAAATACAAACTTAAGTCTCATTCTAAGGTTTGTCTTTGTTCGTCCCAAGTTAGTCTCTTTCTAAGGACGATCTTAGACAAACCTTAGAATGAGACTAACGAGACTAACTAGGGACGAACAAAGACAAACGTTAGTCTCATTCTAAGGTTTTTCTAAGTTCGTCCCAAGTTAGTCTCTTTCTAAGGACGAACTTAGACAAACCTTAGAATGAGACAAACGAGACTTACTTGGGACGAACAAAGACAAACGTTAGTCTCATTCTAAGGTTTGTCTAAGTTCGTCCCAAGTTAGTCTCTTTCTAAGGACGAACTTAGACAAACCTTAGAATGAGACTAATGAGACTAACTTGGGACGAATAAAGACAAACGTTAGTCTCATTCTAAGGTCTGTCTTAGTTTGTCCCAAGTTAGTCTCTTTCTAAGGACGAACTTAGACAAACCTTAGAATGAGACTAACGAGACTAACTTGGGACGAACAAAGACAAACTTAAGTCTCATTCTAAGGTTTGTCTAAGTTCGTCCCAAGTTAGTCTCTTTCTAAGGACCAACTTAGACAAACCTTAGAATGAGACTAACGAGACCAACTTGGGACGAACAAAGACAAACTTAAATCTCATTCTATGGTTTGTCTTTGTTCGTCCCAAGTTAGTCTCTTTCTAAGGACGAACTTAGACAAACCTTAGAATGAGACTAACGAGACTAACTTGGGACGAACAAAGAGAAATGTTAGTCTCATTCTTAGGTTTGTCTAAGTTCGTCCCAAGTTAGTCTCTTTCTAAGGACGAACTTAGACAAACCTTAGAACGAGACTAACTTGGGACGAACAAAGACAAACTTAAGTCTCATTCTCAGGTTTGTCTAAGTTCATCCCAAGTTAGTCTCTTTCTAAGGACGAACTTAGACAAACCTTAGAATGAGACTAACGAGACTAACTTGGGACGAACAAAGACAAACTTAAGTCTCATTCTAAGGTTTGTCTAAGTTCGTCCAAAGTTAGTCTATTCCTATGGACGAAGTTAGACAAACCTAAGAATGAGACAAACGAGACTAACTTGGGACGAACAAAGACAAACTTAAGTCTCATTATAAGGTTTGTCTTTGTTCGTCCCAAGTTAGTCTCTTTCTAAGGACGAACTTAGACAAACCTTAGAATGAGACTAACGAGACTAACTTGGGACGAACAAAGACAAACTTAAGTCTCATTCTAAGGTTTGTCTAAGTTCATCCCAAGTTAGTCTCTTTCTAATGAGGAACTTAGACAAACCTTAGAATGAGACTAACGAGACTAACTTTGGACGAACAAAGACAAACGTTAGTCTCATTCTAAGGTTTGTCTTAGTTCGTCCCAAGTTAGTCTCTTTCTAAGGACGAACTTAGACAAACCTTAGAATGAGACTAACGAGACTAACTTGGGACGAACAAAGACAAACTTAAGTCTCATTCTAAGGTTTGTCTAAGTTCGTCCCAAGTTAGTCTCTTTCTAAGGACGAACTTAGACAAACCTTAGAATGAGACTAACGAGACTAAATTTGGGACGAACAAAGACAAACTTAAGTCTCATTCTAAGGTTTGTCTAAGTTTGTCCCAAGTTAGTCTCTTTCTAAGGACGAACTTAGACAAACCTTAGAATGAGACAAACGAGACTAACTTGGGACGAACAAAGACAAACGTTAGTCTCATTCTAAGGTTTGTCTAACTTCGTCCCAAGTTAGTCTCTTTCTAAGGACGAACTTAGACAAACCTTAGAATGAGACTAACGAGACTAACTTGGGACTAATAAAGACAAACGTTAGTCTCATTCTAAGGTTTGTCTTAGTTTGTCCCAAGTTAGTCTCTTTCTAAGGACGAACTTAGACAAACCTTAGAATGAGACTAACGACACTAACTTGGGACGAACAAAGACAAACTTAAGTCTCATTCTAAGGTTAATCTTTGTTCGTCCCAAGTTAGTCTCTTTCTAAGGACGAACTTAGACAAACCTTATAATGAGACTAACGAGACTAACTTGGGACGAACAAAGAGAAATGTTAGTCTCATTCTAAGGTTTGTCTAAGTTCGTCCCAAGTTAGTCTCTTTCTAAGGACGAACATAGACAAACCTTAGAATGAGACTAACGAGACTAACTTGGGACGAACAAAGACAAACTTAAGTCTCATTCTAAGGTTTGTCTGAGTTCGTCCCAAGTTAGTCTCTTTCTAAGGACGAACTTAGACAAACCTTAGAATGAGACTAACGAGACTATCTTGGGACGAACAAAGACAAACTTAAGTCTCATTCTAAGGTTTGTCTAATTTCGTCCCAAGTTAGTCTCTTTCTAAGGACGAACTTAGACAAACCTTAGAATGAGACTAACGAGACTAACTTGGGACGAACAAAGACAAACTTAAGTCTCATTCTAAGGTTTGTGTAAGTTCGTCCCAAGTTAGTCTATTTCTAAGGACGAAATTAGACTAACCTAAGAATGAGACTAACGAGACTAACTTGGGACGAACAAAGACAAACTTAAGTCTCATTCTAAGGTTTGTCTTTGTACGTCCCAAGTTAGTCTCTTTCTAAGGACGAACTTAGACAAACCTTAGAATGAGACTAACGAGACTAACTTGGGACGAACAAATACAAACTTAAGTCTCATTCTAAGGTTTGTCTTTGTTCGTCCCAAGTTAGTCTCTTTCTAAGGACGATCTTAGACAAACCTTAGAATGAGACTAACGAGACTAACTAGGGACGAACAAAGACAAACGTTAGTCTCATTCTAAGGTTTTTCTAAGTTCGTCCCAAGTTAGTCTCTTTCTAAGGACGAACTTAGACAAACCTTAGAATGAGACTAACGAGACTAACTTGGGACGAATAAAGACAAACGTTAGTCTCATTCTAAGGTTTGTCTTAGTTTGTCCCAAGTTAGTCTCTTTCTAAGGACGAACTTAGACAAACCTTAGAATGAGACTAACGACACTAACTTGGGACGAACAAAGACAAACTTAAGTCTCATTCTAAGGTTTGTCTAAGTTCGTCCCAAGTTAGTCTCTTTCTAAGGACGAACTTAGACAAACCTTAGAATGAGACTAACGAGACCAACTTGGGACGAACAAAGACAAACTTAAGTCTCATTCTAAGGTTTGTCTTTGTTCGTCCCAAGTTAGTCTCTTTCTAAGGACGAACTTAGACAAACCTTATAATGAGACTAACGAGACTAACTTGGGACGAACAAAGAGAAATGTTAGTCTCATTCTAAGGTTTGTCTAAGTTCGTCCCAAGTTAGTCTCTTTCTAAGGACGAACATAGACAAACCTTAGAATGAGACTAACGAGACTAACTTGGGACGAACAAAGACAAACTTAAGTCTCATTCTAAGGTTTGTCTGAGTTCGTCCCAAGTTAGTCTCTTTCTAAGGACGAACTTAGACAAACCTTAGAATGAGACTAACGAGACTAACTTGGGACGAACAAAGACAAACTTAAGTCTCATTCTAAGGTTTGTCTAATTTCGTCCCAAGTTAGTCTCTTTCTAAGGACGAACTTAGACAAACCTTAGAATGAGACTATTGAGACTAACTTGGGACGAACAAAGACAAACTTAAGTCTCATTCTAAGGTTTGTGTAAGTTCGTCCCAAGTTAGTCTATTTCTAAGGACGAAATTAGACAAACCTAAGAATGAGACTAACGAGACTAACTTGGGACGAACAAAGACAAACTTAAGTCTCATTCTAAGGTTTGTCTTTGTACGTCCCAAGTTAGTCTCTTTCTAAGGACGAACTTAGACAAACCTTAGAATGAGACTAACGAGACTAACTTGGGACGAACAAATACAAACTTAAGTCTCATTCTAAGGTTTGTCTTTGTTCGTCCCAAGTTAGTCTCTTTCTAAGGACGATCTTAGACAAACCTTAGAATGAGACTAACGAGACTAACTTGGGACGAACAAAGACAAACTTAAGTCTCATTCTAAGGTTTGTCTAAGTTCATCCCAAGTTAGTCTCTTTCTAATGAGGAACTTAGACAAACCTTAGAATGAGACTAACGAGACTAACTTTGGACGAACAAAGCCAAACGTTAGTCTCATTCTAAGGTTTGTCTTAGTTCGTCCCAAGTTAGTCTCTTTCTAAGGACGAACTTAGACAAACCTTAGAATGAGACTAACGAGACTAACTTGGGACGAACAAAGACAAACTGAAGTCTCATTCGAAGGTTTGTCTAAGTTCGTCCCAAGTTAGTCTATTTCTAAGGACGAACTTAGACAAACCTTAGAATGAGACTAACGAGACTAAACTTGGGACGAACAAAGACAAACTTAAGTCTCATTCTAAGGTTTGTCTAAGTTTGTCCCAAGTTAGTCTCGTTCTAAGGACGAACTTAGACAAACCTTAGAATGAGACAAACGAGACTTACTTGGGACGAACAAAGACAAACGTTAGTCTCATTCTAAGGTTTGTCTAAGTTCGTCCCAAGTTAGTCTCTTTCTAAGGACGAACTTAGACAAACCTTAGAATGAGACTAATGAGACTAACTTGGGACGAATAAAGACAAACGTTAGTCTCATTCTAAGGTCTGTCTTAGTTTGTCCCAAGTTAGTCTCTTTCTAAGGACGAACTTAGACAAACCTTAGAATGAGACTAACGAGACTAACTTGGGACGAACAAAGACAAACTTAAGTCTCATTCTAAGGTTTGTCTAAGTTCGTCCCAAGTTAGTCTCTTTCTAAGGACCAACTTAGACAAACCTTAGAATGAGACTAACGAGACCAACTTGGGACGAACAAAGACAAACTTAAATCTCATTCTATGGTTTGTCTTTGTTCGTCCCAAGTTAGTCTCTTTCTAAGGACGAACTTAGACAAACCTTAGAATGAGACTAACGAGACTAACTTGGGACGAACAAAGAGAAATGTTAGTCTCATTCTTAGGTTTGTCTAAGTTCGTCCCAAGTTAGTCTCTTTCTAAGGACGAACTTAGACAAACCTTAGAACGAGACTAACTTGGGACGAACAAAGACAAACTTAAGTCTCATTCTCAGGTTTGTCTAAGTTCATCCCAAGTTAGTCTCTTTCTAAGGACGAACTTAGACAAACCTTAGAATGAGACTAACGAGACTAACTTGGGACGAACAAAGACAAACTTAAGTCTCATTCTAAGGTTTGTCTAAGTTCGTCCAAAGTTAGTCTATTCCTATGGACGAAGTTAGACAAACCTAAGAATGAGACAAACGAGACTAACTTGGGACGAACAAAGACAAACTTAAGTCTCATTCTAAGGTTTGTCTTTGTTCGTCCCAAGTTAGTCTCTTTCTAAGGACGAACTTAGACAAACCTTAGAATGAGACTAACGAGACTAACTTTGGACGAACAAAGACAAACTTAAGTCTCATTCTAAGGTTTGTCTAAGTTCCTCCCAAGTTAGTCTCTTTCTAATGAGGAACTTAGACAAACCTTAGAATGAGACTAACGAGACTAACTTTGGACGAACAAAGACAAACGTTAGTCTCGTTCTAAGGTTTGTCTTAGTTCGTCCCAAGTTAGTCTCTTTCTAAGGACGAACTTAGACAAACCTTAGAATGAGACTAACGAGTCTAACTTGGGACGAACAAAGACAAATGTTAGTCTCATTCTAAGGTTTGTCTAAGTTCGTCCCAAGTTAGTCTCTTTCTAAGGACGAACTTAGACAAACCTTAGAATGAGACTAACGAGACTAACTTGGGACGAACAAAGACAAACTTAAGTCTCATTCTAAGGTTTGTCTAAGTTCGTCCCAAGTTAGTCTATTCCTATGGACGAACTTAGACAAACCTAAGAATGAGACAAACGAGACTAACTTGGGACGAACAAAGACAAACTTAAGTCTCATTCTAAGGTTTGTCTTTGTTCGTCCCAAGTTAGTCTCTTTCTAAGGACGAACTTAGACAAACCTTAGAATGAGACTAACGAGACTAACTTGGGACAAACAAAGACAAACTTAAGTCTCATTCTAAGGTTTGTCTAAGTTCCTCCCAAGTTAGTCTCTTTCTAATGAGGAACTTAGACAAACCTTAGAATGAGACTAACGAGACTAACTTTGGACGAACAAAGACAAACGTTAGTCTCGTTCTAAGGTTTGTCTTAGTTCGTCCCAAGTTAGTCTCTTTCTAAGGACGAACTTAGACAAACCTTAGAATGAGACTAACGAGTCTAACTTGGGACGAACAAAGACAAATGTTAGTCTCATTCTAAGGTTTGTCTAAGTTCTTCCCAAGTTAGTCTCTTTCTAAGGACGAACTTAGACAAACCTTAGAATGAGACTAACGAGACTAACTTGGGACGAACAAAGACAAACTTAAGTCTCATTCTAAGGTTTGTCTAAGTTCGTCCCAAGTTAGTCTCTTTCTAAGGACGAACTTAGACAAACCTTAGAATGAGACTAACGAGACAAAGTTGGGACAAACAAAGACAAACTTAAGTCTCATTCTAAGGTTTGTCTAAGTTCGTCCCAAGTTAGTCTCTTTCTAAGGACGAACTTAGACAAACCTTAGAATGAGACTAACGAGACTAACTTGGGACGAACAAAGACAAACGTTAGTCTCATTCTAAGGTTTGTCTAAGTTCGTCCCAAGTTAGTCACTTTCTAAGGACGAACTTAGACAAACCTTAGAATGAGACTAACGAGACTAACTTGGGACGAATAAAGACAAACGTTAGTCTCATTCTAAGGTTTATCTTAGTTTGTCCCAAGTTAGTCTCTTTCTAAGGACGAACTTAGACAAACCTTAGAATGAGACTAACGACACTAACTTGGGACGAACAAAGACAAACTTAAGTCTCATTCTAAGGTTTGTCTAAGTTCGTCCCAAGTTAGTCTCTTTCTAAGGACGAACTTAGACAAACCTTAGAATGAGACTAACGAGACCAACTTGGGACGAACAAAGACAAACTTAAGTCTCATTCTAAGGTTTGTCTTTGTTCGTCCCAAGTTAGTCTCTTTCTAAGGACGAACTTAGACAAACCTTATAATGAGACTAACGAGACTAACTTGGGACGAACAAAGAGAAATGTTAGTCTCATTCTAAGGTTTGTCTAAGTTCGTCCCAAGTTAGTCTCTTTCTAAGGACGAACATAGACAAACCTTAGAATGAGACTAACGAGACTAACATGGGACGAACAAAGACAAACTTAAGTCTCATTCTAAGGTTTGTCTGAGTTCGTCCCAAGTTAGTCTCTTTCTAAGGACGAACTTAGACAAACCTTAGAATGAGACTAACGAGACTAACTTGGGACGAACAAAGACAAACTTAAGTCTCATTCTAAGGTTTGTCTAATTTCGTCCCAAGTTAGTCTCTTTCTAAGGACGAACTTAGACAAACCTTAGAATGAGACTAACGAGACTAACTTGGGACGAACAAAGACAAACTTAAGTCTCATTCTAAGGTTTGTGTAAGTTCATCCCAAGTTAGTCTATTTCTAAGGACGAAATTAGACAAACCTAAGAATGAGACTAACGAGACTAACTTGGGACGAACAAAGACAAACTTAAGTCTCATTCTAAGGTTTGTCATTGTACGTCCCAAGTTAGTCTCTTTCTAAGGACGAACTTAGACAAACCTTAGAATGAGACTAACGAGACTAACTTGGGACGAACAAAGACAAACTTAAGTCTCATTCTAAGGTTTGTCTTTGTTCGTCCCAAGTTAGTCTCTTTCTAAGGACGATCTTAGACAAACCTTAGAATGAGACTAACGAGACTAACTTGGGACGAACAAAGACAAACTTAAGTCTCATTCCAAGGTTTGTCTAAGTTCATCCCAAGTTAGTCTCTTTCTAATGAGGAACTTAGACAAACCTTAGAATGAGACTAACGAGACTAACTTTGGACGAACAAAGACAAACGTTAGTCTCATTCTAAGGTTTGTCTTAGTTCGTCCCAAGTTAGTCTCTTTCTAAGGACGAACTTAGACAAACCTTAGAATGAGACTAACGAGACTAACTTGGGACGAACAAAGACAAACTTAAGTCTCATTCTAAGGTTTGTCTAAGTTCGTCCCAAGTTAGTCTCTTTCTAAGGACGAACTTAGACAAACCTTAGAATGAGACTAACGAGACTAAACTTGGGACGAACAAAGACAAACTTAAGTCTCATTCTAAGGTTTGTCTAAGTTTGTCCCAAGTTAGTCTCGTTCTAAGGACGAACTTAGACAAACCTTAGAATGAGACAAACGAGACTTACTTGGGACGAACAAAGACAAACGTTAGTCTCATTCTAAGGTTTGTCTAAGTTCGTCCCAAGTTAGTCTCTTTCTAAGGACGAACTTAGACAAACCTTAGAATGAGACTAATGAGACTAACTTGGGACGAATAAAGACAAACGTTAGTCTCATTCTAAAGTTTGTCTTAGTTTGTCCCAAGTTAGTCTCTTTCTAAGGATGAACTTAGACAAACCTTAGAATGAGACTAACGAGACTAACTTGGGACGAACAAAGACAAACTTAAGTCTCATTCTAAGGTTTGTCTAAGTTCGTCCCAAGTTAGTGTCTTTCTAAGGACCAACTTAGACAAACCTTAGAATGAGACTAACGAGACCAACTTGGGACGAACAAAGACAAACTTAAGTCTCATTCTAAGGTTTGTCTTTGTTCGTCCCAAGTTAGTCTCTTTCTAAGGACGAACTTTGACAAACCTTAGAATGAGACTAACGAGACTAACTTGGGACGAACAAAGAGAATTGTTAGTCTCATTCTAAGGTTTGTCTAAGTTCGTCCCAAGTTAGTCTCTTTCTAAGGACGAACTTAGACAAACCTTTGAATGAGACTAACGAGACTAACTTGGGACGAACAAAGACAAACTTAAGTCTCATTCTCAGGTTTGTCTTTGTTCGTCCCAAGTTAGTCTCTTTCTAAGGACGAACTTAGACAAACCTTAGAATGAGACTAACGAGACTAACTTTTGACGAACAAAGACAAACTTAAGTCTCATTCTAAGGTTTGTCTAAGTTCGTCCCAAGTTAGTCTATTCCTATGGACGAACTTAGACAAACCTAAGAATGAGACAAACGAGACTAACTTGGGACGAACAAAGACAAACTTAAGTCTCATTCTAAGGTTTGTCTTTGTTCGTCCCAAGTTAGTCTCTTTCTAAGGACGAACTTATACAAACCTTAGAATGAGACTAACGAGACTAACTTGGGACGAATAAAGACAAACGTTAGTCTCATTCTAAGGTTTGTCTAAGTTCGTCCTTAGAAAGAGACTAACTTGGGACAAACTAAGACAAACCTTAGAATGAGACTAACGTTTGTCTTTATTCGTCCCAAGTTAGTCTCGTTAGTCTCATTCTAAGGTTTGTATAAGTTCGTCCTTAGAAAGAGACTAACTTGGGACGAACAAAGACAAACCTTAGAATGAGACTTAAGTTTGTCTTTGTTCGTCCCAAGTTAGTCTCGTTTGTCTCATTCTTAGGTTTGTCTAAGTTCGTCCATAGGAATAGACTAACTTGGGACGAACTTAGACAAACCTTAGAATGAGACTTAAGTTTGTCTTTGTTCGTCCCAAGTTAGTCTCGTTAGTCTCATTCTAAGGTTTGTCTAAGTTCGTCCTTAGAAAGAGACTAACTTGGGACGAACTTAGACAAACCTGAGAATGAGACTTAAGTTTGTCTTTGTTCGTCCCAAGTTAGTCTCGTTAGTCTCATTCTAAGGTTTGTCTAAGTTCGTCCTTAGAAAGAGACTAACTTGGGACGAACTTAGACAAACATTAGAATGAGACTAACATTTCTCTTTGTTCGTCCCAAGTTAGTCTCGTTAGTCTCATTCTAAGGTTTGTCAAAGTTCGTCCTTAGAAAGAGACTAACTTGGGACGAACAAAGACAAACCTTAGAATGAGACTTAAGTTTGTCTTTGTTCGTCCCAAGTTGGTCTCGTTAGTCTCATTCTAAGGTTTGTCTAAGTTGGTCCTTAGAAAGACACTAACTTGGGACGAACTTAGACAAACCTTAGAATGAGACTTAAGTTTGTCTTATTTCGTCCCAAGTTCGTCTCGTTAGTCTCATTCTAAGGTTTGTCTAAGTTCATCCTTAGAAAGAGACTAACTTGGGACAAACTAAGACAAACCTTAGAACGAGACTAACGTTTGTCTTTATTCGTCCCAAGTTAGTCTCATTAGTCTCATTCTAAGGTTTGTCTAAGTTCGTCCTTAGAAAGAGACTAACTTGGGACGAACTTAGACAAACCTTAGAATGAGACTAACGTTTGTCTTTGTTCGTCCCAAGTAAGTCTCGTTTGTCTCATTCTAAGGTTTGTCTAAGTTTGTCCTTAGAACGAGACTAACTTGGGACAAACTTAGACAAACCATAGAATGAGACTTAAGTTTGTCTTTGTTCGTCCCCAGTTTAGTCTCGTTAGTCTCATTCTAAGGTATGTCTAAGTTTGTCCCAAGTTAGTCTCGTTCTAAGGACAAACTTAGACAAACCTTAGAATGAGACAAACGAGACTTACTTGGGACGAACAATGACAAACGTTAGTCTCATTCTAAGGTTTGTCTAAGTTCGTCCCAAGTTAGTCTCTTTCTAAGGACGAACTTAGACAAACCTTAGAATGAGACTAATGAGACTAACTTGGGACGAATAAAGACAAACGTTAGTCTCGTTCTAAGGTTTGTCTTAGTTTGTCCCAAGTTAGTCTCTTTCTAAGGATGAACTTAGACAAACCTTAGAATGAGACTAACGAGACGAACTTGGGACGAAATAAGACAAACTTAAGTCTCATTCTAAGGTTTGTCTAAGTTCGTCCCAAGTTAGTGTCTTTCTAAGGACCAACTTAGACAAACCTTAGAATGAGACTAACGAGACCAACTTGGGACGAACAAAGACAAACTTAAGTCTCATTCTAAGGTTTGTCTTTGTTCGTCCCAAGTTAGTCTCTTTCTAAGGACGAACTTTGACAAACCTTAGAATGAGACTAACGAGACTAACTTGGGACGAACAAAGAGAAATGTTAGTCTCATTCTAAGGTTTGTCTAAGTTCGTCCCAAGTTAGTCTCTTTCTAAGGACGAACTTAGACAAACCTTAGAATGAGACTAATGAGACTAACTTGGGACGAATAAAGACAAACGTTAGTCTCGTTCTAAGGTTTGTCTTAGTTTGTCCCAAGTTAGTCTCTTTCTAAGGATGAACTTAGACAAACCTTAGAATGAGACTAACGAGACGAACTTGGGACGAAATAAGACAAACTTAAGTCTCATTCTAAGGTTTGTCTAAGTTCGTCCCAAGTTAGTGTCTTTCTAAGGACCAACTTAGACAAACCTTAGAATGAGACTAACGAGACCAACTTGGGACGAACAAAGACAAACTTAAGTCTCATTCTAAGGTTTGTCTTTGTTCGTCCCAAGTTAGTCTCTTTCTAAGGACGAACTTTGACAAACCTTAGAATGAGACTAACGAGACTAACTTGGGACGAACAAAGAGAAATGTTAGTCTCATTCTAAGGTTTGTCTAAGTTCGTCCCAAGTTAGTCTCTTTCTAAGGACGAACTTAGACAAACCTTAGAATGAGACTAACGAGACTAACTTGGGACGAACAAAGACAAACTTAAGTCTCATTCTCAGGTTTGTCTAAGTTCGTCCCAAGTTAGTCTCTTTCTAAGGACGAACTTAGACAAACCTTAGAATGAGACTAACGAGACTAACTTTGGACGAACAAAGACAAACTTAAGTCTCATTCTAAGGTTTGTCTAAGTTCGTCCCAAGTTAGTCTATTCCTATGGACGAACTTAGACAAACCTAAGAATGAGACAAACGAGACTAACTTGGGACGAACAAAGACAAACTTAAGTCTCATTCTAAGGTTTGTCTTTGTTCGTCCCAAGTTAGTCTCTTTCTAAGGACGAACTTATACAAACCTTAGAATGAGACTAACGAGACTAACTTGGGACGAATAAAGACAAACGTTAGTCTCATTCTAAGGTTTGTCTTAGTTTGTCCCAAGTTAGTCTCTTTCTAAGGACGAACTTAGACAAACCTTAGAATGAGACTAACGAGACTAACTTGGGACGAACAAAGACAAACTTAAGTCTCATTCAAAGGTTTGTCTAAGTTCGTCCCAAGTTAGTCTCTTTCTAAGGACGAACTTAGACAAACCTTAGAATGAGACTAACGAGACAAAGTTGGGACAAACAAAGACAAACTTAAGTCTCATTCTAAGGTTTGTCTAAGTTCGTCCCAAGTTAGTCGCTTTCTAAGGACGAACTTAGACAAACCTTAGAATGAGACTAACGAGACTAAACTTGGGACGAACAAAGACAAACTTAAGTCTCATTCTAAGGTTTGTCAAAGTTTGTCCCAAGTTAGTCTCGTTCTAAGGACGAACTTAGACAAACCTTAGAATGAGACAAACGAGACTTACTTGGGACGAACAAAGACAAACGTTAGTCTCATTCTAAGGTTTGTCTAAGTTCGTCCCAAGTTAGTCTCTTTCTAAGGACGAACTTAGACAAACCTTAGAATGAGACTAATGAGACTAACTTGGGACGAATAAAGACAAACGTTAGTCTCATTCTAAGGTTTGTCTTAGTTTGTCCCAAGTTAGTCTCTTTCTAAGGATGAACTTAGACAAACCTTAGAATGATACTAACGAGACGAACTTGGGACGAACAAAGACAAACTTAAGTCTCATTCTAAGGTTTGTCTAAGTTCGTCCCAAGTTAGTGTCTTTCTAAGGACCAACTTAGACAAACCTTAGAATGAGACTAACGAGACCAACTTGGGACGAACAAAGACAAACTTAAGTCTCATTCTAAGGTTTGTCTTTGTTCGTCCCAAGTTAGTCTCTTTCTAAGGACGAACTTTGACAAACCTTAGAATGAGACTAACGAGACTAACTTGGGACGAACAAAGAGAAATGTTAGTCTCATTCTAAGGTTTGTCTAAGTTCGTCCCAAGTTAGTCTCTTTCTAAGGACGAACTTAGACAAACCTTAGAATGAGACTAACGAGACTAACTTGGGACGAACAAAGACAAACTTAAGTCTCATTCTCAGGTTTGTCTAAGTTCGTCCCAAGTTAGTCTCTTTCTAAGGACGAACTTAGACAAACCTTAGAATGAGACTAACGAGACTAACTTGGGACGAACAAAGACAAACTTAAGTCTCATTCTAAGGTTTGTCTAAGTTCGTCCCAAGTTAGTCTATTCCTATGGACGAACTTAGACAAACCTAAGAATGAGACAAACGAGACTAACTTGGGACGAACAAAGACAAACTTAAGTCTCGTTCTAAGGTTTGTCTTTGTTCGTCCCAAGTTAGTCTCTTTCTAAGGAGGAACTTAGACAAACCTTAGAATGAGACTAACGAGACTAACTTGGGACGAATAAAGACAAACGTTAGTCTCATTCTAAGGTTTGTCTTAGTTTGTCCCAAGTTAGTCTCTTTCTAAGGATGAACTTAGACAAACCTTAGAATGAGACTAACGAGACTAACTTGGGACGAACAAAGACAAACTTAAGTCTCATTCAAAGGTTTGTCTAAGTTCGTCCCAAGTTAGTCTCTTTCTAAGGACGAACTTAGACAAACCTTAGAATGAGACTAACGAGACAAAGTTGGGACAAACAAAGACAAACTTAAGTCTCATTCTAAGGTTTGTCTAAGTTCGTCCCAAGTTAGTCTCTTTCTAAGGACGAACTTAGACATACCTTAGAATGAGACTAACGTGACTAAACTGGGGACGAACAAAGACAAACTTAAGTCTCATTCTAAGGTTTGTCTAAGTTTGTCCCAAGTTAGTCTCGTTCTAAGGACAAACTTAGACAAACCTTAGAATGAGACAAACGAGACTTACTTGGGACGAACAAAGACAAACGTTAGTCTCATTCTAAGGTTTGTCTAAGTTCGTCCCAAGTTAGTCTCTTTCTAAGGACGAACTTAGACAAACCTTAGAATGAGACTAATGAGACTAACTTGGGACGAATAAAGACAAACGTTAGTCTCGTTCTAAGGTTTGTCTTAGTTTGTCCCAAGTTAGTCTCTTTCTAAGGATGAACTTAGACAAACCTTAGAATGAGACTAACGAGACGAACTTGGGACGAAATAAGACAAACTTAAGTCTCATTCTATGGTTTGTCTAAGTTCGTCCCAAGTTAGTGTCTTTCTAAGGACCAACTTAGACAAACCTTAGAATGAAACTAACGAGACCAACTTGGGACGAACAAAGACAAACTTAAGTCTCATTCTAAGGTTTGTCTTTGTTCGTCCCAAGTTAGTCTCTTTCTAAGGACGAACTTTGACAAACCTTAGAATGAGACTAACGAGACTAACTTGGGACGAACAAAGAGAAATGTTAGTCTCATTCTAAGGTTTGTCTAAGTTCGTCCCAAGTTAGTCTCTTTCTAAGGACGAACTTAGACAAACCTTAGAATGAGACTAACGAGACTAACTTGGGACGAACAAAGACAAACTTAAGTCTCATTCTCAGGTTTGTCTAAGTTCGTCCCAAGTTAGTCTCTTTCTAAGGACGAACTTAGACAAACCTTAGAATGAGACTAACGAGACTAACTTTGGACGAACAAAGACAAACTTAAGTCTCATTCTAAGGTTTGTCTAAGTTCGTCCCAAGTTAGTCTATTCCTATGGACGAACTTAGACAAACCTAAGAATGAGACAAACGAGACTAACTTGGGACGAACAAAGACAAACTTAAGTCTCATTCTAAGGTTTGTCTTTGTTCGTCCCAAGTTAGTCTCTTTCTAAGGACGAACTTATACAAACCTTAGAATGAGACTAACGAGACTAACTTGGGACGAATAAAGACAAACGTTAGTCTCATTCTAAGGTTTGTCTTAGTTTGTCCCAAGTTAGTCTCTTTCTAAGGACGAACTTAGACAAACCTTAGAATGAGACTAACGAGACTAACTTGGGACGAACAAAGACAAACTTAAGTCTCATTCAAAGGTTTGTCTAAGTTCGTCCCAAGTTAGTCTCTTTCTTAGGACGAACTTAGACAAACCTTAGAATGAGACTAACGAGACAAAGTTGGGACAAACAAAGACAAACTTAAGTCTCATTCTAAGGTTTGTCTAAGTTCGTCCCAAGTTAGTCGCTTTCTAAGGACGAACTTAGACAAACCTTAGAATGAGACTAACGAGACTAAACTTGGGACGAACAAAGACAAACTTAAGTCTCATTCTAAGGTTTGTCAAAGTTTGTCCCAAGTTAGTCTCGTTCTAAGGACGAACTTAGACAAACCTTAGAATGAGACAAACGAGACTTACTTGGGACGAACAAAGACAAACGTTAGTCTCATTCTAAGGTTTGTCTAAGTTCGTCCCAAGATAGTCTCTTTCTAAGGACGAACTTAGACAAACCTTAGAATGAAACTAATGAGACTAACTTGGGACGAATAAAGACAAACGTTAGTCTCATTCTAAGGTTTGTCTTAGTTTGTCCCAAGTTAGTCTCTTTCTAAGGATGAACTTAGACAAACCTTACAATGATACTAACGAGACGAACTTGGGACGAACAAAGACAAACTTAAGTCTCATTCTAAGGTTTGTCTAAGTTCGTCCCAAGTTAGTGTCTTTCTAAGGACCAACTTAGACAAACCTTAGAATGAGACTAACAAGACCAACTTGGGACGAACAAAGACAAACTTAAGTCTCATTCTAAGGTTTGTCTTTGTTCGTCCCAAGTTAGTCTCTTTCTAAGGACGAACTTTGACAAACCTTAGAATGAGACTAACGAGACTAACTTGGGACGAACAAAGAGAAATGTTAGTCTCATTCTAAGGTTTGTCTAAGTTCGTCCCAAGTTAGTCTCTTTCTAAGGACGAACTTAGACAAACCTTAGAATGAGACTAACGAGACTAACTTGGGACGAACAAAGACAAACTTAAGTCTCATTCTCAGGTTTGTCTAAGTTCGTCCCAAGTTAGTCTCTTTCTAAGGACGAACTTAGACAAACCTTAGAATGAGACTAACGAGACTAACTTGGGACGAACAAAGACAAACTTAAGTCTCATTCTAAGGTTTGTCTAAGTTCGTCCCAAGTTAGTCTATTCCTATGGACGAACTTAGACAAACCTAAGAATGAGACAAATGAGACTAACTTGGGACGAACAAAGACAAACTTAAGTCTCGTTCTAAGGTTTGTCTTTGTTCGTCCCAAGTTAGTCTCTTTCTAAGGACGAACTTAGACAAACCTTAGAATGAGACTAACGAGACTAACTTGGGACGAATAAAGACAAACGTTAGTCTCATTCTAAGGTTTGTCTTAGTTTGTCCCAAGTTAGTCTCTTTCTAAGGATAAACTTAGACAAACCTTAGAATGAGACTAACGAGACTAACTTGGGACGAACAAAGACAAACTTAAGTCTCATTCAAAGGTTTGTCTAAGTTCGTCCCAAGTTAGTCTCTTTCTAAGGACGAACTTAGACAAACCTTAGAATGAGACTAACGAGACTAACTTGGGACGAACAAAGACAAACTTAAGTCTCATTCTCAGGTTTGTCTAAGTTCGTCCCAAGTTAGTCTCTTTCTAAGGACGAACTTAGACAAACCTTAGAATGAGACTAACGAGACTAACTTGGGACGAACAAAGACAAACTTAAGTCTCATTCTAAGGTTTGTCTAAGTTCGTCCCAAGTTAGTCTATTCCTATGGACGAACTTAGACAAACCTAAGAATGAGACAAATGAGACTAACTTGGGACGAACAAAGACAAACTTAAGTCTCGTTCTAAGGTTTGTCTTTGTTCGTCCCAAGTTAGTCTCTTTCTAAGGACGAACTTAGACAAACCTTAGAATGAGACTAACGAGACTAACTTGGGACGAATAAAGACAAACGTTAGTCTCATTCTAAGGTTTGTCTTAGTTTGTCCCAAGTTAGTCTCTTTCTAAGGACGAACTTAGACAAACCTTAGAATGAGACTAACGAGACTAACTTGGGACGAACAAAGACAAACTTAAGTCTCATTCAAAGGTTTGTCTAAGTTCGTCCCAAGTTAGTCTCTTTCTTAGGACGAACTTAGACAAACCTTAGAATGAGACTAACGAGACAAAGTTGGGACAAACAAAGACAAACTTAAGTCTCATTCTAAGGTTTGTCTAAGTTCGTCCCAAGTTAGTCGCTTTCTAAGGACGAACTTAGACAAACCTTAGAATGAGACTAACGAGACTAAACTTGGGACGAACAAAGACAAACTTAAGTCTCATTCTAAGGTTTGTCAAAGTTTGTCCCAAGTTAGTCTCGTTCTAAGGACGAACTTAGACAAACCTTAGAATGAGACAAACGAGACTTACTTGGGACGAACAAAGACAAACGTTAGTCTCATTCTAAGGTTTGTCTAAGTTCGTCCCAAGATAGTCTCTTTCTAAGGACGAACTTAGACAAACCTTAGAATGAAACTAATGAGACTAACTTGGGACGAATAAAGACAAACGTTAGTCTCATTCTAAGGTTTGTCTTAGTTTGTCCCAAGTTAGTCTCTTTCTAAGGATGAACTTAGACAAACCTTACAATGATACTAACGAGACGAACTTGGGACGAACAAAGACAAACTTAAGTCTCATTCTAAGGTTTGTCTAAGTTCGTCCCAAGTTAGTGTCTTTCTAAGGACCAACTTAGACAAACCTTAGAATGAGACTAACAAGACCAACTTGGGACGAACAAAGACAAACTTAAGTCTCATTCTAAGGTTTGTCTTTGTTCGTCCCAAGTTAGTCTCTTTCTAAGGACGAACTTTGACAAACCTTAGAATGAGACTAACGAGACTAACTTGGGACGAACAAAGAGAAATGTTAGTCTCATTCTAAGGTTTGTCTAAGTTCGTCCCAAGTTAGTCTCTTTCTAAGGACGAACTTAGACAAACCTTAGAATGAGACTAACGAGACTAACTTGGGACGAACAAAGACAAACTTAAGTCTCATTCTCAGGTTTGTCTAAGTTCGTCCCAAGTTAGTCTCTTTCTAAGGACGAACTTAGACAAACCTTAGAATGAGACTAACGAGACTAACTTGGGACGAACAAAGACAAACTTAAGTCTCATTCTAAGGTTTGTCTAAGTTCGTCCCAAGTTAGTCTATTCCTATGGACGAACTTAGACAAACCTAAGAATGAGACAAATGAGACTAACTTGGGACGAACAAAGACAAACTTAAGTCTCGTTCTAAGGTTTGTCTTTGTTCGTCCCAAGTTAGTCTCTTTCTAAGGACGAACTTAGACAAACCTTAGAATGAGACTAACGAGACTAACTTGGGACGAATAAAGACAAACGTTAGTCTCATTCTAAGGTTTGTCTTAGTTTGTCCCAAGTTAGTCTCTTTCTAAGGATAAACTTAGACAAACCTTAGAATGAGACTAACGAGACTAACTTGGGACGAACAAAGACAAACTTAAGTCTCATTCAAAGGTTTGTCTAAGTTCGTCCCAAGTTAGTCTCTTTCTAAGGACGAACTTAGACAAACCTTAGAATGAGACTAACGAGACAAAGTTGGGACAAACAAAGACAAACTTAAGTCTCATTCTAAGGTTTGTCTAAGTTCGTCCCAAGTTAGTCTCTTTCTAAGGACAAACTTAGACATACCTTAGAATGAGACTAACGAGACTAAACTGGGGACGAACAAAGACAAACTTAAGTCTCATTCTAAGGTTTGTCTAAGTTTGTCCCAAGTTAGTCTCGTTCTAAGGACAAACTTAGACAAACCTTAGAATGAGACAAACGAGACTTACTTGGGACGAACAAAGACAAACGTTAGTCTCATTCTAAGGTTTGTCTAAGTTCGTCCCAAGTTAGTCTCTTTCTAAGGACGAACTTAGACAAACCTTAGAATGAGACTAATGAGACTAACTTGGGACGAATAAAGACAAACGTTAGTCTCGTTCTAAGGTTTGTCTTAGTTTGTCCCAAGTTAGTCTCTTTCTAAGGATGAACTTAGACAAACCTTAGAATGAGACTAACGAGACGAACTTGGGACGAAATAAGACAAACTTAAGTCTCATTCTAAGGTTTGTCTAAGTTCGTCCCAAGTTAGTGTCTTTCTAAGGACCAACTTAGACAAACCTTAGAATGAGACTAACGAGACCAACTTGGGACGAACAAAGACAAACTTAAGTCTCATTCTAAGGTTTGTCTTTGTTCGTCCCAAGTTAGTCTCTTTCTAAGGACGAACTTTGACAAACCTTAGAATGAGACTAACGAGACTAACTTGGGACGAACAAAGAGAAATGTTAGTCTCATTATAAGGTTTGTCTAAGTTCGTCCCAAGTTAGTCTCTTTCTAAGGACGAACTTAGACAAACCTTAGAATGAGACTAACGAGACTAACTTGGGACGAACAAAGACAAACTTAAGTCTCATTCTAAGGTTTGTCTATGTTCGTCCCAAGTTAGTCTCTTTCTAAGGACGAACTTAGACAAACCTTAGAATGAGACTAATGAGACTAACTTGGGACGAATAAAGACAAACGTTAGTCTCATTCTAAGGTTTGTCTTAGTTTGTCCCAAGTTAGTCTCTTTCTAAGGACGAACTTAGACAAACCTTAGAATGAGACTAACGAGACTAACTTGGGACGAACAAAGACAAACTTAAGTCTCATTCAAAGGTTTGTCTAAGTTCGTCCCAAGTTAGTCTCTTTCTAAGGACAAACTTAGACAAACCTTAGAATGAGACTAACGAGACTAACTTGGGACGAACAAAGACAAACTTAAGTCTCATTCTAAGGTTTGTCTAAGTTCATCCCAAGTTAGTCTCTTTCTAAGGACGAACTTAGACAAACCTTAGAATGAGACTAACGAGACTAACTTGGGACGAACAAAGACAAACTTAAGTCTCATTCTCAGGTTTGTCTAAGTTCGTCCTAAGTTAGTCTCTTTCTAAGGACGAACTTAGACAAACCTTAGAATGAGACTAACGAGACTAACTTGGGACGAACAAAGACAAACTTAAGTCTCATTCTAAGGTTTGTCTAAGTTCGTCCCAAGTTAGTGTCTTTCTAAGGACCAACTTAGACAAACCTTAGAATGAGACTAACGAGACCAACTTGGGACGAACAAAGACAAACTTAAGTCTCATTCTAAGGTTTGTCTTTGTTCGTCCCAAGTTAGTCTCTTTCTAAGGACGAACTTTGACAAACCTTAGAATGAGACTAACGAGACTAACTTGGGACGAACAAAGAGAAATGTTAGTCTCATTCTAAGGTTTGTCTAAGTTCGTCCCAAGTTAGTCTCTTTCTAAGGACGAACTTAGACAAACCTTAGAATGAGACTAACGAGACTAACTTGGGACGAACAAAGACAAACTTAAGTCTCATTCTCAGGTTTGTCTAAGTTCGTCCTAAGTTAGTCTCTTTCTAAGGACGAACTTAGACAAACCTTAGAATGAGACTAACGAGACTAACTTGGGACGAATAAAGACAAACTTAAGTCTCATTCTAAGGTTTGTCTAAGTTCGTCCCAAGTTAGTCTATTCCTATGGACGAATTTAGACAAACCTAAGAATGAGACAAACGAGACTAACTTGGGACGAACAAAGACAAACTTAAGTCTCATTCTAAGGTTTGTCTATGTTCGTCCCAAGTTAGTCTCTTTCTAAGGACGAACTTAGACAAACCTTAGAATGAGACTAATGAGACTAACTTGGGACGAATAAAGACAAACGTTAGTCTCATTCTAAGGTTTGTCTTAGTTTGCCCCAAGTTAGTCTCTTTCTAAGGACGAACTTAGACAAACCTTAGAATGAGACTAACGAGACTAACTTGGGACGAACAAAGACAAACTTAAGTCTCATTCTAAGGTTTGTCTAAGTTCGTCCCAAGTTAGTCTCTTTCTAAGGACCAACTTAGACAAACCTTAGAATGAGACTAACGAGACCAACTTGGAACGAACAAAGACAAACTTAAGTCTCATTCTAAGGTTTGTCTTTGTTCGTCCCAAGTTAGTCTCTTTCTAAGGACGAACTTTGACAAACCTTAGAATGAGACTAACGAGACTAACTTGGGACGAACAAAGAGAAATGTTAGTCTCATTCTAAGGTTTGTCTAAGTTCGTCCCAAGTTAGTCTCTTTCTAAGGACGAACTTAGACAAACCTTAGAATGAGACTAACGAGACTAACTTGGGACGAACAAAGACAAACTTAAGTCTCATTCTCAGGTTTGTCTAAGTTCGTCCTAAGTTAGTCTCTTTCTATGGACGAACTTAGACAAACCTTAGAATGAGACTAACGAGACTAACTTGGGACGAACAACGACAAACTTAAGTCTCATTCAATGGTTTGTCTAAGTTCGTCCCAAGTTAGTCTATTCCTATGGACAAACTTAGACAAACCTAAAAATGAGACAAACGAGACTAACTTGGGACGAACAAAGACAAACTTAAGTCTCATTCTAAGGTTTGTCTTTGTTCGTCCCAAGTTAGTCTCTTTCTAAGGACGAACTTAGACAAACCTTAGAATGAGACTAACGAGACTAACTTGGGACAAACAAAGACAAACTTAGTCTCATTCTAAGGTTTGTCTAAGTTCCTCCCAAGTTAGTCTCTTTCTAATGAGGAACTTAGACAAACCTTAGAATGAGACTAACGAGACTAACTTTGGACGAACAAAGACAAACGTTAGTCTCGTTCTAAGGTTTGTCTTAGTTCGTCCCAAGTTAGTCTCTTTCTAAGGACGAACTTAGACAAACCTTAGAATGAGACTAACGAGTCTAACTTGGGACGAACAATGACAAATGTTAGTCTCATTCTAAGGTTTGTCTAAGTTCGTCCCAAGTTAGTCTCTTTCTAAGGACGAACTTAGACAAACCTTAGAATGAGACTAATGAGACCAACTTGGGACGAACAAAGACAAACTTAAGTCTCATTCTAAGGTTTGTCTTTGTTCGTCCCAAGTTAGTCTGTTTCTAAGGACGAACTTAGACAAACCTTAGAATGAGACTAACGAGACTAACTTGGGACGAACAAAGAGAAATGTTAGTCTCATTCTAAGGTTTGTCTAAGTTCGTCCCAAGTTAGTCTCTTTCTAAGGACGAACTTAGACAAACCTTAGAATGAGACTAACGAGACTAACTTGGAACGAACAAAGACAAACTTAAGTCTCATTCTAAGGTTTGTCTAAGTTCGTCCCAAGTTAGTCTCTTTCTAAGGACGAACTTAGACAAACCTTAGAATGAGACTAACGAGACTAACTTGGGACAAACAAAGACAAACTTAAGTCTCATTCTAAGGTTTGTCTAAGTTCCTCCCAAGTTAGTCTCTTTCTAATGAGGAACTTAGACAACCCTTAGAATGAGACTAACGAGACTAACTTCGGACGAACAAAGACAAACGTTAGTCTCGTTCTAAGGTTTGTCTTAGTTCATCCCAAGTTAGTCTCTTTATAAGGACGAACTTAGACAAACCTTAGAATGAGACTAACGAGTCTAACTTGGGACGAACAATGACAAATGTTAGTCTCATTCTAAGGTTTGTCTAAGTTCGTCCCAAGTTAGTCTCTTTCTAAGGACGAACTTAGACAAACCTTAGAATGAGACTAACGAGACTAACTTGGGACGAACAAAGACAAACTTAAGTCTCATTCTAAGGTTTGTCTAAGTTCGTCCCAAGTTAGTCTATTCCTATGGACGAACTTAGACAAACCTAAGAATGAGACAAACGAGACTAACTTGGGACGAACAAAGACAAACTTAAGTCTCATTCTAAGGTTTGTCTATGTTCGTCCCAAGTTAGTCTCTTTCTAAGGACGAACTTAGACAAACCTTAGAATGAGACTAATGAGACTAACTTGGGACGAATAAAGACAACGTTAGTCTCATTCTAAGGTTTGTCTTAGTTTGCCCTAAGTTAGTCTCTTTCTAAGGACGAACTTAGACAAACCTTAGAATGAGACTAACGAGACTAACTTGGGACGAACAAAGACAAACTTAAGTCTCATTCTAAGGTTTGTCTAAGTTCGTCCCAAGTTAGTCTATTCCTATGGACGAACTTAGACAAACCTAAGAATGAGACAAACGAGACTAACTTGGGACGAACAAAGACAAACTTAAGTCTCATTCTAAGGTTTGTCTATGTTCGTCCCATGTTAGTCTCTTTCTAAGGATGAACTTAGACAAACCTTAGAATGAGACTAATGAGACTAACTTGGGACGAATAAAGACAAACGTTAGTCTCATTCTAAGGTTTGTCTTAGTTTGCCCCAAGTTAGTCTCTTTCTAAGGACGAACTTAGAAAAACCTTAGAATGAGACTAACGAGACTAACTTGGGACGAACAAAGACAAACTTAAGTCTCATTCTAAGGTTTGTCTAAGTTCGTCCCAAGTTAGTCTCTTTCTAAGGACCAACTTAGACAAACCTTAGAATGAGACTAACGAGACCAACTTGGGACGAACAAAGACAAACTTAAGTCTCATTCTAAGGTTTGTCTTTGTTCGTCCCAAGTTAGTCTCTTTCTAAGGACGAACTTTGACAAACCTTAGAATGAGACTAACGAGACTAACTTGGGACGAACAAAGACAAACTTAAGTCTCATTCTAAGGTTTGTCTAAGTTCGTCCTAAGTTAGTCTCTTTCTATGGATGAACTTAGACAAACCTTAGAATGATACTAACGAGACTAACTTGGGACGAACAAAGACAAACTTAAGTCTCATTCTAAGGTTTGTCTAAGTTCGTCCCAAGTTAGTCTCTTTATAATGAGGAACTTAGACAAACCTTAGAATGAGACTAACGATACTAACTTTGGACGAACAAAGACAAACGTTAGTCTCGTTCTAAGGTTTGTCTTAGTTCGTCCCAAGTTAGTCTCTTTCTAAGGACGAACTTAGACAAACCTTAGAATGAGACTAACGAGTCTAACTTGGGACGAACAAAGACAAATGTTAGTCTCATTCTAAGGTTTGTCTAAGTTCGTCCCAAGTTAGTCTCTTTCTAAGGACGAACTTAGACAAACCTTAGAAAGAGACTAACGAGACTAACTTGGGACGAACAAAGACAAACTTAAGTCTCATTCTAAGGTTTGTCTAAGTTCGTCCCAAGTTAGTCTCTTTCTAAGGACGAACTTAGACAAACCTTAGAATGAGACTAACGAGACAAAGTTGGGACAAACAAAGACAAACTTAAGTCTCATTCTAAGGTTTGTCTAAGTTCGTCCCAAGTTAGTCTCTTTCTAAGGACGAACTTAGACAAACCTTAGAATGAGACTAACGAGACTAACTTGGGACGAACAAAGACAAACTTAAGTCTCATTCTCAGGTTTGTCTAAGTTCGTCCTAAGTTAGTCTCTTTCTATGGACGAACTTAGACAAACCTTAGAATGAGACTAACGAGACTAACTTGGGACGAACAACGACAAACTTAAGTCTCATTCAAAGGTTTGTCTAAGTTCGTCCCAAGTTAGTCTATTCCTATGGACACACTTAGACAAACCTAAAAATGAGACAAACGAGACTAACTTGGGACGAACAAAGACAAACTTAAGTCTCATTCTAAGGTTTGTCTTTGTTCGTCCCAAGTTAGTCTCTTTCTAAGGACGAACTTAGACAAACCTTAGAATGAGACTAACGAGACTAACTTGGGACAAACAAAGACAAACTTAGTCTCATTCTAAGGTTTGTCTAAGTTCCTCCCAAGTTAGTCTCTTTCTAATGAGGAACTTAGACAAACCTTAGAATGAGACTAACGAGACTAACTTTGGACGAACAAAGACAAACGTTAGTCTCGTTCTAAGGTTTGTCTTAGTTCGTCCCAAGTTAGTCTCTTTCTAAGGACGAACTTAGACAAACCTTAGAATGAGACTAACGAGTCTAACTTGGGACGAACAATGACAAATGTTAGTCTCATTCTAAGGTTTGTCTAAGTTCGTCCCAAGTTAGTCTCTTTCTAAGGACGAACTTAGACAAACCTTAGAATGAGACTAATGAGACCAACTTGGGACGAACAAAGACAAACTTAAGTCTCATTCTAAGGTTTGTCTTTGTTCGTCCCAAGTTAGTCTGTTTCTAAGGACGAACTTAGACAAACCTTAGAATGAGACTAACGAGACTAACTTGGGACGAACAAAGAGAAATGTTAGTCTCATTCTAAGGTTTGTCTAAGTTCGTCCCAAGTTAGTCTCTTTCTAAGGACGAACTTAGACAAACCTTAGAATGAGACTAACGAGACTAACTTGGAACGAACAAAGACAAACTTAAGTCTCATTCTAAGGTTTGTCTAAGTTCGTCCCAAGTTAGTCTCTTTCTAAGGACGAACTTAGACAAACCTTAGAATGAGACTAACGAGACTAACTTGGGACAAACAAAGACAAACTTAAGTCTCATTCTAAGGTTTGTCTAAGTTCCTCCCAAGTTAGTCTCTTTCTAATGAGGAACTTAGACAACCCTTAGAATGAGACTAACGAGACTAACTTCGGACGAACAAAGACAAACGTTAGTCTCGTTCTAAGGTTTGTCTTAGTTCATCCCAAGTTAGTCTCTTTATAAGGACGAACTTAGACAAACCTTAGAATGAGACTAACGAGTCTAACTTGGGACGAACAATGACAAATGTTAGTCTCATTCTAAGGTTTGTCTAAGTTCGTCCCAAGTTAGTCTCTTTCTAAGGACGAACTTAGACAAACCTTAGAATGAGACTAACGAGACTAACTTGGGACGAACAAAGACAAACTTAAGTCTCATTCTAAGGTTTGTCTAAGTTCGTCCCAAGTTAGTCTATTCCTATGGACGAACTTAGACAAACCTAAGAATGAGACAAACGAGACTAACTTGGGACGAACAAAGACAAACTTAAGTCTCATTCTAAGGTTTGTCTATGTTCGTCCCAAGTTAGTCTCTTTCTAAGGACGAACTTAGACAAACCTTAGAATGAGACTAATGAGACTAACTTGGGACGAATAAAGACAACGTTAGTCTCATTCTAAGGTTTGTCTTAGTTTGCCCTAAGTTAGTCTCTTTCTAAGGACGAACTTAGACAAACCTTAGAATGAGACTAACGAGACTAACTTGGGACGAACAAAGACAAACTTAAGTCTCATTCTAAGGTTTGTCTAAGTTCGTCCCAAGTTAGTCTATTCCTATGGACGAACTTAGACAAACCTAAGAATGAGACAAACGAGACTAACTTGGGACGAACAAAGACAAACTTAAGTCTCATTCTAAGGTTTGTCTATGTTCGTCCCAAGTTAGTCTCTTTCTAAGGATGAACTTAGACAAACCTTAGAATGAGACTAATGAGACTAACTTGGGACGAATAAAGACAAACGTTAGTCTCATTCTAAGGTTTGTCTTAGTTTGCCCCAAGTTAGTCTCTTTCTAAGGACGAACTTAGAAAAACCTTAGAATGAGACTAACGAGACTAACTTGGGACGAACAAAGACAAACTTAAGTCTCATTCTAAGGTTTGTCTAAGTTCGTCCCAAGTTAGTCTCTTTCTAAGGACCAACTTAGACAAACCTTAGAATGAGACTAACGAGACCAACTTGGGACGAACAAAGACAAACTTAAGTCTCATTCTAAGGTTTGTCTTTGTTCGTCCCAAGTTAGTCTCTTTCTAAGGACGAACTTTGACAAACCTTAGAATGAGACTAACGAGACTAACTTGGGACGAACAAAGACAAACTTA
Organism: Rhodiola kirilowii; assembly: GCA_033675215.1. Classification (NCBI taxonomy): domain Eukaryota; kingdom Viridiplantae; phylum Streptophyta; class Magnoliopsida; order Saxifragales; family Crassulaceae; genus Rhodiola; species Rhodiola kirilowii. The sequence goes on from JAUCNB010000016.1 coordinate 703,892, forward strand.
AGTCTCATTCTAAGGTTTGTCTAAGTTCGTCCTAAGTTAGTCTCTTTCTATGGATGAACTTAGACAAACCTTAGAATGATACTAACGAGACTAACTTGGGACGAACAAAGACAAACTTAAGTCTCATTCTAAGGTTTGTCTAAGTTCGTCCCAAGTTAGTCTCTTTATAATGAGGAACTTAGACAAACCTTAGAATGAGACTAACGATACTAACTTTGGACGAACAAAGACAAACGTTAGTCTCGTTCTAAGGTTTGTCTTAGTTCGTCCCAAGTTAGTCTCTTTCTAAGGACGAACTTAGACAAACCTTAGAATGAGACTAACGAGTCTAACTTGGGACGAACAAAGACAAATGTTAGTCTCATTCTAAGGTTTGTCTAAGTTCGTCCCAAGTTAGTCTCTTTCTAAGGACGAACTTAGACAAACCTTAGAATGAGACTAACGAGACTAACTTGGGACGAACAAAGACAAACTTAAGTCTCATTCTAAGGTTTGTCTAAGTTCGTCCCAAGTTAGTCTCTTTCTAAGGACGAACTTAGACAAACCTTAGAATGAGACTAACGAGACAAAGTTGGGACAAACAAAGACAAACTTAAGTCTCATTCTAAGGTTTGTCTAAGTTCGTCCCAAGTTAGTCTCTTTCTAAGGACGAACTTAGACAAACCTTAGAATGTGACTAACGAGACTAACTTGGGACGAACAATGACAAATGTTAGTCTCATTCTAAGGTTTGTCTAAGTTCGTCCCAAGTTAGTCTCTTTCTAAGGACGAACTTAGACAAACCTTAGAATGAGACTAATGAGACCAACTTGGGACGAACAAAGACAAACTTAAGTCTCATTCTAAGGTTTGTCTAAGTTCGTCCCAAGTTAGTCTATTCCTATGGACGAACTTAGACAAACCTAAGAATGAGACAAACGAAACTAACTTGGGATGAACAAAGACAAACTTAAGTCTCATTCTAAGGTTTGTCTATGTTCGTCCCAAGTTAGTCTCTTTCTAAGGACGAACTTAGACAAACCTTAGAATGAGACTAACGAGACTAACTTGGGACGAACAAAGACAAACTTAAGTCTCATTCTCAGGTTTGTCTAAGTTCGTCCTAAGTTAGTCTCTTTCTAAGGACGAACTTAGACAAACCTTAGAATGAGACTAACGAGACTAACTTGGGACGAACAAAGACAAACTTAAGTCTCATTCTAAGGTTTGTCTAAGTTCGTCCCAAGTTAGTCTATTCCTATGGACGAACTTAGACAAACCTAAGAATGAGACAAACGAGACTAACTTGGGACGAACAAAGACAAACTTAAGTCTCATTCTAAGGTTTGTCTATGTTCGTCCCAAGTTAGTCTCTTTCTAAGGACGAACTTAGACAAACCTTAGAATGAGACTAATGAGACTAACTTGGGACGAATAAAGACAAACGTTAGTCTCATTCTAAGGTTTGTCTTAGTTTGCCCCAAGTTAGTCTCTTTCTAAGGACGAACTTAGACAAACCTTAGAATGAGACTAACGAGACTAACTTGGGACGAACAAAGACAAACTTAAGTCTCATTCTAAGGTTTGTCTAAGTTCGTCCACAGTTAGTCTCTTTCTAAGGACCAACTTAGACAAACCTTAGAATGAGACTAACGAGACCAACTTGGGACGAACAAAGACAAACTTAAGTCTCATTCTAAGGTTTGTCTTTGTTCGTCCCAAGTTAGTCTCTTTCTAAGGACGAACTTTGACAAACCTTAGAATGAGACTAACGAGACTAACTTGGGACGAACAAAGAGAAATGTTAGTCTCATTCTAAGGTTTGTCTAAGTTCGTCCCAAGTTAGTCTCTTTCTAAGGACGAACTTAGACAAACCTTAGAATGAGACTAACGAGACTAACTTGGGACGAACAAAGACAAACTTAAGTCTCATTCTCAGGTTTGTCTAAGTTCGTCCTAAGTTAGTCTCTTTCTATGGAAGAACTTAGACAAACCTTAGAATGATACTAACGAGACTAACTTGGGACGAACAAAGACAAACTTAAGTCTCATTCTAAGGTTTGTCTAAGTTCGTCCCAAGTTAGTCTATTCCTATGGACGAACTTAGACAAACCTAAGAATGAGACAAACGAGACTAACTTGGGACGAACAAAGACAAACTTAAGTCTCATTCTAAGGTTTGTCTTTGGTCGTCCCAAGTTAGTCTCTTTCTAAGGACGAACTTAGACAAACCTTAGAATGAGACTAACGAGACTAACTTGGGACAAACAAAGACAAACTTAAGTCTCATTCTAAGGTTTGTCTAAGTTCCTCCCAAGTTAGTCTCTTTATAATGAGGAACTTAGACAAACCTTAGAATGAGACTAACGAGACTAACTTTGGACGAACAAAGACAAACGTTAGTCTCGTTCTAAGGTTTGTCTTAGTTCGTCCCAAGTTAGTCTCTTTCTAAGGACGAACTTAGACAAACCTTAGAATGAGACTAACGAGTCTAACTTGGGACGAACAAAGACAAATGTTAGTCTCATTCTAAGGTTTGTCTTAGTTCGTCCCAAGTTAGTCTCTTTCTAAGGACGAACTTAGACAAACCTTAGAATGAGACTAACGAGACTAACTTGGGACGAACAAAGACAAACTTAAGTCTCATTCTAAGGTTTGTCTAAGTTCGTCCCAAGTTAGTCTCTTTCTAAGGACGAACTTAGACAAACCTTAGAATGAGACTAACGAGACAAAGTTGGGACAAACAAAGACAAACTTAAGTCTCATTCTAAGGTTTGTCTAAGTTCGTCCCAAGTTAGTCTCTTTCTAAGGACGAACTTAGACAAACCTTAGAATGTGACTAACGAGACTAACTTGGTACGAACAAAGACAAACGTTAGTCTCATTCTAAGGTTTGTCTAAGTTCGTCCCAAGTTAGTCTCTTTCTAAGGACGAACTTAGACAAACCTTAGAATGAGACTAACGAGACTAACTTGGGACGAACAAAGACAAACGTTAGTCTCATTCTAAGGTTTGTCTAAGTTTGTCCCAAGTTAGACTCTTTCTAAGGACGAACTTAGACAAACCTTAGAATGAGACTAATGAGACTAACTTGGGACGAATAAAGACAAACGTTAGTCTCATTCTAAGGTTTGTCTTAGTTTGTCCCAAGTTAGTCTCTTTCTAAGGACGAACTTAGACAAACCTTAGAATGAGACTAACGAGACTAACTTGGGATGAACAAAGACAAACTTAAGTCTCATTCTAAGGTTTGTCTAAGTTCGTCCCAAGTTAGTCTCTTTCTAAGGACCAACTTAGACAAACCTTAGAATGAGACTAACGAGACCAACTTGGGACGAACAAAGACAAACTTAAGTCTCATTCTAAGGTTTGTCTTTGTTCGTCCCAAGTTAGTCTCTTTCTAAGGACCAACTTTGACAAACCTTAGAATGAGACTAACGAGACTAACTTGGGACGAACAAAGAGAAATGTTAGTCTCATTCTAAGGTTTGTCTAAGTTCGTCCCAAGTTAGTCTCTTTCTAAGGACGAACTTAGACAAACCTTAGAATGAGACTAACGAGACTAACTTGGGACGAACAAAGACAAACTTAAGTCTCATTCTCAGGTTTGTCTAAGTTCGTCCCAAGTTAGTCTCTTTCTAAGGACGAACTTAGACAAACCTTAGAATGAGACTAACGAGACTAACTTGGGACGAACAACGACAAACTTAAGTCTCATTCTAAGGTTTGTCTAAGTTCGTCCCAAGTTAGTCTATTCCTATGGACAAACTTAGACAAACCTAAGAATGAGACAAACGAGACTAACTTGGGACGAACAAAGACAAACTTAAGTCTCATTCTAAGGTTTGTCTTTGTTCGTCCCAAGTTAGTCTCTTTCTAAGGACGAACTTAGACAAACCTTAGAATGAGACTAACGAGACTAACTTGGGACAAACAAAGACAAACTGAAGTCTCATTCTAAGGTTTGTCTAAGTTCCTCCCAAGTTAGTCTCTTTCTAATGAGGAACTTAGACAAACCTTAGAATGAGACTAACGAGACTAACTTTGGACGAACAAAGACAAACGTTAGTCTCGTTCTAAGGTTTGTCTTAGTTCGTCCCAAGTTAGTCTCTTTCTAAGGACGAACTTAGACAAACCTTAGAATGAGACTAACGAGACTAACTTGGGACGAACAAAGACGAACGTTAGTCTCATTCTAAGATTTGTCTAAGTTCGTCCCAAGTTAGTCTCTTTCTAAGGACGAACTTAGACAAACCTTAGAATGAGACTAACGAGACTAACTTGGGACGAATAAAGACAAACGTTAGTCTCATTCTAAGGTTTGTCTTAGTTTGTCCCAAGTTATTCTCTTTCTAAGGACGAACTTAGACAAACCTTAGAATGAGACTAACGAGACTAACTTTGGACGAACAAAGACAAACTTAAGTCTCATTCAAAGGTTTGTCTAAGTTCGTCCCAAGTTAGTCTCTTTCTAAGGACGAACTTAGACAAACCTTAGAATGAGACTAACGAGACAAAGTTGGGACAAACAAAGACAAACTTAAGTCTCATTCTAAGGTTTGTCTAAGTTCGTCCCAAGTTAGTCTCTTTCTAAGGACGAACTTAGACAAACCTTAGAATGGGACTAACGAGACAAAGTTGGGACAAACAAAGACAAACTTAAGTCTCGTTCTTAGGTTTGTCTAAGTTCGTCCCAAGTTAGTCTCTTTCTAAGGACGAACTTAGACAAACCTTAGAATGAGACTAACGAGACAAAGTTGGGACAAACAAAGACAAACTTAAGTCTCATTCTAAGGTTTGTCTAAGTTCATCCCAAGTTAGTCTCTTTCTAAGGACGAACTTAGACAAATCTTAGAATGAGACTAACGAGACTAACTTGGGACGAACAAAGACAAACTTAAGTCTCGTTCTAAGGTTTGTCTAAGTTCGTCCCAAGTTAGTCTCTTTCTAATAAGGAACTTAGACAAACCCTAGAATGAGACTAACTAGACTAACTTTGGACGAACAAAGACAAACGTTAGTCTCATTCTAAGGTTTGTCTTAGTTCGTCCCAAGTTAGTCTCTTTCTAAGGACGAACTTAGACAAACCTTAGAATGAGACTAAAGAGACTAACTTGGGACGAACAAAGACAAACATTAGTCTCATTCTAAGGTTTGTCTTAGTTCGTCCCAAGTTAGTCACTTTCTAAGGACGAACTTAGACAAACCTTATAATGAGACTAACGAGACTAACTTGGGACGAACAAAGACAAACTTAAGTCTCATTCTAAGGTTTGTCTAAGTTCGTCCCAAGTAAGTCTCTTTCTAAGGACGAACTTAGACAAACCTTAGAATGAGACTAACGAGACTAAACTTGGGACGAACAAAGACAAACTTAAGTCTCATTCTATGGTTAGTCTAAGTTCATCCCAAGTTAGTCTCTTTCTAAGGACGAACTTAGACAAACCTCAGAATGAGACAAACGAGACTAACTTGGGACGAACAAAGACAAACGTTAGTCTCATTCTAAGGTTTGTCTAAGTTAGTCTCTTTTTAAGGACGAACTTAGACAAACCTTAGAATGAGACTAACGAGACTAACTTGGGACGAATAAAGACAAACGCTAGTCTCATTCTAAGGTTTGTCATAGTTTATCCCAAGTTAGTCTCTTTCTAAGAACGAACTTAGACAAACCTTAGAATGAGACTAACGAGACTAACTTGGGACGAACAAAGACAAACTTAAGCCTCATTCTAAGGTTGGTCTAAGTTCGTCCCAAGTTAGTCTCTTTCTAAGGACGAACTTAGACAAACCTTAGAATGAGACTAATGAGACCAACTTGGGACGAACAAAGACAAACTTAAGTCTCATTCTAAGGTTTGTCTTTGTTCGTCCCAAGTTAGTCTCTTTCTAATGAGGAACTTAGACAAACCTTAGAATGAGACTAACGAGACTAACTTTGGACGAACAAAGACAAACGTTAGTCTCGTTCTAAGGTTTGTCTTAGTTCGTCCCAAGTTAGTCTCTTTCTAAGGACGAACTTAGACAAACCTTAGAATGAGACTAACGAGTCTAACTTGGGACGAACAATGACAAATGTTAGTCTCATTCTAAGGTTTGTCTATGTTCGTCCCAAGTTAGTCTCTTTCTAAGGACGAACTTAGACAAACCTTAGAATGAGACTAACGAGACTAACTTGGGACGAACAAAGACAAACTTAAGTCTCATTCTCAGGTTTGTCTAAGTTCGTCCTAAGTTAGTCTCTTTCTAAGGACGAACTTAGACAAACCTTAGAATGAGACTAACGAGACTAATTTGGGACGAACAAAGACAAACTTAAGTCTCATTCTAAGGTTTGTCTAAGTTCGTCCCAAGTTAGTGTCTTTCTAAGGACCAACTTAGACAAACCTTAGAATGAGACTAACGAGACCAACTTGGGACGAACAAAGACAAACTTAAGTCTCATTCTAAGGTTTGTCTTTGTTCGTCCCAAGTTAGTCTCTTTCTAAGGACGAACTTTGACAAACCTTAGAATGAGACTAACGAGACTAACTTGGGACGAACAAAGAGAAATGTTAGTCTCATTCTAAGGTTTGTCTAAGTTCGTCCCAAGTTAGTCTCTTTCTAAGGACGAACTTAGACAAACCTTAGAATGAGACTAACGAGACTAACTTGGGACGAACAAAGACAAACTTAAGTCTCATTCTCAGGTTTGTCTAAGTTCGTCCTAAGTTAGTCTCTTTCTATGGACGAACTTAGACAAACCTTAGAATGAGACTAACGAGACTAACTTGGGACGAACAACGACAAACTTAAGTCTCATTCTAAGGTTTGTCTATGTTCGTCCCAAGTTAGTCTCTTTCTAAGGATGAACTTAGACAAACCTTAGAATGAGACTAACTTGGGACGAATAAAGACAAACGTTAGTCTCATTCTAAGGTTTGTCTTAGTTAGCCCCAAGTTAGTCTCTTTCTAAGGACGAACTTAGACAAACCTTAGAATGAGACTAACGAGACTAACTTGGGACGAACAAAGACAAACTTAAGTCTCATTCTAAGGTTTGTCTAAGTTCGTCCCAAGTTAGTCTCTTTCTAAGGACCAACTTAGACAAACCATAGAATGAGACTAACAAGACCAACTTGGAACGAACAAAGACAAACTTAAGTCTCATTCTAAGGTTTGTCTTTGTTCGTCCCAAGTTAGTCTCTTTCTAAGGACGAACTTTGACAAACCTTAGAATGAGACTAACGAGACTAACTTGGGACGAACAAAGAGAAATGTTAGTCTCATTCTAAGGTTTGTCTAAGTTCGTCCCAAGTTAGTCTCTTTCTAAGGACGAACTTAGACAAACCTTAGAATGAGACTAACGAGACTAACTTGGGACGAACAAAGACAAACTTAAGTCTCATTCTCAGGTTTGTCTAAGTTCGTCCTAAGTTAGTCTCTTTCTATGGACGAACTTAGACAAACCTTAGAATGAGACTAACGAGACTAACTTGGGACGAACAACGACAAACTTAAGTCTCATTCTAAGGTTTGTCTAAGTTCGTCCCAAGTTAGTCTATTCCTATGGACAAACTTAGACAAACCTAAGAATGAGACAAACGAGACTAACTTGGGACAAACAAAGACAAACTTAAGTCTCATTCTAAGGTTTGTCTTTGTTCGTCCCAAGTTAGTCTCTTTCTAAGGACGAACTTAGACAAACCTTAGAATGAGACTAACGAGACTAACTTGGGACAAACAAAGACAAACTTAAGTCTCATTCTAAGGTTTGTCTAAGTTCCTCCCAAGTTAGTCTCTTTCTAATGAGGAACTTAGACAAACCTTAGAATGAGACTAACGAGACTAACTTTGGACGAACAAAGACAAACGTTAGTCTCGTTCTAAGGTTTGTCTTAGTTCGTCCCAAGTTAGTCTCTTTCTAAGGACGAACTTAGACAAACCTTAGAATGAGACTAACGAGTCTAACTTGGGACGAACAATGACAAATGTTAGTCTCATTCTAAGGTTTGTCTAAGTTCGTCCCAAGTTAGTCTCTTTCTAAGGACGAACTTAGACAAACCTTAGAATGAGACTAATGAGACCAACTTGGGACGAACAAAGACAAACTTAAGTCTCATTCTAAGGTTTGTCTTTGTTCGTCCCAAGTTAGTCTCTTTCTAAGGACGAACTTAGACAAACCTTAGAATGAGACTAACGAGACTAACTTGGGACGAACAAAGAGAAATGTTAGTCTCATTCTAAGGTTTGTCTAAGTTCGTCCCAAGTTAGTCTCTTTCTAAGGACGAACTTAGACAAACCTTAGAATGAGACTAACGAGACTAACTTGGAACGAACAAAGACAAACTTAAGTCTCATTCTAAGGTTTGTCTAAGTTCGTCCCAAGTTAGTCTCTTTCTAAGGACGAACTTAGACAAACCTTAGAATGAGACTAACGAGACTAACTTGGGACAAACAAAGACAAACTTAAGTCTCATTCTAAGGTTTGTCTAAGTTCCTCCCAAGTTAGTCTCTTTCTAATGAGGAACTTAGACAAACCTTAGAATGAGACTAACGAGACTAACTTCGGACGAACAAAGACAAACGTTAGTCTCGTTCTAAGGTTTGTCTTAGTTCGTCCCAAGTTAGTCTCTTTATAAGGACGAACTTAGACAAACCTTAGAATGAGACTAACGAGTCTAACTTGGGACGAACAATGACAAATGTTAGTCTCATTCTAAGGTTTGTCTAAGTTCGTCCCAAGTTAGTCTCTTTCTAAGGACGAACTTAGACAAACCTTAGAATGAGACTAACGAGACTAACTTGGGACGAACAAAGACAAACTTAAGTCTCATTCTAAGGTTTGTCTAAGTTCGTCCCAAGTTAGTCTATTCCTATGGACGAACTTAGACAAACCTAAGAATGAGACAAACGAAACTAACTTGGGATGAAAAAAGACAAACTTAAGTCTCATTCTAAGGTTTGTCTATGTTCGTCCCAAGTTAGTCTCTTTCTAAGGACGAACTTAGACAAACCTTAGAATGAGACTAACGAGACTAACTTGGAACGAACAAAGACAAACTTAAGTCTCATTCTCAGGTTTGTCTAAGTTCGTCCTAAGTTAGTCTCTTTCTAAGGACGAACTTAGACAAACCTTAGAATGAGACTAACGAGACTAACTTGGGACGAACAAAGACAAACTTAAGTCTCGTTCTAAGGTTTGTCTAAGTTTGTCCCAAGTTAGTCTATTCCTATGGACGAACTTAGACAAACCTAAGAATTAGACAAACGAGACTAACTTGGGACGAACAAAGACAAACTTAAGTCTCATTCTAAGGTTTGTCTATGTTCGTCCCAAGTTAGTCTCTTTCTAAGGACGAACTTAGACAAACCTTAGAATGAGACTAATGAGACTAACTTGGGACGAATAAAGACAAACGTTAGTCTCATTCTAAGGTTTGTCTTAGTTTGCCCCAAGTTAGTCTCTTTCTAAGGACGAACTTAGACAAACCTTAGAATGAGACTAACGAGACTAACTTGGGACGAACAAAGACAAACTTAAGTCTCATTCTAAGGTTTGTCTAAGTTCGTCCCAAGTTAGTCTCTTTCTAAGGACCAACTTAGACAAACCTTAGAATGAGACTAACGAGACCAACTTGGGACGAACAAAGACAAACTTAAGTCTCATTCTAAGGTTTGTCTTTGTTCGTCCCAAGTTAGTCTCTTTCTAAGGACGAACTTTGACAAACCTTAGAATGAGACTAACGAGACTAACTTGGGACGAACAAAGAGAAATGTTAGTCTCATTCTAAGGTTTGTCTAAGTTCGTCCCAAGTTAGTCTCTTTCTAAGGACGAACTTAGACAAACCTTAGAATGAGACTAACGAGACTAACTTGGGACAAACAAAGACAAACTTAAGTCTCATTCTCAGGTTTGTCTAAGTTCGTCCTAAGTTAGTCTCTTTCTATGGACGAACTTAGACAAACCTTAGAATGATACTAACGAGACTAACTTGGGACGAACAAAGACAAACTTAAGTCTCATTCTAAGGTTTGTCTAAGTTCGTCCCAAATTAGTCTATTCCTATGGACGAACTTAGACAAACCTAAGAATGAGACAAACGAGACTAACTTGGGACGAACAAAGACAAACTTAAGTCTCATTCTAAGGTTTGTCTTTGTTCGTCCCAAGTTAGTCTCTTTCTAAGGACGAACTTAGACAAACCTTAGAATGAGACTAACGAGACTAACTTGGGACGAATAAAGACAAACGTTAGTCTCATTCTAAGGTTTGTCTTAGTTTGTCCCAAGTTAGTCTCTTTCTAAGGACGAACTTAGACAAACCTTAGAATGAGACTAACGAGACTAACTTGGGACGAACAAAGACAAACTTAAGTCTCATTCAAAGGTTTGTCTAAGTTCGTCCCAAGTTAGTCTCTTTCTAAGGACAAACTTAGACAAACCTTAGAATGAGACTAACGAGACTAACTTGGGACGAACAAAGACAAACTTAAGTCTCATTCTAAGGTTTGTCTAAGTTCGTCCCAAGTTAGTCTATTCCTATGGACGAACTTAGACAAATCTAAGAATGAGACAAAAGAAACTAACTTGGGACGAACAAAGACAAACTTAAGTCTCATTCTAAGGTTTGTCTATGTTCGTCCCAAGTTAGTCTCTTTCTAAGGACGAACTTAGACAAACCTTAGAATGAGACTAATGAGACTAACTTGGGACGAATAAAGACAAACGTTAGTCTCATTATAAGGTTTGTCTTAGTTTGTCCCAAGTTAGTCTCTTTCTATGGACGAACTTAGACAAACCTTAGAATGAGACTAACGAGACTAACTTGGGACGAACAAAGACAAACTTAAGTCTCATTCAAAGGTTTGTCTAAGTTCGTCCCAAGTTAGTCTCTTTCTAAGGACAAACTTAGACAAACCTTAGAATGAGACTAACGAGACTAACTTGGGACGAACAAAGACAAACTTAAGTCTCATTCTAAGGTTTGTCTAAGTTCATCCCAAGTTAGTCTCTTTCTAAGGACGAACTTAGACAAACTTTAGAATGAAACTAACGAGACTAACTTGGGACGAACAAAGACAAACTTAAGTCTCATTCTCAGGTTTGTCTAAGTTCGTCCTAAGTTAGTCTCTTTCTAAGGACGAACTTAGACAAACCTTAGAATGAGACTAACGAGACTAACTTGGGACGAACAAAGACAAACTTAAGTCTCATTCAAAGGTTTGTCTAAGTTCGTCCCAAGTTAGTCTCTTTCTAAGGACAAACTTAGACAAACCTTAGAATGAGACTAACGAGACTAACTTGGGACGAACAAAGACAAACTTAAGTCTCATTCTAAGGTTTGTCTAAGTTCATCCCAAGTTAGTCTCTTTCTAAGGACAAACTTAGACAAACCTTAGAATGAGACTAACGAGACTAACTTGGGACGAACAAAGACAAACTTTAGTCTCATTCTAAGGTTTGTCTAAGTTCATCCCAAGTTAGTCTCTTTCTAAGGACGAACTTAGACAAACCTTAGAATGAGACTAACGAGACTAACTTGGGACGAACAAAGACAAACTTAAGTCTCATTCTCAGGTTTGTCTAAGTTCGTCCTAAGTTAGTCTCTTTCTAAGGACGAACTTAGACAAACCTTAGAATGAGACTAACGAGACTAACTTGGGACGAACAAAGACAAACGTTAGTCTCATTCTAAGGTTTGTCTAAGTTTGTCCCAAGTTAGACTCTTTCTAAGGACAAACTTAGACAAACCTTAGAATGAGACTAACGAGACTAACTTGGGACAAACAAAGACAAACTTAAGTCTCATTCTAAGGTTTGTCTAAGTTCATCCCAAGTTAGTCTCTTTCTAAGGACGAACTTAGACAAACCTTAGAATGAGACTAACGAGTCTAACTTGGGACGAACAATGACAAATGTTAGTCTCATTCTAAGGTTTGTCTATGTTCGTCCCAAGTTAGTCTCTTTCTAAGGACGAACTTAGACAAACCTTAGAATGAGACTAACGAGACCAACTTGGGATGAACAAAGACAAACTTAAGTCTCATTCTAAGGTTTGTCTTTGTTCGTCCCAAGTTAGTCTCTTTCTAAGGACGAACTTTGACAAACCTTAGAATGAGACTAACGAGACTAACTTGGGACAAACAAAGAGAAATGTTAGTCTCATTCTAAGGTTTGTCTAAGTTCGTCCCAAGTTAGTCTCTTTTTAAGGACGAACTTAGACAAACCTTAGAATGAGACTAACGAGACTAACTTGGGACGAACAAAGACAAACTTAAGTCTCATTCTCAGGTTTGTCTAAGTTCGTCCCAAGTTAGTCTCTTTCTAAGGACGAACTTAGACAAACCTTAGAATGAGACTAACGAGACTAACTTGGGACGAACAACGACAAACTTAAGTCTCATTCTAAGGTTTGTCTAAGTTCGTCCCAAGTTAGTCTATTCCTATGGACAAACTTAGACAAACCTAAGAATGAGACAAACGAGACTAACTTGGGACGAACAAAGACAAACTTAAGTCTCATTCTAAGGTTTGTCTTTGTTCGTCCCAAGTTAGTCTCTTTCTAAGGACGAAATTAGACAAACCTTAGAATGAGACTAACGAGACTAACTTGGGACAAACAAAGACAAACTTAAGTCTCATTCTAAGGTTTGTCTAAGTTCCTCCCAAGTTAGTCTCTTTCTAATGAGGAACTTAGACAAACCTTAGAATGAGACTAACGAGACTAACTTTGGACGAACAAAGACAAACGTTAGTCTCGTTCTAAGGTTTGTCTTAGTTCGTCCCAAGTTAGTCTCTTTCTAAGGACGAACTTAGACAAACCTTAGAATGAGACTAACGAGTCTAACTTGGGACGAACAAAGACAAATGTTAGTCTCATTCTAAGGTTTGTCTAAGTTCGTCGCAAGTTAGTCTCTTTCTAAGGACGAACTTAGACAAACCTTAGAATGAGACTAACGAGACTAACTTGGGACGAACAAAGACAAACTTAAGTCTCATTCTAAGGTTTGTCTAAGTTCGTCCCAAGTTAGTCTCTTTCTAAGGACGAACTTAGACAAACCTTAGAATGAGACTAACGAGACAAAGTTGGGACAAACAAAGACAAACTTAAGTCTCATTCTAAGGTTTGTCTAAGTTCGTCCCAAGTTAGTCTCTTTCTAAGGACGAACTTAGACAAACCTTAGAATGAGACTAACGAGACTAACTTGGGACGAACAAAGACGAACGTTAGTCTCATTCTAAGATTTGTCTAAGTTCGTCCCAAGTTAGTCTCTTTCTAAGGACGAACTTAGACAAACCTTAGAATGAGACTAACGAGACTAACTTGGGACGAATAAAGACAAACGTTAGTCTCATTCTAAGGTTTGTCTTAGTTTGTCCCAAGTTATTCTCTTTCTAAGGACGAACTTAGACAAACCTTAGAATGAGACTAACGAGACTGACTTTGGACGAACAAAGACAAACTTAAGTCTCATTCAAAGGTTTGTCTAAGTTCGTCCCAAGTTAGTCTCTTTCTAAGGACGAACTTAGACAAACCTTAGAATGAGACTAACGAGACAAAGTTGGGACAAACAAAGACAAACTTAAGTCTCATTCTAAGGTTTGTCTAAGTTCGTCCCAAGTTAGTCTCTTTCTAAGGACGAACTTAGACAAACCTTAGAATGAGACTAACGAGACAAAGTTGGGACAAACAAAGACAAACTTAAGTCTCGTTCTTAGGTTTGTCTAAGTTCGTCCCAAGTTAGTCTCTTTCTAAGGACGAACTTAGACAAACCTTAGAATGAGACTAACGAGACAAAGTTGGGACAAACAAAGACAAACTTAAGTCTCATTCTAAGGTTTGTCTAAGTTCGTCCCAAGTTAGTCTCTTTCTAAGGACGAACTTAGACAAATCTTAGAATGAGACTAACGAGACTAACTTGGGACGAACAAAGACAAACTTAAGTCTCGTTCTAAGGTTTGTCTAAGTTCGTCCCAAGTTAGTCTCTTTCTAATAAGGAACTTAGACAAACCCTAGAATGAGACTAACGAGACTAACTTTGGACGAACAAAGACAAACGTTAGTCTCATTCTAAGGTTTGTCTTAGTTCGTCCCAAGTTAGTCTCTTTCTAAGGACGAACTTAGACAAACCTTAGAATGAGACTAAAGAGACTAACTTGGGACGAACAAAGACAAACATTAGTCTCATTCTAAGGTTTGTCTTAGTTCGTCCCAAGTTAGTCACTTTCTAAGGACGAACTTAGACAAACCTTAGAATGAGACTAACGAGACTAACTTGGGACGAACAAAGACAAACTTAAGTCTCATTCTAAGGTTTGTCTAAGTTCGTCCCAAGTAAGTCTCTTTCTAAGGACGAACTTAGACAAACCTTAGAATGAGACTAACGAGACTAAACTTGGGACGAACAAAGACAAACTTAAGTCTCATTCTAAGGTTAGTCTAAGTTCATCCCAAGTTAGTCTCTTTCTAAGGACGAACTTAGACAAACCTCAGAATGAGACAAACGAGACTAACTTGGGACGAACAAAGACAAACGTTAGTCTCATTCTAAGGTTTGTCTAAGTTAGTCTCTTTTTAAGGACGAACTTAGACAAACCTTAGAATGAGACTAACGAGACTAACTTGGGACGAATAAAGACAAACGTTAGTCTCATTCTAAGGTTTGTCTTAGTTTATCCCAAGTTAGTCTCTTTCTAAGAACGAACTTAGACAAACCTTAGAATGAGACTAACGAGACTAACTTGGGACGAACAAAGACAAACTTAAGCCTCATTCTAAGGTTGGTCTAAGTTCGTCCCAAGTTAGTCTCTTTCTAAGGACGAACTTAGACAAACCTTAGAATGAGACTAATGAGACCAACTTGGGACGAACAAAGACAAACTTAAGTCTCATTCTAAGGTTTGTCTTTGTTCGTCCCAAGTTAGTCTCTTTCTAAGGACGAACTTAGACAAACCTTAGAATGAGACTAACGAGACTAACTTGAGACGAACAAAGAGAAATGTTAGTCTCATTCTAAGGTTTGTCTAAGTTCGTCCCAAGTTAGTCTCTTTCTAAGGACGAACTTAGACAAACCTTAGAATGAGACTAACGAGACTAACTTGGAACGAACAAAGACAAACTTAAGTCTCATTCTAAGGTTTGTCTAAGTTCGTCCCAAGTTAGTCTCTTTCTAAGGACAAACTTAGACAAACCTTAGAATGAGACTAACGAGACTAACTTGGAACAAACAAAGACAAACTTAAGTCTCATTCTAAGGTTTGTCTAAGTTCCTCCCAAGTTAGTCTCTTTCTAATGAGGAACTTAGACAAACCTTATAATGAGACTAACGAGACTAACTTCGGACGAACAAAGACAAACGTTAGTCTCGTTCTAAGGTTTGTCTTAGTTCGTCCCAAGTTAGTCTCTTTCTAAGGACGAACTTAGACAAACCTTAGAATGAGACTAACGAGTCTAACTTGGGACGAACAATGACAAATGTTAGTCTCATTCTAAGGTTTGTCTAAGTTCGTCCCAAGTTAGTCTCTTTCTAAGGACGAACTTAGACAAACCTTAGAATGAGACTAACGAGACTAACTTGGGACGAACAAAGACAAACTTAAGTCTCATTCTAAGGTTTGTCTAAGTTCGTCCCAAGTTAGTCTATTCCTATGGACGAACTTAGACAAACCTAAGAATGAGACAAACGAAACTAACTTGGGACGAATAAAGACAAACTTAAGTCTCATTCTAAGGTTTGTCTATGTTCGTCCCAAGTTAGTCTCTTTCTAAGGACGAACTTAGACAAACCTTAGAATGAGACTAATGAGACTAACTTGGGACGAATAAAGACAAACGTTAGTCTCATTCTAAGGTTTGTCTTAGTTTGTCCCAAGTTAGTCTCATTGTAAGGACGAACTTAGACAAACCTTAGAATGAGACTAACGAGACTAACTTGGGACGAACAAAGACAAACTTAAGTCTCATTCTAAGGTTTGTCTAAGTTCGTCCCAAGTTAGTCTCTTTCTAATAAGGAACTTAGACAAACCCTAGAATGAGACTAACGAGACTAACTTTGGACGAACAAAGACAAACTTAAGTCTCATTCTAAGGTTTGTCTAAGTTCGTCCTAAGTTAGTCTCTTTCTAAGGACGAACTTAGACAAACCTTAGAATGAGACTAACGAGACTAACTTGGGACGAACAAAGACAAACTTAAGTCTCATTCTCAGGTTTGTCTAAGTTTGTCCTAAGTTAGTCTCTATCTAAGGACGAACTTAGACAAACCTTAGAATGAGACTAACGAGACTAACTTGGGACGAACAAAGACAAACTTAAGTCTCGTTCTAAGGTTTGTCTAAGTTTGTCCCAAGTTAGTCTATTCCTATGGACGAACTTAGACAAACCTAAGAATTAGACAAACGAGACTAACTTGGGACGAACAAAGACAAACTTAAGTCTCATTCTAAGGTTTGTCTATGTTCGTCCCAAGTTAGTCTCTTTCTAAGGACGAACTTAGACAAACCTTAGAATGAGACTAATGAGACTAACTTGGGACGAATAAAGACAAACGTTAGTCTCATTCTAAGGTTTGTCTTAGTTTGCCCCAAGTTAGTCTCTTTCTAAGGACGAACTTAGACAAACCTTAGAATGAGACTAACGAGACTAACTTGGGACGAACAAAGACAAACTTAAGTCTCATTCTAAGGTTTGTCTAAGTTCGTCCCAAGTTAGTCTCTTTCTAAGGACCAACTTAGACAAACCTTAGAATGAGACTAACGAGACCAACTTGGGACGAACAAAGACAAACTTAAGTCTCATTCTAAGGTTTGTCTTTGTTCGTCCCAAGTTAGTCTCTTTCTAAGGACGAACTTAGACAAACCTTAGAATGAGACTAACGAGACTAACTTGGGACGAACAAAGACAAACGTTAGTCTCATTCTAAGGTTTGTCTAAGTTTGTCCCAAGTTAGACTCTTTCTAAGGACAAACTTAGACAAACCTTAGAATGAGACTAACGAGACTAACTTGGGACGAACAAAGACAAACTTAAGTCTCATTCTAAGGTTTGTCTAAGTTCGTCCCAAGTTAGTCTATTCCTATGGACGAACTTAGACAAATCTAAGAATGAGACAAAAGAAACTAACTTGGGACGAACAAAGACAAACTTAAGTCTCATTCTAAGGTTTGTCTATGTTCGTCCCAAGTTAGTCTCTTTCTAAGGACGAACTTAGACAAACCTTAGAATGAGACTAATGAGACTAACTTGGGACGAACAAAGACAAACTTAAGTCTCATTCAAAGGTTTGTCTCTTTCTATGGACGAACTTAGACAAACCTTAGAATGAGACTAACGAGACTAACTTGGGACGAACAAAGACAAACTTAAGTCTCATTCAAAGGTTTGTCTAAGTTCGTCCCAAGTTAGTCTCTTTCTAAGGACAAACTTAGACAAACCTTAGAATGAGACTAACGAGACTAACTTGGGACGAACAAAGACAAACTTAAGTCTCATTCTAAGGTTTGTCTAAGTTCATCCCAAGTTAGTCTCTTTCTAAGGACGAACTTAGACAAACTTTAGAATGAAACTAACGAGACTAACTTGGGACGAACAAAGACAAACTTAAGTCTCATTCTCAGGTTTGTCTAAGTTCGTCCTAAGTTAGTCTCTTTCTAAGGACGAACTTAGACAAACCTTAGAATGAGACTAACGAGACTAACTTGGGACGAACAAAGACAAACTTAAGTCTCATTCTCAGGTTTGTCTAAGTTCGTCCTAAGTTAGTCTCTTTCTAAGGACGAACTTAGACAAACCTTAGAATGAGACTAACGAGACTAACTTGGGACGAACAAAGACAAACGTTAGTCTCATTCTAAGGTTTGTCTAAGTTTGTCCCAAGTTAGACTCTTTCTAAGGACAAACTTAGACAAACCTTAGAATGAGACTAACGAGACTAACTTGGGACGAACAAAGACAAACTTAAGTCTCATTCTAAGGTTTGTCTAAGTTCATCCCAAGTTAGTCTCTTTCTCAGGACGAACTTAGACAAACCTTAGAATGAGACTAACGAGTCTAACTTGGGACGAACAATGACAAATGTTAGTCTCATTCTAAGGTTTGTCTAAGTTCGTCCCAAGTTAGTCTCTTTCTAAGGACGAACTTAGACAAACCTTAGAATGAGACTAACGAGACCAACTTGGGACGAACAAAGACAAACTTAAGTCTCATTCTAAGGTTTGTCTTTGTTCGTCCCAAGTTAGTCTCTTTCTAAGGACGAACTTTGACAAACCTTAGAATGTGACTAACGAGAATAACTTGGGACGAACAAAGAGAAATGTTAGTCTCATTCTAAGGTTTGTCTAAGTTCGTCCCAAGTTAGTCTCTTTCTAAGGACGAACTTAGACAAACCTTAGAATGAGACTAACGAGACTAACTTGGGACGAACAAAGACAAACTTAAGTCTCATTCTCAGGTTTGTCTAAGTTCGTCCCAAGTTAGTCTCTTTCTAAGGACGAACTTAGACAAACCTTAGAATGAGACTAACGAGACTAACTTGGGACGAACAACGACAAACTTAAGTCTCATTCTAAGGTTTGTCTAAGTTCGTCCCAAGTTAGTCTATTCCTATGGACAAACTTAGACAAACCTAAGAATGAGACAAACGAGACTAACTTGGGACGAACAAAGACAAACTTAAGTCTCATTCTAAGGTTTGTCTTTGTTCGTCCCAAGTTAGTCTCTTTCTAAGGACGAACTTAGACAAACCTTAGAATGAGACTAACGAGACTAACTTGGGACAAACAAAGACAAACTTAAGTCTCATTCTAAGGTTTGTCTAAGTTCCTCCCAAGTTAGTCTCTTTCTAATGAGGAACTTAGACAAACCTTAGAATGAGACTAACGAGACTAACTTTGGACGAACAAAGACAAACGTTAGTCTCGTTCTAAGGTTTGTCTTAGTTCGTCCCAAGTTAGTCTCTTTCTAAGGACGAACTTAGACAAACCTTAGAATGAGACTAACGAGTCTAACTTGGGACGAACAAAGACAAATGTTAGTCTCATTCTAAGGTTTGTCTAAGTTCGTCGCAAGTTAGTCTCTTTCTAAGGACGAACTTAGACAAACCTTAGAATGAGACTAACGAGACTAACTTGGGACGAACAAAGACAAACTTAAGTCTCATTCTAAGGTTTGTCTAAGTTCGTCCCAAGTTAGTCTCTTTCTAAGGACGAACTTAGACAAACCTTAGAATGAGACTAACGAGACAAAGTTGGGACAAACAAAGACAAACTTAAGTCTCATTCTAAGGTTTGTCTAAGTTCGTCCCAAGTTAGTCTCTTTCTAAGGACGAACTTAGACAAACCTTAGAATGAGACTAACGAGACTAACTTGGGACGAACAAAGACGAACGTTAGTCTCATTCTAAGATTTGTCTAAGTTCGTCCCAAGTTAGTCTCTTTCTAAGGACGAACTTAGACAAACCTTAGAATGAGACTAACGAGACTAACTTGGGACGAATAAAGACAAACGTTAGTCTCATTCTAAGGTTTGTCTTAGTTTGTCCCAAGTTATTCTCTTTCTAAGGACGAACTTAGACAAACCTTAGAATGAGACTAACGAGACTAACTTTGGACGAACAAAGACAAACTTAAGTCTCATTCAAAGGTTTGTCTAAGTTCGTCCCAAGTTAGTCTCTTTCTAAGGACGAACTTAGACAAACCTTAGAATGAGACTAACGAGACAAAGTTGGGACAAACAAAGACAAACTTAAGTCTCATTCTAAGGTTTGTCTAAGTTCGTCCCAAGTTAGTCTCTTTCTAAGGACGAACTTAGACAAACCTTAGAATGAGACTAACGAGACAAAGTTGGGACAAACAAAGACAAACTTAAGTCTCGTTCTTAGGTTTGTCTAAGTTCGTCCCAAGTTAGTCTCTTTCTAAGGACGAACTTAGACAAACCTTAGAATGAGACTAACGAGACAAAGTTGGGACAAACAAAGACAAACTTAAGTCCCATTCTAAGGTTTGTCTAAGTTCGTCCCAAGTTAGTCTCTTTCTAAGGACGAACTTAGACAAATCTTAGAATGAGACTAACGAGACTAACTTGGGACGAACAAAGACAAACTTAAGTCTCGTTCTAAGGTTTGTCTAAGTTCGTCCCAAGTTAGTCTCTTTCTAATAAGGAACTTAGACAAACCCTAGAATGAGACTAACGAGACTAACTTTGGACGAACAAAGACAAACGTTAGTCTCATTCTAAGGTTTGTCTTAGTTCGTCCCAAGTTAGTCTCTTTCTAAGGACGAACTTAGACAAACCTTAGAATGAGACTAAAGAGACTAACTTGGGACGAACAAAGACAAACATTAGTCTCATTCTAAGGTTTGTCTTAGTTCGTCCCAAGTTAGTCACTTTCTAAGGACGAACTTAGACAAACCTTAGAATGAGACTAACGAGACTAACTTGGGACGAACAAAGACAAACTTAAGTCTCATTCTAAGGTTTGTCTAAGTTCGTCCCAAGTAAGTCTCTTTCTAAGGACGAACTTAGACAAACCTTAGAATGAGACTAACGAGACTAAACTTGGGACGAACAAAGACAAACTTAAGTCTCATTCTAAGGTTAGTCTAAGTTCATCCCAAGTTAGTCTCTTTCTAAGGACGAACTTAGACAAACCTCAGAATGAGACAAACGAGACTAACTTGGGACGAACAAAGACAAACGTTAGTCTCATTCTAAGGTTTGTCTAAGTTAGTCTCTTTTTAAGGACGAACTTAGACAAACCTTAGAATGAGACTAACGAGACTAACTTGGGACGAATAAAGACAAACGTTAGTCTCATTCTAAGGTTTGTCTTAGTTTATCCCAAGTTAGTCTCTTTCTAAGAACGAACTTAGACAAACCTTAGAATGAGACTAACGAGACTAACTTGGGACGAACAAAGACAAACTTAAGCCTCATTCTAAGGTTGGTCTAAGTTCGTCCCAAGTTAGTCTCTTTCTAAGGACGAACTTAGACAAACCTTAGAATGAGACTAATGAGACCAACTTGGGACGAACAAAGACAAACTTAAGTCTCATTCTAAGGTTTGTCTTTGTTCGTCCCAAGTTAGTCTCTTTCTAAGGACGAACTTAGACAAACCTTAGAATGAGACTAACGAGACTAACTTGGGACGAACAAAGAGAAATGTTAGTCTCATTCTAAGGTTTGTCTAAGTTCGTCCCAAGTTAGTCTCTTTCTAAGGACGAACTTAGACAAACCTTAGAATGAGACTAACGAGACTAACTTGGAACGAACAAAGACAAACTTAAGTCTCATTCTAAGGTTTGTCTAAGTTCGTCCCAAGTTAGTCTCTTTCTAAGGACAAACTTAGACAAACCTTAGAATGAGACTAACGAGACTAACTTGGAACAAACAAAGACAAACTTAAGTCTCATTCTAAGGTTTGTCTAAGTTCCTCCCAAGTTAGTCTCTTTCTAATGAGGAACTATGCAAACCTTATAATGAGACTAACGAGACTAACTTCGGACGAACAAAGACAAACGTTAGTCTCGTTCTAAGGTTTGTCTTAGTTCGTCCCAAGTTAGTCTCTTTCTAAGGACGAACTTAGACAAACCTTAGAATGAGACTAACGAGTCTAACTTGGGACGAACAATGACAAATGTTAGTCTCATTCTAAGGTTTGTCTAAGTTCGTCCCAAGTTAGTCTCTTTCTAAGGACGAACTTAGACAAACCTTAGAATGAGACTAACGAGACTAACTTGGGACGAACAAAGACAAACTTAAGTCTCATTCTAAGGTTTGTCTAAGTTCGTCCCAAGTTAGTCTATTCCTATGGACGAACTTAGACAAACCTAAGAATGAGACAAACGAAACTAACTTGGGACGAATAAAGACAAACTTAAGTCTCATTCTAAGGTTTGTCTATGTTCGTCCCAAGTTAGTCTCTTTCTAAGGACGAACTTAGACAAACCTTAGAATGAGACTAATGAGACTAACTTGGGACGAATAAAGACAAACGTTAATCTCATTCTAAGGTTTGTCTTAGTTTGTCCCAAGTTAGTCTCATTGTAAGGACGAACTTAGACAAACCTTAGAATGAGACTAACGAGACTAACTTGGGACGAACAAAGACAAACTTAAGTCTCATTCTAAGGTTTGTCTAAGTTCGTCCCAAGTTAGTCTCTTTCTAATAAGGAACTTAGAAAAACCCAGAATGAGACTAACGAGACTAACTTTGGACGAACAAAGACAAACGTTAGTCTCATTCTAAGGTTTGTCTTAGTTCGTCCCAAGTTAGTCTCTTTCTAAGGACGAACTTAGACAAACCTTAGAATGAGACTAAAGAGACTAACTTGGGACGAACAAAGACAAACATTAGTCTCATTCTAAGGTTTGTCATAGTTCGTCCCAAGTTAGTCACTTTCTAAGGACGAACTTAGACAAACCTCAGAATGAGACTAATGAGACTAACTTGGGACGAACAAAGACAAACTTAAGTCTCATTCTAAGGTTTGTCTAAGTTCGTCCCAAGTAAGTCTCTTTCTAAGGACGAACTTAGACAAACCTTAGAATGAGACTAACGAGACTAAACTTGGGACGAACAAAGACAAACTTAAGTCTCATTCTAAGGTTAGTCTAAGTTCGTCCCAAGTTAGTCTCTTTCTAAGGACGAACTTAGACAAACCTTAGAATGAGAAAAACGAGACTAACTTGGGACGAACAAAGACAAACGTTAGTCTCATTCTAAGGTTTGTCTAAGTTCGTCCCAAGTTAGTCTCTTTTTAAGGACGAACTTAGACAAACCTTAGAATGAGACTAACGAGACTAACTTGGGACGAATAAAGACAAACGTTAGTCTCATTCGAAGGTTTGTCTTAGTTTATCCCAAGTTAGTCTCTTTCTAAGGACGAACTTAGACAAACCTTAGAATGAGACTAACGAGACTAACTTGGGACGAACAAAGACAAACTTAAGTCTCATTCTAAGGTTAGTCTAAGTTCGTCCCAAGTTAGTCTCTTTCTAAGGACGAACTTAGACAAACCTTAGAATGAGAAAAACGAGACTAACTTGGGACGAACAAAGACAAACGTTAGTCTCATTCTAAGGTTTGTCTAAGTTCGTCCCAAGTTAGTCTCTTTTTAAGGACGAACTTAGACAAACCTTAGAATGAGACTAACGAGACTAACTTGGGACGAATAAAGACAAACGTTAGTCTCATTCGAAGGTTTGTCTTAGTTTATCCCAAGTTAGTCTCTTTCTAAGGACGAACTTAGACAAACCTTAGAATGAGACTAACGAGACTAACTTGGGACGAACAAAGACAAACTTAAGTCTCATTCTAAGGTTAGTCTAAGTTCGTCCCAAGTTAGTCTCTTTCTAAGGACGAACTTAGACAAACCTTAGAATGAGACAAACGAGACTAACTTGGGACGAACAAAGACAAACGTTAGTCTCATTCTAAGGTTTGTCTAAGTTCGTCCCAAGTTAGTCTCTTTTTAAGGACGAACTTAGACAAACCTTAGAATGAGACTAACGAGACTAACTTGGGACGAATAAAGACAAACGTTAGTCTCATTCTAAGGTTTGTCTTAGTTTATCCCAAGTTAGTCTCTTTCTAAGAACGAACTTAGACAAACCTTAGAATGAGACTAACGAGACTAACTTGGGACGAACAAAGACAAACTTAAGCCTCATTCTAAGGTTGGTCTAAGTTCGTCCCAAGTTAGTCTCTTTCTAAGGACGAACTTAGACAAACCTTAGAATGAGACTAATGAGACCAACTTGGGACGAACAAAGACAAACTTAAGTCTCATTCTAAGGTTTGTCTTTGTTTGTCCCAAGTTAGTCTCTTTCTAAGGACGAACTTAGACAAACCTTAGAATGAGACTAACGAGATTAACTTGGGACGAACAAAGAGAAATGTTAGTCTCATTCTAAGGTTTGTCTAAGTTCGTCCCAAGTTAGTCTCTTTCTAAGGACGAACTTAGACAAACCTTAGAATGAGACTAACGAGACTAACTTGGAACGAACAAAGACAAACTTAAGTCTCATTCTAAGGTTTGTCTAAGTTCGTCCCAAGTTAGTCTCTTTCTAAGGACAAACTTAGACAAACCTTAGAATGAGACTAACGAGACTAACTTGGGACAAACAAAGACAAACTTAAGTCTCATTCTAAGGTTTGTCTAAGTTCCTCCCAAGTTAGTATCTTTCTAATGAGGAACTTAGACAAACCTTAGAATGAGACTAACGAGACTAACTTCGGACGAACAAAGACAAACGTTAGTCTCGTTCTAAGGTTTGTCTTAGTTCGTCCCAAGTTAGTCTCTTTCTAAGGACGAACTTAGACAAACCTTAGAATGAGACTAACGAGTCTAACTTGGGACGAACAATGACAAATGTTAGTCTCATTCTAAGGTTTGTCTAAGTTCGTCCCAAGTTAGTCTCTTTCTAAGGACGAACTTAGACAAACCTTAGAATGAGACTAACGAGACTAACTTGGGACTAACAAAGACAAACTTAAATCTCATTCTAAGGTTTGTCTAAGTTCGTCCCAAGTTAGTCTATTCCTATGGACGAACTTAGACAAACCTAAGAATGAGACAAACGAAACTAACTTGGGACGAACAAAGACAAACTTAAGTCTCATTCTAAGGTTTGTCTATGTTCGTCCCAAGTTAGTCTCTTTCTAAGGACGAACTTAGACAAACCTTAGAATGAGACTAATGAGACTAACTTGGGACGAATAAAGACAAACGTTAGTCTCATTCTAAGGTTTGTCTTAGTTTGTCCCAAGTTAGTCTCTTTCTAAGGACGAACTTAGACAAAACTTAGAATGAGACTAACGAGACTAACTTGGGACGAACAAAGACAAACTTAAGTCTCATTCTAAGGTTTGTCTAAGTTCGTCCCAAGTTAGTCTCTTTCTAAGGATTAACTTAGACAAACCTTAGAATGAGACTAACGAGACCAACTTGGGACGAACAAAGACAAACTTAAGTCTCATTCTAAGGTTTGTCTTTGTTCGTCCCAAGTTAGTCTCTTTCTAAGGACGAACTTTGACAAACCTTAGAATGAGACTAACGAGACTAACTTGGGACGAACAAAGAGAAATGTTAGTCTCATTCTAAGGTTTGTCTAAGTTCGTCCCAAGTTAGTCTCTTTCTAAGGACGAACTTAGACAAACCTTAGAATGAGACTAACGAGACTAACTTGGGACGAACAAAGACAAACTTAAGTCTCATTCTCAGGTTTGTCTAAGTTCGTCCTAAGTTAGTCTCTTTCTAAGGACGAACTTAGACAAACCTTAGAATGAGACTAACGAGACTAACTTGGGACGAACAAAGACAAACTTAAGTCTCATTCTAACGTTTGTCTAAGTTCGTCCCAAGTTAGTCTATTCCTATGGACGAACTTAGACAAACCTAAGAATGAGACAAACGAGACTAGCTTGGGACGAACAAAGACAAATTTAAGTCTCATTCTAAGGTTTGTCTATGTTCGTCGCAAGTTAGTCTCTTTCTAAGGACGAACTTAGACAAACCTTAGAATGAGACTAATGAGACTAACTTCGGACGAATAAAGACAAACGTTAGTCTCATTCTAAGGTTTGTCTTAGTTTGCCCCAAGTTAGTCTCTTTCTAAGGACGAACTTAGACAAACCTTAGAATGAGACTAACGAGACTAACTTGGGACGAACAAAGACAAACTTAAGTCTCATTCTAAGGTTTGTCTAAGTTCGTCCCAAGTTAGTCTCTTTCTAAGGACCAACTTAGACAAACCTTAGAATGAGACTAACGAGACCAACTTGGGACGAACAAAGACAAACTTAAGTCTCATTCTAAGGTTTGTCTTTGTTCGTCCCAAGTTAGTCTCTTTCTAAGGACGAACTTTGACAAACCTTAGAATGAGACTAACGAGACTAACTTGGGACGAACAAAGAGAAATGTTAGTCTCATTCTAAGGTTTGTCTAAGTTCGTCCCAAGTTAGTCTCTTTCTAAGGACGAACTTAGACAAACCTTAGAATGAGACTAACGAGACTAACTTGGTACGAACAAAGACAAACTTAAGTCTCATTCTCTGGTTTGTCTAAGTTCGTCCTAAGTTAGTCTCTTTCTAAGGACGAACTTAGACAAACCTTAGAATTAGACTAACGAGACTAACTTGGGACGAACAAAGACAAACTTAAGTCTCATTCTAAGGTTTGTCTAAGTTCGTCCCAAGTTAGTCTATTCCTATGGACGAACTTAGACAAACCTAAGAATGAGACAAACGAGACTAACTTGGGACGAACAAAGACAAACTTAAGTCTCATTCTAAGGTTTGTCTAAGTTCATCCCAAGTAAGTCTCTTTCTAAGGACGAACTTAGACAAACCTTAGAATGAGACTAACGAGACTAAACTTGGGACGAACAAAGACAAACTTAAGTCTCATTCTAAGGTTTGTCTAAGTTCGTCCCAAGTTAGTCTCTTTCTAATAAGGAACTTAGACAAACCCTAGAATGAGACTAACGAGACTAACTTTGGACGAACAAAGACAAACGTTAGTCTCATTCTAAGGTTTGTCTTAGTTCGTCCCAAGTTAGTCTCTTTCTAAGGACGAACTTAGACAAACCTTAGAATGAGACTAAAGAGACTAACTTGGGACGAACAAAGACAAACATTAGTCTCATTCTAAGGTTTGTCATAGTTCGTCCCAAGTTAGTCACTTTCTAAGGACGAACTTAGACAAACCTTAGAATGAGACTAACGAGACTAACTTGGGACGAACAAAGACAAACTTAAGTCTCATTCTAAGGTTTGTCTAAGTTCGTCCCAAGTAAGTCTCTTTCTAAGGACGAACTTAGACAAACCTTAGAATGAGACTAACGAGACTAAACTTGGGACGAACAAAGACAAACTTAAGTCTCATTCTAAGGTTAGTCTAAGTTCGTCCCAAGTTAGTCTCTTTCTAAGGACGAACTTAGACAAACCTTAGAATGAGAAAAACGAGACTAACTTGGGACGAACAAAGACAAACGTTAGTCTCATTCTAAGGTTTGTCTAAGTTCGTCCCAAGTTAGTCTCTTTTTAAGGACGAACTTAGACAAACCTTAGAATGAGACTAACGAGACTAACTTGGGACGAATAAAGACAAACGTTAGTCTCATTCGAAGGTTTGTCTTAGTTTATCCCAAGTTAGTCTCTTTCTAAGGACGAACTTAGACAAACCTTAGAATGAGACTAACGAGACTAACTTGGGACGAACAAAGACAAACTTAAGTCTCATTCTAAGGTTAGTCTAAGTTCGTCCCAAGTTAGTCTCTTTCTAAGGACGAACTTAGACAAACCTTAGAATGAGACAAACGAGACTAACTTGGGACGAACAAAGACAAACGTTAGTCTCATTCTAAGGTTTGTCTAAGTTCGTCCCAAGTTAGTCTCTTTTTAAGGACGAACTTAGACAAACCTTAGAATGAGACTAACGAGACTAACTTGGGACGAATAAAGACAAACGTTAGTCTCTTTCTAAGGTTTGTCTTAGTTCGTCCCAAGTTAGTCTCTTTCTAAGGACGAACTTAGACAAACCTTAGAATGAGACTAACGAGACTAACTTGGGAAGAACAAAGACAAACTTAAGCCTCATTCTAAGGTTGGTCTAAGTTCGTCCCAAGTTAACCTCTTTCTAAGGACGAACTTAGACAAACCTTAGAATGAGACTAATGAGACCAACTTGGGACGAACAAAGACAAACTTAAGTCTCATTCTAAGGTTTGTCTTTGTTCGTCCCAAGTTAGTCTCTTTCTAAGGACGAACTTAGACAAACCTTAGAATGAGACTAACGAGATTAACTTGGGAGAAACAAAGAGAAATGTTAGTCTCATTCTAAGGTTTGTCTAAGTTCGTCCCAAGTTAGTCTCTTTCTAAGGACGAACTTAGACAAACCTTAGAATGAGACTAACGAGACAAAGTTGGGACAAACAAAGACAAACTTAAGTCTCATTCTAAGGTTTGTCTAAGTTCGTCCCAAGTTAGTCTCTTTCTAAGGACGAACTTAGACAAATCTTAGAATGAGACTAACGAGACTAACTGGGGACGAACAAAGACAAACTTAAGTCTCGTTCTAAGGTTTGTCTAAGTTCGTCCCAAGTTAGTCTCTTTCTAATAAGGAACTTAGACAAACCCTAGAATGAGACTAACGAGACTAACTTTGGACGAACAAAGACAAACGTTAGTCTCATTCTAAGGTTTGTCTTAGTTCGTCCCAAGTTAGTCTCTTTCTAAGGACGAACTTAGACAAACCTTAGAATGAGACTAACGAGACAAAGTTGGGACAAACAAAGACAAACTTAAGTCTCATTCTAAGGTTTGTCTAAGTTCGTCCCAAGTTAGTCTCTTTCTAAGGACGAACTTAGACAAACCTTAGAATGAGACTAATGAGACTAACTTGGGACGAATAAAGACAAACGTTAGTCTCATTCTAAGGTTTGTCTTAGTTTGTCCCAAGTTAGTCTCTTTCTAAGGACGAACTTAGACAAACCTTAGAATTAGACTAACGAGACTAACTTGGGACGAACAAAGACAAACTTAAGTCTCATTCTAAGGTTTGTCTAAGTTCGTCCCAAGTTAGTCTCTTTCTAAGGACCAACTTAGACAAACCTTAGAATGAGACTAACGAGACCAACTTGAGACGAACAAAGACAAACTTAAGTCTCATTCTAAGGTTTGTCTTTGTTCGTCCCAAGTTAGTCTCTTTCTAAGGACGAACTTTGACAAACCTTAGAATGAGACTAACGAGACTAACTTGGGACGAACAAAGAGAAATGTTAGTCTCATTCTAAGGTTTGTCTAAGTTCGTCCCAAGTTAGTCTCTTTCTAAGGACGAACTTAGACAAACCTTAGAATGAGACTAACGAGACTAACTTGGGACGAACAAAGACAAACTTAAGTCTCATTCTCAGGTTTGTCTAAGTTCGTCCCAAGTTAGTCTCTTTCTAAGGACGAACTTAGACAAACCTTAGAATGAGACTAACGAGACTAACTTGGGACGAACAACGACAAACTTAAGTCTCATTCTAAGGTTTGTCTAAGTTCGTCCCAAGTTAGTCTATTCCTATGGACGAACTTAGACAAACCTAAGAATGAGACAAACGAGACTAACTTGGGACGAACAAAGACAAACTTAAGTCTTATTCTAAGGTTTGTCTTTGTTCGTCCCAAGTTAGTCTCTTTCTAAGGACGAACTTAGACAAACCTTAGAATGAGACTAACGAGACTAACTTGGGGAAACAAAGACAAACTTAAGTCTCATTCTAAGGTTTGTCTAAGTTCCTCCCAAGTTAGTCTCTTTCTAAGGACGAACTTAGACAAACCTTAGAATGAGACTAACGAGACTAACTTGGGACGAACAAAGACAAACTTAAGTCTCATTCTAAGGTTTGTCTAAGTTCGTCCCAAGTTAGTCTATTCCTATGGACGAACTCAGACAAACCTAAGAATGAGACAAACGAAACTAACTTGGGACGAACAAAGACAAACTTAAGTCTCATTCTAAGCTTTGTCTATGTTCGTCCCAAGTTAGTCTCTTTCTAAGGACGAACTTAGACAAACCTTAGAATGAGACTAATGAGACTAACTTGGGACGAATAAAGACAAACGTTAGTCTCATTCTAAGGTTTGTCTTAGTTTGTCCCAAGTTAGTCTCTTTCTAAGGACGAACTTAGACAAACCTTAGAATGAGACTAACGAGACTAACTTGGGACGAACAAAGACAAACTTAAGTCTCATTCTAAGGTTTGTCTAAGTTCGTCCCAAGTTAGTCTCTTTCTAAGGATTAACTTAGACAAACCTAAGAATGAGACTAACGAGACCAACTTGGGACGAACAAAGACAAACTTAAGTCTCATTCTAAGGTTTGTCTTTGTTCGTCCCAAGTTAGTCTCCTTCTAAGGACGAACTTAGACAAACCTTAGAATGAGACTAACGAGACTAACTTGGGACAAACAAAGACAAACTTAAGTCTCATTCTAAGGTTAGTCTAAGTTCGTCCCAAGTTAGTCTCTTTCTAAGGACGAACTTAGACAAACCTTAGAATGAGACAAACGAGACTAACTTGGGACGAACAAAGACAAACGTTAGTCTCATTCTAAGGTTTGTCTAAGTTCGTCCCAAGTTAGTCTCTTTTTAAGGACGAACTTAGACAAACCTTAGAATGAGACTAACGAGACTAACTTGGGACGAATAAAGACAAACGTTAGTCTCATTCTAAGGTTTGTCTTAGTTTATCCCAAGTTAGTCTCTTTCTAAGAACGAACTTAGACAAACCTTAGAATGAGACTAACGAGACTAACTTGGGACGAACAAAGACAAACTTAAGCCTCATTCTAAGGTTTGTCTAAGTTCGTCCCAAGTTAGTCTATTCCTATGGACGAACTCAGACAAACCTAAGAATGAGACAAACGAAACTAACTTGGGACGAACAAAGACAAACTTAAGTCTCATTCTAAGGTTTGTCTATGTTCGTCCCAAGTTAGTCTCTTTCTAAGGACGAACTTAGACAAACCTTAGAATGAGACTAATGAGACTAACTTGGGACGAATAAAGACAAACGTTAGTCTCATTCTAAGGTTTGTCTTAGTTTGTCCCAAGTTAGTCTCTTTCTAAGGACGAACTTAGACAAACCTTAGAATGAGACTAACGAGACTAACTTGGGACGAACAAAGACAAACTTAAGTCTCATTCTAAGGTTTGTCTAAGTTCGTCCCAAGTTAGTCTCTTTCTAAGGATTAACCTAGACAAACCTTAGAATGAGACTAACGAGACCAACTTGGGACGAACAAAGACAAACTTAAGTCTCATTCTAAGGTTTGTCTTTGTTCGTCCCAAGTTAGTCTCTTTCTAAGGACGAACTTTGACAAACCTTAGAATGAGACTAACGAGACTAACTTGGGACGAACAAAGAGAAATGTTAGTCTCATTCTAAGGTTTGTCTAAGTTTGTCCCAAGTTAGTCTCTTTCTAAGGACGAACTTAGACAAACCTTAGAATGAGACTAACGAGACTAACTTGGGACGAACAAAGACAAACTTAAGTCTCATTCTCAGGTTTGTCTAAGTTCGTCCTAAGTTAGTCTCTTTCTAAGGACGAACTTAGACAAACCTTAGAATGAGACTAACGAGACTAACTTGGGACGAACAAAGACAAACTTAAGTCTTATTCTAAGGTTTGTCTAAGTTCGTCCCAAGTTAGTCTATTCCTATGGACGAACTTAGACAAACCTAAGAATGAGACAAACGAGACTAACTTGGGACGAACAAAGAAAAATTTAAGTCTCATTCTAAGGTTTGTCTATGTTCGTCCCAAGTTAGTCTCTTTCTAAGGACGAACTTAGACAAACCTTAGAATGAGACTAATGAGACTAACTTCGGACGAATAAAGACAAACGTTAGTCTCATTCTAAGGTTTGTCTTAGTTTGCCCCAAGTTAGTCTCTTTCTAAGGACGAACTTAGACAAACTTTAGAATGAGACTAACGAGACTAACTTGGGACGAACAAAGACAAACTTAAGTCTCATTCTAAGGTTTGTCTAAGTTCGTCCCAAGTTAGTCTCTTTCTAAGGACCAACTTAGACAAACCTTAGAATGAGACTAACGAGACTAACTTGGGACGAACAAAGACAAACTTAAGTCTCATTCAAAGGTTTGTCTAAGTTCGTCCCAAGTTAGTCTCTTTCTAAGGACGAACTTAGACAAACCTTAGAATGAGACTAACGAGACAAAGTTGGGACAAACAAAGACAAACTTAAGTCTCATTCTAAGGTTTGTCTAAGTTCGTCCCAAGTTAGTCTCTTTCTAAGGACGAACTTAGACAAACCTTAGAATGAGACTAACGAGACAAAGTTGGGACAAACAAAGACAAACTTAAGTCTCGTTCTAAGGTTTGTCTAAGTTCGTCCCAAGTTAGTCTCTTTCTAAGGACAAACTTAGACAAACCTTAGAATGAGACTAACGAGACAAAGTTGGGACAAACAAAGACAAACTTAAGTCTCATTCTAAGGTTTGTCTAAATTCGTCCCAAGTTAGTCACTTTCTAAGGACGAACTTAGACAAATCTTAGAATGAGACTAACGAGACTAACTTGGGACGAACAAAGACAAACTTAAGTCTCGTTCTAAGGTTTGTCTAAGTTCGTCCCAAGTTAGTCTCTTTCTAATAAGGAACTTAGACAAACCCTAGAATGAGACTAACGAGACTAACTTTGGACGAACAAAGACAAACGTTAGTCTCATTCTAAGGTTTGTCTTAGTTCGTCCCAAGTTAGTCTCTTTCTAAGGACGAACTTAGACAAACCTTAGAATGAGACTAAAGAGACTAACCTGGGACGAACAAAGACAAACATTAGTCTACTTCTAAGGTTTGTCATAGTTCGTCCCAAGTAACTCACTTTCTAAGGACGAACTTAGACAAACCTTAGAATGAGACTAACGAGACTAACTTGGGACGAACAAAGACAAACTTAAGTCTCATTCTAAGGTTTGTCTAAGTTCGTCCCAAGTAAGTCTCTTTCTAAGGACGAACTTAGACAAACCTTAGAATGAGACTAACGAGACTAAACTTGGGACGAACAAAGACAAACTTAAGTCTCATTCTAAGGTTAGTCTAAGTTCGTCCCAAGTTAGTCTCTTTCTAAGGACGAACTTAGACAAACCTTAGAATGAGACAAACGAGACTAACTTGGGACGAACAAAGACAAACGTTAGTCTCATTCTAAGGTTTGTCTAAGTTCGTCCCAAGTTAGTCTCTTTTTAAGGACGAAATTAGACAAACCTTAGAATGAGACTAACGAGACTAACTTGGGACGAATAAAGACAAACGTTAGTCTCATTCGAAGGTTTGTCTTAGTTTATCCTAAGTTAGTCTCTTTCTAAGGACGAACTTAGACAAACCTTAGAATGAGACTAACGAGACTAACTTGGGACGAACAAAGACAAACTTAAGTCTCATTCTAAGGTTAGTCTAAGTTCGTCCCAAGTTAGTCTCTTTCTAAGGACGAACTTAGACAAACCTTAGAATGAGACAAACGAGACTAACTTGGGACGAACAAAGACAAACGTTAGTCTCATTCTAAGGTTTGTCTAAGTTCGTCCCAAGTTAGTCTCTTTTTAAGGACGAACTTAGACAAACCTTAGAATGAGACTAACGAGACTAACTTGGGACGAATAAAGACAAACGTTAGTCTCATTCTAAGGTTTGTCTTAGTTTATCCCAAGTTAGTCTCTTTCTAAGAACGAACTTAGACAAACCTTAGAATGAGACTAACGAGACTAACTTGGGACGAACAAAGACAAACTTAAGCCTCATTCTAAGGTTGGTCTAAGTTCGTCCCAAGTTAGTCTCTTTCTAAGGACGAACTTAGACAAACCTTAGAATGAGACTAATGAGACCAACTTGGGACGAACAAAGACAAACTTAAGTCTCATTCTAAGGTTTGTCTTTGTTCGTCCCAAGTTAGTCTCTTTCTAAGGACGAACTTAGACAAACCTTAGAATGAGACTAACGAGATTAACTTGGGACGAACAAAGAGAAATGTTAGTCTCATTCTAAGGTTTGTCTAAGTTCGTCCCAAGTTAGTCTCTTTCTAAGGACGAACTTAGACAAACCTTAGAATGAGACTAACGAGACTAACTTGGAACGAACAAAGACAAACTTAAGTCTCATTCTAAGGTTTGTCTAAGTTCGTCCCAAGTTAGTCTCTTTCTAAGGACAAACTTAGACAAACCTTAGAATGAGACTAACGAGACTAACTTGGGACAAACAAAGACAAACTTAAGTCTCATTCTAAGGTTTGTCTAAGTTCCTCCCAAGTTAGTCTCTTTCTAATGAGGAACTTAGACAAACCTTAGAATGAGACTAACGAGACTAACTTCGGACGAACAAAGACAAACGTTAGTCTCGTTCTAAGGTTTGTCTTATTTCGTCCCAAGTTAGTCTCTTTCTAAGGACGAACTTAGACAAACCTTAGAATGAGACTAACGAGTCTAACTTGGGACGAACAATGACAAATGTTAGTCTCATTCTAAGGTTTGTCTAAGTTCGTCCCAAGTTAGTCTCTTTCTAAGGACGAACTTAGACAAACCTTAGAATGAGACTAACGAGACTAACTTGGGACGAACAAAGACAAACTTAAGTCTCATTCTAAGGTTTGTCTAAGTTCGTCCCAAGTTAGTCTATTCCTATGGACGAACTTAGACAAACCTAAGAATGAGACAAACGAAACTAACTTGGGACGAACAAAGACAAACTTAAGTCTCATTCTAAGGTTTGTCTATATTCGTCCCAAGTTAGTCTCTTTCTAAGGACGAACTTAGACAAACCTTAGAATGAGACTAATGAGACTAACTTGGGACGAATAAAGACAAACGTTAGTCTCATTCTAAGGTTTGTCTTAGTTTGTCCCAAGTTAGTCTCTTTCTAAGGACGAACTTAGACAAACCTTAGAATGAGACTAACGAGACTAACTTGGGATGAACAAGGACAAACTTAAGTCTCATTCTAAGGTTTGTCTAAGTTCGTCCCAAGTTAGTCTCTTTCTAAGGATTAACTTAGACAAACCTTAGAATGAGACTAACGAGACCAACTTGGGACGAACAAAGACAAACTTAAGTCTCATTCTAAGGTTTGTCTTTGTTCGTCCCAAGTTAGTCTCTTTCTAAGGACGAACTTTGACAAACCTTAGAATGAGACTAACGAGACTAACTTGGGACGAACAAAGAGAAATGTTAGTCTCATTCTAAGGTTTGTCTAAGTTCGTCCCAAGTTAGTCTCTTTCTAAGGACGAACTTAGACAAACCTTAGAATGAGACTAACGAGACTAACTTGGGACGAACAAAGACAAACTTAAGTCTCATTCTCAGGTTTGTCTAAGTTCGTCCTAAGTTAGTCTCTTTCTAAGGACGAACTTAGACAAACCTTAGAATGAGACTAACGAGACTAACTTGGGACGAACAAAGACAAACTTAAGTCTTATTCTAAGGTTTGTCTAAGTTCGTCCCAAGTTAGTCTATTCCTATGGACGAACTTAGACAAACCTAAGAATGAGACAAACGAGACTAACTTGGGACGAACAAAGACAAATTTAAGTCTCATTCTAAGGTTTGTCTATGTTCGTCCCAAGTTAGTCTCTTTCTAAGGACGAACTTAGACAAACCTTAGAATGAGACTAATGAGACTAACTTCGGACGAATAAAGACAAACGTTAGTCTCATTCTAAGGTTTGTCTTAGTTTGCCCCAAGTTAGTCTCTTTCTAAGGACGAACTTAGACAAACTTTAGAATGAGACTAACGAGACTAACTTGGGACGAACAAAGACAAACTTAAGTCTCATTCTAAGGTTTGTCTAAGTTCGTCCCAAGTTAGTCTCTTTCTAAGGACCAACTTAGACAAACCTTAGAATGAGACTAACGAGACTAACTTGGGACGAACAATGACAAACTTAAGTCTCATTCAAAGGTTTGTCTAAGTTCGTCCCAAGTTAGTCTCTTTCTAAGGACGAACTTAGACAAACTTTAGAATGAGACTAACGAGACTAACTTGGGACGAACAAAGACAAACTTAAGTCTCATTCTAAGGTTTGTCTAAGTTCGTCCCAAGTTAGTCTCTTTCTAAGGACCAACTTAGACAAACCTTAGAATGAGACTAACGAGACTAACTTGGGACAAACAAAGACAAACTTAAGTCTCATTCTAAGGTTTGTCTAAGTTCGTCCCAAGTTAGTCTCTTTCTAAGGACGAACTTAGACAAACCTTAGAATGAGACTAACGAGACAAAGTTGGGACAAACAAAGACAAACTTAAGTCTCATTCTAAGGTTTGTCTTTGTTCGTCCCAAGTTAGTCTCTTTCTAAGGACGAACTTTGACAAACCTTAGAATGAGACTAACGAGACTAACTTGGGACGAACAAAGAGAAATGTTAGTCTCATTCTAAGGTTTGTCTAAGTTCGTCCCAAGTTAGTCTCTTTCTAAGGACGAACTTAGACAAACCTTAGAATGAGACTAACGAGACTAACTTGGGACGAACAAAGACAAACTTAAGTCTCATTCTCAGGTTTGTCTAAGTTCGTCCTAAGTTAGTCTCTTTCTAAGGACGAACTTAGACAAACCTTAGAATGAGACTAACGAGACTAACTTGGGACGAACAAAGACAAACTTAAGTCTTATTCTAAGGTTTGTCTAAGTTCGTCCCAAGTTAGTCTATTCCTATGGACGAACTTAGACAAACCTAAGAATGAGACAAACGAGACTAACTTGGGACGAACAAAGACAAATTTAAGTCTCATTCTAAGGTTTGTCTATGTTCGTCCCAAGTTAGTCTCTTTCTAAGGACGAACTTAGACAAACCTTAGAATGAGACTAATGAGACTAACTTCGGACGAATAAAGACAAACGTTAGTCTCATTCTAAGGTTTGTCTTAGTTTGCCCCAAGTTAGTCTCTTTCTAAGGACGAACTTAGACAAACTTTAGAATGAGACTAACGAGACTAACTTGGGACGAACAAAGACAAACTTAAGTCTCATTCTAAGGTTTGTCTAAGTTCGTCCCAAGTTAGTCTCTTTCTAAGGACCAACTTAGACAAACCTTAGAATGAGACTAACGAGACTAACTTGGGACGAACAATGACAAACTTAAGTCTCATTCAAAGGTTTGTCTAAGTTCGTCCCAAGTTAGTCTCTTTCTAAGGACGAACTTAGACAAACCTTAGAATGAGACTAACGAGACAAAGTTGGGACAAACAAAGACAAACTTAAGTCTCATTCTAAGGTTTGTCTAAGTTCGTCCCAAGTTAGTCTCTTTCTAAGGACGAACTTAGACAAATCTTAGAATGAGACTAACGAGACTAACTTGGGACGAACAAAGACAAACTTAAGTCTCGTTCTAAGGTTTGTCTAAGTTCGTCCCAAGTTAGTCTCTTTCTAATAAGGAACTTAGACAAACCCTAGAATGAGACTAACGAGACTAACTTTGGACGAACAAAGACAAACGTTAGTCTCATTCTAAGGTTTGTCTTAGTTCGTCCCAAGTTAGTCTCTTTCTAAGGACGAACTTAGACAAACCTTAGAATGAGACTAAAGAGACTAACTTGGGACGAACATTGACAAACATTAGTCTACTTCTAAGGTTTGTCATAGTTCGTCCCAAGTTAGTCACTTTCTAAGGACGAACTTAGACAAACCTTAGAATGAGACTAACGAGACTAACTTGGGACGAACAAAGACAAACTTAAGTCTCATTCTAAGGTTTGTCTAAGTTCGTCCCAAGTAAGTCTCTTTCTAAGGACGAACTTAGACAAACCTTAGAATGAGACTAACGAGACTAAACTTGGGACGAACAAAGACAAACTTAAGTCTCATTCTAAGGTTAGTCTAAGTTCGTCCCAAGTTAGTCTCTTTCTAAGGACGAACTTAGACAAACCTTAGAATGAGACAAACGAGACTAACTTGGGACGAACAAAGACAAACGTTAGTCTCATTCTAAGGTTTGTCTAAGTTCGTCCCAAGTTAGTCTCTTTTTAAGGACGAACTTAGACAAACCTTAGAATGAGACTAACGAGACTAACTTGGGACGAATAAAGACAAACGTTAGTCTCATTCGAAGGTTTGTCTTAGTTTATCCCAAGTTAGTCTCTTTCTAAGGACGAACTTAGACAAACCTTAGAATGAGACTAACGAGACTAACTTGGGACGAACAAAGACAAACTTAAGTCTCATTCTAAGGTTAGTCTAAGTTCGTCCCAAGTTAGTCTCTTTCTAAGGACGAACTTAGACAAACCTTAGAATGAGACAAACGAGACTAACTTGGGACGAACAAAGACAAACGTTAGTCTCATTCTAAGGTTTGTCTAAGTTCGTCCCAAGTTAGTCTCTTTTTAAGGACGAACTTAGACAAACCTTAGAATGAGACTAACGAGACTAACTTGGGACGAATAAAGACAAACGTTAGTCTCATTCTAAGGTTTGTCTTAGTTTATCCCAAGTTAGTCTCTTTCTAAGAACGAACTTAGACAAACCTTAGAATGAGACTAACGAGACTAACTTGGGACGAACAAAGACAAACTTAAGCCTCATTCTAAGGTTGGTCTAAGTTCGTCCCAAGTTAGTCTCTTTCTAAGGACGAACTTAGACAAACCTTAGAATGAGACTAATGAGACCAACTTGGGACGAACAAAGACAAACTTAAGTCTCATTCTAAGGTTTGTCTTTGTTCGTCCCAAGTTAGTCTCTTTCTAAGGATGAACTTAGACAAACCTTAGAATGAGACTAACGAGATTAACTTGGGACGAACAAAGAGAAATGTTAGTCTCATTCTAAGGTTTGTCTAAGTTCGTCCCAAGTTAGTCTCTTTCTAAGGACGAACTTAGACAAACCTTAGAATGAGACTAACGAGACTAACTTGGAACGAACAAAGACAAACTTAAGTCTCATTCTAAGGTTTGTCTAAGTTCGTCCCAAGTTAGTCTCTTTCTAAGGACAAACTTTGACAAACCTTAGAATGAGACTAACGAGACTAACTTGGGACAAACAAAGACAAACTTAAGTCTCATTCTAAGGTTTGTCTAAGTTCCTCCCAAGTTAGTCTCTTTCTAATGAGGAACTTAGACAAACCTTAGAATGAGACTAACGAGACTAACTTCGGACGAACAAAGACAAACGTTAGTCTCGTTCTAAGGTTTGTCTTAGTTCGTCCCAAGTTAGTCTCTTTCTAAGGACGAACTTAGACAAACCTTAGAATGAGACTAACGAGTCTAACTTGGGACGAACAATGACAAATGTTAGTCTCATTCTAAGGTTTGTCTAAGTTCGTCCCAAGTTAGTCTCTTTCTAAGGACGAACTTAGACAAACCTTAGAATGAGACTAACGAGACTAACTTGGGACGAACAAAGACAAACTTAAGTCTCATTCTAAGGTTTGTCTAAGTTCGTCCCAAGTTAGTCTATTCCTATGGACGAACTTAGACAAACCTAAGAATGAGACAAACGAGACTAACTTGGGACGAACA
Source organism: Rhodiola kirilowii (assembly GCA_033675215.1). Lineage (NCBI taxonomy): Eukaryota > Viridiplantae > Streptophyta > Magnoliopsida > Saxifragales > Crassulaceae > Rhodiola > Rhodiola kirilowii. The sequence goes on from JAUCNB010000016.1 coordinate 742,854, forward strand.
AAGACAAATTTAAGTCTCATTCTAAGGTTTGTCTATGTTCGTCCCAAGTTAGTCTCTTTCTAAGGACGAACTTAGACAAACCTTAGAATGAGACTAATGAGACTAACTTCGGACGAATAAAGACAAACGTTAGTCTCATTCTAAGGTTTGTCTTAGTTTGTCCCAAGTTAGTCTCTTTCTAAGGACGAACTTAGACAAACCTTAGAATGAGACTAACGAGACTAACTTGGGACGAACAAAGACAAACTTAAGTCTCATTCTAAGGTTTGTCTAAGTTCGTCCCAAGTTAGTCTCTTTCTAAGGATTAACTTAGACAAACCTTAGAATGAGACTAACGAGACCAACTTGGGACGAACAAAGACAAACTTAAGTCTCATTCTAAGGTTTGTCTTTGTTCGTCCCAAGTTAGTCTCTTTCTAAGGACGAACTTTGACAAACCTTAGAATGAGACTAACGAGACTAACTTGGGACGAACAAAGAGAAATGTTAGTCTCATTCTAAGGTTTGTCTAAGTTCGTCCCAAGTTAGTCTCTTTCTAAGGACGAACTTAGACAAACCTTAGAATGAGACTAACGAGACTAACTTGGGACGAACAAAGACAAACTTAAGTCTCATTCTCAGGTTTGTCTAAGTTCGTCCTAAGTTAGTCTCTTTCTAAGGACGAACTTAGACAAACCTTAGAATGAGACTAACGAGACTAACTTGGGACGAACAAAGACAAACTTAAGTCTTATTCTAAGGTTTGTCTAAGTTCGTCCCAAGTTAGTCTATTCCTATGGACGAACTTAGACAAACCTAAGAATGAGACAAACGAGACTAACTTGGGACGAACAAAGACAAATTTAAGTCTCATTCTAAGGTTTGTCTATGTTCGTCCCAAGTTAGTCTCTTTCTAAGGACGAACTTAGACAAACCTTAGAATGAGACTAATGAGACTAACTTCGGACGAATAAAGACAAACGTTAGTCTCATTCTAAGGTTTGTCTTAGTTTGCCCCAAGTTAGTCTCTTTCTAAGGACGAACTTAGACAAACTTTAGAATGAGACTAACGAGACTAACTTGGGACGAACAAAGACAAACTTAAGTCTCATTCTAAGGTTTGTCTAAGTTCGTCCCAAGTTAGTCTCTTTCTAAGGACCAACTTAGACAAACCTTAGAATGAGACTTACGAGACCAACTTGGGACGAACAAAGACAAACTTAAGTCTCATTCTAAGGTTTGTCTTTGTTCGTCCCAAGTTAGTCTCTTTCTAAGGACGAACTTTGACAAACCTTAGAATGAGACTAACGAGACTAACTTGGGACGAACAAAGAGAAATGTTAGTCTCATTCCAAGGTTTGTCTAAGTTCGTCCCAAGTTAGTCTCTTTCTAAGGACGAACTTAGACAAACCTTAGAATGAGACTAACGAGACTAACTTGGGACGAACAAAGACAAACTTAAGTCTCATTCTCAGGTTTGTCTAAGTTCGTCCTAAGTTAGTCTCTTTCTAATGAGGAACTTAGACAAACCTTAGAATGAGACTAACGAGACTAACTTGGGACAAACAAAGACAAACTTAAGTCTCATTCTAAGGTTTGTCTAAGTTCCTCCCAAGTTAGTCTCTTTCTAATGAGGAACTTAGACAAACCTTAGAATGAGACTAACGAGACTAACTTCGGACGAACAAAGACAAACGTTAGTCTCGTTCTAAGGTTTGTCTTAGTTCGTCCCAAGTTAGTCTCTTTCTAAGGACGAACTTAGACAAACCTTAGAATGAGACTAACGAGTCTAACTTGGGACGAACAATGACAAATGTTAGTCTCATTCTAAGGTTTGTCTAAGTTCGTCCCAAGTTAGTCTCTTTCTAAGGACGAACTTAGACAAACCTTAGAATGAGACTAACGAGACTAACTTGGGACGAACAAAGACAAACTTAAGTCTCATTCTAAGGTTTGTCTAAGTTCGTCCCAAGTTAGTCTATTCCTATGGACGAACTTAGACAAACCTAAGAATGAGACAAACGAAACTAACTTGGGACGAACAAAGACAAACTTAAGTCTCATTCTAAGGTTTGTCTATATTCGTCCCAAGTTAGTCTCTTTCTAAGGACGAACTTAGACAAACCTTAGAATGAGACTAACGAGACTAACTTGGGACGAACAAAGACAAACTTAAGTCTCATTCTCAGGTTTGTCTAAGTTCGTCCTAAGTTAGTCTCTTTCTAAGGACGAACTTAGACAAACCTTAGAATGAGACTAACGAGACTAACTTGGGACGAACAAAGACAAACTTAAGTCTTATTCTAAGGTTTGTCTAAGTTCGTCCCAAGTTAGTCTATTCCTATGGACGAACTTAGACAAACCTAAGAATGAGACAAACGAGACTAACTTGGGACGAACAAAGACAAATTTAAGTCTCATTCTAAGGTTTGTCTATGTTCGTCCCAAGTTAGTCTCTTTCTAAGGACGAACTTAGACAAACCTTAGAATGAGACTAATGAGACTAACTTCGGACGAATAAAGACAAACGTTAGTCTCATTCTAAGGTTTGTCTTAGTTTGCCCCAAGTTAGTCTCTTTCTAAGGACGAACTTAGACAAACTTTAGAATGAGACTAACGAGACTAACTTGGGACGAACAAAGACAAACTTAAGTCTCATTCTAAGGTTTGTCTAAGTTCGTCCCAAGTTAGTCTCTTTCTAAGGACCAACTTAGACAAACCTTAGAATGAGACTAACGAGACTAACTTGGGACGAACAAAGACAAACTTAAGTCTCATTCAAAGGTTTGTCTAAGTTCGTCCCAAGTTAGTCTCTTTCTAAGGACGAACTTAGACAAACCTTAGAATGAGACTAACGAGACAAAGTTGGGACAAACAAAGACAAACTTAAGTCTCATTCTAAGGTTTGTCTAAGTTCGTCCCAAGTTAGTCTCTTTCTAAGGACGAACTTAGACAAACCTTAGAATGAGACTAACGAGACAAAGTTGGGACAAACAAAGACAAACTTAAGTCTCGTTCTAAGGTTTGTCTAAGTTCGTCCCAAGTTAGTCTCTTTCTAAGGACAAACTTAGACAAACCTGAGACTAACGAGACAAAGTTGGGACAAACAAAGACAAACTTAAGTCTCATTCTAAGGTTTGTCTAAGTTCGTCCCAAGTTAGTCACTTTCTAAGGATGAACTTAGACAAATCTTAGAATGAGACTAACGAGACTAACTTGGGACGAACAAAGACAAACTTAAGTCTCGTTCTAAGGTTTGTCTAAGTTCGTCCCAAGTTAGTCTCTTTCTAATAAGGAACTTAGACAAACCCTAGAATGAGACTAACGAGACTAACTTTGGACGAACAAAGACAAACGTTAGTCTCATTCTAAGGTTTGTCTTAGTTCGTCCCAAGTTAGTCTCTTTCTAAGGACGAACTTAGACAAACCTTAGAATGAGACTAAAGAGACTAACTTGGGACGAACAAAGACAAACATTAGTCTACTTCTAAGGTTTGTCATAGTTCGTCCCAAGTTAGTCACTTTCTAAGGACGAACTTAGACAAACCTTAGAATGAGACTAACGAGACTAACTTGGGACGAACAAAAACAAACTTAAGTCTCATTCTAAGGTTTGTCTAAGTTCGTCCCAAGTAAGTCTCTTTCTAAGGACGAACTTAGACAAACCTTAGAATGAGACTAACGAGACTAAACTTGGGACGAACAAAGACAAACTTAAGTCTCATTCTAAGGTTAGTCTAAGTTCGTCCCAAGTTAGTCTCTTTCTAAGGACGAACTAAGACAAACCTTAGAATGAGACAAACGAGACTAACTTGGGACGAACAAAGACAAACGTTAGTCTCATTCTAAGGTTTGTCTAAGTTCGTCCCAAGTTAGTCTCTTTTTAAGGACGAACTTAGACAAACCTTAGAATGAGACTAACGAGACTAACTTGGGACGAATAAAGACAAACGTTAGTCTCATTCGAAGGTTTGTCTTAGTTTATCCCAAGTTAGTCTCTTTCTAAGGACGAACTTAGACAAACCTTAGAATGAGACTAACGAGACTAACTTGGGACGAACAAAGACAAACTTAAGTCTCATTCTAAGGTTAGTCTAAGTTCGTCCCAAGTTAGTCTCTTTCTAAGGACGAACTTAGACAAACCTTAGAATGAGACAAACGAGACTAACTTGGGACGAACAAAGACAAACGTTAGTCTCATTCTAAGGTTTGTCTAAGTTCGTCCCAAGTTAGTCTCTTTTTAAGGACGAACTTAGACAAACCTTAGAATGAGACTAACGAGACTAACTTGGGACGAATAAAGACAAACGTTAGTCTCATTCTAAGGTTTGTCTTAGTTTATCCCAAGTTAGTCTCTTTCTAAGAACGAACTTAGACAAACCTTAGAATGAGACTTACGAGACTAACTTGGGACGAACAAAGACAAACTTAAGCCTCATTCTAATGTTGGTCTAAGTTCGTCCCAAGTTAGTCTCTTTCTAAGGACGAACTTAGACAAACCTTAGAATGAGACTAATGAGACCAACTTGGGACGAACAAAGACAAACTTAAGTCTCATTCTAAGGTTTGTCTTTGTTCGTCCCAAGTTAGTCTCTTTCTAAGGACGAACTTAGACAAACCTTAGAATGAGACTAACGAGATTAACTTGGGACGAACAAAGAGAAATGTTAGTCTCATTCTAAGGTTTGTCTAAGTTCGTCCCAAGTTAGTCTCTTTCTAAGGACGAACTTAGACAAACCTTAGAATGAGACTAACGAGACTAACTTGGAACGAACAAAGACAAACTTAAGTCTCATTCTAAGGTTTGTCTAAGTTCATCCCAAGTTAGTCTCTTTCTAAGGACAAACTTAGACAAACCTTAGAATGAGACTAACGAGACTAACTTGGGACAAACAAAGACAAACTTAAGTCTCATTCTAAGGTTTGTCTAAGTTCCTCCCAAGTTAGTCTCTTTCTAATGAGGAACTTAGACAAACCTTAGAATGAGACTAACGAGACTAACTTCGGACTAACAAAGACAAACGTTAGTCTCGTTCTAAGGTTTGTCTTAGTTCGTCCCAAGTTAGTCTCTTTCTAAGGACGAACTTAGACAAACCTTAGAATGAGACTAACGAGTCTAACTTGGGACGAACAATGACAAATGTTAGTCTCATTCTAAGGTTTGTCTAAGTTCGTCCCAAGTTAGTCTCTTTCTAAGGACGAACTTAGACAAACCTTAGAATGAGACTAACGAGACTAACTTGGGACGAACAAAGACAAACTTAAGTCTCATTCTAAGGTTTGTCTAAGTTCGTCCCAAGTTAGTCTATTCCTATGGACGAACTTAGACAAACCTAAGAATGAGACAAACGAAACTAACTTGGGACGAACAAAGACAAACTTAAGTCTCATTCTAAGGTTTGTCTATGTTCGTCCCAAGTTAGTCTCTTTCTAAGGACGAACTTAGACAAACCTTAGAATGAGACTAATGAGACTAACTTGGGACGAATAAAGACAAACGTTAGTCTCATTCTAAGGTTTGTCTTAGTTTGTCCCAAGTTAGTCTCTTTCTAAGGACGAACTTAGACAAACCTTAGAATGAGACTAACGAGACTAACTTGGGACGAACAAAGACAAACTTAAGTCTTATTCTAAGGTTTGTCTAAGTTCGTCCCAAGTTAGTCTATTCCTATGGACGAACTTAGACAAACCTAAGAATGAGACAAACGAGACTAACTTGGGACGAACAAAGACAAATTTAAGTCTCATTCTAAGGTTTGTCTATGTTCGTCCCAAGTTAGTCTCTTTCTAAGGACGAACTTAGACAAACCTTAGAATGAGACTAATGAGACTAACTTCGGACGAATAAAGACAAACGTTAGTCTCATTCTAAGGTTTGTCTTAGTTTGCCCCAAGTTAGTCTCTTTCTAAGGACGAACTTAGACAAACTTTAGAATGAGACTAACGAGACTAACTTGGGACGAACAAAGACAAACTTAAGTCTCATTCTAAGGTTTGTCTAAGTTCGTCCCAAGTTAGTCTCTTTCTAAGGACCAACTTAGACAAACCTTAGAATGAGACTAACGAGACTAACTTGGGACGAACAAAGACAAACTTAAGTCTCATTCAAAGGTTTGTCGAAGTTCGTCCCAAGTTAGTCTCTTTCTAAGGACGAACTTAGACAAACCTTAGAATGAGACTAACGAGACAAAGTTGGGACAAACAAAGACAAACTTAAGTCTCATTCTAAGGTTTGTCTAAGTTCGTCCCAAGTTAGTCTCTTTCTAAGGATGAACTTAGACAAACCTTAGAATGAGACTAACGAGACAAAGTTGGGACAAACAAAGACAAACTTAAGTCTCGTTCTAAGGTTTGTCTAAGTTCGTCCCAAGTTAGTCTCTTTCTAAGGACAAACTTAGACAAACCTGAGACTAACGAGACAAAGTTGGGACAAACAAAGACAAACTTAAGTCTCATTCTAAGGTTTGTCTAAGTTCGTCCCAAGTTAGTCACTTTCTAAGGATGAACTTAGACAAATCTTAGAATGAGACTAACGAGACTAACTTGGGACGAACAAAGACAAACTTAAGTCTCGTTCTAAGGTTTGTCTAAGTTCGTCCCAAGTTAGTCTCTTTCTAATAAGGAACTTAGACAAACCCTAGAATGAGACTAACGAGACTAACTTTGGACGAACAAAGACAAACGTTAGTCTCATTCTAAGGTTTGTCTTAGTTCGTCCCAAGTTAGTCTCTTTCTAAGGACGAACTTAGACAAACCTTAGAATGAGACTAAAGAGACTAACTTGGGACGAACAAAGACAAACATTAGTCTACTTCTAAGGTTTGTCATAGTTCGTCCCAAGTTAGTCACTTTCTAAGGACGAACTTAGACAAACCTTAGAATGAGACTAACGAGACTAACTTGGGACGAACAAAGACAAACTTAAGTCTCATTCTAAGGTTTGTCTAAGTTCGTCCCAAGTAAGTCTCTTTCTAAGGACGAACTTAGACAAACCTTAGAATGAGACTAACGAGACTAAACTTGGGACGAACAAAGACAAACTTAAGTCTCATTCTAAGGTTAGTCTAAGTTCGTCCCAAGTTAGTCTCTTTCTAAGGACGAACTTAGACAAACCTTAGAATGAGACAAACGAGACTAACTTGGGACGAACAAAGACAAACGTTAGTCTCATTCTAAGGTTTGTCTAAGTTCGTCCCAAGTTAGTCTCTTTTTAAGGACGAACTTAGACAAACCTTAGAATGAGACTAACGAGACTAACTTGGGACGAATAAAGACAAACGTTAGTCTCATTCGAAGGTTTGTCTTAGTTTATCCCAAGTTAGTCTCTTTCTAAGGACGAACTTAGACAAACCTTAGAATGAGACTAACGAGACTAACTTGGGACGAACAAAGACAAACTTAAGTCTCATTCTAAGGTTAGTCTAAGTTCGTCCCAAGTTAGTCTCTTTCTAAGGACGAACTTAGACAAACCTTAGAATGAGACAAACGAGACTAACTTGGGACGAACAAAGACAAACGTTAGTCTCATTCTAAGGTTTGTCTAAGTTCGTCCCAAGTTAGTCTCTTTTTAAGGACGAACTTAGACAAACCTTAGAATGAGACTAACGAGACAAACTTGGGACGAATAAAGACAAACGTTAGTCTCATTCTAAGGTTTGTCTTAGTTTATCCCAAGTTAGTCTCTTTCTAAGAACGAACTTAGACAAACCTTAGAATGAGACTAACGAGACTAACTTGGGACGAACAAAGACAAACTTAAGCCTCATTCTAATGTTGGTCTAAGTTCGTCCCAAGTTTGTCTCTTTCTAAGGACGAACTTAGACAAACCTTAGAATGAGACTAATGAGACCAACTTGGGACGAACAAAGACAAACTTAAGTCTCATTCTAAGGTTTGTCTTTGTTCGTCCCAAGTTAGTCTCTTTCTAAGGACGAACTTAGACAAACCTTAGAATGAGACTAACGAGATTAACTTGGGACGAACAAAGAGAAATGTTAGTCTCATTCTAAGGTTTGTCTAAGTTCGTCCCAAGTTAGTCTCTTTCTAAGGACGAACTTAGACAAACCTTAGAATGAGACTAACGAGACTAACTTGGAACGAACAAAGACAAACTTAAGTCTCATTCTAAGGTTTGTCTAAGTTCATCCCAAGTTAGTCTCTTTCTAAGGACAAACTTAGACAAACCTTAGAATGAGACTAACGAGACTAACTTGGGACAAACAAAGACAAACTTAAGTCTCATTCTAAGGTTTGTCTAAGTTCCTCCCAAGTTAGTCTCTTTCTAATGAGGAACTTAGACAAACCTTAGAATGAGACTAACGAGACTAACTTCGGACGAACAAAGACAAACGTTAGTCTCGTTCTAAGGTTTGTCTTAGTTCGTCCCAAGTTAGTCTCTTTCTAAGGACGAACTTAGACAAACCTTAGAATGAGACTAACGAGTCTAACTTGGGACGAACAATGACAAATGTTAGTCTCATTCTAAGGTTTGTCTAAGTTCGTCCCAAGTTAGTCTCTTTCTAAGGACGAACTTAGACAAACCTTAGAATGAGACTAACGAGACTAACTTGGGACGAACAAAGACAAACTTAAGTCTCATTCTAAGGTTTGTCTAAGTTCGTCCCAAGTTAGTCTATTCCTATGGACGAACTTAGACAAACCTAAGAATGAGACAAACGAAACTAACTTGGGACGAACAAAGACAAACTTAAGTCTCATTCTAAGGTTTGTCTATGTTCGTCCCAAGTTAGTCTCTTTCTAAGGACGAACTTAGACAAACCTTAGAATGAGACTAATGAGACTAACTTGGGACGAATAAAGACAAACGTTAGTCTCATTCTAAGGTTTGTCTTAGTTTGTCCCAAGTTAGTCTCTTTCTAAGGACGAACTTAGACAAACCTTAGAATGAGACTAACGAGACTAACTTGGGACGAACAAAGACAAACTTAAGTCTCATTCTAAGGTTTGTCTAAGTTCGTCCCAAGTTAGTCTCTTTCTAAGGATTAACTTAGACAAACCTTAGAATGAGACTAACGAGACCAACTTGGGACGAACAAAGACAAACTTAAGTCTCATTCTAAGGTTTGTCTTTGTTCGTCCCAAGTTAGTCTCTTTCTAAGGACGAACTTTGACAAACCTTAGAATGAGACAAACGAGACTAACTTGGGACGAACAAAGAGAAATGTTAGTCTCATTCTAAGGTTTGTCTAAGTTCGTCCCAAGTTAGTCTCTTTCTAAGGACGAACTTAGACAAACCTTAGAATGAGACTAACGAGACTAACTTGGGACGAACAAAGACAAACTTAAGTCTCATTCTCAGGTTTGTCTAAGTTCGTCCTAAGTTAGTCTCTTTCTAAGGACGAACTTAGACAAACCTTAGAATGAGACTAACGAGATTAACTTGGGACGAACAAAGACAAACTTAAGTCTTATTCTAAGGTTTGTCTAAGTTCGTCCCAAGTTAGTCTATTCCTATGGACGAACTTAGACAAACCTAAGAATGAGACAAACGAGACTAACTTGGGACGAACAAAGACAAATTTAAGTCTCATTCTAAGGTTTGTCTATGTTCGTCCCAAGTTAGTCTCTTTCTAAGGACGAACTTAGACAAACCTTAGAATGAGACTAATGAGACTAACTTCGGACGAATAAAGACAAACGTTAGTCTCATTCTAAGGTTTGTCTTAGTTTGCCCCAAGTTAGTCTCTTTCTAAGGACGAACTTAGACAAACTTTAGAATGAGACTAACGAGACTAACTTGGGACGAACAAAGACAAACTTAAGTCTCATTCTAAGGTTTGTCTAAGTTCGTCCCAAGTTAGTCTCTTTCTAAGGACCAACTTAGACAAACCTTAGAATGAGACTAACGAGACCAACTTGGGACGAACAAAGACAAACTTAAGTCTCATTCTAAGGTTTGTCTTTGTTCGTCCCAAGTTAGTCTCTTTCTAAGGACGAACTTTGACAAACCTTAGAATGAGACTAACGAGACTAACTTGGGACGAACAAAGAGAAATGTTAGTCTCATTCTAAGGTTTGTCTAAGTTCGTCCCAAGTTAGTCTCTTTCTAAGGACGAACTTAGACAAACCTTAGAATGAGACTAACGAGACTAACTTGGGACGAACAAAGAAAAACTTAAGTCTCATTCTCAGGTTTGTCTAAGTTCGTCCTAAGTTAGTCTATTCCTATGGACGAACTTAGACAAACCTAAGAATGAGACAAACGAGACTAACTTGGGACGAACAAAGACAAACTTAAGTCTCATTCTAAGGTTTGTCTATGTTCGTCCCAAGTTAGTCTCTTTCTAAGGACGAACTTAGACAAACCTTAGAATGAGACTACTGAGACTAACTTCGGACGAATAAAGACAAACGTTAGTCTCATTCTAAGGTTTGTCTTAGTTTGCCCCAAGTTAGTCTCTTTTTAAGGACGAACTTAGACAAACCTTAGAATGAGACTAACGAGACTAACTTGGGACGAACAAAGACAAACTTAAGTCTCATTCTAAGGTTTGTCTAAGTTCGTCCCAAGTTAGTCTCTTTCTAAGGACCAACTTAGACAAACCTTAGAATGAGACTAACGAGACCAACTTGGGACGAACAAAGACAAACTTAAGTCTCATTCTAAGGTTTGTCTTTGTTCGTCCCAAGTTAGTCTCTTTCTAAGGACGAACTTTGACAAACCTTAGAATGAGACTAACGAGTCTAACTTGGGACGAACAAAGACAAATGTTAGTCTCATTCTAAGGTTTGTCTAAGTTCGTCCCAAGTTAGTCTCTTTCTAAGGACGAACTTAGACAAACCTTAGAATGAGACTAACGAGACTAACTTGGGACGAACAAAGACAAACTTAAGTCTCATTCTAAGGTTTGTCTAAGTTCGTCCCAAGTTAGTCTCTTTCTAAGGACGAACTTAGACAAACCTTAGAATGAGACTAACGAGACAAAGTTGGGACAAACAAAGACAAACTTAAGTCTCATTCTAAGGTTTGTCTAAGTTCGTCCCAAGTTAGTCTCTTTCTAAGGACAAACTTAGACAAACCTTAGAATGAGACTAACGAGACTAACTTGGGACGAACAAAGACAAACATTAGTCTCATTCTAAGGTTTGTCATAGTTCGTCCCAAGTTAGTCACTTTCTAAGGACGAACTTAGACAAACCTTAGAATGAGACTAACGAGACTAACTTGGGACGAACAAAGACAAACTTAAGTCTCATTCTAAGGTTTGTCTAAGTTCGTCCCAAGTAAGTCTCTTTCTAAGGACGAACTTAGACAAACCTTAGAATGAGACTAACGAGACTAAACTTGGGACGAACAAAGACAAACTTAAGTCTCATTCTAAGGTTAGTCTAAGTTCGTCCCAAGTTAGTCTCTTTCTAAGGACGAACTTAGACAAGCCTTAGAATGAGACAAACGAGACTGACTTGGGACGAACAAAGACAAACGTTAGTCTCATTCTAAGGTTTGTCTAAGTTCGTCCCAAGTTAGTCTCTTTTTAAGGAGGAACTTAGACAAACCATAGAATGAGACTAACGAGACTAACTTGGGACGAATAAAGACAAACGTTAGTCTCATTCGAAGGTTTGTCTTAGTTTATCCCAAGTTAGTCTCTTTCTAAGGACGAACTTAGACAAACCTTAGAATGAGACTAACGAGACTAACTTGGGACGAACAAAGACAAACTTAAGTCTCATTCTAAGGTTAGTCTAAGTTCGTCCCAAGTTAGTCTCTTTCTAAGGACGAACTTAGACAAACCTTAGAATGAGACAAACGAGACTAACTTGGGACGAACAAAGACAAACGTTAGTCTCATTCTAAGGTTTGTCTAAGTTCGTCCCAAGTTAGTCTCTTTTTAAGGACGAACTTAGACAAACCTTAGAATGAGACTAACGAGACTAACTTGGGACGAATAAAGACAAACGTTAGTCTCATTCTAAGGTTTGTCTTAGTTTATCCGAAGTTAGTCTCTTTCTAAGAACGAACTTAGAGAAACCATAGAATGAGACTAACGAGACTAACTTGGGACGAACAAAGACAAACTTAAGCCTCATTCTAAGGTTGGTCTAAGTTCGTCCCAAGTTAGTCTCTTTCTAAGGACGAACTTAGACAAACCTTAGAATGAGACTAATGAGACCAACTTGGGACGAACAAAGACAAACTTAAGTCTCATTCTAAGGTTTGTCTTTGTTCGTCCCAAGTTAGTCTCTTTCTAAGGACGAACTTAGACAAACCTTAGAATGAGACTAACGAGATTAACTTGGGACGAACAAAGAGAAATGTTAGTCTCATTCTTAGGTTTGTTTAAGTTCGTCCCAAGTTAGTCTCTTTCTAAGGACGAACTTAGACAAACCTTAGAATGAGACTAACGAGACTAACTTGGAACGAACAAAGACAAACTTAAGTCTCATTCTAAGGTTTGTCTAAGTTCGTCCCAAGTTAGTCTCTTTCTAAGGACAAACTTAGACAAACCTTAGAATGAGACTAACGAGACTAACTTGGGACAAACAAAGACAAACTTAAGTCTCATTCTAAGGTTTGTCTAAGTTCCTCCCAAGTTAGTCTCTTTCTAATGAGGAATTTAGACAAACCTTAGAATGAGACTAACGAGACTAACTTCGGACGAACAAAGACAAACGTTAGTCTCGTTCTAAGGTTTGTCTTAGTTCGTCCCAAGTTAGTCTCTTTCTAAGGACGAACTTAGACAAACCTTAGAATGAGACTAACGAGTCTAACTTGGGACGAACAATGACAAATGTTAGTCTCATTCTAAGGTTTGTCTAAGTTCGTCCCAAGTTAGTCTCTTTCTAAGGACGAACTTAGACAAACCTTAGAATGAGACTAACGAGACTAACTTGGGACGAACAAAGACAAACTTAAGTCTCATTCTAAGGTTTGTCTAAGTTCGTCCCAAGTTAGTCTATTCCTATGGACGAACTTAGACAAACCTTAGAATGAGACAAACGAAACTAACTTGGGACGAACAAAGACAAACTTAAGTCTCATTCTAAGGTTTGTCTATGTTCGTCCCAAGTTAGTCTCTTTCTATGGACGAACTTAGACAAACCTTAGAATGAGGCTAATGAGACTAACTTGGGACGAATAAAGACAAACGTTAGTCTCATTCTAAGGTTTGTCTTAGTTTGTCACAAGTTAGTCTCTTTCTAAGGACGAACTTAGACAAACCTTAGAATGAGACTAACGAGACTAACTTGGGACGAACAAAGACAAACTTAAGTCTCATTCTAAGGTTTGTCTAAGTTCGTCCCAAGTTAGTCTCTTTCTAAGGATTAACTTAGACAAACCTTAGAATGAGACTAACGAGACCAACTTGGGGCGAACAAAGACAAACTTAAGTCTCATTCTAAGGTTTGTCTTTGTTCGTCCCAAGTTAGTCTCTTTCTAAGGACGAACTTTGACAAACCTTAGAATGAGACTAACGAGACTAACTTGGGACGAACAAAGAGAAATGTTAGTCTCATTCTAAGGTTTGTCTAAGTTCGTCCCAAGTTAGTCTCTTTCTAAGGACGAACTTAGACAAACCTTAGAATGAGACTAACGAGACTAACTTGGGACGAACAAAGACAAACTTAAGTCTCATTCTCAGGTTTGTCTAAGTTCGTCCTAAGTTAGTCTCTTTCTAAGGACGAACTTAGACAAACCTTAGAATGAGACTAACGAGACTAACTTGGGACGAACAAAGACAAACTTAAGTCTCATTCTAAGGTTTGTCTAAGTTCGTCCCAAGATAGTCTATTCCTATGGACGAACTTAGACAAACCTAAGAATGAGACAAACGAGACTAACTTGGGACGAACAAAGACAAATTTAAGTCTCATTCTAAGGTTTGTCTATGTTCGTCCCAAGTTAGTCTCTTTCTAAGGACGAACTTAGACAAACCTTAGAATGAGACTACTGAGACTAACTTCGGACGAATAAAGACAAACGTTAGTCTCATTCTAAGGTTTGTCTTAGTTTGCCCCAAGTTAGTCTCTTTTTAAGGACGAACTTAGACAAACCTTAGAATGAGACTAACGAGACTAACTTGGGACGAACAAAGACAAACTTAAGTCTCATTCTAAGGTTTGTCTAAGTTCGTCCCAAGTTAGTCTCTTTCTAAGGACCAACTTAGACAAACCTTAGAATGAGACTAACGAGACCAACTTGGGACGAACAAAGACAAACTTAAGTCTCATTCTAAGGTTTGTCTTTGTTCGTCCCAAGTTAGTCTCTTTCTAAGGACGAACTTTGACAAACCTTAGAATGAGACTAACGAGACTAACTTGGGACGAACAAAGAGAAATGTTAGTCTCATTCTAAGGTTTGTCTAAGTTCGTCCCAAGTTAGTCTCTTTCTAAGGACGAACTTAGACAAACCTTAGAATGAGACTAACGAGACTAACTTGGGACGAACAAAGACAAACTTAAGTCTCATTCTCAGGTTTGTCTAAGTTCGTCCTAAGTTAGTCTCTTTCTAAAGACGAACTTAGACAAACCTTAGAATGAGACTAACGAGACTAACTTGGGACGAACAAAGACAAACTTAAGTCTCATTCTAAGGTTTGTCTAAGTTCGTCCCAAGTTAGTCTATTCCTATGGACGAACTTAGACAAACCTAAGAATGAGACAAACGAGACTAACTTGGGACGAACAAAGACAAACTTAAGTCTCATTCTAAGGTTTGTCTTTGTTCGTCCCAAGTTAGTCTCTTTCTAAGGACGAACTTAGACAAACCTTAGAATGAGACTAACGAGACTAACTTGGGACAAACAAAGACAAACTTATGTCTCATTCTAAGGTTTGTCTAAGTTCCTCCCAAGTTAGTCTCTTTATAATGAGGAACTTAGACAAACCTTAGAATGAGACTAACGAGACTAACTTTTGACGAACAAAGACAAACGTTAGTCTCGTTCTAAGGTTTGTCTTAGTTCGTCCCAAGTTAGTCTCTTTCTAAGGACGAACTTAGACAAACCTTAGAATGAGACTAACGAGTCTAACTTGGGACGAACAAAGACAAATGTTAGTCTCATTCTAAGGTTTGTCTAAGTTCGTCCCAAGTTAGTCTCTTTCTAAGGACGAACTTAGACAAACCTTAGAATGAGACTAACGAGACTAACTTGGGACGAACAAAGACAAACTTAAGTCTCATTCTAAGATTTGTCTAAGTTCGTCCCAAGTTAGTCTCTTTCTAAGGACGAACTTAGACAAACCTTAGAATGAGACTAACGAGACAAAGTTGGGACAAACAAAGACAAACTTAAGTCTCATTCTAAGGTTTGTCTAAGTTCGTCCCAAGTTAGTCTCTTTCTAAGGACGAACTTAGACAAACCTTAGAATGTGACTAACGAGACTAACTTGGGACGAACAAAGACAAACGTTAGTCTCATTCTAAGGTTTGTCTAAGTTCGTCCCAAGTTAGTCTCTTTCTAAGGACGAACTTAGACAAACCTTAGAATGAGACTAACGAGACTAACTTGGGACGAATAAAGACAAACGTTAGTCTCATTCTAAGGTTTGTCTTAGTTTGTCCCAAGTTATTCTCTTTCTAAGGACGAACTTAGACAAACCTTAGAATGAGACTAACGAGACTAACTTGGGACGAACAAAGACAAACTTAAGTCTCATTCAAAGGTTTGTCTAAGTTCGTCCCAAGTTAGTCTCTTTCTAAGGACGAACTTAGACAAACCTTAGAATGAGACTAACGAGACAAAGTTGGGACAAACAAAGACAAACTTAAGTCTCATTCTAAGGTTTGTCTAAGTTCGTCCCAAGTTAGTCTCTTTCTAAGGACGAACTTAGACAAACCTTAGAATGAGACTAACGAGACAAAGTTGGGACAAACAAAGACAAACTTAAGTCTCGTTCAAAGGTTTGTCTAAGTTCGTCCCAAGTTAGTCTCTTTCTAAGGACGAACTTAGACAAACCTTAGAATGAGACTAACGAGACAAAGTTGGGACAAACAAAGACAAACTTAAGTCTCATTCTAAGGTTTGTCTAAGTTCGTCCCAAGTTAGTCTCTTTCTAAGGACGAACTTAGACAAATCTTAGAATGAGACTAACGAGACTAACTTGGGACGAACAAAGACAAACTTAAGTCTCGTTCTAAGGTTTGTCTAAGTTCGTCCCAAGTTAGTCTCTTTCTAAGGATTAACTTAGACAAACCTTAGAATGAGACTAACGAGACCAACTTGGGACGAACAAAGACAAACTTAAGTCTCATTCTAAGGTTTGTCTTTGTTCGTCCCAAGTTAGTCTCTTTCTAAGGACGAACTTTGACAAACCTTAGAATGAGACTAACGAGACTAACTTGGGACGAACAAAGAGAAATGTTAGTCTCATTCTAAGGTTTGTCTAAGTTCGTCCCAAGTTAGTCTCTTTCTAAGGACGAACTTAGACAAACCTTAGAATGAGACTAACGAGACTAACTTGGGACGAACAAAGACAAACTTAAGTCTCATTCTCAGGTTTGTCTAAGTTCGTCCTAAGTTAGTCTCTTTCTAAGGACGAACTTAGACAAACCTTAGAATGAGACTAACGAGACTAACTTGGGACGAACAAAGACAAACTTAAGTCTCATTCTAAGGTTTGTCTAAGTTCGTCCCAAGTTAGCCTATTCCTATGGACGAACTTAGACAAACCTAAGAATGAGACAAACGAGACTAACTTGGGACGAACAAAGACAAATTTAAGTCTCATTCTAAGGTTTGTCTATGTTCGTCCCAAGTTAGTCTCTTTCTAAGGACGAACTTAGACAAACCTTAGAATGAGACTAATGAGACTAACTTCGGACGAATAAAGACAAACGTTAGTCTCATTCTAAGGTTTGTCTTAGTTTGCCCCAAGTTAGTCTCTTTCTAAGGACGAACTTAGACAAACCTTAGAATGAGACTAACGAGACTAACTTGGGACGAACAAAGACAAACTTAAGTCTCATTCTAAGGTTTGTCTAAGTTCGTCCCAAGTTAGTCTCTTTCTAAGGACCAACTTAGACAAACCTTAGAATGAGACTAACGAGACCAACTTGGGACGAACAAAGACAAACTTAAGTCTCATTCTAAGGTTTGTCTTTGTTCGTCCCAAGTTAGTCTCTTTCTAAGGACGAACTTTGACAAACCTTAGAATGAGACTAACGAGACTAACTTGGGACGAACAAAGAGAAATGTTAGTCTCATTCTAAGGTTTGTCTAAGTTCGTCCCAAGTTAGTCTCTTTCTAAGGACGAACTTAGACAAACCTTAGAATGAGACTAACGAGACTAACTTGGGACGAACAAAGACAAACTTAAGTCTCATTCTCAGGTTTGTCTAAGTTCGTCCTAAGTTAGTCTCTTTCTAAGGACGAACTTAGACAAACCTTAGAATGAGACTAACGAGACTAACTTGGGACGAACAAAGACAAACTTAAGTCTCATTCTAAGGTTTGTCTAAGTTCGTCCCAAGTTAGTCTATTCCTATGGACGAACTTAGACAAACCTAAGAATGAGACAAACGAGACTAACTTGGGACGAACAAAGACAAACTTAAGTCTCATTCTAAGGTTTGTCTTTGTTCGTCCCAAGTTAGTCTCTTTCTAAGGACGAACTTAGACAAACCTTAGAATGAGACTAACGAGACTAACTTGGGACAAACAAAGACAAACTTATGTCTCATTCTAAGGTTTGTCTAAGTTCCTCCCAAGTTAGTCTCTTTATAATGAGGAACTTAGACAAACCTTAGAATGAGACTAACGAGACTAACTTTTGACGAACAAAGACAAACGTTAGTCTCGTTCTAAGGTTTGTCTTAGTTCGTCCCAAGTTAGTCTCTTTCTAAGGACGAACTTAGACAAACCTTAGAATGAGACTAACGAGTCTAACTTGGGACGAACAAAGACAAATGTTAGTCTCATTCTAAGGTTTGTCTAAGTTCGTCCCAAGTTAGTCTATTTCTAAGGACGAACTTAGACAAACCTTAGAATGAGACTAACGAGACTAACTTGGGACGAACAAAGACAAACTTAAGTCTCATTCTAAGATTTGTCTAAGTTCGTCCCAAGTTAGTCTCTTTCTAAGGACGAACTTAGACAAACCTTAGAATGAGACTAACGAGACAAAGTTGGGACAAACAAAGACAAACTTAAGTCTCATTCTAAGGTTTGTCTAAGTTCGTCCCAAGTTAGTCTCTTTCTAAGGACGAACTTAGACAAACCTTAGAATGTGACTAACGAGACTAACTTGGGACGAACAAAGACAAACGTTAGTCTCATTCTAAGGTTTGTCTAAGTTCGTCCCAAGTTAGTCTCTTTCTAAGGACGAACTTAGACAAACCTTAGAATGAGACTAACGAGACTAACTTGGGACGAATAAAGACAAACGTTAGTCTCATTCTAAGGTTTGTCTTAGTTTGTCCCAAGTTATTCTCTTTCTAAGGACGAACTTAGACAAACCTTAGAATGAGACTAACGAGACTAACTTGGGACGAACAAAGACAAACTTAAGTCTCATTCAAAGGTTTGTCTAAGTTCGTCCCAAGTTAGTCTCTTTCTAAGGACAAACTTAGACAAACCTTAGAATGAGACTAACGAGACAAAGTTGGGACAAACAAAGACAAACTTAAGTCTCATTCTAAGGTTTGTCTAAGTTCGTCCCAAGTTAGTCTCTTTCTAAGGACGAACTTAGACAAACCTTAGAATGAGACTAACGAGACAAAGTTGGGACAAACAAAGACAAACTTAAGTCTCGTTCAAAGGTTTGTCTAAGTTCGTCCCAAGTTAGTCTCTTTCTAAGGACGAACTTAGACAAACCTTAGAATG
The DNA here is from genome assembly GCA_033675215.1 of Rhodiola kirilowii. Taxonomy (NCBI): domain Eukaryota; kingdom Viridiplantae; phylum Streptophyta; class Magnoliopsida; order Saxifragales; family Crassulaceae; genus Rhodiola; species Rhodiola kirilowii. The sequence continues at coordinate 761,618 of JAUCNB010000016.1, forward strand.
AGACTAACGAGACAAAGTTGGGACAAACAAAGACAAACTTAAGTCTCATTCTAAGGTTTGTCTAAGTTCGTCCCAAGTTAGTCTCTTTCTAAGGACGAACTTAGACAAATCTTAGAATGAGACTAACGAGACTAACTTGGGACGAACAAAGACAAACTTAAGTCTCGTTCTAAGGTTTGTCTAAGTTCGTCCCAAGTTAGTCTCTTTCTAATAAGGAACTTAGACAAACCCTAGAATGAGACTAACGAGACTAACTTTGGACGAACAAAGACAAACGTTAGTCTCATTTTAAGGTTTGTCTTAGTTCGTCCCAAGTTAGTCTCTTTCTAAGGACGAAGTTAGACAAACCTTAGAATGAGACTAAAGAGACTAACTTGGGACGAACAAAGACAAACATTAGTCTCATTCTAAGGTTTGTCTTAGTTCGTCCCAAGTTAGTCACTTTCTAAGGACGAACTTAGACAAACCTTAGAATGAGACTAAGGAGACTAACTTGGGACGAACAAAGACAAACTTAAGTCTCATTCTAAGGTTTGTCTAAGTTCGTCCCAAGTTAGTCTCTTTCTAAGGACGAACTTAGACAAACCTTAGAATGAGACTAACGAGACAAAGTTGGGACAAACAAAGACAAACTTAAGTCTCATTCTAAGGTTTGTCTAAGTTAATCCCAAGTTAGTCTCTTTCTAAGGACGAACTTAGACAAACCATAGAATGAGACTAATGAGACTAACTTGGGACGAATAAAGACAAATGTTAGTCTCATTCTAAGGTTTGTCTTAGTTTGTCCCAAGTTAGTCTCTTTCTAAGGACGAACTTAGACAAACCTTAGAATGAGACTAAAGAGACTAACTTGGGACGAACAAAGACAAACTTAAGTCTCATTCTAAGGTTTGTCTAAGTTCGTCCCAAGTTAGTCTCTTTCTAAGGACCAACTTAGACAAACCTTAGAATGAGACTAACGAGACCAACTTGGGACGAACAAAGACAAACTTAAGTCTCATTCTAAGGTTTGTCTTTGTTCGTCCCAAGTTAGTCTCTTTCTAAGGACGAACTTTGACAAACCTTAGAATGAGACTAACGAGACTAACTTGGGACGAACAAAGAGAAATGTTAGTCTCAATCTAAGGTTTGTCTAAGTTCGTCCCAAGTTAGTCTATTTCTAAGGACGAACTTAGACAAACCTTAGAATGAGACTAACGAGACTAACTTGGGACGAACAAAGACAAACTTAAGTCTCATTCTCAGGTTTGTCTAAGTTCGTCCCAAGTTAGTCTCTTTCTAATGACGAACTTAGACAAACCTTAGAATGAGACTAACGAGACTAACTTGGGACGAACAATGACAAACTTAAGTCTCATTCTAAGGTTTGTCTAAGTTCGTCCCAAGTTTGTCTATTCCTATGGACGAACTTAGACAAACCTAAGAATGAGACAAACGAGACTAACTTGGGACGAACAAAGACAAACTTAAGTCTCATTCTAAGGTTTGTCTTTGTTCGTCCCAAGTTAGTCTCTTTCTAAGGACGAACTTAGACAAACCTTAGAATGAGACTAACGAGACTAACATGGGACAAACAAAGACAAACTTAAGTCTCATTCTAAGGTTTGTCTAAGTTCCTCCCAAGTTAGTCTCTTTCTAATGAGGAACTTAGACAAACCTTAGAATGAGACTAACGAGACTAACTTTGGACGAACAAAGACAAACGTTAGTCTCGTTCTAAGGTTTGTCTTAGTTCGTCCCAAGTTAGTCTCTTTCTAAGGACGAACTTAGACAAACCTTAGAATGAGACTAACGAGTCTAACTTGGGACGAACAAAGACAAATGTTAGTCTCATTCTAAGGTTTGTCTAAGTTCGTCCCAAGTTAGTCTCTTTCTAAGGACGAACTTAGACTAACCTTAGAATGAGACTAACGAGACTAACTTGGGACGAACAAAGACAAACTTAAGTCTCATTCTAAGGTTTGTCTAAGTTCGTCCCAAGTTAGTCTCTTTCTAAGGACGAACTTAGACAAACCTTAGAATGAGACTAACGAGACAATGTTGGGACAAACAAAGACAAACTTAAGTCTCATTCTAAGGTTTGTCTAAGTTCGTCCCAAGTTAGTCTCTTTCTAAGGACCAACTTAGACAAACCTTAGAATGAGACTAACGAGACTAACTTGGGACGAACAAAGACAAACTTAAGTCTCATTCTAAGGTTGTCTAAGTTCGTCCCAAGTTAGTCACTTTCTAAGGACGAACTTAGACAAACCTTAGAATGAGACTAACGAGACTAACTTGGGACGAACAAAGACAAACTTAAGTCTCATTCTAAGGTTTGTCTAAGTTCGTCCCAAGTAAGTCTCTTTCTAAGGACGAACTTAGACAAACCTTAGAATGAGACTAACGAGACTAAACTTGGGACGAACAAAGACAAACTTAAGTCTCATTCTAAGGTTAGTCTAAGTTCGTCCCAAGTTAGTCTCTTTCTAAGGAAGAACTTAGACAAGCCTTAGAATGAGACAAACGAGACTGACTTGGGACGAACAAAGACAAACGTTAGTCTCATTCTAAGGTTTGTCTAAGTTCGTCCCAAGTTAGTCTCTTTTTAAGGACGAACTTAGACAAACCTTAGAATGAGACTAACGAGACTAACTTGGGACGAATAAAGACAAACGTTAGTCTCATTCGAAGGTTTGTCTTAGTTTATCCCAAGTTAGTCTCTTTCTAAGGACGAACTTAGACAAACCTTAGAATGAGACTAACGAGACTAACTTGGGACGAACAAAGACAAACTTAAGTCTCATTCTAAGGTTAGTCTAAGTTCGTCCCAAGTTAGTCTCTTTCTAAGGACGAACTTAGACAAACCTTAGAATGAGACAAACGAGACTAACTTGGGACGAACAAAGACAAACGTTAGTCTCATTCTAAGGTTTGTCTAAGTTCGTCCCAAGTTAGTCTCTTTTTAAGGACGAACTTAGACAAACCTTAGAATGAGACTAACGAGACTAACTTGGGACGAATAAAGACAAACGTTAGTCTCATTCTAAGGTTTGTCTTAGTTTATCCGAAGTTAGTCTCTTTCTAAGAACGAACTTAGAGAAACCTTAGAATGAGACTAACGAGACTAACTTGGGACGAACAAAGACAAACTTAAGCCTCATTCTAAGGTTGGTCTAAGTTCGTCCCAAGTTAGTCTCTTTCTAAGGACGAACTTAGACAAACCTTAGAATGAGACTAATGAGACCAACTTGGGACGAACAAAGACAAACTTAAGTCTCATTCTAAGGTTTGTCTTTGTTCGTCCCAAGTTAGTCTCTTTCTAAGGACGAACTTAGACAAACCTTAGAATGAGACTAACGAGATTAACTTGGGACGAACAAAGAGAAATGTTAGTCTCATTCTTAGGTTTGTTTAAGTTCGTCCCAAGTTAGTCTCTTTCTAAGGACGAACTTAGACAAACCTTAGAATGAGACTAACGAGACTAACTTGGAACGAACAAAGACAAACTTAAGTCTCATTCTAAGGTTTGTCTAAGTTCGTCCCAAGTTAGTCTCTTTCTAAGGACAAACTTAGACAAACCTTAGAATGAGACTAACGAGACTAACTTGGGACAAACAAAGACAAACTTAAGTCTCATTCTAAGGTTTGTCTAAGTTCCTCCCAAGTTAGTCTCTTTCTAATGAGGTACTTAGACAAACCTTAGAATGAGACTAACGAGACTAACTTCGGACGAACAAAGACAAACGTTAGTCTCGTTCTAAGGTTTGTCTTAGTTCGTCCCAAGTTAGTCTCTTTCTAAGGACGAACTTAGACAAACCTTAGAATGAGACTAACGAGTCTAACTTGGGACGAACAATGACAAATGTTAGTCTCATTCTAAGGTTTGTCTAAGTTCGTCCCAAGTTAGTCTCTTTCTAAGGACGAACTTAGACAAACCTTAGAATGAGACTAACGAGACTAACTTGGGACGAACAAAGACAAACTTAAGTCTCATTCTAAGGTTTGTCGAAGTTCGTCCCAAGTTAGTCTATTCCTATGGACGAACTTAGACAAACCTTAGAATGAGACAAACGAAACTAACTTGGGACGAACAAAGACAAACTTAAGTCTCATTCTAAGGTTTGTCTATGTTCGTCCCAAGTTAGTCTCTTTCTAAGGACGAACTTAGACAAACCTTAGAATGAGGCTAATGAGACTAACTTGGGACGAATAAAGACAAACGTTAGTCTCATTCTAAGGTTTGTCTTAGTTTGTCACAAGTTAGTCTCTTTCTAAGGACGAACTTAGACAAACCTTAGAATGAGACTAACGAGACTAACTTGGGACGAACAAAGACAAACTTAAGTCTCATTCTAAGGTTTGTCTAAGTTCGTCCCAAGTTAGTCTCTTTCTAAGGATTAACTTAGACAAACCTTAGAATGAGACTAACGAGACCAACTTGGGACGAACAAAGACAAACTTAAGTCTCATTCTAAGGTTTGTCTTTGTTCGTCCCAAGTTAGTCTCTTTCTAAGGACGAACTTTGACAAACCTTAGAATGAGACTAACGAGACTAACTTGGGACGAACAAAGAGAAATGTTAGTCTCATTCTAAGGTTTGTCTAAGTTCGTCCCAAGTTAGTCTCTTTCTAAGGACGAACTTAGACAAACCTTAGAATGAGACTAACGAGACTAACTTGGGACGAACAAAGACAAACTTAAGTCTCATTCTCAGGTTTGTCTAAGTTCGTCCTAAGTTAGTCTCTTTCTAAGGACGAACTTAGACAAACCTTAGAATGAGACTAACGAGACTAACTTGGGACGAACAAAGACAAACTTAAGTCTCATTCTAAGGTTTGTCTAAGTTCGTCCCAAGTTAGTCTATTCCTATGGACGAACTTAGACAAACCTAAGAATGAGACAAACGAGACTAACTTGGGACGAACAAAGACAAACTTAAGTCTCATTCTAAGGTTTGTCTTTGTTCGTCCCAAGTTAGTCTCTTTCTAAGGACAAACTTAGACAAACCTTAGAATGAGACTAACGAGACTAACTTGGGACAAACAAAGACAAACTTATGTCTCATTCTAAGGTTTGTCTAAGTTCCTCCCAAGTTAGTCTCTTTATAATGAGGAACTTAGACAAACCTTAGAATGAGACTAACGAGACTAACTTTTGACGAACAAAGACAAACGTTAGTCTCGTTCTAAGGTTTGTCTTAGTTCGTCCCAAGTTAGTCTCTTTCTAAGGACGAACTTAGACAAACCTTAGAATGAGACTAACGAGTCTAACTTGGGACGAACAAAGACAAATGTTAGTCTCATTCTAAGGTTTGTCTAAGTTCGTCCCAAGTTTGTCTCTTTCTAAGGACGAACTTAGACAAACCTTAGAATGAGACTAACGAGACTAACTTGGGACGAACAAAGACAAACTTAAGTCTCATTCTAAGATTTGTCTAAGTTCGTCCCAAGTTAGTCTCTTTCTAAGGACGAACTTAGACAAACCTTAGAATGAGACTAACGAGACAAAGTTGGGACAAACAAAGACAAACTTAAGTCTCATTCTAAGGTTTGTCTAAGTTCGTCCCAAGTTAGTCTCTTTCTAAGGACGAACTTAGACAAACCTTAGAATGTGACTAACGAGACTAACTTGGGACGAACAAAGACAAACGTTAGTCTCATTCTAAGGTTTGTCTAAGTTCGTCCCAAGTTAGTCTCTTTCTAAGGACGAACTTAGACAAACCTTAGAATGAGACTAACGAGACTAACTTGGGACGAATAAGGACAAACGTTAGTCTCATTCTAAGGTTTGTCTTAGTTTGTCCCAAGTTATTCTCTTTGTAAGGACGAACTTAGACAAACCTTAGAATGAGACTAACTAGACTAACTTGGGACGAACAAAGACAAACTTAAGTCTCATTCAAAGGTTTGTCTAAGTTCGTCCCAAGTTAGTCTCTTTCTAAGGACGAACTTAGACAAACCTTAGAATGAGACTACCGAGACAAAGTTGGGACAAACAAAGACAAACTTAAGTCTCATTCTAAGGTTTGTCTAAGTTCGTCCCAAGTTAGTCTCTTTCTAAGGACGAACTTAGACAAACCTTAGAATGAGACTAACGAGACAAAGTTGGGACAAACAAAGACAAACTTAAGTCTCGTTCAAAGGTTTGTCTAAGTTCGTCCCAAGTTAGTCTCTTTCTAAGGACGAACTTAGACAAACCTTAGAATGAGACTAACGAGACAAAGTTGGGACAAACAAAGACAAACTTAAGTCTCATTCTAAGGTTTGTCTAAGTTCGTCCCAAGTTAGTCTCTTTCTAAGGACGAACTTAGACAAATCTTAGAATGAGACTAACGAGACTAACTTGGGACGAACAAAGACAAACTTAAGTCTCGTTCTAAGGTTTGTCTAAGTTCGTCCCAAGTTAGTCTCTTTCTAATAAGGAACTTAGACAAACCCTAGAATGAGACTAACGAGACTAACTTTGGACGAACAAAGACAAACGTTAGTCTCATTTTAAGGTTTGTCTTAGTTCGTCCCAAGTTAGTCTCTTTCTAAGGACGAAGTTAGACAAACCTTAGAATGAGACTAAAGAGACTAACTTGGGACGAACAAAGACAAACATTAGTCTCATTCTAAGGTTTGTCTTAGTTCGTCCCAAGTTAGTCACTTTCTAAGGACGAACTTAGACAAACCTTAGAATGAGACTAACGAGACTAACTTGGGACGAACAAAGACAAACTTAAGTCTCATTCTAAGGTTTGTCTAAGTTCGTCCCAAGTTAGTCTCTTTCTAAGGACGAACTTAGACAAACCTTAGAATGAGACTAACGAGACAAAGTTGGGACAAACAAAGACAAACTTAAGTCTCATTCTAAGGTTTGTCTAAGTTCATCCCAAGTTAGTCTCTTTCTAAGGACGAACTTAGACAAACCTTAGAATGAGACTAATGAGACTAACTTGGGACGAATAAAGACAAATGTTAGTCTCATTCTAAGGTTTGTCTTAGTTTGTCCCAAGTTAGTCTCTTTCTAAGGACGAACTTAGACAAACCTTAGAATGAGACTAACGAGACTAACTTGGGACGAACAAAGACAAACTTAAGTCTCATTCTAAGGTTTGTCTAAGTTCGTCCCAAGTTAGTCTCTTTCTAAGGACCAACTTAGACAAACCTTAGAATGAGACTAACGAGACCAACTTGGGACGAACAAAGACAAACTTAAGTCTCATTCTAAGGTTTGTCTTTGTTCGTCCCAAGTTAGTCTCTTTCTAAGGACGAACTTTGACAAACCTTAGAATGAGACTAACGAGACTAACTTGGGACGAACAAAGAGAGATGTTAGTCTCATTCTAAGGTTTGTCTAAGTTCGTCCCAAGTTAGTCTCTTTCTAAGGACGAACTTAGACAAACCTTAGAATGAGACTAACGAGACTAACTTGGGACGAACAAAGACAAACTTAAGTCTCATTCTCAGGTTTGTCTAAGTTCGTCCCAAGTTAGTCTCTTTCTAAGGACGAACTTAGACAAACCTTAGAATGAGACTAACGAGACTAACTTGGGACGAACAATGACAAACTTAAGTCTCATTCTAAGGTTTGTCTAAGTTCGTCCCAAGTTAGTCTATTCCTATGGACGAACTTAGACAAACCTAAGAATGAGACAAACGAGACTAACTTGGGACGAACAAAGACAAACTTAAGTCTCATTCTAAGGTTTGTCTTTGTTCGTCCCAAGTTAGTCTCTTTCTAAGGACGAACTTAGACAAACCTTAGAATGAGACTAACGAGACTAACTTGGGACAAACAAAGACAAACTTAAGTCTCATTCTAAGGTTTGTCTAAGTTCCTCCCAAGTTAGTCTCTTTCTAATGAGGAACTTAGACAAACCTTAGAATGAGACTAACGAGACTAACTTTGGACGAACAAAGACAAACGTTAGTCTCGTTCTAAGGTTTGTCTTAGTTCGTCCCAAGTTAGTCTCTTTCTAAGGACGAACTTAGACAAACCTTAGAATGAGACTAACGAGTCTAACTTGGGACGAACAAAGACAAATGTTAGTCTCATTCTAAGGTTTGTCTAAGTTCGTCCCAAGTTAGTCTCTTTCTAAGGACGAACTTAGACAAACCTTAGAATGAGACTAACGAGACTAACTTGGGACGAACAAAGACAAACTTAAGTCTCATTCTAAGGTTTGTCTAAGTTCGTCCCAAGTTAGTCTCTTTCTAAGGACGAACTTAGACAAACCTTAGAATGAGACTAACGAGACTAACTTGGGACGAATAAAGACAAACGTTAGTCTCATTCTAAGGTTTGTCTTAGTTTGTCCCAAGTTATTCTCTTTCTAAGGACGAACTTAGACAAACCTTAGAATGAGACTAACGAGACTAACTTGGGACGAACAAAGACAAACTTAAGTCTCATTCAAAGGTTTGTCTAAGTTCGTCCTAAGTTAGTCTCTTTCTAAGGACGAACTTAGACAAACCTTAGAATGAGACTAACGAGACAAAGTTGGGACAAACAAAGACAAACTTAAGTCTCATTCTAAGGTTTGTCTAAGTTCGTCCCAAGTTAGTCTCTTTCTAAGGACGAACTTAGACAAACCTTAGAATGAGACTAACGAGACAAAGTTGGGACAAACAAAGACAAACTTAAGTCTCGTTCTAAGGTTTGTCTAAGTTCGTCCCAAGTTAGTCTCTTTCTAAGGACGAACTTAGACAAACCTTAGAATGAGACTAACGAGACAAAGTTGGGACAAACAAAGACAAACTTAAGTCTCATTCTAAGGTTTGTCTAAGTTCGTCCCAAGTTAGTCTCTTTCTAAGGACGAACTTAGACAAATCTTAGAATGAGACTAACGAGACTAACTTGGGACGAACAAAGACAAACTTAAGTCTCGTTCTAAGGTTTGTCTAAGTTCGTCCCAAGTTAGTCTCTTTCTAATAAGGAACTTAGACAAACCCTAGAATGAGACTAACGAGACTAACTTTGGACGAACAAAGACAAACGTTAGTCTCATTCTAAGGTTTGTCTTAGTTCGTCCCAAGTTAGTCTCTTTCTAAGGACGAACTTAGACAAACCTTAGAATGAGACTAAAGAGACTAACTTGGGACGAACAAAGACAAACATTAGTCTCATTCTAAGGTTTGTCTTAGTTCGTCCCAAGTTAGTCACTTTCTAAGGACGAACTTAAACAAACCTTAGAATGAGACTAACGAGACTAACTTGGGACGAACAAAGACAAACTTAAGTCTCATTCTAAGGTTTGTCTAAGTTCGTCCCAAGTAAGTCTCTTTCTAAGGACGAACTTAGACAAACCTTAGAATGAGACTAACGAGACTAAACTTGGGACGAACAAAGACAAACTTAAGTCTCATTCTAAGGTTAGTCTAAGTTCGTCCCAAGTTAGTCTCTTTCAAAGAACGAACTTAGACAAACCTTAGAATGAGACAAACGAGACTAACTTGGGACGAACAAAGACAAACGTTAGTCTCATTCTAAGGTTTGTCCAAGTTCGTCCCAAGTTAGTCTCTTTTTAAGGACGAACTTAGACAAACCTTAGAATGAGACTAACGAGACTAACTTGGGACGAATAAAGACAAACGTTAGTCTCATTCGAAGGTTTGTCTTAGTTTATCCCAAGTTAGTCTCTTTCTAAGGACGAACTTAGACAAACCTTAGAATGAGACTAACGAGACTAACTTGGGACGAACAAAGACAAACTTAAGCCTCATTCTAAGGTTGGTCTAAGTTCGTCCCAAGTTAGTCTCTTTCTAAGGACGAACTTAGACAAACCTTAGAATGAGACTAATGAGACCAACTTGGGACGAACAAAGACAAACTTAAGTCTCATTCTAAGGTTTGTCTTTGTTCGTCCCAAGTTAGTCTCTTTCTAAGGACGAACTTAGACAAACCTTAGAATGAGACTAACGAGACTAACTTGGGACGAACAAAGAGAAATGTTAGTCTCATTCTAAGGTTTGTCTAAGTTCGTCCCAAGTTAGTCTCTTTCTAAGGACAAACTTAGACAAACCTTAGAATGAGACTAACGAGACTAACTTGGAACGAACAAAGACAAACTTAAGTCTCATTCTAAGGGTTGTCTAAGTTCGTCCCAAGTTAGTCTCTTTCTAAGGACGAACTTAGACAAACCTTAGAATGAGACTAACGAGACTAACTTGGGACAAACAAAGACAAACTTAAGTCTCATTCTAAGGTTTGTCTAAGTTCCTCCCAAGTTAGTCTCTTTCTAATGAGGAACTTAGACAAACCTTAGAATGAGACTAACGAGACTAACTTTGGACGAACAAAGACAAACGTTAGTCTCGTTCTAAGGTTTGTCTTAGTTCGTCCCAAGTTAGTCTCTTTCTAAGGACGAACTTAGACAAACCTTAGAATGAGACTAACGAGTCTAACTTGGGACGAACAAAGACAAATGTTAGTCTCATTCTAAGGTTTGTCTAAGTTCGTCCCAAGTTAGTCTCTTTCTAAGGACGAACTTAGACAAACCTTAGAATGAGACTAACGAGACTAACTTGGGACGAACAAAGACAAACTTAAGTCTCATTCTAAGCTTTGTCTTTGTTCGTCCCAAGTTAGTCTCTTTCTAAGGACGAACTTAGACAAACCTTAGAATGAGACTAACGAGACTAACTTGGGACAAACAAAGACAAACTTAAGTCTCATTCTAAGGTTTGTCTAAGTTCCTCCCAAGTTAGTCTCTTTCTAATGAGGAACTTAGACAAACCTTAGAATGAGACTAACGAGACTAACTTTGGACGAACAAAGACAAACGTTAGTCTCGTTCTAAGGTTTGTCTTAGTTCAACCCAAGTTAGTCTCTTTCTAAGGACGAACTTAGACAAACCTTAGAATGAGACTAACGAGTCTAACTTGGGACGAACAAAGACAAATGTTAGTCTTATTCTAAGGTTTGTCTAAGTTCGTCCCAAGTTAGTCTCTTTCTAAGGACGAACTTAGACAAACCTTAGAATGAGACTAACGAGACTAACTTGGGACGAACAAAGACAAACTTAAGTCTCATTCTAAGGTTTGTCTAAGTTCGTCCCAAGTTAGTCTCTTTCTAAGGACGAACTTAGACAAACCTTAGAATGAGACTAACGAGACAAAGTTGGGACAAACAAAGACAAACTTAAGTCTCATTCTAAGGTTTGTCTAAGTTCGTCCCAAGTTAGTCTCTTTCTAAGGACGAACTTAGACAAACCTTAGAATGAGACTAACGAGACTAACTTGGGACGAACAAAGACAAACGTTAGTCTCATTCTAAGGTTTGTCTAAGTTCGTCCCAAGTTAGTCTCTTTCTAAGGACGAACTTAGACAAATCTTAGAATGAGACTAACGAGACTAACTTGGGACGAATAAAGACAAACGTTAGTCTCATTCTAAGGTTTGTCTTAGTTTGTCCCAAGTTAGTCTCTTTCTAAGGACGAACTTAGACAAACCTTAGAATGACACTAACGACACTAACTTGGGACGAACAAAGACAAACTTAAGTCTAATTCTAAGGTTTGTCTAAGTTCGTCCCAAGTTAGTCTATTTCTAAGGACGAACTTAGACAAACCTTAGAATGAGACTAACGAGACCAACTTGGGACGAACAAAGACAAACTTAAGTCTCATTCTAAGGTTTGTCTTTGTTCGTCCCAGGTTAGTCTCTTTCTAAGGACGAACTTAGACAAACCTTATAATGAGACTAACGAGACTAACTTGGGACGAACAAAGAGAAATGTTAGTCTCATTCTAAGGTTTGTCTAAGTTCGTCCCAAGTTAGTCTCTTTCTAAGGACGAACATAGACAAACCTTAGAATGAGACTAACGAGACTAACTTGGGACGAACAAAGACAAACTTAAGTCTCATTCTAAGGTTTGTCTAAGTTCCTCCCAAGTTAGTCTCTTTCTAATGAGGAACTTAGACAAACCTTAGAATGAGACTAACGAGACTAACTTTGGACGAACAAAGACAAACGTTAGTCTCGTTCTAAGGTTTGTTTTAGTTAGTCCCAAGTTAGTCTCTTTCTAAGGACGAACTTAGACAAACCTTAGAATGAGACTAACGAGACTAACTTGGGACAAACAAAGACAAACTTAAGTCTCATTCTAAGGTTTGTCTAAGTTCCTCCCAAGTTAGTCTCTTTCTAATGAGGAACTTAGACAAACCTTAGAATGAGACTAACGAGACTAACTTTGGACGAACAAAGACAAACGTTAGTCTCGTTCTAAGGTTTGTTTTAGTTAGTCCCAAGTTAGTCTCTTTCTAAGGACGAACTTAGACAAACCTTAGAATGAGACTAACGAGACTAACTTGGGACGAACAAAGACAAACTTAAGTCTCATTCTAAGGTTTGTCTAAGTTCGTCCCAAGTTAGTCTCTTTCTAAGGACGAACTTAGACAAACCTTAGAATGAGACTAACGAGACTAACTTGGGACGAACAACGACAAACTTAAGTCTCATTCTAAGGTTTGTCTAAGTTCGTCCCAAGTTAGTCTATTCCTATGGACGAACTTAGACAAACCTAAGAATGAGACAAACAAGACTAACTTGGGACGTACAAAGACAAACTTAAGTCTCATTCTAAGGTTTGTCTTTGTTCGTCCCAAGTTATTCTCTTTCTAAGGACGAACTTAGACAAACCTTAGAATGAGACTAACGAGACTAACTTGGGACGAACAAAGACAAACTTAAGTCTCATTCTAAGGTTTGTCTTTGTTCGTCCCAAGTTATTCTCTTTCTTGGGACGAACTTAGACAAACCTTAGAATGAGACTTAAGTTTGTCTTTGTACGTCCCAAGTTAGTCTCGTTAGTCTCATTCTAAGGTTTGTCTAAGTTCCTCATTAGAAAGAGACTAACTTGGGACGAACTTAGACAAACCTTTGAATGAGACTTAAGTTTGTCTTTGTTCGTCCCAAGTTAGTCTCGTTAGTCTCATTCTAAGGTTTGTCTAAGTTCGTCCTTAGAAAGAGAATAACTTGGGACGAACAAAGACAAACCTTAGAATGAGACTTAAGTTTGTCTTTGTACGTCCCAAGTTAGTCTTGTTTGTCTCATTCTTAGGTTTGTCTAAGTTCGTCCATAGGAATAGACTAACTTGGGACGAACTTAGACAAACCTTAGAATGAGACTTAAGTTTGTCGTTGTTCGTCCCAAGTTAGTCTCGTTAGTCTCATTCTAAGGTTTGTCTAAGTTCGTCCTTAGAAAGAGACTAACTTGGGACGAACTTAGACAAACCTTAGAATAAGACTAACATTTGTCTTTGTTCGTCCCAAGTTAGACTCGTTAGTCTCATTCTAAGGTTTGTCTAAGTTCGTCCTTAGAAAGAGACTAACTTGGGTTGAACTAAGACAAACCTTAGAACGAGACTAACGTTTGTCTTTGTTCGTCCAAAGTTAGTCTCGTTAGTCTCATTCTAAGGTTTGTCTAAGTTCCTCATTAGAAAGAGACTAACTTGGGAGGAACTTAGACAAACCTTAGAATGAGACTTAAGTTTGTCTTTGTTTGTCCCAAGTTAGTCTCGTTAGTCTCATTCTAAGGTTTGTCTAAGTTCGTCCTTAGAAAGAGACTAACTTGGGACGAACAAAGACAAAGCTTAGAATGAGACTTAAGTTTGTCTTTGTTCGTCCCAAGTTAGTCTCGTTTGTCTCATTCTTAGGTTTGTCTAAGGTCGTCCATAGGAATATACTAACTTGGGACGAACTTAGACAAACCTTAGAATGAGACTTAAGTTTGTCTTTGTTCGTCCCAAGTTAGTCTCGTTAGTCTCATTCTAAGGTTTGTCTAAGTTCGTCCTTAGAAAGAGACTAACTTGGGACGAACTTAGACAAACCTTAGAATGAGACTTAAGTTTGTCTTTGTTCGTTCCAAGTTAGTCTCGTTAGTCTCATTCTAAGGTTTGTCTAAGTTTGTCCTTAGAAAGAGACTAACTTGGGACGAACTTAGACAAACCTTAGAATGAGACTAACATTTCTCTTTGTTCGTCCCAAGTTAGTCTCGTTAGTCTCATTCTAAGGTTTGTCTAAGTTCGTCCTTAGAAAGAGACTAACTTGGGACGAACAAAGACAAACCTTAGAATGAGACTTAAGTTTGTCTTTGTTCGTCCCAAGTTGGTCTCATTAGTCTCATTCTAAGGTTTGTCTAAGTTCGTCCTTAGAAAGAGACTAACTTGGGACGAACTTAGACCAACCTTAGAATGAGGCTTAAGTTTGTCTTTGTTCGTCCCAAGTTAGTCTCGTTAGTCTCATTCTAAGGTTTGTCTAAGTTCGTCCTTAGAAAGAGACTAACTTGGGACGAACTAAGACAAACCTTAGAACGAGACTAACGTTTGTCTTTGTTCGTCCAAAGTTAGTCTCGTTAGTCTCATTCTAAGGTTTGTCTAAGTTCCTCATTAGAAAGAGACTAACTTGGGAGGAACTTAGACAAACCTTAGAATGAGACTTAAGTTTGTCTTTGTTTGTCCCAACTTTGTCTCGTTAGTCTCATTCTAAGGTTTGTCTAAGTTCGTCCTTAGAAAGAGACTAACTTGGGACGAACTTAGACAAACCTTAGAACGAGACTTAAGTTTGTCTTTGTTTGTCCCAACTTTGTCTCGTTAGTCTCATTCTAAGGTTTGTCTAAGTTCGTCCTTAGAAAGAGACTAACTTGGGACGAACTTAGACAAACCTTAGAATGAGACTTAAGTTTGTCTTTGTTTGTCCCAACTTTGTCTCGTTAGTCTCATTCTAAGGTTTGTCTAAGTTCGTCCTTAGAAAGAGACTAACTTGGGACGAACTTAGACAAACCTTTGAATGAGACTTAAGTTTGTCTTTGTTCGTCCCAAGTTAGTCTCGTTAGTCTCATTCTAAGGTTTGTCTAAGTTCGTCCCAAGTTAGTCTCTTTCTAAGGACGAACTTAGACAAACCTTAGAATGAGACTAACGAGACAAAGTTGGGACAAACAAAGACAAACTTAAGTCTCATTCTAAGGTTTGTCTAAGTTCCTCCCAAGTTAGTCTCTTTCTAATGAGGAACTTTGACAAACCTTAGAATGAGACTAACGAGACTAACTTTGGACGAACAAAGACAAACGTTAGTCTCGTTCTAAGGTTTGTCTTAGTTCGTCCCAAGTTAGTCTCTTTCTAAGGACGAACTTAGACAAACCTTAGAATGAGACTAACGAGACTAACTTGGGACGAACAAAGACAAACTTAAGCCTCATTCTAAGGTTGGTCTAAGTTCGTCCCAAGTTAGTCTCTTTCTAAGGACGAACTTAGACAAACCTTAGAATGAGACTAATGAGACCAACTTGGGACGAACAAAGACAAACTTAAGTCTCATTCTAAGGTTTGTCTTTGTTCGTCCCAAGTTAGTCTCTTTCTAAGGACGAACTTAGACAAACCTTAGAATGAGACTAACGAGACTAACTTGGGACGAACAAAGAGAAATGTTAGTCTCATTCTAAGGTTTGTCTAAGTTCGTCCCAAGTTAGTCTCTTTCTAAGGACAAACTTAGACAAACCTTAGAATGAGACTAACGAGACTAACTTGGAACGAACAAAGACAAACTTAAGTCTCATTCTAAGGTTTGTCTAAGTTCGTCCCAAGTTAGTCTCTTTCTAAGGACGAACTTAGACAAACCTTAGAATGAGACTAACGAGACTAACTTGGGACGAACAAAGACAAACTTAAGTCTCATTCTAAGGTTTGTCTAAGTTCGTCCCAAGTTAGTATATTCCTATGGACGACCTTAGACAAACCTAAGAATGAGACAAACGAGACTAACTTGGGACGAACAAAGACAAACTTAAGTCTCATTCTAAGCTTTGTCTTTGTTCGTCCCAAGTTAGTCTCTTTCTAAGGACGAACTTAGACAAACCTTAGAATGAGACTAACGAGACTAACTTGGGACAAACAAAGACAAACTTAAGTCTCATTCTAAGGTTTGTCTAAGTTCCTCCCAAGTTAGTCTCTTTCTAATGAGGAACTTAGACAAACCTTAGAATGAGACTAACGAGACTAACTTTGGACGAACAAAGACAAACGTTAGTCTCGTTCTAAGGTTTGTCTTAGTTCAACCCAAGTTAGTCTCTTTCTAAGGACGAACTTAGACAAACCTTAGAATGAGACTAACGAGTCTAACTTGGGACGAACAAAGACAAATGTTAGTCTTATTCTAAGGTTTGTCTAAGTTCGTCCCAAGTTAGTCTCTTTCTAAGGACGAACTTAGACAAACCTTAGAATGAGACTAACGAGACTAACTTGGGACGAACAAAGACAAACTTAAGTCTCATTCTAAGGTTTGTCTAAGTTCGTCCCAAGTTAGTCTCTTTCTAAGGACGAACTTAGACAAACCTTAGAATGAGACTAACGAGACTAACTTGGGACGAACAACGACAAACTTAAGTCTCATTCTAAGGTTTGTCTAAGTTCGTCCCAAGTTAGTCTATTCCTATGGACGAACTTAGACAAACCTAAGAATGAGACAAACAAGACTAACTTGGGACGTACAAAGACAAACTTAAGTCTCATTCTAAGGTTTGTCTTTGTTCGTCCCAAGTTAGTCTCTTTCTAAGGACGAACTTAGACAAACCTTAGAATGAGACTAACGAGACTAACTTGGGACAAACAAAGACAAACTTAAGTCTCATTCTAAGGTTTGTCTAAGTTCCTCCCAAGTTAGTCTCTTTCTAATGAGGAACTTAGACAAACCTTAGAATGAGACTAACGAGACTAACTTGGGACGTACAAAGACAAACTTAAGTCTCATTCTAAGGTTTGTCTTTGTTCGTCCCAAGTTAGTCTCTTTCTAAGGACGAACTTAGACAAACCTTAGAATGAGACTAACGAGACTAACTTGGGACCAACAAAGACAAACTTAAGTCTCATTCTAAGGTTTGTCTAAGTTCGTCCCAAGTTAGTCTCTTTCTAAGGACGAACTTAGACAAACCTTAGAATGAGACTAACGAGACCAACTTGGGACGAACAAAGACAAACTTAAGTCTCATTCTAAGGTTTGTCTTTGTTCGTCCCAGGTTAGTCTCTTTCTAAGGACGAACTTAGACAAACCTTATAATGAGACTAACGAGACTAACTTGGGACGAACAAAGAGAAATGTTAGTCTCATTCTAAGGTTTGTCTAAGTTCGTCCCAAGTTAGTCTCTTTTTAAGGACGAACTTAGACAAACCTTAGAATGAGACTAACGAGACTAACTTGGGACGAATAAAGACAAACGTTAGTCTCATTCGAAGGTTTGTCTTAGTTTATCCCAAGTTAGTCTCTTTCTAAGGACGAACTTAGACAAACCTTAGAATGAGACTAACGAGACTAACTTGGGACGAACAAAGACAAACTTAAGCCTCATTCTAAGGTTGGTCTAAGTTCGTCCCAAGTTAGTCTCTTTCTAAGGACGAACTTAGACAAACCTTAGAATGAGACTAATGAGACCAACTTGGGACGAACAAAGACAAACTTAAGTCTCATTCTAAGGTTTGTCTTTGTTCGTCCCAAGTTAGTCTCTTTCTAAGGACGAACTTAGACAAACCTTAGAATGAGACTAACGAGACTAACTTGGGACGAACAAAGAGAAATGTTAGTCTCATTCTAAGGTTTGTCTAAGTTCGTCCCAAGTTAGTCTCTTTCTAAGGACAAACTTAGACAAACCTTAGAATGAGACTAACAAGACTAACTTGGAACGAACAAAGACAAACTTAAGTCTCATTCTAAGGTTTGTCTAAGTTCGTCCCAAGTTAGTCTCTTTCTAAGGACGAACTTAGATAAACCTTAGAATGAGACTAACGAGACTAACTTGGGACAAACAAAGACAAACTTAAGTCTCATTCTAAGGTTTGTCTAAGTTCCTCCCAAGTTAGTCTCTTTCTAATGAGGAACTTAGACAAACCTTAGAATGAGACTAATGAGACTAACTTTGGACGAACAAAGACAAACGTTAGTCTCGTTCTAAGGTTTGTCTTAGTTCGTCCCAAGTTAGTCTCTTTCTAAGGACGAACTTAGACAAACCTTAGAATGAGACTAACGAGACTAACTTGGGACGAACAAAGACAAACTTAAGCCTCATTCTAAGGTTGGTCTAAGTTCGTCCCAAGTTAGTCTCTTTCTAAGGACGAACTTAGACAAACCTTAGAATGAGACTAATGAGACCAACTTGGGACGAACAAAGACAAACTTAAGTCTCATTCTAAGGTTTGTCTTTGTTCGTCCCAAGTTAGTCTCTTTCTAAGGACGAACTTAGACAAACCTTAGAATGAGACTAACGAGACTAACTTGGGACGAACAAAGACAAATGTTAGTCTCATTCTAAGGTTTGTCTAAGTTCGTCCCAAGTTAGTCTCTTTCTAAGGACAAACTTAGACAAACCTTAGAATGAGACTAACGAGACTAACTTGGAACGAACAAAGACAAACTTAAGTCTCATTCTAAGGTTTGTCTAAGTTCGTCCCAAGTTAGTCTCTTTCTAAGGACGAACTTAGACAAACCTTAGAATGAGACTAACGAGACTAACTTGGGACGAACAAAGACAAACTTAAGTCTCATTCTAAGGTTTGTCTAAGTTCGTCCCAAGTTAGTATATTCCTATGGACGACCTTAGACAAACCTAAGAATGAGACAAACGAGACTAACTTGGGACGAACAAAGACAAACTTAAGTCTCATTCTAAGCTTTGTCTTTGTTCGTCCCAAGTTAGTCTCTTTCTAAGGACGAACTTAGACAAACCTTAGAATGAGACTAACGAGACTAACTTGGGACAAACAAAGACAAACTTAAGTCTCATTCTAAGGTTTGTCTAAGTTCCTCCCAAGTTAGTCTCTTTCTAATGAGGAACTTAGACAAACCTTAGAATGAGACTAACGAGACTAACTTTGGACGAACAAAGACAAACGTTAGTCTCGTTCTAAGGTTTGTCTTAGTTCAACCCAAGTTAGTCTCTTTCTAAGGACGAACTTAGACAAACCTTAGAATGAGACTAACGAGTCTAACTTGGGACGAACAAAGACAAATGTTAGTCTTATTCTAAGGTTTGTCTAAGTTCGTCCCAAGTTAGTCTCTTTCTAAGGACGAACTTAGACAAACCTTAGAATGAGACTAACGAGACTAACTTGGGACGAACAAAGACAAACTTAAGTCTCATTCTAAGGTTTGTCTAAGTTCGTCCCAAGTTAGTCTCTTTCTAAGGACGAACTTAGACAAACCTTAGAATGAGACTAACGAGACTAACTTGGGACGAACAACGACAAACTTAAGTCTCATTCTAAGGTTTGTCTAAGTTCGTCCCAAGTTAGTCTATTCCTATGGACGAAGTTAGACAAACCTAAGAATGAGACAAACAAGACTAACTTGGGACGTACAAAGACAAACTTAAGTCTCATTCTAAGGTTTGTCTTTGTTCGTCCCAAGTTAGTCTCTTTCTAAGGACGAACTTAGACAAACCTTAGAATGAGACTAACGAGACTAACTTGGGACAAACAAAGACAAACTTAAGTCTCATTCTAAGGTTTGTCTAAGTTCCTCCCAAGTTAGTCTCTTTCTAATGAGGAACTTAGACAAACCTTAGAATGAGACTAACGAGACTAACTTTGGACGAACAAAGACAAACGTTAGTCTCGTTCTAAGGTTTGTCTTAGTTCGTCCCAAGTTAGTCTCTTTCTAAGGACGAACTTAGACAAACCTTAGAATGAGACTAACGAGTCTAACTTGGGACGAACAAAGACAAATGTTAGTCTCATTCTAAGGTTTGTCTAAGTTCGTCCCAAGTTAGTCTCTTTCTAAGGACGAACTTAGACAAACCTTAGAATGAGACTAACGAGACTAACTTGGGACGAACAAAGACAAACTTAAGTCTCATTCTAAGGTTTGTCTAAGTTCGTCCCAAGTTAGTCTCTTTCTAAGGACGAACTTAGACAAACCTTAGAATGAGACTAACGAGACTAACTTGGGACGTACAAAGACAAACTTAAGTCTCCTTCTAAGGTTTGTCTTTGTTCGTCCCAAGTTAGTCTCTTTCTAAGGACGAACTTAGACAAACCTTAGAATGAGACTAACGAGACTAACTTGGGACAAACAAAGACAAACTTAAGTCTCATTCTAAGGTTTGTCTAAGTTCGTCCCAAGTTAGTCTCTTTCTAAGGACGAACTTAGACAAACCTTAGAATGAGACTAACGAGACCAACTTGGGACGAACAAAGACAAACTTAAGTCTCATTCTAAGGTTTGTCTTTGTTCGTCCCAGGTTAGTCTCTTTCTAAGGACGAACTTAGACAAACCTTATAATGAGACTAACGAGACTAACTTGGGACGAACAAAGAGAAATGTTAGTCTCATTCTAAGGTTTGTCTAAGTTCGTCCCAAGTTAGTCTTTTTCTAAGGACGAACATAGACAAACCTTAGAATGAGACTAACGAGACTAACTTGAGACGAACAAAGACAAACTTAAGTCTCATTCTATGGTTTGTCTAAGTTCGTCCCAAGTTAGTCTCTTTCTAAGGACCAACTTAGACAAACCTTAGAATGAGACTAACGAGACCAACTTGGGACGAACAAAGACAAACTTAAGTCTCATTCTAAGGTTTGTCTTTGTTCATCCCAAGTTAGTCTCTTTCTAAGGACGAACTTTGACAAACCTTAGAATGAGACTAACGAGACTAACTTGGGACGAACAAAGAGAAATGTTTGTCTCATTCTAAGGTTTGTCTAAGTTCGTCCCAAGTTAGTCTCTTTCTAAGGACGAACTTAGACAAACCTTAGAATGAGACTAACGAGACTAACTTGGGACGAACAACGACAAACTTAAGTCTCATTCTAAGGTTTGTCTAAGTTCGTCCCAAGTTAGTCTATTCCTATGGACGAACATAGACAAACCTAAGAATGAGACAAACAAGACTAACTTGGGACGTACAAAGACAAACTTAAGTCTCATTCTAAGGTTTGTCTTTGTTCGTCCCAAGTTAGTCTCTTTCTAAGGACGAACTTAGACAAACCTTAGAATGAGACTAACGAGACTAACTTGGGACAAACAAAGACAAACTTAAGTCTCATTCTAAGGTTTGTCTAAGTTCCTCCCAAGTTAGTCTCTTTCTAATGAGGAACTTAGACAAACCTTAGAATGAGACTAACGAGACTAACTTTGGACGAACAAAGACAAACGTTAGTCTCGTTCTAAGGTTTGTTTTAGTTAGTCCCAAGTTAGTCTCTTTCTAAGGACGAACTTAGACAAACCTTAGAATGAGACTAACGAGTCTAACTTGGGACGAATAAAGACAAACGTTAGTCTCATTCTAAGGTTTGTCTTAGTTTGTCCCAAGTTATTCTCTTTCTAAGGACGAACTTAGACAAACCTTAGAATGAGACTAACGAGACTAACTTGGGACGAACAAAGACAAACTTAAGTCTCATTCAAAGGTTTGTCTAAGTTCGTCCCAAGTTAGTCTCTTTCTAAGGACGAACTTAGACAAACCTTAGAATGAGACTAACGAGACAAAGTTGGGACAAACAAAGACAAACTTAAGTCTCATTCTAAGGTTTGTCTAAGTTCGTCCCAAGTTAGTCTCTTTCTAAGGACGAACTTAGACAAACCTTAGAATGAGACTAACGAGACAAATTTGGGACAAACAAAGACAAACTTAAGTCTCGTTCTAAGGTTTGTCTAAGTTCGTCCCAAGTTAGTCTCTTTCTAAGGACGAACTTAGACAAACCTTAGAATGAGACTAACGAGACAAAGTTGGGACAAACTTAAGTCTCATTCTAAGGTTTGTCTAAGTTCGTCCCATGTTAGTCTCTTTCTAAGGACGAACTTAGACAAACCTTAGAATGAGACTAACGAGACAAAGTTGGGACAAACAAAGACAAACTTAAGTCTCGTTCTAAGGTTTGTCTAAGTTCGTCCCAAGTTAGTCTCTTTCTAAGGACGAACTTAGACAAACCTTAGAATGAGACTAACAAGACAAAGTTGGGACAAACAAAGACAAACTTAAGTCTCATTCTAAGGTTTGTCTAAGTTCGTCCCAAGTTAGTCTCTTTCTAAGGACGAACTTAGACAAATCTTAGAATGAGACTAACGAGACTAACTTGGGACGAACAAAGACAAACTTAAGTCTCGTTCTAAGGTTTGTCTAAGTTCGTCCCAAGTTCGTCTCTTTCTAATAAGGAACTTAGACAAACCCTAGAATGAGACTAACGAGACTAACTTTGGACGAACAAAGACAAACGTTAGTCTCATTCTAAGGTTTGTCTTAGTTCGTCCCAAGTTAGTCTCTTTCTAAGGACGAACTTAGACAAACCTTAGAATGAGACTAAAGAGACTAACTTGGGACGAACAAAGACAAACATTAGTCTCATTCTAAGGTTTGTCTTAGTTCGTCCCAAGTTAGTCACTTTCTAAGGACGAACTTAGACAAACCTTAGAATGAGACTAACGAGACTAACTTGGGACGAACAAAGACAAACTTAAGTCTCATTCTAAGGTTTGTCTAAGTTCGTCCCAAGTAAGTCTCTTTCTAAGGACGAACTTAGACAAACCTTAGAATGAGACTAACGAGACTAAACTTGGGACGAACAAAGACAAACTTAAGTCTCATTCTAAGGTTAGTCTAAGTTCGTCCCAAGTTAGTCTCTTTCTAAGGACGAACTTAGACAAACCTTAGAATGAGACAAACGAGACTAACTTGGGACGAACAAAGACAAACGTTAGTCTCATTCTAAGGTTTGTCTAAGTTCGTCCCAAGTTAGTCTCTTTTTAAGGACGAACTTAGACAAACCTTAGAATGAGACTAACGAGACTAACTTGGGACGAATAAAGACAAACGTTAGTCTCATTCGAAGGTTTGTCTTAGTTTATCCCAAGTTAGTCACTTTCTAAGGACGAACTTAGACAAACCTTAGAATGAGACTAACGAGACTAACTTGGGACGAACAAAGACAAACTTAAGCCTCATTTTAAGGTTGGTCTAAGTTCGTCCCAAGTTAGTCTCTTTCTAAGGACGAACTTAGACAAACCTTAGAATGAGACTAATGAGACCAACTTGGGACGAACAAAGACAAACTTAAGTCTCATTCTAAGGTTTGTCTTTGTTCGTCCCAAGTTAGTCTCTTTCTAAGGACGAACTTAGACAAACCTTAGAATGAGACTAACGAGACTAACTTGGGACGAACAAAGAGAAATGTTAGTCTCATTCTAAGGTTTGTCTAAGTTCGTCCCAAGTTAGTCTCTTTCTAAGGACAAACTTAGACAAACCTTAGAATGAGACTAACGAGACTAACTTGGAACGAACAAAGACAAACTTAAGTCTCATTCTAAGGTTTGTCTGAGTTCGTCCCAAGTTAGTCTCTTTCTAAGGACGAACTTAGACAAACCTTAGAATGAGACTAACGAGACTAACTTGGGACAAACAAAGACAAACTTAAGTCTCATTCTAAGGTTTGTCTAAGTTCCTCCCAAGTTAGTCTCTTTCTAATGAGGAACTTAGACAAACCTTAGAATGAGACTAACGAGACTAACTTTGGACGAACAAAGACAAACGTTAGTCTCATTCTAAGGTTTGTCTTAGTTCGTCCCAAGTTAGTCTCTTTCTAAGGACGAACTTAGACAAACCTTAGAATGAGACTAACGAGTCTAACTTGGGACGAACAAAGACAAACGTTAGTCTCGTTCTAAGGTTTGTTTTAGTTAGTCCCAAGTTAGTCTCTTTCTAAGGACGAACTTAGACAAACCTTAGAATGAGACTAACGAGTCTAACTTGGGACGAATAAAGACAAACGTTAGTCTCATTCTAAGGTTTGTCTTAGTTTGTCCCAAGTTATTCTCTTTCTAAGGACGAACTTAGACAAACCTTAGAATGAGACTAACGAGACTAACTTGGGACGAACAAAGACAAACTTAAGTCTCATTCAAAGGTTTGTCTAAGTTCGTCCCAAGTTAGTCTCTTTCTAAGGACGAACTTAGACAAACCTTAGAATGAGACTAACGAGACAAAGTTGGGACAAACAAAGACAAACTTAAGTCTCATTCTAAGGTTTGTCTAAGTTCGTCCCAAGTTAGTCTCTTTCTAAGGACGAACTTAGACAAACCTTAGAATGAGACTAACGAGACAAAGTTGGGACAAACAAAGACAAACTTAAGTCTCGTTCTAAGGTTTGTCTAAGTTCGTCCCAAGTTAGTCTCTTTCTAAGGACGAACTTAGACAAACCTTAGAATGAGACTAACGAGACAAAGTTGGGACAAACAAAGACAAACTTAAGTCTCATTCTAAGGTTTGTCTAAGTTCGTCCCAAGTTAGTCTCTTTCTAAGGACGAACTTAGACAAACCTTAGAATGAGACTAACGAGACAAAGTTGGGACAAACAAAGACAAACTTAAGTCTCGTTCTAAGGTTTGTCTAAGTTCGTCCCAAGTTAGTCTCTTTCTAAGGACGAACTTAGACAAACCTTAGAATGAGACTAACAAGACAAAGTTGGGACAAACAAAGACAAACTTAAGTCTCATTCTAAGGTTTGTCTAAGTTCGTCCCAAGTTAGTCTCTTTCTAAGGAAGAACTTAGACAAATCTTAGAATGAGACTAACGAGACTAACTTGGGACGAACAAAGACAAACTTAAGTCTCGTTCTAAGGTTTGTCTAAGTTCGTCCCAAGTTAGTCTCTTTCTAATAAGGAACTTAGACAAACCCTAGAATGAGACTAACGAGACTAACTTTGGACGAACAAAGACAAACGTTAGTCTCATTCTAAGGTTTGTCTTAGTTCGTCCCAAGTTAGTCTCTTTCTAAGGACGAACTTAGACAAACCTTAGAATGAGACTAAAGAGACTAACTTGGGACGAACAAAGACAAACATTAGTCTCATTCTAAGGTTTGTCTTAGTTCGTCCCAAGTTAGTCACTTTCTAAGGACAAACTTAGACAAACCTTAGAATGAGACTAACGAGACTAACTTGGGACGAACAAAGACAAACTTAAGTCTCATTCTAAGGTTTGTCTAAGTTCGTCCCAAGTAAGTCTCTTTCTAAGGACGAACTTAGACAAACCTTAGAATGAGACTAACGAGACTAAACTTGGGACGAACAAAGACAAACTTAAGTCTCATTCTAAGGTTAGTCTAAGTTCGTCCCAAGTTAGTCTCTTTCTAAGGACGAACTTAGACAAACCTTAGAATGAGACAAACGAGACTAACTTGGGACGAACAAAGACAAACGTTAGTCTCATTCTAAGGTTTGTCTAAGTTCGTCCCAAGTTAGTCTCTTTTTAAGGACGAACTTAGACAAACCTTAGAATGAGACTAACGAGACTAACTTGGGACGAATAAAGACAAACGTTAGTCTCATTCGAAGGTTTGTCTTAGTTTATCCCAAGTTAGTCTCTTTCTAAGGACGAACTTAGACAAACCTTAGAATGAGACTAACGAGACTAACTTGGGACGAACAAAGACAAACTTATGCCTCATTCTAAGGTTGGTCTAAGTTCGTCCCAAGTTAGTCTCTTTCTAAGGACGAACTTAGACAAACCTTAGAATGAGACTAATGAGACCAACTTGGGACGAACAAAGACAAACTTAAGTCTCATTCTAAGGTTTGTCTTTGTTCGTCCCAAGTTAGTCTCTTTCTAAGGACGAACTTAGACAAACCTTAGAATGAGACTAACGAGACTAACTTGGGACGAACAAAGAGAAATGTTAGTCTCATTCTAAGGTTTGTCTAAGTTCGTCCCAAGTTAGTCTCTTTCTAAGGACAAACTTAGACAAACCTTAGAATGAGACTAACGAGACTAACTTGGAACGAACAAAGACAAACTTAAGTCTCATTCTAAGGTTTGTCTAAGTTCGTCCCAAGTTAGTCTCTTTCTAAGGACGAACTTAGACAAACCTTAGAATGAGACTAACGAGACTAACTTGGGACAAACAAAGACAAACTTAAGTCTCATTCTAAGGTTTGTCTAAGTTCCTCCCAAGTTAGTCTCTTTCTAATGAGGAACTTAGACAAACCTTAGAATGAGACTAACGAGACTAACTTTGGACGAACAAAGACAAACGTTAGTCTCGTTCTAAGGTTTGTCTTAGTTCGTCCCAAGTTAGTCTCTTTCTAAGGACGAACTTAGACAAACCTTAGAATGAGACTAACGAGACTAACTTGGGACGAACAAAGACAAACTTAAGCCTCATTCTAAGGTTGGTCTAAGTTCGTCCCAAGTTAGTCTCTTTCTAAGGACGAACTTAGACAAACCTTAGAATGAGACTAATGAGACCAACTTGGGACGAACAAAGACAAACTTAAGTCTCATTCTAAGGTTTGTCTTTGTTCGTCCCAAGTTAGTCTCTTTCTAATGACGAACTTAGACAAACCTTAGAATGAGACTAACGAGACTAACTTGGGACGAACAAAGAGAAATGTTAGTCTCATTCTAAGGTTTGTCTAAGTTCGTCCCAAGTTAGTCTCTTTCTAAGGACAAACTTAGACAAACCTTAGAATGAGACTAACGAGACTAACTTGGAACGAACAAAGACAAACTTAAGTCTCATTCTAAGGTTTGTCTAAGTTCGTCCCAAGTTAGTCTCTTTCTAAGGACGAACTTAGACAAACCTTAGAATGAGACTAACGAGACTAACTTGGGACGAACAAAGACAAACTTAAGTCTCATTCTAAGGTTTGTCTAAGTTCGTCCCAAGTTAGTATATTCCTATGGACGACCTTAGACAAACCTAAGAATGAGACAAACGAGACTAACTTGGGACGAACAAAGACAAACTTAAGTCTCATTCTAAGCTTTGTCTTTGTTCGTCCCAAGTTAGTCTCTTTCTAAGGACGAACTTAGACAAACCTTAGAATGAGACTAACGAGACTAACTTGGGACAAACAAAGACAAACTTAAGTCTCATTCTAAGGTTTGTCTAAGTTCCTCCCAAGTTAGTCTCTTTCTAATGAGGAACTTAGACAAACCTTAGAATGAGACTAACGAGACTAACTTTGGACGAACAAAGACAAACGTTAGTCTCGTTCTAAGGTTTGTCTTAGTTCAACCCAAGTTAGTCTCTTTCTAAGGACGAACTTAGACAAACCTTAGAATGAGACTAACGAGTCTAACTTGGGACGAACAAAGACAAATGTTAGTCTTATTCTAAGGTTTGTCTAAGTTCGTCCCAAGTTAGTCTCTTTCTAAGGACGAACTTAGACAAACCTTAGAATGAGACTAACGAGACTAACTTGGGACGAACAAAGACAAACTTAAGTCTCATTCTAAGGTTTGTCTAAGTTCGTCCCAAGTTAGTCTCTTTCTAAGGACGAACTTAGACAAACCTTAGAATGAGACTAACGAGACTAACTTGGGACGAACAACGACAAACTTAAGTCTCATTCTAAGGTTTGTCTAAGTTCGTCCCAAGTTAGTCTATTCCTATGGACGAACTTAGACAAACCTAAGAATGAGACAAACAAGACTAACTTGGGACGTACAAAGACAAACTTAAGTCTCATTCTAAGGTTTGTCTTTGTTCGTCCCAAGTTAGTCTCTTTCTAAGGACGAACTTAGACAAACCTTAGAATGAGACTAACGAGACTAACTTGGGACAAACAAAGACAAACTTAAGTCTCATTCTAAGGTTTGTCTAAGTTCCTCCCAAGTTAGTCTCTTTCTAATGAGGAACTTAGACAAACCTTAGAATGAGACTAACGAGACTAACTTTGGACGAACAAAGACAAACGTTAGTCTCGTTCTAAGGTTTGTCTTAGTTCGTCCCAAGTTAGTCTCTTTCTAAGGACGAACTTAGACAAACCTTAGAATGAGACTAACGAGTCTAACTTGGGACGAACAAAGACAAATGTTAGTCTCATTCTAAGGTTTGTCTAAGTTCGTCCCAAGTTAGTCTCTTTCTAAGGACGAACTTAGACAAACCTTAGAATGAGACTAACGAGACTAACTTGGGACGAACAAAGACAAACTTAAGTCTCATTCTAAGGTTTGTCTAAGTTCGTCCCAAGTTAGTCTCTTTCTAAGGACGAACTTAGACAAGCCTTAGAATGAGACTAACGAGACTAACTTGGGACGTACAAAGACAAACTTAAGTCTCATTCTAAGGTTTGTCTTTGTTCGTCCCAAGTTAGTCTCTTTCTAAGGACGAACTTAGACAAACCTTAGAATGAGACTAACGAGACTAACTTGGGACAAACAAAGACAAACTTAAGTCTCATTCTAAGGTTTGTCTAAGTTCGTCCCAAGTTAGTCTCTTTCTAAGGACGAACTTAGACAAACCTTAGAATGAGACTAACGAGACCAACTTGGGACGAACAAAGACAAACTTAAGTCTCATTCTAAGGTTTGTCTTTGTTCGTCCCAAGTTAGTCTCTTTCTAAGGACGAACTTAGACAAACCTTAGAATGAGACTAACGAGACTAACTTGGGACGAACAAAGAGAAATGTTAGTCTCATTCTAAGGTTTGTCTAAGTTCGTCCCAAGTTAGTCTTTTTCTAAGGACGAACATAGACAAACCTTAGAATGAGACTAACGAGACTAACTTGGGACGAACAAAGACAAACTTAAGTCTCATTCTAAGGTTTGTCTAAGTTCGTCCCAAGTTAGTCTCTTTCTAAGGACGAACTTAGACAAACCTTAGAATGAGACTAACGAGACTAACTTGGGATGAACAAAGACAAACGTTAGTCTCATTCTAAGGTTTGTCTAAGTTCGTCTCAAGTTAGTCTATTCCTATGGACGAACTTAGACAAACCTAAGAATGAGACAAACGAGACTAACTTGGGACGTACAAAGACAAACTTAAGTCTCATTCTAAGGTTTGTCTTTGTTCGTTCCAAGTTAGTCTCTTTCTAAGGACGAACTTAGACAAACCTTAGAATGAGACTAACGAGACTAACTTGGGACAAACAAAGACAAACTTAAGTCTCATTCTAAGGTTTGTCTAAGTTCGTCCCAAGTTAGTCTCTTTCTAAGGACGAACTTAGACAAACCTTAGAATGAGACTAACGAGACCAACTTGGGACGAACAAAGACAAACTTAAGTCTCATTCTAAGGTTTGTCTTTGTTCGTCCCAGGTTAGTCTCTTTCTAAGGACGAACTTAGACAAACCTTATAATGAGACTAACGAGACTAACTTGGGACGAACAAAGAGAAATGTTAGTCTCATTCTAAGGTTTGTCTAAGTTCGTCCCAAGTTAGTCTCTTTCTAAGGACGAACATAGACAAACCTTAGAATGAGACTAACGAGACTAACTTGGGACGAACAAAGACAAACTTAAGTCTCATTCTAAGGTTTGTCTAAGTTCGTCCCAAGTTAGTCTCTTTCTAAGGACGAACTTAGACAACCCTTAGAATGAAACTAACGAGACTAACTTGGGACGAACAAAGACAAACGTTAGTCTCATTCTAAGGTTTGTCTAAGTTCGTCCCAAGTTAGTCTCTTTCTAAGGACGAACTTAGACAAACCTTAGAATGAGACTAACGAGACTAACTTGGGACGAATAAAGACAAACGTTAGTCTCATTCTAAGGTTTGTCTTAGTTTGTCCCAAGTTATTCTCTTTCTAAGGACGAACTTAGACAAACCTTAGAATGAGACAAAAGAGACTAACTTGGGACGAACAAAGACAAACTTAAGTCTCATTCAAAGGTTTGTCTAAGTTCATCCCAAGTTAGTCTCTTTCTAAGGACGAACTTAGACAAACCATAGAATGAGACTAACGAGACAAAGTTGGGACAAACAAAGACAAACTTAAGTCTCATTCTAAGGTTTGTCTAAGTTCGTCCCAAGTTAGTCTCTTTCTAAGGACGAACTTAGACAAACCTTGGAATGAGACTAACGAGACAAAGTTGGGACAAACAAAGACAAACTTAAGTCTCGTTCTAAGGTTTGTCTAAGTTCGTCCCAAGTTAGTCTCTTTCTAAGGACGAACTTAGACAAACCTTAGAATGAGACTAACAAGACAAAGTTGGGACAAACAAAGACAAACTTAAGTCTCATTCTAAGGTTTGTCTAAGTTCGTCCCAAGTTAGTCTCTTTCTAAGGACGAACTTAGACAAATCTTAGAATGAGACTAACGAGACTAACTTGGGACGAACAAAGACAAACTTAAGTCTCGTTCTACGGTTTGTCTAAGTTCGTCCCAAGTTAGTCTCTTTCTAATAAGGAACTTAGACAAACCCTAGAATGAGACTAACGAGACTAACTTTAAACGAACAAAGACAAACGTTAGTCTCATTCTAATGTTTGTCTTAGTTCGTCCCAAGTTAGTCTCTTTCTAAGGACGAACTTAGACAAACCTTAGAATGAGACTAAAGAGACTAACTTGGGACGAACAAAGACAAACATTAGTCTCATTCTAAGGTTTGTCTTAGTTCGTCCCAAGTTAGTCACTTTCTAAGGACGAACTTAGACAAACCTTAGAATGAGACTAACGAGACTAACTTGGGACGAACAAAGACAAACTTAAGTCTCATTCTAAGGTTTGTCTAAGTTCGTCCCAAGTAAGTCTCTTTCTAAGGACGAACTTAGACAAACCTTAGAATGAGACTAACGAGACTAAACTTGGGACGAACAAAGACAAACTTAAGTCTCATTCTAAGGTTAGTCTAAGTTCGTCCCAAGTTAGTCTCTTTCTAAGGACGAACTTAGACAAACCTTAGAATGAGACAAATGAGACTAACTTGGGACGAACAAAGACAAACGTTAGTCTCATTCTAAGGTTTGTCTAAGTTCGTCCCAAGTTAGTCTCTTTTTAAGGACGAACTTAGACAAACCTTAGAATGAGACTAACGAGACTAACTTGGGACGAACAAAGACAAACTTAAGCCTCATTCTAAGGTTGGTCTAAGTTCGTCCCAAGTTAGTCTCTTTCTAAGGACGAACTTAGACAAACCTTAGAATGAGACTAATGAGACCAACTTGGGACGAACAAAGACAAACTTAAGTCTCATTCTAAGGTTTGTCTTTGTTCGTCCCAAGTTAGTCTCTTTCTAAGGACGAACTTAGACAAACCTTAGAATGAGACTAACGAGACTAACTTGGGACGAACAAAGAGAAATGTTAGTCTCATTCTAAGGTTTGTCTAAGTTCGTCCCAAGTTAGTCTCTTTCTAAGGACAAACTTAGACAAACCTTAGAATGAGACTAACGAGACTAACTTGGAACGAACAAAGACAAACTTAAGTCTCATTCTAAGGTTTGTCTAAGTTCGTCCCAAGTTAGTCTCTTTCTAAGGACGAACTTAGACAAACCTTAGAATGAGACTAACGAGACTAACTTGGGACAAACAAAGACAAACTTAAGTCTCATTCTAAGGTTTGTCTAAGTTCCTCCCAAGTTAGTCTCTTTCTAATGAGGAACTTAGACAAACCTTAGAATGAGACTAACGAGACTAACTTTGGACGAACATAGACAAACGTTAGTCTCGTTCTAAGGTTTGTCTTAGTTCGTCCCAAGTTAGTCTCTTTCTAAGGTAGAACTTTGACAAACCTTAGAATGAGACTAACGAGACTAACTTGGGACGAACAAAGACAAACGTTAGTCTCATTCTAAGGTTTGTCTTAGTTCGTCCCAAGTTAGTCTCTTTCTAAGGACGAACTTAGACAAACCTTAGAATGAGACTAACGAGACTAACTTGGGACGAACAAAGACAAACTTAAGTCTCATTCTAAGGTTTGTCTAAGTTCGTCCCAAGTTAGTCTCTTTCTAAGGACGAACTTAGACAAACCTTAGAATGAGACTAACGAGACTAACTTGGGACGAACAAAGACAAACTTAAGTCTCATTCTAAGGTTTGTCTAAGTTCGTCCCAAGTTAGTCCCTTTCTAAGGACGAACTTTGACAAACCTTAGAATGAGTCTAACGAGACTAACTTGGGACGAACAAAGACAAACGTTAGTCTCATTCTAAGGTTTGTCTTAGTTCGTCCCAAGTTACTCTCTTTCTAAGGACGAACTTAGACAAACCTTAGAATGAGACTAACGAGACTAACTTGGGATGAACAAAGACAAACTTAAGTCTCATTCTAAGATTATTCTAAGTTCGTCCCATGTTAGTCTCTTTCTAAGGACGAACTTAGACAAACCTTAGAATGAGACTAACGAGACTAACTTGGGACGAACAAAGACAAACTTAGGTCTCATTCTAAGGTTTGTCTAAGTTCGTCCCAAGTTAGTCTCTTTCTAAGGACGAACTTAGACAAACCTTAGAATGAGACTAACGAGACTAACTTTGGACGAACAAAGACAAACGTCAGTCTCATTCTACGGTTTGTCTTAGTTCGTCCCAAGTTAGTCTCTTTCTAAGGACGAACTTAGACAAACCTTAGAATGAGACTAACGAGTCTAACTTGGGACGAACAAAGACAAATGTTAGTCTCATTCTAAGGTTTGTCTAAGTTCGTCCCAAGTTAGTCTCTTTCTAAGGACGAACTTAGACAAACCTTAGAATGAGACTAACGAGACTAACTTGGGACGAACAAAGACAAACGTTAGTCTCATTCTAAGGTTTGTCTAAGTTCGTCCCAAGTTAGTCTCTTTCTAAGGACGAACTTAGACAAACCTTAGAATGAGACTAACGAGACTAACTTGGGACGAATAAAGACAAACGTTAGTCTCATTCTAAGGTTTGTCTGAGTTCGTCCCAAGTTAGTCTCTTTCTAAGGACGAACTTAGACAAACCTTAGAATGAGACTAACGAGACTAACTTGGGACGAACAAAGACAAACTTAAGTCTCATTCTAAGGTTTGTCTAATTTCGTCCCAAGTTAGTCTCTTTCTAAGGACGAACTTAGACAAACCTTAGAATGAGACTAACGAGACTAACTTGGGACGAACAAAGACAAACTTAAGTCTCATTCTAAGGTTTGTGTAAGTTCGTCCCAAGTTAGTCTATTTCTAAGGACGAAATTAGACAAACCTAAAAATGAGACTAACGAGACTAACTTGGGACGAACAAAGACAAACTTAAGTCTCATTCTAAGGTTTGTCATTGTACGTCCCAAGTTAGTCTCTTTCTAAGGACGAACTTAGACAAACCTTAGAATGAGACTAACGAGACTAACTTGGGACGAACAAAGACAAACTTAAGTCTCATTCTAAGGTTTGTCTTTGTTCGTCCCAAGTTAGTCTCTTTCTAAGGACGATCATAGACAAACCTTAGAATGAGACTAACGAGACTAACTTGGGACGAACAAAGACAAACTTAAGTCTCATTCTAAGGTTTGTCTAAGTTCATCCCAAGTTAGTCTCTTTCTAATGAGGAACTTAGACAAACCTTAGAATGAGACTAACGAGACTAACTTTGGACGAACAAAGACAAACGTTAGTCTCATTCTAAGGTTTGTCTTAGTTCGTCCCAAGTTAGTCTCTTTCTAAGGATGAACTTAGACAAACCTTAGAATGAGACTAACGAGACTAACTTGGGACGAACAAAGACAAACTTAAGTCTCATTCTAAGGTTTGTCTAAGTTCGTCCCAAGTTAGTCTCTTTCTAAGGACGAACTTAGACAAACCTTAGAATGAGACTAATGAGACTATTTTGGGACGAATAAAGACAAACGTTAGTCTCATTCTAAGGTTTGTCTTAGTTTGTCCCAAGTTAGTCTCTTTCTAAGGACGAACTTAGACAAACCTTAGAATGAGACTAACGAGACAAACTTGGGACGAACAAAGACAAACTTAAGTCTCATTCTAAGGTTTGTCTAAGTTCGTCCCAAGTTAGTCTCTTTCTAAGGACCAACTTAGACAAACCTTAGAATGAGACTAATGAGACCAACTTGGGACGAACAAAGACAAACTTAAGTCTCATTCTAAGGTTTGTCTTTGTTCGTCCCAAGTTAGTCTCTTTCTAAGGACGAACTTTGACAAACCTTAGAATGAGACTAACGAGACTAACTTGAGACGAACAAAGAGAAATGTTAGTCTCATTCTAAGGTTTGTCTAAGTTCGTCCCAAGTTAGTCTCTTTCTAAGGACGAACTTAGACAAACCTTAGAATGAGACTAACGAGACTAACTTGGGACGAACAAAGACAAACTTAAGTCTCATTCTCAGGTTTGTCTAAGTTCGTCCCAAGTTAGTCTCTTTCTAAGGACGAACTTAGACAAAACTTAGAATGAGACTAACGAGACTAACTTGGGACGAACAAAGACAAAATTAAGTCTCATTCTAAGGTTTGTCTAAGTTCGTCCCAAGTTAGTCTATTCCTATGGACGAACTTAGACAAACCTAAGAATGAGACAAACGAGACTAACTTGGGACAAACAAAGACAAACTTAAGTCTCATTCTAAGGTTTGTCTTTGTTCGTCCCAAGTTAGTCTCTTTCTAAGGACGAACTTAGACAAACCTTAGAATGAGACTAACGAGACTAACTTGGGACAAACAAAGACAAAATTAAGTCTCATTCTAAGGTTTGTCTAAGTTCCTCCCAAGTTAGTCTCTTTCTAATGAGGAACTTAGACAAACCTTAGAATGAGACTAACGAGTCTAACTTTGGACGAACAAAGACAAACGTTAGTCTCGTTCTAAGGTTTATCTTAGTTCGTCCCAAGTTAGTCTCTTTCTAAGGACGAACTTAGACAAACCTTAGAATGAGACTAACGAGTCTAACTTGGGACGAACAAAGACAAATGTTAGTCTCATTCTAAGGTTTGTCTAAGTTCGTCCCAAGTTAGTCTCTTTCTAAGGACGAACTTAGACAAACCTTAGAATGAGAATAACGAGACTAACTTGGGACGAACAAAGACAAACTTAAGTCTCATTCTAAGGTTTGTCTAAGTTCGTCCCAAGTTAGTCTCTTTCTAAGGACGAACTTAGACAAACCTTAGAATGAGACTAACGAGACAAAGTTGGGACAAACAAAGACAAACTTAAGTCTCATTCTAAGGTTTGTCTAAGTTCGTCCCAAGTTAGTCTCTTTCTAAGGACGAACTTAGACAAACCTTAGAATGAGACTAACGAGTCTAACTTGAGACGAACAAAGACAAACGTTAGTCTCATTCTAAGGTTTGTCTAAGTTCGTCCCAAGTTAGTCTCTTTCTAAGGACGAACTTAGACAAACCTTAGAATGAGACTAACCAGACTAACTTGGGACGAATAAGGACAAACGTTAGTCTCATTCTAAGGTTTGTCTTAGTTTGTCCCAAGTTAGTCTCTTTCTAAGGACGAACTTAGACAAACCTTAGAATGAGACTAACGACACTAACTTGGGACGAACAAAGACAAACATAAGTCTCATTCTAAGGTTTGTCTAAGTTCGTCCCAAGTTAGTCTCTTTCTAAGGACGAACTTAGACAAACCTTAGAATGAGACTAACGAGACCAACTTGGGACGAACAAAGACAAACTTAAGTCTCATTCTAAGGTTTGTCTTTGTTCGTCCCAGGTTAGTCTCTTTCTAAGGACGAACTTAGACAAACCTTATAATGAGACTAACGAGACTAACTTGGGACGAACAAAGAGAAATGTTAGTCTCATTCTAAGGTTTGTCTAAGTTCGTCCCAAGTTAGTCTCTTTCTAAGGACGAACATAGACAAACCTTAGAATGAGACTAACGAGACTAACTTGGGACGAACAAAGACAAACTTAAGTCTCATTCTAAGGTTTGTCTGAGTTCGTCCCAAGTTAGTCTATTTCGAAGGACGAAATTAGACAAACCTAAGAATGAGACTAACGAGACTAACTTGGGACGAACAAAGACAAACTTAAGTCTCATTCTAAGGTTTGTCATTGTACGTCCCAAGTTAGTCTCTTTCTAAGGACGAACTTAGACAAACCTTTGAATGAGACTAACGAGACTAACTTGGGACGAACAAAGACAAACTTAAGTCTCATTCTAAGGTTTGTCTTTGTTCGTCCCAAGTTAGTCTCTTTCTAAGGACGATCTTAGACAAACCTTAGAATGAGACTAACGAGACTAACTTGGGACGAACAAAGACAAACTTAAGTCTCATTCTAAGGTTTGTCTAAGTTCGTCCCAAGTTAGTCTCTTTCTAAGGACGAACTTAGACAACCCTTAGAATGAGACTAACGAGACTAACTTGGGACGAACAAAGACAAACGTTAGTCTCATTCTAAGGTTTGTCTAAGTTCGTCCCAAGTTAGTCTCTTTCTAAGGACGAACTTAGACAAACCTTAGAATGAGACTAACGAGACTAACTTGGGACGAATAAAGACAAACGTTAGTCTCATTCTAAGGTTTGTCTTAGTTTGTCCCAAGTTATTCTCTTTCTAAGGACGAACTTAGACAAACCTTAGAATGAGACAAAAGAGACTAACTTGGGACGAACAAAGACAAACTTAAGTCTCATTCAAAGGTTTGTCTAAGTTCATCCCAAGTTAGTCTCTTTCTAAGGACGAACTTAGACAAACCATAGAATGAGACTAACGAGACAAAGTTGGGACAAACAAAGACAAACTTAAGTCTCATTCTAAGGTTTGTCTAAGTTCGTCCCAAGTTAGTCTCTTTCTAAGGACGAACTTAGACAAACCTTAGAATGAGACTAACGAGACAAAGTTGGGACAAACAAAGACAAACTTAAGTCTCGTTCTAAGGTTTGTCTAAGTTCGTCCCAAGTTAGTCTCTTTCTAAGGACGAACTTAGACAAACCTTAGAATGAGACTAACAAGACAAAGTTGGGACAAACAAAGACAAACTTAAGTCTCATTCTAAGGTTTGTCTAAGTTCGTCCCAAGTTAGTCTCTTTCTAAGGACGAACTTAGACAAATCTTAGAATGAGACTAACGAGACTAACTTGGGACGAACAAAGACAAACTTAAGTCTCGTTCTAAGGTTTGTCTAAGTTCGTCCCAAGTTAGTCTCTTTCTAATAAGGAACTTAGACAAACCCTAGAATGAGACTAACGAGACTAACTTTAAACGAACAAAGACAAACGTTAGTCTCATTCTAATGTTTGTCTTAGTTCGTCCCAAGTTAGTCTCTTTCTAAGGACGAACTTAGACAAACCTTAGAATGAGACTAAAGAGACTAACTTGGGACGAACAAAGACAAACATTAGTCTCATTCTAAGGTTTGTCTTAGTTCGTCCCAAGTTAGTCACTTTCTAAGGACGAACTTAGACAAACCTTAGAATGAGACTAACGAGACTAACTTGGGACGAACAAAGACAAACTTAAGTCTCATTCTAAGGTTTGTCTAAGTTCGTCCCAAGTAAGTCTCTTTCTAAGGACGAACTTAGACAAACCTTAGAATGAGACTAACGAGACTAAACTTGGGACGAACAAAGACAAACTTAAGTCTCATTCTAAGGTTAGTCTAAGTTCGTCCCAAGTTAGTCTCTTTCTAAGGACGAACTTAGACAAACCTTAGAATGAGACAAATGAGACTAACTTGGGACGAACAAAGACAAACGTTAGTCTCATTCTAAGGTTTGTCTAAGTTCGTCCCAAGTTAGTCTCTTTTTAAGGACGAACTTAGACAAACCTTAGAATGAGACTAACGAGACTAACTTGGGACGAACAAAGACAAACTTAAGCCTCATTCTAAGGTTGGTCTAAGTTCGTCCCAAGTTAGTCTCTTTCTAAGGACGAACTTAGACAAACCTTAGAATGAGACTAATGAGACCAACTTGGGACGAACAAAGACAAACTTAAGTCTCATTCTAAGGTTTGTCTTTGTTCGTCCCAAGTTAGTCTCTTTCTAAGGACGAACTTAGACAAACCTTAGAATGAGACTAACGAGACTAACTTGGGACGAACAAAGAGAAATGTTAGTCTCATTCTAAGGTTTGTCTAAGTTCGTCCCAAGTTAGTCTCTTTCTAAGGACAAACTTAGACAAACCTTAGAATGAGACTAACGAGACTAACTTGGAACGAACAAAGACAAACTTAAGTCTCATTCTAAGGTTTGTCTAAGTTCGTCCCAAGTTAGTCTCTTTCTAAGGACGAACTTAGACAAACCTTAGAATGAGACTAACGAGACTAACTTGGGACAAACAAAGACAAACTTAAGTCTCATTCTAAGGTTTGTCTAAGTTCCTCCCAAGTTAGTCTCTTTCTAATGAGGAACTTAGACAAACCTTAGAATGAGACTAACGAGACTAACTTTGGACGAACAAAGACAAACGTTAGTCTCGTTCTAAGGTTTGTCTTAGTTCGTCCCAAGTTAGTCTCTTTCTAAGGAAGAACTTTGACAAACCTTAGAATGAGACTAACGAGACTAACTTGGGACGAACAAAGACAAACGTTAGTCTCATTCTAAGGTTTGTCTTAGTTCGTCCCAAGTTAGTCTCTTTCTAAGGACGAACTTAGACAAACCTTAGAATGAGACTAACGAGACTAACTTGGGACGAACAAAGACAAACTTAAGTCTCATTCTAAGGTTTGTCTAAGTTCGTCCCAAGTTAGTCTCTTTCTAAGGACGAACTTAGACAAACCTTAGAATGAGACTAACGAGACTAACTTGGGACGAACAAAGACAAACTTAAGTCTCATTCTAAGGTTTGTCTAAGTTCGTCCCAAGTTAGTCCCTTTCTAAGGACGAACTTTGACAAACCTTAGAATGAGTCTAACGAGACTAACTTGGGACGAACAAAGACAAACGTTAGTCTCATTCTAAGGTTTGTCTTAGTTCGTCCCAAGTTACTCTCTTTCTAAGGACGAACTTAGACAAACCTTAGAATGAGACTAACGAGACTAACTTGGGATGAACAAAGACAAACTTAAGTCTCATTCTAAGATTATTCTAAGTTCGTCCCATGTTAGTCTCTTTCTAAGGACGAACTTAGACAAACCTTAGAATGAGACTAACGAGACTAACTTGGGACGAACAAAGACAAACTTAGGTCTCATTCTAAGGTTTGTCTAAGTTCGTCCCAAGTTAGTCTCTTTCTAAGGACGAACTTAGACAAACCTTAGAATGAGACTAACGAGACTAACTTTGGACGAACAAAGACAAACGTCAGTCTCATTCTACGGTTTGTCTTAGTTCGTCCCAAGTTAGTCTCTTTCTAAGGACGAACTTAGACAAACCTTAGAATGAGACTAACGAGTCTAACTTGGGACGAACAAAGACAAATGTTAGTCTCATTCTAAGGTTTGTCTAAGTTCGTCCCAAGTTAGTCTCTTTCTAAGGACGAACTTAGACAAACCTTAGAATGAGACTAACGAGACTAACTTGGGACGAACAAAGACAAACGTTAGTCTCATTCTAAGGTTTGTCTAAGTTCGTCCCAAGTTAGTCTCTTTCTAAGGACGAACTTAGACAAACCTTAGAATGAGACTAACG
Source organism: Rhodiola kirilowii (assembly GCA_033675215.1). Lineage (NCBI taxonomy): Eukaryota > Viridiplantae > Streptophyta > Magnoliopsida > Saxifragales > Crassulaceae > Rhodiola > Rhodiola kirilowii. The sequence continues at coordinate 800,773 of JAUCNB010000016.1, forward strand.
AGACTAACTTGGGACGAATAAAGACAAACGTTAGTCTCATTCTAAGGTTTGTCTTAGTTTGTCCCAAGTTAGTCTCTTTCTAAGGACGAACTTAGACAAACCTTAGAATGAGACTAACGACACTAACTTGGGACGAACAAAGACAAACTTAAGTCTCATTCTAAGGTTTGTCTAAGTTCGTCCCAAGTTAGTCTCTTTCTAAGGACGAACTTAGACAAACCGTATAATGAGACTAACGAGACCAACTTGGGACGAACAAAGACAAACTTAAGTCTCGTTCTAAGGTTTGTCTTTGTTCGTCCCAGGTTAGTCTCTTTCTAAGGACGAAATTAGACAAACCTTATAATGAGACTAACGAGACTAACTTGGGACGAACAAAGAGAAATGTTAGTCTCATTCTAAGGTTTGTCTAAGTTCGTCCCAAGTTAGTCTCTTTCTAAGGACGAACATAGACAAACCTTAGAATGAGACTAACGAGACTAACTTGGGACGAACAAAGACAAACTTAAGCCTCATTCTAAGGTTGGTCTAAGTTCGTCCCAAGTTAGTCTCTTTCTAAGGACGAACTTAGACAAACCTTAGAATGAGACTAATGAGACCAACTTGGGACGAACAAAGACAAACTTAAGTCTCATTCTAAGGTTTGTCTTTGTTCGTCCCAAGTTAGTCTCTTTCTAAGGACGAACTTAGACAAACCTTAGAATGAGACTAACGAGACTAACTTGGGACGAATAAAGACAAACGTTAGTCTCATTCTAAGGTTTGTCTTAGTTTGTCCCAAGTTATTCTCTTTCTAAGGACGAACTTAGACAAACCTTAGAATGAGACAAAAGAGACTAACTTGGGACGAACAAAGACAAACTTAAGTCTCATTCAAAGGTTTGTCTAAGTTCATCCCAAGTTAGTCTCTTTCTAAGGACGAACTTAGACAAACCATAGAATGAGACTAACGAGACAAAGTTGGGACAAACAAAGACAAACTTAAGTCTCATTCTAAGGTTTGTCTAAGTTCGTCCCAAGTTAGTCTCTTTCTAAGGACGAACTTAGACAAACCTTAGAATGAGACTAACGAGACAAAGTTGGGACAAACAAAGACAAACTTAAGTCTCGTTCTAAGGTTTGTCTAAGTTCGTCCCAAGTTAGTCTCTTTCTAAGGACGAACTTAGACAAACCTTAGAATGAGACTAACAAGACAAAGTTGGGACAAACAAAGACAAACTTAAGTCTCATTCTAAGGTTTGTCTAAGTTCGTCCCAAGTTAGTCTCTTTCTAAGGACGAACTTAGACAAATCTTAGAATGAGACTAACGAGACTAACTTGGGATGAACAAAGACAAACTTAAGTCTCGTTCTAAGGTTTGTCTAAGTTCGTCCCAAGTTAGTCTCTTTCTAATAAGGAACTTAGACAAACCCTAGAATGAGACTAACGAGACTAACTTTAAACGAACAAAGACAAACGTTAGTCTCATTCTAATGTTTGTCTTAGTTCGTCCCAAGTTAGTCTCTTTCTAAGGACGAACTTAGACAAACCTTAGAATGAGACTAAAGAGACTAACTTGGGACGAACAAAGACAAACATTAGTCTCATTCTAAGGTTTGTCTTAGTTCGTCCCAAGTTAGTCACTTTCTAAGGACGAACTTAGACAAACCTTAGAATGAGACTAACGAGACTAACTTGGGACGAACAAAGACAAACTTAAGTCTCATTCTAAGGTTTGTCTAAGTTCGTCCCAAGTAAGTCTCTTTCTAAGGACGAACTTAGACAAACCTTAGAATGAGACTAACGAGACTAAACTTGGGACGAACAAAGACAAACTTAAGTCTCATTCTAAGGTTAGTCTAAGTTCGTCCCAAGTTAGTCTCTTTCTAAGGACGAACTTAGACAAACCTTAGAATGAGACAAATGAGACTAACTTGGGACGAACAAAGACAAACGTTAGTCTCATTCTAAGGTTTGTCTAAGTTCGTCCCAAGTTAGTCTCTTTTTAAGGACGAACTTAGACAAACCTTAGAATGAGACTAACGAGACTAACTTGGGACGAACAAAGACAAACTTAAGCCTCATTCTAAGGTTGGTCTAAGTTCGTCCCAAGTTAGTCTCTTTCTAAGGACGAACTTAGACAAACCTTAGAATGAGACTAATGAGACCAACTTGGGACGAACAAAGACAAACTTAAGTCTCATTCTAAGGTTTGTCTTTGTTCGTCCCAAGTTAGTCTCTTTCTAAGGACGAACTTAGACAAACCTTAGAATGAGACTAACGAGACTAACTTGGGACGAACAAAGAGAAATGTTAGTCTCATTCTAAGGTTTGTCTAAGTTCGTCCCAAGTTAGTCTCTTTCTAAGGACAAACTTAGACAAACCTTAGAATGAGACTAACGAGACTAACTTGGAACGAACAAAGACAAACTTAAGTCTCATTCTAAGGTTTGTCTAAGTTCGTCCCAAGTTAGTCTCTTTCTAAGGACGAACTTAGACAAACCTTAGAATGAGACTAACGAGACTAACTTGGGACAAACAAAGACAAACTTAAGTCTCATTCTAAGGTTTGTCTAAGTTCCTCCCAAGTTAGTCTCTTTCTAATGAGGAACTTAGACAAACCTTAGAATGAGACTAACGAGACTAACTTTGGACGAACAAAGACAAACGTTAGTCTCGTTCTAAGGTTTGTCTTAGTTCGTCCCAAGTTAGTCTCTTTCTAAGGAAGAACTTTGACAAACCTTAGAATGAGACTAACGAGACTAACTTGGGACGAACAAAGACAAACGTTAGTCTCATTCTAAGGTTTGTCTTAGTTCGTCCCAAGTTAGTCTCTTTCTAAGGACGAACTTAGACAAACCTTAGAATGAGACTAACGAGACTAACTTGGGACGAACAAAGACAAACTTAAGTCTCATTCTAAGGTTTGTCTAAGTTCGTCCCAAGTTAGTCTCTTTCTAAGGACGAACTTAGACAAACCTTAGAATGAGACTAACGAGACTAACTTGGGACGAACAAAGACAAACTTAAGTCTCATTCTAAGGTTTGTCTAAGTTCGTCCCAAGTTAGTCCCTTTCTAAGGACGAACTTTGACAAACCTTAGAATGAGTCTAACGAGACTAACTTGGGACGAACAAAGACAAACGTTAGTCTCATTCTAAGGTTTGTCTTAGTTCGTCCCAAGTTACTCTCTTTCTAAGGACGAACTTAGACAAACCTTAGAATGAGACTAACGAGACTAACTTGGGATGAACAAAGACAAACTTAAGTCTCATTCTAAGATTATTCTAAGTTCGTCCCATGTTAGTCTCTTTCTAAGGACGAACTTAGACAAACCTTAGAATGAGACTAACGAGACTAACTTGGGACGAACAAAGACAAACTTAGGTCTCATTCTAAGGTTTGTCTAAGTTCGTCCCAAGTTAGTCTCTTTCTAAGGATGAACTTAGACAAACCTTAGAATGAGACTAACGAGACTAACTTTGGACGAACAAAGACAAACGTCAGTCTCATTCTACGGTTTGTCTTAGTTCGTCCCAAGTTAGTCTCTTTCTAAGGACGAACTTAGACAAACCTTAGAATGAGACTAACGAGTCTAACTTGGGACGAACAAAGACAAATGTTAGTCTCATTCTAAGGTTTGTCTAAGTTCGTCCCAAGTTAGTCTCTTTCTAAGGACGAACTTAGACAAACCTTAGAATGAGACTAACGAGACTAACTTGGGACGAACAAAGACAAACGTTAGTCTCATTCTAAGGTTTGTCTAAGTTCGTCCCAAGTTAGTCTCTTTCTAATGACGAACTTAGACAAACCTTAGAATGAGACTAACGAGACTAACTTGGGACGAATAAAGACAAACGTTAGTCTCATTCTAAGGTTTGTCTTAGTTTGTCCCAAGTTAGTCTCTTTCTAAGGACGAACTTAGACAAACCTTAGAATGAGACTAACGACACTAACTTGGGACGAACAAAGACAAACTTAAGTCTCATTCTAAGGTTTGTCTAAGTTCGTCCCAAGTTAGTCTCTTTCTAAGGACGAACTTAGACAAACCGTATAATGAGACTAACGAGACCAACTTGGGACGAACAAAGACAAACTTAAGTCTCGTTCTAAGGTTTGTCTTTGTTCGTCCCAGGTTAGTCTCTTTCTAAGGACGAAATTAGACAAACCTTATAATGAGACTAACGAGACTAACTTGGGACGAACAAAGAGAAATGTTAGTCTCATTCTAAGGTTTGTCTAAGTTCGTCCCAAGTTAGTCTCTTTCTAAGGACGAACATAGACAAACCTTAGAATGAGACTAACGAGACTAACTTGGGACGAACAAAGACAAACTTAAGTCTCATTCTAAGGTTTGTCTGAGTTCGTCCCAAGTTAGTCTCTTTCTAAGGACGAACTTAGACAAACCTTAGAATGAGACTAACGAGACTAACTTGGGACGAACAAAGACAAACTTAAGTCTCATTCTAAGGTTTGTCTAATTTCGTCCCAAGTTAGTCTCTTTCTAAGGACGAACTTAGACAAACCTTAGAATGAGACTAACGAGACTAACTTGGGACGAACAAAGACAAACTTAAGTCTCATTCTAAGGTTTGTGTAAGTTCGTCCCAAGTTAGTCTATTTCTAAGGACGAAATTAGACAAACCTAAGAATGAGACTAACGAGACTAACTTGGGACGAACAAAGACAAACTTAAGTCTCATTCTAAGGTTTGTCATTGTACGTCCCAAGTTAGTCTCTTTCTAAGGACGAACTTAGACAAACCTTAGAATGAGACTAACGAGACTAACTTGGGACGAACAAAGACAAACTTAAGTCTCATTCTAAGGTTTGTCTTTGTTCGTCCCAAGTTAGTCTCTTTCTAAGGACGATCTTAGACAAACCTTAGAATGAGACTAACGAGACTAACTTGGGACGAACAAAGACAAACTTAAGTCTCATTCTAAGGTTTGTCTAAGTTCATCCCAAGTTAGTCTCTTTCTAATGAGGAACTTAGACAAACCTTAGAATGAGACTAACGAGACTAACTTTGGACGAACAAAGACAAACGTTAGTCTCATTCTAAGGTTTGTCTTAGTTCGTCCCAAGTTAGTCTCTTTCTAAGGATGAACTTAGACAAACCTTAGAATGAGACTAACGAGACTAACTTGGGACGAACAAAGACAAACTTAAGTCTCATTCTAAGGTTTGTCTAAGTTCGTCCCAAGTTAGTCTCTTTCTAAGGACGAACTTAGACAAACCTTAGAATGAGACTAATGAGACTAACTTGGGACGAATAAAGACAAACGTTAGTCTCATTCTAAGGTTTGTCTTAGTTTGTCCCAAGTTAGTCTCTTTCTAAGGACGAACTTAGACAAACCTTAGAATGAGACTAACGAGACTAACTTGGGACGAACAAAGACAAACTTAAGTCTCATTCTAAGGTTTGTCTAAGTTCGTCCCAAGTTAGTCTCTTTCTAAGGACCAACTTAGACAAACCTTAGAATGAGACTAATGAGACCAACTTGGGACGAACAAAGACAAACTTAAGTCTCATTCTAAGGTTTGTCTTTGTTCGTCCCAAGTTAGTCTCTTTCTAAGGACGAACTTTGACAAACCTTAGAATGAGACTAACGAGACTAACTTGAGACGAACAAAGAGAAATGTTAGTCTCATTCTAAGGTTTGTCTAAGTTCGTCCCAAGTTAGTCTCTTTCTAAGGACGAACTTAGACAAACCTTAGAATGAGACTAACGAGACTAACTTGGGACGAACAAAGACAAACTTAAGTCTCATTCTCAGGTTTGTCTAAGTTCGTCCCAAGTTAGTCTCTTTCTAAGGACGAACTTAGACAAACCTTAGAATGAGACTAACGAGACTAACTTGGGACGAACAAAGACAAAATTAAGTCTCATTCTAAGGTTTGTCTAAGTTCGTCCCAAGTTAGTCTATTCCTATGGACGAACTTAGACAAACCTAAGAATGAGACAAACGAGACTAACTTGGGACAAACAAAGACAAACTTAAGTCTCATTCTAAGGTTTGTCTTTGTTCGTCCCAAGTTAGTCTCTTTCTAAGGACGAACTTAGACAAACCTTAGAATGAGACTAACGAGACTAACTTGGGACAAACAAAGACAAACTTAAGTCTCATTCTAAGGTTTGTCTATGTTCCTCCCAAGTTAGTCTCTTTCTAATGAGGAACTTAGACAAACCTTAGAATGAGACTAACGAGTCTAACTTTGGACGAACAAAGACAAACGTTAGTCTCGTTCTAAGGTTTGTCTTAGTTCGTCCCAAGTTAGTCTCTTTCTAAGGACGAACTTAGACAAACCTTAGAATGAGACTAACGAGTCTAACTTAGTACGAACAAAGACAAATGTTAGTCTCATTCTAAGGTTTGTCTAAGTTCGTCCCAAGTTAGTCTCTTTCTAAGGACGAACTTAGACAAACCTTAGAATGAGACTAACGAGACTAACTTGGGACGAACAAAGACAAACTTAAGTCTCATTCTAAGGTTTGTCTAAGTTCGTCCCAAGTTAGTCTCTTTCTAAGGACGAACTTAGACAAACCTTAGAATGAGACTAACGAGACAAAGTTGGGACAAACAAAGACAAACTTAAGTCTCATTCTAAGGTTTGTCTAAGTTCGTCCCAAGTTAGTCTCTTTCTAAGGACGAACTTAGACAAACCTTAGAATGAGACTAACGAGTCTAACTTGAGACGAACAAAGACAAACGTTAGTCTCATTCTAAGGTTTGTCTAAGTTCGTCCCAAGTTAGTCTCTTTCTAAGGACGAACTTAGACAAACCTTAGAATGAGACTAACCAGACTAACTTGGGACGAATAAAGACAAACGTTAGTCTCATTCTAAGGTTTGTCTTAGTTTGTCCCAAGTTAGTCTCTTTCTAAGGACGAACTTAGACAAACCTTAGAATGAGACTAACGACACTAACTTGGGACGAACAAAGACAAACTTAAGTCTCATTCTAAGGTTTGTCTAAGTTCGTCCCAAGTTAGTCTCTTTCTAAGGACGAACTTAGACAAACCTTAGAATGAGACTAACGAGACCAACTTGGGACGAACAAAGACAAACTTAAGTCTCATTCTAAGGTTTGTCTTTGTTCGTCCCAGGTTAGTCTCTTTCTAAGGACGAACTTAGACAAACCTTATAATGAGACTAACGAGACTAACTTGGGACGAACAAAGAGAAATGTTAGTCTCATTCTAAGGTTTGTCTAAGTTCGTCCCAAGTTAGTCTCTTTCTAAGGACGAACATAGACAAACCTTAGAATGAGACTAACGAGACTAACTTGGGACGAACAAAGACAAACTTAAGTCTCATTCTAAGGTTTGTCTGAGTTCGTCCCAAGTTAGTCTATTTCGAAGGACGAAATTAGACAAACCTAAGAATGAGACTAACGAGACTAACTTGGGACGAACAAAGACAAACTTAAGTCTCATTCTAAGGTTTGTCATTGTACGTCCCAAGTTAGTCTCTTTCTAAGGACGAACTTAGACAAACCTTTGAATGAGACTAACGAGACTAACTTGGGACGAACAAAGACAAACTTAAGTCTCATTCTAAGGTTTGTCTTTGTTCGTCCCAGGTTAGTCTCTTTCTAAGGACGAACTTAGACAAACCTTATAATGAGACTAACGAGACTAACTTGGGACGAACAAAGAGAAATGTTAGTCTCATTCTAAGGTTTGTCTAAGTTCGTCCCAAGTTAGTCTCTTTCTAAGGACGAACATAGACAAACCTTAGAATGAGACTAACGAGACTAACTTGGGACGAACAAAGACAAACTTAAGTCTCATTCTAAGGTTTGTCTAAGTTCATCCCAAGTTAGTCTCTTTCTAATGAGGAACTTAGACAAACCTTAGAATGAGACTAACGAGACTAACTTTGGACGAACAAATACAAACATTTGTCTCATTCTAAGGTTTGTCTTAGTTCGTCCCAAGTTAGTCTCTTTCTAAGGACGAACTTAGACAAACCTTAGAATGAGACTAACGAGACTAACTTGGGACGAACAAAGACAAACTTAAGTCTCATTCTAAGGTTTGTCTTTGTTCGTCCCAGGTTAGTCTCTTTCTAAGGACGAACTTAGACAAACCTTATAATGAGACTAACGAGACTAACTTGGGACGAACAAAGAGAAATGTTAGTCTCATTCTAAGGTTTGTCTAAGTTCGTCCCAAGTTAGTCTCTTTCTAAGGACGATCTTAGACAAACCTTAGAATGAGACTAACGAGACTAACTTGGGACGAACAAAGACAAACTTAAGTCTCATTCTAAGGTTTGTCTAAGTTCATCCCAAGTTAGTCTCTTTCTAATGAGGAACTTAGACAAACCTTAGAATGAGACTAACGAGACTAACTTTGGACGAACAAAGACAAACATTTGTCTCATTCTAAGGTTTGTCTTAGTTCGTCCCAAGTTAGTCTCTTTCTAAGGACGAACTTAGACAAACCTTAGAATGAGACTAACGAGACTAACTTGGGACGAACAAAGACAAATTTAAGTCTCATTCTAAGGTTTGTCTAAGTTCGTCCCAAGTTAGTCTCTTTCTAAGGACGAACTTAGACAAACCTTAGAATGAGACTAACGAGACTAAACTTGGGACGAACAAAGACAAACTTAAGTCTCATTCTAAGGTTTGTCTAAGTTTGTCCCAAGTTAGTCTCGTTCTAAGGACGAACTTAGACAAACCTTAGAAAGAGACAAACGAGACTTACTTGGGACGAACAAAGACAAACGTTAGTCTCATTCTAATGTTTGTCTAAGTTCGTCCCAAGTTAGTCTCTTTCTAAGGACGAACTTAGACAAACCTTAGAATGAGACTAATGAGACTAACTTGGGACGAATAAAGACAAATGTTAGTCTCATTCTAAGGTTTGTCTTAGTTTGTCCCAAGTTAGTCTCTTTCTAAGGACGAACTTAGACAAACCTTATAATGAGACTAACGAGACTAACTTGGGACGAACAAAGACAAACTTAAGTCTCATTCTAACGTTTGTCTAAGTTCGTCCCAAGTTAGTCTCTTTCTAAGGACCAACTTAGACAAACCTTAGAATGAGACTAACGAGACCAACTTGGGACGAACAAAGACAAACTTAAGTCTCATTCTAAGGTTTGTCTTTGTTCGTCCCAAGTTAGTCTCTTTCTAAGGACGAAATTTGACAAACCTTAGAATGAGACTAACGAGACTAACTTGGGACGAACAAAGAGAAATGTTAGTCTCATTCTAAGGTTTGTCTAAGTTCGTCCCAAGTTAGTCTCTTTCTAAGGACGAACTTAGACAAACCTTAGAATGAGACTAACGAGACTAACTTGGGACGAACAAAGACAAACTTATGTCTCATTCTCAGGTTTGTCTAAGTTCGTCCCAAGTTAGTCTCTTTCTAAGGACGAACTTAGACAAACCTTAGAATGAGACTAACGAGACTAACTTGGGACGAACAAAGACAAACTTAAGTCTCATTCTAAGGTTTGTCTAAGTTCGTCCCAAGTTAGTCTATTCCTATGGACGAACTTAGACAAACCTAAGAATGAGACAAACGAGACTAACTTGGGACAAACAAAGACAAACTTAAGTCTCATTCTAAGGTTTGTCTTTGTTCGTCCCAAGTTAGTCTCTTTCTAAGGACGAACTTAGACAAACCTTAGAATGAGACTAACGAGACTAACTTGGGACAAACAAAGACAAACTTAAGTCTCATTCTAAGGTTTGTCTAAGTTCCTCCCAAGTTAGTCTCTTTCTAATGAGGAACTTAGACAAACCTTAGAATGAGACTAACGAGACTAACTTTGGACGAACAAAGACAAACGTTAGTCTCGTTCTAAGGTTTGTCTTAGTTCGTCCCAAGTTAGTCTCTTTCTAAGGACGAACTTAGACAAACCTTAGAATGAGACAAACGAGTCTAACTTGGGACGAACAAAGACAAATGTTAGTCTCATTCTAAGGTTTGCCTAAGTTCGTCCCAAGTTAGTCTCTTTCTAAGGACGAACTTAGACAAACCTTAGAATGAGACTAACGAGACTAACTTGGGACAAACAAAGACAAACTTAAGTCTCATTCTAAGGTTTGTCTAAGTTCGTCCCAAGTTAATCTCTTTCTAAGGACGAACTTAGACAAACCTTAGAATGAGACTAACGAGACAAAGTTGGGACAAACAAAGACAAACTTAAGTCTCATTCTAAGGTTTGTCTAAGTTCGTCCCAAGTTAGTCTCTTTCTAAGGATGAACTTAGACAAACCTTAGAATGAGACTAACGAGACTAACTTGGGACGAACAAAGACAAACGTTAGTCTCATTCTAAGGTTTGTCTAAGTTCGTCCCAAGTTAGTCTCTTTCTAAGGACGAACTTAGACAAACCTTAGAATGAGACTAACGAGACTAACTTGGGACGAATAAAGACAAACGTTAGTCTCATTCTAAGGTTTGTCATAGTTTGTCCCAAGTTAGTCTCTTTCTAAGGACGAACTTAGACAAACCTTAGAATGAGACTAACGAGACTAACTTGGGACGAACAAAGACAAACTTAAGTCTCATTCTAAGGTTTGTCTAAGTTCGTCCCAAGTTAGTCTCTTTCTAAGGACGAACTTAGACAAACCTTAGAATGAGACTAACGAGACAAAGTTGGGACAAACAAAGACAAACTTAAGTCTCAATCTAAGGTTTGTCTAAGTTCGTCCCAAGTTAGTCTCTTTCTAAGGACGAACTTAGACAAACCTTAGAATGAGACTAACGAGTCTAACTTGAGACGAACAAAGACAAACGTTAGTCTCATTCTAAGGTTTGTCTAAGTTCGTCCCAAGTTAGTCTCTTTCTAAGGACGAACTTAGACAAACCTTAGAATGAGACTAACCAGACTAACTTGGGACGAATAAAGACAAACGTTAGTCTCATTCTAAGGTTTGTCTTAGTTTGTCCCAAGTTAGTCTCTTTCTAAGGACGAACTTAGACAAACCTTAGAATGAGACTAACGACACTAACTTGGGACGAACAAAGACAAACTTAAGTCTCATTCTAAGGTTTGTCTAAGTTCGTCCCAAGTTAGTCTCTTTCTAAGGACGAACTTAGACAAACCTTAGAATGAGACTAACGAGACCAACTTGGGACGAACAAAGACAAACTTAAGTCTCATTCTAAGGTTTGTCTTTGTTCGTCCCAGGTTAGTCTCTTTCTAAGGACGAACTTAGACAAACCTTATAATGAGACTAACGAGACTAACTTGGGACGAACAAAGAGAAATGTTAGTCTCATTCTAAGGTTTGTCTAAGTTCGTCCCAAGTTAGTCTCTTTCTAAGGACGAACATAGACAAACCTTAGAATGAGACTAACGAGACTAACTTGGGACGAACAAAGACAAACTTAAGTCTCATTCTAAGGTTTGTCTGAGTTCGTCCCAAGTTAGTCTATTTCGAAGGACGAAATTAGACAAACCTAAGAATGAGACTAACGAGACTAACTTGGGACGAACAAAGACAAACTTAAGTCTCATTCTAAGGTTTGTCATTGTACGTCCCAAGTTAGTCTCTTTCTAAGGACGAACTTAGACAAACCTTTGAATGAGACTAACGAGACTAACTTGGGACGAACAAAGACAAACTTAAGTCTCATTCTAAGGTTTGTCTTTGTTCGTCCCAAGTTAGTCTCTTTCTAAGGACGATCTTAGACAAACCTTAGAATGAGACTAACGAGACTAACTTGGGACGAACAAAGACAAACTTAAGTCTCATTCTAAGGTTTGTCTAAGTTCATCCCAAGTTAGTCTCTTTCTAATGAGGAACTTAGACAAACCTTAGAATGAGACTAACGAGACTAACTTTGGACGAACAAAGACAAACATTTGTCTCATTCTAAGGTTTGTCTTAGTTCGTCCCAAGTTAGTCTCTTTCTAAGGACGAACTTAGACAAACCTTAGAATGAGACTAACGAGACTAACTTGGGACGAACAAAGACAAATTTAAGTCTCATTCTAAGGTTTGTCTAAGTTCGTCCCAAGTTAGTCTCTTTCTAAGGACGAACTTAGACAAACCTTAGAATGAGACTAACGAGACTAAACTTGGGACGAACAAAGACAAACTTAAGTCTCATTCTAAGGTTTGTCTAAGTTTGTCCCAAGTTAGTCTCGTTCTAAGGACGAACTTAGACAAACCTTAGAAAGAGACAAACGAGACTTACTTGGGACGAACAAAGACAAACGTTAGTCTCATTCTAAGGTTTGTCTAAGTTCGTCCCAAGTTAGTCTCTTTCTAAGGACGAACTTAGACAAACCTTAGAATGAGACTAATGAGACTAACTTGGGACGAATAAAGACAAACGTTAGTCTCATTCTAAGGTTTGTCTTAGTTTGTCCCAAGTTAGTCTCTTTCTAAGGACGAACTTAGACAAACCTTATAATGAGACTAACGAGACTAACTTGGGACGAACAAAGACAAACTTAAGTCTCATTCTAACGTTTGTCTAAGTTCGTCCCAAGTTAGTCTCTTTCTAAGGACCAACTTAGACAAACCTTAGAATGAGACTAACGAGACCAACTTGGGACGAACAAAGACAAACTTAAGTCTCATTCTAAGGTTTGTCTTTGTTCGTCCCAAGTTAGTCTCTTTCTAAGGACGAAATTTGACAAACCTTAGAATGAGACTAACGAGACTAACTTGGGACGAACAAAGAGAAATGTTAGTCTCATTCTAAGGTTTGTCTAAGTTCGTCCCAAGTTAGTCTCTTTCTAAGGACGAACTTAGACAAACCTTAGAATGAGACTAACGAGACTAACTTGGGACGAACAAAGACAAACTTATGTCTCATTCTCAGGTTTGTCTAAGTTCGTCCCAAGTTAGTCTCTTTCTAAGGACGAACTTAGACAAACCTTAGAATGAGACTAACGAGACTAACTTGGGACGAACAAAGACAAACTTAAGTCTCATTCTAAGGTTTGTCTAAGTTCGTCCCAAGTTAGTCTATTCCTATGGACGAACTTAGACAAACCTAAGAATGAGACAAACGAGACTAACTTGGGACAAACAAAGACAAACTTAAGTCTCATTCTAAGGTTTGTCTTTGTTCGTCCCAAGTTAGTCTCTTTCTAAGGACGAACTTAGACAAACCTTAGAATGAGACTAACGAGACTAACTTGGGACAAACAAAGACAAACTTAAGTCTCAATCTAAGGTTTGTCTAAGTTCCTCCCAAGTTAGTCTCTTTCTAATGAGGAACTTAGACAAACCTTAGAATGAGACTAACGAGACTAACTTTGGACGAACAAAGACAAACGTTAGTCTCGTTCTAAGGTTTGTCTTAGTTCGTCCCAAGTTAGTCTCTTTCTAAGGACGAACTTAGACAAACCTTAGAATGAGACTAACGAGTCTAACTTGGGACGAACAAAGACAAATGTTAGTCTCATTCTAAGGTTTGCCTAAGTTCGTCCCAAGTTAGTCTCTTTCTAAGGACGAACTTAGACAAACCTTAGAATGAGACTAACGAGACTAACTTGGGACAAACAAAGACAAACTTAAGTCTCATTCTAAGGTTTGTCTAAGTTCGTCCCAAGTTAATCTCTTTCTAAGGACGAACTTAGACAAACCTTAGAATGAGACTAACGAGACAAAGTTGGGACAAACAAAGACAAACTTAAGTCTCATTCTAAGGTTTGTCTAAGTTCGTCCCAAGTTAGTCTCTTTCTAAGGATGAACTTAGACAAACCTTAGAATGAGACTAACGAGACTAACTTGGGACGAACAAAGACAAACGTTAGTCTCATTCTAAGGTTTGTCTAAGTTCGTCCCAAGTTAGTCTCTTTCTAAGGACGAACTTAGACAAACCTTAGAATGAGACTAACGAGACTAACTTGGGACGAATAAAGACAAACGTTAGTCTCATTCTAAGGTTTGTCATAGTTTGTCCCAAGTTAGTCTCTTTCTAAGGACGAACTTAGACAAACCTTAGAATGAGACTAACGAGACTAACTTGGGACGAACAAAGACAAACTTAAGTCTCATTCAAAGGTTTGTCTAAGTTCGTCCCAAGTTAGTCTCTTTCTAAGGATGAACTTAGACAAACCTTAGAATGAGACTAACGAGACAAAGTTGGGACAAACAAAGACAAACTTAAGTCTCATTCTAAAGTTTGTCTAAGTTCGTCCCAAGTTAGTCTCTTTCTAAGGACGAACTTAGACAAACCTTAGAATGAGACTAACGAGACAAAGTCGGGACAAACAAAGACAAACTTAAGTCTCGTTCTAAGGTTTGTCTAAGTTCGTCCCAAGTTAGTCTCTTTCTAAGGACGAACTTAGACAAACCTTAGAATGAGACTAACGAGACAAAGTTGGGACAAACAAAGACAAACTTAAGTCTCATTCTAAGGTTTGTCTAAGTTCGTCCCAAGTTAGTCTCTTTCTAAGGACGAACTTAGACAAATCTTAGAATGAGACTAACGAGACTAACTTGGGACGAACAAAGACAAACTTAAGTCTCCTTCTAAGGTTTGTCTAAGTTCGTCCCAAGTTAGTCTCTTTCTAATAAGGAACTTAGACAAACCCTAGAATGAGACTAACGAGACTAACTTTGGACGAACAAAGACAAACGTTAGTCTCATTCTAAGGTTTGTCTTAGTTCGTCCCAAGTTAGTCTCTTTCTAAGGACGAACTTAGACAAACCTTAGAATGAGACTAAAGAGACTAACTTGGGACGAACAAAGACAAACATTAGTCTCATTCTAAGGTTTGTCTTAGTTCGTCCCAAGTTAGTCACTTTCTAAGGACGAACTTAGACAAACCTTAGAATGAGACTAACGAGACTAACTTGGGACGAACAAATACAAACTTAAGTCTCATTCTAAGGTTTGTCTAAGTTCGTCCCAAGTAAGTCTCTTTCTAAGGACGAACTTAGCAAACCTTAGAATGAGACTAACGAGACTAAACTTGGGACGAACAAAGACAAACTTAAGTCTCATTCTAAGGTTAGTCTAAGTTCGTCCCAAGTTAGTCTCTTTTTAAGGACGAACTTAGACAAACCTTAGAATGAGACTAACGAGACTAACTTGGGACGAACAAAGACAAACGTTAGTCTCATTCTAAGGTTTGTCTAAGTTCGTCCCAAGTTAGTCTCTTTTTAAGGACGAACTTAGACAAACCTTAGAATGAGACTAACGAGACTAACTTGGGACGAATAAAGACAAACGTTAGTCTCATTCTAAGGTTTGTCTTAGTTTATCCCAAGTTAGTCTCTTTCTAAGGACGAACTTAGACAAACCTTAGAATGAGACTAACGAGACCAACTTGGGACGAACAAAGACAAACTTAAGTCTCATTCTAAGGTTGGTCTAAGTTCGTCCCAAGTTAGTCTCTTTCTAAGGACGAACTTAGACAAACCTTAGAATGAGACTAACGAGACTAACTTGGGTCGAATAAAGACAAATGTTAGTCTCATTCTAAGGTTTGTCTTAGTTTGTCCCAAGTTAGTCTCTTTCTAAGGACGAACTTAGACAAACCTTAGAATGAGACTAATGAGACTAACTTGGGACGAACAAAGACAAACTTAAGTCTCATTCAAAGGTTTGTCTAAGTTCGTCCCAAGTTAGTCTCTTTCTAAGGACGAACTTAGACAAACCTTAGAATGAGACTAACGAGACAAAGTTGGGACAAACAAAGACAAACTTAAGTCTCATTCTAAGGTTTGTCTAAGTTCGTCCCAAGTTAGTCTCTTTCTAAGGACGAACTTAGACAAACCTTAGAATGAGACTAACGAGACAAAGTTGGGACAAACAAAGACAAACTTAAGTCTCATTCTAAGGTTTGTCTAAGTTCGTCCCAAGTTAGTCTCTTTCTAAGGACGAACTTAGACAAATCTTAGAATGAGACAAACGAGACTAACTTGGGACGAACAAAGACAAACGTTAGTCTCATTCTAAGGTTTGTCTAAGTTCGTCCCAAGTTAGTCTCTTTTTAAGGACGAACTTAGACAAACCTTAGAATGAGACTAACGAGACTAACTTGGGACGAATAAAGACAAACGTTAGTCTCATTCTAAGGTTTGTCTTAGTTTATCCCAAGTTAGTCTCTTTCTAAGGACGAACTTAGACAAACCTTAGAATGAGACTAACGAGACTAACTTGGGAAGAACAAAGACAAACTTAAGACTCATTCTAAGGTTGGTCTAAGTTCGTCCCAAGTTAGTCTCTTTCTAAGGACGAACTTAGACAAACCTTAGAATGAGACTAATGAGACCAACTTGGGACGAACAAAGACAAACTTAAGTCTCATTCTAAGGTTTGTCTTTGTTCGTCCCAAGTTAGTCTCTTTCTAAGGACGAACTTAGACAAACCTTAGAATGAGACTAACGAGACTAACTTGGGACGAACAAAGAGAAATGTTAGTCTCATTCTAAGGTTTGTCTAAGTTCGTCCCAAGTTAGTCTCTTTCTAAGGACGAACTTAGACAAACCTTAGAATGAGACTAACGAGACTAACTTGGAACGAACAAAGACAAACTTAAGTCTCATTCTAAGGTTTGTCTAAGTTCGTCCCAAGTTAGTCTCTTTCTAAGGACGAACTTAGACAAACCTTAGAATGAGACTAACGAGACTAACTTGGGACGAACAAAGACAAACTTAAGTCTCATTCTAAGGTTTGTCTAAGTTCGTCCCAAGTTAGTCTATTTCTAAGGACGAACTTAGACAAACCTAAGAATGAGACTAACGAGACTAACTTGGGACGAACAAAGACAAACTTCTCATTCTTAGGTTTGTCTTTGTTCGTCCCAAGTTAGTCTCTTTCTAAGGACGAACTTAGACAAACCTTAGAATGAGACTAACGAGACTAACTTGGGACGAACAAAGACAAAATTAAGTCTCATTCTAAGGTTTGTCTAAGTTCATCCCAAGTTAGTCTCTTTCTAATGAGGAACTTTGACAAACCTTAGAATGAGACTAACGAGACTAACTTTGGACGAACAAAGACAAACGTTAGTCTCATTCTAAGGGTTGTCTTAGTTCGTCCCAAGTTAGTCTCTTTCTAAGGACGAACTTAGACAAACCTTAGAATGAGACTAACGAGACTAACTTGGGAAGAACAAAGACAAATGTTAGTCTCATTCTAAGGTTTGTCTAAGTTCGTCCCAAGTTAGTCTCTTTCTAAGGACGAACTTAGACAAACCTTAGAATGAGACTAACGAGACTAACTTGGGACGAACAAAGACAAACTTAAGTCTCATTCTAAGGTTTGTCTAAGTTCGTCCCAAGTTAGTCTCTTTCTAAGGACGAACTTAGACAAACCTTAGAATGAGACTAACGAGACTAACTTGGGACGAACAAAGACAAACGTTAGTCTCATTCTAAGGTTTGTCTAAGTTCGTCCCAAGTTAGTCTCTTTCTAAGGACGAACTTAGACAAACCTTAGAATGAGACTAACGAGACTAACTTGGGACGAATAAAGACAAATGTTAGTCTCATTCTAACGTTTGTCTTAGTTTGTCCCAAGTTAGTCTCTTTCTAAGGACGAACTTAGACAAACCTTAGAATGAGACTAATGAGACTAACTTGGGACGAACAAAGACAAACTTAAGTCTCATTCAAAGGTTTGTCTAAGTTCGTCCCAAGTTTTTAAGGGGTTAGAGCCTATAACTATCCCCTGGCACTTGAGGGCCTTTCATGTAAGCACCACGATCCAGGCTGTTTGGATCTCGATCTAATAAACTGCTGGCACCGAAAAAAAAAAATAAAAATAAAAAAAAAATAAAAAAAAAAGTTCGTCCCAAGTTAGTCTCTTTCTAAGGGCGAACTTAGACAAACCTTAGAATGAGACTAACGAGACAAAGTTGGGACAAACAAAGACAAACTTAAGTCTCATTCTAAGGTTTGTCTAAGTTCGTCCCAAGTTAGTCTCTTTCTAAGGACGAACTTAGACAAACCTTAGAATGAGACTAACGAGACAAAGTTGGGACAAACAAAGACAAACTTAAGTCTCATTCTAAGGTTTGTCTAAGTTCGTCCCAAGTTAGTCTCTTTCTAAGGACGAACTTAGACAAATCTTAGAATGAGACTAACGAGACTAACTAGGGACGAACAAAGACAAACTTAAGTCTCATTCTAAGGTTTGTCTAAGTTCGTCCCAAGTTAGTCTCTTTCTAATAAGGAACTTAGACAAACCCTAGAATGAGACTAACGAGACTAACTTTGGACGAACAAAGACAAACGTTAGTCTCATTCTAAGGTTTGTCTTAGTTCGTCCCAAGTTAGTCTCTTTCTAAGGACGAACTTAGACAAACCTTAGAATGAGACTAAAGAGACTAACTTGGGACGAACAAAGACAAACATTAGTCTCATTCTAAGGTTTGTCTTAGTTCGTCCCAAGTTAGTCTCTTTCTAAGGACGAACTTAGACAAACCTTAGAATGAGACTAACGAGACTAACTTGGGACGAACAAATACAAACTTAAGTCTCATTCTAAGGTTTGTCTAAGTTCGTCCCAAGTAAGTCTCTTTCTAAGGACGAACTTAGACAAACCTTAGAATGAGACTAACGAGACTAAACTTGGGACGAACAAAGACAAACTTAAGTCTCATTCTAAGGTTTGTCTAAGTTCGTCCCAAGTTAGTCTCTTTCTAAGGACGAACTTAGACAAACCTTAGAATGAGACTAACGAGACTAACTTGGGACGAACAAAGACAAACGTTAGTCTCATTCTAAGGTTTGTCTAAGTTCGTCCCAAGTTAGTCTCTTTTTAAGGACGAACTTAGACAAACCTTAGAATGAGACTAACGAGACTAACTTGGGACGAATAAAGACAAACGTTAGTCTCATTCTAAGGTTTGTCTTAGTTTATCCCAAGTTAGTCTCTTTCTAAGGACGAACTTAGACAAACCTTAGAATGAGACTAACGAGACCAACTTGGGACGAACAAAGACAAACTTAAGTCTCATTCTAAGGTTGGTCTAAGTTCGTCCCAAGTTAGTCTCTTTCTAAGGACGAACTTAGACAAACCTTAGAATGAGACTAACGAGACTAACTTGGGTCGAATAAAGACAAATGTTAGTCTCATTCTAAGGTTTGTCTTAGTTTGTCCCAAGTTAGTCTCTTTCTAAGGACGAACTTAGACAAACCTTAGAATGAGACTAATGAGACTAACTTGGGACGAACAAAGACAAACTTAAGTCTCATTCAAAGGTTTGTCTAAGTTCGTCCCAAGTTAGTCTCTTTCTAAGGACGAACTTAGACAAACCTTAGAATGAGACTAACGAGACAAAGTTGGGACAAACAAAGACAAACTTAAGTCTCATTCTAAGGTTTGTCTAAGTTCGTCCCAAGTTAGTCTCTTTCTAAGGACGAACTTAGACATACCTTAGAATGAGACTAACGAGACAAAGTTGGGACAAACAAAGACAAACTTAAGTCTCATTCTAAGGTTTGTCTAAGTTCGTCCCAAGTTAGTCTCTTTCTAAGGACAAACTTAGACAAATCTTAGAATGAGACTAACGAGACTAACTTGGGACGAACAAAGACAAACTTAAGTCTCGTTCTAAGGTTTGTCTAAGTTCGTCCCAAGTTAGTCTCTTTCTAATAAGGAACTTAGACAAACCCTAGAATGAGACTAACGAGACTAACTTTGGACGAACAAAGACAAACGATAGTCTCATTCTAAGGTTTGTCTTAGTTCGTCCCAAGTTAGTCTCTTTCTAAGGACGAACTTTGACAAACCTTAGAATGAGACTAAAGAGATTAACTTGGGACGAACAAAGACAAACATTAGTCTCATTCTAAGGTTTGTCTTAGTTCGTCCCAAGTTAGTCTCTTTCTAAGGACGAACTTAGACAAACCTTAGAATGAGACTAACGAGACTAACTTGGGACGAACAAATACAAACTTAAGTCTCATTCTAAGGTTTGTCTAAGTTCGTCCCAAGTAAGTCTCTTTCTAAGGATGAACTTAGACAAACCTTAGAATGAGACTAACGAGACTAAACTTGGGACGAACAAAGACAAACTTAAGTCTCATTCTAAGGTTTGTCTAAGTTCGTCCCAAGTTAGTCTCTTTCTAAGGACGAACTTAGACAAACCTTAGAATGAGACTAACGAGACTAACTTGGGACGAACAAAGACAAACGTTAGTCTCATTCTAAGGTTTGTCTAAGTTCGTCCCAAGTTAGTCTCTTTTTAAGGACGAACTTAGACAAACCTTAGAATGAGACTAACGAGACTAACTTGGGATGAATAAAGACAAACGTTAGTCTCATTCTAAGGTTTGTCTTAGTTTATCCCAAGTTAGTCTCTTTCTAAGGACGAACTTAGACAAACCTTAGAATGAGACTAACGAGACCAACTTGGGACGAACAAAGACAAACTTAAGTCTCATTCTAAGGTTGGTCTAAGTTCGTCCCAAGTTAGTCTCTTTCTAAGGACGAACTTAGACAAACCTTAGAATGAGACTAATGAGACCAACTTGGGACGAACAAAGACAAACTTAAGTCTCATTCTAAGGTTTGTCTTTGTTCGTCCCAAGTTAGTCTCTTTCTAAGGACGAACTTAGACAAACCTTAGAATGAGACTAACGAGACTAACTTGGGACGAACAAAGAGAAACTTAAGTCTCATTCTAAGGTTTGTCTGAGTTCGTCCCAAGTTAGTCTCTTTCTAAGGACGAACTTAGACAAACCTTAGAATGAGACTAACGAGACTAATTTGGGATGAACAAAGACAAACTTAAGTCTCATTCTAAGGTTTGTCTAAGTTCGTCCCAAGTTAGTCTATTTCTAAGGACGAACTTAGACAAACCTAAGAATGAGACTAACGAGACTAACTTTGGACGAATAAAGACAAACTTCTCATTCTTAGGTTTGTCTTTGTTCGTTCCAAGTTAGTCTCTTTCTAAGGACGAACTTAGACAAACCTTAGAATGAGACTAACGAGACTAACTTGGGACGAACAAAGACAAACTTAAGTCACATTCTAAGGTTTGTCTAAGTTCATCCCAAGTTAGTCTCTTTCTAATGAGGAACTTAGACAAACCTTAGAATGAGACTAACGAGACTAACTTTGGACGAACAAAGACAAACGTTAGTCTCATTCTAAGGTTTGTCTTAGTTCGTCCCAAGTTAGTCTCTTTCTAAGGACGAACTTAGACAAACCTTAGAATGAGACTAACGAGACTAACTTGGGATGAACAAAGACAAATGTTAGTCTCATTCTAAGGTTTGTCTAAGTTCGTCCCAAGTTAGTCTCCACTAAGTGATGGTGCGGAAAGCTTGCTATCATTCTTCATGTCACACTTGGATTTCAGCACATCATATTCTACATTAATTGATGCTTGTAGGCAATGCACGCCAATAGCTAGGCTTTGATTCTCCTTGTATGCTCCTTTATCTTGAATTTTTTCTGTAGTTAAAAACCTGAGTAAAAGAAGCATTCGAGACTTAGGCAGTATATAATTCTCATTAATATCATCATGAAAGTTAGTTAGGAGCGCATTCACCTCTTGCTGAATTTGTTTGGCACGATTCCTTGTCATGGGACCAAGATAAGCATCCTTAGTCGATGTATCAGCTTGTAGGCGTATAGGGTCCTCATCATAAGTTCATCCCAAGTTAGTCACTTTCTAATGAGGAACTTAGACAAACCTTAGAATGAGACTAACAAGACTAACTTGGGTCGAACAAAGACAAACTTAAGTCTCATTCTAAGGTTTGTCTAAGTTCGTCCCAAGTTAGTCTCTTTCTAAGGACGAACTTAGACAAACCTTAGAATGAGACTAACGAGACTATCTTGGGACGAACAAAGACAAACTTAAGTCTCATTCTATGGTTTGTCTAAGTTCGTCCCAAGTTAGTCTCTTTCTAATGAGGAACTTAGACAAACCTTAGAATGAGACTAACGAGACTAAATTTGGACGAACAAAGACAAACGTTAGTCTCATTCTAAGGTTTGTCTTAGTTCGTCCCAAGTTAGTCTCTTTCTAAGGACGAACTTAGACAAACCTTAGAATGAGACTAACGAGACTAACTTGGGACGAACAAAGACAAACGTTAGTCTCATTCTAAGGTTTGTCTTAGTTTGTCCCAAGTTAGTCTCTTTCTAAGGACGAACTTAGACAAACCTTAGAATGAGACTAACGAGACTAACTTGGGACGAACAAAGACAAACTTAAGTCTCATTCTAAGGTTTGTTTAAGTTCGTCCCAAGTTAGTCTCTTTCTATGGACGAACTTAGACAAACCTTAGAATGAGACTAACGAGACTAACTTGGGATGAACAAAGACAAACGTTAGTCTCATTCTAAGGTTTGTCTTAGTTTGTCCCAAGTTAGTCTCTTTCTAAGGACGAACTTAGACAAACCTTAGAATGAGACTAACGAGACTAACTTGGGACGAACAAAGACAAACTTAAGTCTCATTCTAAGGTTTGTTTAAGTTCGTCCCAAGTTAGTCTCTTTCAAAGGAAAAAATTAGACAAACCTTAGAATGAGACTAACGAGACTAACTTTGGACGAACAAAGACAAACTTAAGTCTCATTCTAAGGTTTGTCTAAGTTCGTCCCAAGTTAGTCTCTTTCCAAGGACGAATTTAGACAAACATTAGAATGAGACTAACGAGACTAACTTGGGACGAACAAAGACAAACGTTAGTCTCATTCTAAAGTTTGTCTAAGTTCGTCCCAAGTTAGTCTCTTTCTAAGGACGAACTTAGACAAACCTTAGAATGAGACTAACGAGACTAACTTGGGACGAACAAAGACAAACGTTAGTCTCATTCTAAGGTTTGTCTTAGTTTGTCCCAAGTTAGTCTCTTTCTAAGGACGAACTTAGACAAACCTTTGAATGAGACTAACGAGACTAACTTGGGACGAACAAAGACAAACGTTAGTCTCATTCTATGGTTTGTTCTAGTTTGTCCCAAGTTAGTCTCTTTCTAAGGACGAACTTAGACAAACCTTAGAATGAGACTAACGAGACTAACTTGGGACGAACAAAGACAAATGTTAGTCTCATTCTAAGGTTTGTCTACGTTCGTCCCAAGTTAGTCTCTTTCTAAGGACAAACTTAGACAAACCTTAGAATGAGACTAACGAGACTAACTTGGGACGAACAAAGACAAACTTAAGTCTCATTCTAAGGTTTGTCTAAGTTTGTCCCAAGTTAGTCTCTTTCAAAGGACGAACTTAGACAAACCTTAGAATGAGACTAACGAGACTAACTTGGGACGAACAAAGACAAACTTAAGTCTCAATCTAAGGTTTGTCTAAGTTCGTCCCAAGTTAGTCTCTTTCTAAGGACGAACTTAGACAAACCTTAGAATGAGACTAACGAGACTAACTTGGGACGAACAAAGACAAACTTAAGTCTCATTCTAAGGTTTTTCTAAGTTCGTCCCAAGTTAGTCTCTTTCTAAGGTCGAACTTTGACAAACCTTAGAATGAGACAAACGAGACTAACTTGGGACGAACAAAGACAAACGTTAGTCTCATTCTAAGGTTTGTCTTAGTTTGTCCCAAGTTAGTCTCTTTCTGAGGACGAACTTAGACAAACCTTAGAATGAGACTAATGAGACTAACTTGAGACGAACAAAGACAAACTTAAGTCTCATTCAAAGGTTTGTCTAAGTTCGTCCCAAGTTTTTAAGGGGTTAGAGCCTATAACTATCCCCTGGCACTTGAGGGCCTTTCATGTAAGCACCACGATCCAGGCTGTTTGGATCTCTATCTAATAAACTGCTGGCACAGAAAAAAAAAATAAAAAAAATAAAAAAAAAAAAAAAAAGTTCGTCCCAAGTTAGTCTCTTTCTAAGGGCGAACTTAGACAAACCTTAGAATGAGACTAACGAGACAAAGTTGGGACAAACAAAGACAAACTTAAGTCTCATTCTAAGGTTTGTCTAAGTTCGTCCCAAGTTAGTCTCTTTCTAAGGACGAACTTAGACAAACCTTAGAATGAGACTAACGAGACAAAGTTGGGACAAACAAAGACAAACTTAAGTCTCATTCTAAGGTTTGTCTAAGTTCGTCCCAAGTTAGTCTCTTTCTAAGGACGAACTTAGACAAATCTTAGAATGAGACTAACGAGACTAACTAGGGACGAACAAAGACAAACTTAAGTCTCATTCTAAGGTTTGTCTAAGTTCGTCCCAAGTTAGTCTCTTTCTAATAAGGAACTTAGACAAACCCTAGAATGAGACTAACGAGACTAACTTTGGACGAACAAAGACAAACGTTAGTCTCATTCTAAGGTTTGTCTTAGTTCGTCCCAAGTTAGTCTCTTTCTAAGGACGAACTTAGACAAACCTTAGAATGAGACTAAAGAGACTAACTTGGGACGAACAAAGACAAACATTAGTCTCATTCTAAGGTTTGTCTTAGTTCGTCCCAAGTTAGTCTCTTTCTAAGGACGAACTTAGACAAACCTTAGAATGAGACTAACGAGACTAACTTGGGACGAACAAATACAAACTTAAGTCTCATTCTAAGGTTTGTCTAAGTTCGTCCCAAGTAAGTCTCTTTCTAAGGACGAACTTAGACAAACCTTAGAATGAGACTAACGAGACTAAACTTGGGACGAACAAAGACAAACTTAAGTCTCATTCTAAGGTTTGTCTAAGTTCGTCCCAAGTTAGTCTCTTTCTAAGGACGAACTTAGACAAACCTTAGAATGAGACTAACGAGACAAAGTTGGGACAAACAAAGACAAACTTAAGTCTCATTCTAAGGTTTGTCTAAGTTCGTCCCAAGTTAGTCTCTTTCTAAGGACGAACTTAGACATACCTTAGAATGAGACTAACGAGACAAAGTTGGGACAAACAAAGACAAACTTAAGTCTCATTCTAAGGTTTGTCTAAGTTCGTCCCAAGTTAGTCTCTTTCTAAGGACGAACTTAGACAAATCTTAGAATGAGACTAACGAGACTAACTTGGGACGAACAAAGACAAACTTAAGTCTCGTTCTAAGGTTTGTCTAAGTTCGTCCCAAGTTAGTCTCTTTCTAATAAGGAACTTAGACAAACCCTAGAATGAGACTAACGAGACTAACTTTGGACGAACAAAGACAAACGATAGTCTCATTCTAAGGTTTGTCTTAGTTCGTCCCAAGTTAGTCTCTTTCTAAGGACGAACTTTGACAAACCTTAGAATGAGACTAAAGAGATTAACTTGGGACGAACAAAGACAAACATTAGTCTCATTCTAAGGTTTGTCTTAGTTCGTCCCAAGTTAGTCTCTTTCTAAGGACGAACTTAGACAAACCTTAGAATGAGACTAACGAGACTAACTTGGGACGAACAAATACAAACTTAAGTCTCATTCTAAGGTTTGTCTAAGTTCGTCCCAAGTAAGTCTCTTTCTAAGGATGAACTTAGACAAACCTTAGAATGAGACTAACGAGACTAAACTTGGGACGAACAAAGACAAACTTAAGTCTCATTCTAAGGTTTGTCTAAGTTCGTCCCAAGTTAGTCTCTTTCTAAGGACGAACTTAGACAAACCTTAGAATGAGACTAACGAGACTAACTTGGGACGAACAAAGACAAACGTTAGTCTCATTCTAAGGTTTGTCTAAGTTCGTCCCAAGTTAGTCTCTTTTTAAGGACGAACTTAGACAAACCTTAGAATGAGACTAACGAGACTAACTTGGGACGAATAAAGACAAACGTTAGTCTCATTCTAAGGTTTGTCTTAGTTTATCCCAAGTTAGTCTCTTTCTAAGGACGAACTTAGACAAACCTTAGAATGAGACTAACGAGACCAACTTGGGACGAACAAAGACAAACTTAAGTCTCATTCTAAGGTTGGTCTAAGTTCGTCCCAAGTTAGTCTCTTTCTAAGGACGAACTTAGACAAACCT
The DNA here is from genome assembly GCA_033675215.1 of Rhodiola kirilowii. Taxonomy (NCBI): domain Eukaryota; kingdom Viridiplantae; phylum Streptophyta; class Magnoliopsida; order Saxifragales; family Crassulaceae; genus Rhodiola; species Rhodiola kirilowii. The sequence continues at coordinate 826,551 of JAUCNB010000016.1, forward strand.
TAGAATGAGACTAATGAGACCAACTTGGGACGAACAAAGACAAACTTAAGTCTCATTCTAAGGTTTGTCTTTGTTCGTCCCAAGTTAGTCTCTTTCTAAGGACGAACTTAGACAAACCTTAGAATGAGACTAACGAGACTAACTTGGGACGAACAAAGAGAAACTTAAGTCTCATTCTAAGGTTTGTCTGAGTTCGTCCCAAGTTAGTCTCTTTCTAAGGACGAACTTAGACAAACCTTAGAATGAGACTAACGAGACTAATTTGGGACGAACAAAGACAAACTTAAGTCTCATTCTAAGGTTTGTCTAAGTTCGTCCCAAGTTAGTCTATTTCTAAGGACGAACTTAGACAAACCTAAGAATGAGACTAACGAGACTAACTTTGGACGAATAAAGACAAACTTCTCATTCTTAGGTTTGTCTTTGTTCGTTCCAAGTTAGTCTCTTTCTAAGGACGAACTTAGACAAACCTTAGAATGAGACTAACGAGACTAACTTGGGACGAACAAAGACAAACTTAAGTCACATTCTAAGGTTTGTCTAAGTTCATCCCAAGTTAGTCTCTTTCTAATGAGGAACTTAGACAAACCTTAGAATGAGACTAACGAGACTAACTTTGGACGAACAAAGACAAACGTTAGTCTCATTCTAAGGTTTGTCTTAGTTCGTCCCAAGTTAGTCTCTTTCTAAGGACGAACTTAGACAAACCTTAGAATGAGACTAACGAGACTAACTTGGGATGAACAAAGACAAATGTTAGTCTCATTCTAAGGTTTGTCTAAGTTCGTCCCAAGTTAGTCTCCACTAAGTGATGGTGCGGAAAGCTTGCTATCATTCTTCATGTCACACTTGGATTTCAGCACATCATATTCTACATTAATTGATGCTTGTAGGCAATGCACGCCAATAGCTAGGCTTTGATTCTCCTTGTATGCTCCTTTATCTTGAATTTTTTCTGTAGTTAAAAACCTGAGTAAAAGAAGCATTCGAGACTTAGGCAGTATATAATTCTCATTAATATCATCATGAAAGTTAGTTAGGAGCGCATTCACCTCTTGCTGAATTTGTTTGGCACGATTCCTTGTCATGGGACCAAGATAAGCATCCTTAGTCGATGTATCAGCTTGTAGGCGTATAGGGTCCTCATCATAAGTTCATCCCAAGTTAGTCACTTTCTAATGAGGAACTTAGACAAACCTTAGAATGAGACTAACGAGACTAACTTGGGTCGAACAAAGACAAACTTAAGTCTCATTCTAAGGTTTGTCTAAGTTCGTCCCAAGTTAGTCTCTTTCTAAGGACGAACTTAGACAAACCTTAGAATGAGACTAACGAGACTAACTTGGGACGAACAAAGACAAACTTAAGTCTCATTCTATGGTTTGTCTAAGTTCGTCCCAAGTTAGTCTCTTTCTAATGAGGAACTTAGACAAACCTTAGAATGAGACTAACGAGACTAAATTTGGACGAACAAAGACAAACGTTAGTCTCATTCTAAGGTTTGTCTTAGTTCGTCCCAAGTTAGTCTCTTTCTAAGGACGAACTTAGACAAACCTTAGAATGAGACTAACGAGACTAACTTGGGACGAACAAAGACAAACGTTAGTCTCATTCTAAGGTTTGTCTTAGTTTGTCCCAAGTTAGTCTCTTTCTAAGGACGAACTTAGACAAACCTTAGAATGAGACTAACGAGACTAACTTGGGACGAACAAAGACAAACTTAAGTCTCATTCTAAGGTTTGTTTAAGTTCGTCCCAAGTTAGTCTCTTTCTATGGACGAACTTAGACAAACCTTAGAATGAGACTAACGAGACTAACTTGGGATGAACAAAGACAAACGTTAGTCTCATTCTAAGGTTTGTCTTAGTTTGTCCCAAGTTAGTCTCTTTCTAAGGACGAACTTAGACAAACCTTAGAATGAGACTAACGAGACTAACTTGGGACGAACAAAGACAAACTTAAGTCTCATTCCAAGGTTTGTTTATGTTCGTCCCAAGTTAGTCTCTTTCAAAGGAAAAAATTAGACAAACCTTAGAATGAGACTAACGAGACTAACTTGGGACGAACAAAGACAAACTTAAGTCTCATTCTAAGGTTTGTCTAAGTTCGTCCCAAGTTAGTCTCTTTCCAAGGACGAATTTAGACAAACATTAGAATGAGACTAACGAGACTAACTTGGGACGAACAAAGACAAACGTTAGTCTCATTCTAAAGTTTGTCTAAGTTCGTCCCAAGTTAGTCTCTTTCTAAGGACGAACTTAGACAAACCTTAGAATGAGACTAACGAGACTAACTTGGGACGAACAAAGACAAACGTTAGTCTCATTCTAAGGTTTGTCTTAGTTTGTCCCAAGTTAGTCTCTTTCTAAGGACGAACTTAGACAAACCTTTGAATGAGACTAACGAGACTAACTTGGGACGAACAAAGACAAACGTTAGTCTCATTCTAAGGTTTGTCTTAGTTTGTCCCAAGTTAGTCTCTTTCTAAGGACGAACTTAGACAAACCTTAGAATGAGACTAACGAGACTAACTTGGGACGAACAAAGACAAACGTTAGTCTCATTCTAAGGTTTGTCTTAGTTTGTCCCAAGTTAGTCTCTTTCTAAGGACGAACTTAGACAAACCTTAGAATGAGACTAACGAGACTAACTTGGGACGAACAAAGACAAACGTTAGTCTCATTCTATGGTTTGTTCTAGTTTGTCCCAAGTTAGTCTCTTTCTAAGGACGAACTTAGACAAACCTTAGAATGAGACTAACGAGACTAACTTGGGACGAACAAAGACAAATGTTAGTCTCATTCTAAGGTTTGTCTACGTTCGTCCCAAGTTAGTCTCTTTCTAAGGACAAACTTAGACAAACCTTAGAATGAGACTAACGAGACTAACTTGGGACGAACAAAGACAAACTTAAGTCTCATTCTAAGGTTTGTCTAAGTTTGTCCCAAGTTAGTCTCTTTCAAAGGACGAACTTAGACAAACCTTAGAATGAGACTAACGAGACTAACTTGGGACGAACAAAGACAAACTTAAGTCTCAATCTAAGGTTTGTCTAAGTTCGTCCCAAGTTAGTCTCTTTCTAAGGACGAACTTAGACAAACCTTAGAATGAGACTAACGAGACTAACTTGGGACGAACAAAGACAAACTTAAGTCTCATTCTAAGGTTTTTCTAAGTTCGTCCCAAGTTAGTCTCTTTCTAAGGTCGAACTTTGACAAACCTTAGAATGAGACTAACGAGACTAACTTGGGACGAACAAAGACAAACGTTAGTCTCATTCTAAGGTTTGTCTTAGTTTGTCCCAAGTTAGTCTCTTTCTGAGGACGAACTTAGACCAACCTTAGAATGAGAATAACGAGACTAACTTGGGACGAACAAAGACAAACTTAAGTCTCATTCTAAGGTTTGTCTAAGTTCGTCCCAAGTTAGTCTCTTTCTAATGAGGAACTTAGACAAACCTTAGAATGAGACTAACGAGACTAACTTGGGTCGAACAAAGACAAACTTAAGTCTCATTCTAAGGTTTGTCTAAGTTCGTCCCAAGTTAGTCTCTTTCTAAGGACGAACTTAGACAAACCTTAGAATGAGACTAACGAGACTAACTTGGGACGAACAAAGACAAACTTAAGTCTCATTCTATGGTTTGTCTAAGTTCGTCCCAAGTTAGTCTCTTTCTAATAAGGAACTTAGACAAACCTTAGAATGAGACTAACGAGACTAAATTTGGACGAACAAAGACAAACGTTAGTCTCATTCTAAGGTTTGTCTTAGTTCGTCCCAAGTTAGTCTCTTTCTAAGGACGAACTTAGACAAACCTTAGAATGAGACTAACGAGACTAACTTGGGACGAACAAAGACAAACGTTAGTCTCATTCTAAGGTTTGTCTTAGTTTGTCCCAAGTTAGTCTCTTTCTAAGGACGAACTTAGACAAACCTTAGAATGAGACTAACGAGACTAACTTGGGACGAACAAAGACAAACTTAAGTCTCATTCTAAGGTTTGTCTAAGTTCGTCCCAAGTTAGTCTCTTTCTAATGAGGAACTTAGACAAACCTTAGAATGAGACTAACGAGACTAACTTGGGTCGAACAAAGACAAACTTAAGTCTCATTCTAAGGTTTGTCTAAGTACGTCCCAAGTTAGTCTCTTTCTAAGGACGAACTTAGACAAACCTTAGAATGAGACTAACGAGACTAACTTGGGACGAACAAAGACAAACTTAAGTCTCATTCTATGGTTTGTCTAAGTTCGTCCCAAGTTAGTCTCTTTCTAATGAGGAACTTAGACAAACCTTAGAATGAGACTAACGAGACTAACTTGGGACGAACAAAGACAAACTTAAGTCTCATTCTAAGGTTTGTCTAAGTTCGTCCCAAGTTAGTCTCTTTCCAAGGACGAATTTAGACAAACATTAGAATGAGACTAACGAGACTAACTTGGGACGAACAAAGACAAACGTTAGTCTCATTCTAAAGTTTGTCTAAGTTCGTCCCAAGTTAGTCTCTTTCTAAGGACGAACTTAGACAAACCTTAGAATGAGACTAACGAGACTAACTTGGGACGAACAAAGACAAACGTTAGTCTCATTCTAAGGTTTGTCTTAGTTTGTCCCAAGTTAGTCTCTTTCTAAGGACGAACTTAGACAAACCTTAGAATGAGACTAACGAGACTAACTTGGGACGAACAAAGACAAACGTTAGTCTCATTCTAAGGTTTGTCTTAGTTTGTCCCATGTTAGTCTCTTTCTAAGGACGAACTTAGACAAACCTTAGAATGAGACTAACGAGACTAACTTGGGACGAACAAAGACAAACTTAAGTCTCATTCTAAGGTTTGTCTAAGTTTGTCCCAAGTTAGTCTCTTTCAAAGGACGAACTTAGACAAACCTTAGAATGAGACTAACGAGACTAACTTGGGACGAACAAAGACAAACTTAAGTCTCATTCTAAGGTTTGTCTAAGTTCGTCATTATAAAGAGACTAACTTGGGACGAACTTAGACAAACCTTAGAATGAGACTAACGAGACTAACTTGGGACGAACAAAGACAAACTTAAGTCTCAATCTAAGGTTTGTCTAAGTTCGTCCCAAGTTAGTCTCTTTCTAAGGATGAACTTAGACAAACCTTAGAATGAGACTAACGAGACTAACTTGGGACGAACAAAGACAAACTTAAGTCTCATTCTAAGGTTTTTCTAAGTTCGTCCCAAGTTAGTCTCTTTCTAAGGACGAACTTTGACAAACCTTAGAATGAGACTAACGAGACTAACTTGGGACGAACAAAGACAAACGTTAGTCTCATTCTAAGGTTTGTCTTAGTTTGTCCCAAGTTAGTCTCTTTCTAAGGACGAACTTAGACCAACCTTAGAATGAGACTAACGAGACTAACTTGGGACGAACAAAGACAAACTTAAGTCTCATTCTAAGGTTTGTCTAAGTTCGTCCCAAGTTAGTCTCTTTCTAATGAGGAACTTAGACAAACCTTAGAATGAGACTAACGAGACTAACTTGGGTCGAACAAAGACAAACTTAAGTCTCATTCTAAGGTTTGTCTAAGTTCGTCCCAAGTTAGTCTCTTTCTAAGGACGAACTTAGACAAACCTTAGAATGAGACTAACGAGACTAACTTGGGACGAACAAAGACAAACTTAAGTCTCATTCTATGGTTTGTCTAAGTTCGTCCCAAGTTAGTCTCTTTCTAATGAGGAACTTAGACAAACCTTAGAATGAGACTAACGAGACTAAATTTGGACGGACAAAGACAAACGTTAGTCTCATTCTAAGGTTTGTCTTAGTTCGTCCCAAGTTAGTCTCTTTCTAAGGACGAACTTAGACAAACCGTAGAATGAGACTAACGAGACTAACTTGGGACGAACAAAGACAAACGTTAGTCTCATTCTAAGGTTTGTCTTAGTTTGTCCCAAGTTAGTCTCTTTCTAAGGACGAACTTAGACAAACCTTAGAATGAGACTAACGAGACTAAATTTGGACGAACAAAGACAAACGTTAGTCTCATTCTACGGTTTGTCTTAGTTCGTCCCAAGTTAGTCTCTTTCTAAGCACGAACTTAGATAAACCTTAGAATGAGACTAACGAGACTAACTTGGGACGAACAAAGACAAACGTTAGTCTCATTCTAAGGTTTGTCTTAGTTTGTCCCAAGTTAGTCTCTTTCTAAGGACAAACTTAGACAAACCTTAGAACGAGACTAACGAGACTAACTTGGGACGAACAAAGACAAACGTTAGTCTCATTCTAAGGTTTGTCTTAGTTTGTCCCAAGTTAGTCTCTTTCTAAGGACGAACTTAGACAAACCTTAGAATGAGACTAACGAGACTAACTTGGGACGAACAAAGACAAACGTTAGTCTCATTCTAAGGTTTGTCTTAGTTCGTCCCAAGTTAGTCTCTTTCTAAGGACGAACTTAGACCAACCTTAGAATGAGACTAACGAGACTAACTTGGGACGAACAAAGACAAACTTAAGTCTCATTCTAAGGTTTGTCTAAGTCCGTCCCAAGTTAGTCTCTTTCTAATGAGGAACTTAGACAAACCTTAGAATGAGACTAACGAGACTAACTTGGGTCGAACCAAGACAAACTTAAGTCTCATTCTAAGGTTTGTCTAAGTTCGTCCCACGTTAGTCTCTTTCTAAGGACGAACTTAGACAAACCTTAGAATGAGACTAACGAGACTAACTTGGGATGAACAAAGACAAACTTAAGTCTCATTCTATGGTTTGTCTAAGTTCGTCCCAAGTTAGTCTCTTTCTAAGGACGAACTTAGACCAACCTTAGAATGAGACTAACGAGACTAACTTGGGACGAACAAAGACAAACTTAAGTCTCATTCTAAGGTTTGTCTAAGTTCGTCCCAAGTTAGTCTCTTTCTAATGAGGAACTTAGACAAACCTTAGAATGAGACTAACGAGACTAACTTGGGTCGAACAAAGACAAACTTAAGTCTCATTCTAAGGTTTGTCTAAGTTCGTCCCAAGTTAGTCTCTTTCTAAGGACGAACTTAGACAAACCTTAGAATGAGACTAACGAGACTAACTTGGGACGAACAAAGACAAACTTAAGTCTCATTCTATGGTTTGTCTAAGTTCGTCCCAAGTTAGTCTCTTTCTAATGAGGAACTTAGACAAACCTTAGAATGAGACTAATGAGACTAAATTTGGACGGACAAAGACAAACGTTAGTCTCATTCTAAGGTTTGTCTTAGTTCGTCCCAAGTTAGTCTCTTTCTAAGGACGAACTTAGACAAACCTTAGAATGAGACTAACGAGACTAACTTGGGACGAACAAAGACAAACGTTAGTCTCATTCTAAGGTTTGTCTTAGTTTGTCCCAACTTAGTCTCTTTCTAAGGACGAACTTAGACAAACCTTAGAATGAGACTAACGAGACTAAATTTGGACGAACAAAGACAAACGTTAGTCTCATTCTACGGTTTGTCTTAGTTCGTCCCAAGTTAGTCTCTTTCTAAGCACGAACTTAGATAAACCTTAGAATGAGACTAACGAGACTAACTTGGGACGAACAAAGACAAACGTTAGTCTCATTCTAAGGTTTGTCTTGGTTTGTCCCAAGTTAGTCTCTTTCTAAGGACGAACTTAGACAAACCTTAGAACGAGACTAACGAGACTAACTTGGGACGAACAAAGACAAACTTAAGTCTCATTCTAAGGTTTGTCTAAGTCCGTCCCAAGTTAGTCTCTTTCTAATGAGGAACTTAGACAAACCTTAGAATGAGACTAACGAGACTAACTTGGGTCGAACCAAGACAAACTTAAGTCTCATTCTAAGGTTTGTCTAAGTTCGTCCCACGTTAGTCTCTTTCTAAGGACGAACTTAGACAAACCTTAGAATGAGACTAACGAGACTAACTTGGGACGAACAAAGACAAACGTTAGTCTCATTCTAAGGTTTGTCTTAGTTCGTCCCAAGTTAGTCTCTTTCTAAGGACGAACTTAGACCAACCTTAGAATGAGACTAACGAGACTAACTTGGGACGAACAAAGACAAACTTAAGTCTCATTCTAAGGTTTGTCTAAGTCCGTCCCAAGTTAGTCTCTTTCTAATGAGGAACTTAGACAAACCTTAGAATGAGACTAACGAGACTAACTTGGGTCGAACCAAGACAAACTTAAGTCTCATTCTAAGGTTTGTCTAAGTTCGTCCCACGTTAGTCTCTTTCTAAGGACGAACTTAGACAAACCTTAGAATGAGACTAACGAGACTAACTTGGGATGAACAAAGACAAACTTAAGTCTCATTCTATGGTTTGTCTAAGTTCGTCCCAAGTTATTCTCTTTCTAAGGACGAACTTAGACCAACCTTAGAATGAGACTAACGAGACTAACTTGGGACGAACAAAGACAAACTTAAGTCTCATTCTAAGGTTTGTCTAAGTTCATCCCAAGTTAGTCTCTTTCTAATGAGGAACTTAGACAAACCTTAGAATGAGACTAACGAGACTAACTTGGGTCGAACAAAGACAAACTTAAGTCTCATTCTAAGGTTTGTCTAAGTTCGTCCCAAGTTAGTCTCTTTCTAAGGACGAACTTAGACAAACCTTAGAATGAGACTAACGAGACTAACTTGGGACGAACAAAGACAAACTTAAGTCTCATTCTATGGTTTGTCTAAGTTCGTCCCAAGTTAGTCTCTTTCTAATGAGGAACTTAGACAAACCTTAGAATGAGACTAATGAGACTAAATTTGGACGGACAAAGACAAACGTTAGTCTCATTCTAAGGTTTGTCTTAGTTCGTCCCAAGTTAGTCTCTTTCTAAGGACGAACTTAGACAAACCTTAGAATGAGACTAACGAGACTAACTTGGGACGAACAAAGACAAACGTTAGTCTCATTCTAAGGTTTGTCTTAGTTTGTCCCAACTTAGTCTCTTTCTAAGGACGAACTTAGACAAACCTTAGAATGAGACTAACGAGACTAAATTTGGACGAACAAAGACAAACGTTAGTCTCATTCTACGGTTTGTCTTAGTTCGTCCCAAGTTAGTCTCTTTCTAAGCACGAACTTAGATAAACCTTAGAATGAGACTAACGAGACTAACTTGGGACGAACAAAGACAAACGTTAGTCTCATTCTAAGGTTTGTCTTGGTTTGTCCCAAGTTAGTCTCTTTCTAAGGACGAACTTAGACAAACCTTAGAACGAGACTAACGAGACTAACTTGGGACGAACAAAGACAAACTTAAGTCTCATTCTAAGGTTTGTCTAAGTCCGTCCCAAGTTAGTCTCTTTCTAATGAGGAACTTAGACAAACCTTAGAATGAGACTAACGAGACTAACTTGGGTCGAACCAAGACAAACTTAAGTCTCATTCTAAGGTTTGTCTAAGTTCGTCCCACGTTAGTCTCTTTCTAAGGACGAACTTAGACAAACCTTAGAATGAGACTAACGAGACTAACTTGGGACGAACAAAGACAAACTTAAGTCTCATTCTATGGTTTGTCTAAGTTCGTCCCAAGTTAGTCTCTTTCTAAGGACGAACTTAGACCAACCTTAGAATGAGACTAACGAGACTAACTTGGGACGAACAAAGACAAACTTAAGTCTCATTCAAAGGTTTGTCTAAGTTCGTCCCAAGTTAGTCTCTTTCTAATGAGGAACTTAGACAAACCTTAGAATGAGACTAACGAGACTAACTTGGGTCGAACAAAGACAAACTTAAGTCTCATTCTAAGGTTTGTCTAAGTTCGTCCCAAGTTAGTCTCTTTCTAAGGACGAACTTAGACAAACCTTAGAATGAGACTAACGAGACTAACTTGGGACGAACAAAGACAAACTTAAGTCTCATTCTATGGTCTGTCTAAGTTCGTCCCAAGTTAGTCTCTTTCTAATGAGGAACTTAGACAAACCTTAGAATGAGACTAACGAGACTAAATTTGGACGGACAAAGACAAACGTTAGTCTCATTCTAAGGTTTGTCTTAGTTCGTCCCAAGTTAGTCTCTTTCTAAGGAAGAACTTAGACAAACCTTAGAATGAGACTAACGAGACAAACTTGGGACGAACAAAGACAAACGTTAGTCTCATTCTAAGGTTTGTCTTAGTTTGTCCCAAGTTAGTCTCTTTCTAAGGACGAACTTAGACAAACCTTAGAATGAGACTAACGAGACTAAATTTGGACGAACAAAGACAAACGTTAGTCTCATTCTACGGTTTGTCTTAGTTCGTCCCAAGTTAGTCTCTTTCTAAGCACGAACTTAGATAAACCTTAGAATGAGACTAACGAGACTAACTTGGGACGAACAAAGACAAACGTTAGTCTCATTCTAAGGTTTGTCTTGGTTTGTCCCAAGTTAGTCTCTTTCTAAGGACGAACTTAGACAAACCTTAGAACGAGACTAACGAGACTAACTTGGGACGAATAAAGACAAACGTTAGTCTCATTCTAAGGTTTGTCTTAGTTTGTCCCAAGTTAGTCTCTTTCTAAGGACGAACTTAGACAAACCTTAGAATGAGACTAACGAGACTAACTTGGGACGAACAAAGACAAACGTTAGTCTCATTCTAAGGTTTGTCTTAGTTCGTCCCAAGTTAGTCTCTTTCTAAGGACGAACTTAGACCAACCTTAGAATGAGACTAACGAGACTAACTTGGGACGAACAAAGACAAACTTAAGTCTCATTCTAAGGTTTGTCTAAGTCCGTCCCAAGTTAGTCTCTTTCTAATGAGGAACTTAGACAAACCTTAGAATGAGACTAACGAGACTAACTTGGGTCGAACCAAGACAAACTTAAGTCTCATTCTAAGGTTTGTCTAAGTTCGTCCCACGTTAGTCTCTTTCTAAGGACGAACTTAGACAAACCTTAGAATGAGACTAACGAGACTAACTTGGGACGAACAAAGACAAACTTAAGTCTCATTCTATGGTTTGTCTAAGTTCGTCCCAAGTTAGTCTCTTTCTAATGAGGAACTTAGACAAACCTTAGAATGAGACTAACGAGACTAAATTTGGACGAACAAAGACAAACGTTAGTCTCATTCTAAGGTTTGTCTTAGTTCGTCCCAAGTTAGTCTCTTTCTAAGGACGAACTTAGACAAACCTTAGAATGAGACTAACGAGACTAACTTGGGACGAACAAAGACAAACGTTAGTCTCATTCTAAGGTTTGTCTTAGTTTGTCCCAAGTTAGTCTCTTTCTAAGGACGAACTTAGACAAACCTTAGAATGAGACTAACGAGACTAACTTGGGACGAACAAAGACAAACTTAAGTCTCATTCTAAGGTTTGTTTAAGTTCGTCCCAAGTTAGTCTCTTTCTATGGACGAACTTAGACAAACCTTAGAATGAGATTAACGAGACTAACTTGGGACGAACAAAGACAAACGTTAGTCTCATTCTAAGGTTTGTCTTAGTTTGTCCCAAGTTAGTCTCATTCTAAGGTTTGTCTTAGTTTGTCCCAAGTTAGTCTCTTTATAAGGACGAACTTAGACAAACCTTAGAATGAGACTAACGAGACTAACTTGGGACGAACAAAGACAAACTTAAGTCTCATTCTAAGGTTTGTTTAAGTTCGTCCCAAGTTAGTCTCTTTCAAAGGACGAACTTAGACAAACCTTAGAATGAGACTAACGAGACTAACTTGGGACGAACAAAGACAAACTTAAGTCTCATTCTAAGGTTTGTCTAAGTTCGTCCCAAGTTAGTCTCTTTCCAAGGACAAATTTAGACAAACATTAGAATGAGACTAACGAGACTAACTTGGGACGAACAAAGACAAACGTTAGTCTCATTCTAAAGTTTGTCTAAGTTCGTCCCAAGTTAGTCTCTTTCTAAGGATGAACTTAGACAAACCTTAGAATGAGACTAACGAGACTAACTTGGGACGAACAAAGACAAACGTTAGTCTCATTCTAAGGTTTGTCTTAGTTTGTCCCAAGTTAGTCTCTTTCTAAGGACGAACTTAGACAAACCTTAGAATGAGACTAACGAGACTAACTTGGGACGAACAAAGACAAACGTTAGTCTCATTCTAAGGTTTGTCTTAGTTTGTCCCAAGTTAGTCTCTTTCTAAGGACGAACTTAGACAAACCTTAGAATGAGACTAACGAGACTAACTTGGGACGAACAAAGATAAACTTAAGTCTCATTCTAAGGTTTGTCTAAGTTTGTCCCAAGTTAGTCTCTTTCAAAGGACGAACTTAGACAAACCTTAGAATGAGACTAACGAGACTAACTTGGGACAAACAAAGACAAACTTAAGTCTCATTCTAAGGTTTGTCTAAGTTCGTCCTTATAAAGAGACTAACTTGGGACGAACTTAGACAAACCTTAGAATGAGACTAACGAGACTAACTTGGGACGAACAAAGACAAACTTAAGTCTCAATCTAAGGTTTGTCTAAGTTCGTCCCAAGTTAGTCTCTTTCTAAGGACGAACTTAGACAAACCTTAGAATGAGACTAACGAGACTAACTTGGGACGAACAAAGACAAACTTAAGTCTCATTCTAAGGTTTTTCTAAGTTCGTCCCAAGTTAGTCTCTTTCTAAGGACGAACTTTGACAAACCTTAGAATTAGACTAACGAGACTAACTTGGGACGAACAAAGACAAACGTTAGTCTCATTCTAAGGTTTGTCTTAGTTTGTCCCAAGTTAGTCTTTTTCTAAGGAAGAACTTAGACCAACCTTAGAATGAGGCTAACGAGACTAACTTGGGACGAACTTAGACAAACCTTAGAATGAGACTAACGAGACTAACTTGGGACGAACAAAGACAAACTTAAGTCTCATTCTAAGGTTTGTCTAAGTTCGTCCCAAGTAAGTCTCTTTCTAAGGACGAACTTAGACAAACCTCAGAATGACACTAACGAGGCTAACTTGGGACGAACAAAGACAAACTTAAGTCTCATTCTATTGTTTGTCTAAGTTCGTCCCAAGTTAGTCTCTTTCTAATGAGGAACTTAGACAAACCTTAGAATGAGACTAACGAGACTAACTTGGGTCGAACAAAGACAAACTTAAGTCTCATTCTAATGTTTGTCTAAGTTCGTCCCAAGTTAGTCTCTTTCTAAGGACGAACTTAGACAAACCTTAGAATGAGACTAACGAGACTAACTTGGGACGAACAAAGACAAACTTAAGTCTCATTCTAAGGTTTTTCTAAGTTCGTCCCAAGTTAGTCTCTTTCTAAGGACGAACTTTGACAAACCTTAGAATTAGACTAACGAGACTAACTTGGGACGAACAAAGACAAACGTTAGTCTCATTCTAAGGTTTGTCTTAGTTTGTCCCAAGTTAGTCTTTTTCTAAGGAAGAACTTAGACCAACCTTAGAATGAGACTAACGAGACTAACTTGGGATGAACTTAGACAAACCTTAGAATGAGACTAACGAGACTAACTTGGGTCGAACAAAGACAAACTTAAGTCTCATTCTAAGGTTTTGTCTAAGTTCGTCCCAAGTAAGTCTCTTTCTAAGGACGAACTTAGACAAACCTTAGAATGAGACTAACGAGGCTAACTTGGGACGAACAAAGACAAACTTTAGTCTCATTCTATTGTTTGTCTAAGTTCGTCCCAAGTTAGTCTCTTTCTAATGAGGAACTTAGACAAACCTTAGAATGAGACTAACGAGACTAACTTGGGTCGAACAAAGACAAACTTAAGTCTCATTCTAAGGTTTGTCTAAGTTCGTCCCAAGTTAGTCTCTTTCTAAGGACGAACTTAGACAAACCTTAGAATGAGACTAACGAGACTAACTTGGGACGAACAAAGACAAACTTAAGTCTCATTCTATGGTTTGTCTAAGTTCGTCCCAAGTTAGTCTCTTTCTAATGAGGAACTTAGACAAACCTTAGAATGAGACTAACGAGACTAAATTTGGACGAACAAAGACAAACGTTAGTCTCATTCTAAGGTTTGTCTTAGTTCGTCCCAAGTTAGTCTCTTTCTAAGGACGAACTTAGACAAACCTTAGAATGAGACTAACGAGACTAACTTGGGACGAACAAAGACAAACGTTAGTCTCATTCTAAGGTTTGTCTTAGTTTGTCCCAAGTTAGTCTCTTTCTAAGGACGAACTTAGACAAACCTTAGAATGAGACTAACGAGACTAAATTTGGACGAACAAAGACAAACGTTAGTCTCATTCTACGGTTTGTCTTAGTTCGTCCCAAGTTAGTCTCTTTCTAAGGACGAACTTAGACAAACCTTAGAATGAGACTAACAAGACTAACTTGGGACGAACAAAGACAAATGTTAGTCTCATTCTAAGGTTTGTCTACGTTCGTCCCAAGTTAGTCTCTTTCTAAGGACAAACTTAGACAAACCTTAGAATGAGACTAACGAGACTAACTTGGGACGAACAAAGACAAACTTAAGTCTCATTCTAAGGTTTGTCTAAGTTTGTCCCAAGTTAGTCTCTTTCAAAGGACGAACTTAGACAAACCTTAGAATGAGACTAACGAGACTAACTTGGGGCGAACAAAGACAAACTTAAGTCTCATTCTAAGGTTTGTATAAGTTCGTCCCAAGTTAGTCTCTTTCTAAGGACGAACTTAGACAAACCTTAGAATGAGACTAACGAGACTAACTTGGGACGAACAAAGACAAACTTAAGTCTCAATCTAAGGTTTGTCTAAGTTCGTCCCAAGTTAGTCTCTTTCTAAGGAGGAACTTAGACAAACCTTAGAATGAGACTAACGAGACTAACTTGGGACGAACAAAGACAAACTTAAGTCTCATTCTAAGGTTTGTCTATGTTCGTCCCAAGTTAGTCTCTTTCCAAGGACGAATTTAGACAAACATTAGAATGAGACTAACGAGACTAACTTGGGACGAACAAAGACAAACGTTAGTCTCATTCTAAAGTTTGTCTAAGTTCGTCCCAAGTTAGTCTCTTTCTAAGGACGAACTTAGACAAACCTTAGAATGAGACTAACGAGACTAACTTGGGACGAACAAAGACAAACGTTAGTCTCATTCTAAGGTTTGTCTTAGTTTGTCCCAAGTTAGTCTCTTTCTAAGGACGAACTTAGACAAACCTTAGAATGAGACTAACGAGACTAACTTGGGACGAACAAAGACAAACGTTAGTCTCATTCTAAGGTTTGTCTTAGTTTGTCCCAAGTTAGTCTCTTTCTAAGGACGAACTTAGACAAACCTTAGAATGAGACTAACGAGACTAACTTGGGACGAACAAAGACAAACTTAAGTCTCATTCTAAGGTTTGTCTAAGTTTGTCCCAAGTTAGTCTCTTTCAAAGGACGAACTTAGACAAACCTTAGAATGAGACTAACGAGACTAACTTGGGACGAACAAAGACAAACTCAAGTCTCATTCTAAGGTTTGTCTAAGTTCGTCATTATAAAGAGACTAACTTGGGACGAACTTAGACAAACCTTAGAATGAGACTAACGAGACTAACTTGGGACGAACAAAGACAAACTTAAGTCTCAATCTAAGGTTTGTCTAAGTTCGTCCCAAGTTAGTCTCTTTCTAAGGATGAACTTAGACAAACCTTAGAATGAGACTAACGAGACTAACTTGGGACGAACAAAGACAAACTTAAGTCTCATTCTAAGGTTTTTCTAAGTTCGTCCCAAGTTAGTCTCTTTCTAAGGATGAACTTTGACAAACCTTAGAATGAGACTAACGAGACTAACTTGGGACGAACAAAGACAAACGTTAGTCTCATTCTAAGGTTTGTCTTAGTTTGTCCCAAGTTAGTCTCTTTCTAAGGACGAACTTAGACCAACCTTAGAATGAGACTAACGAGACTAACTTGGGACGAACAAAGACAAACTTAAGTCTCATTCTAAGGTTTGTCTAAGTTCGTCCCAAGTTAGTCTCTTTCTAATGAGGAACTTAGACAAACCTTAGAATGAGACTAACGAGACTAACTTGGGTCGAACAAAGACAAACTTAAGTCTCATTCTAAGGTTTGTCTAAGTTCGTCCCAAGTTAGTCTCTTTCTAAGGACGAACTTAGACAAACCTTAGAATGAGACTAACGAGACTAACTTGGGACGAACAAAGACAAACTTAAGTCTCATTCTATGGTTTGTCTAAGTTCGTCCCAAGTTAGTCTCTTTCTAATGAGGAACTTAGACAAACCTTAGAATGAGACTAACGAGACTAAATTTGGACGGACAAAGACAAACGTTAGTCTCATTCTAAGGTTTGTCTTATTTCGTCCCAAGTTAGTCTCTTTCTAAGGACGAACTTAGACAAACCTTAGAATGAGACTAACGAGACTAACTTGGGACGAACAAAGACAAACGTTAGTCTCATTCTAAGGTTTGTCTTAGTTTGTCCCAAGTTAGTCTCTTTCTAAGGACGAACTTAGACAAACCTTAGAATGAGACTAACGAGACTAACTTGGGACGAACAAAGACAAACTTAAGTCTCATTCTAAGGTTTGTTTAAGTTCGTCCCAAGTTAGTATCTTTCTATGGACGAACTTAGACAAACCTTAGAATGAGATTAACGAGACTAACTTGGGACGAACAAAGACAAACGTTAGTCTCATTCTAAGGTTTGTCTTAGTTTGTCCCAAGTTAGTCTCTTTCTAAGGACGAACTTAGACAAACCTTAGAATGAGACTAACGAGACTAACTTGGGACGAACAAAGACAAACTTAAGTCTCATTCTAAGGTTTGTTTAAGTTCGTCCCAAGTTAGTCTCTTTCAAAGGACGAACTTAGACAAACCTTAGAATGAGACTAACGAGACTAACGAGACTAACTTGGGACGAACAAAGACAAACTTAAGTCTCATTCTAAGGTTTGTCTAAGTTCGTCCCAAGTTAGTCTCTTTCCAAGGACGAATTTAGACAAACATTAGAATGAGACTAACGAGACTAACTTGGGACGAACAAAGACAAACGTTAGTCTCATTCTAAAGTTTGTCTAAGTTCGTCCCAAGTTAGTCTCTTTCTAAGGATGAACTTAGACAAACCTTAGAATGAGACTAACGAGACTAACTTGGGACGAACAAAGACAAACGTTAGTCTCATTCTAAGGTTTGTCTTAGTTTGTCCCAAGTTAGTCTCTTTCTAAGGACGAACTTAGACAAACCTTAGAATGAGACTAACGAGACTAACTTGGGACGAACAAAGACAAACGTTAGTCTCATTCTAAGGTTTGTCTTAGTTTGTCCCAAGTTAGTCTCTTTCTAAGGACGAACTTAGACAAACCTTAGAATGAGACTAACGAGACTAACTTGGGACGAACAAAGATAAACTTAAGTCTCATTCTAAGGTTTGTCTAAGTTTGTCCCAAGTTAGTCTCTTTCAAAGGACGAACTTAGACAAACCTTAGAATGAGACTAACGAGACTAACTTGGGACAAATAAAGACAAACTTAAGTCTCATTCTAAGGTTTGTCTAAGTTCGTCCTTATAAAGAGACTAACTTGGGACGAACTTAGACAAACCTTAGAATGAGACTAACGAGACTAACTTGGGACGAACAAAGACAAACTTAAGTCTCATTCTAAGGTTTGTCTAAGTTCGTCCCAAGTTAGTCTCTTTCTAATGAGGAACTTAGACAAACCTTAGAATGAGACTAACGAGACTAACTTGGGTCGAACAAAGACAAACTTAAGTCTCATTCTAAGGTTTGTCTAAGTTCGTCCCAAGTTAGTCTCTTTCTAAGGATGAACTTAGACAAACCTTAGAATGAGACTAACGAGACTAACTTGGGTCGAACAAAGACAAACTTAAGTCTCATTCTAAGGTTTGTCTAAGTTCGTCCCATGTTAGTCTCTTTCTAAGGACGAACTTAGACAAACCTTAGAATGAGACTAACGAGACTAACTTGGGACGAACAAAGACAAACTTAAGTCTCATTCTAAGGTTTGTCTAAATTTGTCCCAAGTTAGTCTCTTTCAAAGGACGAACTTAGACAAACCTTAGAATGAGACTAACGAGACTAACTTGGGACGAACAAAGACAAACTTAAGTCTCATTCTAAGGTTTGTCTAAGTTCGTCATTATAAAGAGACTAACTTGGGACGAACTTAGACAAACCTTAGAATGAGACTAACGAGACTAACTTGGGACGAACAAAGACAAACTTAAGTCTCAATCTAAGGTTTGTCTAAGTTCGTCCCAAGTTAGTCTCTTTCTAAGGACGAACTTAGATAAACCTTAGAATGAGACTAACGAGACTAACTTGGGACGAACAAAGACAAACTTAAGTCTCATTCTAAGGTTTTTCTAAGTTCGTCCCAAGTTAGTCTCTTTCTGAGGACGAACTTTGACAAACCTTAGAATGAGACTAACGAGACTAACTTGGGACGAACAAAGACAAACGTTAGTCTCATTCTAAGGTTTGTCTTAGTTTGTCCCAAGTTAGTCTCTTTCTAAGGAAGAACTTATACCAACCTTAGAATGAGACTAACGAGACTAACTTGGGACTAACAAAGACAAACTTAAGTCTCATTCTTAGGTTTGTCTAAGTTCGTCCCAAGTTAGTCTCTTTCTAATGAGGAACTTAGACAAACCTTAGAATGAGACTAACGAGACTAACTTGGGTCGAACAAAGACAAACTTAAGTCTCATTCTAAGGTTTGTCTAAGTTCGTCCCAAGTTAGTCTCTTTCTAAGGACGAACTTAGACAAACCTTAGAATGAGACTAACAAGACTAACTTGGGACGAACAAAGACAAACTTAAGTCTCATTCTATGGTTTGTCTAAGTTCGTCCCAAGTTAGTCTCTTTCTAATGAGGAACTTAGACAAACCTTAGAATGAGACTAACGAGACTAAATTTGGACGGACAAAGACAAACGTTAGTCTCATTCTAAGGTTTGTCTTAGTTCGTCCCAAGTTAGTCTCTTTCTAAGGACGAACTTAGACAAACCTTAGAATGAGACTAACGAGACTAACTTGGGACGAACAAAGACAAACGTTAGTCTCATTCTAAGGTTTGTCTTAGTTTGTCCCAAGTTAGTCTCTTTCTAAGGACGAACTTAGACAAACCTTAGAATGAGACTAACGAGACTAAATTTGGACGAACAAAGACAAACGTTAGTCTCATTCTACGGTTTGTCTTAGTTCGTCCCAAGTTAGTCTCTTTCTAAGCACGAACTTAGATAAACCTTAGAATGAGACTAACGAGACTAACTTGGGACGAACAAAGACAAACGTTAGTCTCATTCTAAGGTTTGTCTTAGTTTGTCCCAAGTTAGTCTCTTTCTAAGGACGAACTTAGACAAACCTTAGAATAAGACTAACGAGACTAACTTGGGACGAACAAAGACAAACGTTAGTCTCATTCTAAGGTTTGTCTTAGTTTGTCCCAAGTTAGTCTCTTTCTAAGGACGAACTTAGACAAACCTTAGAATGAGACTAACGAGACTAACTTGGGACGAACAAAGACAAACGTTAGTCTCATTCTAAGGTTTGTCTTAGTTCGTCCCAAGTTAGTCACTTTCTAAGGACGAACTTAGACCAACCTTAGAATGAGACTAACGAGACTAACTTGGGACGAACAAAGACAAACTTAAGTCTCATTCTAAGGTTTGTCTAAGTTCGTCCCAAGTTAGTCTCTTTCTAATGAGGAACTTAGACAACCCTTAGAATGAGACTAACGAGACTAACTTGGGTCGAACCAAGACAAACTTAAGTCTCATTCTAAGGTTTGTCTAAGTTCGTCCCAAGTTAGTCTCTTTCTAAGGACGAACTTAGACAAACCTTAGAATGAGACTAATGAGACTAACTTGGGACGAACAAAGACAAACTTAAGTCTCATTCTAAAGTTTGTCTAAGTTCGTCCCAAGTTAGTCTCTTTCCAAGGACGAATTTAGACAAACATTAGAATGAGACTAACGAGACTAACTTGGGACGAACAAAGACAAACGTTAGTCTCATTCTAAAGTTTGTCTAAGTTCGTCCCAAGTTAGTCTCTTTCTAAGGACGAACTTAGACAAACCTTAGATTGAGACTTAAGTTTGTCTTTGTTCGTCCCAAGTTAGTCTCGTTAGTCTCATTCTATGGTTTGTCTAAGTTCGTCCCAAGTTAGTCTCTTTCTAATGAGGAACTTAGACAAACCTTAGAATGAGACTAACGAGACTAAATTTGGACGAACAAAGACAAACGTTAGTCTCATTCTAAGGTTTGTCTTAGTTCGTCCCAAGTTAGTCTCTTTCTAAGGACGAACTTAAACAAACCTTAGAATGAGACTAACGAGACTAACTTGGGACGAACAAAGACAAACTTAAGTCTCATTCTAAGATTTGTTTAAGTTCGTCCCAAGTTAGTCTCTTTCTATGGACGAACTTAGACAAACCTTAGAATGAGACTAACGAGACTAACTTGGGACGAACAAAGACAAACGTTAGTCTCATTCTATGGTTTGTCTTAGTTTGTCCCAAGTTAGTCTCTTTCTAAGGACGAACTTAGACAAACCTTAGAATGAGACTAACGAGACTAACTTGGGACGAACAAAGACAAACTTAAGTCTCATTCTAAGGTTTGTCTAAGTTCGTCCCAAGTTAGTCTCTTTCTAATGAGGAACTTAGACAAACCTTAGAATGAGACTAACGAGACTAACTTGGGTCGAACAAAGACAAACTTAAGTCTCATTCTAAGGTTTGTCTAAGTTCGTCCCAAGTTAGTCTCTTTCTAAGGACGAACTTAGACAAACCTTAGAATGAGGCTAACGAGACTAACTTGGGACGAACAAAGACAAACTTAAGTCTCATTCTATGGTTTGTCTAAGTTCGTCCCAAGTTAGTCTCTTTCTAATGAGGAACTTAGACAAACCTTAGAATGAGACTAACGAGACTAACTTGGGACGAACAAAGACAAACTTAAGTCTCATTCTAAGGTTTGTCTATGTTCGTCCCAAGTTAGTCTCTTTCCAAGGACGAATTTAGACAAACATTAGAATGAGACTAACGAGACTAACTTGGGACGAACAAAGACAAACGTTAGTCTCATTCTAAAGTTTGTCTAAGTTCGTCCCAAGTTAGTCTCTTTCTAAGGACGAACTTAGACAAACCTTAGAATGAGACTAACGAGACTAACTTGGGACGAACAAAGACAAACGTTAGTCTCATTCTAAGGTTTGTCTTAGTTTGTCCCAAGTTAGTCTCTTTCTAAGGACGAACTTAGACAAACCTTAGAATGAGACTAACGAGACTAACTTGGGACGAACAAAGACAAACGTTAGTCTCATTCTAAGGTTTGTCTTAGTTTGTCCCAAGTTAGTCTCTTTCTAAGGACGAACTTAGACAAACCTTAGAATGAGACTAACGAGACTAACTTGGGACGAACAAAGACAAACTTAAGTCTCATTCTAAGGTTTGTCTAAGTTTGTCCCAAGTTAGTCTCTTTCAAAGGACGAACTTAGACAAACCTTAGAATGAGACTAACGAGACTAACTTGGGACGAACAAAGACAAACTCAAGTCTCATTCTAAGGTTTGTCTAAGTTCGTCATTATAAAGAGACTAACTTGGGACGAACTTAGACAAACCTTAGAATGAGACTAACGAGACTAACTTGGGACGAACAAAGACAAACTTAAGTCTCAATCTAAGGTTTGTCTAAGTTCGTCCCAAGTTAGTCTCTTTCTAAGGATGAACTTAGACAAACCTTAGAATGAGACTAACGAGACTAACTTGGGACGAACAAAGACAAACTTAAGTCTCATTCTAAGGTTTTTCTAAGTTCGTCCCAAGTTAGTCTCTTTCTAAGGATGAACTTTGACAAACCTTAGAATGAGACTAACGAGACTAACTTGGGACGAACAAAGACAAACGTTAGTCTCATTCTAAGGTTTGTCTTAGTTTGTCCCAAGTTAGTCTCTTTCTAAGGACGAACTTAGACCAACCTTAGAATGAGACTAACGAGACTAACTTGGGACGAACAAAGACAAACTTAAGTCTCATTCTAAGGTTTGTCTAAGTTCGTCCCAAGTTAGTCTCTTTCTAATGAGGAACTTAGACAAACCTTAGAATGAGACTAACGAGACTAACTTGGGTCGAACAAAGACAAACTTAAGTCTCATTCTAAGGTTTGTCTAAGTTCGTCCCAAGTTAGTCTCTTTCTAAGGACGAACTTAGACAAACCTTAGAATGAGACTAACGAGACTAACTTGGGACGAACAAAGACAAACTTAAGTCTCATTCTATGGTTTGTCTAAGTTCGTCCCAAGTTATTCTCTTTCTAATGAGGAACTTAGACAAACCTTAGAATGAGACTAACGAGACTAAATTTGGACGGACAAAGACAAACGTTAGTCTCATTCTAAGGTTTGTCTTAGTTCGTCCCAAGTTAGTCTCTTTCTAAGGACGAACTTAGACAAACCTTAGAATGAGACTAACGAGACTAACTTGGGACGAACAAAGACAAACGTTAGTCTCATTCTAAGGTTTGTCTTAGTTTGTCCCAAGTTAGTCTCTTTCTAAGGACGAACTTAGACAAACCTTAGAATGAGACTAACGAGACTAACTTGGGACGAACAAAGACAAACTTAAGTCTCATTCTAAGGTTTGTTTAAGTTCGTCCCAAGTTAGTATCTTTCTATGGACGAACTTAGACAAACCTTAGAATGAGATTAACGAGACTAACTTGGGACGAACAAAGACAAACGTTAGTCTCATTCTAAGGTTTGTCTTAGTTTGTCCCAAGTTAGTCTCTTTCTAAGGACGAACTTAGACAAACCTTAGAATGAGACTAACGAGACTAACTTGGGACGAACAAAGACAAACTTAAGTCTCATTCTAAGGTTTGTTTAAGTTCGTCCCAAGTTAGTCTCTTTCAAAGGACGAACTTAGACAAACCTTAGAATGAGACTAACGAGACTAACGAGACTAACTTGGGACGAACAAAGACAAACTTAAGTCTCATTCTAAGGTTTGTCTAAGTTCGTCCCAAGTTAGTCTCTTTCCAAGGACGAATTTAGACAAACATTAGAATGAGACTAACGAGACTAACTTGGGACGAACAAAGACAAACGTTAGTCTCATTCTAAAGTTTGTCTAAGTTCGTCCCAAGTTAGTCTCTTTCTAAGGATGAACTTAGACAAACCTTAGAATGAGACTAACGAGACTAACTTGGGACGAACAAAGACAAACGTTAGTCTCATTCTAAGGTTTGTCTTAGTTTGTCCCAAGTTAGTCTCTTTCTAAGGACGAACTTAGACAAACCTTAGAATGAGACTAACGAGACTAACTTGGGACGAACAAAGACAAACGTTAGTCTCATTCTAAGGTTTGTCTTAGTTTGTCCCAAGTTAGTCTCTTTCTAAGGACGAACTTAGACAAACCTTAGAATGAGACTAACGAGACTAACTTGGGACGAACAAAGATAAACTTAAGTCTCATTCTAAGGTTTGTCTAAGTTTGTCCCAAGTTAGTCTCTTTCAAAGGACGAACTTAGACAAACCTTAGAATGAGACTAACGAGACTAACTTGGGACAAATAAAGACAAACTTAAGTCTCATTCTAAGGTTTGTCTAAGTTCGTCCTTATAAAGAGACTAACTTGGGACGAACTTAGACAAACCTTAGAATGAGACTAACGAGACTAACTTGGGACGAACAAAGACAAACTTAAGTCTCATTCTAAGGTTTGTCTAAGTTCGTCCCAAGTTAGTCTCTTTCTAATGAGGAACTTAGACAAACCTTAGAATGAGACTAACGAGACTAGCTTGGGACGAACAAAGACAAACTTAAGTCTCATTCTAAGGTTTGTCTAAGTTTGTCCCAAGTTAGTCTCTTTCAAAGGACGAACTTAGACAAACCTTAGAATGAGACTAACGAGACTAACTTGGGACGAACAAAGACAAACTCAAGTCTCATTCTAAGGTTTGTCTAAGTTCGTCATTATAAAGAGACTAACTTGGGACGAACTTAGACAAACCTTAGAATGAGACTAACGAGACTAACTTGGGACGAACAAAGACAAACTTAAGTCTCAATCTAAGGTTTGTCTAAGTTCGTCCCAAGTTAGTCTCTTTCTAAGGATGAACTTAGACAAACCTTAGAATGAGACTAACGAGACTAACTTGGGACGAACAAAGACAAACTTAAGTCTCATTCTAAGGTTTTTCTAAGTTCGTCCCAAGTTAGTCTCTTTCTAAGGATGAACTTTGACAAACCTTAGAATGAGACTAACGAGACTAACTTGGGACGAACAAAGACAAACGTTAGTCTCATTCTAAGGTTTGTCTTAGTTTGTCCCAAGTTAGTCTCTTTCTAAGGACGAACTTAGACCAACCTTAGAATGAGACTAACGAGACTAACTTGGGACGAACAAAGACAAACTTAAGTCTCATTCTAAGGTTTGTCTAAGTTCGTCCCAAGTTAGTCTCTTTCTAATGAGGAACTTAGACAAACCTTAGAATGAGACTAACGAGACTAACTTGGGTCGAACAAAGACAAACTTAAGTCTCATTCTAAGGTTTGTCTAAGTTCGTCCCAAGTTAGTCTCTTTCTAAGGACGAACTTAGACAAACCTTAGAATGAGACTAACGAGACTAACTTGGGACGAACAAAGACAAACTTAAGTCTCATTCTATGGTTTGTCTAAGTTCGTCCCAAGTTATTCTCTTTCTAATGAGGAACTTAGACAAACCTTAGAATGAGACTAACGAGACTAAATTTGGACGGACAAAGACAAACGTTAGTCTCATTCTAAGGTTTGTCTTAGTTCGTCCCAAGTTAGTCTCTTTCTAAGGACGAACTTAGACAAACCTTAGAATGAGACTAACGAGACTAACTTGGGACGAACAAAGACAAACGTTAGTCTCATTCTAAGGTTTGTCTTAGTTTGTCCCAAGTTAGTCTCTTTCTAAGGACGAACTTAGACAAACCTTAGAATGAGACTAACGAGACTAACTTGGGACGAACAAAGACAAACTTAAGTCTCATTCTAAGGTTTGTTTAAGTTCGTCCCAAGTTAGTATCTTTCTATGGACGAACTTAGACAAACCTTAGAATGAGATTAACGAGACTAACTTGGGACGAACAAAGACAAACGTTAGTCTCATTCTAAGGTTTGTCTTAGTTTGTCCCAAGTTAGTCTCTTTCTAAGGACGAACTTAGACAAACCTTAGAATGAGACTAACGAGACTAACTTGGGACGAACAAAGACAAACTTAAGTCTCATTCTAAGGTTTGTTTAAGTTCGTCCCAAGTTAGTCTCTTTCAAAGGACGAACTTAGACAAACCTTAGAATGAGACTAACGAGACTAACGAGACTAACTTGGGACGAACAAAGACAAACTTAAGTCTCATTCTAAGGTTTGTCTAAGTTCGTCCCAAGTTAGTCTCTTTCCAAGGACGAATTTAGACAAACATTAGAATGAGACTAACGAGACTAACTTGGGACGAACAAAGACAAACGTTAGTCTCATTCTAAAGTTTGTCTAAGTTCGTCCCAAGTTAGTCTCTTTCTAAGGATGAACTTAGACAAACCTTAGAATGAGACTAACGAGACTAACTTGGGACGAACAAAGACAAACGTTAGTCTCATTCTAAGGTTTGTCTTAGTTTGTCCCAAGTTAGTCTCTTTCTAAGGACGAACTTAGACAAACCTTAGAATGAGACTAACGAGACTAACTTGGGACGAACAAAGACAAACGTTAGTCTCATTCTAAGGTTTGTCTTAGTTTGTCCCAAGTTAGTCTCTTTCTAAGGACGAACTTAGACAAACCTTAGAATGAGACTAACGAGACTAACTTGGGACGAACAAAGATAAACTTAAGTCTCATTCTAAGGTTTGTCTAAGTTTGTCCCAAGTTAGTCTCTTTCAAAGGACGAACTTAGACAAACCTTAGAATGAGACTAACGAGACTAACTTGGGACAAATAAAGACAAACTTAAGTCTCATTCTAAGGTTTGTCTAAGTTCGTCCTTATAAAGAGACTAACTTGGGACGAACTTAGACAAACCTTAGAATGAGACTAACGAGACTAACTTGGGACGAACAAAGACAAACTTAAGTCTCATTCTAAGGTTTGTCTAAGCTCGTCCCAAGTTAGTCTCTTTCTAATGAGGAACTTAGACAAACCTTAGAATGAGACTAACGAGACTAACTTGGGTCGAACAAAGACAAACTTAAGTCTCATTCTAAGGTTTGTCTAAGTTCGTCCCAAGTTAGTCTCTTTCTAAGGATGAACTTAGACAAAACTTAGAATGAGACTAACGAGACTAACTTGGGTCGAACAAAGACAAACTTAAGTCTCATTCTAAGGTTTGTCTAAGTTCGTCCCATGTTAGTCTCTTTCTAAGGATGAACTTTGACAAACCTTAGAATGAGACTAACGAGACTAACTTGGGACGAACAAAGACAAACGTTAGTCTCATTCTAAGGTTTGTCTTAGTTTGTCCCAAGTTAGTCTCTTTCTAAGGACGAACTTAGACCAACCTTAGAATGAGACTAACGAGACTAACTTGGGACGAACAAAGACAAACTTAAGTCTCATTCTAAGGTTTGTCTAAGTTCGTCCCAAGTTAGTCTCTTTCTAATGAGGAACTTAGACAAACCTTAGAATGAGACTAACGAGACTAACTTGGGTCGAACAAAGACAAACTTAAGTCTCATTCT
Organism: Rhodiola kirilowii; assembly: GCA_033675215.1. NCBI lineage: Eukaryota > Viridiplantae > Streptophyta > Magnoliopsida > Saxifragales > Crassulaceae > Rhodiola > Rhodiola kirilowii. Next base: position 853,078 of record JAUCNB010000016.1, read on the forward strand.
AAGGTTTGTCTAAGTTCGTCCCAAGTTAGTCTCTTTCTAAGGACGAACTTAGACAAACCTTAGAATGAGACTAACGAGACTAACTTGGGACGAACAAAGACAAACTTAAGTCTCATTCTATGGTTTGTCTAAGTTCGTCCCAAGTTATTCTCTTTCTAATGAGGAACTTAGACAAACCTTAGAATGAGACTAACGAGACTAAATTTGGACGGACAAAGACAAACGTTAGTCTCATTCTAAGGTTTGTCTTAGTTCGTCCCAAGTTAGTCTCTTTCTAAGGACGAACTTAGACAAACCTTAGAATGAGACTAACGAGACTAACTTGGGACGAACAAAGACAAACGTTAGTCTCATTCTAAGGTTTGTCTTAGTTTGTCCCAAGTTAGTCTCTTTCTAAGGACGAACTTAGACAAACCTTAGAATGAGACTAACGAGACTAACTTGGGACGAACAAAGACAAACTTAAGTCTCATTCTAAGGTTTGTTTAAGTTCGTCCCAAGTTAGTATCTTTCTATGGACGAACTTAGACAAACCTTAGAATGAGATTAACGAGACTAACTTGGGACGAACAAAGACAAACGTTAGTCTCATTCTAAGGTTTGTCTTAGTTTGTCCCAAGTTAGTCTCTTTCTAAGGACGAACTTAGACAAACCTTAGAATGAGACTAACGAGACTAACTTGGGACGAACAAAGACAAACTTAAGTCTCATTCTAAGGTTTGTTTAAGTTCGTCCCAAGTTAGTCTCTTTCAAAGGACGAACTTAGACAAACCTTAGAATGAGACTAACGAGACTAACGAGACTAACTTGGGACGAACAAAGACAAACTTAAGTCTCATTCTAAGGTTTGTCTAAGTTCGTCCCAAGTTAGTCTCTTTCCAAGGACGAATTTAGACAAACATTAGAATGAGACTAACGAGACTAACTTGGGACGAACAAAGACAAACGTTAGTCTCATTCTAAAGTTTGTCTAAGTTCGTCCCAAGTTAGTCTCTTTCTAAGGATGAACTTAGACAAACCTTAGAATGAGACTAACGAGACTAACTTGGGACGAACAAAGACAAACGTTAGTCTCATTCTAAGGTTTGTCTTAGTTTGTCCCAAGTTAGTCTCTTTCTAAGGACGAACTTAGACAAACCTTAGAATGAGACTAACGAGACTAACTTGGGACGAACAAAGACAAACGTTAGTCTCATTCTAAGGTTTGTCTTAGTTTGTCCCAAGTTAGTCTCTTTCTAAGGACGAACTTAGACAAACCTTAGAATGAGACTAACGAGACTAACTTGGGACGAACAAAGATAAACTTAAGTCTCATTCTAAGGTTTGTCTAAGTTTGTCCCAAGTTAGTCTCTTTCAAAGGACGAACTTAGACAAACCTTAGAATGAGACTAACGAGACTAACTTGGGACAAATAAAGACAAACTTAAGTCTCATTCTAAGGTTTGTCTAAGTTCGTCCTTATAAAGAGACTAACTTGGGACGAACTTAGACAAACCTTAGAATGAGACTAACGAGACTAACTTGGGACGAACAAAGACAAACTTAAGTCTCATTCTAAGGTTTGTCTAAGTTCGTCCCAAGTTAGTCTCTTTCTAATGAGGAACTTAGACAAACCTTAGAATGAGACTAACGAGACTAACTTGGGTCGAACAAAGACAAACTTAAGTCTCATTCTAAGGTTTGTCTAAGTTCGTCCCAAGTTAGTCTCTTTCTAAGGATGAACTTAGACAAAACTTAGAATGAGACTAACGAGACTAACTTGGGTCGAACAAAGACAAACTTAAGTCTCATTCTAAGGTTTGTCTAAGTTCGTCCCATGTTAGTCTCTTTCTAAGGACGAACTTAGACAAACCTTAGAATGAGACTAACGAGACTAACTTGGGACGAACAAAGACAAACTTAAGTCTCATTCTAAGGTTTGTCTAAATTTGTCCCAAGTTAGTCTCTTTCAAAGGACGAACTTAGACAAACCTTAGAATGAGACTAACGAGACTAACTTGGGACGAACAAAGACAAACTTAAGTCTCATTCTAAGGTTTGTCTAAGTTCGTCATTATAAAGAGACTAACTTGGGACGAACTTAGACAAACCTTAGAATGAGACTAACGAGACTAACTTGGGACGAACAAAGACAAACTTAAGTCTCAATCTAAGGTTTGTCTAAGTTCGTCCCAAGTTAGTCTCTTTCTAAGGACGAACTTAGATAAACCTTAGAATGAGACTAACGAGACTAACTTGGGACGAACAAAGACAAACTTAAGTCTCATTCTAAGGTTTTTCTAAGTTCGTCCCAAGTTAGTCTCTTTCTAAGGACGAACTTTGACAAACCTTAGAATGAGACTAACGAGACTAACTTGGGACGAACAAAGACAAACGTTAGTCTCATTCTAAGGTTTGTCTTAGTTTGTCCCAAGTTAGTCTCTTTCTAAGGAAGAACTTATACCAACCTTAGAATGAGACTAACGAGACTAACTTGGGACTAACAAAGACAAACTTAAGTCTCATTCTTAGGTTTGTCTAAGTTCGTCCCAAGTTAGTCTCTTTCTAATGAGGAACTTAGACAAACTTTAGAATGAGACTAACGAGACTAACTTGGGTCGAACAAAGACAAACTTAAGTCTCATTCTAAGGTTTGTCTAAGTTCGTCCCAAGTTAGTCTCTTTCTAAGGACGAACTTAGACAAACCTTAGAATGAGACTAACGAGACTAACTTGGGACGAACAAAGACAAACTTAAGTCTCATTCTATGGTTTGTCTAAGTTCGTCCCAAGTTAGTCTCTTTCTAATGAGGAACTTAGACAAACCTTAGAATGAGACTAACGAGACTAAATTTGGACGGACAAAGACAAACGTTAGTCTCATTCTAAGGTTTGTCTTAGTTCGTCCCAAGTTAGTCTCTTTCTAAGGACGAACTTAGACAAACCTTAGAATGAGACTAACGAGACTAACTTGGGACGAACAAAGACAAACGTTAGTCTCATTCTAAGGTTTGTCTTAGTTTGTCCCAAGTTAGTCTCTTTCTAAGGACGAACTTAGACAAACCTTAGAATGAGACTAACGAGACTAAATTTGGACGAACAAAGACAAACGTTAGTCTCATTCTACGGTTTGTCTTAGTTCGTCCCAAGTTAGTCTCTTTCTAAGCACGAACTTAGATAAACCTTAGAATGAGACTAACGAGACTAACTTGGGACGAACAAAGACAAACGTTAGTCTCATTCTAAGGTTTGTCTTAGTTTGTCCCAAGTTAGTCTCTTTCTAAGGACGAACTTAGACAAACCTTAGAATAAGACTAACGAGACTAACTTGGGACGAACAAAGACAAACGTTAGTCTCATTCTAAGGTTTGTCTTAGTTTGTCCCAAGTTAGTCTCTTTCTAAGGACGAACTTAGACAAACCTTAGAATGAGACTAACGAGACTAACTTGGGACGAACAAAGACAAACGTTAGTCTCATTCTAAGGTTTGTCTTAGTTCGTCCCAAGTTAGTCACTTTCTAAGGACGAACTTAGACCAACCTTAGAATGAGACTAACGAGACTAACTTGGGACGAACAAAGACAAACTTAAGTCTCATTCTAAGGTTTGTCTAAGTTCGTCCCAAGTTAGTCTCTTTCTAATGAGGAACTTAGACAACCCTTAGAATGAGACTAACGAGACTAACTTGGGTCGAACCAAGACAAACTTAAGTCTCATTCTAAGGTTTGTCTAAGTTCGTCCCAAGTTAGTCTCTTTCTAAGGACGAACTTAGACAAACCTTAGAATGAGACTAATGAGACTAACTTGGGACGAACAAAGACAAACTTAAGTCTCATTCTAAAGTTTGTCTAAGTTCGTCCCAAGTTAGTCTCTTTCCAAGGACGAATTTAGACAAACATTAGAATGAGACTAACGAGACTAACTTGGGACGAACAAAGACAAACGTTAGTCTCATTCTAAAGTTTGTCTAAGTTCGTCCCAAGTTAGTCTCTTTCTAAGGACGAACTTAGACAAACCTTAGATTGAGACTTAAGTTTGTCTTTGTTCGTCCCAAGTTAGTCTCGTTAGTCTCATTCTATGGTTTGTCTAAGTTCGTCCCAAGTTAGTCTCTTTCTAATGAGGAACTTAGACAAACCTTAGAATGAGACTAACGAGACTAAATTTGGACGAACAAAGACAAACGTTAGTCTCATTCTAAGGTTTGTCTTAGTTCGTCCCAAGTTAGTCTCTTTCTAAGGACGAACTTAAACAAACCTTAGAATGAGACTAACGAGACTAACTTGGGACGAACAAAGACAAACTTAAGTCTCATTCTAAGATTTGTTTAAGTTCGTCCCAAGTTAGTCTCTTTCTATGGACGAACTTAGACAAACCTTAGAATGAGACTAACGAGACTAACTTGGGACGAACAAAGACAAACGTTAGTCTCATTCTATGGTTTGTCTTAGTTTGTCCCAAGTTAGTCTCTTTCTAAGGACGAACTTAGACAAACCTTAGAATGAGACTAACGAGACTAACTTGGGACGAACAAAGACAAACTTAAGTCTCATTCTAAGGTTTGTTTAAGTTCGTCCCAAGTTAGTCTCTTTCAAAGGACGAACTTAGACAAACCTTAGAATGAGACTCACGAGACTAACTTGGGACGAACAAAGACAAACTTAAGTCTCATTCTAAGGTTTGTCTAAGTTCGTCCCAAGTTAGTCTCTTTCCAAGGACGAATTTAGACAAACATAAGAATGAGACTAACGAGACTAACTTGGGACGAACAAAGACAAACGTTAGTCTCATTCTAAAGTTTATCTAAGTTCGTCCCAAGTTAGTCTCTTTCTAAGGACGAACTTAGACAAACCTTAGAATGAGACTAACGAGACTAACTTGGGACGAACAAAGACAAACGTTAGTCTCATTCTAAGGTTTGTCTTAGTTTGTCCCAAGTTAGTCTCTTTCTAAGTACGAACTTAGACAAACCTTAGAATGAGACTAACGAGACTAACTTGGGACGAACAAAGACAAACGTTAGTCTCATTCTAAGGTTTGTCTTAGTTTGTCCCAAGTTAGTCTCTTTCTAAGGACGAACTTAGACAAACCTTAGAATGAGACTAACGAGACTAACTTGGGACGAACAAAGACAAACTTAAGTCTCTTTCTAAGGTTTGTCTAAGTTTGTCCCAAGTTAGTCTCTTTCAAAGGACGAACTTAGACAAACCTTAGAATGAGACTAACGAGACTAACTTGGGACGAACAAAGACAAAATTAAGTCTCATTCTAAGGTTTGTCTAAGTTCGTCCTTATAAAGAGACTAACTTGGGACGAACTTAGACAAACCTTAGAATGAGACTAACGAGACTAACTTGGGACGAACAAAGACAAACTTAAGTCTCAATCTAAGGTTTGTCTAAGTTCGTCCCAAGTTAGTCTCTTTCTAAGGACGAACTTAGACAAACCTTAGAATGAGACTAACGAGACTAACTTGGGACGAACAAAGACAAACTTAAGTCTCATTCTAAGGTTTTTCTAAGTTCGTCCCAAGTTAGTCTCTTTCTAAGGACGAACTTTGACAAACCTTAGAATTAGACTAACGAGACTAATTTGGGACGAACAAAGACAAACGTTAGTCTCATTCTAAGGTTTGTCTTAGTTTTTCCCAAGTTAGTCTCTTTCTAAGGAAGAACTTAGACCAACCTTAGAATGAGACTAACGAGACTAACTTGGGACGAACAAAGACAAACTTAAGTCTCATTCTAAGGTTTGTCTAAGTTCGTCCCAAGTTAGTCTCTTTCTAATGAGGAACTTAGACAAACCTTAGAATGAGACTAACGAGACTAACTTGGGTCGAACAAAGACAAACTTAAGTCTCATTCTAAGGTTTGTCTAAGTTCGTCCCAAGTAAGTCTCTTTCTAAGGACGAACTTAGACAAACCTTAGAATGAGACTAACGAGGCTAACTTGGGACGAACAAAGACAAACTTAAGTCTCATTCTATTGTTTGTCTAAGTTCGTCCCAAGTTAGTCTCTTTCTAATGAGGAACTTAGACAAACCTTAGAATGAGACTAACGAGACTAACTTGGGTCGAACAAAGACAAACTTAAGTCTCATTCTAAGGTTTGTCTAAGTTCGTCCCAAGTTAGTCTCTTTCTAAGGACGAACTTAGACAAACCTTAGAATGAGACTAACGAGACTAACTTGGGACGAACAAAGACAAACTTAAGTCTCATTCTATGGTTTGTCTAAGTTCGTCCCAAGTTAGTCTCTTTCTAATGAGGAACTTAGACAAACCTTAGAATGAGACTAACGAGACTAAATTTGGACGAACAAAGACAAACGTTAGTCTCATTCTAAGGTTTGTCTTAGTTCGTCCCAAGTTAGTCTCTTTCTAAGGACGAACTTAGACAAACCTTAGAATGAGACTAACGAGACTAACTTGGGACGAACAAAGACAAACGTTAGTCTCATTCTAAGGTTTGTCTTAGTTTGTCCCAAGTTAGTCTCTTTCTAAGGACGAACTTAGACAAACCTTAGAATGAGACTAACGAGACTAAATTTGGACGAACAAAGACAAACGTTAGTCTCATTCTACGGTTTGTCTTAGTTCGTCCCAAGTTAGTCTCTTTCTAAGCACGAACTTAGATAAACCTTAGAATGAGACTAACGAGACTAACTTGGGACGAACAAAGACAAACGTTAGTCTCATTCTAAGGTTTGTCTTAGTTTGTCCCAAGTTAGTCTCTTTCTAAGGACGAACTTAGACAAACCTTAGAATGAGACTAACGAGACTAACTTGGGACGAACAAAGACAAACTTAAGTCTCATTCTAAGGTTTGTCTAAGTTCGTCCCAAGTTAGTCTCTTTCTAATGAGGAACTTAGACAAACCTTAGAATGAGACTAACGAGACTAACTTGGGTCGAACAAAGACAAACTTAAGTCTCATTCTAAGGTTTGTCTAAGTTCGTCCCTAGTTAGTCTCTTTCTAAGGACGAACTTAGACAAACCTTAGAATGAGACTAACGAGACTAACTTGGGACGAACAAAGACAAACTTAAGTCTCATTCTATGGTTTGTCTAAGTTCGTCCCTAGTTAGTCTCTTTCTAAGGACGAACTTAGACAAACCTTAGAATGAGACTAACGAGACTAACTTGGGACGAACAAAGACAAACTTAAGTCTCATTCTATGGTTTGTCTAAGTTCGTCCCAAGTTAGACTCTTTCTAACGGGGAACTTAGACAAACCTTAGAATGAGACTAACGAGACTAAATTTGGATGAACAAAGACAAACGTTAGTCTCATTCTAAGGTTTGTCTTAGTTCGTCCCAAGTTAGTCTATTTCTAAGGACGAACTTAGACAAACCTTAGAATGAGACTAACGAGACTAACTTGGGACGAACAAAGACAAACGTTAGTCTCATTCTAAGGACGAACTTAGACAAACCTTAGAATGAGACTAACGAGACTAACTTGGGACGAACAAAGACAAACTTAAGTCTCATTCTATGGTTTGTCTAAGTTCGTCCCAAGTTAGTCTCTTTCTAATGAGGAACTTAGACAAACCTTAGAATGAGACTAACGAGACTAAATTTGGACGAACAAAGACAAACGTTAGTCTCATTCTAAGGTTTGTCTTAGTTCGTCCCAAGTTAGTCTATTTCTAAGGACGAACTTAGACCAACCTTAGAATGAGACTAACGAGACTAACTTGGGACGAACAAAGACAAACTTAAGTCTCATTCTATGGTTTGTCTAAGTTCGTCCCAAGTTAGACTCTTTCTAACGGGGAACTTAGACAAACCTTAGAATGAGACTAACGAGACTAAATTTGGATGAACAAAGACAAACGTTAGTCTCATTCTAAGGTTTGTCTTAGTTCGTCCCAAGTTAGTCTATTTCTAAGGACGAACTTAGACAAACCTTAGAATGAGACTAACGAGACTAACTTGGGACGAACAAAGACAAACGTTAGTCTCATTCTAAGGACGAACTTAGACAAACCTTAGAATGAGACTAACGAGACTAACTTGGGACGAACAAAGACAAACTTAAGTCTCATTCTATGGTTTGTCTAAGTTCGTCCCAAGTTAGTCTCTTTCTAATGAGGAACTTAGACAAACCTTAGAATGAGACTAACGAGACTAAATTTGGACGAACAAAGACAAACGTTAGTCTCATTCTAAGGTTTGTCTTAGTTCGTCCCAAGTTAGTCTATTTCTAAGGACGAACTTAGACCAACCTTAGAATGAGACTAACGAGACTAACTTGGGACGAACAAAGACAAACTTAAGTCTCATTCTAAGGTTTGTCTAAGTTCGTCCCAAGTTAGTCTCTTTCTAATGAGGAACTTAGACAAACCTTAGAATGAGACTAACGAGACTAACTTGGGTCGAACAAAGACAAACTTAAGTCTCATTCTAAGGTTTGTCTTAGTTCGTCCCAAGTTAGTCTCTTTCTAATGAGGAACTTAGACAACCCTTAGAATGAGACTAACGAGACTAACTTGGGTCGAACCAAGACAAACTTAAGTCTCATTCTAAGGTTTGTCTAAGTTCGTCCCAAGTTAGTCTCTTTCTAAGGACGAACTTAGACAAACCTTAGAATGAGACTAACGAGACTAACTTGGGACGAACAAAGACAAACTTAAGTCTCATTCTAAGGTTTGTCTAAGTTCGTCCCAAGTTAGTCTCTTTCCAAGGACGAATTTAGACAAACATTAGAATGAGACTAACGAGACTAACTTGGGACGAACAAAGACAAACGTTAGTCTCATTCTAAAGTTTGTCTAAGTTCGTCCCAAGTTAGTCTCTTTCTAAGGACGAACTTAGACAAACCTTAGATTGAGACTTAAGTTTGTCTTTGTTCGTCCCAAGTTAGTCTCGTTAGTCTCATTCTATGGTTTGTCTAAGTTCGTCCCAAGTTAGTCTCTTTCTAATGAGGAACTTAGACAAACCTTATAATGAGACTAACGAGACTAAATTTGGACGAACAAAGACAAACGTTAGTCTCATTCTAAGGTTTGTCTTAGTTCGTCCCAAGTTAGTCTCTTTCTAAGGACGAACTTAAACAAACCTTAGAATGAGACTAACGAGACTAACTTGGGACGAACAAAGACAAACGTTAGTCTCATTCTAAGGTTTGTCTTAGTTTGTCCCAAGTTAGTCTCTTTCTAAGGACGAACTTAGACAAACCTTAGAATGAGACTAACGAGACTAACTTGGGACGAACAAAGACAAACTTAAGTCTCATTCTAAGGTTTGTTAAAGTTCGTCCCAAGTTAGTCTCTTTCTATGGACGAACTTAGACAAACCTTAGAATGAGACTAACGAGACTAACTTGGGACGAACAAAGACAAACGTTAGTCTCATTCTAAGGTTTGTCTTAGTTTGTCCCAAGTTAGTCTCTTTCTAAGGACGAACTTAGACAAACCTTAGAATGAGACTAACGAGACTAACTTGGGACGAACAAAGACAAACTTAAGTCTCATTCTAAGGTTTGTTTAAGTTCGTCCCAAGTAAGTCTCTTTCAAAGGACGAACTTAGACAAACCTTAGAATGAGACTCACGAGACTAACTTGGGACGAACAAAGACAAACTTAAGTCTCATTCTAAGGTTTGTCTAAGTTCGTCCCAAGTTAGTCTCTTTCCAAGGACGAATTTAGACAAACATAAGAATGAGACTAACGAGACTAACTTGGGACGAACAAAGACAAACGTTAGTCTCATTCTAAAGTTTGTCTAAGTTCGTCCCAAGTTAGTCTCTTTCTAAGGACGAACTTAGACAAACCTTAGAATGAGACTAACGAGACTAACTTGGGACGAACAAAGACAAACGTTAGTCTCATTCTAAGGTTTGTCTTAGTTTGTCCCAAGTTAGTCTCTTTCTAAGGACGAACTTAGACAAACCTTAGAATGAGACTAACGAGACTAACTTGGGACGAACAAAGACAAACGTTAGTGTCATTCTAAGGTTTGTCTTAGTTTGTCCCAAGTTAGTCTCTTTCTAAGGACGAACTTAGACAAACCTTAGAATGAGACTAACGAGACTAACTTGGGACGAACAAAGACAAACTTAAGTCTCTTTCTAAGGTTTGTCTAAGTTTGTCCCAAGTTAGTCTCTTTCAAAGGACGAACTTAGACAAACCTTAGAATGAGACTAACGAGACTAACTTGGGACGAACAAAGACAAACTTAAGTCTCATTCTAAGGTTTGTCTAAGTTCGTCCTTATAAAGAGACTAACTTGGGACGAACTTAGACAAACCTTAGAATGAGACTAACGAGACTAACTTGGGACGAACAAAGACAAACTTAAGTCTCAATCTAAGGTTTGTCTAAGTTCGTCCCAAGTTAGTCTCTTTCTAAGGACGAACTTAGACAAACCTTAGAATGAGACTAACGAGACTAACTTGGGACGAACAAAGACAAACTTAAGTCTCATTCTAAGGTTTTTCTAAGTTCGTCCCAAGTTAGTCTCTTTCTAAGGACGAACTTTGACAAACCTTAGAATTAGACTAACGAGACTAATTTGGGACGAACAAAGACAAACGTTAGTCTCATTCTAAGGTTTGTCTTAGTTTGTCCCAAGTTAGTCTCTTTCTAAGGAAGAACTTAGACCAACCTTAGAATGAGACTAACGAGACTAACTTGGGACGAACAAAGACAAACTTAAGTCTCATTCTAAGGTTTGTCTAAGTTCGTCCCAAGTTAGTCTCTTTCTAATGAGGAACTTAGACAAACCTTAGAATGAGACTAACGAGACTAACTTGGGTCGAACAAAGACAAACTTAAGTCTCATTCTAAGGTTTGTCTAAGTTCGTCCCAAGTAAGTCTCTTTCTAAGGACGAACTTAGACAAACCTTAGAATGAGACTAACGAGGCTAACTTGGGACGAACAAAGACAAACTTAAGTCTCATTCTATTGTTTGTCTAAGTTCGTCCCAAGTTAGTCTCTTTCTAATCAGGAACTTAGACAAACCTTAGAATGAGACTAACGAGACTAACTTGGGACGAACAAAGACAAACGTTAGTCTCATTCTAAGGTTTGTCTTAGTTTGTCCCAAGTTAGTCTCTTTCTAAGGACGAACTTAGACAAACCTTAGAATGAGACTAACGAGACAAACTTGGGACGAACAAAGACAAACTTAAGTCTCATTCTAAGGTTTGTCTAAGTTCGTCCCAAGTTAGTCTCTTTCTAATGAGGAACTTAGACAAACCTTAGAATGAGACTAACGATACTAACTTGGGTCGAACAAAGACAAACTTAAGTCTCATTCTAAGGTTTGTCTAAGTTCGTCCCAAGTTAGTCTCTTTCTAAGGACGAACTTAGACAAACCTTAGAATGAGACTAACGAGACTAACTTGGGACGAACAAAGACAAACTTAAGTCTCATTCTATGGTTTGTCTAAGTTCGTCCCAAGTTAGACTCTTTCTAATGGGGAACTTAGACAAACCTTAGAATGAGACTAACGAGACTAAATTTGGATGAACAAAGACAAACGTTAGTCTCATTCTAAGGTTTGTCTTAGTTCGTCCCAAGTTAGTCTATTTCTAAGGACGAACTTAGACAAACCTTAGAATGAGACTAACGAGACTAACTTGGGACGAACAAAGACAAACGTTAGTCTCATTCTAAGGACGAACTTAGACAAACCTTAGAATGAGACTAACGAGACTAACTTGGGACGAACAAAGACAAACTTAAGTCTCATTCTATGGTTTGTCTAAGTTCGTCCCAAGTTAGTCTCTTTCTAATGAGGAACTTAAACAAACCTTAGAATGAGACTAACGAGACTAAATTTGGACGAACAAAGACAAACGTTAGTCTCATTCTAAGGTTTGTCTTAGTTCGTCCCAAGTTAGTCTATTTCTAAGGACAAACTTAGACCAACCTTAGAATGAGACTAACGAGACTAACTTGGGACGAACAAAGACAAACTTAAGTCTCATTCTAAGGTTTGTCTAAGTTCGTCCCAAGTTAGTCTCTTTCTAATGAGGAACTTAGACAAACCTTAGAATGAGACTAACGAGACTAACTTGGGTCGAACAAAGACAAACTTAAGTCTCATTCTAAGGTTTGTCTTAGTTCGTCCCAAGTTAGTCTCTTTCTAATGAGGAACTTAGACAACCCTTAGAATGAGACTAACGAGACTAACTTGGGTCGAACCAAGACAAACTTAAGTCTCATTCTAAGGTTTGTCTAAGTTCGTCCCAAGTTAGTCTCTTTCTAAGGACGAACTTAGACAAACCTTAGAATGAGACTAACGAGACTAACTTGGGACGAACAAAGACAAACTTAAGTCTCATTCTAAGGTTTGTCTAAGTTCGTCCCAAGTTAGTCTCTTTCCAAGGACGAATTTAGACAAACATTAGAAAGAGACTAACGAGACTAACTTTGGACGAACAAAGACAAACGTTAGTATCATTCTAAAGTTTGTCTAAGTTCGTCCCAAGTTAGTCTCTTTCTAAGGACGAACTTAGACAAACCTTAGATTGAGACTTAAGTTTGTCTTTGTTCGTCCCAAGTTAGTCTCGTTAGTCTCATTCTATGGTTTGTCTAAGTTCGTCCCAAGTTAGTCTCTTTCTAATGAGGAACTTAGACAAACCTTAGAATGAGACTAACGAGACTAAATTTGGACGAACAAAGACAAACGTTAGTCTCATTCTAAGGTTTGTCTTAGTTCGTCCCAAGTTAGTCTCTTTCTAAGGACGAACTTAAACAAACCTTAGAATGAGACTAACGAGACTAACTTGGGACGAACAAAGACAAACGTTAGTCTCATTCTAAGGTTTGTCTTAGTTTGTCCCAAGTTAGTCTCTTTCTAAGGACGAACTTAGACAAACCTTAGAATGAGACTAACGAGACTAACTTGGGACGAACAAAGACAAACTTAAGTCTCATTCTAAGGTTTGTTTAAGTTCGTCCCAAGTTAGTCTCTTTCTATGGACGAACTTAGACAAACCTTAGAATGAGACTAACGAGACTAACTTGGGACGAACAAAGACAAACGTTAGTCTCATTCTAAGGTTTGTCTTAGTTTATCCCAAGTTAGTCTCTTTCTAAGGACGAACTTAGACAAACCTTAGAATGAGACTAACAAGACTAACTTGGGACGAACAAAGACAAACTTAAGTCTCATTCTAAGGTTTGTTTAAGTTCGTCCCAAGTTAGTCTCTTTCAAAGGACGAACTTAGACAAACCTTAGAATGAGACTCACGAGACTAACTTGGGACGAACAAAGACAAACTTAAGTCTCATTCTAAGGTTTGTCTAAGTTCGTCCCAAGTTAGTCTCTTTCCAAGGACGAATTTAGACAAACATAAGAATGAGACTAACGAGACTAACTTGGGACGAACAAAGACAAACGTTAGTCTCATTCTAAAGTTTGTCTAAGTTCGTCCCAAGTTAGTCTCTTTCTAAGGACGAACTTAGACAAACCTTAGAATGAGACTAACGAGACTAACTTGGGACGAACAAAGACAAACGTTAGTCTCATTCTAAGGTTTGTCTTAGTTTGTCCCAAGTTAGTCTCTTTCTAAGGACGAACTTAGACAAACCTTAGAATGAGACTAACGAGACTAACTTGGGACGAACAAAGACAAACGTTAGTCTCATTCTAAGGTTTGTCTTAGTTTGTCCCAAGTTAGTCTCTTTCTAAGGACGAACTTAGACAAACCTTAGAATGAGACTAACGAGACTAACTTGGGACGAACAAAGACAAACTTAAGTCTCTTTCTAAGGTTTGTCTAAGTTTGTCCCAAGTTAGTCTCTTTCAAAGGACGAACTTAGACAAACCTTAGAATGAGACTAACGAGACTAACTTGGGACGAACAAAGACAAACTTAAGTCTCATTCTAAGGTTTGTCTAAGTTCGTCCTTATAAAGAGACTAACTTGGGACGAACTTAGACAAACCTTAGAATGAGACACGAACTTAGCCTAACCTTAGAATGAGACTTAAGTTTGTCTTTGTTCGTCCCAAGTTAGTCTCGTTAGTCTCATTCTTATGTTTGTCTAAATTCGTCCTTGGAAAGAGACTAACTTGGGACGAACTAAGACAAACCTTAGAATGAGGCTTAAGTTTGTCTTTGTTCGTCCCAAGTTAGTCTCGTTAGTCTCATTCTTAGGTTTTTCTAAGTTCGTCCTTAGAAAGAGACTAACTTGGGACGAACTTAGACTAACCTTAGAATGAGACTTAAGTTTGTCTTTGTTTGTCCCAACTTTGTCTCGTTAGTCTCATTCTAAGGTTTGTCTAAGTTCGTCCTTAGAAAGAGACTAACTTGGGACGAACTTAGACAAACCATAGAATGAGACTTAAGTTTGTCTTTGTTCGTCCCAAGTTAGTCTCGTTAGTCTCATTCTAAGGTTTGTCTAAGTTCGTCCTTAGAAAGAGACTAACTTGGGACGAACATAGACAAACATTAGAATGAGACTTAAGTTTGTCTTTGTTCGTCTCAAGTTAGTCTCGTTAGTCTCATTCTAACGTTTGTCTAAGTTCGTCCTTAGAACGAGACTAACTTGGGATGAACTAAGACAAACCTTAGAATGAGACTTAAGTTTGTCTTTGTTCGTCCCAAGTTAGTCTCGTTAGTCTCATTCTAAGGTTTGTCTAAGTTCGTCCTTAGAAAGAGACTAACTTGGAATGAACTTAGACAAACCTTAGAATGAGACTTAAGTTTGTCTTTGTTCGTCCCAAGTTAGTCTCGTTAGTCTCATTCTAAGGTTTGTCTAAGTTCGTCCTTAGAAAGAGACTAACTTGGGACGAACTAAGACAAACCTTAGAATGAGACTTAAGTTTGTCTTTGTTCGTCCCAAGTTAGTCTCGTTAGTCTCATTCTAAGGTTTGTTTAAGTTCGTCCTTAGAAAGAGACTAACTTGGGACGAACTTAGACAAACCTTAGAATGAGACTTAAGTTTGTCTTTGTTCGTCCCAAGTTAGTCTCGTTAGTCTCATTCTAAGGTTTGTCTAAGTTCGTCCTTAGAAAGAGACTAACTTGGGACGAACTAAGACAAACCTTAGAATGAGACTTAAGTTTGTCTTTGTTCGTCCCAAGTTAGTCTCGTTAGTCTCATTCTTAGGTTTTTCTAAGTTCATCCTTAGAAAGAGACTAACTTGGGACGAACTTAGACTAATCTTAGAATGAGACTTAAGTTTGTCTTTGTTTGTCCCAACTTTGTCTCGTTAGTCTCATTCTAAGGTTTGTCTAAGTTCGTCCTTAGAAAGAGACTAACTTGGGACGAACGTAGACTAACCTTAGAATGAGACTTAAGTTTGTCTTTGTTCGTCCCAAGTTAGTCTCGTTAGTCTCATTCTAAGGTTTGTCTAAGTTGGTCCTTAGAAAGAGACTAACTTGGGACGAACTAAGACAAACCTTAGAATGAGACTTAAGTTTGTCTTTGTTCGTCTCAAGTTAGTCTCGTTAGTCTCATTCTAACGTTTGTCTAAGTTCATCCTTAGAACGAGACTAACTTGGGACGAACTAAGACAAACCTTAGAATGGGACTTAAGTTTGTCTTTGTTCGTCCCAAGTTAGTCTCGTTAGTCTCATTCTAAGGTTTGTCTAAGTTCGTCCTTAGAAAGAGACTAACTTGGGACGAACTTAGACAAACCTTAGAATGAGACTTAAGTTTGACTTTGTTCGTCCCAAGTTAGTCTCGTTAGTCTCATTCTAAGGTTTGTCTAAGTTCGTCCTTAGAAAGAGACTAACTTGGGACGAACTAAGACAAACCTTAGAATGAGACTTAAGTTTGTCTTTGTTCGTCCCAAGTTAGTCTCGTTAGTCTCATTCTAAGGTTTGTTTAAGTTCGTCCTTAGAAAGAGACTAACTTGGGACGAACTTAGACAAACCTTAGAATGAGACTTAAGTTTGTCTTTGTTCGTCCCAAGTTAGTCTCGTTAGTCTCATTCTAAGGTTTGTCTAAGTTCGTCCTTAGAAAGAGACTAACTTGGGACGAACTAAGAGAAACCTTAGAATGAGACTTAAGTTTGCCTTTGTTCGTCCCAAGTTAGTCTCGTTAGTCTCATTCTTAGGTTTGTCTAAGTTCGTCCTTAGAAAGAGACTAACTTGGGACGAACTTAGACAAACCTTAGAATGAGACTTAAGTTTGTCTTTGTTGGTCCCAACTTTGTCTCGTTAGTCTCATTCTAAGGTTTGTCTAAGTTCGTCCTTAGAAAGAGACTAACTTGGGACGAACATAGACAAACCTTAGAATGAGACTAACGTTTGTCTTTGTTCGTCCCAAGTTAGTCTCGTTAGTCTCATTCTAAGGTTTGTCTAAGTTCGTGGTTAGAAAGAGACTAACTTGGGACGAACTAAGACAAACCTTAAAAAGAGACTTACGTTTGTCTTTGTTCGTCAAAAGTTAGTCTCGTTAGTCTCATTCTAAGGTTTGTCTAAGTTCGTCCTTAGAAAGAGACTAACTTGGGACGAACTTAGACAAACCTTAGAATGGGACTTAAGTTTGTCTTTGTTCGTCCAAAGTTAGTCTCGTTAGTCTCATTCTAAGGTTTGTCTAAGTTCGTCTTTAGAAAGAGACTAACTTGGGACGAACATAGACAAACCTTAGAATGAGACTTAAGTTTGTCTTTGTCCGTCCCAAGTTTGTCTCGTTAGTCTCATTCTAAGGTTTGTCTAAGTTCGTCTTGAGACAAACTTAGAAAAACCTTAGAATGAGACTTAAGTTTGTCTTTGTTCGTCCCAAGTTAGTCTCGTTAGTCTCATTCTAAGGTTTGTCTAAGTTCGTCCTTAAAAAGAGACTAACTTGGGACGAACTAAGACAAACCTAGAATGAGACTTAAGTTTGTCTTTGTTCATCCCAAGTTAGTCTCGTTAGTCTCATTCTTAGGTTTTTCTAAGTTCGTCCTTAGAAAGAGACTAACTTGGGACGAACTTAGACAAACCTTAGAATGAGACTTAAGTTTGTCTTTGTTTGTCCCAACTTTGTCTCGTTAGTCTCATTCTAAGGTTTGTCTAAGTTCGTCCTTAGAAAGAGACTAACTTGGGACGAACTTAGACAAACCTTAGAATGAGACTAACGTTTTTCTTTGTTCGTCCCAAGTTAGTGTCGTTAGTCTCATTCTAAGGTTTGTCTAAGTTCGTCATTAAAAAGAGACTAACTTGGGACGAACTTAGGCAAACCTTAGAATGAGACTTCAGTTTGTCTTTGTTCGTCCCAAGTTAGTCTCGTTAGTCTCATTCTAAGGTTTGTCTAAATTCGTCCGTAGAAAGAGACTAACTTGGGACGAACATAGACAAACCTTAGAATGAGACTTAAGTTTGTCTTTGTTCGTCCCAAGTTAGTCTCGTTAGTCTCATTGTAAGGTTTCTCTAAGTTCATCCTTAGAAAGAGACTAACTTGGGACGAACTAAGACAAACCTTAGAATGAGACTTAAGTTTGTGTTTGTTCGTCCCAAGTTAGTCTCGTTAGTCTCATTCTAAGGTTTGTCTAAGTTCGTCCTTAGAAAGAGACTAACTTGGGACGAACTAAGACAAACCTTAGAATGAGACTTAAGTTTGTCTTTGTTTGTCCCAAGTTAGTCTCGTTAGTCTCATTCTAAGGCTTGTCTAAGTTCGTCCTTAGAAAGGGACTAACTTGGGACGAACTTAGACAAACTTTAGAATAAGACTTAAGTTTGTCTTTGTTCGTCCCAAGTTAGTCTCGTTAGTCTCATTCTAAGGTTTGTCTAAGTTCGTCCTTAGAAAGAGACTAACTTGGGACGAACTAAGAGAAACCTTAGAATGAGACTTAAGTTTGCCTTTGTTCGTCCCAAGTTAGTCTCGTTAGTCTCATTCTTAGGTTTGTCTAAGTTCGTCCTTAGAAAGAGACTAACTTGGGACGAACTTAGACAAACCTTACAATGAGACTTAAGTTTGTCTTTGTTGGTCCCAACTTTGTCTCGTTAGTCTCATTCTAAGGTTTGTCTAAGTTCGTCCTTAGAAAGAGACTAACTTGGGACGAACATAGACAAACCTTATAATGAGACTAACGTTTGTCTTTGTTCGTCCCAAGTTAGTCTCGTTAGTCTCATTCTAAGGTTTGTCTAAGTTCGTGGTTAGAAAGAGACTAACTTGGGACGAACTAAGACAAACCTTAAAATGAGACTTACGTTTGTCTTTGTTCGTCAAAAGTTAGTCTCGTTAGTCTCATTCTAAGGTTTGTCTAAGTTCGTCCTTAGAAAGAGACTAACATGGGACGAACTAAGACAAACCTTAGAATGAGACTAACGTTTGTCTTTGTTCGTCCAAAGTTAGTGTTGTTAGTCTCATTCTAAGGTTTGCCTAAGTTCGTCCTTAGAAAGAGACTAACTTGGGACGAACATAGACAAACCTTAGAATGAGACTTAAGTTTGTCTTTGTTCGTCCCAAGTTAGTCTCGTTAGTCTCATTCTAACGTTTGTCTAAGTTCGTCCTTAGAAAGAGACTAACTTGGGACGAACATAGACAAACATTAGAATGAGACTTAAGTTTGTCTTTGTTCGTCTCAAGTTAGTCTCGTTAGTCTCATTCTAACGTTTGTCTAAGTTCGTCCTTAGAACGAGACTAACTTGGGACGAACTAAGACAAACCTTAGAATGAGACTTAAGTTTGTCTTTGTTCGTCCCAAGTTAGTCTCGTTAGTCTCATTCTAAGGTTTGTCTAAGTTCGTCCTTAGAAAGAGACTAACTTGGAATGAACTTAGACAAACCTTAGAATGAGACTTAAGTTTGTCTTTGTTCGTCCCAAGTTAGTCTCGTTAGTCTCATTCTAAGGTTTGTCTAAGTTCGTCCTTAGAAAGAGACTAACTTGGGACGAACTAAGACAAACCTTAGAATGAGACTTAAGTTTGTCTTTGTTCGTCCCAAGTTAGTCTCGTTAGTCTCATTCTAAGGTTTGTTTAAGTTCGTCCTTAGAAAGAGACTAACTTGGGACGAACATAGACAAACATTAGAATGAGACTTAAGTTTGTCTTTGTTCGTCTCAAGTTAGTCTCGTTAGTCTCATTCTAACGTTTGTCTAAGTTCGTCCTTAGAACGAGACTAACTTGGGACGAACTAAGACAAACCTTAGAATGAGACTTAAGTTTGTCTTTGTTCGTCCCAAGTTAGTCTCGTTAGTCTCATTCTAAGGTTTGTCTAAGTTCGTCCTTAGAAAGAGACTAACTTGGAATGAACTTAGACAAACCTTAGAATGAGACTTAAGTTTGTCTTTGTTCGTCCCAAGTTAGTCTCGTTAGTCTCATTCTAAGGTTTGTCTAAGTTCGTCCTTAGAAAGAGACTAACTTGGGACGAACTAAGACAAACCTTAGAATGAGACTTAAGTTTGTCTTTGTTCGTCCCAAGTTAGTCTCGTTAGTCTCATTCTAAGGTTTGTTTAAGTTCGTCCTTAGAAAGAGACTAACTTGGGACGAACTTAGACAAACCTTAGAATGAGACTTAAGTTTGTCTTTGTTCGTCCCAAGTTAGTCTCGTTAGTCTCATTCTAAGGTTTGTCTAAGTTCGTCCTTAGAAAGAGACTAACTTGGGACGAACTAAGACAAACCTTAGAATGAGACTTAAGTTTGTCTTTGTTCGTCCCAAGTTAGTCTCGTTAGTCTCATTCTTAGGTTTTTCTAAGTTCATCCTTAGAAAGAGACTAACTTGGGACGAACTTAGACTAATCTTAGAATGAGACTTAAGTTTGTCTTTGTTTGTCCCAACTTTGTCTCGTTAGTCTCATTCTAAGGTTTGTCTAAGTTCGTCCTTAGAAAGAGACTAACTTGGGACGAACGTAGACTAACCTTAGAATGAGACTTAAGTTTGTCTTTGTTCGTCCCAAGTTAGTCTCGTTAGTCTCATTCTAAGGTTTGTCTAAGTTGGTCCTTAGAAAGAGACTAACTTGGGACGAACTAAGACAAACCTTAGAATGAGACTTAAGTTTGTCTTTGTTCGTCTCAAGTTAGTCTCGTTAGTCTCATTCTAACGTTTGTCTAAGTTCATCCTTAGAACGAGACTAACTTGGGACGAACTAAGACAAACCTTAGAATGGGACTTAAGTTTGTCTTTGTTCGTCCCAAGTTAGTCTCGTTAGTCTCATTCTAAGGTTTGTCTAAGTTCGTCCTTAGAAAGAGACTAACTTGGGACGAACTTAGACAAACCTTAGAATGAGACTTAAGTTTGACTTTGTTCGTCCCAAGTTAGTCTCGTTAGTCTCATTCTAAGGTTTGTCTAAGTTCGTCCTTAGAAAGAGACTAACTTGGGACGAACTAAGACAAACCTTAGAATGAGACTTAAGTTTGTCTTTGTTCGTCCCAAGTTAGTCTCGTTAGTCTCATTCTAAGGTTTGTTTAAGTTCGTCCTTAGAAAGAGACTAACTTGGGACGAACTTAGACAAACCTTAGAATGAGACTTAAGTTTGTCTTTGTTCGTCCCAAGTTAGTCTCGTTAGTCTCATTCTAAGGTTTGTCTAAGTTCGTCCTTAGAAAGAGACTAACTTGGGACGAACTAAGAGAAACCTTAGAATGAGACTTAAGTTTGCCTTTGTTCGTCCCAAGTTAGTCTCGTTAGTCTCATTCTTAGGTTTGTCTAAGTTCGTCCTTAGAAAGAGACTAACTTGGGACGAACTTAGACAAACCTTAGAATGAGACTTAAGTTTGTCTTTGTTGGTCCCAACTTTGTCTCGTTAGTCTCATTCTAAGGTTTGTCTAAGTTCGTCCTTAGAAAGAGACTAACTTGGGACGAACATAGACAAACCTTAGAATGAGACTAACGTTTGTCTTTGTTCGTCCCAAGTTAGTCTCGTTAGTCTCATTCTAAGGTTTGTCTAAGTTCGTGGTTAGAAAGAGACTAACTTGGGACGAACTAAGACAAACCTTAAAAAGAGACTTACGTTTGTCTTTGTTCGTCAAAAGTTAGTCTCGTTAGTCTCATTCTAAGGTTTGTCTAAGTTCGTCCTTAGAAAGAGACTAACTTGGGACAAACTTAGACAAACCTTAGAATGGGACTTAAGTTTGTCTTTGTTCGTCCAAAGTTAGTCTCGTTAGTCTCATTCTAAGGTTTGTCTAAGTTCGTCTTTAGAAAGAGACTAACTTGGGACGAACATAGACAAACCTTAGAATGAGACTTAAGTTTGTCTTTGTCCGTCCCAAGTTTGTCTCGTTAGTCTCATTCTAAGGTTTGTCTAAGTTCGTCTTGAGACAAACTTAGAAAAACCTTAGAATGAGACTTAAGTTTGTCTTTGTTCGTCCCAAGTTAGTCTCGTTAGTCTCATTCTAAGGTTTGTCTAAGTTCGTCCTTAAAAAGAGACTAACTTGGGACGAACTAAGACAAACCTAGAATGAGACTTAAGTTTGTCTTTGTTCATCCCAAGTTAGTCTCGTTAGTCTCATTCTTAGGTTTTTCTAAGTTCGTCCTTAGAAAGAGACTAACTTGGGACGAACTTAGACAAACCTTAGAATGAGACTTAAGTTTGTCTTTGTTTGTCCCAACTTTGTCTCGTTAGTCTCATTCTAAGGTTTGTCTAAGTTCGTCCTTAGAAAGAGACTAACTTGGGACGAACTTAGACAAACCTTAGAATGAGACTAACGTTTTTCTTTGTTCGTCCCAAGTTAGTGTCGTTAGTCTCATTCTAAGGTTTGTCTAAGTTCGTCATTAAAAAGAGACTAACTTGGGACGAACTTAGGCAAACCTTAGAATGAGACTTCAGTTTGTCTTTGTTCGTCCCAAGTTAGTCTCGTTAGTCTCATTCTAAGGTTTGTCTAAATTCGTCCGTAGAAAGAGACTAACTTGGGACGAACATAGACAAACCTTAGAATGAGACTTAAGTTTGTCTTTGTTCGTCCCAAGTTAGTCTCGTTAGTCTCATTGTAAGGTTTCTCTAAGTTCATCCTTAGAAAGAGACTAACTTGGGACGAACTAAGACAAACCTTAGAATGAGACTTAAGTTTGTGTTTGTTCGTCCCAAGTTAGTCTCGTTAGTCTCATTCTAAGGTTTGTCTAAGTTCGTCCTTAGAAAGAGACTAACTTGGGACGAACTAAGACAAACCTTAGAATGAGACTTAAGTTTGTCTTTGTTTGTCCCAAGTTAGTCTCGTTAGTCTCATTCTAAGGCTTGTCTAAGTTCGTCCTTAGAAAGGGACTAACTTGGGACGAACTTAGACAAACTTTAGAATAAGACTTAAGTTTGTCTTTGTTCGTCCCAAGTTAGTCTCGTTAGTCTCATTCTAAGGTTTGTCTAAGTTCGTCCTTAGAAAGAGACTAACTTGGGACGAACTAAGAGAAACCTTAGAATGAGACTTAAGTTTGCCTTTGTTCGTCCCAAGTTAGTCTCGTTAGTCTCATTCTTAGGTTTGTCTAAGTTCGTCCTTAGAAAGAGACTAACTTGGGACGAACTTAGACAAACCTTACAATGAGACTTAAGTTTGTCTTTGTTGGTCCCAACTTTGTCTCGTTAGTCTCATTCTAAGGTTTGTCTAAGTTCGTCCTTAGAAAGAGACTAACTTGGGACGAACATAGACAAACCTTATAATGAGACTAACGTTTGTCTTTGTTCGTCCCAAGTTAGTCTCGTTAGTCTCATTCTAAGGTTTGTCTAAGTTCGTGGTTAGAAAGAGACTAACTTGGGACGAACTAAGACAAACCTTAAAATGAGACTTACGTTTGTCTTTGTTCGTCAAAAGTTAGTCTCGTTAGTCTCATTCTAAGGTTTGTCTAAGTTCGTCCTTAGAAAGAGACTAACATGGGACGAACTAAGACAAACCTTAGAATGAGACTAACGTTTGTCTTTGTTCGTCCAAAGTTAGTGTTGTTAGTCTCATTCTAAGGTTTGCCTAAGTTCGTCCTTAGAAAGAGACTAACTTGGGACGAACATAGACAAACCTTAGAATGAGACTTAAGTTTGTCTTTGTTCGTCCCAAGTTAGTCTCGTTAGTCTCATTCTAACGTTTGTCTAAGTTCGTCCTTAGAACGAGACTAACTTGGGACGAACTTAGACAAACCTTAGAATGAGACTTAAGTTTGTCTTTGTTCGTCCCAAGTTAGTCTCGTTAGTCTCATTCTAAGGTTTGTCTAAGTTCGTCCTTAGGAAGAGACTAACTTGGGACGAACTTAGACAAACCTTAGAATGAGACTTAAGTTTGTCTTTGTTCGCCCCAAGTTAGTCTCG
Source organism: Rhodiola kirilowii (assembly GCA_033675215.1). NCBI lineage: Eukaryota > Viridiplantae > Streptophyta > Magnoliopsida > Saxifragales > Crassulaceae > Rhodiola > Rhodiola kirilowii. Next base: position 876,158 of record JAUCNB010000016.1, read on the forward strand.
TTAGTCTCATTCTAAGGTTTGTCTAAGTTCGTCCTTAGAAACAGACTAACTTGGGACGAACTAAGACAAACCTTAGAATGAGACTTAAGTTTGTCTTTGTTCGTCCCAAGTTAGTCTCGTTAGTCTCATTCTAAGGTTTATCTAAGTTCGTCCTTAGAAAGAGACTAACTTGGGAAGAACTTAGACAAACCTTAGAATGAGACTTAAGTTTGTCTTTGTTCGTCCCAAGTTAGTCTCGTTAGTCTCATTCTAAGGTTTGTGTAAGTTCGTCCTTAGAAAGAGACTAACTTGGGATGAACTAAGACAAACCTTAGAATGAGACTTAAGTTTGTCTTTGTTCGTCCCAAGTTAGTCTCGTTAGTCTCATTCTTAGGTTTTTCTAAGTTCGTCCTTAGAAACAGACTAACTTGGGACGAACTAAGACAAACCTTAGAATGAGACTTAAGTTTGTCTTTGTTCGTCCCAAGTTAGTCTCGTTAGTCTCATTCTAAGGTTTGTCTAAGTTCGTCCTTAGAAAGAGACTAACTTGGGACGAACTTAGACTAACCTTAGAATGAGACTTAAGTTTGTCTTTGTTTGTCCCAACTTTCTCTCGTTAGTCTCATTCTAAGGTTTGTCTAAGTTCGTCCTTAGAAAGAGACTAACTTGGGATGAACTTAGACAAACCTTAGAATGAGACTTAAGTTTGTCTTTGTTCGTCCCAAGTTAGTCTCGTTAGTCTCATTCTAAGGTTTGTCTAAGTTCGTCCATAAAAAGAGACTAACTTGGGACAAACTAAGACAAACCGTAGAATGAGACTAACGTTTGTCTTTGTTCGTCCAAAGTTAGTCTCGTTAGTCTCATTCTAAGGTTTGTCTAAGTTCATCCTTCGAAAGAGACTAACTTGGGACGAACTAAGACAAACCTTAGAATGAGACTAACGTTTGTCTTTGTTAGTCCAAAGTTAGTGTCGTTAGTCTCATTCTAAGGTTTGTCTAAGTTCGTCCTTAGAAAGAGACTAACTTGGGACGAACTAAGACAAACCTTAAAATGAGACTCACGTTTGTCTTCGTTCGTCCCAAGTTAGTCTCGTTAGTCTCATTCTAAGGTTTGTCTAAGTTTGTCCTTAGAAAGAGACTAACTTGGGAAGAACTAAGACAAACCGTAGAATGAGACTAACGTTTGTCTTTGTTCGTCAAAAGTTAGTCTCGTTAGTCTCATTCTAAGGTTTGTCTAAGTTCGTCCTTAGAAAGAGACTAACATGGGACGAACTAAGACAAACCTTGGAATGAGACTAACGTTTGTCTTTGTTCGTCCAAAGTTAGTGTCATTAGTCTCATTCTAAGGTTTGTCTAAGTTCGTCCTTAGAAAGAGACTAACTTGGGACGAACATAGACAAACCTTAGAATGAGACTTAAGTTTGTCTTTGTTCGTCCCAAGTTAGTCTCGTTAGTCTCATTCTAACGTTTGTCTAAGTTCGTCCTTAGAACGAGACTAACTTGGGACGAACTTAGACAAACCTTAGAATGAGACTTAATTTTGTCTTTGTTCGTCCCAAGTTAGTCTCGTTAGTCTCATTCTAAGGTTTGTCTAAGTTCGTCCTTAGAAAGAGACTAACTTGGGACGAACTTAGACAAACCTTAGAATGAGACTTAAGTTTGTCTTTGTTCGTCCCAAGTTAGTCTCGTTAGTCTCATTCTAAGGTTTGTCTAAGTTCGTCCTTAGAAAGAGACTAACTTGGGATGAACTAAGACAAACCTTAGAATGAGACTTAAGTTTGTCTTTGTTCGTCCCAAGTTAGTCTCGTTAGTCTCGTTCTAAGGTTTGTCTAAGTTCGTCCTTAGAAAGAGACTAACTTGGGAAGAACTTAGACAAACCTTAGAATGAGACTTAAGTTTGTCTTTGTTCGTCCCAAGTTAGTCTCGTTAGTCTCATTCTAAGGTTTGTCTAAGTTCGTCCTTAGAAAGAGACTAACTTGGGATGAACTAAGACAAACCTTAGAATGAGACTTAAGTTTGTCTTTGTTCGTCCCAAGTTAGTCTCGTTAGTCTCATTCTTAGGTTTTTCTAAGTTCGTCCTTAGAAAGGGACTAACTTGGGACGAACTTAGACTAACCTTAGAATGAGACTTAAGTTTGTCTTTGTTTGTCCCAACTTTCTCTCGTTAGTCTCATTCTAAGGTTTGTCTAAGTTCGTCCTTAGAAAGAGACTAACTTGGGACGAACTTAGACAAACCTTAGAATGAGACTTAAGTTTGTCTTTGTTCGTCCCAAGTTAGTCTCGTTAGTCTCATTCTAAGGTTTGTCTAAGTTCGTCCTTAGAAAGAGACTAACTTGGGACGAACATAGACAAACCTTAGAATGAGACTTAAGTTTGTCTTTGTTCGTCTCAAGTTAGTCTCGTTAGTCTCATTCTAACGTTTGTCTAAGTTCGTCCTTAGAACGAGACTAACTTGGGACGAACTAAGACAAACCTTAGAATGAGACTTAAGTTTGTCTTTGTTCGTCCCAAGTTAGTCTCGTTAGTCTCATTCTAAGGTTTGTCTAAGTTCGTCCTTAGAAAGAGACTAACTTGGGACGAACTTAGACAAACCTTAGAATGAGACTTAAGTTTGTCTTTGTTCATGCCAAGTTAGTCTCGTTAGTCTCATTCTAAGGTTTGTCTAAGTTCGTCCTTAGAAAGAGACTAACTTGGGACGAACTAAGACAAACCTTAGAATGAGACTTAAGTTTGTCTTTGTTCGTCCCAAGTTAGTCTCGTTAGTCTCATTCTAAGGTTTGTTTAAGTTCATCCTTAGAAAGAGACTAACTTGGGACGAACTTAGACAAACCTTAGAATGAGACTAAAGTTTGTCTTTGTTCGTCCCAAGTTAGTCTCGTTAGTCTCATTCTAAGGTTTGTCTAAGTTCGTCCTTAGAAAGAGGCTAACTTGGGACGAACTAAGACAAACCTTAGAATGAGACTTAAGTTTGTCTTTTTTCGTCCCAAGTTAGTCTCGTTAGTCTCATTCTTAGGTTTTTCTAAGTTCGTCCTTAGAAAGAGACTAACTTGGGACGAACTTAGACTAACCTTAGAATGAGACTTAAGTTTGTCTTTGTTTGTCCCAACTTTGTCTCGTTAGTCTCATTCTAAGGTTTGTCTAAGTTCGTCCTTAGAAAGAGACTAACTTGGGACGAACTTAGACAAACCTTAGAATGAGACTTAAGTTTGTCTTTGTTCGTCCCAAGTTAGTCTCGTTAGTCTCATTCTTAGGGTTGTCTAAGTTCGTCCTTAGAAAGAGACTAACTTGGGACGAACTAAGACAAACCTTAGAATGAGACTTAAGTTTGTCTTTGTTCGTCCCAAGTTAGTCTCGTTAGTCTCATTCTTAGGTTTGTCTAAGTTCGTCCTTAGAAAGAGACTTACTTGGGACGAACTTAGAAAAACCTTAGAATGAGACTTAAGTTTGTCTTTGTTTGTCCCAACTTTGTCTCGTTAGTCTTATTCTAAGGTTTGTCTAAGTTCGTCCTTAGAAAGAGACTAACTTGGGACGAACTTAGACAAACCTTAGAATGAGACTTAAGTTTGCCTTTGTTCGTCCCAATTTAGTCTCGTTAGTCTCATTCTAAGGTTTGTCTAAGTTCAGCCTTAGAAAGAGACTAACTTGGGACGAACTTAGACAAACCTTAGAATGAGACATAAGTTTGTCTTTGTTCGTCCAAAGTTAGACTCGTTAGTCTCATTCTAAGGTTTGTCTAAGTTCGTCCTTAGAAAGAGACTAACTTGGGACGAACTTAGACAAACCTTAGAATGAGACTTAAGTTTGTCTTTGTTCGTCCCAAGTTAGTCTCGTTAGTCTCATACTAAGGTTTGGCTAAGTTCGTCCTTAGAAAGAGACTAACTTGGGACGAACTTAGACAAACCTTAGAATGAGACTTAAGTTTGTCTTTGTTCGTCCCAAGTTAGACTCGTTAGTCTCATTCTAAGGTTTGTCTAAGTTTGTCCTTAGAAAGAGACTAACTTGGGACGAACTTAAACAAACCTTAGAATGAGACTTAAGTTTGTCTTTGTTCGTCCCAAGTTAGTCTCGTTAGTCTCATTCTAAGGTTTGTCTAAGTTCGTCCTTAGAAAGAGACTAACTTGGGACGAACTTAGACAAACCTTAGAATGAGACTTAAGTTTGTGTTTTTTCGTCCCAAGTTAGTCTCTTTCTAAGGTTTGTCTAAGTTCATCCTTAGAAAGAGACTAACTTGGGACGAACTAAGACAAACCTTAGAATGAGACTAACGTTTGTCTTTGTTCGTCCCAAGTTAGTCTCGTTAGTCTCATTCTAAGGTTTGTCTAAGTTCGTCCTTAGAAATAGACTAACTTGGGACGAACTTAGACAAACCTTAGAATGAGACTTAAGTTTGTCATTGTTCGTCCCAAGTTAGTCTCGTTAGTCTCATTCTAAGGTTTGTCTAAGTTCGTCCTTTGAAAGAGACTAACTTGGGACGAACTTAGACAAACCTTAGAATGAGACTTAAGTTTGTCTTTATTCGTCCCAAGTTAGTCTCGTTCTCATTCTAAGGTTTGTCTAAGTTCGTCCTTAGAAAGAGACTAACTTGGGACGAACCTAGACAAACCTTAGAATGAGACTTAAGTTTGTCTTTGTTCGTCCCATGTTAGTCTCGTTAGTCTCATTGTAAGGTTTGTCTAAGTTCGTCCTTAGAAAGAGACTAACTTGGGACGAACTTAGACAAACCTTAGAATGAGACTTAAGTTTGTCTTTGTTCGTCCCAAGTTAGTCTCGTTAGTCTCATTCTAAGGTTTGTCTAAGTTTGTCCTTAGAAAGAGACTAACTTGGGACGAACTTAGACAAACCTTAGAATGAGACTTAAGTTTGTCATTGTTCGTCCCAAGTTAGTCTCGTTAGTCTCATTCTAAGGTTTGTCTAAGTTCGTCCTTAGAAAGAGACTAACTTGGGACGAACTAAGACAAACCTTAGAATGAGACTAACGTTTGTCTTTGTTCGTCCAAAGTTAGTCTCGTTAGTCTCATTCTAAGGTTTGTCTAAGTTCGTCCTTAGAAAGAGACTAACTTGGGACGAACATTGACAAACCTTAGAATGAGACTTAAGTTTGTCTTTGTTCGTCCCAAGTTAGTCTCGTTAGTCTCATTCTAAGGTTTGTCTAAGTTCGTCCTTAGAAAGAGACTAACTTGGGACGAACTTAGACAAACCTTAGAATGAGACTTAAGTTTGTCTTTGTTCGTCCCAAGTTAGTCTCGTTAGTCTCATTCTTAGGGTTGTCTAAGTTCGTCCTTAGAAAGAGACTAACTTGGGACGAACTAAGACAAACCTTAGAATGAGACTTAAGTTTGTCTTTGTTCGTCCCAAGTTAGTCTCGTTAGTCTCATTCTTAGGTTTGTCAAAGTTCGTCCTTAGAAAGAGACTAACTTGGGACGAACTTAGAAAAACCTTAGAATGAGACTTAAGTTTGTCTTTGTTTGTCCCAACTTTGTCTCGTTAGTCTCATTCTAAGGTTTGTCTAAGTTCGTCCTTAGAAATAGACTAACGTGGGACGAACTTAGACAAACCTTAGAATGAGACTTAAGTTTGTCTTTGTTTGTCCCAATTTAGTCTCGTTAGTCTGATTCTAAGGTTTGTCTAAGTTCGTCCTTAGAAAGAGACTAACTTGGGACGAACTTAGACAAACCTTAGAATGAGACTTAAGTTTGTCTTTGTTCGTCCCAATTTAGTCTCGTTAGTCTCATTCTTAGGTTTGTCTAAGTTCGTCCTTAGAAAGAGACTAACTTGGGACGAACTTAGACAAACCTTAGAATGAGACATAAGTTTGTCTTTGTTCGTCCCAAGTTAGACTTGTTAGTCTCATTCTAAGGTTTGTCTAAGTTCGTCCTTAGAAAGAGACTAACTTGGGACGAACTTAGACAAACCTTAGAATGAGACTTAAGTTTGTCTTTGTTCGTCCCAAGTTAGTCTCGTTAGTCTCATACTAAGGTTTGTCTAAGTTCGTCCTTAGAAAGAGACTAACTTGGGACGAACTTAGACAAACCTTAGAATGAGACTTAAGTTTGTCTTTGTTCGTCCCAAGTTAGACTCGTTAGTCTCATTCTAAGGTTTGTCTAAGTTTGTCCTTAGAAAGAGACTAACTTGGGACGAACTTAAACAAACCTTAGAATGAGACTTAAGTTTGTCTTTGTTCGTCCCAAGTTAGTCTCCTTAGTCTCATTCTAAGGTTTGTCTAAGTTCGTCCTTAGAAAGAGACTAACTTGGGACGAACTTAGACAAACCTTAGAATGAGACTTAAGTTTGTCTTTTTTCGTCCCAAGTTAGTCTCTTTCTAAGGTTTGTCTAAGTTCTTCCTTAGAAAGAGACTAACTTGGGACGAACTAAGACAAACCTTAGAATGAGACTAACGTTTGTCTTTGTTCGTCCCAAGTTAGTCTCGTTAGTCTCATTCTAAGGTTTGTCTAAGTTCGTCCTAAGAAAGAGACTAACTTGGGACGAACTTAGACAAACCTTAGAATGAGACTTAAGTTTGTCTTTGTTCGTCCCAAGTTAGTCTCGTTAGTCTCATTCTAAGGTTTGTCTAAGTTCGTGCTTAGAAAGAGACTAACTTGGGACGAACTTAGACAAACCTTAGAATGAGACTTAAGTTTGTCATTGTTCGTCCCAAGTTAGTCTCGTTAGTCTCATTCTAAGGTTTGTCTAAGTTCGTCCTTAGAAAGAGACTAACTTGGGACGAACTAAGACAAACCTTAGAATGAGACTAACGTTTGTCTTTGTTCGTCCAAAGTTAGTCTCGTTAGTCTCATTCTAAGGTTTGTCTAAGTTCGTCCTTAGAAAGAGACTAACTTGGGACGAACATTGACAAACCTTAGAATGAGACTTAAGTTTGTCTTTGTTCGTCCCAAGTTAGTCTCGTTAGTCTCATTCTAAGGTTTGTCTAAGTTCGTCCTTAGAAAGAGACTAACTTGGGACGAACTTAGACAAACCTCAGAATGAGACTTAAGTTTGTCTTTGTTCGTCCCAAGTTAGTGCCGTTAGTCTCATTCTAAGGTTTGTCTAAGTTCGTCCTCAGAAAGAGACTAACTTGGGACGAACTAAGACAAACCTTAGAATGAGACTAACGTTTGTCTTTGTTCGTCCCAAGTTAGTCTCGTAAGTCTCATTCTAAGGTTTGTCTAAGTTCGTCCTTAGAAAGAGACTAACTTGGGACGAACTAAGACAAACCTTAGAATGAGACTAACGTTTGTCTTTGTTCGTCCAAAGTTAGTCTCGTTAGTCTCATTCTAAGGTTTGTCTAAGTTCGTCCTTAGAAAGAGACTAACTTGGGACGAACTTAGACAAACCTTAGAATGAGACTTAAGTTTGTCTTTGTTCGTCCCAAGTTAGTCTCGTTAGTCTCATTCTAAGGTTTGTCTAAGTTCGTCCTTAGAAAGAGACTAACTTGGGACGAACTAAGACAAACCTTTGAATGAGACTAACGTTTGTCTTTGTTCGTCCAAAGTTAGTCTCGTTAGTCTCATTCTAAGGTTTGTCTAAGTTCGTCCTTAGAAAGAGACTAACTTGGGACGAACTTAGACAAACCTTAGAATGAGACTTAAGTTTGTCTTTATTCGTCCCAAGTTAGTCTCGTTAGTCTCATTCTACGGTTTGTCTAAGTTTGTCCTTAGAAATAGACTAACTTGGGACGAACTTAGACAAACCTTAGAATGAGACTTAAGTTTGTCATTGTTCGTCCCAAGTTAGTCTCGTTAGTCTCATTCTAAGGTTTGTCTATGTTCGTCCTTAGAAAGAGACTAACTTGGGACGAACTTAGACAAACCTTAGAATGAGACTTAAGTTTGTCTTTATTCGTCCCAAGTTAGTCTCGTTTTCATTCTAAGGTTTGTCTAAGTTCGTCCTTAGAAAGAGACTAACTTGGGACGAACCTAGACAAACCTTAGAATGAGACTTAAGTTTGTCTTTGTTCGTCCCATGTTAGTCTCGTTAGTCTCATTGTAAGGTTTGTCTAAGTTCGTCCTTAGAAAGAGACTAACTTGGGACGAACTTAGACAAACCTTAGAATGAGACTTAAGTTTGTCTTTGTTCGTCCCAAGTTAGTCTCGTTAGTCTCATTCTAAGGTTTGTCTAAGTTCGTCATTAGAAAGAGACTAACTTGGGACGAACTTAGACAAACCTTAGAATGAGACTTAAGTTTGTCATTGTTCGTCCCAAGTTAGTCTCGTTAGTCTCATTCTAAGGTTTGTCTAAGTTCGTCCTTAGAAAGAGACTAACTTGGGACGAACTAAGACAAACCTTAGAATGAGACTAACGTTTGTCTTTGTTCGTCCAAAGTTAGTCTCGTTAGTCTCATTCTAAGGTTTTTCTAAGTTCGTCCTTAGAAAGAGACTAACTTGGGACGAACATTGACAAACCTTCGAATGAGACTTAAGTTTGTCTTTGTTCGTCCCAAGTTAGTCTCGTTAGTCTCATTCTAAGGTTTGTCTAAGTTCGTCCTTAGAAAGAGACTAACTTGGGACGAACTTAGACATACCTCAGAATGAGACTTAAGTTTGTCTTTGTTCGTCCCAAGTTAGTGCCGTTAGTCTCATTCTAAGGTTTGTCTAAGTTCGTCCTCAGAAAGAGACTAACTTGGGACGAACTAAGACAAACATTAGAAGGAGACTAACGTTTGTCTTTGTTCGTCCCAAGTTAGTCTCGTTCTCATTCTAAGGTTTGTCTAAGTTCGTCCTTAGAAAGAGACTAACTTGGGACGAACTAAGACAAACCTTAGAATGAGACTAGCGTTTGTCTTTGTTCGTCCAAAGTTAGTCTCGTTAGTCTCATTCTAAGGTTTGTCTAAGTTCGTCCTTAGAAAGAGACTAACTTGGGACGAACTTAGACAAACCTTAGAATGAGACTTAAGTTTGTCTTTGTTCGTCCCAAGTTAGTCTCGTTAGTCTCATTCTAAGGTTTGTCTAAGTTCGTCCTTAGAAAGAGACTAACTTGGGACGAACTAAGACAAACCTTAGAATGAGACTAACGTTTGTCTTTGTTCGTCCAAAGTTAGTCTCGTTAGTCTCATTCTAAGGTTTGTCTAAGTTCGTCCTTAGAAAGAGACTAACTTGGGACGAACTTAGACAAACCTTAGAATGAGACTTAAGTTTGTCTTCATTCGTCCCAATTTAGTCTCGTTAGTCTCATTCTACGGTTTGTCTATGTTTGTCCTTAGAAATAGACTAACTTGGGACTAACTTAGACAAACCTTAGAATGAGACTTAAGTTTGTCTTTGTTCGTCCCAAGTTAGTGCCGTTAGTCTCATTCTAAGGTTTGTCTAAGTTCGTCCTCAGAAAGAGACTAACTTGGGACGAACTAAGACAAACCTTAGAATGAGACTAACGTTTGTCTTTGTTCGTCCCAAGTTAGTCTCGTAAGTCTCATTCTAAGGTTTGTCTAAGTTCGTCCTTAGAAATAGATTAACTTGGGACGAACTAAGACAAACCTTAGAATGAGACTAACGTTTGTCTTTGTTCGTCCAAAGTTAGTCTCGTTAGTCTCATTCTAAGGTTTGTCTAAGTTCGTCCTTAGAAAGAGACTAACTTTGGATGAACTTAGACAAACCTTAGAATGAGACTTAAGTTTGTCTTTGTTCGTCCCAAGTTAGTCTCGTTAGTCTCATTCTAAGGTTTGTCTAAGTTCGTCCTTAGAAATAGACTAACTTGGGACGAACTTAGACAAACCTTAGAATGAGACTTAAGTTTGTCTTTGTTTGTCCCAACTTTGTCTCGTTAGTCTCATTCTAAGGTTTGTCTAAGTTCGTCCTTAGAAAGAGACTAACTTGGGACGAACTTAGACAAACCTTAGAATGAGACTTAAGTTTGTCTTTGTTCGTCCCAATTAAGTCTCGTTAGTCTCATTCTAAGGTTTGTCTAAGTTCGTCCTTAGAAAGAGACTAACTTGGGACGAACTTAAACAAACCTTAGAATGAGACTTAAGTTTGTCTTTGTTCGTCCCAAGTTAGTCTCGTTAGTCTCATTCTAAGGTTTGTCTAAGTTCGTCCTTAGAAAGAGACTAACTTGGGACGAACTTAGACAAACCTTAGAATGAGACTTAAGTTTGTCTTTTTTCGTCCCAAGTTAGTCTTTCTAAGGTTTGTCTAAGTTCGTCCTTAGAAAGAGACTAACTTGGGACGAACTAAGACAAACCTTAGAATGAGACTAACGTTTGTCTGTGTTCGTCCCAAGTTAGTCTCGTTAGTCTCATTCTAAGGTTTGTCTAAGTTCGTCCTTAGAAAGAGACTAACTTGGGACGAACTAAGAAAAACCTTAGAATGAGACTTACGTTTGTCTTTGTTCGTCCAAAGTTAGTCTCGTTAGTCTCATTCTAAGGTTTGTCTAAGTTCGTCCTTAGAAAGAGACTAACTTGGGACGAACTTAGACAAACCTTAGAATGAGACTTAAGTTTGTCTTTGTTCGTCCCAAGTTAGTCTCGTTAGTCTCATTCTAAGGTTTGTCTAAGTTCGTCCTTAGAAAGAGACTAACTTGGGACGAACTTAGACAAACCTTAGAATGAGACTTAAGTTTGTCATTGTTCGTCCCAAGTTAGTCTCGTTAGTCTCATTCTAAGGTTTGTCTAAGTTCGTCCTTAGAAAGAGACTAACTTGGGACGAACTAAGACAAACCTTAGAATGAGACTAACGTTTGTCTTTGTTCGTCCAAAGTTAGTCTCGTTAGTCTCATTCTGAGGTTTGTCTAAGTTCGTCCTTAGAAAGAGACTAACTTGGGACGAACATTGACAAACCTTAGAATGAGACTTAAGTTTGTCTTTGTTCGTCCCAAGTTAGTCTCGTTAGTCTCATTCTAAGGTTTGTCTAAGTTCGTCCTTAGAAAGAGACTAACTTGGGACGAACTTAGACAAACCTAAGAATGAGACTTAAGTTTGTCTTTGTTCGTCCCAAGTTAGTGCCGTTAGTCTCATTCTAAGGTTTGTCTAAGTTCGTCCTCAGAAAGAGACTAACTTGGGACGAACTAAGACAAACCTTAGAATGAGACTAACGTTTGTCTTTGTTCGTCCCAAGTTAGTCTCGTAAGTCTCATTCTAAGGTTTGTCTAAGTTCGTCCTTAGAAATAGATTAACTTGGGACGAACTAAGACAAACCTTAGAATGAGACTAACGTTTGTCTTTGTTCTTCCAAAGTTAGTCTCGTTAGTCTCATTCTAAGGTTTGTCTAAGTTCGTCCTTAGAAAGAGACTAACTTTGGATGAACTTAGACAAACCTTAGAATGAGACTTAAGTTTGTCTTTGTTCGTCCCAAGTTAGTCTCGTTAGTCTCATTCTAAGGTTTGTCTAAGTTCGTCCTTAGAAATAGACTAACTTGGGACGAACTTAGACAAACCTTAGAATGAGACTTAAGTTTGTCATTGTTCGTCCCAAGTTAGTCTCGTTAGTCTCATTCTATGGTTTGTCTAAGTTCGTCCTTAGAAAGAGACTAACTTGGGACGAACTTAGACAAACCTTAGAATGAGACTTAAGTTTGTCTTTGTTCGTCCCAAGTTAGTCTCGTTCTCATTCTAAGGTTTGTCTAAGTTCGTCCTTAGAAAGAGATTAACTTGGGACGAACCTAGACAAACCTTAGAATGAGACTTAAGTTTGTCTTTGTTCGTCCCATGTTAGTCTCGTTAGTCTCATTGTAAGGTTTGTCTAAGTTCGTCCTTAGAAAGAGACTAACTTGGGACGAACTAAGACCAACCTTATAATGAAACTTAAGTTTGTCTTTGTTCGTCCCAAGTTAGTGTCGTTAGTCTCATTCTTAGGTTTGTCTAAGTTCGTCCTTAGAAAGAGACTAACTTGGGACGAACTTAGACCAACCTTAGAATGAGACTTAAGTTTGTCTTTGTTTGTCCCAAGTTAGACTCGTTAGTCTCATTCTAAGGTTTGTCTAAGTTCTTCCTTAGAAAGAGATTAACTTGGGACGAACTTAGACAAACCTTAGAATGAGACTTTAGTTTGTCTTTGTTCGTCCCAATTTAGTCTCGTTAGTCTCATTCTAAGGTTTGTCTAAGTTCGATCTTAGAAGAGACTAACTTGGGTCGAACTTAGACAAACCTTAGAATGAGATTGTCTTTGTTCGTCCCAAGTTAGACTCGTTAGTCTCATTCTAAGGTTTGTCTAAGTTCGTCCTTAGAAAGAGACTAACTTGGGATGAACTTAGACAAACCTTAGAATGAGACTTAAGTTTGTCTTTGTTCGTCCCAAGTTGGACTCGTTAGTCTCATTCTAAGGTTTGTCAAAGTTCGTCATTAGAAAGAGACTAACTTGGGACGAACTTAGACAAACCTTAGAATGAGACTTAAGTTTGTCTTTGTTCGTCCCAAGTTAGTCTCGTTAGTCTCATTCTAAGGTTTGTCTAAGTTCGTCCTTAGAAGGAGACAAACTTGGGACGAACTTAGACAAACCTTAGATTGAGACTTAAGTTTGTCTTTGTTCGTCCCAAGTTAGTCTCGTTAGTCTCATTCTAAGGTTTGTCTAAGTTCGTCCTCAGAAAGAGACTAACTTGGGACGAACTAAGACAAACCTTAGAATGAGACTAATGTTTGTCTTTGTTCGTCCCAAGTTAGTCTCGTTAGTCTCATTCTAAGGGTTGTCTAAGTTCGTCCTTAGAAAGAGACTAACTTGGGAAGAACTAAGACAAACCTTAGAATGAGACTTAAGTTTGTCTTTGTTCGTCCAAATTAGTCTCGTTAGTCTCATTCTAAGGTTTGTCTAAGTTCCTCATTAGAAAGAGACTAACTTGGGACGAACTTAAACAAACCTTAGAATGAGATTTAAGTTTGTCTTTGTTCGTCCCAAGTTAGTCTCGTTAGTCTCATTCTAAGGTTTGTCTAAGTTCTTCCTTAGAAAGAGACTAACTTGGGACGAACAAAGACAAACCTTAGAATGAGACTTAAGTTTGTCTTTGTTCGTCCCAAGTTAGTCTCGTTAGTCCTATTCTTAGGTTTGTCTAAGTTCGTCCTTAGAAATAGACTAACTTGGGACGAACTAAGACAAACCTTAGAATGAGACTAATGTTTGTCATTGTTCGTCCCAAGTTAGTCTCGTTAGTCTCATTCTAAGGTTTGTCTAAGTTCGTCCTTAGAAAGAGACTAACTTGGGACGAACTAAGACAAACCTTAGAATGAGACTAACGTTTGTCTTTGTTCGTCCAAAGTTCGTCTCGTTAGTCTCATTCTAAGGTTTGTCTAAGTTCCTCATTAGAAAGAGACTAACTTGGGACGAACTTAGACAAACCTTAGAATGAGACTTAAGTTTGTCTTTGTTCGTCCCAAGTTAGTCTCGTTAGTCCTATTCTTAGGTTTGTCTAAGTTCGTCCTTAGAAATAGACTAACTTGGGACGAACTAAGACAAACCTTAGAATGAGACTATTGTTTGTCATTGTTCGTCCCAAGTTAGTCTCGTTAGTCTCATTCTAAGGTTTGTCTAAGTTCGTCCTTAGAAAGAGACTAACTTGGGACGAACTAAGACAAACCTTAGAATGAGACTAACGTTTGTCTTTGTTCGTCCAAAGTTAGTCTCGTTAGTCTCATTCTAAGGTTTGTCTAAGTTCCTCATTAGAAAGAGACTAACTTGGGACGAACTTAGACAAACCTTAGAATGCGACTTAAGTTTGTCTTTGTTTGTCCCAAGTTAGTCTAGTTAGTCTCATTCTAAAGTATGTCTAAGTTCGTCCTTAGAAAGAGACTAACTTGGGACGAACAAAGACAACCCTTAGAATGAGACTTAAGTTTGTCTTTGTTCGTCCCAAGTTACTCTCGTTAGTCTCATTCTTAGGTTTGTCTAAGTTTGTCCTTAGAAATAGACTAACTTGGGACGAACTTAGACAAACCTTAGAATGAGAATTAAGTTTGTCTTTGTTCGTCCCAAGTTAGTCTCGTTAGTCTCATTCTAAGGTTTGTCTAAGTTCGTCCTTAGAAAGAGACTAAATTGGGACGAACTAAGACAAACCTTAGAATGAGACTAACGTTTGTCTTTGTTTGTCCAAAGTTAGTCTCGTTAGTCTCATTCTAAGGTTTGTCTAAGTTCCTCATTAGAAGGAGACTAACTTGGGACGAACTTAGACAAACCTTAGAATGAGACTTAAGTTTGTCTTTGTTCGTCCCAAGTTAGTCTCGTTAGTCTCATTCTAAGGTTTGTCTAAGTTCGTCCTTAGAAGGAGACAAACTTGGGACGAACTTAGACAAACCTTAGATTGAGACTTAAGTTTGTCTTTGTTCGTCCCAAGTTAGTCTCGTTAGTCTCATTCTAAGGTTTGTCTAAGTTCGTCCTCAGAAAGAGACTAACTTGGGACGAACTAAGACAAACCTTAGAATGAGACTAATGTTTGTCTTTGTTCGTCCCAAGTTAGTCTCGTTAGTCTCATTCTAAGGGTTGTCTAAGTTCGTTCTTAGAAAGAGACTAACTTGGGACGAACTAAGACAAACCTTAGAATGAGACTTAAGTTTGTCTTTGTTCGTCCAAATTAGTCTCGTTAGTCTCATTCTAAGGTTTGTCTAAGTTCCTCATTAGAAAGAGACTAACTTGGGACGAACTTAAACAAACCTTAGAATGAGATTTAAGTTTGTCTTTATTCGTCCCAAGTTAGTCTCGTTAGTCTCATTCTAAGGTTTGTCTAAGTTCTTCCTTAGAAAGAGACTAACTTGGGACGAACAAAGACAAACCTTAGAATGAGACTTAAGTTTGTCATTGTTCGTCCCAAGTTAGTCTCGTTAGTCTCATTCTAAGGTTTGTCTAAGTTCGTCCTTAGAAAGAGACTAACTTGGGACGAACTAAGACAAACCTTAGAATGAGACTAACGTTTGTCTTTGTTCGTCCAAAGTTAGTCTCGTTAGTCTCATTCTAAGGTTTGTCTAAGTTCCTCATTAGAAAGAGACTAACTTGGGACGAACTTAGACAAACCTTAGAATGCGACTTAAGTTTGTCTTTGTTTGTCCCAAGTTAGTCTAGTTAATCTCATTCTAAAGTATGTCTAAGTTCGTCCTTAGAAAGAGACTAACTTGGGACGAACAAAGACAAACCTTAGAATGAGACTTAAGTTTGTCTTTGTTCGTCCCAAGTTACTCTCGTTAGTCTCATTCTTAGGTTTGTCTAAGTTTGTCCTTAGAAATAGACTAACTTGGGACGAACTTAGACAAACTTTAGAATGAGAATTAAGTTTGTCTTTGTTCGTCCCAAGTTAGTCTCGTTAGTCTCATTCTAAGGTTTGTCTAAGTTCGTCCTTAGAAAGAGACTAAATTGGGACGAACTAAGACAAACCTTAGAATGAGACTAACGTTTGTCTTTGTTTGTCCAAAGTTAGTCTCGTTAGTCTCATTCTAAGGTTTGTCTAAGTTCCTCATTAGAAGGAGACTAACTTGGGACGAACTTAGACAAACCTTAGAATGAGACTTAAGTTTGTCTTTGTTCGTCCCAAGTTAGTCTCGTTAGTCTCATTCTAAGGTTTGTCTAAGTTCGTCCTTAGAAGGAGACAAACTTGGGACGAACTTAGACAAACCTTAGATTGAGACTTAAGTTTGTCTTTGTTCGTCCCAAGTTAGTCTCGTTAGTCTCATTCTAAGGTTTGTCTAAGTTCGTCCTCAGAAAGAGACTAACTTGGGACGAACTAAGACAAACCTTAGAATGAGACTAATGTTTGTCTTTGTTCGTCCCAAGTTAGTCTCGTTAGTCTCATTCTAAGGGTTGTCTAAGTTCGTTCTTAGAAAGAGACTAACTTGGGACGAACTAAGACAAACCTTAGAATGAGACTTAAGTTTGTCTTTGTTCGTCCAAATTAGTCTCGTTAGTCTCATTCTAAGGTTTGTCTAAGTTCCTCATTAGGAAGAGACTAACTTGGGACGAACTTAAACAAACCTTAGAATGAGATTTAAGTTTGTCTTTGTTCGTCCCAAGTTAGTCTCGTTAGTCTCATTCTAAGGTTTGTCTAAGTTCTTCCTTAGAAAGAGACTAACTTGGGACGAACAAAGACAAACCTTAGAATGAGACTTAAGTTTGTCTTTGTTCGTCCCAAGTTAGTCTCGTTAGTCCTATTCTTAGGTTTGTCTAAGTTCGTCCTTAGAAATAGACTAACTTGGGACGAACTAAGACAAACCTTAGAATGAGACTAATGTTTGTCATTGTTCGTCCCAAGTTAGTCTCGTTAGTCTCATTCTAAGGTTTGTCTAAGTTCGTCCTTAGAAAGAGACTAACTTGGGACGAACTAAGACAAACCTTAGAATGAGACTAACGTTTGTATTTGTTCGTCCAAAGTTAGTCTCGTTAGTCTCATTCTAAGGTTTGTCTAAGTTCCTCTTTAGAAAGAGACTAACTTGGGACGAACTTAGACAAACCTTAGAATGAGACTTAAGTTTGTCTTTGTTTGTCCCAAGTTAGTCTCGTTAGTCTCATTCTAAGGTTTGTCTAAGTTCGTCCTTAGAAAGAGACTAACTTGGGATGAACAAAGACAAACCTTAGAATGAGACTTAAGTTTGTCTTTGTTCGTCCCAAGTTAGTCTCGTTAGTCTCATTCTAAGGTTTGTCTAAGTTCGTCCTTAGAAAGAGACTAACTTGGGACGAACTAAGACAAACCTTAGAATGAGACTAACGTTTGTCTTTGTTCGTCCAAAGTTAGTCTCGTTAGTCTCATTCTAAGGTTTGTCTAAGTTCCTCATTAGAAAGAGACTAACTTGGGACGAACTTAGACAAACCTTAGAATGAGACTTAAGTTTGTCTTTGTTCGTCCCAAGTTAGTCTCGTTAGTCTCATTCTAAGGTTTGTCTAAGTTCGTCCTTAGAAAGAGACTAACTTTGGACGAACAAAGACAACCCTTAGAATGAGACTTAAGTTTGTCTTTGTTCGTCCCAAGTTAGTCTCGTTAGTCTCATTCTTAGGTTTGTCTAAGTTCGTCCTTAGAAATAGACTAACTTGGGACGAACTTAGACAAACCTTAGAATGAGACTTAAGTTTGTCTTTGTTCGTCCCAAGTTAGTCTCGTTAGTCTCATTCTAAGGTTTGTCTAAGTTCGTCCTTTGAAAGAAACTAACTTGGGACAAACTAAGACAAACCTTAGAATGAGACTAACGTTTGTCTTTGTTCGTCCAAAGTTAGTCTCGTTAGTCTCATTCTAAGGTTTGTCTAAGTTCCTCATTAGAAAAAGACTAACTTGGGACGAACTTAGACAAACCTTAGAATGAGACTTAAGTTTGTCTTTATTCGTCCCAACTTAGTCTCGTTAGTCTCATTCTAAGGTGTCTAAGTTCGTCCTTAGAAAGAGACTAACTTGGGACGAACAATGACAAACCTTAGAATGAGACTTAAGTTTGTCTTTGTTCGTCCCAAGTTAGTCTCATTAGTCTCATTCTAAGGTTTGTCTAAGTTCGTCCTTAGAAAGAGACAAACTTGGGATGAACTTAGACAAACCTTAGAATTAGACTTAAGTTTGTCTTTGTTCGTCCCAAGTTGGTCTCGTTAGTCTCATTCTAAGGTTTGTCTAAGTTCATCCTTAGAAAGAGACTAACTTGGGACGAACTTAGACAAACCTTAGAATGAGACTTAAGTTTGTCTTTGTTTGTCCCAACTTTGTCTCGTTAGTCTCATTCTAAGGTTTGTCTAAGTTCGTCCTTAGAAAGAGACTTACTTGGGACGAACTTAGACAAACCTGAGAATGAGACTTAAGTTTGTCTTTGTTCATCCCAAGTTAGTCTCGTTAGTCTCATTCTAAGGTTTGTCTAAGTTCGTCCTTAGAAAGAGATGGCTGGATCATATTCAGTTTGCCCATATCCGTCCTGCAGTGAATGGGGCTGCGATAGCTCTTTGTTTTGCAAAAGTCCCTACCGGCTCCTTTTCTTCCTTGAAGTTCCTCCCTAAACAGGTCAAAGTAGCGTTGGTGGGTGACTACTTGAAGCTTCCCAACTGGTGCAAGGAAGGCTCTCCCTTCTTGGATAGGGACTTCTTTAACGAGGTGTCTTACAGGTCTTCGCCGGGGAATCATGCTTAGGTCCTATGTCTGTGCTCTTTTGTCTTTCGTTTCTTCTTGTGTGTTTTCAGCCCTTGATCCCTCCTGCGTGTGTGGGGAGGCTAGTCTCGTTTGGTGTCCTTGGGCTTTTGGGTGCCGATGAAGCGTTCCTGCGTGTCTGCTGAGGTTCCGTGCCTTTCTGTCTTCTCCTTCTCGTAGGCCTGGTCGGCGTTTTTAGAGGTGCGGGTTGTCTTCCCTTGCCTCGGCGCTTGAGGGCCCTTTGCGTTGTATTTGCCCCGGTTCAGGCTGTTTGAACCCTATCAATAAATTGCTGGCATGATGCCAGTTAAAAAAAAAAAATAGAAAGAGACTAACTTGGGACGAACTTAGACAAACCTTAGAATGAGACTTAAGTTTGTCTTTGTTCGTCCCAAGTTAGTCTCGTTAGTCTCATTCTAAGGTTTGTCTAAGTTCGTCCTTAGAAAGAGACTAACTTGGGACGAACTTAGACAAACCTTAGAATGAGACTTAAGTTTGTCTTTGTTCGTCCCAAGTTAGTCTCGTTAGTCTCATTCTAAGGTTTGTCTAAGTTCGTCCTTAGAAAGAGACTAACTTGGGACGAACTTAGACAAACCTTAGAATGAGACTTAAGTTTGTCTTTGTTCGTCCCAAGTTAGTATCGTTAGTCTCATTCTAAGGTTTGTCTAAGTTCGTCCTTAGAAAGAGACTAACTTGGGACGAACTTAGACAAACCTTAGAATGAGACTTAAGTTTGTCTTCGTTTGTCCCAAGTTAGTCTCGTTAGTCTCATTCTAAGGTTTGTCTAAGTTCGTCCTTAGAAAGAGACTAACTTGGGACGAACTAAGACAAACCTTAGAATGAGACTAATGTTTGTCTTTGTTCGTCCCAAGTTAGTCTCGTTAGTCTCATTATAAGGTTTGTCTAAGTTCGTCCTTAGAAAGAGACTAACTTGAGACGAACTAAGACAAACCTTAGAATGAGACTAACGTTTGTCTTTGTTCGTCCAAAGTTAGTCTCGTTAGTCTCATTCTAAGGTTTGTCTAAGTTCCTCATTAGAAAGAGACTAACTTGGGACGAACTTAGACAAACCTTAGAATGAGACTTAAGTTTGTCTTTGTTCGTCCCAAGTTAGTCTCGTTAGTCTCATTCTAAGGTTTGTCTAAGTTCGTCCCTAGAAAGAGACTAACTTGGGACGAACTTAGACAAACCTTAGAATGAGACTTAAGTTTGTCTTTGTTCGTCCCAAGTTTAGTCTCGTTAGTCTCATTCTAAGGTTTGTCTAAGTTCGTCCTTAGAAAGAGACGAACTTGGGACGAACTTAGACAAACCTTAGAATGAGACTTAAGTTTGTCTTTGTTCGTCCCAAGTTAGTCTCGTTAGTCTCATTCTAAGGTTGGTCTAAGTTCGTCCTCAGAAAGAGACTAACTTGGGACGAACTTAGACAAACCTTAGAATGAGACTTAAGTTTGTCTTTGTTCGTCCCAAGTTAGTCTCGTTATTCTCATTCTAAGGTTGGTCTAAGTTCGTCCTCAGAAAGAGACTAACTTGGGACGAACTTAGACAAACCTTAGAATGAGACTTAAGTTTGTCTTTGTTCGTCCCAAGTTAGTCTCGTTAGTCTCATTCTAAGGTTTGTCTAAGTTCGTCCTTAGAAAGAGACGAACTTGGGACGAACTTAGACAAACCTTAGAATGAGACTTAAGTTTGTCTTTGTTCGTCCCAAGTTAGTCTCGTTAGTCTCATTCTAAGGTTGGTCTAAGTTCGTCCTCAGAAAGAGACTAACTTGGGACGAACTTAGACAAACCTTAGAATGAGACTTAAGTTTGTCTTTGTTCGTCCCAAGTTAGTCTCGTTAGTCTCATTCTAAGGTTGGTCTAAGTTCGTCCTCAGAAAGAGACTAACTTGGGACGAAGTTAGACAAACCTTAGAATGAGACTTAAGTTTGTCTTTGTTCGTCCCAAGTTAGTCTCGTTAGTCTCATTCTAAGGTTTGTCTAAGTTCGTCCTTAGAAAGAGACGAACTTGGGACGAACTTAGACAAACCTTAGAATGAGACTTAAGTTTGTCTTTGTTCGTCCCAAGTTAGTCTCGTTAGTCTCATTCTAAGGTTGGTCTAAGTTCGTCCTTAGAAAGAGACTAACTTGGGACGAACTTAGACAAACCTTAGAATGAGACTTAAGTTTGTCTTTGTTCGTCCCAAGTTAGTCTCGTTAGTCTCATTCTAAGGTTTGTCTAAGTTCGTCCTTAGAAAGAGACTAACTTGGGACGAACTTAGACAAACCTTAGAATGAGACTTAAGTTTGTCTTTGTTCGTCCCAAGTTAGTATCGTTAGTCTCATTCTAAGGTTTGTCTAAGTTCGTCCTTAGAAAGAGACTAACTTGGGACGAACTTAGACAAACCTTAGAATGAGACTTAAGTTTGTCTTCGTTTGTCCCAAGTTAGTCTCGTTAGTCTCATTCTAAGGTTTGTCTAAGTTCGTCCTTAGAAAGAGAGTAACTTGGGACGAACTAAGACAAACCTTAGAATGAGACTAATGTTTGTCTTTGTTCGTCCCAAGTTAGTCTCGTTAGTCTCATTCTAAGGTTTGTCTAAGTTCGTCCTTAGAAAGAGACTAACTTGGGACGAACTAAGACAAACCTTAGAATGAGACTAACGTTTGTCTTTGTTCGTCCAAAGTTAGTCTCGTTAGTCTCATTCTAAGGTTTGTCTAAGTTCCTCATTAGAAAGAGACTAACTTGGGACGAACTTAGACAAACCTTAGAATGAGACTTAAGTTTGTCTTTGTTCGTCCCAAGTTAGTCTCGTTAGTCTCATTCTAAGGTTTGTCTAAGTTCGTCCCTAGAAAGAGACTAACTTGGGACGAACTTAGACAAACCTTAGAATGAGACTTAAGTTTGTCTTTGTTCGTCCCAAGTTTAGTCTCGTTAGTCTCATTCTAAGGTTTGTCTAAGTTCGTCCTTAGAAAGAGACGAACTTGGGACGAACTTAGACAAACCTTAGAATGAGACTTAAGTTTGTCTTTGTTCGTCCCAAGTTAGTCTCGTTAGTCTCATTCTAAGGTTGGTCTAAGTTCGTCCTCAGAAAGAGACTAACTTGGGACGAACTTAGACAAACCTTAGAATGAGACTTAAGTTTGTCTTTGTTCGTCCCAAGTTAGTCTCGTTAGTCTCATTCTAAGGTTGGTCTAAGTTCGTCCTCAGAAAGAGACTAACTTGGGACGAACTTAGACAAACCTTAGAATGAGACTTAAGTTTGTCTTTGTTCGTCCCAAGTTAGTCTCGTTAGTCTCATTCTAAGGTTTGTCTAAGTTCGTCCTTAGAAAGAGACGAACTTGGGACGAACTTAGACAAACCTTAGAATGAGACTTAAGTTTGTCTTTGTTCGTCCCAAGTTAGTCTCGTTAGTCTCATTCTAAGGTTGGTCTAAGTTCGTCCTTAGAAAGAGACTAACTTGGGACGAACTTAGACAAACCTTAGAATGAGACTTAAGTTTGTCTTTGTTCGTCCCAAGTTAGTCTCGTTAGTCTCATTCTAAGGTTTGCCTAAGTTCGTCCTTAGAAAGAGTCTAACTTGGGACGAACTTAGACAAACCTTAGAATGAGACTTAAGTTTGTCTTTGTTCGTCCCAAGTTAGTATCGTTAGTCTCATTCTAAGGTTTGTCTAAGTTCGTCCTTAGAAGGAGACAAACTTGGGACGAACTTAGACAAACCTTAGATTGAGACTTAAGTTTGTCTTTGTTCGTCCCAAGTTAGTCTCGTTAGTCTCATTCTAAGGTTTGTCTAAGTTCGTCCTCAGAAAGAGACTAACTTGGGACGAACTAAGACAAACCTTAGAATGAGACTAATGTTTGTCTTTGTTCTTCCCAAGTTAGTCTCGTTAGTCTCATTCTAAGGGTTGTCTAAGTTCATCCTTAGAAAGAGACTAACTTGGGACGAACTAAGACAAACCTTAGAATGAGACTTAAGTTTGTCTTTGTTCGTCCAAAGTTAGTCTCGTTAGTCTCATTCTAAGGTTTGTCTAAGTTCCTCATTAGAAAGAGACTAACTTGGGACGAACTTAAACAAACCTTAGAATGAGATTTAAGTTTGTCTTTGTTCGTCCCAAGTTAGTCTCGTTAGTCTCATTCTAAGGTTTGTCTAAGTTCTTCCTTAGAAAGAGACTAACTTGGGACGAACAAAGACAAACCTTAGAATGAGACTTAAGTTTGTCTTTGTTCGTCCCAAGTTAGTCTCGTTAGTCTCATTCTTAGGTTTTTCTAAGTTCGTCCTTAGAAATAGACTAACTTGGGACGAACTAAGACAAACCTTAGAATGAGACTAATGTTTGTCATTGTTCGTCCCAAGTTAGTCTCGTTAGTCTCATTCTAAGGTTTGTCTAAGTTCGTCCTTAGAAAGAGACTAACTTGGGACGAACTAAGACAAACCTTAGAATGAGACTAACGTTTGTCTTTGTTCGTCCAAAGTTAGTCTCGTTAGTCTCATTCTAAGGTTTGTCTAAGTTCCTCATTAGAAAAAGACTAACTTGGGACGAACTTAGACAAACCTTAGAATGAGACTTAAGTTTGTCTTTGTTCGTCCCAACTTAGTCTCGTTAGTCTCATTCTAAGGGTTGTCTAAGTTCGTCCTTAGAAAGAGACAAACTTGGGACGAACAATGACAAACCTTAGAATGAGACTTAAGTTTGTCTTTGTTCGTCCCAAGTTAGTCTCGTTAGTCTCATTCTAAGGTTTGTCTAAGTTCGTCCTTAGAAAGAGACAAACTTGGGACGAACTTAGACATACCTTAGAATGAGACTTAAGTTTGTCTTTGTTCGTCCCAAGTTTAGTCTCGTTAGTCTCATTCTAATGTTTGTCTAAGTTCGTCCTTAGAAAGAGACTAACTTGGGACGAACTTAGACAAACCTTAGAATGACACTTAAGTTTGTCTTTGTTTGTCCCAAGTTAGTCTCGTTAGTCTCATTCTAAGGTTTGTCTAAGTTCGTCCTTAGAAAGAGACTAACTTGGGACGAACTTAGACAAACCTTAGAATGAGACTTAAGTTTGTCTTTGTTCGTCCCAAGTTAGTCTCGTTAGTCTCATTCTAAGGTTTGTCTAAGTTCGTCCTTAGAAAGAGACTAACTTGGGACAAACTTAGACAAACCTTAGAATGAGACTTAAGTTTGTCTTTGTTCGTCCCAAATTTAGTCTCGTTAGTCTCATTCTAAGGTTTGTCTAAGTTCGTCCTTAGAAAGAGACTAACTTGGGACGAACTTAGACAAACCTTAGAATGAGACTTAAGTTTGTCTTTGTTCGTCCCAAGTTAGTCTCGTTAGTCTCATTCTAAGGTTTGTCTAAGTTCGTCCTTAGAAAGAGACTAACTTGGGACGAACTAAGACAAACCTTAGAATGAGACTAACGTTTGTCTTTGTTCGTCCAAAGTTAGTCTCGTTAGTCTCATTCTAAGGTTTGTCTAAGTTCCTCATTAGAAAGAGACTAACTTGGGACGAACTTAGACAAACCTTAGAATGAGACTTAAGTTTGTCTTTGTTCGTCCCAAGTTAGTCTCGTTAGTCCTATTCTTAGGTTTGTCTAAGTTCGTCCTTAGAAATAGACTAACTTGGGACGAACTAAGACAAACCTTAGAATGAGACTATTGTTTGTCATTGTTCGTCCCAAGTTAGTCTCGTTAGTCTCATTCTAAGGTTTGTCTAAGTTCGTCCTTAGAAAGAGACTAACTTGGGACGAACTAAGACAAACCTTAGAATGAGACTAACGTTTGTCTTTGTTCGTCCAAAGTTAGTCTCGTTAGTCTCATTCTAAGGTTTGTCTAAGTTCCTCATTAGAAAGAGACTAACTTGGGACGAACTTAGACAAACCTTAGAATGCGACTTAAGTTTGTCTTTGTTCGTCCCAAGTTAGTCTAGTTAGTCTCATTCTAAAGTATGTCTAAGTTCGTCCTTAGAAAGAGACTAACTTGGGACGAACAAAGACAAACCATAGAATGAGACTTAAGTTTGTCTTTGTTCGTCCCAAGTTACTCTCGTTAGTCTCATTCTTAGGTTTGTCTAAGTTCGTCCTTAGAAATAGACTAACTTGGGACGAACTTAGACAAACCTTAGAATGAGACTTAAGTTTGTCTTTGTTCGTCCCAAGTTAGTCTCGTTAGTCTCATTCTAAGGGTTGTCTAAGTTCGTCCTTAGAAAGAGACTTAATTGGGACGAACTAAGCCAAACCTTAGAATGAGACTAACGTTTGTCTTTGTTTGTCCAAAGTTAGTCTCGTTAGTCTCATTCTAAGGTTTGTCTAAGTTCCTCATTAGAAGGAGACTAACTTGGGACGAACTTAGACAAACCTTAGAATGAGACTTAAGTTTGTCTTTGTTCGTCCCAAGTTAGTCTCGTTAGTCTCATTCTAAGGTTTGTCTAAGTTCATCCTTAGAAGGAGACAAACTTGGGACGAACTTAGACAAACCTTAGATTGAGACTTAAGTTTGTCTTTGTTCGTCCCAAGTTAGTCTCGTTAGTCTCATTCTAAGGTTTGTCTAAGTTCGTCCTCAGAAAGAGACTAACTTGGGACGAACTAAGACAAACCTTAGAATGAGACTAATGTTTGTCTTTGTTCGTCCCAAGTTAGTCTCGTTAGTCTCATTCTAAGGGTTGTCTAAGTTCGTCCTTAGAAAGAGACTAACTTGGGACGAACTAAGACAAACCTTAGAATGAGACTTAAGTTTGTCTTTGTTCGTCCAAATTAGTCTCGTTAGTCTCATTCTAAGGTTTGTCTAAGTTCCTCATTAGAAAGAGACTAACTTGGGACGAACTTAAACAAACCTTAGAATGAGATTTAAGTTTGTCTTTGTTCGTCCCAAGTTAGTCTCGTTAGTCTCATTCTAAGGTTTGTCTAAGTTCTTCCTTAGAAAGAGACTAACTTGGGACGAACAAAGACAAACCTTAGAATGAGACTTAAGTTTGTCTTTGTTCGTCCCAAGTTAGTCTCGTTAGTCCTATTCTTAGGTTTGTCTAAGTTCGTCCTTAGAAATAGACTAACTTGGGACGAACTAAGACAAACCTTAGAATGAGACTAATGTTTGTCATTGTTCGTCCCAAGTTAGTCTCGTTAGTCTCATTCTAAGGTTTGTCTAAGTTCGTCCTTAGAAAGAGACTAACTTGGGACGAACTAAGACAAACCTTAGAATGAGACTAACGTTTGTCTTTGTTCGTCCAAAGTTAGTCTCGTTAGTCTCATTCTAAGGTTTGTCTAAGTTCCTCATTAGAAAGAGACTAACTTGGGACGAACTTAGACAAACCTTAGAATGAGACTTAAGTTTGTCTTTGTTTGTCCCAAGTTAGTCTCGTTAGTCTCATTCTAAGGTTTGTCTAAGTTCGTCCTTAGAAAGAGACTAACTTGGGATGAACAAAGACAAACCTTAGAATGAGACTTAAGTTTGTCTTTGTTCGTCCCAAGTTAGTCTCGTTAGTCTCATTCTAAGGTTTGTCTAAGTTCGTCCTTAGAAAGAGACTAACTTGGGACGAACTAAGACAAACCTTAGAATGAGACTAACGTTTGTCTTTGTTCGTCCAAAGTTAGTCTCGTTAGTCTCATTCTACGGTTTGTCTAAGTTCCTCATTAGAAAGAGACTAACTTGGGACGAACTTAGACAAACCTTAGAATGAGACTTAAGTTTGTCTTTGTTCGTCCCAAGTTAGTCTCGTTAGTCTCATTCAAAGGTTTGTCTAAGTTCGTCCTTAGAAAGAGACTAACTTTGGACGAACAAAGACAACCCTTAGAATGAGACTTAAGTTTGTCTTTGTTCGTCCCAAGTTAGTCTCGTTAGTCTCATTCTTAGGTTTGTCTAAGTTCGTCCTTAGAAATAGACTAACTTGGGACGAACTTAGACAAACCTTAGAATGAGACTTAAGTTTGTCTTTGTTCGTCCCAAGTTAGTCTCGTTAGTCTCATTCTAAGGTTTGTCTAAGTTCGTCCTTTGAAAGAAACTAACTTGGGACAAACTAAGACAAACCTTAGAATGAGACTAACGTTTGTCTTTGTTCGTCCAAAGTTAGTCTCGTTAGTCTCATTCTAAGGTTTGTCTAAGTTCCTCATTAGAAAAAGACTAACTTGGGACGAACTTAGACAAACCTTAGAATGAGACTTAAGTTTGTCTTTGTTCGTCCCAACTTAGTCTCGTTAGTCTCATTCTAAGGTGTCTAAGTTCGTCCTTAGAAAGAGACTAACTTGGGACGAACAATGACAAACCTTAGAATGAGACTTAAGTTTGTCTTTGTTCGTCCCAAGTTAGTCTCATTAGTCTCATTCTAAGGTTTGTCTAAGTTCGTCCTTAGAAAGAGACAAACTTGGGATGAACTTAGACAAACCTTAGAATTAGACTTAAGTTTGTCTTTGTTCGTCCCAAGTTGGTCTCGTTAGTCTCATTCTAAGGTTTGTCTAAGTTCATCCTTAGAAAGAGACTAACTTGGGACGAACTTAGACAAACCTTAGAATGAGACTTAAGTTTGTCTTTGTTTGTCCCAACTTTGTCTCGTTAGTCTCATTCTAAGGTTTGTCTAAGTTCGTCCTTAGAAAGAGACTTACTTGGGACGAACTTAGACAAACCTGAGAATGAGACTTAAGTTTGTCTTTGTTCATCCCAAGTTAGTCTCGTTAGTCTCATTCTAAGGTTTGTCTAAGTTCGTCCTTAGAAAGAGATGGCTGGATCATATTCAGTTTGCCCATATCCCTCCTGCAGTGAATGGGGCTGCGATAGCTCTTTGTTTTGCAAAAGTCCCTACCGGCTCCTTTTCTTCCTTGAAGTTCCTCCCTAAACAGGTCAAAGTAGCGTTGGTGGGTGACTACTTGAAGCTTCCCAACTGGTGCAAGGAAGGCTCTCCCTTCTTGGATAGGGACTTCTTTAACGAGGTGTCTTACAGGTCTTCGCCGGGGAATCATGCTTAGGTCCTATGTCTGTGCTCTTTTGTCTTTCGTTTCTTCTTGTGTGTTTTCAGCCCTTGATCCCTCCTGCGTGTGTGGGGAGGCTAGTCTCGTTTGGTATCCTTGGGCTTTTGGGTGCCGATGAAGCGTTCCTGCGTGTCTGCTGAGGTTCCGTGCCTTTCTGTCTTCTCCTTCTCGTAGGCCTGGTCGGCGTTTTTAGAGGTGCGGGTTGTCTTCCCTTGCCTCGGCGCTTGAGGGCCCTTTGCGTTGTATTTGCCCCGGTTCAGGCTGTTTGAACCCTATCAATAAATTGCTGGCATGATGCCAGTTAAAAAAAAATAGAAAGAGACTAACTTGGGACGAACTTAGACAAACCTTAGAATGAGACTTAAGTTTGTCTTTGTTCGTCCCAAGTTAGTCTCGTTAGTCTCATTCTAAGGTTTGTCTAAGTTCGTCCTTAGAAAGAGACTAACTTGGGACGAACTTAGACAAACCTTAGAATGAGACTTAAGTTTGTCTTTGTTCGTCCCAAGTTAGTATCGTTAGTCTCGTTCTAAGGTTTGTCTAAGTTCGTCCTTAGAAAGAGACTAACTTGGGACGAACTTAGACAAACCTTAGAATGAGACTTAAGTTTGTCTTCGTTTGTCCCAAGTTAGTCTCGTTAGTCTCATTCTAAGGTTTGTCTAAGTTCGTCCTTAGAAAGAGACTAACTTGGGACGAACTAAGACAAACCTTAGAATGAGACTAATGTTTGTCTTTGTTCGTCCCAAGTTAGTCTCGTTAGTCTCATTCTAAGGTTTGTCTAAGTTCGTCCTTAGAAAGAGACTAACTTGGGACGAACTAAGACAAACCTTAGAATGAGACTAACGTTTGTCTTTGTTCGTCCAAAGTTAGTCTCGTTAGTCTCATTCTAAGGTTTGTCTAAGTTCCTCATTAGAAAGAGACTAACTTGGGACGAACTTAGACAAACCTTAGAATGAGACTTAAGTTTGTCTTTGTTCGTCCCAAGTTAGTCTCGTTAGTCTCATTCTAAGGTTTGTCTAAGTTCGTCCTTAGAAAGAGACTAACTTGGGACGAACTTAGACAAACCTTAGAATGAGACTTAAGTTTGTCTTTGTTCGTCCCAAGTTTAGTCTCGTTAGTCTCATTCTAAGGTTTGTCTAAGTTCGTCCTTAGAAAGAGACGAACTTGGGACGAACTTAGACAAACCTTAGAATGAGACTTAAGTTTGTCTTTGTTCGTCCCAAGTTAGTCTCGTTAGTCTCATTCTAAGGTTGGTCTAAGTTCGTCCTCAGAAAGAGACTAACTTGGGACGAACTTAGACAAACCTTAGAATGAGACTTAAGTTTGTCTTTGTTCTTCCCAAGTTAGTCTCGTTAGTCTCATTCTAAGGTTGGTCTAAGTTCGTCCTCAGAAAGAGACTAACTTGGGACGAACTTAGACAAACCTTAGAATGAGACTTAAGTTTGTCTTTGTTCGTCCCAAGTTAGTCTCGTTAGTCTCATTCTAAGGTTTGTCTAAGTTCGTCCTTAGAAAGAGACGAACTTGGGACGAACTTAGACAAACCTTAGAATGAGACTTAAGTTTGTCTTTGTTCGTCCCAAGTTAGTCTCGTTAGTCTCATTCTAAGGTTGGTCTAAGTTCGTCCTTAGAAAGAGACTAACTTGGGACGAACTTAGACAAACCTTAGAATGAGACTTAAGTTTGTCTTTGTTCGTCCCAAGTTAGTCTCGTTAGTCTCATTCTAAGGTTTGTCTAAGTTCGTCCTTAGAAAGAGTCTAACTTGGGACGAACTTAGACAAACCTTAGAATGAGACTTAAGTTTGTCTTTGTTCGTCCCAAGTTAGTATCGTTAGTCTCATTCTAAGGTTTGTCTAAGTTCGTCCTTAGAAGGAGACAAACTTGGGACGAACTTAGACAAACCTTAGATTGAGACTTAAGTTTGTCTTTGTTCGTCCCAAGTTAGACTCGTTAGTCTCATTCTAAGGTTTGTCTAAGTTCGTCCTCAGAAAGAGACTAACTTGGGACGAACTAAGACAAACCTTAGAATGAGACTAATGTTTGTCTTTGTTCTTCCCAAGTTAGTCTCGTTAGTCTCATTCTAAGGGTTGTCTAAGTTCATCCTTAGAAAGAGACTAACTTGGGACGAACTAAGACAAACCTTAGAATGAGACTTAAGTTTGTCTTTGTTCGTCCAAAGTTAGTCTCGTTAGTCTCATTCTAAGGTTTGTCTAAGTTCCTCATTAGAAAGAGACTAACTTGGGACGAACTTAAACAAACCTTAGAATGAGATTTAAGTTTGTCTTTGTTCGTCCCAAGTTAGTCTCGTTAGTCTCATTCTAAGGTTTGTCTGAGTTCTTCCTTAGAAAGAGACTAACTTGGGACGAACAAAGACAAACCTTAGAATGAGACTTAAGTTTGTCTTTGTTCGTCCCAAGTTAGTCTCGTTAGTCTCATTCTTAGGTTTGTCTAAGTTCGTCCTTAGAAATAGACTAACTTGGGACGAACTAAGACAAACCTTAGAATGAGACTAATGTTTGTCATTGTTCGTCCCAAGTTAGTCCCGTTAGTCTCATTCTAAGGTTTGTCTAAGTTCGTCCTTAGAAAGAGACTAACTTGGGACGAACTAAGACAAACCTTAGAATGAGACTAACGTTTGTCTTTGTTCGTCCAAAGTTAGTCTCGTTAGTCTCATTCTAAGGTTTGTCTAAGTTCCTCATTAGAAAAAGACTAACTTGGGACGAACTTAGACAAACCTTAGAATGAGACTTAAGTTTGTCTTTGTTCGTCCCAACTTAGTCTCGTTAGTCTCATTCTAAGGGTTGTCTAAGTTCGTCCTTAGAAAGAGACAAACTTGGGACGAACAATGACAAACCTTAGAATGAGACTTAAGTTTGTCTTTGTTCGTCCCAAGTTAGTCTCGTTAGTCTCATTCTAAGGTTTGTCTAAGTTCGTCCTTAGAAAGAGACAAACTTGGGACGAACTTAGACATACCTTAGAATGAGACTTAAGTTTGTCTTTGTTCGTCCCAAGTTTAGTCTCGTTAGTCTCATTCTAAGGTTTGTCTAAGTTTGTCCTTAGAAAGAGACTAACTTGGGACGAACTTAGACAAACCTTAGAATGACACTTAAGTTTGTCTTTGTTTGTCCCAAGTTAGTCTCGTTAGTCTCATTCTAAGGTTTGTCTAAGTTCGTCCTTAGAAAGAGACTAACTTGGGACGAACTTCGACAAACCTTAGAATGAGACTTAAGTTTGTCTTTGTTCGTCCCAAGTTAGTCTCGTTAGTCTCATTCTAAGGTTTGTCTAAGTTCGTCCTTAGAAAGAGACTAACTTGGGACAAACTTAGACAAACCTTATAATGAGACTTAAGTTTGTCATTGTCCGTCCCAAGTTTAGTCTCGTTAGTCTCATTCTAAGGTTTGTCTAAGTTCGTCCTTAGAAAGAGACTAACTTGGGACGAACTTAGACAAACCTTAGAATGAGACTTAAGTTTGTCTTTGTTCGTCCCAAGTTAGTCTCGTTAGTCTCATTCTAAGGTTTGTCTAAGTTCGTCCTTAGAAAGAGACTAACTTGGGACGAACTAAGACAAACCTTAGAATGAGACTAATGTTTGTCTTTGTTCGTCCCAAGTTAGTCTCGTTAATCTCATTCTAAGGTTTGTCTAAGTTCGTCCTTAGAAAGAGACTAACTTGGGACGAACTAAGACAAACCTTAGAATGAGACTAACGTTTGTCTTTGTTCATCCAAAGTTAGTCTCGTTAGTCTCATTCTAAGGTTTGTCTAAGTTCCTCATTAGAAAGAGACTAACTTGGGACGAACTTAGACAAACCTTAGAATGAGACTTAAGTTTGTCTTTGTTCGTCCCAAGTTAGTCTCGTTAGTCTTATTCTAAGGTTTGTCTAAGTTCGTCCTTAGAAAGAGACCAACTTGGGACGAACAAAGACAAACCTTAGAATGAGACTTAAGTTTGTCTTTGTTCGTCCCAAGTTAGTCTCGTTAGTATCATTCTTAGGTTTGTCTGAGTTCGTCCTTAGAAATAGACTAACTTGGGACGAACTTAGACAAACCTTAGAATGAGACTTAAGTTTGTCTTTGTTCGTCCCAAGTTAGTCTCGTTAGTCTCATTCTAAAGTTTGTCTAAGTTCGTCCTTAGAAAGAGACTAACTTGGGACGAACTTAGACAAACCTTAGAATGAGACTTAAGTTTGTCTTCGTTTGTCCCAAGTTAGTCTCGTTAGTCTCATTCTAAGGTTTGTCTAAGTTCGTCCTTAGAAAGAGACTAACTTGGGACGAACTAAGACAAACCTTAGAATGAGACTAATGTTTGTCTTTGTTCGTCCCAAGTTAGTCTCGTTAGTCTCATTCTAAGGTTTGTCTAAGTTCGTCCTTAGAAAGAGACTAACTTGGGACGAACTAAGACAAACATTAGAATGAGACTAACGTTTGTCTTTGTTCGTCCAAAGTAAGTCTCGTTAGTCTCATTCTAAGGTTTGTCTAAGTTCCTCATTAGAAAGAGACTAACTTGGGACGAACTTAGACAAACCTTAGAATGAGACTTAAGTTTGTCTTTGTTCGTCCCAAGTTAGTCTCGTTAGTCTCATTCTAAGGTTTGTCTAAGTTCGTCCTTAGAAAGAGACTAACTTGGGATGAACAAAGACAAACCTTAGAATGAGACTTAAGTTTGTCTTTGTTCGTCCCATGTTAGTCTCGTTAGTCTCATTCTTAGGTTTGTCTAAGTTCGTCCTTAGAAATAGACTAACTTGGGACGAACTTAGACAAACCTTAGAATGAGACTTCAGTTTGTCTTTGTTCGTCCCAAGTTAGTCTCGTTAGTCTCATTCTATGGTTTGTCTAAGTTCGTCCTTAGAAAGAGACTAACTTGGGAAGAACTAAGACAAACCTTAGAATGAGACTAACGTTTGTCTTTGTTCGTCCAAAGTTAGTCTCTTTAGTCTCATTCTAAGGTTTGTCTAAGTTCCTCATTAGAAAAAGACTAACTTGGGACGAACTTAGACAAACCTTAGAATGAGACTTAAGTTTGTCTTTGTTCGTCCCAACTTAGTCTCGTTAGTCTCATTCTAAGGGTTGTCTAAGTTCGTCCTTAGAAAGAGACAAACTTGGGACGAACAATGACAAACCTTAGAATGAGACTTAAGTTTGTCTTTGTTCGTCCCAAGTTAGTCTCGTTAGTCTCATTCTAAGGTTTGTCTAAGTTCGTCCTTAGAAAGAGACAAACTTGGGACGAACTTAGACAAACTTTAGAATGGGACTTAAGTTTGTCTTTGTTCGTCCCAAGTTTAGTCTCGTTAGTCTCATTCTAAGGTTTGTCCAAGTTCGTCCTTAGAAAGAGACTAACTTGGGACGAACTTAGACAAACCTTAGAATGATACTTAAGTTTGTCTTTGTTCGTCCCAAGTTAGTCTCGTTAGTCTCATTCTAAGGTTTGTCTAAGTTCGTCCTTAGAAAGAGACTAACTTGGGACGAACTTAGACAAACCTTAGAATGAGACTTAAGTTTGTCTTTGTTCGTCCCAAGTTAGTCTCGTTAGTCTCATTCTAAGGTTTGTCTAAGTTCGTCCTTAGAAAGAGGCTAACTTGGGACGAACTTAGACAAACCTTTGAATGAGACTAACATTTGTCTTTGTTCGTCCCAAGTTAGTCTCGTTAGTCTCATTCTAAGGGTTGTCTAAGTTCGTCCTTAGAAAGAGACTAACTTGGGACAAACTTAGACAAACCTTAGAATGAGACTTAAGTTTGTCATTGTCCGTCCCAAGTTTAGTCTCGTTAGTCTCATTCTAAGGTTTGTCTAAGTTCGTCCTTAGAAAGAGACTAACTTGGGACGAACTTAGACAAACCTTAGAATGAGACTTAAGTTTGTCTTTGTTCGTCCCAAGTTAGTCTCGTTAGTCTCATTCTAAGGTTTGTCTAAGTTCGTCCTTAGAAAGAGACTAACTTGGGACAAACTAAGACAAACCTTAGAATGAGACTAATGTTTGTCTTTGTTCGTCCCAAGTTAGTCTCGTTAGTCTCATTCGAAGGTTTGTCGAAGTTCGTCCTTAGAAAGAGACTTACTTGGGACGAACTAAGACAAACCTTAGAATGAGACTAACGTTTGTCTTTGTTCGTCCAAAGTTAGTCTCGTTAGTCTCATTCTAAGGTTTGTCTAAGTTCCTCATTAGAAAGAGACTAACTTGGGACGAACTTAGACAAACCTTAGAATGAGACTTAAGTTTGTCTTTGTTCGTCCCAAGTTAGTCTTGTTAGTCTCATTCTAAGGTTTGTCTAAGTTCGTCCTTAGAAAGAGACTAACTTGGGACGAACTTAGACAAACCTTAGAATGAGAGTAACGTTTGTCATTGTTCGTCCCAAATTAGTCTCGTTAGTCTCATTCTATGGTTTGTCTAAGTTCGTCCTTAGAAAGAGACTAACTTGGGACGAACTAAGACAAACCTTAGAATGAGACTAACGTTTGTCTTTGTTCGTCCAAAGTTAGTCTCTTTAGTCTCATTCTAAGGTTTGTCTAAGTTCCTCATTAGAAAAAGACTAACTTGGGACGAACTTAGACAAACCTTAGAATGAGACTTAAGTTTGTCTTTGTTCGTCCCAACTTAGTCTCGTTAGTCTCATTCTAAGGGTTGTCTAAGTTCGTCCTTAGAAAGAGACAAACTTGGGACGAACAATGACAAACCTTAGAATGAGACTTAAGTTTGTCTTTGTTCGTCCCAAGTTAGTCTCGTTAGTCTCATTCTAAGGTTTGTCTAAGTTCGTCCTTAGAAAGAGACAAACTTGGGACGAACTTAGACAAACTTTAGAATGGGACTTAAGTTTGTCTTTGTTCGTCCCAAGTTTAGTCTCGTTAGTCTCATTCTAAGGTTTGTCCAAGTTCGTCCTTAGAAAGAGACTAACTTGGGACGAACTTAGACAAACCTTAGAATGATACTTAAGTTTGTCTTTGTTCGTCCCAAGTTAGTCTCGTTAGTCTCATTCTAAGGTTTGTCTAAGTTCGTCCTTAGAAAGAGACTAACTTGGGACGAACTTAGACAAACCTTAGAATGAGACTTAAGTTTGTCTTTGTTCGTCCCAAGTTAGTCTCGTTAGTCTCATTCTAAGGTTTGTCTAAGTTCGTCCTTAGAAAGAGGCTAACTTGGGACGAACTTAGACAAACCTTTGAATGAGACTAACATTTGTCTTTGTTCGTCCCAAGTTAGTCTCGTTAGTCTCATTCTAAGGGTTGTCTAAGTTCGTCCTTAGAAAGAGACTAACTTGGGACAAACTTAGACAAACCTTAGAATGAGACTTAAGTTTGTCATTGTCCGTCCCAAGTTTAGTCTCGTTAGTCTCATTCTAAGGTTTGTCTAAGTTCGTCCTTAGAAAGAGACTAACTTGGGACGAACTTAGACAAACCTTAGAATGAGACTTAAGTTTGTCTTTGTTCGTCCCAAGTTAGTCTCGTTAGTCTCATTCTAAGGTTTGTCTAAGTTCGTCCTTAGAAAGAGACTAACTTGGGACAAACTAAGACAAACCTTAGAATGAGACTAATGTTTGTCTTTGTTCGTCCCAAGTTAGTCTCGTTAGTCTCATTCGAAGGTTTGTCTAAGTTCGTCCTTAGAAAGAGACTTACTTGGGACGAACTAAGACAAACCTTAGAATGAGACTAACGTTTGTCTTTGTTCGTCCAAAGTTAGTCTCGTTAGTCTCATTCTAAGGTTTGTCTAAGTTCCTCATTAGAAAGAGACTAACTTGGGACGAACTTAGACAAACCTTAGAATGAGACTTAAGTTTGTCTTTGTTCGTCCCAAGTTAGTCTTGTTAGTCTCATTCTAAGGTTTGTCTAAGTTCGTCCTTAGAAAGAGACTAACTTGGGACGAACTTAGACAAACCTTAGAATGAGACTTAAGTTTGTCTTTGTTCGTCCCAAGTTAGTCTCGTTAGTCTCATTCTAAGGTTTGTCTAAGTTCGTTCTTAGAAAGAGACTAACTTGGGACGAACTTAGACAAACCTTAGAATGAGACTTAAGTTTGTCTTTGTTCGTCCCAAGTTTAGTCTCGTTAGTCTCATTCTAAGGTTTGTCTAAGTTCGTCCTTAGAAAGAGACTAACTTGGGACGAACTTAGACAAACCTTAGAATGAGACTTAAGTTTGTCTTTGTTCGTCCCAAGTTAGTCTCGTTAGTCTCATTCTAAGGTTTGTCTAAGTTCGTCCTTAGAAAGAGACTAACTTGGGATGAACTAAGACAAACTTTAGAATGAGACTAATGTTTGTTTTTGTTCGTCCCAAGTTAGTCTCGTTAGTCTCATTCTAAGGTTTGTCTAAGTTCGTCCTTAGAAAGAGACTAACTTGGGACGAACTAAGACAAACCTTAGAATGAGACTAACGTTTGTCTTTGTTCGTCCAAAGTTAGTCTCGTTAGTCTCATTCTAAGGTTTGTCTAAGTTCCTCATTAGAAAGAGACTAACTTGGGACGAACTTAGACAAACCTTAGAATGAGACTTAAGTTTGTCTTTGTTCGTCCCAAGTTAGTCTCGTTAGTCTCATTCTAAGGTTTGTCTAAGTTCGTCCTTAGAAAGAGACTAACTTGGGATGAACTTAGACAAACCTTAGAATGAGACTTAAGTTTGTCTTTGTTCGTCCCAAGTTAGTCTCGTTAGTCTCAATCTAAGGTTTGTCTAAGTTCGTCCTCAGAAAGAGACTAACTTGGGACGAACTAAGACAAACCTTAGAATGAGACTAATGTTTGTCTTTGTTCGTCCCAAGTTAGTCTCGTTAGTCTCATTCTAAGGGTTGTCTAAGTTCGTCCTTAGAAAGAGACTAACTTGGGACGAACTAAGACAAACCTTAGAATGAGACTTAAGTTTGTCTTTGTTCGTCCAAAGTTAGTCTCGTTAGTCTCATGCTAAGGTTTGTCTAAGTTCCTCATTAGAAAGAGACTAACTTGGTACGAACTTAAACAAACCTTAGAATGAGATTTAAGTTTGTCTTTGTTCGTCCCAAGTTAGTCTCGTTAGTCTCATTCTAAGGTTTGTCTAAGTTCTTCCTTAGAAAGAGACTAACTTGGGACGAACAAAGACAAACCTTAGAATGAGACTTAAGTTTGTCTTTGTTCGTCCCAAGTTAGTCTCGTTAGTCTCATTCTTAGGTTTGTCTAAGTTCGTCCTTAGAAATAGACTAACTTGGGATGAACTAAGACAAACCTTAGAATGAGACTATTGTTTGTCATTGTTCGTCCCAAGTTAGTCTCGTTAGTCTCATTCTAAGGTTTGTCTAAGTTCGTCCTTAGAAAGAGACTAACTTGGGACGAACTAAGACAAACCTTAGAATGAGACTAACGTTTGTCTTTGTTCGTCCAAAGTTAGTCTCGTTAGTCTCATTCTAAGGTTTGTCTAAGTTCCTCATTAGAAAGAGACTAACTTGGGACGAACTTAGACAAACCTTAGAATGCGACTTAAGTTTGTCTTTGTTCGTCCCAAGTTAGTCTAGTTAGTCTCATTCTAAAGTATGTCTAAGTTCGTCCTTAGAAAGAGACTAACTTGGGACGAACAAAGACAAACCTTAGAATGAGACTTAAGTTAGTCTTTGTTCGTCCCAAGTTACTCTCGTTAGTCTCATTCTTAGGTTTGTCTAAGTTCGTCCTTAGAAATAGACTAACTTGGGACGAACTTAGACAAACCTTAGAATGAGACTTAAGTTTGTCTTTGTTCGTCCCAAGTTAGTCTCGTTAGTCTCATTCTAAGGTTTGTCTAAATTCGTCCTTAGAAAGAGACTAAATTGGGACGAACTAAGACAAACCTTAGAATGAGACTAACGTTTGTCTTTGTTTGTCCAAAGTTAGTCTCGTTAGTCTCATTCTAAGGTTTGTCTAAGTTCCTCATTAGAAAGAGACTAACTTGGGACGAACTTAGACAAACCTTAGAATGAGACTTAAGTTTGTCTTTGTTCGTCCCAAGTTAGTCTCGTTAGTCTCATTCTAAGGTTTGTCTAAGTTCGTCCTTAGAAGGAGACAAACTTGGGACGAACTTAGACAAACCTTAGATTGAGACTTAAGTTTGTCTTTGTTCGTCCCAAGTTAGTCTCGTTAGTCTCATTCTAAGGTTTGTCTAAGTTCGTCCTCAGAAAGAGACTAACTTGGGACGAACTAAGACAAACCTTAGAATGAGACTAATGTTTGTCTTTGTTCGTCCCAAGTTAGTCTCGTTAGTCTCATTCTAAGGGTTGTCTAAGTTCGTCCTTAGAAAGAGACTAACTTGGGACGAACTAAGACAAACCTTAGAATGAGACTTAAGTTTGTCTTTGTTCGTCCAAATTAGTCTCGTTAGTCTCATTCTAAGGTTTGTCTAAGTTCCTCATTAGAAAGAGACTAACTTGGGACGAACTTAAACAAACCTTAGAATGAGATTTAAGTTTTTCTTTGTTCGTCCCAAGTTAGTCTCGTTAGTCTCATTCTAAGGTTTGTCTAAGTTCTTCCTTAGAAAGAGACTAACTTGGGACGAACAAAGACAAACCTTAGAATGAGACTTAAGTTTGTCTTTGTTCGTCCCAAGTTAGTCTCGTTAGTCCTATTCTTAGGTTTGTCTAAGTTCGTCCTTAGAAATAGACTAACTTGGGACGAACTAAGACAAACCTTAGAATGAGACTAATGTTTGTCATTGTTCGTCCCAAGTTAGTCTCGTTAGTCTCATTCTAAGGTTTGTCTAAGTTCGTCCTTAGAAAGAGACTAACTTGGGACGAACTAAGACAAACCTTAGAATGAGACTAACGTTTGTCTTTGTTCGTCCAAAGTTAGTCTCGTTAGTCTCATTCTAAGGTTTGTCTAAGTTCCTCATTAGAAAGAGACTAACTTGGGACGAACTTAGACAAACCTTAGAATGAGACTTAAGTTTGTCTTTGTTTGTCCCAAGTTAGTCTCGTTAGTCTCATTCTAAGGTTTGTCTAAGTTCGTCCTTAGAAAGAGACTAACTTGGGATGAACAAAGACAAACCTTAGAATGAGACTTAAGTTTGTCTTTGTTCGTCCCAAGTTAGTCTCGTTAGTCTCATTCTAAGGTTTGTCTAAGTTCGTCCTTAGAAAGAGACTAACTTGGGACGAACTAAGACAAACCTTAGAATGAGACTAACGTTTGTCTTTGTTCGTCCAAAGTTAGTCTCGTTAGTCTCATTCTAAGGTTTGTCTAAGTTCCTCATTAGAAAGAGACTAACTTGGGACGAACTTAGACAAACCTTAGAATGAGACTTAAGTTTGTCTTTGTTCGTCCCAAGTTAGTCTCGTTAGTCTCATTCTAAGGTTTGTCTAAGTTCGTCCTTAGAAAGAGACTAACTTTGGACGAACAAAGACAACCCTTAGAATGAGACTTAAGTTTGTCTTTGTTCGTCCCAAGTTAGTCTCGTTAGTCTCATTCTTAGGTTTGTCTAAGTTCGTCCTTAGAAATAGACTAACTTGGGACAAACTTAGACAAACCTTAGAATGAGACTTAAGTTTGTCTTTGTTCGTCCCAAGTTAGTCTCGTTAGTCTCATTCTAAGGTTTGTCTAAGTTCGTCCTTTGAAAGAAACTAACTTGGGACAAACTAAGACAAACCTTAGAATGAGACTAACGTTTGTCTTTGTTCGTCCAAAGTTAGTCTCGTTAGTCTCATTCTAAGGTTTGTCTAAGTTCCTCATTAGAAAAAGACTAACTTGGGACGAACTTAGACAAACCTTAGAATGAGACTTAAGTTTGTCTTTGTTCGTCCCAACTTAGTCTCGTTAGTCTCATTCTAAGGTGTCTAAGTTCGTCCTTAGAAAGAGACTAACTTGGGACGAACAATGACAAACCTTAGAATGAGACTTAAGTTTGTCTTTGTTCGTCCCAAGTTAGTCTCATTAGTCTCATTCTAAGGTTTGTCTAAGTTCGTCCTTAGAAAGAGACAAACTTGGGATGAACTTAGACAAACCTTAGAATTAGACTTCAGTTTGTCTTTGTTCGTCCCAAGTTGGTCTCGTTAGTCTCATTCTAA
Source organism: Rhodiola kirilowii (assembly GCA_033675215.1). Taxonomy (NCBI): domain Eukaryota; kingdom Viridiplantae; phylum Streptophyta; class Magnoliopsida; order Saxifragales; family Crassulaceae; genus Rhodiola; species Rhodiola kirilowii. Next base: position 914,993 of record JAUCNB010000016.1, read on the forward strand.
GGTTTGTCTAAGTTCATCCTTAGAAAGAGACTAACTTGGGACGAACTTAGACAAACCTTAGAATGAGACTTAACTTTGTCTTTGTTTGTCCCAACTTTGTCTCGTTAGTCTCATTCTAAGGTTTGTCTAAGTTCGTCCTTAGAAAGAGACTTACTTGGGACGAACTTAGACAAACCTGAGAATGAGACTTAAGTTTGTCTTTGTTCATCCCAAGTTAGTCTCGTTAGTCTCATTCTAAGGTTTGTCTAAGTTCGTCATTAGAAAGAGATGGCTGGATCATATTCAGTTTGCCCATATCCCTCCTGCAGTGAATGGGGCTGCGATAGCTCTTTGTTTTGCAAAAGTCCCTACCGGCTCCTTTTCTTCCTTGAAGTTCCTCCCTAAACAGGTCAAAGTAGCGTTGGTGGGTGACTACATGAAGCTTCCCAACTGGTGCAAGGAAGGCTCTCCCTTCTTGGATAGGGACTTCTTTAACGAGGTGTCTTACAGGTCTTCGCCGGGGAATCATGCTTAGGTCCTATGTCTGTGCTCTTTTGTCTTTCGTTTCTTCTTGTGTGTTTTCAGCCCTTGATCCCTCCTGCGTGTGTGGGGAGGCTAGTCTCGTTTGGTGTCCTTGGGCTTTTGGGTGCCGATGAAGCGTTCCTGCGTGTCTGCTGAGGTTCCGTGCCTTTCTATCTTCTCCTTCTCGTAGGCCTGGTCGGCGTTTTTAGAGGTGCGGGTTGTCTTCCCTTGCCTCGGCGCTTGAGGGCCCTTTGCGTTGTATTTGCCCCGGTTCAGGCTGTTTGAACCCTATCAATAAATTGCTGGCATGATGCCAGTTAAAAAAAAAATAGAAAGAGACTAACTTGGGACGAACTTAGACAAACCTTAGAATGAGACTTAAGTTTGTCTTTGTTCGTCCCAAGTTAGTCTCGTTAGTCTCATTCTAAGGTTTGTCTAAGTTCGTCCTTAGAAAGAGACTAACTTGGGACGAACTTAGACAAACCTTAGAATGAGACTTAAGTTTGTCTTTGTTCGTCCCAAGTTAGTCTCGTTAGTCTCATTCTAAGGTTTGTCTAAGTTCGTCCTTAGAAAGAGACTAACTTGGGACGAACTTAGACAAACCTTAGAATGAGACTTAAGTTTGTCTTTGTTCGTCCCAAGTTAGTATCGTTAGTCTCATTCTAAGGTTTGTCTAAGTTCGTCCTTAGAAAGAGACTAACTTGGGACGAACTTAGACAAACCTTAGAATGAGACTTAAGTTTGTCTTCGTTTGTCCCAAGTTAGTCTCGTTAGTCTCATTCTAAGGTTTGTCTAAGTTCGTCCTTAGAAAGAGACTAACTTGGGACGAACTAAGACAAACCTTAGAATGAGACTAATGTTTGTCTTTGTTCGTCCCAAGTTAGTCTCGTTAGTCTCATTCTAAGGTTTGTCTAAGTTCGTCCTTAGAAAGAGACTAACTTGGGACGAACTAAGACAAACCTTAGAATGAGACTAACGTTTGTCTTTGTTCGTCCAAAGTTAGTCTCGTTAGTCTCATTCTAAGGTTTGTCTAAGTTCCTCATTAGAAAGAGACTAACTTGGGACGAACTTAGACAAACCTTAGAATGAGACTTAAGTTTGTCTTTGTTCGTCCCAAGTTAGTCTCGTTAGTCTCATTCTAAGGTTTGTCTAAGTTCGTCCTTAGAAAGAGACTAACTTGGGACGAACTTAGACAAACCTTAGAATGAGACTTAAGTTTGTCTTTGTTCGTCCCAAGTTTAGTCTCGTTAGTCTCATTCTAAGGTTTGTCTAAGTTCGTCCTTAGAAAGAGACGAACTTGGGACGAACTTAGACAAACCATAGAATGAGACTTAAGTTTGTCTTTGTTCGTCCCAAGTTAGTCTCGTTAGTCTCATTCTAAAGTTTGTCTAAGTTCGTCCTTAGAAAGAGACTAACTTGGGACGAACTTAGACAAACCTTAGAATGAGACTTAAGTTTGTCTTTGTTCGTCCCAAGTTAGTCTCGTTAGTCTCATTCTAAGGTTTGTCTAAGTTCGTCCTTAGAAAGAGACTAACTTGGGACGAACTTAGACAAACCTTAGAATGAGACTTAAGTTTGTCTTTGTTTGTCCCAACTTTGTCTCGTTAGTCTCATTCTAAGGTTTGTCTAAGTTCGTCCTTAGAAAGAGACTTACTTGGGACGAACTTAGACAAACCTGAGAATGAGACTTAAGTTTGTCTTTGTTCATCCCAAGTTAGTCTCGTTAGTCTCATTCTAAGGTTTGTCTAAGTTCGTCCTTAGAAAGAGATGGCTGGATCATATTCAGTTTGCCCATATCCCTCCTGCAGTGAATGGGGCTGCGATAGCTCTTTGTTTTGCAAAAGTCCCTACCGGCTCCTTTTCTTCCTTGAAGTTCCTCCCTAAACAGGTCAAAGTAGCGTTGGTGGGTGACTACTTGAAGCTTCCCAACTGGTGCAAGGAAGGCTCTCCCTTCTTGGATAGGGACTTCTTTAACGAGGTGTCTTACAGGTCTTCGCCGGGGAATCATGCTTAGGTCCTATGTCTGTGCACTTTTGTCTTTCGTTTCTTCTTGTGTGTTTTCAGCCCTTGATCCCTCCTGCGTGTGTGGGGAGGCTAGTCTCGTTTGGTGTCCTTGGGCTTTTGGGTGCCGATGAAGCGTTCCTGCGTGTCTGCTGAGGTTCCGTGCCTTTCTGTCTTCTCCTTCTCGTAGGCCTGGTCGGCGTTTTTAGAGGTGCGGGTTGTCTTCCCTTGCCTCGGCGCTTGAGGGCCCTTTGCGTTGTATTAGCCCCGGTTCAGGCTGTTTGAACCCTATCAATAAATTGCTGGCATGATGCCAGTTAAAAAAAATAGAAAGAGACTAACTTGGGACGAACTTAGACAAACCTTAGAATGAGACTTAGGTTTGTCTTTGTTCGTCCCAAGTTAGTCTCGTTAGTCTCATTCTAAGGTTTGTCTAAGTTCGTCCTTAGAAAGAGACTAACTTGGGACGAACTTAGACAAACCTTAGAATGAGACTTAAGTTTGTCTTTGTTCGTCCCAAGTTAGTCTCGTTAGTCTCATTCTAAGGTTTGTCTAAGTTCGTCCTTAGAAAGAGACTAACTTGGGACGAACTTAGACAAACCTTAGAATGAGACTTAAGTTTGTCTTTGTTCGTCCCAAGTTAGTATCGTTAGTCTCATTCTAAGGTTTGTCTAAGTTCGTCCTTAGAAAGAGACTAACTTGGGACGAACTTAGACAAACCTTAGAATGAGACTTAAGTTTGTCTTCGTTTGTCCCAAGTTAGTCTCGTTAGTCTCATTCTAAGGTTTGTCTAAGTTCGTCCTTAGAAAGAGACTAACTTGGGACGAACTAAGACAAACCTTAGAATGAGACTAATGTTTGTCTTTGTTCGTCCCAAGTTAGTCTCGTTAGTCTCATTCTAAGGTTTGTCTAAGTTCGTCCTTAGAAAGAGACTAACTTGGGACGAACTAAGACAAACCTTAGAATGAGACTAACGTTTGTCTTTGTTCGTCCAAAGTTAGTCTCGTTAGTCTCATTCTAAGGTTTGTCTAAGTTCCTCATTAGAAAGAGACTAACTTGGGACGAACTTAGACAAACCTTAGAATGAGACTTAAGTTTGTCTTTGTTCGTCCCAAGTTAGTCTCGTTAGTCTCATTCTAAGGTTTGTCTAAGTTCGTCCTTAGAAAGAGACTAACTTGGGACGAACTTAGACAAACCTTAGAATGAGACTTAAGTTTGTCTTTGTTCGTCCCAAGTTTAGTCTCGTTAGTCTCATTCTAAGGTTTGTCTAAGTTCGTCCTTAGAAAGAGACGAACTTGGGACGAACTTAGACAAACCTTAGAATGAGACTTAAGTTTGTCTTTGTTCGTCCCAAGTTAGTCTCGTTAGTCTCATTCTAAGGTTTGTCTAAGTTCGTCCTTAGAAAGAGACTAACTTGGGACGAACTTAGACAAACCTTAGAATGAGACTTAAGTTTGTCTTTGTTCGTCCCAAGTTAGTCTCGTTAGTCACATTCTAAGGTTTGTCTAAGTTCGTCCTTAGAAAGAGACTAACTTGGGACGAACTTAGACAAACCTTAGAATGAGACTTAAGTTTGTCTTCGTTTGTCCCAAGTTAGTCTCGTTAGTCTCATTCTAAGGTTTGTCTAAGTTCGTCCTTAGAAAGAGACTAACTTGGGACGAACTAAGACAAACCTTAGAATGAGACTAATGTTTGTCTTTGTTCGTCCCAAGTTAGTCTCGTTAGTCTCATTCTAAAGTTTGTCTAAGTTCGTCCTTAGAAAGAGACTAACTTGGGACGAACTAAGACAAACCTTAGAATGAGACTAACGTTTGTCTTTGTTCGTCCAAAGTTAGTCTCGTTAGTCTCATTCTAAGGTTTGTCTAAGTTCCTCATTAGAAAGAGACTAACTTGGGACGAACTTAGACAAACCTTAGAATGAGACTTAAGTTTGTCTTTGTTCGTCCCAAGTTAGTCTCGTTAGTCTCATTCTAAGGTTTGTCTAAGTTCGTCCTTAGAAAGAGACTAACTTGGGACGAACTTAGACAAACCTTAGAATGAGACTTAAGTTTGTCTTTGTTCGTCCCAAGTTTAGTCTCGTTAGTCTCATTCTAAGGTTTGTCTAAGTTCGTCCTTAGAAAGAGACGAACTTGGGACGAACTTAGACAAACCTTAGAATGAGACTTAAGTTTGTCTTTGTTCGTCCCAAGTTAGTCTCGTTAGTCTCATTCTAAGGTTTGTCTAAGTTCGTCCTTAGAAAGAGACTAACTTGGGACGAACTTAGACAAACCTTAGAATGAGACTTAAGTTTGTCTTTGTTCGTCCCAAGTTAGTCTCGTTAGTCACATTCTAAGGTTTGTCTAAGTTCGTCCTTAGAAAGAGTCTAACTTGGGACGAACTTAGACAAACCTTAGAATGAGACTTAAGTTTGTCTTTGTTCGTCCCAAGTTAGTATCGTTAGTCTCATTCTAAGGGTTGTCTAAGTTCGTCCTTAGAAGGAGACAAACTTGGGACGAACTTAGACAAACCTTAGATTGAGACTTAAGTTTGTCTTTGTTCGTCCCAAGTTAGTCTCGTTAGTCTCATTCTAAGGTTTGTCTAAGTTCGTCCTCAGAAAGAGACTAACTTGGGACGAACTAAGACAAACCTTAGAATGAGACTAATGTTTGTCTTTGTTCTTCCCAAGTTAGTCTCGTTAGTCTCATTCTAAGGGTTGTCTAAGTTCATCCTTAGAAAGAGACTAACTTGGGACGAACTAAGACAAACCTTAGAATGAGACTTAAGTTTGTCTTTGTTCGTCCAAAGTTAGTCTCGTTAGTCTCATTCTAAGGTTTGTCTAAGTTCCTCAATAGAAAGAGACTAACTTGGGACGAACTTAAACAAACCTTAGAATGAGATTTAAGTTTGTCTTTGTTCGTCGCAAGTTAGTCTCGTTAGTCTCATTCTAAGGTTTGTCTAAGTTCTTCCTTAGAAAGAGACTAACTTGGGACGAACAAAGACAAACCTTAGAATGAGACTTAAGTTTGTCTTTGTTCGTCCCAAGTTAGTCTCGTTAGTCTCATTCTTAGGTTTGTCTAAGTTCGTCCTTAGAAATAGACTAACTTGGGACGAACTAAGACAAACCTTAGAATGAGACTAATGTTTGTCATTGTTCGTCCCAAGTTAGTCTCGTTAGTCTCATTCTAAGGTTTGTCTAAGTTCGTCCTTAGAAAGAGACTAACTTGGGACGAACTAAGACAAACCTTAGAGTGAGACTAACGTTTGTCTTTGTTCGTCCAAAGTTAGTCTCGTTAGTCTCATTCTAAGATTTGTCTAAGTTCCTCATTAGAAAAAGACTAACTTGGGACGAACTTAGACAAACCTTAGAATGAGACTTAAGTTTGTCTTTGTTCGTCCCAACTTAGTCTCGTTAGTCTCATTCTAAGGGTTGTCTAAGTTCGTCCTTCGAAAGAGACAAACTTGGGACGAACTTAGACATACCTTAGAATGAGACTTAAGTTTGTCTTTGTTCGTCCCAAGTTTAGTCTCGTTAGTCTCATTCTAAGGTTTGTCTAAGTTCGTCCTTAGAAAGAGACTAACTTGGGACGAACTTAGACAAACCTTAGAATGACACTTAAGTTTGTCTTTGTTCGTCCCAAGTTAGTCTCGTTAGTCTCATTCTAAGGTTTGTCTAAGTTCGTCCTTAGAAAGAGACTAACTTGGGACGAACTTAGACAAACCTTAGAATGAGACTTAAGTTTGTCTTTGTTCGTCCCAAGTTAGTCTCGTTAGTCTCATTCTAAGGTTTGTCTAAGTTTGTCCTTAGAAAGAGACTAACTTGGGACAAACTTAGACAAACCTTAGAATGAGACTTAAGTTTGTCATTGTCCGTCCCAAGTTTAGTCTCGTTAGTCTCATTCTAAGGTTTGTCTAAGTTCGTCCTTAGAAAGAGACTAACTTGGGACGAACTTAGACAAACCTTAGAATGAGACTTAAGTTTGTCTTTGTTCGTCCCAAGTTAGTCTCGTTAGTCTCATTCTAAGGTTTGTCTAAGTTCGTCCTTAGAAAGAGACTAACTTGGGACGAACTAAGACAAACCTTAGAATGAGACTAATGTTTGTCTTTGTTCGTCCCAAGTTAGTCTCGTTAATCTCATTCTAAGGTTTGTCTAAGTTCGTCCTTAGAAAGAGACTAACTTGGGACGAACTAAGACAAACCTTAGAATGAGACTAACGTTTGTCTTTGTTCGTCCAAAGTTAGTCTCGTTAGTCTCATTCTAAGGTTTGTCTAAGTTCCTCATAAGAAAGAGACTAACTTGGGACGAACTTAGACAAACCTTAGAATGAGACTTAAGTTTGTCTTTGTTCGTCCCAAGTTAGTCTCGTTAGTCTCATTCTAAGGTTTGTCTAAGTTCGTCCTTAGAAAGAGACCAACTTGGGACGAACAAAGACAAACCTTAGAATGAGACTTAAGTTTGTCTTTGTTCGTCCCAAGTTAGTCTCGTTAGTATCATTCTTAGGTTTGTCTGAGTTCGTCCTTAGAAATAGACTAACTTGGGACGAACTTAGACAAACCTTAGAATGAGACTAACGTTTGTCTTTGTTCGTCCAAAGTTAGTCTCGTTAGTCTCATTCTAAGGTTTGTCTAAGTTCCTCATTAGAAAGAGACTAACTTGGGACGAACTTAGACAAACCTTAGAATGAGACTTAAGTTTGTCTTTGTTCGTCCCAAGTTAGTCTCGTTAGTCTCATTCTAAGGTTTGTCTAAGTTCGTCCTTAGAAAGAGACTAACTTGGGACGAACTTAGACAAACCTTAGAATGAGACTTAAGTTTGTCTTTGTTCGTCCCAAGTTAGTCTCGTTAGTCTCATTCTAAGGTTTGTCTAAGTTCGTCCTTAGAAAGAGTCTAACTTGGGACGAACTTAGACAAACCTTAGAATGAGACTTAAGTTTGTCTTTGTTCGTCCCAAGTTAGTATCGTTAGTCTCATTCTAAGGTTTGTCTAAGTTCGTCCTTAGAAGGAGACAAATTTGGGACGAACTTAGACAAACCTTAGATTGAGACTTAAGTTTGTCTTTGTTCGTCCCAAGTTAGTCTCGTTAGTCTCATTCTAAGGTTTGTCTAAGTTCGTCCTCAGAAAGAGACTAACTTGGGACGAACTAAGACAAACCTTAGAATGAGACTAATGTTTGTCTTTGTTCTTCCCAAGTTAGTCTCGTTAGTCTCATTCTAAGGGTTGTCTAAGTTCATCCTTAGAAAGAGACTAACTTGGGACGAACTAAGACAAACCTTAGAATGAGACTTAAGTTTGTCTTTGTTCGTCCAAAGTTAGTCTCGTTAGTCTCATTCTAAGGTTTGTCTAAGTTCCTCATTAGAAAGAGACTAACTTGGGACGAACTTAAACAAACCTTAGAATGAGATTTAAGTTTGTCTTTGTTCGTCCCAACACTACAAGAAAACTGCTTATTATCAACAGCCGATTCCGTTGCTTTTACACTTTTTCTGTAAGAAATGTTATTAAAATTGATGGAATATTCCGTTGGAAAGTTGTTGATTATATGGCTGTATATTTTAACAAATCCGTCGATGTTAACATCATTTACAACGGATATTTCTGTTGATTATATCAAATTAAAAGAGTGAAAAAATCAAGAAAATCAACGCAAAATCCGTTGATTTAAAAGTTGTAGCAATTAAATGTATTTACTGTTATACCCTTTGCATTATTTACGACGGATTTATTCCGTTGATTTTATAAGTTATAGGAAATAAATGTAATTACTATTATACACTCGCCGCCTTGCCGGACCTCCGGTACCGTACCACCACCTCCTTCGCCGAACCACCGCCCTCCTGTCGATCAGCCGCTGAACCACCTCCACCTTGCCGGGAAGCCTCTACCGCCGCCTTGCCGGACCTCCCCTACATGACCACCACCGCCTTGCCGGACCACCACCACCTCGCCGGACCTCCCATCGCCGGACCACCACCACCGCCGCCTCGCCGGACCTCCCCTACCGGACTACCACCTCCTCACCGGACCTCCCCTACCGGACCACCACCTCCTCGCCGATCAGTCGCCGGACCACCTCCACCTCGCCGGCCAGTCGCCGGACAACCTCCACCTCGCCGGTCAGTCACCGGACCACCCCCTCCTGGCCGGACGCCCTCCCCTCTCTAGTCTTTAGACACTTTAAAAAATTTAAATGAGTATTGCATTTGCTTGGAATTGAACCCTAGCTCCCTCAACCATAATACACTCATCTAACCACTAGGCTACAAGAGTTATCTTGTCACCGTTTGTTTATTTATGTATTATATTTTATTTATGAATCAGTCATCTAGTCTTGTCATCTTATATTTTTTTTATTTATATATACTTTATTTATGAATCACTAAACTAATATAATAACTAGATAATAACTTACTTGTTGAAGTTTAATCAAAATAATAAAATCATAACTCAATGCACAATTTTTTTTTGAATTTTATTTTTACTAAATTATACGAGCTCAAATGCTACCATATGCGTCCAATTCTTCTTTCATATTTGTCACAAATTCAATAAATCTACAGTTATGTGTATTTAATTATATGACAAATCTATTTGATTTTGGTCATCATACTAACTGATAACAAGTGACAATTGTAAATTTGTTATTACATTTTTAATTTTGTGTGATTATTTGTTGTAAATGAACATTTTTTTTGTAGTAGACGGTCTTTCGTGAAATAGTTTCGTTAGGAGCATTATCTTCATCATTAATAGCATATAACACATCAATCACAATAAATTTATTTGTAACGATTTTGACGATTTTATATAAATATCATCAACAAATTATTTTCCGTTGCATTTAATTTGTAACTTATTACACATAAATCGCAACGGATTTATTTCCAACCAAAGTTTGAAGGTTATATATATATAATACCAACAATATATTTTTCGTCGAATTTAATTTGTAGCTTATAACACGTTTATCTGAACGGATTTATTTCCTACAAAATTTCGACGGTTTTATGTATGTACTATTAACAATATATTATCCGTTGAATTTAATTTGTAGCTTATAACATATAAATCTCGACGGATTTAATTTCAACCAAAGTTCGAAGGTTTTATATATATTATCAACAACATATTTTTGTTGAATTTAATTTGTCGCTTATAATTCATAAATTTCCAACGGATTTATTTCCAACAAATTTTTTGAAGGTTTTATACAAATTATCAACAAAATATATTCCGTTGGATTTAAATTGTAGCTTATAACACATTTTCTTGTAGTGCAAGTTAGTCTCGTTAGACTCATTCTAAGGTTTGTCTAAGTTCTTCCTTAGAAAGAGACTAACTTGGGACGAACAAAGACAAACCTTAGAATGAGACTTAAGTTTGTCTTTGTTCGTCCCAAGTTAGTCTCGTTAGTCTCATTCTTAGGTTTGTCTAAGTTCGTCCTTAGAAATAGACTAACTTGGGACGAACTAAGACAAACCTTAGAATGAGACTAATGTTTGTCATTGTTCGTCCCAAGTTAGTCTCGTTAGTCTCATTCTAAGGTTTGTCTAAGTTCGTCCTTAGAAAGAGACTAACTTGGGACGAACTAAGACAAACCTTAGAATGAGACTAACGTTTGTCTTTGTTCGTCCAAAGTTAGTCTCGTTAGTCTCATTGTAAGGTTTGTCTAAGTTCCTCATTAGAAAAAGACTAACTTGGGACGAACTTAGACAAACCTTAGAATGAGACTTAAGTTTGTCTTTGTTCGTCCCAACTTAGTCTCGTTAGTCTCATTCTAAGGGTTGTCTAAGTTCGTCCTTAGAAAGAGACAAACTTGGGACGAACAATGACAAACCTTAGAATGAGACTTAAGTTTGTCTTTGTTCGTCCCAAGTTAGTCTCGTTAGTCTCATTCTAAGGTTTGTCTAAGTTCGTCCTTAGAAAGAGACAAACTTGGGACGAACTTAGACATACCTTAGAATGAGACTTAAGTTTGTCTTTGTTCGTCCCAAGTTTAGTCTCGTTAGTCTCATTCTAAGGTTTGTCTAAGTTCGTCCTTAGAAAGAGACTAACTTGGGACGAACTTAGACAAACCTTAGAATGACACTTAAGTTTGTCTTTGTTCGTCCCAAGTTAGTCTCGTTAGTCTCATTCTAAGGTTTGTCTAAGTTCGTCCTTAGAAAGAGACTAACTTGGGACGAACTTAGACAAACCTTAGAATGAGACTTAAGTTTGTCTTTGTTCGTCCCAAGTTAGTCTCGTTAGTCTCATTCTAAGGTTTGTCTAAGTTCGTCCTTAGAAAGAGACTAACTTGGGACAAACATAGACAAACCTTAGATTGAGACTTAAGTTTGTCATTGTCCGTCCCAAGTTTAGTCTCGTTAGTCTCATTCTAAGGTTTGTCTAAGTTCGTCCTTAGAAAGAGACTAACTTGGGACGAACTTAGACAAACCTTAGAATGAGACTTAAGTTTGTCTTTGTTCGTCCCAAGTTAGTCTCGTTAGTCTCATTCTAAGGTTTGTCTAAGTTCGTCCTTAGAAAGAGACTAACTTGGGACGAACTAAGACAAACCTTAGAATGAGACTAATGTTTGTCTTTGTTCGTCCCAAGTTAGTCTCGTTAATCTCATTCTAAGGTTTGTCTAAGTTCGTCCTTAGAAAGAGACTAACTTGGGACGAACTAAGACAAACCTTAGAATGAGACTAACGTTTGTCTTTGTTCGTCCAAAGTTAGTCTCGTTAGTCTCATTCTAAGGTTTGTCTAAGTTCCTCATTAGAAAGAGACTAACTTGGGACGAACTTAGACAAACCTTAGAATGAGACTTAAGTTTGTCTTTGTTCGTCCCAAGTTAGTCTCGTTAGTCTCATTCTAAGGTTTGTCTAAGTTCGTCCTTAGAAAGAGACCAACTTGGGACGAACAAAGACAAACCTTAGAATGAGACTTAAGTTTGTCTTTGTTCGTCCCAAGTTAGTCTCGTTAGTATCATTCTTAGGTTTGTCTGAGTTCGTCCTTAGAAATAGACTAACTTGGGACGAACTTAGACAAACCTCAGAATGAGACTTAAGTTTGTCTTTGTTCGTCCCAAGTTAGTCTCGTTAGTCTCATTCTAAAGTTTGTCTAAGTTCGTCCTTAGAAAGAGACTAACTGGGGATGAACTTAGACAAACCTTAGAATGAGACTTAAGTTTGTCTTCGTTTGTCCCAAGTTAGTCTTGTTAGTCTCATTCTAAGGTTTGTGTAAGTTCGTCCTTAGAAAGAGACTAACTTGGGACGAACTAAGACAAACCTTAGAATGAGACTAATGTTTGTCTTTGTTCGTCCCAAGTTAGTCTCGTTAGTCTCATTCTAAGGTTTGTCTAAGTTCGTCATTAGAAAGAGACTAACTTGGGACGAACTAAGACAAACCTTAGAATGAGACTAACGTTTGTCTTTGTTCGTCCAAAGTAAGTCTCGTTAGTCTCATTCTAAGGTTTGTCTAAGTTCCTCATTAGAAAGAGACTAACTTGGGACGAACTTAGACAAACCTTAGAATGAGACTTAAGTTTGTCTTTGTTCGTCCCAAGTTAGTCTCGTTAGTCTCATTCTAAGGTTTGTCTAAGTTCGTCCTTAGAAAGAGACTAACTTGGGATGAACAAAGACAAACCTTAGAATGAGACTTAAGTTTGTCTTTGTTCGTCCCATGTTAGTCTCGTTAGTCTCATTCTTAGGTTTGTCTAAGTTCGTCCTTAGAAATAGACTAACATGGGACGAACTTAGACAAACCTTAGAATGAGACTTAAGTTTGTCTTTGTTCGTCCCAAGTTAGTCTCGTTAGTCTCATTCTATGGTTTGTCTAAGTTCGTCCTTAGAAAGAGACTAACTTGGGACGAACTAAGACAAACCTTAGAATGAGACTAACGTTTGTCTTTGTTCGTCCAAAGTTAGTCTCTTTAGTCTCATTCTAAGGTTTGTCTAAGTTCCTCATTAGAAAAAGACTAACTTGGGACGAACTTAGACAAACCTTAGAATGAGACTTAAGTTTGTCTTTGTTCGTCCCAACTTAGTCTCGTTAGTCTCATTCTAAGGGTTGTCTAAGTTCGTCCTTAGAAAGAGACAAACTTGGGACGAACAATGACAAACCTTAGAATGAGACTTAAGTTTGTCTTTGTTCGTCCCAAGTTAGTCTCGTTAGTCTCATTCTAAGGTTTGTCTAAGTTCGTCCTTAGAAAGAGACAAACTTGGGACGAAATTAGACAAACCTTTGAATGGGACTTAAGTTTGTCTTTGTTCGTCCCAAGTTTAGTCTCGTTAGTCTCATTCTAAGGTTTGTCTAAGTTCGTCCTTAGAAAGAGACTAACTTGGGACGAACTTAGACAAACCTTAGAATGAGACTTAAGTTTGTCTTTGTTCGTCCCAAGTTAGTCTCGTTAGTCTCATTCTAAGGTTTGTCTAAGTTCGTCCTTAGAAAGAGACTAACTTGGGACGAACTTAGACAAACCTTAGAATGAGACTTAAGTTTGTCTTTGTTCGTCCCAAGTTAGTCTCGTTAGTCTCATTCTAAGGTTTGTCTAAGTTCGTCCTTAGAAAGAGACTAACTTGGGACAAACTTAGACAAACCTTAGAATGAGACTTAAGTTTGTCATTGTCCGTCCCAAGTTTAGTCTCGTTAGTCTCATTCTAAGGTTTGTCTAAGTTCGTCCTTAGAAAGAGACTAACTTGGGACGAACTTAGACAAACCTTAGAATGAGACTTAAGTTTGTCTTTGTTCGTCCCAAGTTAGTCTCGTTACTCTCATTCTAAGGTTTGTCTAAGTTCGTCCTTAGAAAGAGACTAACTTGGGACAAACTAAGACAAACCTTAGAATGAGACTAATGTTTGTCTTTGTTCGTCCCAAGTTAGTCTCGTTAGTCTCATTCTAAGGTTTGTCTAAGTTCGTCCTTAGAAAGAGACTAACTTGGGACGAACTAAGACAAACCTTAGAATGAGACTAACGTTTGTCTTTGTTCGTCCAAAGTTAGTCTCGTTAGTCTCATTCTAAGGTTTGTCTAAGTTCCTCATTAGAAAGAGACTAACTTGGGACGAACTTAGACAAACCTTAGAATGAGACTTAAGTTTGTCTTTGTTCGTCCCAAGTTAGTCTTGTTAGTCTCATTCTAAGGTTTGTCTAAGTTCGTCCTTAGAAAGAGACTAACTTGGGACGAACTTAGACAAACCTTAGAATGAGACTTAAGTTTGTCTTTGTTCGTCCAAAGTTAGTCTCGTTAGTCTCATTCTAAGGTTTGTCTAAGTTCGTCCTTAGAAAGAGACTAACTTGGGACGAACTTAGACAAACCTTAGAATGAGACTTAAGTTTGTCTTTGTTCGTCCCAAGTTTAGTCTCGTTAGTCTCATTCTAAGGTTTGTCTAAGTTCGTCCTTAGAAAGAGACTAACTTGGGACGAACTTAGACAAACCTTAGAATGAGACTTAAGTTTGTCTTTGTTCGTCCCAAGTTAGTCTCGTTAGTCTCATTCTAAGGTTTGTCTAAGTTCGTCCTCAGAAAGAGACTAACTTGGGATGAACTAAGACAAACTTTAGAATGAGACTAATGTTTGTTTTTGTTCGTCCCAAGTTAGTCTCGTTAGTCTCATTCTAAGGTTTGTCTAAGTTCGTCCTTAGAAAGAGACTAACTTGGGACGAACTAAGACAAACCTTAGAATGAGACTAACGTTTGTCTTTGTTCGTCCAAAGTTAGTCTCGTTAGTCTCATTCTAAGGTTTTTCTAAGTTCCTCATTAGAAAGAGACTAACTTGGGACGAACTTAGACAAACCTTAGAATGATACTTAAGTTTGTCTTTGTTCGTCCCAAGTTAGTCTCGTTAGTCTCATTCTAAGGTTTGTCTAAGTTCGTCCTTAGAAAGTGATGTTCCCATGAATGGCATGGCTTTGGCAAAACGGCTTTAGACAGTTCAAGCTGGAGTTCAAGGAGAAACGGCTTTAGACAGTTCAAGCAGGAGTTCAAGGAGTGTTCAATCAACTACTGGAACTCGCATACAGCAGATCTGAAGATACGATGTTTTCCTAATCTGGACGATCGAAGATCTGATCTGATTGGAGTCGGCTCAACAATAAATTAGAGGATCAGATATTCAAATGAATATCCTCACATCAATTAGGAGTCGATTAAGAAGATTCGGAATTACTTAGTGATAAAGAAAGATCGAGATCTTCTTGAAGATTGGAATGAAGTGCTGAATATCCAAAAGATATCGACGAGATTATTTGATTGGAGCCAATCGACAAGTCATCACCGAAGATCAGAGAGGCGATCAAATATATGCAGATTGGCTGAGAGAATATAGGATGGCTTGGCACGAAAGTTATCTCCAAAGATTGGATATGGAGGAGATTGAATATCTATCAAATATTTAGGAGTATCTCCGAAATATTTGACAAGATATGGATCAAAGATCAAGATTTGAAGTCGGCCATCGAATTATTTGAACATCAGATAATCGAATGAATATCTACATTGAAGGCGGCGTGGCTGACTTGGGGAAGAAGTCTTCGTATATTCTTCCAACCGATTTGAAAAGATATACATCAAATATCTAGGAATATTTCCTAAATATTTGATGGGATTATCTTGTGCTGATTAGGGTTTCATCTAAAGCATATAAATACAATGCTAGGGCGTCCTTATTCAGCGTCGCTTCCTGAGAGAAAATAAACACGAGAGGATTCGTGAGATTGGAGGAGGAACGACCGCCGGCTGTATATTCCTCACCTGAATATCAACGGCAGAAGAAGCAGTCTGTTCAGTGTGCTATTCAGACTGTTCTTGAAGAGCAACAAAGCATGCACACACACACGGTGACAAAGCTACGTCTTTGAGAGAAGGCGACTGGACATCCGAGAAGTCCAAGACTAGGCCGAGAGGGAAGTCTCGTCCTACCCATAGGGGATCGAGGGGAGTAGCGACAAACCTCGGTTGCAAATCTGAGAGACGGAGTGTTAGAGGCTAGGCCATTACAAACCCGAGGTTGTGTAAGCGTAAGACCACTTGTAGCTCTAAACTCGTAATAAGATTTGTGTCCCTGTTTCGGGTGTGGGAAACCCCCTAGAGTAGGCGAGGCCGAACTGGGTTATCATATCGTGTGTGCTCCTATTTGTTCTGTATTCTGTTCTGTCTGCTAAGGTGTTTCAGCCTCTATTTGAACACAACCTGAAACTGTCCAACAAGTGTTCGAGACGCAGTTCGAACATCATCTGGAACTCGTCTTGACTAAGACAAGTAGATTTCAATTGGTATCAGAGCAGGCACTCGACATACAGAGTGTGATCCGGTGACAGTTCAAGATGAGTTTGAAGGAAGGACAGAGCACTAACCGACCACCGTTGCTTGAAGGTCCGAATTATGTCTATTGGAAATCCAGGATGAAAACCTTTCTGAAATCCATCGATGAAAGGGCTTGGAGAGCTGTAATGATAGGATGGATAGAACCCACGATGGCCAACCCTGAAGGAGCTGTTATGCCAAAACCCGAAGCCCTGTGGTCTGAAGTAGATGATGTAGCGGCTGTTTGGAATTCAAAGGCCCTAAATGCAATATTCTATGGAGTAGACGAGAAGGTGTTCAAACTGATTGCTGAATGTGAGGTGGCCAAGGAAGCATGGGATATTCTCAGAATAGCCTATGAGGGTCCAGATAGTGAATCTAACGATGGGTCTGGTGAAAAGCTTCGAGGAGCAGGTGGTGAGCATCTCAGAAAGCATGTTGAATCTGTGACCGAGGAGGTTAATCCATCAGAGAAGGTTGATGATTCAATAGCGGAAGTATCTGATCGCGCTGAAAAGGATGATGATCTGGACAGAATCTACAAGGTCCATGTGTCTGCTGTGACAAGTTCACAGAAGTCGTCTCAGGCCCAGGCTGTAGGGGTTGAAAACTTTGCACCTGCCCTCAATCCAGAAGCTGTGAAGGAGGTAAGTGTTCAAGCAGATGAACCAGGAGATCAACAGAGAGTTGAGTCAGTTGTTGCCTCAGTGGCAGTCTCAGTCGAGGAGACAGCTGACGTCCCAGTTATTATACAAGATGTTTTTCGTGGTGAAAAGGTGAAGGCAGATCTCCCAAACGTTTGTGATACAATGTTGGAGAAAAATAGAGAAACACATCCTGCAGGCTTGGTGGAGCTAAGGAGAAAGAATGCTGAGTTGAGCCGCAAAGAAGTTCATCTCAATATGACAGGTAATCCTCAACATCTCATCAATGTTAAACCTATTCGCAAGCATCAGTTTGTCACTTTTGGAGATGGAGGGAAGGGCCAGGTGATCGGCTGTGGGACATTGAAGGTTCCGGATCTACATGGAGCTCGAGGATATCCTCCTAGTGGATGGGTTAAAGGTAAACCTGATCAGTATCAGTAGATTATGTGGTGAAAGACAGTCTGCTACATTAGATTGGAATAGAGACAAACTGTTGGAAGGAAGCAGGTCAATAAACAATAGCTACTGTCTAGGCTCAGTTGGAACAGGAGCTGCCACTGTCTGTCCGACAAACACGATACATGAAATGGAATTGCAAGGGACAGGTATGGTGTCCTCTTCTGGAAAGATGAAAGACGATGTTGCCCCCAACTCTGTTCTAGAAGATAAAATTCCAGAGGGAGGTCCATCCGATGAAGCCACACCTACACTTGACGATGCACCTGCGCTGCAACCCTCATGGAGAATTAAGAGTCGAGCAAATGAGATCAAGTGTCGAGAGTTGGCTGCCTGTTTATCCAGTCCGAAGAATGTCATCAAAGCATTTATTGATGAGATTTGGGTGGTGGCCATTCACGTGGAACCGAAAGAGCACATCAGATATAAAGCATGGAAGTTATATCAACTTGTGCACAGTCACGAACTGAAGGATACTATATACGGACTCACACAAGCGCCCAGAGCATGGTACGAGATGTTCCTCATCGACCATGGCTATGAGCGAGGGGGAGTAGAGAAGCAGCATATGTTCGTCACGAGTACACAGAAGCTGGTTGGACAGTTCGTGAGACGGATGCAAAAGGAGGTCCAGCTGATCATGGGAGAGATGAAACACCGTCCTGAAACACACGTTGACTAGATGCTGGGAGAGCAGGAGAGGATTGCTGCAGAGAGGTGCTGCACTCAGTTCCTATGGATGAAGCAGAATCTGATCCACATGCAGAGGCGAGCCGCATGCAGCAACCTCCAGCAAACACAGCTGAGAGTCCTAAGGCTACCAAGCTTGGCCCAAGGATGAAGAAGCCCAACAAGCGCTGGCCAGCAACTGAGTACGATCTCCATGCATTATCCATACAGCTGGCAGATGGGGACCACAAGGCTAACGGCCTGCAGGCGTGAGTGCATGGCATGAAACGAATAATGTAAGAGAGTTGTTAGCTATATATGTATGCAGAAAGGCATGAGAATAAAGAAGAAAAAGATTACCTGAATCCTTCTATCCTCTCTGCTTCTCCCTTCTTCTCCTTTCTCTCCTCACCTTCCCTTTTCTATCGTCCCATTTGGTGCTTTTCACTGAGTTGTTACCATGCCGCCGGAAACAAGGAGCATGACAGACTCAATCACCGCCCTATCCCAGCGTTTGGATGAGTTCACCACCCGTACCCAGGCTGACCTACAAACTCTCACCGCCCAGCTGCAAGCGCACACCCAGCAGCAGCAAGTGTACGCCCAGCAGCAAGCTGACATAAACACCAAAAATGACGTCCGCTTTGAACGTCTCATGGAAAAGATGGATACCATCTTTGGCCAAACAACTATGTCAGGGAGAGCCGACAAGCAACCAGTAACTGAGGACACGCCGCCACCTCGCTCCACATCCCCGTTGCTACCCACACCGTTGTCATATCCCACCACCCATGGACAGTATCCTGGATCACATCAAGACCTTCAACCCTACCACACTGACACCGGACCTCACTCAGCACCTAAACCCCTGCGTGTTGACGTCCCAATATTCACCGGCGAAGCTGTTGAAGGCTGGTTGTTCCAGATGGAACGATACTTTGAGCACAACCGAGTCCCTTATGATCAGCGAATGATGTTAGCCACCTTTCACATGGCCGGCGAAGCTCTGAAATGGTATCAATGGCTGTACACAACGCATCAGGTACGCGACTGGTTTCTCTTTGCTACTGATGTTAAACTACGTTTTGGTCCGTCAGAGTACTGCAAACCTGAGGTTTTGCTAAACCTGTTACATCAAACTGGTTCCGTCACGGCATACATTTCTGAGTTTGAATCCCTATCCATGCGGACTCCTGGCCTAAACCCGGAAAATCTGCTCTATCGTTTCATCGCTGGTCTCCATGCAGATGTGCGTCGCGAGCTTGTATTACTCAATCCGGACACTTTAAGAAAGGCAATGGGGATGGCGCGAGTAGCGGAGGAAAAACTGAACAGTATTAAGTCTTACTCTGGACGCCCTCCAGGTGCTCGACAGTTTTCCCCACAGACAAACTACCCAATATCTAACCCCCCAACACCCAGACCTCGCCTGCTTCCACCAAGCCCTCCGGTGCGGAAACTTTCACCCGCTGAGATGATGGCACGTAAGGACAAAGGCCTGTGTTTCAACTGCGATGACAAATATGTCCCGGGACATCGATGCAAACAGAAGTTCCTTTGTATGATTGTGCAGGACGAAGAAACAGAGGATGATGGTGACGCGTGTCCCGCGGAAGAGGAGATACATGAGACTGACACCGATGAGCCACCACCAGCTATAACCTATCACGCCCTCCAAGGCCAAACCATGCCCCGGACATTGCGTCTGGAGGGACTGCTCGCTGGCCGCAAGGTAATGATCTTGATAGACGGCGGCTCCACCCATAATTTTATACAAACAAGAGTTGCTAAAAGTGCAGGACTCCTTGTGGAAGCCACGAAGCACATCAGTGTGATGGTGGGTAACGGAGAAGAACTACATTGCGCAGGAATCGGAAAGGCTGTTCAGTTGGTACTCGACAACCGTATATTCGAGGTTGATCTTCACCTCCTACCCATTTATGGCGCAGATATAGTACTGGGAGCGCAATGGCTTGCGGATATAGGCCCGGTAACGTTTGATTACAAGCAACTGTGGATGAGCTTCGAGCATCTGGGAGAGACGGTGCAACTGCATGGGATCCGTCCCTATGCCCAACCCACATCCATGTCCCTAAGCGAGTTGCGCAGAGTACACAGCACCGACTCGGTGATGAGTTTGTATCACATGGCTATGATTGACCCAGCGGACACTCCAGGCCATGATACTCAGCTCCCTACCATCCCACCTGAGCTTGAGCAGACACAGCAACAAGACCTCCTAACCTTACTCACCACCTTTACCAATGTCTTTGGCCCCCCAAAAGGATTACCACCCAGCAGAACTCACGACCATCAAGTTCCTTTGTTACCCAACTCAGTACCAGTGAATGTCCGTCCCTATCGCTATCCAAGATACCAGAAAGTCGAAATCGAGAAAATGGTGCAAGAGATGTTAGCTCAAGGGGTGATACGCCCTAGCACAAGTCCATTCTCGTCCCCAGTTCTCTTGGTACGCAAGAAAGATGGTACTTGGAGATTCTGCGTTGATTATCGTGCCCTCAACGCCATTACCATTCATGATCGATACCCCATGCCGACTGTGGATGAACTCTTTGATGAGTTGCAAGGGGCCTCTGTATTTACAAAATTGGATTTGCGCGCCGGTTACCACCAGATTTTGATGGCCAATGATGATGTACATAAGACCGCGTTTCGCACCCACGACGGACATTTCGAATTCCTTGTGATGCCATTTGGCCTCACCAATGCACCCTCCTCATTCCAGGCTGCCATGAACGACATCTTTCGCCCATTACTCCGCAAGACAGTACTTGTGTTTATGGATGATATACTAGTTTACAGCCCAAACTGGACAGAGCACTTAACCCACCTCAAGGAAGTACTAGACCTCCTACGCCAGCACTCTTATTTCATCAAAGCCTCCAAATGTGAAGTTGCCAGACCCCGTGTTCACTACCTTGGTCATATCATTTCCAAAAGTGGTATGGAAGTGGACCCTAGCAAAGTGGATGCGATAGTAAACTGGGAGCAACCAACCACGGTCAAGAAACTGCGTGGATTCCTTGGCTTGGCCGGGTACTACAGGCGTTTTGTACATCACTTTGCATCCATTGCCGGTCCCTTAACCGAACTGTTAAGGAAAGATGCTTTTGTGTGGGGAGCAGCAGCCACAAAAGCCTTCAACACACTAAAAAATTGTCTCGCCTCCGCCCCTGTCCTTGCCTTGCCCAACTTCACCAAAGCTTTTGTGGTCCAAACAGACGCATCGGGGGTCGGGATGGGAGCAGTCTTAACACAAGACAGCCACCCTATTGCGTACTTTAGCCGTCAGTTCACCCCCACTCTGCAGAAGAGCTCCACCTACAATCGTGAACTTGCCGCCGTGGTCATGGCAGTACAAAAATGGCGCCATTACCTGTTAGGCGGACACTTCACTTTATACACCGACCACCAGCCCCTCCGCACTATCCTCTCTCAGACGGTTCACACCCCAGAACAGCAACGGTGGGTAAGCAAGCTTATTGGGTTTGATTTTGAAGTATTGTATAAACCCGGACACGAGAACGGACCAGCCGACGCGTTATCTCGCGAACACCCTGCTACGACGTGCATGGCCATGCAGGGTATGTCGCAACCAGTCTTTGGGCTCCTGCGTGCTTTGCGAACGTTATGTGCGGAGGACAGTGATACGAAGGCACTGATTAGCAAGATTGAGGCACACCCAGAGTTGTATCCTCAACACCGGATCAGGGACGGGCTGCTCGTCTACAAAGGTCGTTTATGGGTTCCACAGAATGCAGCAGTCAGGGACCTTATCTTGCATCAATATCACGACTCACCAGTGGGGGGACATGCCGGCGTGGCTCGTACAACTGCGCGGATCACGGTTCTATTTTACTGGGAGCACCTACGCCGCGATGTGGCTACCTATGTGACAAGGTGTGAAACTTGCCAACAGGTGAAGCCATTAAACATGGCATCACCCGGACCACTGCAACCCTTACCCATCCCTGACAAGATTTGGCAAGCCGTCACCATGGATTTCATTACTTGCTTGCCGAAATCCAAAGGTAAGACAGCCATCATGGTTGTGGTGGATAGATTGTCGAAGTACGCCCACTTCAGTCCCCTTGCGAAGGGCTTTACGGCCGAATCTGTGGCTGGTATCTTTGCTCGCGATATTTGCCGTCTTCATGGTATCCCGGCCAATATTGTCAGCGATCGAGACCCAGTTTTCCTCAGCTCATTCTGGCAAGAACTCTTCCGCCATCAAGGGACGGTCCTCGCACATAGCACGGCCTATCACCCACAGTCGGACGGGCAAACGGAGGTACTAAACCGGATTCTTGAGGATTATCTGCGCTGTTATGTTGGGGAAAGCCAGTCGAAGTGGGTGGATATGCTGCCGTGGGCGGAACTGCACTACAACACAGCCATTCATTCCGGGCTCGGCACCTCGCCCTTTGAAGCTGTATACGGGCGCAGCCCTCCGGTACTTCTGGACTATATACCAGGGGAGTCCAAAGTTAGCTCAGTTGACGACACACTTACCATGCGGACTGAGCTGATC
The DNA here is from genome assembly GCA_033675215.1 of Rhodiola kirilowii. NCBI lineage: Eukaryota > Viridiplantae > Streptophyta > Magnoliopsida > Saxifragales > Crassulaceae > Rhodiola > Rhodiola kirilowii. Next base: position 937,069 of record JAUCNB010000016.1, read on the forward strand.
AAACGACTCCGCGAGAACTTGATTCGTGCACAACATCGCATGAAGCAAAAGGCGGACAAGCACAGGACAGAAATCACGTATGAGGTTGGCGACTGGGTTTATTTACGACTGCGGCCCTACAGGCAGAACACCTTACGTCCTTTCCGCTCTAGCAAACTCGCCCGACGCTACTATGGGCCTTTCGAAGTAGTCGAGCGAATTGGACCAGTAGCGTACCGACTAGCTTTACCTGAGTCCAGTCGCATCCATGATGTTTTCCATGTGTCCACACTCAAACGCTGCAAAGCCACACCACCATTCACCCAGATCAGTTGGCCAGACATCTTCTCAGGCAACCACCATGTCCCTCAGCCTGACAAAATTCTGGGCCACCGTCAAATCCTGCGAGGTAACACCGCTGTCCAGCAAATCCAGGTCCAATGGGTGGGACACGGTATCGAGGACGCCACTTGGGAGGACACGTCTCAATTCAGGGTCGACTACCCCAGCTTTGTTCTCGAGGACGAGAAACATTTTGAGGGCGGGAGAAATGATCCACATGCAGAGGCGAGCCGCATGCAGCAACCTCCAGCAAACACAGCTGAGAGTCCTAAGGCTACCAAGCTTGGCCCAAGGATGAAGAAGCCCAACAAGCGCTGGCCAGCAACTGAGTACGATCTCCATGCATTATCCATACAGCTGGCAGATGGGGACCACAAGGCTAACGGCCTGCAGGCGTGAGTGCATGGCATGAAACGAATAATGTAAGAGAGTTGTTAGCTATATATGTATGCAGAAAGGCATGAGAATAAAGAAGAAAAAGATTACCTGAATCCTTCTATCCTCTCTGCTTCTCCCTTCTTCTCCTTTCTCTCCTCACCTTCCCTTTTCTATCGTCCCAGAATCTGTCTGAACACAGAGTGGAACGGGTGAAGAAGTTTCTTCCCAAGAACCCAGTACAACACTCCCTGATCAGATATCACTTCATCAGAGAGCTAGTGGAGAAGAAGGTCATCACATCAAAGCACATGACAAACGCCGCTCAGTTCGAAACACTTATATCCTATATGGGTCTGCGTATTGTCGCCAACTAAGTGTTCCAGAAGGAGGTCAGCCAAGAGTACAAACCCCAGCAAATCAGTTGGGCTGACCGACCAAAGAAGAGGGCTGGAATAGATGGTACGTGGCTGGAACTAGTTATTCATTCCAAAATATTATCAGTATTATGTCACCATTACGAGCATATCAAGAAAGGAGAAGAGGCGACTTCGAAGATGACAAAGGCTAACCTTAATCCATCTGAAGGAAGAAAGCTAACGGAAAATCAGTCGATGGCTGAACCACCCCTCAATGAGGTAATCCCTTGTTCTCACTCCCAAGCTACTGCACTCAATTTTGTTGATGAGGAAGTACGGGCGATTGGTAAAGATTTAGTGAGTCATAAGGGTGACAAAGTGGTTAATGGGAAGCCGAAGGGTTTGAAACCTGCTGTAGATTCTGTGGCCGATACTGCACAAGAAGGTGAAGCCAGTAGGGCTAACATTGTGGTTCTAATAAGAAGAGGCTGTTGAATGCAAAGGTAGATGCCACTGGCTTCGTGCTGAAGAAGACAGGAATCCGCATGAAAGTCGTACCTAGAAGGAATGGAACTCCCAGGAAATACGCTGCATGAATTAGTGCTGTGAGGGGGAGAAAACTTGCTATGTCATACTCTGATACTGAGCAGTTTGTTGAATCTTCTAGCAAGAGAAGTCTGGTAAAGGATGAAGAGTCAGATGAATGCTTGGTAGAAAAGACTACTGAGGTAGTTGATAAAGAGGCACAGCGAGAGGATCACGATTCTGTATCCATGGCAGAACTGAAAGGAAAACAGAAGGAAGGGATTGTGAGTCAAAAAGGAGTTGTGACTGATATGCCAAGGAAGCTGAAACAGTCAGTCGATCCAGATGTGGAGTTGCTGAAGACTGTTCCAGAAGAGCTTGAGATTGAAAACACATAGGAGGATGATGAGGACTCGGTTTCATTGGTTGAGCTCAAGAAGTCTGAAAAGGAGAAACCAAAGAAGCAAGTGACCATCCAAGCATGCTCGACTGAAGTAACTACTAAGGAGGATGGTAAGAGAACAGATGCAGGGGGAGCAAGTGCATCCAAGAAAAGGAAGAGGAGTGTTCCAAGGTCTGTTCCAACTGTAGTGACTAAGCACGGAGTATGGTTTGCCAGTACGGACGCACCAGCCAAGTGGAAGGCAGTACAGAAAAGAAAGATCATCCCTGAAAGCCTACATCTCATAGAACCACGGACAGAAAAGAGATGGGACAGCTGCTCTACCAGATTGGAAACAGGATTCTCATTGACATGGGAAGAATTATGCAGAACACGCCATATCTACTAAGTCTCTGCACCACCAACCAGCATCACGATTTGAAGACAGACCAGGACAGACTGTCAAGTGCTCCGTTGAAGTTGGTAGTTGATCACAAGCTGTTCAAGGGTCGACATATGAATGATCTGAAGGACCCCGGGTTGAACAGGAAGGACGCACCTGATCTCAGACAGCTACTGGAGGAGGTGAAGATTATACTGGAGGTCGAACAGGCGCTGAGGACAAGAATCAATCAACTAAAAGAGGAAGAATTTTCCTGAGTAATCTATGAGGAGAGTTGTTGGTGAGAAGATGTCCTGAGCTGAGCGTGGACAGCTACTGAAGGAGGTAGAGATCATTCCGGTGGTCGAACAGCTGCTGAGACACCATGGTTCGACAGACTCATAGCATGTGTCACTGTCCCAGGCTATGTTCGAGGGGGAGTTGACAAGACTCCAGTTGTCGAAGAGACCAGGTTGCTCGATTGGACCCCTTGCCAGTTTGTGGCAAAAAGGGGGAGTGTCTTGAGGTAACTGTTCTGGTTCCTCAAGTTGTGTCTAAAGCGTAGATTTGGTTTTGCCAAAATGCCAAGGGGGAGATTGATGTTCCCATGAATGGCATGGCTTTGGCAAAACGGCTTTAGACAGTTCAAGCTGGAGTTCAAGGAGAAACGGATTTAGACAGTTCAAGCAGGAGTTCAAGGAGTGTTCAATCAACTACTGGAACTCGCGTACAGCAGATCTGAAGATACGATGTTTTCCTAATCTGGACGATCGAAGATCTGATCTGATTGGAGTTGGCTCAACAATAAATTAGAGGATCAGATATTCAAATGAATATCCTCACATCAATTAGGAGTCGATTAAGAAGATTCGGAATTACTTGGTGATAAAGAAAGATCGAGATCTTCTTGAAGATTGGAATGAAGTGCTGAATATCCAAAAGATATCGACGAGATTATTTGATTGGAGCCAATCGACAAGTCATCACCGAAGATCAGAGAGGCGATCAAATATTTGCAGATTGGCTGAGAGAATATAGGATGGATTGGCACGAAAGTTATCTCCAAAGATTGGATATGGAGGAGATTGAATATCTATCAAATATTTAGGAGTATCTCCGAAATATTTGACAAGATATGGATCAAAGATCAAGATTTGAAGTCGGCCATCGAATTATTTGAACATCAGATATTCGAATGAATATCTACATTGAAGGCGGCGTGGCTGACTTGGGGAAGAAGTCTTCGTATATTCTTCCAACCGATTTGAAAAGATATACATCAAATATCTAGGAATATTTCCTAAATATTTGATGGGATTATCTTGTACTGATTAGGGTTTCATCCAAAGCATATAAATACAATGCTAGGGTGTCCTTATTCAGCGTCGCTTCCTGAGAGAAAATAAACACGAGAGGATTCGTGAGATTGGAGGAGGAACGACCGCCGGCTGTATATTCCTCACCTGAATATCAACGGCAGAAGAAGCAGTCTGTTCAGTGTGCTGTTCAGACTGTTCTTGAAGAGCAACAAAGCATGCACACACACACGGTGACAAAGCTACGTCTTTGAGAGAAGGCGACTGGACTTCCGAGAAGTCCAAGACTAGGCCGAGAGGGAAGTCTCGTCCTACCCATAGGGGATCGAGGGGAGTAGCGACAAACCTCGGTTGCAAATCTGAGAGACGGAGTGTTAGAGGCTAGGCCATTACAAACCCGAGGTTGTGTAAGCGTAAGACCACTTGTAGCTCTAAACTCACAATAAGATTTGTGTCCCTGTTTCGGGTGTGGGAAACCCCCCAGAGTAGGCGAGGCCGAACTGGGTTATCATATCGTGTGTGCTCCTATTGGTTCTGTATTCTGTTCTGTCTGCTAAGGTGTTTCAGCCTCTATTTGAACCCAACCTGAAACTGTCCAACAAGTGTTTGAGACGCAGTTCGAACATCATCTGGAACTCGTCTTGACTAAGACAAGTAGATTTCAGAAAGAGACTAACTTGGGACGAACAAAGACAAACCTTAGAATGAGACTTAAGTTTGTCTTTGTTCGTCCCAAGTTAGTCTCGTTAGTCTCATTCTTAGGTTTGTCTAAGTTCGTCCTTAGAAATAGACTAACTTGGGACGAACTTAGACAAACCTTAGAATGAGACTTAAGTTTGTCTTTGTTCGTCCCAAGTTAGTCTCGTTAGTCTCATTCTAAGGTTTGTCTAAGTTCGTCCTTAGAAAGAGACTAACTTGGGACGAACTAAGACAAACCTTAGAATGAGACTTAAGTTTGTCTTTGTTCGTCCAAAGTTAGTCTCGTTAGTCTCATTCTAAGGTTTGTCTAAGTTCCTCATTAGAAAGAGACTAACTTGGGACGAACTTAGACAAACCTTAGAATGAGACTTAAGTTTGTCTTTGTTCATCCCAAGTTAGTCTCGTTAGTCTCATTCTAAGGTTTCTCTAAGTTCGTCCTTAGAAAGAGACTAACTTGGGACGAACAAAGACAAACCTTCGAATGAGACTTAAGTTTGTCTTTGTTCGTCCCAAGTTAGTCTCGTTAGTCTCATTCTTAGGTTTGTCTAAGTTCGTCCTTAGAAATAGACTAACTTGGGACGAGCTAAGACAAACCTTAGAATGAGACTAATGTTTGTCTTTGTTCGTCCCAAGTTAGTCTCGTTAGTCTCATTCTAAGGTTTGTCTTAGTTCGTCCTTAGAAAGAGACTAACTTGCGACGAACTAAGACAAACCTTAGAATGAGACTAACGTTTATCTTTGTTCGTCCAAAGTTAGTCTCGTTAGTCTCATTCTAAGGTTTGTCTAAGTTCCTCATTAGAAAGAGACTAACTTGGGACGAACTTAGACAAACCTTAGAATGAGACTTAAGTTTGTCTTTGTTCGTCCCAAGTTAGTCTCGTTAGTCTCATTCTAAGGTTTGTCTAAGTTCGTCCTTAGAAAGAGACTAACTTGGGACGAACAAAGACAAACCTTAGAATGAGACTTAAGTTTGTCTTTGTTCGTCCCAAGTTAGTCTCATTAGTCTCATTCTTAGGTTTGTCTAAGGTCGTCCTTAGAAATAGACTAACTTGAGACTAAAAAAAGGTTTTTTCTAGAGTGAGAAGCTCTGTCGCTTGAGGTTTCGGCGAACTTGAATTACGGCCTATGGCCTCTCCCCCTCGTCCGCCTGATCCATCAGCCACCGCTTCTAATCAGCCCCAAACTACACCGATCTCGTACGCGACTGCAGTCCGAGCTTAATCGGTACCAACTTTCCCACAGATCAACCTTCCTCCCCGACAATATTCATGCAAGGATGGGCGTCCGGTTGTCAACTTCACCAAAGCAGAGATCCAACCTGGAGTGGATAGGCTACGCTTTTCATTGGTTGCTAAGTTTTCATCTGGCCGACCACCAGTTGATGAGGTGCGCCGGGCTTTCATCTCCACCTGGGGTTTGGATAGAACAGCCACCATCGGAGCCCTAGATGCAAGGCATATGTTGATCGTTCTTCGTACAGATGAAGAAGCTAGCAAGGTGATGGCACATCCTATGAGGAAGGTTGGTCAGTCCTTGTATCGCCTCTTTCATTGGTCACCTGATTTCCATACGAAGAAGGAATCTACTGTCACCACCGCCTGGGTGCGTCTTCCTAGCCTTCCTCCAGAGGTTTTTGCTCCAGCATACATCGCAGCCATCGTCTCTTCTTTTGGGCGTTTCCTAGCAGTAGACGATCGTACAAAAAGTCTCTCCAACCCAAGCTGTGCCCGGGCTTGTGTTGAGATTGATCTTGCAAAGGAAATCCCATCGGAGGTTATCATCAATGTTGTTGGGGATAGAACGATTGTACAGTCGGTTGTTTTCGAAGGAAAATTATTATACTGCAGCAAGTGTAAGATCCATGGCCATCAACTCTCCGACTGCCGGAAAATCAAAGCCAGGGCGGCGGCAAGCGTCGAAGTGGGGAAGGTAGGGCAAATCCAATCACGAGATTTTCGGCCAACTGATCCGTCCATTCAGTGCAAATCTCCGAATAATCAGCAAGGATTAGAGAAAATTTCGGATCTAGAGAAATTTTCGGATCCTCCAATATCTTCTCACCAAGATGGGCAGGATAATATCTCTTCGAATCCTAAAGATGTTTGGATCCTTCCCAAGACCCGGAAAAAAAGGAAAAACCGAAATCGTAAAGATGTGGTTGGCGTTGATATTATTTCGGCTGACGAAATCAAATCCCAGGGGCTTAAAGTCCAGCTTCCCACTCAAGATCAAAAGTCGGGCCATCAAGAATCCAACATGGAAATTATTCCATGCAACGTGGAAGAACCATGCAGCCAGGTTATGGCAAACATTAGTCCATGCAGCATGAATGCGAAAAACATTAATAAGGGAGCTTGCATTCTGTCCAGCTCTCCAAAGGAATCGCTCTCTTATAGTTTTCGACCAGGTCAGAAGACTACCGGTCTGCCTATATCTCGTGAGGGGTCGCCGGTGCACTCTATGATGGTGAAAGACATAGTGGACGGTAGCCTACAATTCCAATCCCCGCTGAAGATTTGCCCCAAATCTCCCAACCAACAGAAGTTGGATGAAGGAAGGACCGCGCAGCCTGTATCTCACTCTAAGGAAGTTGTCATTCAGGGACAAACTCTCCAAATCTCCAAAGCCTTGTGCTCAGTCCTAAAGAAAGTTCGGTCTAAAGCGGCTCTAGACGCTAATGAAAAAGATGTTGACCATGATAGTGATCTCTTGATCGCAAATCCTAATGACACTCTTGCCTATGGTGTCAATGAATAGCCTCATCTGCTGGAACGCCAGGGGAGTTGGTAATTTGAGTACAACCGCTCACCTTAAGGCTATGTGTACTCTCCACAAGCCTTCTATTGTCGCTATTCTTGAACCCAAGATTCTTTGTGATCGCTTGGAGGCCTTGTGTCGTGATGTTGGTTTCGACCATTGTATGCATGGGGCCGCTAGCAACACTCATATCTGGTTAATCTGGAAGGAGGGTATTGATATTCAGCAAGCTGTTTGGTCTTCGCAACAGGTATCTGTTCGTGTTCATTGCAGCGTTTCTAACACTAGGTTTGCCTTGTCCATCGTTTATGCAGATTGTGATGCTACGGTTAGGGAAGAGTTATGGGATGACCTTACCGAAGCTTCTGACGGGATAAATGAGCCTTGGATTATTGTTGGAGATTTCAACGTTATTTCCTCCTGGGCTGAGAAACAGGGAGGCTGTGCGTCTGATGAAGGTCCTCTTGTGGCTTTCAACGAATTTCAGGTGGCTGCGGGTGTGTCGGATGCTGGTTTCAAAGGTAACCCTTTTACCTGGTCCAATAATCAGATTGGCCCTGACCGCATCTGGGAGAGATTGGATCGCGCGCTGGTGAATGGCCTTGCGATGGCTGAATTTCCTCTGCTTCAAATCACTCACCTTGAGCGCATTTGCTCAGATCACTGTCCTATTTTGATTGAGTTGAGTACTCGCCATAAAAACATCAGTTTTTTCCACTATCAGGGTGTTTGGGAGACGCATCCGGGGTTTCTTTCCACTGTTTCCAAATGCTGGGAAGGCTCCATGCACCCTGATCCTCTTGTTAACTTTGGGTTGAAGCTCAAAAGACTGAGGGGCACTCTCAGGAAATGGAATTGGGAGGTTTTTGGGAATATCCAAGCTAAGATGAGGAGCCTCTTATTACAATCCAATGTGTTGGAAGCCAGGTTGCAGCATGGGTGGAATGAATCTTTGGCCCAGGAGGTGGCTAGCAGCAAAGGCCAATATCAAGAGCTTTTAGACTCTCAATTCGTTATGCTAAAAGCAAAGGCCAAAATGAAATGGCTTGAGGAAGCTGACCATAATTCAAATCTGTTCCATGCGGCTATCAAGGCAAGGCGTGTTATGAATAAAATGCAGCTTGATCTAGGGAATGGTACGTTCACGGATGACCGAAATATCATTGGGAATGCTGCTGTTTCCTTTTATGCCGATCTGTTTGGAGGTCAGGTGGACCCTCCGCCCCAAGAGGTGTTTGATATCATCCCTAAAGTTGTGACTTCTGAGGATAATATTGCGCTTTGTTCCAAACCTAGTATGGAGGAAGTTATCTCTGAGATTAATGCCATGGCCAAGGATAGTTCGTCGGGTCCGGACGGGTTCACAGGCCGTTTTTATTCTCATTGTTGGAACATCATCAAGGTTGATTTAATGGCCGCTGTTCATGGTTTTTTTGGGGGTTTGAATTTGCCCCGGAGCTTTACCTCAACTTACCTTACTCTCATTCCGAAAGTTGCTCATGCCACGGCTATTGCTCAACTTCGTCCTATCAGTCTTTGTAACTTTTGCCACAAGATCATCTCAAGGATCCTTACTTCCAGATTAGCTAGCTGGCTTCCGTGTCTCATTAGTGAGGAGCAAGCTGGCTTTGTCAAGGGTCGGGGGATTCATGAGAACATTGCGCTTGCGCACGATCTCACTCATGATCTTGACCACAAAGTTTTTGGTGGAAATCTCATTATCAAGTTGGATATGGCTAAAGCTTATGACAGGATCTCTTGGCCTTTCATTCTTGGCGTGTTGCGTATGATGGGTTTTGGTGATGTTTGGTGCGACATGATTGCTAGATGTATCTCAAACTGTTTTTACTCAGTAAAATGGGATGGGAAGTTGTTCGGTTTCTTCAAGTCCACAAGGGGGGTTCGTCAAGGAGATCCTCTATCTCCTAGTCTTTTTGTCATAGCTATGGAATGGCTCAGCAAGGTCCTAAATGCGAGTGTTCATCACGGGGTCCTTAAGCCTTTCATTACAAAGCGCCGGGCTTTGCAAATTAACCACCTTTTGTTTGCAGATGATTTGCTCATTTTCACTAGTGGTGCTAAGGACTCCATCCGGAAGCTCCTTGACATCATTGGGGACTTCTGTACGTTCTCAGGTCAAAAGCTCAATCCGGACAAGAGCACTATCATTTTTCCTGCTGCGTTCCCAGAGGAGAGGAAAACGGATCTGCTTCAGATCACTAGTTTTGTTGAAGGCTCGCTTCCAGTTCAGTACCTTGGGGCTCCCTTGTTTAAAGGTAGAGTTCGTATTGATATGTTCAATCATCTGGTTGAATCAGTGACCTCTCGTATCGGTGGTTGGATGAAGCGTTTCCTTAGTATGGGTGGCAGAGTTACTCTAGTGAATTCTGTGCTGAATGCCATTGGGATTCATAACATGATGGTCCTTCCTATTCCGATCACCATTCTTAATCGTATCAGCTCCCTGATGTCTAATTTTATCTGGGACAGTGGGGGATCTAGACGGCGCCACTGGACCAGCTGGGAAAAGCTTTGCAGACCCAAGATGTGTGGTGGGTTGGGCATCCGTGACCCTAAGTCTATCATGTCCGCTCTTCATGCTAAACTGGCTTGGAGTTTCCTTAATCAAAACACTCTATGGGCTAAATTCGCAAAGGCTAGATTTTGCATTGGTGAAAAAGGTTCTGGGGTTTGGAATGCCTTTAATCATCTTGTCCCATCTCTTCAATCTGATTATGCCTGGAGATTGGGGAGAGGTGACACTTCGATTGACTCTTATTGCTGGCGCCTGGGAGTTGAAGCTCCAAATCACATTAGAAACCTTCAGATCAAGGATGTTTTTGATCAGAGTGATCTCTTGCATCATGTGCTAGATGTTCTTCCCGCTCGGGAGGCTCTCTCTCTATCCTTATTTTTGCCGGGTATGGGGCGAGATCATTGTGCTTGGATTGGGCATGGGCAGGAGAGTTTCTCGGTCCGGTCCTTTTGGGATTTCGGTCAGACCCGCTTTGCAAAGCTTCCTTGGGCTTCCCACATTTGGCAGCGTTGGATTCCTCCAAAGATCTCTTGTTTTATTTGGAAACTCTTCCATCATTCTATTCCTACTGATGATGCGGTGATGCGTCTGGGGATCCCCATGGTGTCTCGCTGCTCTTGCTGTCGGGATCCTTGTCAAGAATCCGCTATCCATCTTTTTTTTGGTGGTGCGTGGAGGAGGGCCCTGTGGCATTGGTTGGCGTCCCTCTTCAATAAACCTCGGGTGCATGGGATAAAAGGTTTTGAGTTTGTTTGGCTCTGTCATAAGCCGTCCAGCTTTATGGAGTGCATGGCGTTCGGCATTGCCTGTTGCGGTGTTTGGGAGTTATGGAAAGCTCGGAATAGCTTCGTGTATGATGGTAAGCATAGGGACTGGCGCCGGTATTTGATTGCCTGGGGTCAGAAGCTTGCTAACCTTATCCCCAAGCCTTTTGACCCAGGGCCGGGTGATGCCGATTGTCTTAGGACTCTGCGCATCTCTGGTGTTCATAAGGCAGTTTCTAGTGTTTGGTTCAAGTGGAGGCCGGGCATTGGCAAGAATACCCTGAATATAGCGATCGTCAAGCGTGGTATCTCCTCTTGGGGTGCCTACTTGGCTAGGTCTCGTGATGGTGTTTTCTTGTTTGCAGGCGCTCGTATCATTCCCCCAAATGTCATTCATAAGATTCCATGGTTGATTGAGCGTGGGCTTGGGTCCTCCTGTTCTATGAGCTCGTGGAGTATTCAGAGCTCCCATCCTTCGGCTAGGTTGCTTGCCTCGGCGGACGGTTTTGATTGCCCAGCGGATCTCCTATATCTGCGAAGAAACCTTGTGCACCGGTACGGTGTAATGTTTTTTCAGAATATCTGTGCCTCGGCCAATGGAGGAGCCCTTGCCATCGCTTTTCAAGCTCCGGGGGAAGGGCATTGGGTCAGTTTCAGCCAGATTCCTAAGGTGGCGCGGGTGGCCATCGTGGGCGACTCGGCTTTCTGGTCTAACAAAGGCATTGCTAGAGTTAGGCCTTGGCCGAATTGGACGCCTCGTTCTGTGGACGATCTTTCTGTTAGCACTGCTCCTCCTCAGCCTATTTTCCTTGATGACACTCGTTTTGTTTATGATTATGCCACTCGTTTTGTTTATGATTAGCCTTGTTTTGGCTCGTCTTATTGCGTCTATCAGTCTGTTCAGTGTTTTTAAGGTGCTAGGTTTTATAACTAGCTCCTGGCACTTGAGGACTCTTTTTTGTAGCCCCGGCTCAGGCTCTTTGAACCCCCCCTTATCAATATAGGTGCTGGCTCCGCCCAGCTTTAACTAAAAAAAAAAAATAGACTAACTTGGGACGAACTTAGACAAACCTTAGAATGAGACTTAAGTTTGTCTTTGTTCGTCCCAAGTTAGTCTCGTTAGTCTCATTCTAAGGTTTGTCTAAGTTCGTCCTTAGAAAGAGACTAACTTGGGACGAACTAAGACAAACCTTAGAATGAGACTAACGTTTGTCTTTGTTCGTCCAAAGTTAGTCTCGTTAGTCTCATTCTAAGGTTTGTCTAAGTTCCTCATTAGAAAAAGACTAACTTGGGACGAACTTAGACAAACCTTAGAATGAGACTTAAGTTTGTCTTTGTTCGTCCCAACTTAGTCTCGTTAGTCTCATTCTAAGGTGTCTAAGTTCGTCCTTAGAAAGAGACTAACTTGGGACGAACAATGACAAACCTTAGAATGAGACTTAAGTTTGTCTTTGTTCGTCCCAAGTTAGTCTCGTTAGTCTCATTCTAAGGTTTGTCTAAGTTCGTCCTTAGAAAGAGACAAACTTGGGATGAACTTAGACAAACCTTAGAATGAGACTTAAGTTTGTCTTTGTTCGTCCCAAGTTGGTCTCGTTAGTCTCATTCTAAGGTTTGTCTAAGTTCATCCTTAGAAAGAGACTAACTTGGGACGAACTTAGACAAACCTTAGAATGAGACTTAAGTTTGTCTTTGTTTGTCCCAACTTTGTCTCGTTAGTCTCATTCTAAGGTTTGTCTAAGTTCGTCCTTAGAAAGAGACTTACTTGGGACGAACTTAGACAAACCTTAGAATGAGACTTAAGTTTGTCTTTGTTCGTCCCAAGTTAGTCTCGTTAGTCTCATTCTAAGGTTTGTCTAAGTTCGTCCTTATAAAGAGACTAACTTGGGACGAACTTAGACAAACCTTAGAATGAGACTTAAGTTTCTCTTTGTTCATCCCAAGTTTAGTCTCGTTAGTCTCATTCTAAGGTTTTGCTAAGTTCGTCCTTAGAAAGAGAGTAACTTGGGACGAACTTAGACAAACCTTAGAATGAGACTTAAGTTTGTCTTTGTTTGTCCCAACTTTGTCTCATTAGTCTCATTCTAAGGTTTGTCTAAGTTCGTCCTTAGAAAGAGACTAACTTGGGACGAACTTAGACAAACCTTAGAATGAGACTTAAGTTTGTCTTTGTTCGTCCCAAGTTAGTCTCGTTAGTCTCATTCTAAGGTTTGTCTAAGTTTGTCCTTAGAAAGAGACTAACTTGGGACGAACTTAGACAAACCTTAGAATGAGACTTAAGTTTGTCTTTGTTCGTCCCAAGTTTAGTCTCGTTAGTCTCATTCTAAGGTTTGTCTAAGTTCGTCCTTAGAAAGAGACTAACTTGGGACGACTTAGACAAACCTTAGAATGAGACTTAAGTTTGTCTTTGTTCGTCCCAAGTTAGTCTCGTTAGTCTCATTCTAAGGTTTGTCTAAGTTCGTCCTTAGAAAGAGACTAACTTGGGACAAACTTAGACAAACCTTAGAATGAGACTTAAGTTTGTCTTTGTTCATCCAAAGTTAGTCTAGTTAGTCTCATTCTAAGGTTTGTCTAAGTTCGTCCTTAGAAAGAGACTAGCTTGGGACGAACTTAGACAAACCTTAGAATGAGACTTAAGTTTGTCTTTGTTCGTCCCAAGTTTAGTCTCGTTAGTCCCATTCTAAGGTTTATCTAAGTTCGTCCTTAGAAAGAGACTAACTTGGGACGAACATAGACAAACCTTAGAATGAGACTTAAGTTTGTCTTTGTTCGTCCAAAGTTAGTCTCGTTAGTACTATTCTAAGGTTTGTCTAAGTTCGTCCTTAGAAAGAGACTAACTTGGGACGAACTAAGACAAACCTTAGAATGAGAATAATGTTTGTCTTTGTTCGTCCCAAGTTAGTCTCGTTAGTCTCATTCTAAGGTTTGTCTAAGTTCGTCCTTAGAAAGAGACTAACTTGGGACGAACTAAGACAAACCTTAGAATGAGACTAACGTTTGTCTTTGTTCGTCCAAAGTTAGTCTCGTTAGTCTCATTCTATGGTTTGTCTAAGTTCCTCATTAGAAAGAGACTAACTTGGGACGAACTTAGACAAACCTTAGAATGAGACTTAAGTTTGTCTTTGTTCGTCCCAAGTTAGTCTCGTTAGTCTCATTCTAAGGTTTGTCTAAGTTTGTCCTTAGAAAGAGACTAACTTGGGACGAACTTAGACAAACCTTAGAATGAGACTTAAGTTTGTCTTTGTTCGTCCCAAGTTTAGTCTCGTTAGTCTCATTCTAAGGTTTGTCTAATTTCGTCCTTAGAAAGAGACTAACTTGGGACGAACTTAGACAAACCTTAGAATGAGACTTAAGTTTGTCTTTGTTCGTCCCAAGTTAGTCTCGTTAGTCTCATTCTAAGGTTTGTCTAAGTTCGTCCTTAGAAAGAGACTAACTTGGGACAAACTTAGACAAACCTTAGAATGAGACTTAAGTTTGTCTTTGTTCGTCCAAAGTTAGTCTCGTTAGTCTCATTCTAAGGTTTGTCTAAGTTCGTCCTTAGAAAGAGACTAGCTTGGGACGAACTTAGACAAACCTTAGAATGAGACTTAAGTTTGTCTTTGTTCGTCCCAAGTTTAGTCTCGTTAGTCCCATTCTAAGGTTTATCTAAGTTCGTCCTTAGAAAGAGACTAACTTGGGACGAACATAGACAAACCTTAGAATGAGACTTAAGTTTGTCTTTGTTCGTCCCAAGTTAGTCTCGTTAGTCTTATTCTAAGGTTTGTCTAAGTTCGTCCTTAGAAAGAGACTAACTTGGGACGAACTAAGACAAACCTTAGAATGAGACTAATGTTTGTCTTTGTTCGTCCCAAGTTAGTCTCGTTAGTCTCATTCTAAGGTTTGTCTAAGTTCGTCCTTAGAAAGAGACTAACTTGGGACGAACTAAGACAAACCTTAGAATGAGACTAACGTTTGTCTTTGTTCGTCCAAAGTTAGTCTCGTTAGTCTCATTCTAAGGTTTGTCTAAGTTCCTCATTAGAAAGAGACTAACTTGGGACGAACTTAGACAAACCTTAGAATGAGACTTAAGTTTGTCTTTGTTCGTCCCAAGTTAGTCTCGTTAGTCTCATTCTAAGGTTTGTCTAAGTTCGTCCTTAGAAAGAGACCAACTTGGGACGAACAAAGACAAACCTTAGAATGAGACTTAAGTTTGTCTTTGTTCGTCCCAAGTTAGTCTCGTTAGTCTCATTCTTAGGTTTGTCTAAGTTCGTCCTTAGAAATAGACTAACTTGGGACGAACTTAGACAAACCTTAGAATGAGACTTAAGTTTGTCTTTGTTCGTCCCAAGTTAGTCTCGTTAGTCTCATTCTAAGGTTTGTCTAAGTTCGTCCTTAGAAAGAGACTAACTTGGGACGAACTAAGACAAACCTTAGAATGAGACTAACGTTTGTCTTTGTTCGTCCAAAGTTAGTCTCGTTAGTCTCATTCTAAGGTTTGTCTAAGTTCCTCATTAGAAAAAGACTAACTTGGGACGAACTTAGACAAACCTTAGAATGAGACTTAAGTTTGTCTTTGTTCATCCCAAGTTAGTCTCGTTAGTCTCATTCTAAGGGTTGTCTAAATTCGTCCTTAGAAAGAGACTAACTTGGGACGAACAATGACAAACCTTAGAATGAGACTTAAGTTTGTCTTTGTTCGTCCCAAGTTAGTCTCGTTACTCTCATTCTAAGGTTTGTCTAAGTTCGTCCTTAGAAAGAGACAAACTTGGGACGAACTTAGACAAACCTTAGAATGAGACTTAAGTTTGTCTTTGTTCGTCCCAAGTTGGTCTCGTTAGTCTCATTCTAAGGTTTGTCTAAGTTCGTCCTTAGAAAGAGACTAACTTGGGACGAACTTAGACAAACCTTAGAGTGAGACTTAAGTTTGTCTTTGTTCGTCCCAAGTTAGTCTCGTTAGTCTCATTCTAAGGTTTGTCTAAGTTCGTCCTTAGAAAGAGACTAACTTGGGACGAACTTAGACAAACCTTAGAATGAGACTTAAGTTTGTCTTTGTTCGTCCCAAGTTTAGTCTCGTTAGTCTCATTCTAAGGTTTGTCTAAGTTCGTCCTTAGAAAGAGACGAACTTGGGACGAACTTAGACAACCCTTAGAATGGGACTTAAGTTTGTCTTTGTTCGTCCCAAGTTAGTCTCGTTAGTCTCATTCTAAGGTTTGTCTAAGTTCGTCCTTAGAAAGAGACTAACTTGGGACGAACTTAGACAAACCTTAGAATGAGACTTAAGTTTGTCTTTGTTCGTCCCAATTTAGTCTCGTTAGTCTCATTCTAAGGTTTGTCTAAGTTCATTCTTAGAAAGAGACTAACTTGGGACGAACTTAGACAAACCTAAGAATGAGACTTAAGTTTGTCTTTGTTCGTCCCAAGTTAGTCTCGTTAGTCTCATTCTAAGGTTTGTCTAAGTTCGTCCTTTGAAAGAGACTAACTTGGGACGAACTTAGACAAACCTTAGAATGAGATTTAAGTTTGTCTTTGTTCGTCCCAAGTTAGTCTCGTTAGTCTCATTCTAAGGTTTGTCTAAGTTCGTCCTTAGAAAGAGACTAACTTGGGACGAACTAAGACAAACCTTAGAATGAGACTAACGTTTGTCCTTGTTCGTCGAAAGTTAGTCTCGTTAGTCTCATTCTAAGGTTTGTCTAAGTTCCTCATTAGAAAAAGACTAACTTGGGACGAACTTAGACAAACCTTAGAATGAGACTTAAGTTTGTCTTTGTTCGTCCCAACTTAGTCTCGTTAGTCTCATTCTAAGGTGTCTAAGTTCGTCCTTAGAAAGAGACTAACTTGGGACGAACTATGACAAACCTTAGAATGAGACTTAAGTTTGTCTTTGTTCGTCCCAAGTTAGTCTCGTTAGTCTCATTCTAAGGTTTGTTTAAGTTCGTCCTTAGAAAGAGACAAACTTGGGACGAACAATGACAAACCTTAGAATGAGACTTAAGTTTGTCTTTGTTCGTCCCAAGTTAGTCTCGTTAGTCTCATTCTAAGGTTTGTCTAAGTTCGTCCTTAGAAAGAGACAAACTTGGGACGAACTTAGACAAACCTTAGAATGAGACTTAAGTTTGTCATTGTTCGTCCCAAGTTGGTCTCGTTAGTCTCATTCTAAGGTTTGTCTAAGTTCGTCCCAAGTTAGTCTCTTTCTAAGGAAGAACTTAGACAAACCTTAGAATGAGACTAACGAGACCAACTTGGGACGAACAATGACAAACTTAAGTCTCATTCTAAGGTTTGTCTAAGATCGTCCCAAGTTTGTCTCTTTCTAAGGACGAACTTAGACAAACCTTAGAATGAGACTAACGAGACTAACTTGGGACGAACAAAGACAAACTTAAGTCTCATTCTAAGGTTTGTCATTGTTCGTCCCAAGTTTGTCTCTTTCTAAGGACGAACTTAAACAAACCTTAGAATGAGACTAACGAGACTAACTTGGGACGAACAAAGACAAACTTAAGTCTCATTCTAAGGTTTGTCATAGTTCGTCCCAAGTTAGTCTCTTTCTAAGGACGAACTTAGACACCTTAGAATGAGACTAACGAGACTAAGTTGGGACGAACAAAGACAAACTTAAGTCTCATTCTAAGGTTTGTCTAAGTTCGTCCCAAGTTAGTCTTTTTCTAATGAGGAACTTAGACAAACCTTAGAATGAGACTAACGAGACTAACTTTCGACGAACAAGGACAAACGTTAGAATGAGACTTAAGTTTGTCTTTGTTCGTCCCAAGTTAGTCTCGTCCCAAGTTAGTCTCGTTAGTCTCATTCTTAGGTTTGTCTAAGTTCGTCCTTAGAAATAGACTAACTTGGGAGGAACTTAGACAAACCTTAGAATGAGACTTAAGTTTGTCTTTGTTCGTCCCAAGTTAGTCTCGTTAGTCTCATTCTAAGGTTTGTCTAAGTTCGTCCTTAGAAAGAGACTAACTTGGGACGAACTAAGACAAACCTTAGAATGAGACTAACGTTTGTCTTTGTTCGTCCAAAGTTAGTCTCGTTAGTCTCATTCTAAGGTTTGTCTAAGTTCCTCATTAGAAAGAGACTAACTTGGGACGAACTTAGACAAACCTTAGAATGAGACTTAAGTTTGTCTTTGTTCGTCCCAAGTTAGTCTCGTTAGTCTCATTCTAAGCTTTGTCTAAGTTTGTCCTTAGAAAGAGACAAACTTGGGACGAACAAAGACAAACCTTAGAATGAGACTTAAGTTTGTCTTTGTTCGTCCGAAGTTAGTCTCGTTAGTCTCATTCTTAGGTTTGTCTAAGTTCGTCCTTAGAAATAGACTAACTTGGGACGAACTTAGACAAACCATAGAATGAGACTTAAGTTTGTCTTTGTTCATCCCAAGTTAGTCTCGTTAGTCTCATTCTAAGGTTTGTCGAAGTTCGTCCTTAGAAAGAGACTAACTTGGGACGAACTAAGACAAACCTTAGAATGAGACTAACGTTTGTCTTTGTTCGTCCAAAGTTAGTCTCGTTAGTCTCATTCTAAGGTTTGTCTAAGTTCCTCATTAGAAAAAGACTAACTTGGGACGAACTTAGACAAACCTTAGAATGAGACTTAAGTTTGTCTTTGTTCGTCCCAACTTAGTCTCGTTAGTCTCATTCTAAGGGTTGTCTAAGTTCGTCCTTAGAAAGAGACTAACTTGGGACGAACAATGACAAACCTTAGAATGAGACTTAAGTTTGTCTTTGTTCGTCCCAAGTTAGTCTCGTTAGTCTCATTCTAAGGTTTGTCTAAGTTCGTCCTTAGAAAGAGACAAACTTGGGACAAACTTAGACAAACCTTAGAATGAGACTTAAGTTTGTCTTTGTTCGTCCCAACTTAGTCCGTTAGTCTCATTCTAAGGTTTGTCTAAGTTCGTCATTAGAAAGAGACTAACTTGGGACGAACTTAGACAAACCTTAGAATGAGACTTAAGTTTGTCTTTGTTTGTCCCAAGTTTAGTCAAGTTAGTCTCATTCTAAGGTTTGTCTAAGTTCGTCCTTAGAAAGAGACTAACTTGGGACGAACTTAGACAAACCTTAGAATGAGACTTAAGTTTGTCTTTGTTCGTCCCAAGTTAGTCTCGTTAGTCTCATTCTTAGGTTTGTCTAAGTTCGTCCTTAGAAATAGACTAACTTGGGACGAACTTAGACAAACCTTAGAATAAGACTTAAGTTTGTCTTTGTTCGTCCCAAGTTAGTCTCGTTAGTCTCATTCTAAGGTATGTCTAAGTTCGTCCTTAGAAAGAGACTAACTTGGGACGGACAAAGACAAACCTTAGAATGAGACTTAAGTTTGTCTTTGTTCGTCCCAAGTTAGTCTCGTTAGTCTCATTCTTAGGTTTGTCTAAGTTCGTCCTTAGAAATAGACTAACTTGGGACGAACTTAGACAAACCTTAGAATGAGACTTAAGTTTGTCTTTGTTCGTCCCAAGTTAGTCTCGTTAGTCTCATTCTAAGGTTTGTCTAAGTTCGTCCTTAGAAAGAGACTAACTTGGGACGAACTAAGACAAACCTTAGAATGAGACTAACGTTTGTCTTTGTTCGTCCAAAGTTAGTCTCGTTAGTCTCATTCTAAAGTTTGTCTAAGTTCCTCATTAGAAAGAGACTAACATGGGACGAACTTAGACAAACCTTAGAATGAGACTTAAGTTTGTCTTTGTTCGTCCCAAGTTAGTCTCGTTAGTCTCATTCTAAGCTTTGTCTAAGTTCGTCCTTAGAAAGAGACAAACTTGGGACGAACTTAGACAAACCTTAGATTGAGACTTAAGTTTGTCTTTGTTCGTCCCAAGTTAGTCTCGTTAGTCTCATTCTATGGTTTGTCTAAGTTCGTCCTCAGAAAGAGACTAACTTGGGACGAACTAAGACAAACCTTAGACTGAGACTAATGTTTGTCTTTGTTCGTCCCAAGTTAGTCTCGTTAGTCTCATTCTAAGGTTTGTCTAAGTTCGTCCTTAGACAGAGACCAACTTGGGACGAACATAGACAAACCTTAGAATGAGACTTAAGTTTGTCTTTGTTCGTCCCAACTTAGTCTCGTTAGTCTCATTCTAAGGGTTGTCTAAGTTCGTCCTTAGAAAGAGACTAACTTGGGACGAACAATGACAAACCTTAGAATGAAACTTAAGTTTGTCTTTGTTCGTCCCAAGGTAGTCTCGTTAGTCTCATTCTAAGGTTTGTCTAAGTTCGTCCTTAGAAAGAGACAAACTTGGGACAAACTTAGACAAACCTTAGAATGAGACTTAAGTTTGTCTTTGTTCGTCCCAACTTAGTCTCGTTAGTCTCATTCTAAGGTTTGTCTAAGTTCGTCATTAGAAAGAGACTAACTTGGGACGAACTTAGACAAACCTTAGAATGAGACTTAAGTTTGTCTTTGTTTGTCCCAAGTTTAGTCTAGTTAGTCTCATTCTAAGGTTTGTCTAAGTTCGTCCTTAGAAAGAGACTAACTTGGGATGAACTTAGACAAACCTTAGAATGAGACTTAAGTTTGTCTTTGTTCATCCCAAGTTAGTCTCGTTAGTCTCATTCTAAGGTTTGTCTAAGTTCGTCCTTAGAAAGAGACTAACTTGGGACGAACTTAGACAAACCTTAGAATGAGACTTAAGTTTGTATTTGTTCGTCCCAAGTTCAGTCTCGTTAGTCTCATTCTAAGGTTTGTCTAAGTTCCTCATTAGAAAGAGACTAACTTTGGACGAACTTAGACAAACATTAGAATGAGACTTAAGTTTGTCTTTGTTCGTCCCAAGTTAGTCTCGTTAGTCTCATTCTAAGGTTTGTCTAAGTTCGTCCTTAGAAAGAGACTAACTTGGGACGAACAAAGACAAAACCTTAGAATGAGACTTAAGTTTGTCTTTGTTCGTCCCAAGTTAGTCTCGTTAGTCTCATTCTTAGGTTTGTCTAAGTTCGTCCTTAGAAATAGACTAACTTGGGACGAACTTAGACAAACCTTAGAATGAGACTTAAGTTTGTCTTTGTTCGTCCAAAGTTGGTCTCGTTAGTCTCATTCTAAGGTTTGTCTAAGTTCGTCCTTAGAAAGAGACTAACTTGGGACGAACAAAGACAAAACCTTAGAATGAGACTTAAGTTTGTCTTTGTTCGTCCCAAGTTAGTCTCGTTAGTCTCCTTCTAAGGTTTGTCTAAGTTCGTCCTTAGAAAGAGACTAACTTGGGAAGAACTAAGACAAACCTTAGAATGAGACTAACGTTTGTCTTTGTTCGTCCAAAGTTAGACTTGTTAGTCTCATTCTAAGGTTTGTCTAAGTTCCTCATTAGAAAAAGACTAACTTGGGACGAACTTAGACAAATCTTAGAATGAGACTTAAGTTTGTCTTTGATCGTCCCAAGTTCAGTCTCGTTAGTCTCATTCTAAGGTTTGTCTAAGTTCCTCATTAGAAAGAGACTAACTTTGGACGAACTTAGACAAACATTAGAATGAGACTTAAGTTTGTCTTTGTTCGTCCCAAGTTAGTCTCGTTAGTCTCATTCTAAGGTTTGTCTAAGTTCGTCCTTAGAAAGAGACTAACTTGGGACGAACAAAGACAAAACCTTAGAATGAGACTTAAGTTTGTCTTTGTTCGTCCCAAGTTAGTCTCGTTAGTCTCATTCTTAGGTTTGTCTAAGTTCGTCCTTAGAAATAGACTAACTTGGGACGAACTTAGACAAACCTTAGAATGAGACTTAAGTTTGTCTTTGTTCGTCCAAAGTTGGTCTCGTTAGTCTCATTCTAAGGGTTGTCTAAGTTCGTCCTTAGAAAGAGACTAACTTGGGACAAACAATGACAAACCTTAGAATGAGACTTAAGTTTGTCTTTGTTCGTCCCAAGTTAGTCTCGTTAGTCTCATTCTAAGGTTTGTCTAAGTTCGTCATTAGAAAGAGACTAACTTGGGACGAACTTAGACAAACCTTAGAATGAGACTTAAGTTTGTCTTTGTTTGTCCCAAGTTTAGTCTAGTTAGTCTCATTCTAAGGTTTGTCTAAGTTCGTCCTTAGAAAGAGACTAACTTGGGATGAACTTAGACAAACCTTAGAATGAGACTTAAGTTTGTCTTTGTTCATCCCAAGTTAGTCTCGTTAGTCTCATTCTAAGGTTTGTCTAAGTTCGTCCTTAGAAAGAGACTAACTTGGGACGAACTTAGACAAACCTTAGAATGAGACTTAAGTTTGTCTTTGTTCGTCCCAAGTTCAGTCTCGTTAGTCTCATTCTAAGGTTTGTCTAAGTTCCTCATTAGAAAGAGACTAACTTTGGACAAACTTAGACAAACATTAGAATGAGACTTAAGTTTGTCTTTGTTCGTCCCAAGTTAGTCTCGTTAGTCTCATTCTAAGGTTTGTCTAAGTTCGTCCTTAGAAAGAGACTAACTTGGGACGAACAAAGACAAAACCTTAGAATGAGACTTAAGTTTGTCTTTGTTCGTCCCAAGTTAGTCTCGTTAGTCTCATTCTTAGGTTTGTCTAAGTTCGTCCTTAGAAATAGACTAACTTGGGACGAACTTAGACAAACCTTAGAATGAGACTTAAGTTTGTCTTTGTTCGTCCAAAGTTGGTCTCGTTAGTCTCATTCTAAGGTTTGTCTAAGTTCGTCCTTAGAAAGAGACTAACTTGGGACAAACAAAGACAAAACCTTAGAATGAGACTTAAGTTTGTCTTTGTTCGTCCCAAGTTAGTCTCGTTAGTCTCCTTCTAAGGTTTGTCTAAGTTCGTCCTTAGAAAGAGACTAACTTGGGACGAACTAAGACAAACCTTAGAATGAGACTAACGTTTGTCTTTGTTCGTCCAAAGTTAGTCTTGTTAGTCTCATTCTAAGGTTTGTCTAAGTTCCTCATTAGAAAAAGACTAACTTGGGACGAACTTAGACAAACCTTAGAATGAGACTTAAGTTTGTCTTTGTTCGTCCCAAGTTCAGTCTCATTAGTCTCATTCTAAGGTTTGTCTAAGTTCCTCATTAGAAAGAGACTAACTTTGGACGAACTTAGACAAACATTAGAATGAGACTTAAGTTTGTCTTTGTTCGTCCCAAGTTAGTCTCGTTAGTCTCATTCTAAGGTTTGTCTAAGTTCGTCCTTAGAAAGAGACTAACTTGGGACGAACAAAGACAAAACCTTAGAATGAGACTTAAGTTTGTCTTTGTTCGTCCCAAGTTAGTCTCGTTAGTCTCATTCTTAGGTTTGTCTACGTTCGTCCTTAGAAATAGACTAACTTGGGACGAACTTAGACAAACCTTAGAATGAGACTTAAGTTTGTCTTTGTTCGTCCAAAGTTGGTCTCGTTAGTCTCATTCTAAGGTTTGTCTAAGTTCGTCCTTAGAAAGAGACTAACTTGGGACGAACAAAGACAAAACCTTAGAATGAGACTTAAGTTTGTCTTTGTTCGTCCCAAGTTAGTCTCGTTAGTCTCATTCTAAGGTTTGTCTAAGTTCGTCCTTAGAAAGAGACTAACTTGGGACAAACTAAGACAAACCTTAGAATGAGACTAACGTTTGTCTTTATTCGTCCCATGTTAGTCTCGTTAGTCTCATTCTATGGTTTGTCTAAGTTCATCCTTAGACAGAGACCAACTTGGGACGAACTTAGACAAACCTTAGAATGAGACTAACGTTTGTCTTTGTTCGTCCCAAGTTAGTCTCGTTTGTCTCATTCTAAGGTTTGTCTAAGTTCGTCCTTAGAAAGAGACTAACTTGGGACGAACTTAGACAAACCTTAGAATGAGACTTAAGTTTGTCTTTGTTCGTCCCAAGTTTAGACTCGTTAGTCTCATTCTAAGGTTTGTCTCAGTTCGTCCTTAGAAAGAGACTAACTTGGGACGAACTTAGACAAACCTTAGAATGAGACTTAAGTTTGTTTTTGTTCGTCCCAAGTTAGTCTCGTTAGTCTCATTCTAAGGTTTGTCTAAGTTCGTCCTTAGAAAGAGACTAACTTGGGACGAACTAAGACAAACCTTAGAATGAGACTAATGTTTGTCTTTGTTCGTCCCAAGTTAGTCTCGTTATTCTCATTCAAAGGTTTGTCTAAGTTCATCCTTAGAAAGAGACTAACTTGGGACGAACTAAGACAAACCTTAGAATGAGACTAACGTTTGTCTTTGTTCGTCCAAAATTAGTCTCGTTAGTCTCATTCTAAGGTTTGTCTAAGTTCCTCATTAGAAAGAGACTAACTTGGGACGAACTTAGACAAACCTTAGAATAAGACTTAAGTTTGTCTTTGTTCGTCCCAAGTTAGTCTTGTTAGTCTCATCCTAAGGTATGTCGAAGTTCGTCCTTAGAAAGAGACTAACTTGGGACGGACAAAGACAAACCTTAGAATGAGACTTAAGTTTGTCTTTGTTCGTCCCAAGTTAGTCTCGTTAGTCTCATTCTTAGGTTTGTCTAAGTTCGTCCTTAGAAATAGACTAACTTGGGAGGAACTTAGACAAACCTTAGAATGAGACTTAAGTTTGTCTTTGTTCGTCCCAAGTTAGTCTCGTTAGTCTCATTCTAAGGTTTGTCTAAGTTCGTCCTTAGAAAGAGACTAACTTGGGACGAACTAAGACAAACCTTAGAATGAGACTAACGTTTGTCTTTGTTCGTCCAAAGTTAGTCTCGTTAGTCTCATTCTAAGGTTTGTCTAAGTTCCTCATTAGAAAGAGACTAACTTGGGACGAACTTAGACAAACCTTAGAATGAGACTTAAGTTTGTCTTTGTTCGTCCCAAGTTAGTCTCGTTAGTCTCATTCTAAGCTTTGTCTAAGTTTGTCCTTAGAAAGAGACAAACTTGGGACGAACAAAGACAAACCTTAGAATGAGACTTAAGTTTGTCTTTGTTCGTCCGAAGTTAGTCTCGTTAGTCTCATTCTTAGGTTTGTCTAAGTTCGTCCTTAGAAATAGACTAACTTGGGACGAACTTAGACAAACCATAGAATGAGACTTAAGTTTGTCTTTGTTCATCCCAAGTTAGTCTCGTTAGTCTCATTCTAAGGTTTGTCGAAGTTCGTCCTTAGAAAGAGACTAACTTGGGACGAACTAAGACAAACCTTAGAATGAGACTAACGTTTGTCTTTGTTCGTCCAAAGTTAGTCTCGTTAGTCTCATTCTAAGGTTTGTCTAAGTTCCTCATTAGAAAAAGACTAACTTGGGACGAACTTAGACAAACCTTAGAATGAGACTTAAGTTTGTCTTTGTTCGTCCCAACTTAGTCTCGTTAGTCTCATTCTAAGGGTTGTCTAAGTTCGTCCTTAGAAAGAGACTAACTTGGGACGAACAATGACAAACCTTAGAATGAGACTTAAGTTTGTCTTTGTTCGTCCCAAGTTAGTCTCGTTAGTCTCATTCTAAGGTTTGTCTAAGTTCGTCCTTAGAAAGAGACTAACTTGGGACGAACTTAGACAAACCTTAGAATGAGACTTAAGTTTGTCTTTGTTCGTCCCAACTTAGTCTCGTTAGTCTCATTCTAAGGTTTGTCTAAGTTCGTCATTAGAAAGAGACTAACTTGGGACGAACTTAGACAAACCTTAGAATGAGACTTAAGTTTGTCTTTGTTTGTCCCAAGTTTAGTCAAGTTAGTCTCATTCTAAGGTTTGTCTAAGTTCGTCCTTAGAAAGAGACTAACTTGGGACGAACTTAGACAAACCTTAGAATGAGACTTAAGTTTGTCTTTGTTCGTCCCAAGTTAGTCTCGTTAGTCTCATTCTTAGGTTTGTCTAAGTTCGTCCTTAGAAATAGACTAACTTGGGACGAACTTAGACAAACCTTAGAATAAGACTTAAGTTTGTCTTTGTTCGTCCCAAGTTAGTCTCGTTAGTCTCATTCTAAGGTATGTCTAAGTTCGTCCTTAGAAAGAGACTAACTTGGGACGGACAAAGACAAACCTTAGAATGAGACTTAAGTTTGTCTTTGTTCGTCCCAAGTTAGTCTCGTTAGTCTCATTCTTAGGTTTGTCTAAGTTCGTCCTTAGAAATAGACTAACTTGGGACGAACTTAGACAAACCTTAGAATGAGACTTAAGTTTGTCTTTGTTCGTCCCAAGTTGGTCTCGTTAGTCTCATTCTAAGGTTTGTCTAAGTTCGTCCTTAGAAAGAGACTAACTTGGGACGAACTAAGACAAACCTTAGAATGAGACTAACGTTTGTCTTTGTTCGTCCAAAGTTAGTCTCGTTAGTCTCATTCTAAGGTTTGTCTAAGTTCCTCATTAGAAAGAGACTAACTTGGGACGAACTTAGACAAACCTTAGAATGAGACTTAAGTTTGTCTTTGTTCGTCCCAAGTTAGTCTCGTTAGTCTCATTCTAAGCTTTGTCTAAGTTCGTCCTTAGAAAGAGACAAACTTGGGACGAACTTAGACAAACCTTAGATTGAGACTTAAGTTTGTCTTTGTTCATCCCAAGTTAGTCTCGTTAGTCTCATTCTAAGGTTTGTCTAAGTTCGTCCTCAGAAAGAGACTAACTTGGGACGAACTAAGACAAACCTTAGACTGAGACTTAAGTTTGTCTTTGTTCGTCCCAAGTTAGTCTCGTTAGTCTCATTCTAAGGTTTGTCTAAGTTCGTCCTTAGACAGAGACCAACTTGGGACGAACATAGACAAACTTTAGAATGAGACTTAAGTTTGTCTTTGTTCGTCCCAACTTAGTCTCGTTAGTCTCATTCTAAGGGTTGTCTAAGTTCGTCCTTAGAAAGAGACTAACTTGGGACGAACAATGACAAACGTTAGAATGAAACTTAAGTTTGTCTTTGTTCGTCCCAAGTTAGTCTCGTTAGTCTCATTCTAAGGTTTGTCTAAGTTCGTCCTTAGAAAGAGACAAACTTGGGACAAACTTAGACAAACCTTAGAATGAGACTTAAGTTTGTCTTTGTTCGTCCCAACTTAGTCTCGTTAGTCTCATTCTAAGGTTTGTCTAAGTTCGTCATTAGAAAGAGACTAACTTGGGACGAACTTAGACAAACCTTAGAATGAGACTTAAGTTTGTCTTTGTTTGTCCCAAGTTTAGTCTAGTTAGTCTCATTCTAAGGTTTGTCTAAGTTCGTCCTTAGAAAGAGACTAACTTGGGACGAACTTAGACAAACCTTAGAATGAGACTTAAGTTTGTCTTTGTTCATCCCATTTTAGTCTCGTTAGTCTCATTCTAAGGTTTGTCTAAGTTCGTCCTTAGAAAGAGACTAACTTAGGACGAACTTAGACAAACCTTAGAATGAGACTTAAGTTTGTCTTTGTTCGTCCCAAGTTCAGTCTCGTTAGTCTCATTCTAAGGTTTGTCTAAGTTCCTCATTAGAAAGAGACTAACTTTGGACGAACTTAGACAAACATTAGAATGAGACTTAAGTTTGTCTTTGTTCGTCCCAAGTTAGTCTCGTTAGTCTCATTCTAAGGTTTGTCTAAGTTCGTCCTTAGAAAGAGACTAACTTGGGACGAACAAAGACAAAACCTTAGAATGAGACTTAAGTTTGTTTTTGTTCGTCCCAAGTTAGTCTCGTTAGTCTCATTCTTAGGTTTGTCTAAGTTCGTCCTTAGAAATAGACTAACTTGGGACGAACTTAGACAAACCTTAGAATGAGACTTAAGTTTGTCTTTGTTCGTCCAAAGTTGGTCTCGTTAGTCTCATTCTAAGGTTTGTCTAAGTTCGTCCTTAGAAAGAGACTAACTTGGGACGAACAAAGACAAAACCTTAGAATGAGACTTAAGTTTGTCTTTGCTCGTCCCAAGTTAGTCTCGTTAGTCTCCTTCTAAGGTTTGTCTAAGTTCGTCCTTAGAAAGAGACTAACTTGGGACGAACTAAGACAAACCTTAGAATGAGACTAACGTTTGTCTTTGTTCGTCCAAAGTTAGTCTTGTTAGTCTCATTCTAAGGTTTGTCTAAGTTCCTCATTAGAAAAAGACTAACTTGGGACGAACTTAGACAAACCTTAGAATGAGACTTAAGTTTGTCTTTGTTCGTCCCAAGTTTGTCTTTGTTCGTCCCAAGTTAGTCTCGTTAGTCTCATTCTAAGGGTTGTCTAAGTTCGTCCTTAGAAAGAGACGAACTTGGGACGAACAATGACAAACCTTAGAATGAGATATAAGTTTGTCTTTGTTTGTCCCAAGTTAGTCTCGTTAGTCTCATTCTAAGGTTTGTCTAAGTTCGTCCTTAGAAAGAGACAAGCTTGGGATGAACTTAGACAAACCTTAGAATGAGACTTAAGTTTGTCTTTGTTCGTCCAAAGTTGGTCTCGTTAGTCTCATTCTAAGGTTTGTCTAAGTTCGTCCTTAGAAAGAGACAAACTTGGGACGAACTTAGACAAACCTTAGAATGAGACTTAAGTTTGTCTTTGTTCGTCCCAAGTTAGTCTCGTTAGTCTCATTCTAAGGTTTGTCTAAGTTCGTCCTTAGAAAGAGACTAACTTGGGACGAACTTAGACAAACCTTAGAATGAGACTTAAGTTTGTCTTTGTTCGTCCCAAGTTAGTCTCGTTAGTCTTATTCTAAGGTTTGTCTAAGTTCGTCCTTAGAAAGAGACTAACTTGGGACGAACTAAGACAAACCTTAGAATGAGACTAACGTTTGTCTTTGTTCGTCCCAAGTTAGTCTCGTTAGTCTCATTCCAAGGTTTGTCTAAGTTCGTCCTTAGAAAGAGACTAACTTGGGACGAACTAAGACAAACCTTAGAATGAGACTTAAGTTTGTCTTTGTTCGTCCCAAGTTTAGTCTCGTTAGTCTCATTCTAAGGTTTGTCTAAGTTCGTCCTTAGAAAGAGACTAACTTGGGACGAACTTAGACAAACCTTAGAATGAGACTTAAGTTTGTCTTTGTTCGTCCCAAGTTAGTCTCGTTAGTCTCATTCTAAGGTTTGTCTAAGTTCGTCCTTAGAAAGAGACTAACTTGGGACGAACTAAGACAAACCTTAGAATGAGACTAATGTTTGTCTTTGTTCGTCCCAAGTTAGTCTCTTTAGTCTCATTCTAAGGTTTGTCTAAGTTCGTCCTTAGAAAGAGACTAACTTGGGACGAACTAAGACAAACCTTAGAATGAGACTAACGTTTGTCTTTGTTCGTCCAAAGTTAGTCTCGTTAGTCTCATTCTAAGGTTTGTCTAAGTTCCTCATTAGAAAGAGACTAACTTGGGATGAACTTAGACAAACCTTAGAATAAGACTTAAGTTTGTCTTTGTTCGTCCCAAGTTAGTCTCGTTAGTCTCATTCTAAGGTATGTCTAAGTTCGTCCTTAGGAAGAGACTAACTTGGGACGGACAAAGACAAACCTTAGAATGAGACTTAAGTTTGTCTTTGTTCGTCCCAAGTTAGTCTCGTTAGTCTCATTCTTAAGTTTGTCTAAGTTCGTCCTTAGAAATAGACTAACTTCGGACGAACTAAGACAAACCTTAGAATGAGACTAAAGTTTGTCTTTGTTCGTCCCAAGTTAGTCTCGTTAGTCTCATTCTAAGGTTTGTCTAAGTTCCTCATTAGAAAGGGACTAACTTGGGATGAACTTAGACAAACCTTAGAATGAGACTTAAGTTTGTCTTTGTTCGTCCCAAGTTATTCTCGTTAGTCTCATTCTAAGGTTTGTCTAAGTTCGTCCTTAGAAAGAGACAAACTTGGGATGAACTTAGACAAACCTTAGATTGAGACTTAAGTTTGTCTTTGTTCGTCCCAAGTTAGTCTCGTTAGTCTCATTCTAAGGTTTGTCTAAGTTCGTCCTCAGAAAGAGACTAACTTGGGACGAACTAAGACAAACCTTAGAATGAGACTAATGTTTGTCTTTGTTCGTCCCAAGTTAGTCTCGTTAGTCTCATTCTAAGGTTTGTCTAAGTTCGTCCTTAGAAAGAGACTAACTTGGGACGAACTAAGACAAACCTTAGAATGAGACTTAAGTTTGTCTTTGTTCGTCCCAAGTTAGTCTCGTTAGTCTCATTCTAAGGTTTGTCTAAGTTCGTCCTCAGAAAGAGACTAACTTGGGACGAACTAAGACAAACCTTAGAATGAGACTAATGTTTGTCTTTGTTCGTCCCAAGTTAGTCTCGTTAGTCTCATTCTAAGGTTTGTCTAAGTTCGTCCTTAGAAAGAGACTAACTTGGGACGAACTTAGACAAACCTTAGAATGAGACTTAAGTTTGTCTTTGTTCGTCCCAAGTTAGTCTCGTTAGTCTCATTCTAAGGTTTGTCTAAGTTCGTCCTTAGAAAGAGACTAACTTGGGACGAACTAAGACAAACCTTAGAATGAGACTAATGTTTGTCTTTGTTCGTCCCAAGTTAGTCTCTTTAGTCTCATTCTAAGGTTTGTCTAAGTTTGTCCTTAGAAAGAGACTAACTTGGGACGAACTAAGACAAACCTTAGAATGAGACTAACGTTTGTCTTTGTTCGTCCAAAGTTAGTCTCGTTAGTCTCATTCTAAGGTTTGTCTAAGTTCCTCATTAGAAAGAGACTAACTTGGGATGAACTTAGACAAACCTTAGAATAAGACTTAAGTTTGTCTTTGTTTGTCCCAAGTTAGTCTCGTTAGTCTCATTCTAAGGTATGTCTAAGTTCGTCCTTAGGAAGAGACTAACTTGGGACGGACAAAGACAAACCTTAGAATGAGACTTAAGTTTGTCTTTGTTCGTCCAAAGTTAGTCTCGTTAGTCTCATTCTTAAGTTTGTCTAAGTTCGTCCTTAGAAATAGACTAACTTCGGACGAACTAAGACAAACCTTAGAATGAGACTAAAGTTTGTCTTTGTTCGTCCCAAGTTAGTCTCGTTAGTCTCATTCTAAGGTTTGTCTAAGTTCCTCATTAGAAAGAGACTAACTTGGGACGAACTTAGACAAACCTTAGAATGAGACTTAAGTTTGTCTTTGTTCGTCCCAAGTTAGTCTCGTTAGTCTCATTCTAAGGTTTGTCTAAGTTCCTCATTAGAAAGGGACTAACTTGGGATGAACTTAGACAAACCTTAGAATGAGACTTAAGTTTGTCTTTGTTCGTCCCAAGTTAGTCTCGTTAGTCTCATTCTAAGGTTTGTCTAAGTTCGTCCTTTGAAAGAGACAAACTTGGGATGAACTTAGACAAACCTTAGATTGAGACTTAAGTTTGTCTTTGTTCGTCCCAAGTTAGTCTCGTTAGTCTCATTCTAAGGTTTGTCTAAGTACGTCCTTAGAAAGAGACAAACTTGGGACAAACTTAGACAAACCTTAGAATGAGACTTAAGTTTGTCTTTGTTCGTCCCAACTTAGTCTCGTTAGTCTCATTCTAAGGTTTGTCTAAGTTCGTCATTAGAAAGAGACTAACTTGGGACGAACTTAGACAAACCTTAGAATGAGACTAAAGTTTGTCTTTGTTTGTCCCAAGTTTAGTCTAGTTAGTCTCATTCTAAGGTTTGTCTAAGTTCGTCCTTAGAAAGAGACTAACTTGGGACGAACTTAGACAAACCTTAGAATGAGACTTAAGTTTGTCTTTGTTCGTCCCAAGTTAGTCTCGTTAGTCTCATTCTAAGGTTTGTCTAAGTTCGTCCTTAGAAAGAGACTAACTTGGGACGAACTTAGACAAAACTTAGAATGAGACTTAAGTTTGTCTTTGTTCGTCCCAAGTTCAGTCTCGTTAGTCTCATTCTAAGGTTTGTCTAAGTTCCTCATTAGAAAGAGACTAACTTTGGACGAACTTAGACAAACCTTAGAATGAGACTTAAGTTTGTCTTTGTTCGTCCCAAGTTAGTCTCGTTAGTCTCATTCTACGGTTTGTCTAAGTTCGTCCTTAGAAAGAGACTAACTTGGGACGAACAAAGACAAAACCTTAGAATGAGACTTAAGTTTGTCTTTGTTCGTCCCAAGTTAGTCTCGTTAGTCTCATTCTTAGGTTTGTCTAAGTTCGTCCTTAGAAATAGACTAACTTGGGACGAACTTAGACAAACCTTAGAATGAGACTTAAGTTTGTCTTTGTTCGTCCCAAGTTAGTCTCGTTAGTCTCCTTCTAAGGTTTGTCTAAGTTCGTCCTTAGAAAGAGACTAACTTGGGACGAACTCAGACAAACCTTAGAATGAGACTAACGTTTGTCTTTGTTCGTCCAAAGTTAGTCTTGTTAGTCTTATTCTAAGGTTTGTCAAAGTTCCTCATTAGAAAAAGACTAACTTGGGACGAACTTAGACAAACCTTAGAATGAGACTTAAGTTTGTCTTTGTTCGTCCCAAGTTTGTCTTTGTTCGTCCCAAGTTAGTCTCGTTAGTCTCATTCTAAGGGTTGTCTAAGTTCGTCCTTAGAAAGAGATGAACTTGGGACGAACAATGACAAACCTTAGAATGAGACTTAAGTTTGTCTTTGTTTGTCCCAAGTTAGTCTCGTTAGTCTCATTCTAAGGTTTGTTTATGTTCTTCCTTAGAAAGAGAGAAGCTTGGGATGAACTTAGACAAACCTTAGAATGAAACTTAAGTTTGTCTTTGTTCGTCCAAAGTTGGTCTCGTTAGTCTCATTTTAAGGTTTGTCTAAGTTCGTCCTTAGAAAGAGACAAACTTGGGATGAACTTAGACAAACCTTAGAATGAGACTTAAGTTTGTCTTTGTTCGTCCCAAGTTAGTCTCGTTAGTCTCATTCTAAGGTTTGTCTAAGTTCGTCCTTAGAAAGAGACTAACTTGGGACGAACTTAGACAAACCTTAGAATGAGACTTACGTTTGTCTTTGTTCGTCCCAAGTTAGTCTCGTTAGTCTTATTCTAAGGTTTGTCTAAGTTCGTCCTTAGAAAGAGACTAACTTGGGACGAACTAAGACCAACCTTAGAATGAGACTAACGTTTGTCTTTGTTCGTCCCAAGTTAGTCTCGTTAGTCTCATTCTAAGGTTTGTCTAAGTTCGTCCTTAGAAAGAGACTAACTTGGGACGAACTAAGACAAACCTTAGAATGAGACTTAAGTTTGTCTTTGTTCATCCCAAGTTTAGTCTCGTTAGTCTCATTCTAAGGTTTGTCTAAGTTCGTCCTTAGAAAGAGACTAACTTGGGACGAACTTAGACAAACCTTAGAATGAGACTTAAGTTTGTCTTTGTTCGTCCCAAGTTAGTCTCGTTAGTCTCATTCTAAGGTTTGTCTAAGTTCGTCCTTAGAAAGAGACTAACTTGGGACGAACTAAGACAAACCTTAGAATGAGACTAATGTTTGTCTTTGTTCGTCCCAAGTTAGTCTCGTTAGTCTCATTCTAAGGTTTGTCTAAGTTCGTCCTTCGAAAGAGACTAACTTGGGTCGAACTAAGACAAACCTTAGAATGAGACTAACGTTTGTCTTTGTTCGTCCAAAGTTAGTCTCGTTAGTCTCATTCTAAGGTTTGTCTAAGTTCCTCATTAGAAAGAGACTAACTTGGGATGAACTTAGACAAACCTTAGAATAAGACTTAAGTTTGTCTTTGTTCGTCCCAAGTTAGTCTCGTTAGTCTCATTCTAAGGTATGTCTAAGTTCGTCCTTAGGAAGAGACTAACTTGGGACGGACAAAGACAAACCTTAGAATGAGACTTAAGTTTGTCTTTGTTCGTCCCAAGTTAGTCTCGTTAGTCTCATTCTTAAGTTTGTCTAAGTTCGTCCTTAGAAATAGACTAACTTCGGACGAACTAAGACAAACCTTAGAATGATACTAACGTTTGTCTTTGTTCGTCCCAAGTTAGTCTCGTTAGTCTCATTCTAAGGTTTGTCTAAGTTCCTCATTAGAGAGGGACTAACTTGGGATGAACTTAGACAAACTTTAGAATGAGACTTAAGTTTGTCTTTGTTCGTCCCAAGTTAGTCTCGTTAGTCTCATTCTAAGGTTTGTCTAAGTTCGTCCTTAGAAAGAGACAAACTTGGGATGAACATAGACAAACATTAGATTGAGACTTAAGTTTGTCTTTGTTCGTCCCAAGTTAGTCTCGTTAGTCTCATTCTAAGGTTTGTCTAAGTTCGTCCTCAGAAAGAGACTAACTTGGGACGAACTAAGACAAACCTTAGAATGAGACTAATGTTTGTCTTTGTTCGTCCCAAGTTAGTCTCGTTAGTCTCATTCTAAGGTTTGTCTAAGTTCGTCCTTAGAAAGAGACTAACTTGGGACGAACTAAGACAAACCTTAGAATGAGACTTAAGTTTGTCTTTGTTCGTCCAAAGTTAGTCTCGTTAGTCTCATTATAAGGTTTGTCTAAGTTCCTCATTAGAAAGAGACTAACTTGGGACGAACTTAGACAAACCTTAGAATGAGACTTAAGTTTGTCTTTGTTCGTCCCAAGTTAGTCTCGTTAGTCTCATTCTAAGGTTTGTCTAAGTTCGTCCTTAGAAAGAGACTAACTTGGGACGAACAAAGACAAACCTTAGAATGAGACTTAAGTTTGTCTTTGTTCGTCCCAAGTTAGTCTCGTTAGTCTCATTCTAAGGTTTGTCTAAGTTCGTCCTTAGAAAGAGACTAACTTGGGACGAACTAAGACAAACCTTAGAATGAGACAAACGTTTGTCTTTGTTCATCCGAAGTTAGTCTCGTTAGTCTCATTCTAAGGTTTGTCTAAGTTCGTCCTTAGAAAGAGACTAACTTGGGACGAACTTAGACAAACCTTAGAATGAGACTTAAGTTTGTCTTTGTCCGTCCCAAGTTTAGTCTCGTTAGTCTCATTCTAAGGTTTGTCTAAGTTCGTCCTTAGAAAGAGACTAACTTGGGACGAACTAAGACAAACCTTAGAATGAGACTTAAGTTTGTCTTTGTTCGTCCCAAGTTTAGTCTCGTTAGTCTCATTCTAAGGTTTGTCTAAGTTCGTCCTTAGAAAGAGACTAACTTGGGACGAACTTTGACAAACCTTAGAATGAGACTTAAGTTTGTCTTTGTTCGTCCCAAGTTAGTCTCGTTAGTCTCATTCTAAGATTTGTCTAAGTTCGTCCTTAGAAAGAGACTAACTTGGGACGAACTAAGACAAACCTTAGAATGAGACTAATGTTTGTCTTTGTTCGTCCCAAGTTAGTCTCGTTAGTCTCATTCTAAGGTTTGTCTAAGTTCGTCCTTAGAAAGAGACTAACTTGGGACGAACTAAGACAAACCTTAGAATGAGACTAACGTTTGTCTTTGTTCGTCCAAAGTTAGTCTCGTTAGTCTCATTCTAAGGTTTGTCTAAGTTCCTCATTAGAAAGAGACTAACTTGGGATGAACTTAGACAAACCTTAGAATAAGACTTAAGTTTGTCTTTGTTCGTCCCAAGTTAGTCTCATTAGTCTCATTCTAAGGTATGTCTAAGTTCGTCCTTAGGAAGAGACTAACTTGGGACGGACAAAGACAAACCTTAGAATGAGACTTAAGTTTGTCTTTGTTCGTCCCAAGTTAGTCTCGTTAGTCTCATTCTTAAGTTTGTCTAAGTTCGTCCTTAGAAATATACTAACTTCGGACGAACTAAGACAAACCTTAGAATGAGACTAACGTTTGTCTTTGTTCGTCCCAAGTTAGTCTCGTTAGTCTCATTCTATGGGTTGTCTAAGTTCCTCATTAGAAAGGGACTAACTTGGGATGAACTTAGACAAACCTTAGAATGAGACTTAAGTTTGTCTTTGTTCGTCCCAAGTTATTCTCGTTAGTCTCATTCTAAGGTTTGTCTAAGTTCGTCCTTAGAAAGAGACAAACTTGGGATGAACTTAGACAAACCTTAGATTGAGACTTAAGTTTGTCTTTGTTCGTCCCAAGTTAGTCTCGTTAGTCTCATTCTAAGGTTTGTCTAAGTTCGTCCTCAGAAAGTGACTAACTTGGGACGAACTAAGACAAACCTTAGAATGAGACTAATGTTTGTCTTTGTTCGTCCCAAGTTAGTCTCGTTAGTCTCATTCTAAGGTTTGTCTAAGTTCGTCCTTAGAAAGAGACTAACTTGGGACGAACTAAGACAAACCTTAGAATGAGACTTAAGTTTGTCTTTGTTCGTCCAAAGTTAGTCTCGTTAGTCTCATTCTAAGGTTTGTCTAAGTTCCTCATTAGAAAGAGACTAACTTGGGACGAACTTAGACAAACCTTAGAATGAGACTTCAGTTTGTCTTTGTTCGTCCCAAGTTAGTCTCGTTAGTCTCATTCTAAGGTTTGTCTAAGTTCCTCATTAGAAAGGGACTAACTTGGGATGAACTTAGACAAACCTTAGAATGAGACTTAAGTTTGTCTTTGTTCGTCCCAAGTTAGTCTCGTTAGTCTCATTCTAAGGTTTGTCTAAGTTCGTCCTTAGAAAGAGACAAACTTGGGATGAACTTAGACAAACCTTAGATTGAGACTTAAGTTTGTCTTTGTTCGTCCCAACTTTGTCTCGTTAGTCTCATTCTAAGGTTTGTCTAAGTTCGTCCTTAGAAAGAGACAAACTTGGGACAAACTTAGACAAACCTTAGAATGAGACTTAAGTTTGTCTTTGTTCGTCCCAACTTAGTCTCGTTAGTCTCATTCTAAGGTTTGTCTAAGTTCGTCATTAGAAAGAGACTAACTTGGGACGAACTTAGACAAACCTTAGAATGAGACTTAAGTTTGTCTTTGTTTGTCCCAAGTTTAGTCTAATTAGTCTCATTCTAAGGTTTGTCTAAGTTCGTCCTTAGAAAGAGACTAACTTGGGACGAACTTAGACAAACCTTAGAATGAGACTTAAGTTTGTCTTTGTTCGTCCCAAGTTAGTCTCGTTAGTCTCATTCTAAGGTTTGTCTAAGTTCGTCCTTAGAAAGAGACTAACTTGGGACGAACTTAGACAAACCTTAGAATGAGACTTAAGTTTGTCTTTGTTCGTCCCATGTTCAGTCTCGTTAGTCTCATTCTAAGGTTTGTCTAAGTTCCTCATTAGAAAGAGACTAACTTTGGACGAACTTAGACAAACCTTAGAATGAGACTTAAGTTTGTCTTTGTTCGTCCCAAGTTAGTCTCGTTAGTCTCATTCTAAGGTTTGTCTAAGTTCGTCCTTAGAAAGAGACTAACTTGGGACGAACAAAGACAAAACCTTAGAATGAGACTTAAGTTTGTCTTTGTTCGTCCCAAGTTAGTCTCGTTAGTCTCATTCTTAGGTTTGTCTAAGTTCGTCCTTAGAAATAGACTAACTTGGGACGAACTTAGACAAACCTTAGAATGAGACTTAAGTTTGTCTTTGTTCGTCCCAAGTTAGTCTCGTTAGTCTCCTTCTAAGGTTTGTCTAAGTTCGTCCTTAGAAAGAGACTAACTTGGGACGAACTAAGACAAACCTTAGAATGAGACTAACGTTTGTCTTTGTTCGTCCAAAGTTAGTCTTGTTAGTCTTATTCTAAGGTTTGTCTAAGTTCCTCATTAGAAAAAGACTAACTTGGGACGAACTTAGACAAACCTTAGAATGAGACTTAAGTTTGTCTTTGTTCGTCCCAAGTTTGTCTTTGTTCGTCCCAAGTTAGTCTCGTTAGTCTCATTCTAAGGGTTGTCTAAGTTCGTCCTTAGAAAGAGATGAACTTGGGACGAACAATGACAAACCTTAGAATGAGACTTAAGTTTGTATTTGTTTGTCCCAAGTTAGTCTCGTTAGTCTCATTCTAAGGTTTGTCTAAGTTCTTCCTTAGAAAGAGAGAAGCTTGGGATGAACTTAGACAAACCTTAGAATGAGACTTAAGTTTGTCTTTGTTCGTCCAAAGTTGGTCTCGTTAGTCTCATTCTAAGGTTTGTCTAAGTTCGTCCTTAGAAAGAGACAAACTTGGGACGAACTTAGACAAACCTTAGAATGAGACTTAAGTTTGTCTTTGTTCGTCCCAAGTTAGTCTCGTTAGTCTCATTCTAAGGTTTGTCTAAGTTCGTCCTTAGAAAGAGACTAACTTGGGACGAACTTAGACAAACCTTAGAATGAGACTTAAGTTTGTCTTTGTTCGTCCCAAGTTAGTCTCGTTAGTCTTATTCTAAGGTTTGTCTAAGTTCGTCCTTAGAAAGAGACTAACTTGGGACGAACTAAGACAAACCTTAGAATGAGACTTAAGTTTGTCTTTGTTCGTCCCAAGTTTAGTCTCGTTAGTCTCATTCTAAGGTTTGTCTAAGTTTGTCCTTAAAAAGAGACTAACTTGGGACGAACTTAGACAAACCTTAGAATGAGACTTAAGTTTGTCTTTGTTCGTCCCAAGTTAGTCTCGTTAGTCTCATTCTAAGGTTTGTCTAAGTTCGTCCTTAGAAAGAGACTAACTTGGGACGAACTAAGACAAACCTTAGAATGAGACTAATGTTTGTCTTTGTTCGTCCCAAGTTAGTCTCGTTAGTCTCATTCTAAGGTTTGTCTAAGTTCGTCCTTAGAAAGAGACTAACTTGGAACGAACTAAGACAAACCTTAGAATGAGACTAACGTTTGTCTCTGTTCGTCCAAAGTTAGTCTCGTTAGTCTCATTCTAAGGTTTGTCTAAGTTCCTCATTAGAAAGAGACTAACTTGGGATGAACTTAGACAAACCTTAGAATAAGACTTAAGTTTGTCTTTGTTCGTCCCAAGTTAGTCTCGTTAGTCTCATTCTAAGGTATGTCTAAGTTCGTCCTTAGGAAGAGACTAACTTGGGACGGACAAAGACAAACCTTAGAATGAGACTTAAGTTTGTCTTTGTTCGTCCCAAGTTAGTCTCGTTAGTCTCATTCTTAAGTTTGTCTAAGTTCGTCCTTAGAAATAGACTAACTTCAGACGAACTAAGACAAACCTTAGAATGAGACTAACGTTTGTCTTTGTTCGTCCCAAGTTAGTCTCGTTAGTCTCATTCTAAGGTTTGTCTAAGTTCCTCATTAGAAAGGGACTAACTTGGGATGAACTTAGACAAACCTTAGAATGAGACTTAAGTTTGTCTTTGTTCGTCCCAAGTTAGTCTCGTTAGTCTCATTCTAAGGTTTGTCTAAGTTCGTCCTTAGAAAGAGACAAACTTGGGATGAACTTAGACAAACCTTAGATTGAGACTTAAGTTTGTCTTTGTTCGTCCCAAGTTAGTCTCGTTAGTCTCATTCTAAGGTTTGTCTAAGTTAGTACTCAGAAAGAGACTAACTTGGGACGAACTAAGACAAACCTTAGAATGAGACTAATGTTTTTCTTTGTTCGTCCCAAGTTAGTCTCGTTAGTCTCATTCTAAGGTTTGTCTAAGTTCGTCCCTAGAAAGAGACTAACTTGGGACGAACTAAGACAAACCTTAGAATGAGACTTAAGTTTGTCTTTGTTCGTCCCAAGTTAGTCTCGTTAGTCTCATTCTAAGGTTTGTCTAAGTTCGTCCTTAGAAAGAGACTAACTTGGGACGAACTAAGACAAACCTTAGAATGAGACTAACGTTTGTCTTTGTTCGTCCAAAGTTAGTCTCGTTAGTCTCATTCTAAGGTTTGTCTAAGTTCGTCATTAGAAAGAGACTAACTTGGGACGAACTTAGACAAACCTTAGAATGAGACTTAAGTTTGTCTTTGTTCGTCCAAGTTAGTCTCGTTAGTCTCATTCTAAGGTTTGTCTAAGTTCGTCCTTAGAAAGAGACTAACTTGGGACGAACAAAGACAAACCTTAGAATGAGACGTAAGTTTGTCTTTGTTCGTCCCAAGTTAGTCTCGTTAGTCTCATTCTAAGGTTTGTCTAAGTTCGTCCTTAGAAATAGACTAACTTGGGACGAACTAAGACAAACCTTAGAATGAGACTAATGTTTGTCTTTGTTCGTCCCAAGTTAGTCTCGTTAGTCTCATTCTAAGGTTTGTCTAAGTTCGTCCTTAGAAAGAGACTAACTTGGGACGAACTAAGACAAACCTTAGAATGAGACTAACGTTTGTCTTTGTTCGTCCAAAGTTAGTCTCGTTAGTCTCATTCTAAGGTTTGTCTAAGTTCCTCATTAGAAAGAGACTAACTTGGGACGAACTTAGACAAACCTTAGAATGAGACTTAAGTTTTTCTTTGTTCGTCCCAAGTTAGTCTCGTTAGTCTCATTCTAAGGTTTGTCTAAGTTCGTCCTTAGAAAGAGACTAACTTGGGACGAACAAAGACAAACCTTAGAATGAGACTTAAGTTTGTCTTTGTTCGTCCCAAGTTAGTCTCGTTAGTCTCATTCTAAGGTTTGTCTAAAATCATCCTTAGAAAGAGACTAACTTGGGACGAACTAAGACAAACCTTAGAATGAGACTAACGTTTGTCTTTGTTC
Organism: Rhodiola kirilowii; assembly: GCA_033675215.1. Taxonomy (NCBI): domain Eukaryota; kingdom Viridiplantae; phylum Streptophyta; class Magnoliopsida; order Saxifragales; family Crassulaceae; genus Rhodiola; species Rhodiola kirilowii. Next base: position 976,468 of record JAUCNB010000016.1, read on the forward strand.
GTCCAAAGTTAGTCTCGTTAGTCTCATTCTAAGGTTTGTTTTTTTTTTGGACGGAGCCAGCGCCTTTATTAGAAAGAGACTAACTTGGGACGAACATAGACAAACCTTAGAATGAGACTTAAGTTTGTCTTTGTTCGTCCCAAGTTAGTCTCGTTAGTCTCATTCTAAGGTTTGTCTAAGTTCCTCATTAGAAAGAGACTAACTTGGGACGAACATAGACAAACCTTAGAATGAGACTTAAGTTTGTCTTTGTTCGTCCCAAGTTAGTCTCGTTAGTCTCATTCTAAGGTTTGTCTAAGTTCGTCCTTAGAAAGAGACTAACTTGGGACGAACAAAGACAAACCTTGGAATGAGACGTAAGTTTGTCTTTGTTCATCCGAAGTTAGTCTCGTTAGTCTCATTCTAAGGTTTGTCTAAGTTCGTCCTTAGAAAGAGACTAACTTGGGACGAACTTAGACAAACCTTAGAATGAGACTTAAGTTTGTCTTTGTCCGTCCCAAGTTTAGTCTCGTTAGTCTCATTCTAAGGTTTGTCTAAGTTCGTCCTTAGAAAGAGACTAACTTGGGACGAACTTAGACAAACCTTGGAATGAGACTTAAGTTTGTCTTTGTTCGTCCCAAGTTAGTCTCGTTAGTCTCATTCTAAGGTTTGTCTAAGTTCGTCCTTAGAAAGAGACCAACTTGGGATGAACAAAGACAAACCTTAGAATGAGACTTAAGTTTGTCTTTGTTCGTCCCAAGTTAGTCTCGTTAGTTTCATTCTTAGGTTTGTCTAAGTTCGTCCTTAGAAATAGACTAACTTGGGACGAACTTAGACAAACCTTAGAATGAGACTTAAGTTTGTCTTTGTTCGTCCCAAGTTAGTCTCGTTAGTCTCATTCTAAGGTTTGTCTAAGTTCGTCCTTAGAAAGAGACAAACTTGGGACGAACTTAGACAAACCTTAGAATGAGACTTAAGTTTGTCTTTGTTCGTCCCAAGTTGGTCTCGTTAGTCTCATTCTAAGGTTTGTCTAAGTTCGTCCTTAGAAAGAGACTAACTTGGCACGAACTTAGACAAACCTTAGAATGAGACTTAAGTTTGTCTTTGTTCGTCCCAAGTTAGTCTCGTTAGTCTCATTCTAAGGTTTGTCTAAGTTCGTCCTTAGAAAGAGACTAACATGGGACGAACTTAGACAAACCTTAGAATGAGACTTAAGTTTGTCTTTGTTCGTCCCAAGTTTAGTCTCGTTAGTCTCATTCTAAGGTTTGTCTAAGTTCGTCCTTAGAAAGAGACGAACTTGGGACGAACTTAGACAAACCTTAGAATGAGACTTAAGTTTGTCTTTGTTCGTCCCAATTTAGTCTCGTTAGTCTCATTCTAAGGTATGTCTAAGTTCGTCCTTAGAAAGAGACTAACTTGGGACGAACTTAGACAAACCTTAGAATGAGACTTAAGTTTGTCTTTGTTCGTCCCAAGTTAGTCTCGTTAGTCTCATTCTAAGGTTTGTCTAAGTTCGTCCTTAGAAAGAGACTAACTTAGGACAAACTTAGACAAACCTTAGAATGAGACTTAAGTTTGTCATTGTTCGTCCCAAGTTAGTCTCGTTAGTCTCATTCTAAGGTTTGTCTAAGTTCGTCCTTAGAAAGAGACAAACTTGGGATGAACTTAGACAAACCTTAGAATGAGACTTAAGTTTGTCTTTGTTCGTCCCAAGTTAGTCTCGTTAGTCTCATTCTAAGGTTTGTCTAAGTTCGTCCTTAGAAAGAGACAAACTTGGGACGAACTTAGACAAACCTTAGAATGAGACTTAAGTTTGTCTTTGTTCGTCCCAAGTTGGTCTCGTTAGTCTCATTCTAAGGTTTGTCTAAGTTCGTCCTTAGAAAGAGACTAACTTGGCACGAACTTAGACAAACCTTAGAATGAGACTTAAGTTTGTCTTTGTTCGTCCCAAGTTAGTCTCGTTAGTCTCATTCTAAGGTTTGTCTAAGTTCGTGCCAAGTTAGTCTCTTTCTAAGGACGAACTTAGACAAACCTTAGAATGAGACTAACGAGACCAACTTGGGACGAACAAAGACAAACTTAAGTCTCATTCTAAGGTTTGTCTAAGTTCGTCCTTAGAAAGAGACGAACTTGGGACGAACTTAGACAAACCTTAGAATGAGACTTAAGTTTGTCTTTGTTCGTCCCAAGTTAGTCTCGTTAGTCTCATTCTAAGGTTTGTCTAAGTTCGTCCTTAGAAAGAGACGAACTTGGGACGAACTTAGACAAACCTTAGAATGAGACTTAAGTTTGTCTTTGTTCGTCCCAAGTTAGTCTCGTTAGTCTCATTCTAAGGTTTGTCTAAGTTCGTCCTTAGAAAGAGACAAACTTGGGATGAACTTAGACAAACCTTAGATTGAGACTTAAGTTTGTCTTTGTTCGTCCCAAGTTAGTCTCGTTAGTCTCATTCTAAGGTTTGTCTAAGTTCGTCCTCAGAAAGAGACTAACTTGGGACGAACTAAGACAAACCTTAGAATGAGACTAATGTTTGTCTTTGTTCGTCCCAAGTTAGTCTCGTTAGTCTCATTCTAAGGTTTGTCTAAGTTCATCCTTAGAAAGAGACTAACTTGGGACGAACTAAGACAAACCTTAGAATGAGACTTAAGTTTGTCTTTGTTCGTCCAAAGTTAGTCTCGTTAGTCTCATTCTAAGGTTTGTCTAAGTTCCTCATTAGAAAGAGACTAACTTGGGACGAACTTAGACAAACCTTAGAATGAGACTTAAGTTTGTCTTTGTTCGTCCCAAGTTAGTCTCGTTAGTCTCATTCTAAGGTTTGTCTAAGTTCGTCCTTAGAAAGAGACTAACTTGGGACGAACAAAGACAAACCTTAGAATGAGACTTAAGTTTGTCTTTGTTCGTCCCAAGTTAGTCTCGTTAGTCTCATTCTAAGGTTTGTCTAAGTTCGTCCTTAGAAAGAGACTAACTTGGGACGAACTAAGACAAACCTTAGAATGAGACTAACGTTTGTCTTTGTTCGTCCAAAGTTAGTCTCGTTTGTCTCATTCTAAGGTTTGTCTAAGTTCGTCCTTAGAAAGAGACAAAGTTGGGACGAACAAAGACAAACCTTAGAATGAGACGTAAGTTTGTCTTTGTTCGTCCCAAGTTAGTCTCGTTAGTCTCATTCTAAGGTTTGTCTAAGTTCCTCATTAGAAAGAGACTAACTTGGGACGAACTTAGACAAACCTTAGAATGAGACTTAAGTTTGTCTTTGTTCGTCCAAGTTAGTCTCGTTAGTCTCATTCTAAGGTTTGTCTAAGTTCGTCCTTAGAAAGAGACAAAGTTGGGACGAACAAAGACAAACCTTAGAATGAGACGTAAGTTTGTCTTTGTTCGTCCCAAGTTAGTCTCGTTAGTCTCATTCTAAGGTTTGTCTTAGTTCGTCCTTAGAAATAGACTAACTTGGGACGAACTAAGACAAACCTTAGAATGAGACTAATGTTTGTCTTTGTTCGTCCCAAGTTAGTCTCGTTAGTCTCATTCTAAGGTTTGTCTAAGTTCGTCCTTAGAAAGAGACTAACTTGGGACGAACTAAGACAAACCTTAGAATGAGACTAACGTTTGTCTTTATTCGTCGAAAGTTAGTCTCGTTAGTCTCATTCTAAGGTTTGTCTAAGTTCCTCATTAGAAAGAGACTAACTTGGGATGAACTTAGACAAACCTTAGAATGAGACTTAAGTTTTTCTTTGTTCGTCCCAAGTTAGTCTCGTTAGTCTCATTCTAAGGTTTGTCTAAGTTCGTCCTTAGAAAGAGACTAACTTGGGACGAACAAAGACAAACCTTAGAATGGGACTTAAGTTTGTCTTTGTTCGTCCCAAGTTAGTCTCGTTAGTCTCATTCTAAGGTTTGTCTAAGTTCGTCCTTAGAAAGAGACTAACTTGGGACGAACTAAGACAAACCTTAGAATGAGACTAACGTTTGTCTTTGTTCGTCCAAAGTTAGTCTCGTTAGTCTCATTCTAAGGTTTGTCTAAGTTCCTCATTAGAAAGAGACTAACTTGGGACGAACATAGACAAACCTTAGAATGAGACTTAAGTTTGTCTTTGTTCGTCCCAAGTTAGTCTCGTTAGTCTCATTCTAAGGTTTGTCTAAGTTCGTCCTTAGAAAGAGACTAACTTGGGACGAACAAAGACAAACCTTAGAATGAGACGTAAGTTTGTCTTTGTTCATCCGAACTTAGTCTCGTTAGTCTCATTCTAAGGTTTGTCTAAGTTCGTCCTTAGAAAGAGACTAACTTGGGACGAACTTAGACAAACCTTAGAATGAGACTTAAGTTTGTCTTTTTTCGTCCCAAGTTTAGTCTCGTTAGTCTCATTCTAAGGTTTGTCTAAGTTCGTCCTTAGAAAGAGACTAACTTGGGACGAACTTAGACAAACCTTAGAATGAGACTTAAGTTTGTCTTTGTTCGTCCCAAGTTAGTCTCGTTAGTCTCATTCTAAGGTTTGTCTAAGTTCGTCCTTAGAAAGAGACCAACTTGGGACGAACAAAGACAAACCTTATAATGAGACTTAAGTTTGTCTTTGTTCGTCCCAAGTTAGTCTCGTTAGTCTCATTCTTAGGTTTGTCTAAGTTCGTCCTTAGAAATAGACTAACTTGGGACGAACTTAGACAAACCTTAGAATGAGACTTAAGTTTGTCTTTGTTCGTCCCAAGTTAGTCTCGTTAGTCTCATTCTAAGGTTTGTCTAAGTTCGTCCTTAGAAAGAGACTAACTTGGGACGAACTAATACAAACCTTAGAATGAGACTAACGTTTGTCTTTGTTCGTTTAAAGTTAGTCTCGTTAGTCTCATTCTAAGGTTTGTCTAAGTTCCTCATTAGAAAAAGACTAACTTGGGACGAACTTAGACAAACCTTAGAATGAGACTTAAGTTTGTCTTTGTTCGTCCCAAGTTAGTCTCGTTAGTCTCATTCTAAGGGTTGTCTAAGTTCGTCCTTAGAAAGAGACTAACTTGGGACGAACAATGACAAACCTTAGAATGAGACTTAAGTTTGTCTTTGTTCGTCCCAAGTTAGTCTCGTTAGTCTCATTTTAAGGTTTGTCTAAGTTCGTCCTTAGAAAGAGACAAACTTGGGACGAACTTAGACAAACCTTAGAATGAGACTTAAGTTTGTCTGTGTTCGTCCCAAGTTGGTCTCGTTAGTCTCATTCTAAGGTTTGTCTAAGTTCGTCCTTAGAAAGAGACTAACTTGGCACGAACTTAGACAAACCTTAGAATGAGACTTAAGTTTGTCTTTGTTCGTCCCAAGTTAGTCTCGTTAGTCTCATTCTAAGGTTTGTCTAAGTTCGTCCTTAGAAAGAGACTAACTTGGGATGAACTTAGACAAACCTTAGAATGAGACTTAAGTTTGTCTTTGTTCGTCCCAAGTTTAGTCTCGTTAGTCTCATTCTAAGGTTTGTCTAAGTTCGTCCTTAGAAAGAGACGAACTTGGGACGAACTTAGACAAACCTTAGAATGAGACTTAAGTTTGTCTTTGTTCGTCCCAAGTTAGTCTCGTTAGTCTCATTCTAAGGTTTGTCTAAGTTCGTCCTTAGAAAGAGACTAACTTGGGACGAACTTAGACAAACCTTAGAATGAGACTTAAGTTTGTCTTTGTTCGTCCCAAGTTAGTCTCGTTAGTCTCATTCTAAGGTTTGTCTAAGTTCGTCCTTAGAAAGAGACTAACTTAGGACGAACTTAGACAAACCTTAGAATGAGACTTAAGTTTGTCTTTGTTCGTCCCAAGTTTAGTCTCGTTAGTCTCATTCTAAGGTTTGTCTAAGTTCATCCTTAGAAAGAGACTAACTTGGGACGAACTTAGACAAACCTTAGAATGAGACTTAAGTTTGTCTTTGTTCGTCCCAAGTTAGGGTCTGTCCACTTTGACTGAAACTTATACTGTCTTATCTTATCTTAACTGATAGTGACTGATAGTGACTGATCTTAACTTACCTTAACTGATATTAACTTATCTTAACTTAACTGAAACTTATATTGTATGATGAATAGTAATATTATGATGATGATGGTATGATGATGATGATGATGATGAATAGTAATATTATGATGATGGTGAATAGTATGATGATTATGGTATGATGAATAGTAATATTATGATGATGATGAATAGTAATTTTATGATAATGAATAGTAATAATTTTATGATGATGATTGGTATGATGAATAGTAATATTATGATGATGGTGAATAGTAATTTTATGATGATGGTGAATAGTAATTTTATGATGATGGTGATATGATGAATAGTAATTTTATGATGAATAGTAATATTATGATGATGATGAATAGTAATATTATGATGGTGATGATGATGAATAGTAATATTATGATGGTGAATAGTAATATTATGATGATGATGGTATGATGAATAGTATGATGGTATGACGAATAGTGTGATGGTATGATGAATAGTATGATGGTATGATGATGATGATGATGATATGGATAGTATGATGATGATGGTATGATGAATAGTATAATGATGATGATGATGGTATGATGATGAATAGTGTGATGGTATGATGATGAATAGTATGAGGATGATAGTATGATGATGATGATGGTATGATGATGATGATGATGGTATGATGAATAGTATGATGGTATGATGGTATGATGATGATGATGGTATGATGAATAGTATGATGATGATGATGGTATGATGAATAGTATGATGGTATGATGATGGTGAATAGTATGATGATGATGATGGTATGATGAATAGTGTGATGGTATGATGAATAGTATGATGATGATGATGATGATGGTATGATGATGAATAGTGTGATGGTATGATGATGATGATGATGATGATGATGGTATGATGAATAGTATGATTCTATGATGATGGTGAATAGTATGATGATGATGGTATGATGAATAGTGTGATGGTATGATGAATAGTATGATGATGGTATGATGAATAGTATGATGATGATGATGGTATGATGATGAATAGTGTGACGGTATGATGATGATGATGGTATGATGAATAGTATGATAGTATGATGATGGTGAATAGTATGATGATGATGATGGTATGATGAATAGTGTGATGGTATGATGAATAATATGATGATAGTATGATGAATAGTATGATGATGATGATGGTATGATGATGAATAGTGTGATGGTATGATGATGATGATGGTATGATGATGGTGAATAGTATGATGGTATGTTAAAAGTAACTTAACTTATCTTAACTGATCTTAACTTATAATGACTGATATTAACTTATCTTAACTGATCTTAACTTATCTTAACTGATATTAACTTATAGTGACTGATATTAACTTATAGTGACTTACAAGTCAAAAAAACAAGTCAAAGTGGACAGGGCCTTAGTCTCGTTAGTCTCATTCTAAGGTTTGTCTAAGTTCGTCCTTAGAAAGAGACTAACTTGGGACGAACTAAGACAAACCTTAGAATGAGACTAATGTTTGTCTTTGTTCGTCCCAAGTTAGTCTCGTTAGTCTCAATCTAAGGTTTGTCTAAGTTCGTCCTTAGAAAGAGACTAACTTGGGACGAACTAAGACAAACCTTAGAATGAGACTAACGTTTGTCTTTGTTCGTCCAAAGTTAGTCTCGTTAGTCTCATTCTAAGGTTTGTCTAAGTTCCTCATTAGAAAAAGACTAACTTGGGACGAACTTAGACAAACCTTAGAATGAGACTTAAGTTTGTCTTTGTTCGTCCCAAGTTAGTCTCGTTAGTCTCATTCTAAGGTTTGTCTAAGTTCGTCCTTAGAAAGAGACTAACTTGGGACGAACAAAGACAAACCTTAGAATGAGACTTAAGTTTGTCTTTGTTCGTCCCAAGTTAGTCTCGTTAGTCTCATTCTAAGGTTTGTCTAAGTTCGTCCTTAGAAAGAGACTAACTTGGGACGAACTAAGACAAACCTTAGAATGAGACTAACGTTTGTCTTTGTTCGTCCAAAGTTAGTCTCGTTAGTCTCATTCTAAGGTTTGTCTAAGTTCCTCATTAGAAAGAGACTAACTTGGGACGAACTTAGACAAACCTTAGAATGAGACTTAAGTTTGTCTTTGTTCGTCCAAGTTAGTCTCGTTAGTCTCATTCTAAGGTTTGTCTAAGTTCGTCCTTAGAAAGAGACTAACTTGGCACGAACAAAGACAAACCTTAGAATGAGACATAAGTTTGTCTTTGTTCATCCGAAGTTAGTCTCGTTAGTCTCATTCTAAGGTTTGTCTAAGTTCGTCCTTAGAAAGAGACTAACTTGGGACGAACTTAGACAAACCTTAGAATGAGACTTAAGTTTGTCTTTGTTCGTCCCAAGTTTAGTCTCGTTAGTCTCATTCTAAGGTTTGTCTAAGTTCGTCCTTAGAAAGAGACTAACTTGGGACGAACTTAGACAAACCTTAGAATGAGACTTAAGTTTGTCTTTGTTCGTCCCAAGTTAGTCTCGTTAGTCTCATTCTAAGGTTTGTCTAAGTTCGTCCTTAGAAAGAGACCAACTTGGGACGAACTTAGACAAACCTTAGAATGAGACATAAGTTTGTCTTTGTTCGTCCCAAGTTAGTCTCGTTAGTCTCATTCTAAGGTTTGTCTAAGTTCGTCCTTAGAAAGAGACTAACTTGGCACGAACTAAGACAAACCTTAGAATGAGACTTAAGTTTGTCTTTGTTCGTCCCAAGTTAGTCTCGTTAGTCTCATTCTAAGGGTTGTCTAAGTTCGTCCTTAGAAAGAGACTAACTTGGGACGAACAATGACAAACCTTAGAATGAGACTTAAGTTTGTCTTTGTTCGTCCCAAGTAGTCTCGTTAGTCTCATTCTAAGGTTTGTCTAAGTTCGTCCTTAGAAAGAGACCAACTTGGGATGAACTTAGACAAACCTTAGAATGAGACTTAAGTTTGTCTTTGTTCATCCCAAGTTGGTCTCGTTAGTCTCATTCTAAGGTTTGTCTAAGTTCGTCCTTAGAAAGAGACTAACTTGGCACGAACTTAGACAAACCTTAGAATGAGACTTAAGTTTGTCTTTGTTCGTCCCAAGTTGGTCTCGTTAGTCTCATTCTAAGGTTTGTCTAAGTTCGTCCTTAGAAATAGACTAACTTGGGACGAACTTAGACAAACCTTAGAATGAGACTTAAGTTTGTCTTTGTTCGTCCCAAGTTAGTCTCGTTAGTCTCATTCTAAGGTTTGTCTAAGTTCGTCCTTAGAAAGAGACTAACTTGGGACGAACTAAGACAAACCTTAGAATGAGACTAACGTTTGTCTTTGTTCGTCCAAAGTTAGTCTCGTTAGTCTCATTCTAAGGTTTGTCTAAGTTCGTCCTTAGAAAAAGACTAACTTGGGACGAACTTAGACAAACCTTAGAATGAGACTTAAGTTTGTCTTTGTTCGTCCCAAGTTAGTCTCGTTAGTCTCATTCTAAGGGTTGTCTAAGTTCGTCCTTAGAAAGAGACTAACTTGGGACGAACAATGACAAACCTAAGAATGAGACTTAAGTTTGTCTTTGTTCGTCCCAAGTTAGTCTCGTTAGTCTCATTCTAAGGTTTGTCTAAGTTCGTCCTTAGAAAGAGACAAACTTGGGACGAACTTAGACAAACCTTAGAATGAGACTTAAGTTTGTCTTTGTTCGTCCCAAGTTGGTCTCGGGAGTCTCATTCTAAGGTTTGTCTAAGTTCGTCCTTAGAAAGAGACTAACTTGGCACGAACTTAGACAAACCTTAGAATGAGACTTAAGTTTGTCTTTGTTCGTCCCAAGTTAGTCTCGTTAGTCTCATTCTAAGGTTTGTCTAAGTTCGTCCTTAGAAAGAGACTAACTTGGGACGAACTTAGACAAACCTTAGAATGAGACTTAAGTTTGTCTTTGTTCGTCCCAAGTTTAGTCTCGTTAGTCTCATTCTAAGGTTTATCTAAGTTCGTCCTTAGAAAGAGACGAACTTGGGACGAACTTAGACAAACCTTAGAATGAGACTTAAGTTTGTCTTTGTTCGTCCCAAGTTAGTCTCGTTAGTCTCATTCTAAGGTTTGTCTAAGTTCGTCCTTAGAAAGAGATTAACTTGGGACGAACTTAGACAAACCTTAGAATGAGACTTAAGTTTGTCTTTGTCCGTCCCAAGTTTAGTCTCGTTAGTCTCATTCTAAGGTTTGTCTAAGTTCGTCCTTAGAAAGAGACTAACTTGGGACGAACTTAGACAAACCTTAGAATGAGACTTAAGTTTGTCTTTGTTCGTCCCAAGTTAGTCTCGTTAGTCTCATTCTAAGGTTTGTCTAAGTTCGTCCTTAGAAAGAGACTAACTTGGGACGAACTTAGACAAACCTTAGAATGAGACTTAAGTTTGTCTTTGTTCGTCCCAAGTTTAGTCTCGTTAGTCTCATTCTAAGGTTTGTCTAAGTTCGTCCTTAGAAAGAGACTAACTTGGGACGAACTTAGACAAACCTTAGAATGAGACTTAAGTTTGTCTTTGTTCGTCCCAAGTTAGTCTCGTTAGTCTCATTCTAAGGTTTGTCTAAGTTCGTCCTTAGAAAGAGACCAACTTGGGACGAACAAAGACAAACCTTAGAATGAGACTTAAGTTTGTCTTTGTTCGTCCCAAGTTAGTCTCGTTAGTCTCATTCTTAGGTTTGTCTAAGTTCGTCCTTAGAAATAGACTAACTTGGGACGAACTTAGACAAACCTTAGAATGAGACTTAAGTTTGTCTTTGTTCGTCCCAAGTTAGTCTCGTTAGTCTCATTCTAAGGTTTGTCTAAGTTCGTCCTTAGAAAGAGACTAACTTGGGACGAACTAAGACAAACCTTAGAATGAGACTAACGTTTGTCTTTGTTCGTCCAAAGTTAGTCTCGTTAGTCTCATTCTAAGGTTTGTCTAAGTTCCTCATTAGAAAAAGACTAACTTGGGACGAACTTAGACAAACCTTAGAATGAGACTTAAGTTTGTCTTTGTTCGTCCCAAGTTAGTCTCGTTAGTCTCATTCTAAGGGTTGTCTAAGTTCGTCCTTAGAAAGAGACTAACTTGGGACGAACAATGACAAACCTTAGAATGAGACTTAAGTTTGTCTTTGTTCGTCCCAAGTTAGTCTCGTTAGTCTCATTCTAAGGGTTGTCTAAGTTCGTCCTTAGAAAGAGACAAACTTGGGACGAACTTAGACAAACCTTAGAATGAGACTTAAGTTTGTCTTTGTTCGTCCCAAGTTGGTCTCGTTAGTCTCATTCTAAGGTTTGTTTAAGTTCGTCCTTAGAAAGAGACTAACTTGGCACGAACTTAGACAAACCTTAGAATGAGACTTAAGTTTGTCTTTGTTCGTCCCAAGTTAATCTCGTTAGTCTCATTCTAAGGTTTGTCTAAGTTCGTCCTTAGAAAGAGACTAACTTTGGACGAACTTAGACAAACCTTAGAATGAGACTTAAGTTTGTCTTTGTTCGTCCCAAGTTTAGTCTCGTTAGTCTCATTCTAAGGTTTGTCTAAGTTCGTCCTTAGAAAGAGACGAACTTGGGACGAACTTAGACAAACCTTAGAATGAGACTTAAGTTTGTCTTTGTTCGTCCCAAGTTAGTCTCGTTAGTCTCATTCTAAGGTTTGTCTAAGTTCGTCCTTAGAAAGAGACTAACTTGGGATGAACTTAGACAAACCTTAGAATGAGACTTAAGTTTGTCTTTGTTCGTCCCAAGTTTAGTCTCGTTAGTCTCATTCTAAGGTTTGTCTAAGTTCGTCCTTAGAAAGAGACTAACTTGGGACAAACTAAGACAAACCTTAGAATGAGACTAACCTTTGTCTTTATTCGTCCCATGTTAGTGTCGTTAGTCTCATTCTAAGGTTTGTCTAAGTTCGTCCTTAGATAGAGACCAACTTGGGACGAACTTTGACAAACCTTAGAATGAGACTAACGTTTGTCCTTGTTCGTCCCAAGTTAGTCTCGTTTGTCTCATTCTAAGGTTTGTCTAAGTTCGTCCTTAGAAAGAGACTAACTTGGGACGAACTTAGACAAACCTTAGAATGAGACTTAAGTTTGTCTTTGTTCGTCCCAAGTTAGTCTCCTAAGTCTCATTCTAAGGTTTGTCTAAGTTCGTCCTTAGAAAGAGACTAACTTGGGACGAACTAAGACAAACCTTAGAATGAGACTAATGTTTGTCTTTGTTCGTCCCAAGTTAGTCTCGTTAGTCTCAATCTAAGGTTTGTCTAAGTTCGTCCTTAGAAAGAGACTAACTTGGGACGAACTAAGGCAAACCTTAGAATGAGACTAACGTTTGTCTTTGTTCGTCCAAAGTTAGTCTCGTTAGTCTCATTCTAAGGTTTGTCTAAGTTCCTCATTAGAAAAAGACTAACTTGGGACGAACTTAGACAAACCTTAGAATGAGACTTAAGTTTGTCTTTGTTCGTCCCAAGTTAGTCTCGTTAGTCTCATTCTAAGGTTTGTCTAAGTTCGTCCTTAGAAAGAGACTAACTTGGGACGAACAAAGACAACCCTTAGAATGAGACTTAAGTTTGTCTTTGTTCGTCCCAAGTTAGTCTCGTTAGTCTCCTTCTAAGGTTTGTCTAAGTTCGTCCTTAGAAAGAGACTAACTTGGGACGAACTAAGACAAACCTTAGAATGAGACTAACGTTTGTCTTTGTTCGTCCAAAGTTAGTCTCGTTAGTCTCATTCTAAGGTTTGTCTAAGTTCCTCATTAGAAAGAGACTAACTTGGGACGAACTTAGACAAACCTTAGAATGAGACTTAAGTTTGTCTTTGTTCGTCCAAGTTAGTCTCGTTAGTCTCATTCTAAGGTTTGTCTAAGTTCGTCCTTAGAAAGAGACTAACTTGGCACGAACAAAGACAAACCTTAGAATGAGACATAAGTTTGTCTTTGTTCATCCAAAGTTAGTCTCGTTAGTCTCATTCTAAGGTTTGTCTAAGTTCGTCCTTAGAAAGAGACTAACTTGGGACGAACTTAGACAAACCTTAGAATGAGACTTAAGTTTGTCTTTGTTCGTCCCAAGTTTAGTCTCGTTAGTCTCATTCTAAGGTTTGTCTAAGTTCGTCCTTAGAAAGAGACTAACTTGGGACGAACTTAGACAAACCTTAGAATGAGACTTAAGTTTGTCTTTGTTCGTCCCAAGTTAGTCTCGTTAGTCTCATTCTAAGGTTTGTCTAAGTTCGTCCTTAGAAAGAGACCAACTTGGGACGAACTTAGACAAACCTTAGAATGAGACTTAAGTTTGTCTTTGTTCGTCCCAAGTTAGTCTCGTTAGTCTCATTCTAAGGTTTGTCTAAGTTCGTCCTTAGAAAGAGACTAACTTGGCACGAACTAAGACAAACCTTAGAATGAGACTTAAGTTTGTCTTTGTTCGTCCCAAGTTAGTCTCGTTAGTCTCATTCTAAGGGTTGTCTAAGTTCGTCCTTAGAAAGAGACTAACTTGGGACGAACAATGACAAACCTTAGAATGAGACTTAAGTTTGTCTTTGTTCGTCCCAAGTAGTCTCGTTAGTCTCATTCTAAGGTTTGTCTAAGTTCGTCCTTAGAAAGAGACCAACTTGGGACGAACTTAGACAAACCTTAGAATGAGACTTAAGTTTGTCTTTGTTCGTCCCAAGTTGGTCTCGTTAGTCTCATTCTAAGGTTTGTCTAAGTTCGTCCTTAGAAAGAGACTAACTTGGCACGAACTTAGACAAACCTTAGAATGAGACTTAAGTTTGTGTTTGTTCGTCCCAAGTTGGTCTCGTTAGTCTCATTCTAAGGTTTGTCTAAGTTCGTCCTTAGAAATAGACTAACTTGGGACGAACTTAGACAAACCTTAGAATGAGACTTAAGTTTGTCTTTGTTCGTCCCAAGTTAGTCTCGTTAGTCTCATTCTAAGGTTTGTCTAAGTTCGTCCTTAGAAAGAGACTAACTTGGGACGAACTAAGACAAACCTTAGAATGAGACTAACGTTTGTCTTTGTTCGTCCAAAGTTAGTCTCGTTAGTCTCATTCTAAGGTTTGTCTAAGTTCGTCCTTAGAAAAAGACTAACTTGGGACGAACTTAGACAAATCTTAGAATGAGACTTAAGTTTGTCTTTGTTCGTCCCAAGTTAGTCTCGTTAGTCTCATTCTAAGGGTTGTCTAAGTTCGTCCTTAGAAAGAGACTAACTTGGGACGAACAATGACAAACCTAAGAATGAGACTTAAGTTTGTCTTTGTTCGTCCCAAGTTAGTCTCGTTAGTCTCATTCTAAGGTTTGTCTAAGTTCGTCCTTAGAAAGAGACAAACTTGGGACGAACTTAGACAAACCTTAGAATGAGACTTAAGTTTGTCTTTGTTCGTCCCAAGTTGGTCTCGGGAGTCTCATTCTAAGGTTTGTCTAAGTTCGTCCTTAGAAAGAGACTAACTTGGCACGAACTTAGACAAACCTTAGAATGAGACTTAAGTTTGTCTTTGTTCGTCCCAAGTTAGTCTCGTTAGTCTCATTCTAAGGTTTGTCTAAGTTCGTCCTTAGAAAGAGACTAACTTGGGACGAACTTAGACAAACCTTAGAATGAGACTTAAGTTTGTCTTTGTTCGTCCCAAGTTTAGTCTCGTTAGTCTCATTCTAAGGTTTATCTAAGTTCTTCCTTAGAAAGAGACGAACTTGGGACGAACTTAGAAAAACCTTAGAATGAGACTTAAGTTTGTCTTTGTTCGTCCCAAGTTAGTCTCGTTAGTCTCATTCTAAGGTTTGTCTAAGTTCGTCCTTAGAAAGAGACTAACTTGGGACGAACTAAGACAAACCTTAGAATGAGACTAACGTTTGTCTTTGTTCGTCCAAAGTTAGTCTCGTTAGTCTCATTCTAAGGGTTGTCTAAGTTCCTCATTAGAAAGAGACTAACTTGGGACGAACTTAGACAAACCTTAGAATGAGACTTAAGTTTGTCTTTGTTCGTCCAAGTTAGTCTCGTTAGTCTCATTCTAAGGTTTGTCTAAGTTCGTCCTTAGAAAGAGACTAACTTGGGACGAACAAAGACAAACCTTAGAATGAGACGTAAGTTTGTCTTTGTTCGTCCCAAGTTAGTCTCGTTAGTCTCATTCTAAGGTTTGTCTAAGTTCGTCCTTAGAAATAGACTAACTTGGGACGAACTAAGACAAACCTTAGAATGAGACTAACGTTTGTCTTTGTTCGTCCAAAGTTAGTCTCGTTAGTCTCATTCTAAGGGTTGTCTAAGTTCCTCATTAGAAAGAGACTAACTTGGGACGAACTTAGACAAACCTTAGAATGAGACTTAAGTTTGTCTTTGTTCGTCCAAGTTAGTCTCGTTAGTCTCATTCTAAGGTTTGTCTAAGTTCGTCCTTAGAAAGAGACTAACTTGGGACGAACAAAGACAAACCTTAGAATGAGACGTAAGTTTGTCTTTGTTCGTCCCAAGTTAGTCTCGTTAGTCTCATTCTAAGGTTTGTCTAAGTTCGTCCTTAGAAATAGACTAACTTGGGACGAACTAAGACAAACCTTAGAATGAGACTAATGTTTGTCTTTGTTCGTCCCAAGTTAGTCTCGTTAGTCTCATTCTAAGGTATGTCCAAGTTCGTCCTTAGGAAGAGACTAACTTGGGACGGACAAAGACAAACCTTAGAATGAGACTTAAGTTTGTCTTTGTTCGTCCCAAGTTAGTCTCGTTAGTCTCATTCTTAAGTTTGTCTAAGTTCGTCCTTAGAAATAGACTAACTTCGGACGAACTAAGACAAACCTTAGAATGAGACTAACGTTTGTCTTTGTTCGTCCCAAGTTAGTCTCGTTAGTCTCATTCTAAGGTTTGTCTAAGTTCGTCCTTAGAAAGAGACTAACTTGGGACGAACTAAGACAAACCTTAGAATGAGACTAACGTTTGTCTTTGTTCGTCCAAAGTTAGTCTCGTTAGTCTCATTCTAAGGTTTGTCTAAGTTCCTCATTAGAAAGAGACTAACTTGGGACGAACTTAGACAAACCTTAGAATGAGACTTAAGTTTGTCTTTGTTCGTCCAAGTTAGTCTCGTTAGTCTCATTCTAAGGTTTGTCTAAGTTCGTCCTTAGAAAGAGACTAAATTGGGACGAACAAAGACAAACCTTAGAATGAGACGTAAGTTTGTCTTTGTTCGTCCCAAGTTAGTCTCGTTAGTCTCATTCTAAGGTTTGTCTTAGTTCGTCCTTAGAAATAGACTAACTTGGGACGAACTAAGACAAACCTTAGAATGAGACTAATGTTTGTCTTTGTTCGTCCCAAGTTAGTCTCGTTAGTCTCATTCTAAGGTTTGTCTAAGTTCGTCCTTAGAAAGAGACTAACTTGGGACGAACTAAGACAAACCTTAGAATGAGACTAACGTTTGTCTTTGTTCGTCCCAAGTTAGTCTCGTTAGTCTCATTCTAAGGTTTGTCTAAGTTCCTCATTAGAAAGAGACTAACTTGGGACGAACTTAGACAAACCTTAGAATGAGACTTGAGTTTTTCTTTGTTCGTCCCAAGTTAGTCTCGTTAGTCTCATTCTAAGGTTTGTCTAAGTTCGTCCTTAGAAAGAGACTAACTTGGGACGAACAAAGACAAACCTTAGAATGAGACTTAAGTTTGTCTTTGTTCGTCCCAAGTTAGTCTCGTTAGTCTCATTCTTTTTTTTAAACCTGGCCGAAGCCAGCAATTTTATTGATAAAGGCCCAAACAGCCTGGACCGGGGCAATACAGAAGGATCCCTCAAGCACCGGACCGAGGTTATATGCCCCCCGATCCTAAAAATGCTGAACGGGAATAAAGGGACCACTCCCAGAGCAGGGCCTCAGCGCCTCAAAGAGGGCTTCCTAGGCGACCAGCACCCGAGAGAAAACCAACAAGGCGGAGCCATCTCTCCCCACATACGCAGATGGGGTCCTCAAGAAGCTGAAAAAAAGAACTAGACACTACCAACTGGAGGAACCAGCTACGGCGAGCCTGGAGCATGCTCTAGGAAAACGCTGTTAGACGCCCTAAGATGATGGGCCTGATGACCCTTACGACACCAGCAAGGCAGCCGGAGATAGTCCCTAGTGAGAACGACGCGCACTGCTTTGGGAAGATCACGCACACTGTAAAAAGTACCGGCTGTACCACCTTTAAAACAAAGAGCAATGGCAGCATCGTTAAGCTCAATGGCAATCTTGATGACTTTCATACTATCCACCAGCTGTCTAGCTTCCCTCCACCGAGTAAAGTTCACCCAGCTACCCGCAAAAGCATCCACACTAATGAACCGACTGTCCGGATGACAACTTTGAAAGCAATCAATAGACCAATTCTCATGGTTCAGCAGCAACATAGCAGAGATAATGCCTTCAATAAAGTCATCAAATTCAAGGTGAATGCGGAACCCAAATTTAAAAGTACCTGTGGAATCTCTGAGGATACCGGCGCACCAATGATCAACCACTGCCAGATTAAGAGTATTACCGGATTCGGAAGGACTCCAGGCAGTCCACCTCCCTTTGATGTTGGAGGTTGGGGAACTGATGTGCAGAGAGGCCAGCGCAAGCTGGCTTTGAAAATTCGGCTTATACTCCGCTGAGATGTTAGGGGCAAGGGAAGCCGCCCAACGCTGAAGATTCTTCTTAATAGGGGAACCAGTCCTACCATTCAGCACATTGTTCTGATACAGCCATATCTCCCACAAACAGCACGCAGCGAGACAAAGAGAGAGACACTCCATGAAGTCTGAAGTTCTGATGTTTATAAACCAGTCCTGCTGAAGCATAACAATACTGGTAGGGACCTCTTTATCAAACAGCAAAGCAAGGTAGGGCCAAACCGACACAGCTAACTCGCTGTAAAGGAACATGTGCTCCATCGATTCCGTCCCAGTGTTGACGCAGCACCAGCATTTGGAAGCGAGGTGAAAGCCAATCCTAATAACATTATCGTCCGAGGGGAGCGCTTTTCGCCACAACTTCCATAGGAAGGCACTGATTTTTGGGGGCAACCAGCCATGCCATGTATGTTTAAAAAGGGTGCTTTCGGGCAAGGTCTTGCGGATACGATCGTGGCAGGCTTTGGTGCTGAATTTGCCCGAGTCACTGCCTCTCAATAATAACGCGTCAGGCCTGTCCGTTAATTGGAAGACATCCACAACTCCCCGAATAACCCCTTCCAACATCCCAAGGAACCGCTCCCTGATTTCAGGGTGCTGAACCACATCTTTAATCGCCCACGCTTGAGCCTCCTTCGGGAGTCTCACATTTAACCACTCGCAGAAATGAGCCAGCTTAATGTCTCCTCTCCCTATCTTCCAACAGCTGTCCCTCCTAAGCCTACGAATGTAAGGCTGAATTGCCGTCCATATGGCCGAAGAATAAGAGCTATTGAGGTATTTTGCCCTGGCATAGTTAGCCCACAGGGAAGTGTTCTCTAAAAACTTCCAAGCCAACTTGCTAAGAAGACACTTCTTGACATCCTGCAGCTTCCTAATGCCCAGACCCCCTTCCTCCTTGGGCAAACAGCAGTCGTCCCAATTGACCCAGTGGTGTCTCGAAGAGGCTCCTCTATCCCATAGAAAATTGCGCATCAATCTCTCAATCCCATTAGTAATCACCTTAGGGACTGGAAGAATGGACAAGGTGTGAATGCTGACCGAGGACAGGACAGCTAAAATTAAAGTAGCCCTGCCACTCATGGAGAGGAAATTCTTCGCCCAACTAGCAATTTTCCCTTTCACCACATCTTCCAGATATCTGAAGTAGCTGGCTTTGGATCTGCCAGGAAACAGGGGGGCGCCCAGATACATCGCAGGGAACTTACCTTCCCGGAATTGAGTAAGATCTAGAATATCCTTTCTTCGCACCTCCACAATGCCCTTCTAGAAGTAACTCTTGCTTTTGTCTGGATTCAACATCTGCCCAGAGAAGGTGCAGAAACTATTAATAATCTTCAGCAAAACCTTCATGGAATTTTTGTGCCCATTAGAGAAAACCAGCATATCGTCAGCATAAAGCAAATGATGAATGCCCATTTGACCTCCCTTCGGTTTATAAGGGGTAATCTTTCTAGTGTCGACTGATTGGTTAAGAAGCTGACTGAAGAATTCCATCGCAATGATAAACAAACTAGGCGATAGCGGGTCTCCTTGGCGCACCCCTCTATTGGATTTAAAGTGCCCGTAGAGGTTTCCATCCCAGGCAATCGAGTACCAACAGTTGGAAATGTTCCTGTAAACAAGGTCACACCAAGGTTTAGAAAAGCCAAGAGCACGGAGCATATATAATAAGAACTTCCACGATAGTCTATCATAGGCCTTCGACATATCCAGCTTAATGAGCACATTACCCCCAAAGGATTTATTATCAATATCCTTGACTAGGTCATGGGCAAGGCCGATACTCTCGTGGATGTTTCTACCTGCAACGAAGCCGGCTTGTTCCCTACTAATTAACAGAGGCATAACAATCTTGAGTCTGTCATTCAGGATTCTGGAGAAAACTTTGTGAATAAAGTTGCACATACTGATCGGCCTCACTTGGTCAAAGGAAGAAGCATTTTTAACCTTAGGAAGCAAAGTAATATGGGCACTCGAAATTATCTTGGGGATTTGCAGCCCAGAGAAGAAACCCCTCACGGCTTCCACCAGGTCATTTTTGATAATCTCCCAGCAGAAGCTGAAGAATTTCCCTGTAAACCCGTCGGGGCCAGGAGAGCTGGTAGAACACATACCCTGAACCGCCATCTTAATCTCCTTCTCTTCAGGAATTTTAATAAGGGCGTTGTTTTGGTCGTCTGAAACGATCGGCTGGATCAGGTTATCTGGGGGGTCACCAAAGGAAGAAGGGAAGCCCCCAAAAAGCTTTTGAAAATATTGAACAGCATCGTTACCGATAATCTCCGCATCTTCAGTCTGGGATTCGTCAGCCATAACCAATTTCATCCGATTTTGCATGCGTCTAGCTTTAATCGAAGCGTGGAACAACTTCGTGTTGCGATCCCCCTCAAGAATCCACTTCGCCTTAGACTTCTCCTCTAAAATCGAGTATTGAAATCTAAGAAAGGTAGACAGATCTACTTTCGCTTTTCTCACCTCAGCTTTCGCTTTTCTCACCTCTCACTTCGTTAGTCTCATTCTAAGGTTTGTCTAAGTTCGTCCTTAGAAAGAGACTAACTTGGGACGAACTAAGACAAACCTTAGAATGAGACTAACGTTTGTCTTTGTTCGTCCAAAGTTAGTCTCGTTAGTCTCATTCTAAGGTTTGTCTAAGTTCCTCATTAGAAAGAGACTAACTTGGGACGAACATAGACAAACCTTAGAATGAGACTTAAGTTTGTCTTTGTTCGTCCCAAGTTAGTCTCGTTAGTCTCATTCTAAGGTTTGTCTAAGTTCGTCCTTAGAAAGAGACTAACTTGGGACGAACAAAGACAAACCTTAGAATGAGACGTAAGTTTGTCTTTGTTCATCCGAAGTTAGTCTCGTTAGTCTCATTCTAAGGTTTGTCTAAGTTCGTCCTTAGAAAGAGACTAACTTGGGACGAACTTAGACAAACCTTAGAATGAGACTTAAGTTTGTCATTTGTCCGTCCCAAGTTTAGTCTCGTTAGTCTCATTCTAAGGTTTGTCTAAGTTCGTCCTTAGAAAGAGACTAACTTGGGACGAACTTAGACAAACCTTAGAATGAGACTTAAGTTTGTCTTTGTTCGTCCCAAGTTAGTCTCGTTAGTCTGATTCTAAGGTTTGTCTAAGTTCGTCCTTAGAAAGAGACCAACTTGGGACGAACAAAGACAAACCTTAGAATGAGACTTAAGTTTGTCTTTGTTCGTCCCAAGTTTGTCTCGTTAGTCTCATTCTTAGGTTTGTCTAAGTTCGTCCTTAGAAATAGACTAACTTGGGACGAACTTAGACAAACCTTAGAATGAGACTTAAGTTTGTCTTTGTTCGTCCCAAGTTAGTCTCGTTAGTCTCATTCTAAGGTTTGTCTAAGTTCGTCCTTAGAAAGAGACTAACTTGGGACGAACTAAGACAAACCTTAGAATGAGACTAACGTTTGTCTTTGTTCGTCCAAAGTTAGTCTCGTTAGTCTCATTCTAAGGTTTGTCTAAGTTCCTCATTAGAAAAAGACTAACTTGGGACGAACTTAGACAAACCTTAGAATGAGACTTAAGTTTGTCTTTGTTCGTCCCAAGTTAGTCTCATTAGTCTCATTCTAAGGGTTGTCTAAGTTCGTCCTTAGAAAGAGACTAACTTGGGACGAACAATGACAAACCTTAGAATGAGACTTAAGTTTGTCTTTGTTCGTCCCAAGTTAGTCTCGTTAGTCTCATTCTAATGTTTGTCTAAGTTCGTCCTTAGAAAGAGACAAACTTGGGACGAACTTAGACAAACCTTAGAATGAGTCTTACGTTTGTCTTTGTTCGTCCCAAGTTGGTCTCGTTAGTCTCATTCTAAAGTTTGTCTAAGTTCGTCCTTAGAAAGAGACTAACTTGGCACGAACTTAGACAAACCTTAGAATGAGACTTAAGTTTGTCTTTGTTCGTCCCAAGTTAGTCTCGTTAGTCTCATTTTAAGGTTTGTCTAAGTTCGTCCTTAGAAAGAGACTAACTTGGGACGAACTTAGACAACCTTAGAATGAGACTTAAGTTTGTCTTTGTTCGTCCCAAGTTTAGTCTCGTTAGTCTCATTCTAAGGTTTGTCTAAGTTCGTCCTTAGAAAGAGACGAACTTGGGACGAACTTAGACAAACTTTAGAATGAGACTTAAGTTTGTCTTTGTTCGTCCCAAGTTAGTCTCGTTAGTCTCATTCTAAGGTTTGTCTAAGTTCGTCCTTAGAAAGAGACTAACTTGGGACGAACTTAGACAAACCTTAGAATGAGACTTAAGTTTGTCTTTGTTCGACCCAAGTTAGTCTCGTTAGTCTCATTCTAAGGTTTGTCTAAGTTCGTCCTTAGAAAGAGACTAACTTAGGACGAACTTAGACAAACCTTAGAATGAGACTTAAGTTTGTCTTTGTTCGTCCCAAGTTTAGTCTCGTTAGTCTCATTCTAAGGTATCTCTAAGTTCATCCTTAGAAAGAGACCAACTTGGGACGAACTTAGACAAACCTTAGAATGAGACTTAAGTTTGTCTTTGTTCGTCCCAAGTTAGGGCCTGTCCACTTTGACTGAAACTTATACTGTCTTATCTTATCTTAACTGATAGTGACTGATAGTGACTGATCTTAACTTATCTTAACTGATATTAACTTATCTTAACTGATATTAACTTATCTTAACTTAACTGAAACTTATATTGTATGATGAATAGTAATATTATGATGATGATGGTATGATGATGGTATGATGAATAGTATGATGGTATGACGAATAGTGTGATGGTATGATGAATAGTATGATGGTATGATGATGATGATGATGATATGGATAGTATGATGATGATGGTATGATGAATAGTATAATGATGATGATGATGGTATGATGAATAGTATGATGATGATGATGGTATGATGATGAATAGTGTGATGGTATGATGATGAATAGTATGAGGATGATAGTATGATGATGATGATGGTATGATGATGATGATGATGGTATGATGAATAGTATGATGGTATGATGATGATGATGGTATGATGAATAGTATGATGATGATGATGATGATGATGGTATGATGAATAGTATGATTATGATGGTATGATGATGATGATGATGGTATGATGAATAGTATGATGGTATGATGATGGTGAATAGTATGATGATGATGATGGTATGATGAATAGTATGATGATGATGGTATGATGATGAATAGTGTGATGGTATGATGATGATGATGATGATGGTATGATGAATAGTATGATTCTATGATGATGGTGAATAGTATGATGATGATGGTATGATGAATAGTGTGATGGTATGATGAATAGTATGATGATGGTATGATGAATAGTATGATGATGATGATGGTATGATGATGAATAGTGTGATGGTATGATGATGATGATGGTATGATGAATAGTATGATAGTATGATGATGGTGAATAGTATGATGATGATGATGGTATGATGAATAGTGTGATGGTATGATGAATAATATGATGATAGTATGATGAATAGTATGATGATGATGATGGTATGATGATGAATAGTGTGATGGTATGATGATGATGATGGTATGATGATGGTGAATAGAATGATGGTATGTTAAAAGTAACTTAACTTATCTTAACTGATCTTAACTTATAATGACTGATATTAACTTATCTTAACTGATCTTAACTTATCTTAACTGATATTAACTTATAGTGAATGATATTAACTTATAGTGACTTACAAGTCAAAAAAACAAGTCAAAGTGGACAGGGCCTTAGTCTCGTTAGTCTCATTCTAAGGTTTGTCTAAGTTCGTCATTAGAAAGAGACTAACTTGGGACGAACTAAGACAAACCTTAGAATGAGACTAATGTTTGTCTTTGTGCGTCCCAAGTTAGTCTCGTTAGTCTCAATCTAAGGTTTGTCTAAGTTCGTCCTTAGAAAGAGACTAACTTGGGACCAACTAAGACAAACCTTAGAATGAGACTAACGTCTGTCTTTGTTCGTCCAAAGTTAGTCTCGTTAGTCTCATTCTAAGGTTTGTCTAGGTTCCTCATTATAAAGAGACTAACTTGGGACGAACTTAGACAAACCTTAGAATGAGACTTAAGTTTGTCTTTGTTCGTCCCAAGTTAGTCTCGTTAGTCTCATTCTAAGGTTTGTCTAAGTTCGTCCTTAGAAAGAGACTAACTTGGGACGAACAAAGACAAACCTTAGAATGAGACTTAAGTTTGTCTTTGTTCGTCCCAAGTTAGTCTCGTTAGTCTCATTCTTAGTTTTGTCTAAGTTCGTCCTTAGAAATAGACTAACTTGGGACAAACTTAGACAAACCTTAGAATGAGACTTAAGTTTGTCTTTGTTCGTCCCAAGTTAGTCTCGTTAGTCTCATTCTAAGGTTTGTCTAAGTTCGTCCTTAGAAAGAGACTAACTTGGGACGAACTAAGACAAACCTTAGAATGAGACTAACGTTTGTCTTTGTTCGTCCAAAGTTAGTCTCGTTAGTCTCATTCTAAGGTTTGTCTAAGTTCCTCATTAGAAAAAGACTAACTTGGGACGAACTTAGACAAACCTTAGAATGAGACTTAAGTTTGTCTTTGTTCGTCCCAAGTTAGTCTCGTTAGTCTCATTCTAAGGGTTGTCTAAGTTTGTCCTTAGAAAGAGACTAACTTGGGACGAACAATGACAAACCTTAGAATGAGACTTAAGTTTGTCTTTGTTCGTCCCAAGTTAGTCTCGTTAGTCTCATTCTAAGGTTTGTCCAAGTTCGTCCTTAGAAAGAGACAAACTTGGGACGAACTTAGACAAACCTTAGAATGAGACTTAAGTTTGTCTTTGTTCGTCCCAAGTTAGGGCCTGTCCACTTTGACTGAAACTTATACTGTCTTATCTTATCTTAACTGATAGTGACTGATAGTGACTGATCTTAACTTATCTTAACTGATATTAACTTATCTTAACTGATATTAACTTATCTTAACTTAACTGAAACTTATATTGTATGATGAATAGTAATATTATGATGATGATGGTATGATGATGATGAATAGTAATATTATGATGATGGTATGATGAATAGTATGATGGTATGACGAATAGTGTGATGGTATGATGAATAGTATGATGGTATGATGATGATGATGATGATATGGATAGTATGATGATGATGGTATGATGAATAGTATAATGATGATGATGATGGTATGATGAATAGTATGATGATGATGATGGTATGATGATGAATAGTGTGATGGTATGATGATGAATAGTATGAGGATGATAGTATGATGATGATGATGGTATGATGATGATGATCATGGTATGATGAATAGTATGATGGTATGATGATGATGATGGTATGATGAATAGTATGATGATGATGATGATGGTATGATGAATAGTATGATGATGATGGTATGATGAATAGTATGATGGTATGATGATGGTGAATAGTATGATGATGATGATGGTATGATGAATAGTGTGATGGTATGATGAATAGTATGATGATGATGATGATGGTATGATGATGAATAGTGTGATGGTATGATGATGATGATGATGATGGTATGATGAATAGTATGATTCTATGATGATGGTGAATAGTATGATGATGATGGTATGATGAATAGTGTGATGGTATGATGAATAGTATGATGATGGTATGATGAATAGTATGATGATGATGATGGTATGATGATGAATAGTGTGATGGTATGATGATGATGATGGTATGATGAATAGTATGATAGTATGATGATGGTGAATAGTATGATGATGATGATGGTATGATGAATAGTGTGATGGTATGATGAATAATATGATGATAGTATGATGAATAGTATGATGATGATGATGGTATGATGATGAATAGTGTGATGGTATGATGATGATGATGGTATGATGATGGTGAATAGAATGATGGTATGTTAAAAGTAACTTAACTTATCTTAACTGATCTTAACTTATAATGACTGATATTAACTTATCTTAACTGATCTTAACTTATCTTAACTGATATTAACTTATAGTGACTGATATTAACTTATAGTGACTTACAAGTCAAAAAAACAAGTCAAAGTGGACAGGGCCTTAGTCTCGTTAGTCTCATTCTAAGGTTTGTCTAAGTTCGTCCTTAGAAAGAGACTAACTTGGGACGAACTAAGACAAACCTTAGAATGAGACTAATGTTTGTCTTTGTTCGTCCCAAGTTAGTCTCGTTAGTCTCAATCTAAGGTTTGTCTAAGTTCGTCCTTAGAAAGAGACAAACTTGGGACGAACTAAGACAAACCTTAGAATGAGACTAACGTCTGTCTTTGTTCGTCCAAAGTTAGTCTCGTTAGTCTCATTCTAAGGTTTGTCTAAGTTCCTCATTATAAAGAGACTAACTTGGGACGAACTTAGACAAACCTTAGAATGAGACTTAAGTTTGTCTTTGTTCGTCCCAAGTTAGTCTCGTTAGTCTCATTCTAAGGTTTGTCTAAGTTCGTCCTTAGAAAGAGACTAACTTGGGACGAACAAAGACAAACCTTAGAATGAGACTTAAGTTTGTCTTTGTTCGTCCCAAGTTAGTCTCGTTAGTCTCATTCTTAGTTTTGTCTAAGTTCGTCCTTAGAAATAGACTAACTTGGGACAAACTTAGACAAACCTTAGAATGAGACTTAAGTTTGTCTTTGTTCGTCCCAAGTTAGTCTCGTTAGTCTCATTCTAAGGTTTGTCTAAGTTCGTCCTTAGAAAGAGACTAACTTGGGACGAACTAAGACAAACCTTAGAATGAGACTAACGTTTGTCTTTGTTCGTCCAAAGTTAGTCTCGTTAGTCTCATTCTAAGGTTTGTCTAAGTTCCTCATTAGAAAAAGACTAACTTGGGACGAACTTAGACAAACCTTAGAATGAGACTTAAGTTTGTCTTTGTTCGTCCCAAGTTAGTCTCGTTAGTCTCATTCTAAGGGTTGTCTAAGTTTGTCCTTAGAAAGAGACTAACTTGGGACGAACAATGACAAACCTTAGAATGAGACTTAAGTTTGTCTTTGTTCGTCCCAAGTTAGTCTCGTTAGTCTCATTCTAAGGTTTGTCTAAGTTCATCCTTAGAAAGAGACAAACTTGGGACGAACTTAGACAAACCTTAGAATGAGACTTAAGTTTGTCTTTGTTCGTCCCAAGTTGGTCTCGTTAGTCTCATTCTAAGGTTTGTCTAAGTTCGTCCTTAGAAAGAGAATAACTTGGCACGAACTTAGACAAACCTTAGAATGAGACTTAAGTTTGTCTTTGTTCGTCCCAAGTTAGTCTCGTTAGTCTCATTCTAAGGTTTGTCTAAGTTCGTCCTTAGAAAGAGACTAACTTGGGACGAACTTAGACAAACCTTAGAATGAGACTTAAGTTTGTCTTTGTTCGTCCCAAGTTTAGTCTCGTTAGTCTCATTCTAAGGTTTGTCTAAGTTCGTCCTTAGAAAGAGACGAACTTGGGATGAACTTAGACAAACCTTAGAATGAGACTTAAGTTTGTCTTTGTTCGTCCCAAGTTAGTCTCGTTAGTCTCATTCTAAGGTTTGTCTAAGTTCGTCCTTAGAAAGAGACTAACTTGGGACGAACTTAGACAAACCTTAGAATGAGACTTAAGTTTGTCTTTGTTCGTCCCAAGTTAGTCTCGTTAGTCTCATTCTAAGGTTTGTCTAAGTTCGTCCTTAGAAAGAGACTAACTTTAGGACGAACTTAGACAAACCTTAGAATGAGACTTAAGTTTGTCTTTGTTCGTCCCAAGTTTAGTCTCGTTAGTCTCATTCTAAGGTTTGTCTAAGTTCATCCTTAGAAAGAGACAAACTTGGGACGAACTTAGACAAACCTTAGAATGAGACTTAAGTTTGTCTTTGTTCGTCCCAAGTTAGGGCCTGTCCACTTTGACTGAAACTTATACTGTCTTATCTTATCTTAACTGATAGTGACTGATAGTGACTGATCTTAACTTATCTTAACTGATATTAACTTATCTTAACTGATATTAACTTATCTTAACTTAACTGAAACTTATATTGTATGATGAATAGTAATATTATGATGATGATGGTATGATGATGATGATGAATAGTATTATTATGATGATGGTATGATGAATAGTATGATGGTATGACGAATAGTGTGATGGTATGATGAATAGTATGATGGTATGATGATGATGATGATGATATGGATAGTATGATGATGATGGTATGATGAATAGTATAATGATGATGATGATGGTATGATGAATAGTATTATGATGATGATGGTATGATGATGAATAGTGTGATGGTATGATGATGAATAGTATGAGGATGATAGTATGATGATGATGATGGTATGATGATGATGATGATGGTATGATGAATAGTATGATGGTATGATGATGATGATGGTATGATGAATAGTATGATGATTATGATGGTATGATGAATAGTATGATGATGATGATGATGGTATGATGAATAGTATGATGGTATGATGATGGTGAATAGTATGATGATGATGATGGTATGATGAATAGTGTGATGATATGATGAATAGTATGATGATGATGATGATGGTATGATGATGAATAGTGTGATGGTATGATGATGATGATGATGATGGTATGATGAATAGTATGATTCTATGATGATGGTGAATAGTATGATGATGATGGTATGATCAATAGTGTGATGGTATGATGAATAGTATGATGATGGTATGATGAATAGTATGATGATGATGATGGTATCATGATGAATAGTGTGATGGTATGATGATGATGATGGTATGATGAATAGTATGATAGTATGATGATGGTGAATAGTGTGATGGTATGATGAATAATATGATGATAGTATGATGAATAGTATGATGATGATGATGGTATGATGATGAATAGTGTGATGGTATGATGATGATGATGGTATGATGATGAATAGTGTGATGGTATGATGATGATGATGGTATGATGATGGTGAATAGTATGATGGTATGTTAAAAGTAACTTAACTTATCTTAACTGATCTTAACTTATAATGACTGATATTAACTTATCTTAACTGATCTTAACTTATCTTAACTGATATTAACTTATAGTGACTGATATTAACTTATAGTGACTTACAAGTCCAAAAAACAAGTCAAAGTGGACAGGGCCTTAGGGCCTGTCCACTTTGACTGAAACTTATACTGTCTTATCTTATCTTAACTGATAGTGACTGATAGTGACTGATCTTAACTTATCTTAACTGATATTAACTTATCTTAACTGATATTAACTTATCTTAACTGATATTAACTTATCTTAACTTAACTGAAACTTATATTGTATGATGAATAGTAATATTATGATGATGATGGTATGATGATGATGATGAATAGTATTATTATGATGATGGTATGATAAATAGTATGATGGTATGACGAATAGTGTGATGGTATGATGAATAGTATGATGGTATGATGATGATGATGATGATATGGATAGTATGATGATGATGGTATGATGAATAGTATAATGATGATGATGATGGTATGATGAATAGTATGATGATGATGATGGTATGATGATGAATAGTGTGAGGATGATAGTATGATGATGATGATGGTATGATGATGATGATGATGGTATGATGAATAGTATGATGGTATGATGATGATGATGGTATGATGAATAGTATGATGATGATGATGATGGTATGATGAATAGTATGATGATGATGGTATGATGAATAGTATGATGGTATGATGATGGTGAATAGTATGATGATGATGATGGTATGATGAATAGTGTGATGGTATGATGAATAGTATGATGATGATGGTATGATGAATAGTATGATTCTATGATGATGGTGAATAGTATGATGATGATGGTATGATGAATAGTGTGATGGTATGATGAATAGTATGATGATGGTATGATGAATAGTATGATGATGATGATGGTATGATGATGAATAGTGTGATGGTATGATGATGATGATGGTATGATGAATAGTATGATAGTATGATGATGGTGAATAGTATGATGATGATGATGGTATGATGAATAGTGTGATGGTATGATGAATAATATGATGATAGTATGATGAATAGTATGATGATGATGATGGTATGATGATGAATAGTGTGATGGTATGATGATGATGATGGTATGATGATGAATAGTGTGATGGTATGATGATGATGATGGTATGATGATGGTAAATAGTATGATGGTATGTTAAAAGTAACTTAACTTATCTTAACTGATCTTAACTTATAATGACTGATATTAACTTATCTTAACTGATCTTAACTTATCTTAACTGATATTAACTTATAGTGACTGATATTAACTTATAGTGACTTACAAGTCAAAAAAACAAGTCAAAGTGGACAGGGCCTTAGTCTCGTTAGTCTCATTCTAAGGTTTGTCTAAGTTCGTCTTTAGAAAGAGACTAACTTGGGACGAACTAAGACAAACCTTAGAATGAGACTAACATTTGTCTTTGTTCGTCCAAAGTTAGTCTCGTTAGTCTCATTCTAAGGTTTGTCTAAGTTCCTCATTAGAAAGAGACTAACTTGGGACGAACTTAGACAACCCTTAGAATGAGACTTAAGTTTGTCTTTGTTCGTCCCAAGTTAGTCTCGTTAGTCTCATTCTAAGGGTTGTCTAAGTTCGTCCTTAGAAAGAGACTAACTTGGGACGAACAAAGACAAACCTTAGAATGGGACTTAAGTTTGTCTTTGTTCGTCCCAAGTAAGTCTCTTTCTAAGGACGAACTTAGCCAACCCTTAGAATGAGACTAACGAGACTAACTTGGGACGAACAAAGACAAACTTAAGTCTCATTCTAAGGGTTGTCTAAGTTCGTCCCAAGTTAGTCTCTTTCTAATGAGGAACTTAGACAAACCTTAGAATGAGACTAACGAGACTAACTTTGGACGAACAAAGACAAACGTTAGTCTCATTCTAAGGTTTGTCTTAGTTCGTCCCAAGTTAGTCTTTTTCTAAGGACGAACTTAGACAAACCTTAGAATGAGACTAACGAGACTAACTTAGGACGAACAAAGACAAACTTAAGTCTCATTCTAAGGTTTGTCTAAGTTCGTCCCAAGTTAGTCACTTTCTACGGAAGAACTTAGACAAACCTTAGAATGAGACCAACGAGACTAACTTGGGACGAACAAAGACAAACTTAAGTCTCATTCTAAGGTTTGTCTTAGTTCATCCCAAGTTAGTCTCTTTCTAATGACGAACTTAGACATACCTTAGAATGAGACTAACGAGACTAACTTGGGACGAACAAAGACAAATATTAGTCTCATTCTAAGGTTTGTCAAAGTTCGTCCCAAGTTAGTCTCTTTCTAAGGACGAACTTGGACAAACCTTAGAATGAGACTAACGAGACTAACTTGGGACGAACAAAGACAAACTTAAGTCTCATTCTAAGGTTTGTCTAAGTTCGTCCCAAGTTAGTCTCTTTCTAAGGACGAACTTAGACAAACCTTAGAATGAGACTAACGAGACTAACTTGGGACGAACAAAGACAAAGTTAAGTCTCATTCTAAGGGTTGTCTAAGTTCGTCCCAAGTTAGTCTCTTTCTAATGAGGAACTTAGACAAACCTTAGAATGAGACTAACGAGACTAACTTTGGACGAACAAAGACAAACGTTTGTCTCATTCTAAGGTTTGTCTTAGTTCGTCCCAAGTTAGTCTTTTTCTAAGGACGAACTTAAACAAACCTTAGAATGAGACTAACGAGACTAACTTAGAACGAACAAAGACAAACTTAAGTCTCATTCTAAGGTTTGTCTAAGTTCGTCCCAAGTTAGTCACTTTCTACGGAAGAACTTAGACAAACCTTAGAATGAGACCAACGAGACTAACTTGGGACGAACAAAGACAAACTTAAGTCTCATTCTAAGGTTTGTCTTAGTTCATCCCGAGTTAGTCTCTTTCTAATGACGAACTTAGACATACCTTAGAATGAGACTAACGAGACTAAGTTGGGACGAACAAAGACAAATATTAGTCTCATTCTAAGGTTTGTCTAAGTTCGTCCCAAGTTAGTCTCTTTCTAAGGACGAACTTGGACAAACCTTAGAATGAGACTAACGAGACTAACTTGGGACGAACAAAGACAAACTTAAGTCTCATTCTAAGGTTTGTCTAAGTTCGTCCCAAGTTAGTCTCTTTCTAAGGACGAACTTAGACAAACCTTAGAATGAGACTAACGAGACTAACTTGGGACGAACAAAGACAAAGTTAAGTCTCATTCTAAGGTTTGTCTTTGTTCGTCCCAAGTTAGTCTCTTTCTAAGGACGAACTTAGACAACCCTTAGAATGAGACTAACGAGACTAACTTGGGACGAACAAAGACAAACTTAAGTCTCATTCTAAGGGTTGTCTAAGTTCGTCCCAAGTTAGTCTCTTTCTAATGAGGAACTTAGACAAACCTTAGAATGAGACTAACGAGACTAACTTTGGACGAACAAAGACAAACGTTAGTCTCATTCTAAGGTTTGTCTTAGTTCGTCCCAAGTTAGTCTCTTTCTAAGGACGAACTTAGACAAACCTTAGAATGAGACTAACCAGACTAACTTAGGACGAACAAAGACAAACTTAAGTCTCATTCTAAGGTTTGTCTTAATTCATCCCAAGTCAGTCTCTTTCTAATGACGAACTTAGACAAACCTTAGAATGAGACTAACGAGACTAACTTGGGACGAACAAAGACAAACGTTAGTCTCATTCTAAGGTTTGTCTTAGTTTGTCCCAAGTTAGTCTCTTTCTAAGGACGAACTTAGACAAACCTTAGAATGAGACTAACGAGACAAAGTTGGGACAAACAAAGACAAACTTAAGTCTCATTCTAAGGTTTGGCTAAGTTTGTCCCAAGTTAGTCTATTTCTAAGGACGAACTTAGACAAACCTAAGAATGAGACTAACGAGACTAACTTGGGACGAACAAAGACAAACTTAAGTCTCATTCTAAGGTTTGTCTTTGTTCGTCCCAAGTTAGTCTCTTTCTAAGGACGAACTTATAAAAACCTTAGAATGAGACTAACGAGACTAACTTGGGACGAACAAAGACAAACTTAAGTCTCATTCTAAGGTTTGTCTAAGTTCGTCCCAAGTTAGTCTCTTTCTAATGAGGAACTTAGACAAACTTTAGAATGAGACTAACGAGACTAACTTGGGACGAACAAGGACAAACATAAGTCTCATTCTAAGGTTTGTCTTAGTTCGTCCCAAGTTAGTCTCTTTCTAAGGACGAAATTAGACAAACCTTAGAATGAGACTAACGAGACTAAATTGGGACGAACAAAGACAAACATTAGTCTCATTCTAAGGTTTGTCTTAGTTCATCCCAAGTTAGTCTCTTTCTAAGGACGAACTTAGACAAACCTTAGAATGAGATTAACGAGACTAACTTGGGACGAACAAAGACAAACGTTAGTCTCATTCTAAGGTTTGTCTAAGTTGGTCCCAAGTTAGTCTCTTTCTAAGGACGAACTTAGACAAACCTTAGAATGAGACTAACGATACTAACTTGGGACGAACAAAGACAAACTTAAGTCTCATTCGAGATTTGTCTAAGTTTGTCCCAAGTTAGTCTCTTTCTAAGGACGAACTTAGACAAACCTTAGAATGAGACTAACGAGACAAAGTTGGGAAAAACAAAGACAAACTTAAGTCTCATTCTAAGGTTTGTCTAAGTTCGTCCCAAGTTAGTCTCTTTCTAATGATGAACTTAGACAAACCTTAGAATGAGACTAACGAGACTAACTTGGGACGAACAAAGACAAACGTTAGTCTCATTCTAAGGTTTGTCTAAGTTGGTCCCAAGTTAGTCTCTTTCTAAGGACGAACTTAGACAAATCTAAGAATGAGTCTAACGAGACTAACTTGGGACGAACAAAGACAAACTTAAGTCTCATTCTAAGGTTTGTCTAAGTTTGTCCCAAGTTAGTCTCTTTCTAAGGACGAACTTAGACAAACCTTAGAATGAGACTAACGAGACTAACTTGGGATGAACAAAGACAAACGTTAGTCTCATTCTAAGGTTTGTCTTAGTTTGTCCCAAGTTAGTCTCTTTCAAAGGACGAACTTAGACAAACCTTAGAATGAGACTAACGAGACAAAGTTGGGATAAACAAAGACAAACTTAAGTCTCATTCTAAGGTTTGGCTAAGTTCGTCCCAAGATAATCTATTTCTAAGGACGAACTTAGACAAACCTAGGAATGAGACTAACGAGACTAACTTGGGACCAAGGAAGAACTTAAGTCTCATTCTAAGGTTTGTCTTTGTTCGTCCCAAGTTAGTCTCTTTCTAAGGACGAACTTAGACAAACCTTAGAATGAGACTAACGAGACTAACTTGGGACGAACAAAGACAAACTTAAGTCTCTTTCTAAGGTTTGTCTAAGTTCGTCCCAAGTTAGTCTCTTTCTAATGAGGAACTTAGACAAACCATAGAATGAGACTAACGAGACTAACTTTGGACGAACAAAGACAAACGTTAGTCTCATTCTAAGGTTTGTCTTAGTTCGTCCCAAGTTAGTCTCTTTCTAAGGACGAACTTAGACAAACCTTAGAATGAGACTAACGAGACTAACTTGGGACGAACAAAGACAAACGTTAGTCGCATTCTAAGGTTTGTCTTAGTTCGTCCCAAGTTAGTCTCTTTCTAAGGACGAACTTAGACAAACCTTAGAATGAGACTAACGAGACTAACTTGGGACGAACAAAGACAAACTTAAGTCTCATTCTAAGGTTTGTCTTAGTTCGTCCCAAGTTAGTCTCTTTCTAAGGACAAACTTAGACAAACCTTAGAATGAGACTAACGAGACTAAATTGGGACGAACAAAGACAAACATTTGTCTCATTCTAAGGTTTGTCTTAGTTCATCCCAAGTTAGTCTCTTTCTAAGGACGAACTTAGACAAACCTTAGAATGAGATTAACGAGACGACAAACCTTAAAATGAGACTAACGAGACTAACTTGGGATGAACAAAGACATATGTTAGTCTCATTCTAAGGTTTGTCCCAAGTTAGTCTCTTTCTAAGGACAAACTTAGACAACCCATTGAACCTAGACAACCGTTAGTCTCATTCTAAGGTTTGTCTAAGTTCGTCACAAGTTAGTCTCTTTCTAAGGACGAACTTAGACAAACCTTAAAATGAGACTAACGTTAGTAACTTGGGACGAAAAAAGACAAACGTTAGTTTCATTCTAAGGTTTGTCTAAGTTCGTCCCAAGTTAGTCTCATTCTAAGGTTTGTCTAAGTTCGTCCCAAGTTAGTCTCTTTCTAAGGACGAACTTAGACAAACCTTAAAATGAGACTAACGTGACTAACTTGGGACGAAAAAAGACAAACGTTAGTTTCATTCTAAGGTTTGTCTAAGTTCGTCCCAAGTTAGTCTCTTTCTATAGACGAACTTAGACAAACCATAGATTGAGACTAACGAGACTAACTTGGGACGAACAAAGACAAACGTTAGTCTCATTCTAATGTTTGTCTAAGTTCGTCCCAATTAGTCTCTTTCTAAGGACGAACCTAGACAAACCTTAAAATGAGACCAACGAGACTAACTTGGGACGAACAAAGACAAACGTTAGTCTCATTCTAAGGTTTGTCTAAGTTCGTCCCAAGTTAGTCTCTTTCTAAGGACGAACTTAGACAAATCTTAAAATAAGACTAACGAGACTAACTTGGGACGAACAAAGACAAACGTTAGTCTCAATCTAAGGTTTGTCGAAGTTCGTCCCAAGTTAGTCTCTTTCTAAGGATGAACTTAGACAAACCATAGAATGAGACTAACAAGAGTAACTTGGGACGAACAAAGACAAACGTTAGTCTCATTCAAAGGTTTGTCTAAGTTCGTCCCAAGTTAGTCTATTTCAAAGGACGAACTTAGACAAACCATTGAACGAGACTAACTTGGGATGAACAAAGACAAATGTTAGTCTCATTCTAAGGTTTGTCTAAGTTTGTCCCAAGTTAGTCTCATTCTAAGGACGAAATTAGACAAACCCTAAAATGAGACTAACGAGACTAACTTGGGACGAACAAAGACAAACGTTAGTCTCATTCTAAGGTTTGTCTAAGTTCGTCCCAAGTTAGGCTCTTTCTAAGGACAAACTTAGACAAACCATAGCATGAGACTAACGAGACTAACTTGGGACGAACAAAGACAAATGTTAGTCTCATTCTAAGGTTTGTCTAAGTTCGTCCCAAGTTAGTCTCTTTCTAAGGACGAACTTAGACAAACCATTGAACGAGACTAACTTGGGACGAACAAAGACAAACATTAGTCTCATTCTAAGGTTTGTCTAAGTTTGTCCCAAGTTAGTCTCTTTCTAAGGACGAACTTAGACAAACCTTAAAATGAGTCTAACGAGACTAACTTGGGATGAACAAAGACAAATGTTAGTCTCATTCTAAGGTTTGTCCCAAGTTAGTCTCTTTCTAAGGACAAACTTAGACAACCCATTGAACGAGACTAACTTGGGACGAACAAAGACAAACGTTAGTCTCATTCTAAGGTTTGTCTAAGTTCGTCCCAAGTTCGTCTCTTTCTAAGGACGAACATAGATAAACCTTAAAATGAGACTAACGTGACAAACTTGGGAAGAACAAAGACAAACGTTAGTCTCATTCTAAGGTTTGTCTAAGTTCGTCCCAAGGTAGTCTCTTTCTAAGGACGAACTTAGACAAACCATAGAATGAGACTAACGAGACTAACTTGGGCGAACAAAGACAATCGTTAGTCTCATTCTAAGGTTTGTCTAAGTTCGTCCCAAGTTAGTATCTTTCTAAGGACGAACCTAGACAAACCATAGAATTAGACTAACGAGACTAACTGGGGACGAACAAAGACAAACAAAGACAAACGTTAGTCTCATTCTAAAGTTTGTCTAAGTTCGTCACAAGTTAGTCTCTTTCTAAGGACACACTTAGACAAACAATAGAATGAGACTAACGAGACTAACTTGGGATGAACCAAGACAAACGTTAGTCTCATTCTAAAGTTTGTCCACGTTCGTCCCAAGTTAGTCTCTTTCTAAGGACTAACTTAGACAAACCTTAAAATGAAACTAACGAGACTAACTTGGGACGAACAAAGACAAATGTTAGTTTCATTTTAAGGTTTGTCTAAGTTCGTCCCAAGTTAGTCTCTTTCTAAGGACGAACATAGACAAACCTTAAAATGAGACTAACGTGACAAACTTGGGAAGAACAAAGACAAACGTTAGTCTCATTCTAAGGTTTCTCTAAGTTCGTCCCAAGTTAGTCTCTTTCTAAGGACGAACTTAGACAAACCATTGAACGAGACTAACTTGGGATGAACAAAGACAAACGTTAGTCTCATTCTAAGGTTTGTCTAAGTTCGTCCCAAGTTAGTCTCTTTCTAAGGATGAACTTAGACAAACCTTAAAATGAGACTAACGAGACTAACTTGGGATGAACAAAGACAAACGTTAGTCTCATTCTAAGGTTTGTCTAAGTTCGTCCCAAGTTAGTCTCTTTCTAAGGACGAACTTAGACTAACCATTGAACGAGACTAACTTGGGACGAACAAAGACAAACGTTAGTCTCATTCTAAGGTTTGTCTAAGTTCGCCCAAGTTAGTCTCTTTCTAAGGACGAACTTAGACAAACCATAGAATGAGACTAACTTGGGACGAACAAAGACAACCGTTAGTCTCATTCTGAGGTTTGTCTAAGTTCGTCACAAGTTAGTCTCTTTCTAAGGACGAACTTAGACAAACCTTAAAATGAGACTAACGTGACTAACTTGGGACGAAAAAAGACAAACGTTAGTTTCATTCTAAGGTTTGTCTAAGTTCGTCCCAAGTTAGTCTCTTTCTATAGACGAACTTAGACAAACCATAGATTGAGACTAACGAGACTAACTTGGGACGAACAAAGACAAACGTTAGTCTCATTCTAATGTTTGTCTAAGTTCGTCCCAATTAGTCTCTTTCTAAGGACGAACTTAGACAAACCTTAAAATGAGACCAACGAGACTAACTTGGGACGAACAAAGACAAACGTTAGTCTCATTCTAAGGTTTGTCTAAGTTCGTCCCAAGTTAGTCTCTTTCTAAGGGCGAACTTAGACAAATCTTAAAATAAGACTAACGAGACTAACTTGGGATGAACAAAGACAAACGTTAGTCTCATTCTAAGGTTTGTCGAAGTTCGTCCCAAGTTAGTCTCTTTCTAAGGAGGAACTTAGACAAACCATAGAATGAGACTTACAAGAGTAACTTGGGACGAACAAAGACAAAAGTTAGTCTCATTCAAAGGTTTGTCTAAGTTTGTCCCAAGTTAGTCTCTTTCTAAGGAGGAACTTAGACAACCCATAGAATGAGACTAACAAGAGTAACTTGGGACGAACAAAGACAAACGTTAGTCTCATTCAAAGGTTTGTCTAAGTTCGTCCCAAGTTAGTCTATTTCAAAGGACGAACTTAGACAAACCATTGAACGAGACTAACTTGGGATGAACAAAGACAAACGTTAGTCTCATTCTAAGGTTTGTCTAAGTTTGTCCCAAGTTAGTCTCATTCTAAGGACGAAATTAGACAAACCCTAAAATGAGACTAACGAGACTAACTTGGGACGAACAAAGACAAACGTTAGTCTCATTCTAAGGTTTGTCTAAGTTCGTCCCAAGTTAGGCTCTTTCTAAGGACAAACTTAGACAAACCATAGCATGAGACTAACGAGACTAACTTGGGACGAACAAAGACAAACGTTAGTCTCGTTCTAAGGTTTGTCTAAGTTCGTCCCAAGTTAGTTTCTTTCTAAGGACGAACACAGACAAACCTTAAAATGAGACTAACGTGACTAACTAGGGACGAATAAAGACAAACGTTAGTGATGAGGACCCTATACGCCTACAAGCTGATACATCGACTAAGGATGCTTATCTTGGTCCCATGACAAGGAATCGTGCCAAACAAATTCAGCAAGAGGTGAATGCGCTCCTAACTAACTTTCATGATGATATTAATGAGAATTATATACTGCCTAAGTCTCGAATGCTTCTTTTACTCAGGTTTTCAACTACAGAAGAAATTCAAGATAAAGGAGCATACAAGGAGAATCAAAGCCTAGCTATTGGCGTGCATTGCCTACAAGCATCAATTAATGAAGAATATGATGTGCTGAAATCCAAGTGTGACATGAAGAATGATAGCAAGCTTTCCGCACCATCACTTAGTGCACATCTAAAAATAGGGGTTCGTCCTTCCACACCTCATTATGGACATCTCAATTCCAAGAGGAGGTGCAACTCCCCAAGAATTTAATGCAGCCATCAAGACATGAATATTGCACAAGGTTCAACCATGGCTGTACAAGATCCAATTTGGCTACACAAAACTCAACCATGGGTGCACAAGACTTGAGGATGGCTGCACATGAATCAAAAACACAAGATTTATTGTTTTCTTAGCATAAGTACCACATTTTCATTTCTGTTACAAACAGAATAGACATTACTTGAATCTGATTTCTACATGAAACTTAGCCAAGTGCTATTTCAATATCAATGAGAGATTTCTCTACCCCTTTGCTCTTGTAATTTCTTAAGTGATATTGCAGAAGCGGTCGTTCGACGGCAACCTTTCCGTGCTTCCAACTTCGTGCGTGGTTGTGTGGTTAGGAAACTTAGAGTGTGGT
Organism: Rhodiola kirilowii; assembly: GCA_033675215.1. Classification (NCBI taxonomy): domain Eukaryota; kingdom Viridiplantae; phylum Streptophyta; class Magnoliopsida; order Saxifragales; family Crassulaceae; genus Rhodiola; species Rhodiola kirilowii. The sequence continues at coordinate 1,015,591 of JAUCNB010000016.1, forward strand.
TAGGCGTCTACTTGTCGCAGGTCATTGCACTAGCAGTGGTTGGCATCAAGAATCGTCGGGTTACACTATTATCACCCCATTTCTTTGAGTGGCTCCAATAGTTAAAGTTCATCAAAATCCTACGTCGTGAAGATCGAAACCAACCCCCGTATCATCTGGTATCAGAAGCCATGGTTATCACGGTAGGATCTATTCCATTCTAGTCTACTTCAGTTTGCTTCGTTGAAAAAAAAAGAAAAAAAAAGAAAAAAAAAGAAAAAAAAAGAAAAAAAAAGAAAAAAAAAGAAAAAAAAAGAAAAAAAAAGAAAAAAAAAGAAAAAAAAAGAAAAAAAAAGAAAAAAAAAGAAAAAAAAAGAAAAAAAAAGAAGAAGAAAAGTTTCAGCTTCTTAGTAGTTCCTTGCTGATCAAAAAAAAAAGAAAAAAAAAGAGAAGCAAGAGTAGCCAATTTCGGGGATAGTTAGTGTTCTTGTATCACTCATTTTGGATTTACACCTATTCTGCCCGAGCATCCCAAGGTGGCCACTGTTTGTGTAATTCTCGACTTGTATGCATCTTATTATCACTATATTGTGACCTACCACCAACGCCACAATTGAGAAGTACTCTGCACTCACTTGGAATTTGCACGAGCTTCGGTTGGTAAGAGAAAGTGAGGTTTGAGTTTCTTTTTTTTCTTTCATACACATTTATCTTTAGTATAGAGTTTTCCACAACTAATCATGGCAGGTGATGGAGATGAATATGAAATTGATGGCGCTGGACAACTCAATCAGCCCATCACACGTTTCCATTTCAATGTCTTACGTGATCATCTTCGTCAAGAATTTAGAGCGAGTCTTGATACAGTTGAGGAGAAGCAAGACAAGCTGTCCGAAGACCTTCAACAACTTATGGGTAATGTCAATGATCAACTAACACAAAATCTTGCTGCAATGCAAGTTGATCTTGTAGCTCAGATTGCCCGAGAGCTTCGTCAAGTCCCAGGAGATGCAAGTGTGCATGGTGATGAGCATGATGACATAAATGATGAAACTGCTGCCCGTAATGCCCAAGGACGAAGGAATCAAGTTGCTGGCCATAGGAACAATGCGGCTGATGGTCATCGATATGATGGTCGTGGTGATATTCGTAGAAACAATGGTGGTGGTACTGCTGGTCGTGGTCGTGGAAGAGGACGCGGAAGAGGTAATATCGATCATGATGATTTTGATGATGAATATGAGGATGATGATTATGGACTGCATAGGAATGATGGGTTTCGTAGACGAGGAAACTATGGACGCGAACAGCGTGATGAGGAGAGATTTGGCAAGCTAAAATTTACCATGCCAAAGTTTGATGGTGGATCTGACCCGGAAGCTTATCTCACTTGGGAGTTAAAGGTTGATAAGATATTTCGCATGCATAATTATTCTGAGGAGAAGAAGCTTGCTATGGCTTCACTTGAGTTTGAAGATTATGCCCTAATCTGGTGGGAGCAAGTTCAATCTCAGCGAGAAGAAGGAGGAGGAGTGCCTATTTCTACATGGGCAGAAATGAAAAGGGAGATGAGGGCGAGATTCATTCCAAGACATTATCGAAGAGACATCTTTGATAAACTCCAGAATTTGAGGCAAGGGAAACAATCTGTTGAGTATCATAAGGAGATGGAGAAAGCCATGATTCGAGCCAACATACATGAACACGAAGAGCAGTCCATGGCACGATTTTTGTATGGTTTAAACCCAAATGTGAAGCGAATTGTTGAGTTGCAGCCCTACCATAATGTTATAGAGTTGGTGCATTTAGCTTCAAAGGCTGAGCGTCAACTACAAGATGACTCCAAGCAAAGCAGATCTACCTCATTCATTGCTCGATCTACCACTAATGGAAGCAAGTTTGTACCTCAATTTAGTGTTGGCCGAGGAATCACAGCAAGTTCTAGTGGAGGTAGCCGAGCCTTTGCTCGATCAATTACAAGTGGAGCTGATGTTTCAACTCCAAGGGAGAAAGGTAAACAAGTAGCAACATCTATCTCATCTTCTGTTGCATCTACAGGTAAGAGTCGTGACATTGTATGCTTTAAGTGCAAAGGGCGTGGTCATATGATTAAGGAGTGCCCTAACAATCGCACTATGCTTGTCAAGGAAGAAGGGGATTATGAATCTGCTAGCGATTTGGAAGAAGATGTTGGAGGTGATATGTTAGAAGGAGAAGAACAAACATATTGCGACTTTGAACAAGGCACATCACTTGTTGTTACCAAGGTGCTAAGTGTGCAAATCAAGGAGACTGAAAATTGTCAACGACACAATCTTTTCCAAACAAGAGCTAAAATCGAGGATAAGGTATGCAAAGTTATAATTGATGGAGGGAGCTGCCGTAATCTTGCAAGTAAGGAGATGTGTGAAAAACTTGGACTCAAGCTGCTGCAACATCCCTACCCATACCATGTGCAATGGTTAAGTGATTGTGGTGAGATGAAGATTACACACAAGGTGAAGGTTCAATTCAAAATTGGTGATTACATCGACGTAGTCGAGTGTGATGTAGTACCAATGAAGGTATGCCACTTGCTATTGGGAAGGCCGTGGCAATATGATCTTTCAGCCCAACACTGTGGACGGACCAACCAATACACTATCAAGTGGAAAGGGAAGGATTTGGTGCTGAGACCCATGACGCCGCAACAAATCATGACTGAACACATGCAAAAGGTTTCTTCACAGAGGAGTGAGAATGAGCGAGAGAAACAGAAATTGAGTAACCTACACACATCTGAGAGTGAGCGCCCCAAATCAAACACGAGAGACAAAAAGAAAAGAGAGGGAGAGAACTTAGTCATGCTAGCTACAAAATCGGAGTTGAGAGATGTGATACAAAGCCCAGATTGTGTGATCTTTGTACTCATGTACAAAGATACTTTGGTATCTACTAACGACTTAACTTGTCTTCCTAGTGCCTTTTCTCGTGTTTTGTAGGATTACAAGGATGTCTTTCAGGAGGAGGTTCCAGCGGGTTTACCTCCATTGCGTGGCATTGAACATCAAATTGATCTCATTCCAGGAGCTTCACTTCCAAACCGACCACCATACCGTACAAATCCCGAAGAAACAAAGGAGATACAAAGGCAGGTACAAGAACTTTTAAATAAAGGTTATGTACGTGAAAGTTTAAGTCCTTGTGCAGTGCCTGTGATTTTAGTTCCTAAGAAAGATGGATCTTGGCGTATGTGTGTTGATTGTAGGGCCATAAATAATATAACTGTTAGATATCGTCATCCTATTCCTAGGCTAGGGGATATGCTAGATGAACTAAGTGGCTCTATTATCTTCTCTAAAATTGATTTGCGAAGTGGATATCACTAGATTAGGATGAAAGAAGGAGATGAATGGAAAACAGCATTCAAAACAAAATTTGGATTGTATGAATGGCTAGTCATGCCTTTTGGTTTAACTAACGCCCCTAGTACCTTCATGAGATTAATGAACCATGTTTTGAGAGCTTATATTGGCAGATTTGTTGTTGTGTACTTTGATGATATCTTGATATACAGTAGGTCCAAGGAAGAACATCTTGATCATATCAAACAAGTGTTGGATGTTCTTAGGAAAGAAAAGTTATATGCTAACATGGAAAAGTGCTCATTTTGCACAAACAAGGTTGTGTTTCTTGGCTTTGTTGTTTCAGGGCAAGGAATTGAAGTTGATGAATCAAAGGTAGAGGCAATCAAGAATTGGCCAACTCCTATCAATGTAAGTCAAGTTAGAAGTTTTCATGGTCTTGCTGGTTTCTATAGAAGATTTGTGAAAGATTTTAGTACCATTGCTGCACCATTAAATGAACTAACAAAGAAAGGAGTTGTTTTTAAATGGGATGAGCCACAAGAAAATGCCTTCCTTGAGCTTAAGAAGCGATTAACTGAAGCACCTTTGCTAGTCTTACCTGATTTCACGAAAACCTTTGAAAAAGAATGTGATGCTAGTGGAATAGGTATTGGAGGTGTATTGATGCAAGAACGTAAACCGGTTGCATATTTTAGTGAGAAATTGAGTGGTGCACAACTGAATTATTCTGTTTATGATAAAGAATTGTATGCTTTGGTTCGTGCACTTGAAACATGGCAACATTACTTATGGCCAAAAGAATTTGTTATACATTCTGATCATGAAGCTTTGAAACATTTAAAGAGTCAAGCTAATCTGAATAGGAGGCATGCTAAATAGGTCGAATTTATTGAAACATTTCCATATGTTGTGAAGTATAAGAAGGGCAAAGAAAATATGGTTGCTGATGCTTTATCTCGTAGACATGTTTTGTTGCAACAGTTAGAGGTAAAAGTGCCTGGACTTGAGAGTTTGAAAGAATTGTATGTTGCTGATCCTAACTTTTCAGAACCATATGAGAAATGCCACGATGGGAAAGGATGGGATAAATATCATGTGCATGATGGATTTCTTTTTAGGGCTAACAAACTTTGTGTTCCAGATTCTTCGGTTAGACCCTTGTTAGTGCAGGAATCACATGCAGGTGGTTTGATGGGCCACTTTGGCCGTGAAAAGACTTATGAGATGTTGGCTGATCATTTTTATTGGCCAAAGATGAGGAAGGATGTTGAAAGATTTGTGCAACGATGTGTTACATGTCACAAAGCTAAGTCAAAACTTAATCCCCACGGTTTATATACTCCCCTACCCGTTCCAAATGCTCCTTGGGAAGATATTAGCATGGATTTTGTTTTAGGACTGCCTAGGACTAAGAGGGGGAGGGATTCTGTGTTTGTAGTTGTTGATAGATTTTCGAAAATGGCACATTTCATTCCATGTCATAAGAGCGATGATGCTTCACATGTTGCTGATTTGTTTTTCAGGGAAATCGTGCGCCTTCATGGAATGCCAAGAACAATTGTTTCGGATCGTGATGTGAAGTTTATGAGCTACTTTTGGAAAACGTTGTGGGCTAAGCTTGGAACCAAGTTGCTGTTTTCGACAACGTGTCACCCACAAACTGATGGACAAACAGAGGTGGTGAATCGAACTCTTTCAACACTATTGAGGACAATGATCAAGAAAAATTTGAAGGAATGGGAAGATTGCTTGCCACACGTTGAGTTTGCTTACAATAGAGTTGTTCACTCTACTACCGACATGTGCCCCTTTGAGGTGGTTTATGGGTTCAAGCCAATTGCACCTATTGACTTGCTGCCACTTCCATTGCAAGAGAGGAGTAATATGGAGGCTTCGAAACGTGCTGAATATGTGAAGAAAATTCATGAGAAAACCAAAGAGGAAATAGAGAAAAAGGGAGAGTACTATGCAGCAAAGGCAAATAAAAACCGCAAGAAGGTGACTTTTAACCCCGGTGATCTTGTCTGGGTACACTTGCGTAAAGATCGTTTTCCAGAGAAACGCAAGTCAAAACTAATGCCTCGCGGAGATGGACCATTCAAAGTGCTTTCGAGAATAAATGACAATGCTTACAAAATAGAGCTTCCGGAAGACTATGCGGTGAGTCCAACATTCAACGTAGCTGATTTATCTCCTTATATGGGTCAAGAAGAATTAGAGTCGAGGACGACTCACTTTCAAGAGGGGGAGGATGATGAGGACCCTATACGCCTACAAGCTGATACATCGACTAAGGATGCTTATCTTGGTCCCATGACAAGGAATCGTGCCAAACAAATTCAGCAAGAGGTGAATGCGCTCCTAACTAACTTTCATGATGATATTAATGAGAATTATATACTGCCTAAGTCTCGAATGCTTCTTTTACTCAGGTTTTTAACTACAGAAGAAATTCAAGATAAAGGAGCATACAAGGAGAATCAAAGCCTAGCTATTGGTGTGCATTGCCTACAAGCATCAATTAATGAAGAATATGATGTGCTGAAATCCAAGTGTGACATGAAGAATGATAGCAAGCTTTCCGCACCATCACTTAGTGCACATCTAAAAATAGGGGTTCGTCCTTCCACACCTCATTATGGACATCTCAATTCCAAGAGGAGGTGCAACTCCCCAAGAATTTAATGCAGCCATCAAGACATGAATATTGCACAAGATTCAACCATGGCTGTACAAGATCCAATTTGGCTACACAAAACTCAACCACGGGTGCACAAGACTTGAGGATGGCTGCACATGAATCAAAAACACAAGATTTATTGTTTTCTTAGCATAAGTACCACATTTTCATTTCTGTTACAAACAGAATAGACATTACTTGAATCTGATTTCTACATGAAACTTAGCCAAGTGCTATTTCAATATCAATGAGAGATTTCTCTACCCCTTTGCTCTTGTAATTTCTTAAGTGATATTGCAGAAGCGGTCGTTCGACGACAACCTTTCCGTGCTTCCAACTTCGTGCGTGGTTGTGTGGTTAGGAAACTTAGAGTGTGGTTAGGCGTCTACTTGTCGCAGGTCATTGCACTAGCAGTGGTTGGCATCAAGAATCGTCGGGTTACACTATTATCACCCCATTTCTTTGAGTGGCTCCAATAGTTAAAGTTCATCAAAATCCTACGTCGTGAAGATCTAAACCAACCCCCGTATCAGTTAGTCTCATTCTAAAGTTTGTCTAAGTTCGTCCCCAGTTAGTCTCTTTCTGAGGACGAACTTAAACAAACCATAGCATGAGACTAACGAGACTAACTTGGGACGAACAAAGACAAACATTAGTCTCATTCTAAGTTTTGTCTAAGTTCGTCCCAAGTTAGTCTCTTTCTAAGGACGAACATAGATAAACCTTAAAATGAGACTAACGTGACAAACTTGGGAAGAACAAAGACAAACGTTAGTCTCATTCTAAGGTTTGTCTAAGTTCGTTCCAAGGTAGTCTCTTGCTAAGGACGAACTTAGACAAACCATAGAATGAGACTAACGAGACTAACTTGGGCGAACAAAGACAATCGTTAGTCTCATTCTAAGGTTTGTCTAAGTTCGTCCCAAGTTAGTATCTTTCTAAGGACGAACCTAGACAAACCATAGAATTAGACTAACGAGACTAACTGGGGACGAACAAAGACAAACGTTAGTCTCATTCTAAAGTTTGTCTAAGTTCGTCACAAGTTAGTCTCTTTCTAAGGACACACTTAGACAAACAATAGAATGAGACTAACGAGACTAACTTGGGACGAACCAAGACAAACGTTTGTCTCATTCTAAAGTTTGTCCACGTTCGTCCCAAGTTAGTCTCTTTCTAAGGACTAACTTAGACAAACCTTAAAATGAAACTAACGAGACTAACTTGGGACGAACAAAGACAAATGTTAGTTTCATTTTAAGGTTTGTCTAAGTTCGTCCCAAGTTAGTCTCTTTCTAAGGACGAAGTTAGACAAACCATCGAATGAGACTAACGAGACTAACTTGGGACGAACAAAGACAAACGTTAGTCTCATTCTAAGGTTTGTCTAAGTTCGTCCCAAGTTAGTCTCTTTCTAAGGACGAACTCAGACAAACCTTAAAATGAGACTAACGAGACTAACTTGGGACGAACAAAGACAAACGTTAGTCTCATTCTAAGGTTTGTCTAAGTTCGTCCCCAGTTAGTCTCTTTCTAAGGACAAACATAGACAAACCATAGAATGAGACTAACGAGACTAACTTGGGACGAACAAAGACAAACGTTAGTCTCATTCTAAGGTTTGTCTAAGTTCATCCCAAGTTAGTCTCTTTCTAAGGACGAACTTAGACAAACCATAGAATGAGACTAACGAGACTAACTTGGGACGAACAAAGACAAACGTTAGTCTCATTCAAAGGTTTGTCTAAGTTTGTCCCAAGTTAGTCTCTTTCTAAGGATGAACATAGACAAACCTTAAAATGAGACTAACGTGACTAACTGGGGACGAACAAAGACAAACGTTACTCTCATTCTAAAGTTTGTCTAAGTTCATCACAAGGTAGTCTCTTTCTGAGGACGAACTTAGACAAACCATAGCATGAGACTAACGAGACTAACTTGGGACGAACCAAGACAAACGTTAGTCTCATTCTAAAGTTTGTCCACGTTCGTCCCAAGTTAGTCTCTTTCTAAGGTCGAACTTAGACAAACCTTAAAATGAAACTAACGAGACTAACTTGGGACGAACAAAGACAAATGTTAGTTTCATTTTAAGGTTTGTCTAAGTTCGTCCCAAGTTAGTCTCTTTCTAAGGACGAACTTAGACAAACCATAGAATGAGACTAACGAGACTAACTTAGGACGAACAAAGACAAACGTTAGTCTCATTCTAAGGTTTGTCTAAGTTCGTCCCAAGTTAGTCTCTTTCTAAGGACGAACTCAGACAAACCTTAAAATGAGACTAACGAGACTAACTTGGGACGAACAAAGACAAACGTTAGTCTCATTCTAAGATTTGTCTAAGTTCGTCACAAGTTAGTCTCTTTCTAAGGATGAACATAGACAAACCTTAAAATGAGACTAACGTGACAAACTAGGGAAGAACAAAGACAGTCGTTAGTCTCATTCTAAGGTTTGTCTAAGTTCGTCCCAAGTTAGTCTCTTTCTAAGGACGAACTTAGACAAACCTTAAAATGAGACAAACGAGACTAACTTAGGACGAACAAAGACAAACGTAAGTCTCATTCTAAGGTTTGTCTAAGTTCGTCCCAAGTTAGTCTCTTTCTAAGGACGAACTTAGACAAACCATTGAACGAGACTAACTTGGGACGAACAAAGACAAACGTTAGTCTCTTTCTAAGGTTTGTCTAAGTTCATCCCAAGTTAGTCTCTTTCTAAGGACGAACTTAGACAAACCTTAAAATGAGACTAACGAGACTAGCTTGGGATGAACAAAGACAAACTTTAGTCTCATTCTAAGGTTTGTCTAAGTTCGTCCCAAGTTAGTCTCTTTCTATGGACGAACTTAGACAAACCATTGAACGAGACTAACTTGGGACGAACAAAGACAAACGTTAGTCTCTATCTAAGGTTTGTCTAAGTTCGTCCCAAGTTAGTCTCTTTCTAAGGACGAACTTAGACAAACCTTAAAATGAGACTAACGAGACTAACTTGGGATGAACAAAGACAAACGTTAGTCTCATTCTAAGGTTTGTCTAAGTTCGTCCCAAGTTAGTCTCTTTCTAAGGACGAACTTAGACAAACCATTGAAGGAGACTAACTTGGGACGAACAAAGACAAACGTTAGTCTCATTCTAAGGTTTGTCTAAGTTCGCCCAAGTTAGTCTCTTTCTAAGGACGAACTTAGACAAACCATAGAATGAGACTAACTTGGGACAAACAAAGACAACCGATAGTCTCATTCTAAGGTTTGTCTAAGTTCGTCACAAGTTAGTCTCTTTCTAAGGACGAACTTAGACAAACCTTAAAATGAGACTAACGTGACTAACTTGGGACGAAAAAAGACAAACGTTAGTTTCATTCTAAGGTTTGTCTAAGTTCGTCCCAAGTTAGTCTCTTTCTATAGACGAACTTAGACAAACCATAGATTGAGACTAACGAGACTAACTTGGGACGAACAAAGACAAACGTTAGTCTCATTCTAATGTTTGTCTAAGTTCGTCCCAATTAGTCTCTTTCTAAGGACGAACTTAGACAAACCTTAAAATGAGACCAACGAGACTAACTTGGGACGAACAAAGACAAACGTTAGTCTCATTCTAAGGTTTGTCTAAGTTCGTCCCAAGTTAGTCTCTTTCTGAGGGCAAACTTAGACAAATCTTAAAATAAGACTAACGAGACTAACTTGGGACGAACAAAGACAAACGTTAGTCTCATTCTAAGGTTTGTCTAAGTTCGTCCCAAGTTAGTCTCTTTCTAAGGATGAACTTAGACAAACCTTAAAATGAGACTAACGTGGGACGAACAAAGACAAATGTTAGTTTCATTTTAAGGTTTGTCTAAGTTCGTCCCAAGTTAGTCTCTTTCTAAGGACGAACTTAGACAAACCATAGATTGAGACTAACGAGACTAACTTGGGACGAACAAAGACAAACGTTAGTCTCATTCTAATGTTTGTCTAAGTTCGTCCCAATTAGTCTCTTTCTAAGGACGAACTTAGACAAACCTTAAAATGAGACCAACGAGACTAACTTGGGACGAACAAAGACAAACGTTAGTCTCATTCTAAGGTTTGTCTAAGTTCGTCCCAAGTTAGTCTCTTTCTAAGGACGAACTTAGACAAATCTTAAAATAAGACTAACGAGACTAACTTGGGACGAACAAAGACAAACGTTAGTCTCATTCTAAGGTTTGTCTAAGTTCGTCCCAAGTTAGTCTCTTTCTAAGGATGAACTTAGATAAACCATAGAATGAGACTAACAAGAGTAACTTGGGACGAACAAAGACAAACGTTAGTCTCATTCAAAGGTTTGTCTAAGTTCGTCCCAAGTTAGTCTATTTCAAAGGACGAACTTAGACAAACCATTGAACGAGACTAACTTGGGATGAACAAAGACAAATGTTAGTCTCATTCTAAGGTTTGTCTAAGTTCGTCCCAAGTTAGGCTCTTTCTAAGGACGAACTTAGACAAACCATAGCATGAGACTAACGAGACTAACTTGGGACGAACAAAGACAAACGTTAGTCTCGTTCTAAGGTTTGTCTAAGTTCGTCCCAAGTTAGTCTCTTTCTAAGGACGAACATAGATAAACCTTAAAATGAGACTAACGTGGGACGAACAAAGACAAATGTTAGTTTCATTTTAAGGTTTGTCTAAGTTCATCCCAAGTTAGTCTCTTTCTAAGGATGAACTTAGACAAACCATAGAATGAGACTAACGAGACTGACTTAGGACGAACAAAGACAAACGTTAGTCTCATTCTAAGGTTTGTCTAAGTTCGTCCCAAGTTAGTCTCTTTCTAAGGACGAACTCAGACAAACCTTAAAATGAGAATAACGAGACTAACTTGGGACGAACAAAGACAAACGTTAGTCTCATTCTAAGGTTTGTCTAAGTTCGTCACAAGTTAGTCTCTTTCTAAGGACGAACATAGACAAACCTTAAAATGAGACTAACGTGACAAACTAGGGAAGAACAAAGACAAACGTTAGTCTCATTCTAAGGTTTATCTAAGTTCGTCCCAAGTTAGTCTCTTTCTAAGGACGAACTTAGACAAACCTTAAAATGAGACTAAAGAGACTAACTTAGTACGAACAAAGACAAACGCAAGTCTCATTCTAAGGTTTGTCTAAGTTCGTCCCAAGTTAGTCTCTTTCTAAGGACGAACTTAGACAAACCTTAAAATGAGACTAACGAGACTAACTTAGGACGTACAAAGACAAACGTTAGTCTCATTCTAAGGTTTGTCTAAGTTCGTCCCAAGTTAGTCTCTTTCTAAGGATGAACTTAGACAAACCATTGAACGAGACTAACTTGGGACGAACAAAGACAAACGTTAGTCTCATTCTAAGGTTTGTCTAAGTTCGTCCCAAGTTAGTCTCTTTCTAAGGACGAACTTAGACAGACCTTAAAATGAGACTAACGAGACTAACTTGGGATGAACAAAGACAAATGTTAGTCTCATTCTAAGGTTTGTCTCAAGTTAGTCTCTTTCTAAGGACAAACTTAGACAACCCATTGAACGAGACTAACTTGGGACGAACAAAGACAAACATTAGTCTCATTCTAAGGTTTGTCTAAGTTCGTCCCAAGTTAGTCTCTTTCTAAGGACGAACATAGATAATCCTTAAAATGAGACTAACGTGACAAACTTGGGAAGAACAAAGACAAACGTTAGTCTCATTCTAAGGTTTGTCTAAGTTCGTCCCAAGGTAGTCTCTTGCTAAGGACGAACTTAGACAAACCATAGAATGAGACTAACGAGACTAACTTGGGCGAACAAAGACAATCGTTAGTCTCATTCTAAGGTTTGTCTAAGTTCGTCCCAAGTTAGTATCTTTCTAATGACGAACCTAGACAAACCATAGAATTAGACTAACGAGACTAACTGGGGACGAACAAAGACAAACAAAGACAAACGTTAGTCTCATTCTAAAGTTTGTCTAAGTTCGTCACAAGTTAGTCTCTTTCTAAGGACACACTTAGACAAACAATAGAATGAGACTAACGAGACTAACTTGGGACGAACCAAGACAAACGTTTGTCTCATTCTAAAGTTTGTCCACGTTCGTCCCAAGTTAGTCTCTTTCTAAGGACAAACTTAGAAAAACCTTAAAATGAAACTAACGAGACTAACTTGGGACGAACAAAGACAAATGTTAGTTTCATTTTAAGGTTTGTCTAAGTTCGTCCCAAGTTAGTCTCTTTCTAAGGACGAACTTAGACAAACCATCGAATGAGACTAACGAGACTAACTTGGGACGAACAAAGACAAACGTTAGTCTCATTATAAGGTTTGTTTAAGTTCGTCCCAAGTTAGTATCTTTCTAAGGACGAACTCAGACAAACCTTAAAATGAGACTAACGAGACTAACTTGGGACGAACAAAGACAAACATTAGTCTCATTCTAAGGTTTGTCTAAGTTCGTCCCCAGTTAGTCTCTTTCTAAGGACAAACATAGACAAACCATAGAATGAGACTAACGAGACTAACTTGGGACGAACAAAGACAAACGTTAGTCTCATTCTAAGGTTTGTCTAAGTTCGTCCCAAGTTAGTCTCTTTCTAAGGACGAACTTAGACAAACCATAGAATGAGACTAACGAGACAAACTTGGGACGAACAAAGACAAATGTTAGTCTCATTCTAAGGTTTGTCTAAGTTCGTCCCAAGTTAGTCTCTTTCTAAGGACGAACATAGACAAACCTTAAAATGAGACTAACGTGACTAACTGGGGACGAACAAAGACAAACGTTAGTCTCATTCTAAAGTTTGTCTAAGTACGTCACAAGTTAGTCTCTTTCTGAGGACGAACTTAGACAAACCATAGCATGAGACTAATGAGACTAACTTGGGACGAACCAAGACAAACGTTAGTCTCATTCTAAAGTTTGTCCACGTTCGTCCCAAGTTAGTCTCTTTCTAAGGTCGAACTTAGACAAACCTTAAAATGAAACTAACGAGACTAACTTGGGACGAACAAAGACAAATGTTAGTTTCATTTTAAGGTTTGTCTAAGTTCATCCCAAGTTAGTCTCTTTCTAAGGACGAACTTAGACAAACCATAGAATGAGACTAACCAGACTAACTTGGGACGAACGAAGACAAACCTTAGTCTCATTCTAAGGTTTGTCTAAGTTCGTCCCAAGTTAGTCTCTTTCTAAGGACGAACTTAGACAAACCATTGAACGAGACTAATTTGGGATGAACAAAGACAAATGTTAGACTCATTCTAAGGTTTGTCTAAGTTCGTCCCAATTTAGTCTCTTTCAAAGGACGAACTTAGACAAACCTTAAAATGAGACTAATGAGAATAACTTGGGACGAACAAAGACAAACGTTAGTCTCATTATGAGGTTTGTCTAAGTTCATCCCAAGTTAGTCTCTTTCTAAGGACGAACTTAGACAAACCATAGAATGAGACTAACGAGACTAACTTGGGACGAACAAAGACAAACGTTAGTCTCATTCTAAGGTTTGTCTAAGTTCGTCCCAAGTTAGTCTCTTTCTAAGGACGAACTTAGACAAACCATAGAATTAGACTAACGAGACTAACTTGGGACGAACAAAGACAAACGTTAGTCTCATTCTAAGGTTTGTCTAAGTTCGTCCCAAGTTAGTCTTTTTCTAAAGACGAACATAGACAAACCTGAAAATGAGACTAACGTGGCTAACTGGGGACGAACAAAGACAAACGCTAGTCTCATTCTAAGGTTTGTCTAAGTTCGTCCCAAGTTAGTCTCTTTCTAAGGACGAACTTAGACAAACCATAGAATGAGACTAACGAGACTAACTTGGAACGAACCAAGACAAACGTTAGTCGCATTCTAAAGTGTGTCCACGTTCGTCCCAAGTTAGTCTCTTTCTAAGGACGAACTTAGACAAACCTTGAAATGAAACTAACGAGACTTACTTGGGACGAACAAAGACAAATGTTAGTTTCATTCTAAGGTTTTTCTAAGTTCGTGCCAAGTTAGTCTTATTGTAAGGACGAACTTAGACAAACCATAGAATGAGACTAACGAGACTAACTTGGGACGAACAAAGACAAACGTTAGTCTCATTCTAAGGTTTGTCTAAGTTCGTCCCAAGTTTGTCTCTTTCTAAGGATGAACTTAGACAAACCTTAAAATGAGACTAACGAGACTAACTTGGACGAACGAAGACAAACGTTAGTCTCATTCTATGGTTTGTCTAAGTTCATCCCAAGTTAGTCTCTTTCTAAGGACAAACTTAGACAAACCATTGAACGAGACTAACTTGGGATGAACAAAGACAAATGCTAGTCTCATTCTAAGGTTTGTCTAAGTTCCTCCCAAGTTAGTCTCTTTCAAAGGACGAACTTAGACAAACCTTAAAATGAGACTAACGAGACTAACTTGGGACGAACAAAGACAAACGTTAGTCTCATTCTAAGGTTTGTCTAAGCTCGTCCCAAGTTAGTCTCTTTCTAAGGACGAACTTAGACAAACCATTGAACGAGACTAACTTGGGATGAACAAAGACAAATGTTAGTCTCATTCTAAGGTTTGTCTAAGTTCGTCCCAACTTAGTCTCTTTCTAAGGACGAACATAGACAAACCTTAACATGAGACTAACGAGACTAACTTGGGACGAACAAAGATAAACCTTAAAATGAGACTAACGTGACTAACTGGGGACGAACAAAGACAAACGTTAGTCTCATTCTAAGGTTTGTCTAAGTTCGTCCCAAGTTAGTCTCTTTCTAAGGACGAACTTAGACAAAGCATAGAATGAGACTAACGAGACTAACTTGGGACGAACCAAGACAAACGTTAGTCTCATTCTAAAGTTTGTCCACGTTCGTCCCAAATTAGTCTCTTTCTAAGGACGAACTTAGACAAACCTTAAAATGAAACTAACGAGACTAACTTGGGACGAACAAAGACAAATGTTAGTTTCATTCTAAGGTTTGTCTAAGTTCGTCCCAAGTTAGTCTCTTTCTAAGGACGAACTTAGACAAACCATAGAATGAGACTAACGAGACTAACTTGGGACGAACAAAGACAAACGTTAGTCTCATTCTATGGTTTGTCTAAGTTCGTCCTAAGTTAGTCTCTTTCTAAGGACGAACTCAGACAAACCTTAAAATGAGACGAACAAGACTAACTTGGGACGAACAAAGTCAAACGTTAGTCTCATTCTAAGGTTTGTCTAAGTTCGTCCCAAGTTAGTCTCTTTCTAAGGATGAACTTAGACAAACCATTGAACGAGACTAACTTGGGATGAACAAAGACAAATGTTATTCTCATTCTAAGTTTTGTATAAGTTCGTCCCAAGTTAGTCTCTTTCAAAGGACGAACTTAGACAAACCTTAAAATGAGACGAACGAGACTAACTTGGGATGAACAAAGACAAACGTTAGTCTCATTCTAAGGTTTGTCTAAGTTCGTCCCAAGTTAGTCTCTTTCTAAGGACGAACTTAGACAAACCATAGAATGAGACTAACGATACTAACTTGGGACGAACAAAGACAAACGTTAGTCTCATTCTAAGGTTTGTCTAAGTTCGTCCCAAGTTAGTCTCTTTCTAAGGACGAACTTAGACAAACCATAGAATGAGACTAACAAGACTAACTTTGGACGAACAAAGACAAACGTTTGTCTCATTCTAAGGTTTGTCTAAGTTCGTCCCAAGTTAGTCTCTTTCTAAGGACGAACATAGACAACCCTTAAAATGAGGCTAACGTGACAAACTTGGGAAGAACAAAGACAAACGTTAGTCTCATTCAAAGGTTTGTCTAAGTTCGTCCCAAGTTTGTCTCTTTCTAAGGATGAACTTAGACAAACCTTAAAATGAGACAAACGAGACTAACTTGGACGAACGAAGACAAACGTTAGTCTCATTCTATGGTTTGTCTAAGTTCATCCCAAGTTAGTCTCTTTCTAAGGACAAACTTAGACAAACCATTGAACGAGACTAACTTGGGATGAACAAAGACAAATGTTAGTCTCATTCTAAGGTTTGTCTAAGTTCCTCCCAAGTTAGTCTCTTTCAAAGGACGAACTTAGACAAACCTTAAAATGAGACTAACGAGACTAACTTGGGACGAACAAAGACAAACGTTAGTCTCATTCTAAGGTTTGTCTAAGCTCGTCCCAAGTTAGTCTCTTTCTAAGGACGAACTTAGACAAACCATTGAACGAGACTAACTTGGGATGAACAAAGACAAATGTTAGTCTCATTCTAAGGTTTGTCTAAGTTCGTCCCAACTTAGTCTCTTTCTAAGGACGAACATAGACAAACCTTAACATGAGACTAACGAGACTAACTTGGGACGAACAAAGACAAACCTTAAAATGAGACGAACGTGACTAATTGGGGACGAACAAAGACAAACGTTAGTCTCATTCTAAGGTTTGTCTAAGTTCGTCCCAAGTTAGTCTCTTTCTAAGGACGAACTTAGACAAAGCATAGAATGAGACTAACGAGACTAACTTGGGACGAACCAAGACAAACGTTAGTCTCATTCTAAAGTTTGTCCACTTTCGTCCCAAATTAGTCTCTTTCTAAGGACGAACTTAGACAAACCTTAAAATGAAACTAACGAGACTAACTTGGGACGAACAAAGACAAATGTTAGTTTCATTCTAAGGTTTGTCTAAGTTCGTCCCAAGTTAGTCTCTTTCTAAGGACGAACTTAGACAAACCATAGAATGAGACTAACGAGACTAACTTGGGACGAACAAAGACAAACGTTAGTCTCATTCTATGGTTTGTCTAAGTTCGTCCTAAGTTAGTCTCTTTCTAAGGACGAACTCAGACAAACCTTAAAATGAGACGAACGAGACTAACTTGGGACGAACAAAGTCAAACGTTAGTCTCATTCTAAGGTTTGTCTAAGTTCGTCCCAAGTTAGTCTCTTTCTAAGGATGAACTTAGACAAACCATTGAACGAGACTAACTTGGGATGAACAAAGACAAATGTTAGTCTCATTCTAAGTTTTGTATAAGTTCGTCCCAAGTTAGTCTCTTTCAAAGGACGAACTTAGACAAACCTTAAAATGAGACGAACGAGACTAACTTGGGACGAACAAAGACAAACGTTAGTCTCATTCTAAGGTTTGTCTAAGTTCGTCCCAAGTTAGTCTCTTTCTAAGGACGAACTTAGACAAACCATAGAATGAGACTAACGATACTAACTTGGGACGAACAAAGACAAACGTTAGTCTCATTCTAAGGTTTGTCTAAGTTCGTCCCAAGTTAGTCTCTTTCTAAGGACGAACTTAGACAAACCATAGAATGAGACTAACAAGACTAACTTTGGACGAACAAAGACAAACGTTTGTCTCATTCTAAGGTTTGTCTAAGTTCGTCCCAAGTTAGTCTCTTTCTAAGGACGAACATAGACAACCCTTAAAATGAGGCTAACGTGACAAACTTGGGAAGAACAAAGACAAACGTTAGTCTCATTCAAAGGTTTGTCTAAGTTCGTCCCAAGTTTGTCTCTTTCTAAGGATGAACTTAGACAAACCTTAAAATGAGACTAACGAGACTAACTTGGACGAACGAAGACAAACGTTAGTCTCATTCTATGGTTTGTCTAAGTTCATCCCAAGTTAGTCTCTTTCTAAGGACAAACTTAGACAAACCATTGAACGAGACTAACTTGGGATGAACAAAGACAAATGTTAGTCTCATTCTAAGGTTTGTCTAAGTTCCTCCCAAGTTAGTCTCTTTCAAAGGACGAACT
Organism: Rhodiola kirilowii; assembly: GCA_033675215.1. Lineage (NCBI taxonomy): Eukaryota > Viridiplantae > Streptophyta > Magnoliopsida > Saxifragales > Crassulaceae > Rhodiola > Rhodiola kirilowii. The sequence goes on from JAUCNB010000016.1 coordinate 1,033,311, forward strand.
TAGACAAACCTTAAAATGAGACTAACGAGACTAACTTGGGACGAACAAAGACAAACGTTAGTCTCATTCTAAGGTTTGTCTAAGCTCGTCCCAAGTTAGTCTCTTTCTAAGGACGAACTTAGACAAACCATTGAACGAGACTAACTTGGGATGAACAAAGACAAATGTTAGTCTCATTCTAAGGTTTGTCTAAGTTCGTCCCAACTTAGTCTCTTTCTAAGGACGAACATAGACAAACCTTAACATGAGACTAACGAGACTAACTTGGGACGAACAAAGACAAACCTTAAAATGAGACTAACGTGACTAACTGGGGACGAACAAAGACAAACGTTAGTCTCATTCTAAGGTTTGTCTAAGTTCGTCCCAAGTTAGTCTCTTTCTAAGGACGAACTTAGACAAAGCATAGAATGAGACTAACGAGACTAACTTGGGACGAACCAAGACAAACGTTAGTCTCATTCTAAAGTTTGTCCACGTTCGTCCCAAATTAGTCTCTTTCTAAGGACGAACTTAGACAAACCTTAAAATGAAACTAACGAGACTAACTTGGGACGAACAAAGACAAATGTTAGTTTCATTCTAAGGTTTGTCTAAGTTCGTCCCAAGTTAGTCTCTTTCTAAGGACGAACTTAGACAAACCATAGAATGAGACTAACGAGACAAACTTGGGACGAACAAAGACAAACGTTAGTCTCATTCTATGGTTTGTCTAAGTTCGTCCCAAGTTAGACTCTTTCTAAGGACGAACTCAGACAAACCTTAAAATGAGACGAACGAGACTAACTTGGGACGAACAAAGTCAAACGTTAGTCTCATTCTAAGGTTTGTCTAAGTTCGTCCCAAGTTAGTCTCTTTCTAAGGATGAACTTAGACAAACCATTGAACGAGACTAACTTGGGATGAACAAAGACAAATGTTAGTCTCATTCTAAGTTTTGTATAAGTTCGTCCCAAGTTAGTCTCTTTCAAAGGTCGAACTTAGACAAACCTTAAAATGAGACGAACGAGACTAACTTGGGACGAACAAAGACAAACGTTAGTCTCATTCTAAGGTTTGTCTAAGTTCGTCCCAAGTTAGTCTCTTTCTAAGGACGAACTTAGACAAACCATAGAATGAGACTAACGATACTAACTTGGGACGAACAAAGACAAACGTTAGTCTCATTCTAAGGTTTGTCTAAGTTCGTCCCAAGTTAGTCTCTTTCTAAGGACGAACTTAGACAAACCATAGAATGAGACTAACGAGACTAACTTTGGACGAACAAAGACAAACGTTTGTCTCATTCTAAGGTTTGTCTAAGTTCGTCCCAAGTTAGTCTCTTTCTAAGGACGAACATAGACAACCCTTAAAATGAGGCTAACGTGACAAACTTGGGAAGAACAAAGACAAACGTTAGTCTCATTCAAAGGTTTGTCTAAGTTCGTCCCAAGTTTGTCTCTTTCTAAGGATGAACTTAGACAAACCTTAAAATGAGACTAACGAGACTAACTTGGACGAACGAAGACAAACGTTAGTCTCATTCTATGGTTTGTCTAAGTTCGTCCCAAGTTAGTCTCTTTCTAAGGACAAACTTAGACAAACCATTGAACGAGACTAACTTGGGATGAACAAAGACAAATGTTAAACTCATTCTAAGGTTTGTCTAAGTTCGTCCCAAGTTAGTCTCTTTCAAAGGACGAACTTAGACAAACCTTAAAATGAGACTAACGAGACTAACTTGGGACGAAAAAAGACAAACGTTTGTCTCATTCTGAGGTTTGTCTAAGTTCGTCCCAAGTAAGTCTCTTTCTAAGGACGAACTTAGACAAACCATAGAATGAGACTAACGAGACTAACTTGGGACGAACAAAGACAAACGTTAGTCTCATTCTAAGGTTTGTCTAAGTTCGTCCCAAGTTAGTCTCTTTCTAAGTACAAACTTAGACAAACCATAGAATTAGACTAACGAGACTAACTTGGGACGAACAAAGACAAACGTTAGTCTCATTCTAAGGTTTGTCTAAGTTCGTCCCAAGTTAGTCTCTTTATAAAGACGAACATAGACAAACCTTAAAATGAGACTAACGTGGCTAACTGGGGACGAACAAAGACAAATGTTAGTCTCATTCTAAGGTTTGTCTAAGTTCGTCCCAAGTTAGTCTCTCTCTAAGGACGAACATAGACAAACCATAGAATGAGACTAACGAGATTAACTTGGGACGAACCAAGACAAACGTTAGTCTCATTCTAAAGTTTGTCCACGTTCGTCCCAAGTTAGTCTCTTTCTAAGGACGAACTTAGACAAACCTTAAAATGAAACTAACGAGACTAATTTTTTTTCAAGTTAAGTACAATTCTTTTTTTTGAATGGTTACAACTAACGAGACTAACTTGGGATGAACAAAGACAAATGTTTGTTTCATTCTAAGGTTTGTCTAAGTTCGTCCCAAGTTAGTCTCTTTCTAAGGACAAACTTAGACAAACCATAGAATGAGACTAACGAGACTAAGTTGGGACGAACAAAGACTAACGTTAGTCTCATTCTAAGGTTTGTCTAAGTTCGTCCCAAGTTAGTCTCATTCTAAAGACGAACTTAGACAAACCTTAAAATGAGACTAACGAGACTAACTTGGGACGAACAAAGACAAATGTTAGTCTAATTCTAAGGGTTGTCTAAGTTCGTCCCAAGTTAGTGATACGGGGCGGAAGCGGGACTTTACGATGTAGGATTTGATGGAGGAGGATAGGTAGTGCAACCCGACGACTCTTGAAGCCAACCACTGCTTGTGCAATGACCTGCAACAAGTAATTGCCTAACCACACTCTAAGTTTCCAAACCACACAACCACGCACAAAGTTGGAAGCACAATTTGGTTGCCGTCGAACGACCGCTTATGCAATCTCACAAGGAAACTACAAGAGCAAGGGGGTAGAGAACTCTCTCTTGAAAAAAGATGTAGCAATAGCTAAATCTGAAATGTTGATGAATAAAATTTCCAAAATCTGAATGTGTTTTCAAAATACATGTAGATGAGGATTAATACTAAGAAATGAAAGTAAATGCATGTGTTGTGGACTTGTGCAGCCACCATGGGATCTTGAGTAGCCTCTTTTGAGCAATGAGCAGCCACCATGGAGTCTTGTGCATTCTCCTTTGATCCTTGTTCAGCCATAAGTGCCCATGATTGATCTTTGTGCAATACTATTAATAGCCATGCTTTCAATTTGTGCTTGGTTTGATGTGCTAAGGGAAAAGCATCAATTCTGGTCCTTTATTGCTTTCTTTCTTGCACTAAATGATGTTAGACTTCTCCCTTTGTTCTTCGTGCATGAGTCCTCCATAAGTGTCCCTTCTTTATGTCCATCCACTTTTGAGAATCTGAGTAATAAAAGCACACTAGATTTAGGCAGCATAAAGTTCTCATCAATTGTAGTATAACAATCAACTAGGAGTGAATTCACCTCATGTTGAATTTGTTTTGCTCGGTTCCTAGTCATTGGACCTTTGAAAGCTTCTTTCGTCGATGCATCAGCTTGTAGTTGTATAGGATTACTTGTAATAGTAGATGATCGACGAGGTGAGGCTAGTGTGTCCTCATCATCCTCCCCCTCTTCAAAAAGAGTCGTCCTCGACTCTGATTCTTCTTCACCCAAGTAAGGCGACAAGTCAGCCACGTTGAAAGTAGGACTCATATTGAGAGGAGTAGGCCAATTCTTGATTGCCTCAACTTTTGATTCGTCAATCTCAATTCCTTGCCCTGAAACGACATGGCCAAGAAAAACAACCTTCTTCGTGCAAAATGAGCACTTGTCCATGTTAGCATATAATTGTTCCCTCCTAAGAACATCTAACACAAGTTTGATATGATCAATATGCTCATCTATAGACTTGATGTTTATCAAGATGTCATCAAAGTAAACAACAACAAATCTCCCAATGTAAGCTCTCAAGACATGATTTATTAACTTCATGAAAGTACTAGGTGCATTAGTTAATCCAAACGGCATGACTAACCAATCATACAATCCAAATTTTGTTTTGAATGCCGTTTTCCATTCATCTCCCTCTTTCATCCGTATTTGATGATATCCACTACGCAAATCAACCTTAGAGAATATCATAGAGCCACTAAGTTCATCAAGCATATCATCTAACCTAGGAATAGGATGACGATATCGAACAGTAATATTGTTTATGGCCCTACAATCAACACACATACGCCAAGAACCATCCTTCTTAGGAACTAAAATAACAGGGACAGCACAAGGACTTAAACTTTCACGTACATAACCTTTATTTAAAAGTTCTTGTACCTGCCTTTGTATCTCCTTTGTCTCTTCGGGATTTGTGCGGTATGGTGGTCGGTTTGGAAGTGAAGCTCCTGGAATGAGATCAATTTGATGTTCAATGCCACGCAATGGAGGTAAACCCGCTGGAACCTCCTCTGGAAAGACATCCTTGTAATCCTGCAAAACACGAGAAAAGGCACTAGGAAGAGATGTCAAGTCGTTAGTCGATACCAATGTGTCTTTGTACATCAGCACAAAGATCACTTGACTGGTGTTATTCCTCACATCTCTCAACTCAGATTTGGTGGCTAGCATGACGAAATTCTCTCCCTCACTTTTCTGTTTCTCTCTCGTGTTTGTTTTGGGACACTCACTCACTGTTTTGTGGTTTCCGCTCGTATGTTTTTTCTCTCCAACTCTCACACTCACTTTGTTTCCCTCGCTGGCTTTTTGCATATGATCAGTCATAATTTGTTGAGGTGTCATAGGTCGGAGCACCAAATCCTTGCCTTTCCACTTGATTGTGTAATGGTTTGTGCGTCCACAATGTTGCGCTGAAACATCATATTGCCACGGCCTTCCCAATAGTAAATGACACACCTTCATGGGTAGAACATCACACTCAACCGTGTCAATATAATCGCCAATCTTAAACTGAACTTTTACCTTGTGTGTAATCTTCATTTCTCCGCAATCACTTAACCATTGCACATGGTATGGGTGAGGATGTGGCAGCAACTTCAGCTCAAACTTTTCACACATCTCTTTACTTGCAAGGTTTTGGCAACTTCCTCCATCAATTATTACCTTCGCAACTTTGTCTTGAACTTTTGCTCTTGTTTGGAAAAGGTTGTGCCGTTGACAATTCTCTGAATCTTTCACTTGCACGCTGAGCACCTTGGTAACAACAAGTGAGGCACCTTGCTCATAATCACAATAATTGTGTTCTTCATCATCAAGAGTATCATTAGAAACTTCGTCTTCCAAATCACTTGCTGATTCATACTCTCCTTCCTCAGTGACGAGCATAGTACGGTTGTTTGGGCAGTCTTTGATCATATGACCACGTCCCTTACACTTGAAACACTCAATGTCTCTACTCTTGGATGTGGATCCAATGGAAGATGAACTAGATGACGCTGATTTGCCTTTCTCCCTTGAAGTTTCAGTTCCACCACTATGAGTGTTGGAACGATTGCCACCTACAGAGTTAGTGGTGATGCCTCGACCAACATTAAATTGCGGTACAAACTTACTTCCACTTGCTGTAGTCCGAGTAGTGAATGAGGTTGATTTGTTCAGCTTTGAGTCATCTTGCAATTGTCGTTCAGCCTTTGAAGCAAGATGCACCAACTCTATGACATTTCGGTAAGGTTGTAGCTCAACAATCCGTTTCACATTTGGGTTTAAACCATACAAAAATCGTGCCATGGACTGCTCTTCGTGTTCATGTATGTTGGCTCGAATCATGGCTTTCTCCATCTCCTTATGATACTCCTCAACAGATTGTTTCCCTTGCCTCAAATTCTGGAGTTTATCAAAGATGTCTCTTCGATAATGTCTTGGAATGAATCTCGCCCTCATCTCCCTTTTCATTTCTGCCCATGTAGAAATAGGCACTCCTCCTTCTTCTCGCTGAGATTGAACTTGCTCCCACCAGATTAGGGCATAATCTTCAAAATCAAGTGAAGCCATAGCAAGCTTCTTCTCTTCAGAATAAATATGCATGCGAAATATCTTATCAACCTTTAACTCCCAAGTGAGATAAGCTTCCGGGTCAGATCCACCATCAAACTTTGGCATGGTAAATTTCAGCTTGCCAAATCTCTCCTCATCACGCTGTTCGCGTCCATAGTTTCCTCGTCTACGAAACCCATCATTCCTATGCAATCCATAATAATCATCAGAATCATCATGATCGATATTACCTCTTCCGCATCCTCTTCCACGACCACGACCATCATATCGATGACCATCAGCCGCGTTATTCCTATGGCCAGCAGCTTGATTCCTTCGTCCTTGGGCATTACGGGCAGCAGTTCCATCATTTATGTCATCACGCTCATCACCATGCACACTAGCATCTCCGGGGACTTGACGAAGCTCTCGGACAATCTGAGCTACAAGATCAACTTGTATTGCTGCAAGATTTTGGGTTAGTTGTTGATTAACATTACCCATAAGTTGTTGAAGATCCTTGGACATTCTATCTTTCTTTTCCTCCAATGATTCAATGCTTGCTCTAAATTCTTGATGAAGATGATCACGTAAGGCATTGAAATGGAAATGTGTGATGGGCTGATTGAGTTGTTCAGCACCATCAATTTCATATTCATTCTCATCATCTGCCATGATTAGGTTCACACAAAAGAAAGAAAGAGAAACAACTAAGAAAAAGAAGAAAGAAAGTGTATACGAAAACTCAACCTCACCTTCTCTTACCAACCGAAGCTCATGAAGATTCCAAGTGAGTACAGATTTGTGTTCTACTTCGGTGATGATGGTTTGTCCAAAAGAGTGATAATCAAGCGCATACAAGTCGAGAATCACACAAACAATGGCTGATTTTGGATGCACTACTCAATAGACTAGATGAAATCCCTACAAATTCAGCAACTCTTTTTTTTTGCTTTTTTTTGCTTTTTTTTTTTTGCTTTTTTTTGCTTTTTTTTTGCTGTTTTTTTTGACAGAATTGAAATCAACAAAACTACAAAGGGATAGATGGTACCAATGTAACAATGGCTCTGATTACCAAATGATACGGGGCGGAAGCGGGACTTTACGATGTAGGATTTGATGGAGGAGGATAGGTAGTGCAACCCGACGACTCTTGAAGCCAACCACTGCTTGTGCAATGACCTGCAACAAGTAATTGCCTAACCACACTCTAAGTTTCCAAACCACACAACCACGCACGAAGTTGGAAGCACAATTTGGTTGCCGTCGAACGACCGCTTATGCAATCTCACAAGGAAACTACAAGAGCAAGGGGGTAGAGAACTCTCTCTTGAAAAAAGATGTAGCAATAGCTAAATCTGAAATGTTGATGAATAAAATTTCCAAAATCTGAATGTGTTTTCAAAATACATGTAGATGAGGATTAATACTAAGAAATGAAAGTAAATGCATGTGTTGTGGACTTGTGCAGCCACCATGGGATCTTGAGTAGCCTCTTTTGAGCAATGAGCAGCCACCATGGAGTCTTGTGCATTCTCCTTTGATCCTTGTTCAGCCATAAGTGCCCATGATTGATCTTTGTGCAATACTATTAATAGCCATGCTTTCAATTTGTGCTTGGTTTGATGTGCTAAGGGAAAAGCATCAATTCTGGTCCTTTATTGCTTTCTTTCTTGCACTAAATGATGTTAGACTTCTCCCTTTGTTCTTCGTGCATGAGTCCTCCATAAGTGTCCCTTCTTTATGTCCATCCACTTTTGAGAATCTGAGTAATAAAAGCACACTAGATTTAGGCAGCATAAAGTTCTCATCAATTGTAGTATAACAATCAACTAGGAGTGAATTCACCTCATGTTGAATTTGTTTTGCTCGGTTCCTAGTCATTGGACCTTTGAAAGCTTCTTTCGTCGATGCATCAGCTTGTAGTTGTATAGGATTACTTGTAATAGTAGATGATCGACGAGGTGAGGCTAGTGTGTCCTCATCAGTTAGTCTCTTTCGTCTAATTCTAAGTTCGTCCTTAGAAAGAGACTAACTTGGGACGAACTTAGACAAACCTTAGAATGAGACTAACTTTTGTCTTTGTTCGTCCCAAGTTAGTATCGTTAGTCTCATTCTATGGTTTGTCTAAGTTCATCCTTAGAAAGAGACTAACTTGGGACGAACTTAGACAATCCTTAGAATGAGACTAACGTTTGTCTTTATTTGTCCCAAGTTAGTCTCGTTAGTCTCATTTTAAGGTTTGTCTAAGTTCGTCCTTTGAAAGAGACTAACTTGGGACGAACATAGACAAACCTTAGAATGAGACTAACATTTGTCTTTGTTCATCCCAAGTTAGTCTCGTTTAATAGCTTGTCTAAGTTCGTCCTTAGAAAGAGACTAACTTGGGACGAACTTAGACAAACTTTAGAATATGACAAACGTTTGTCTTTGTTCGTCCCAAGTTAGTCTCGTTAGTCTCATTTTAAGGTTTGTCTGAGTTCATCCTTTGAAAGAGACTAACTTGGGACGAACTTAGACAAACCTTAGAATGAGACTAACGTTTGTCTTTGTTCGTCCCAAGTTAGTCTCGTTAGTCTCATTCTATGGTTAGTCTAAGTTCGTCCTTAGAAAGAGACTAACTTGGGACGAACTTAGACAAACCTTAGAATGAAACTAACATTTGTCTTTGTTCGCCCCAAGTTAGTCTCGTTAGTTTCATTTTAAGTTTTGTCTAAGTTCGTCCTTAGAAGGACACTAACTTGGGACGAACGTGGACAAACATTAGAATGAGACTAACGTTTGTCATGGTTCGTCCCAAGTTAGTCTCGTTAGTCTCATTCTATGGTTTGTCTAAGTTCGTCCTTAGAAAGAGACTAACTTGGGACGAACTTAGACAATCCTTAGAATGAGACTAACGTTTGTCTTTGTTCATCCCCAGTTAGTCACGTTAGTCTCATTTTAAGGTTTGTCTATGTTCGTCCTTAGAAAGAGACTACCTTGGGACGAACTTAGACAAACCTTAGAATGAGACTAACGTTTGTCTTTGTTCGTCCCAAGTTAGTCTTGTTAGTCTCATTCTATGGTTTGTCTAAGTTCGTCCTTAGAAAGAGACTAACTTGGGACGAACTTAGACAAACCTTAGAATGAGACTAACGTTTGTCTTTGTTCGTCCCAAGTTAGTCTCGTTAGTCTCATTTTATGGTTTGTCTTAGTTCGTCTTTAGAAAGAGACTAACTTGGGACGAACTTAGACAAACCTTAGAATGAGACTAACGTTTGTCTTTGTTCGTCCCAAGTTAGTCTCGTTATTCTCGTTCTATGGTTTGTCTAAGTTCGTCCTTAGAAAGAGACTAACTGGGGACGAACTTAGACAAACCTTAGAATGAGACTAACGTTTGTCTTTGTTCGTCCCAAGTTAGTCTCGTTAGTCTCATTTTAAGGTTTGTCTAAGTTCGTCCTTAGAAAGAGACTAACTTGGGACGAACTTAGACAAACCTTAGAATGAGACTAACGTTTGTCGTTGTTCGTCCCAAGTTAGTCTCGTTCAATGGTTTGTCTAAGTTTGTCCTTAGAAAGAGACTAACTTGGGACGAACTTAGACAAACCTTAGAATGAGACTAACGTTTGTCTTTATTTGTCCAAGTTAGTCTCGTTAGTCTCATTTTAAGGTTTGTCTAAGTTCGTCCTTAGAAAGAGACTAACTTGGGACGAACTTTGCCAAACCTTAGAATGAGACTAACGTTTGTCTTTGTTCGTCCCAAGTTAGTCTCGTTAGTCTCATTCTATGGTTTGTCTAAGTTTGTCCTTAGAAAGAGACTAACTTGGGACGAACTTAGACAAACCTTAGAATCAGACTAACGTTTGTCTTTGTTCGTCCCAAGTTACTCTCGTTAGTCTCATTCTATGATTTGTCTATGTTCGTCCTTAGAAAGAGACTAACTTGGGACGAACTTAGACAAACCCTAGAATGAGACTAACGTTTGTCTTTGTTCGTCCAAAGTTAGTCTCGTTAGTCTCATCTTAAGGTTTGTCTAAGTTCGTCCTTCGAAAGAGACTAACTTGAGACGAACTTAGAGAAACCTTAGAATGAGACTAACGTTTATCTTTGTTCGTCCCAAGTTAGTCTCGTTAGTCTCATTCTATGGTTTGTCTAAGTTCGTCCTTAGAAAGAGACTAACTTGGGACGAACTTAGACAAACCTTAGAATGAGACTAACGTTTTTCTTTGTTCCTCCCAAGTTAGTCTCGTTAGTCTCATTCTATGGTTTGTCTAAGTTTGTCCTTAAAAAGAGACTAACTTGGGACTAACTTAGACAAACCTTAGAATGAGACTAACGTTTGTCTTTGTTCGTCCCAAGTTAGTCACGTTAGTCTCATTTCAAGGTTTGTCCATATTCGTCCTTAGAAAGAGACTAACTTGGGACGAACTTAGACAAACCTTAGAATGAGCCTAATGTTTGTCTTTGTTCGTCCTAAGTTAGTCATGTTAGTCTCATTCTATGGTTTAGCTAACTTTGTCCTTAGAAAGAGACTAACTTGGGACGAACTTAGACAAACATTAGAATGAGACTAACGTTTGTCTTGGTTCGTCCCAAGTTAGTCTCGTTAGTCTAATTCTATGGTTTGTCTAGGTTCGTCCTTAGAAAGAGACTAACTTGGGACGAACTTAGACAAACAGAATGAGACTAACGATTGTCTTTGTTCGCCCAAGTTAGTCACGTTAGTCTCATTTTAAGGTTTTTCTATGTTCGTCCTTAAAAAGAGACTAACTTGGGACGAACTTAGACAAACCTTAGAATGAGACTAACGTTTTTCTTTGTTCCTCCCAAGTTAGTCTCGTTAGTCTCATTCTATGGTTTGTCTAAGTTTGTCCTTAAAAAGAGACTAACTTGGGACTAACTTAGACAAACCTTAGAATGAGACTAACGTTTGTCTTTGTTCGTCCCAAGTTTGTCACGTTAGTCTCATTTTAAGGTTTGTCCATATTCGTCCTTAGAAAGAGACTAACTTGGGACGAACTTAGACAAACCTTAGAATGAGCCTAATGTTTGTCTTTGTTCGTCCCAAGTTAGTCACGTTAGTCTCATTCTATGGTTTAGCTAACTTTGTCCTTAGAAAGAGACTAACTTGGGACGAACTTAGACAAACATTAGAATGAGACTAACGTTTGTCTTGGTTCGTCCCAAGTTAGTCTCGTTAGTCTAATTCTATGGTTTGTCTAGGTTCGTCCTTAGAAAGAGACTAACTTGGGACGAACTTAGACAAACAGAATGAGACTAACGATTGTCTTTGTTCGCCCAAGTTAGTCACGTTAGTCTCATTTTAAGGTTTGTCTATGTTCGTCCTTAAAAAGAGACTAACTTGGGACGAACTTAGACAAACCTTAGAATGAGACTAACGTTTGTCTTTGTTCGTCCCAAGTTAGTCTCGTTAGTCTCATTCTATGGTTTGTCTAAGTTCGTCCTTAGAAAGAGACTACCTTGGGACGAACTTAGACAAACCTTAGAATGAGACTAACGTTTGTCTTTGTTCTTCCCAAGTTTGTCACGTTAGTCTCATTTTAAGGTTTATCTATGTTTGTCCTTGGAAAGAGACTAACTTGGGACGAACTTAGACACACCTTAGAATGAGACTAACGTTTGTCTTTGTTCGTCCCAAGTTAGTCTCTTTCAATGGTTTGTCTAAGTTCGTCCTTAGAAAGGGACTAACTTGGGACGAACTTAGACAAACCTTAGAAAGAGACTAACGTTTGTCTTTGTTCATCCCAAGTTAGTCTCGTTAGTCTCATTTTAAGGTTTGTCTAAGTTCGTCCTTAGAAAGAGACTAACTTGGGGCGAACTTTGACAAACCTTAAAATGAGACTAACGTTTGTCTTTGTTCGTCCCAAGTTAGTCTCGTTCAATGGTTTGTCTAAGTTCGTCCTTAGAAAGAGACTAACTTGGGACGAACTTAGACAAACCTTAGAATGAGACTAACGTTTGTCTTTGTTCGTCCCAAGTTAGTCTTGTTAGTCTCAATTTAAGGTTTGTCTAAGTTCGTCCTTAGAAAGAGACTAACTTGGGATGAACTTAGACAAACCTTAGAATGAGACTAACGTTTGTCTTTGTTCTTCCCAAGTTTGTCACGTTAGTATCATTTTAAGGTTTGTCTATGTTCGTCCTTAGAAAGAGACTAACTTGGGACGAACTTAAACAAACCTTAGAATGAGACTAACGTTTGTCTTTGTTCGTCCAAAGTTAGTCTCATTAGTCTCATTCTATGGTTTGTCTAAGTTCGTCCTTAGAAAGAGACTAACTTGGGACGAACTTAGACAAACCTTAGAATGAGACTAACGTTTTTCTTTGTTCCTCCCAAGTTAGTCTCGTTAGTCTCATTCTATGGTTTGTCTAAGTTTGTCCTTAAAAAGAGACTAACTTGGGACTTACTTAGACAAACCTTAGAATGAGACTAACGTTTGTCTTTGTTCGTCCCAAGTTAGTCACGTTAGTCTCATTTTAAGGTTTGTCCATATTCGTCCTTAGAAAGAGACTAACTTGTGACGAACTTAGACAAACCTTAGAATGAGCCTAACGTTTGTCTTTGTTCGTCCCATGTTAGTCACGTTAGTCTCATTCTATGGTTTAGCTAACTTTGTCCTTAGAAAGAGACTAACTTGGGACGAACTTAGACAAACATTAGAATGAGACTAACGTTTGTCTTGGTTCGTCCCAAGTTAGTCTCGTTAGTCTAATTCTATGGTTTGTCTAGGTTCGTTCTTAGAAAGAGACTAACTTGGGACGAACTTAGACAAACAGAATGAGACTAACGATTGTCTTTGTTCGCCCAAGTTAGTCACGTTAGTCTCATTTTAAGGTTTGTCTATGTTCGTCCTTAAAAAGAGACTAACTTGGGACGAACTTAGACAAACCTTAGAATGAGACAAACGTTTGTCTTTGTTCGTCCCAAGTTAGTCTTGTTAGTCTCATTCTATGGTTTGTCTAAGTTCGTCCTTAGAAAGAGACTACCTTGGGACGAACTTAGACAAACCTTAGAATGAGACTAACGTTTGTCTTTGTTCTTCCCAAGTTTGTCACGTTAGTCTCATTTGAAGGTTTATCTATGTTTGTCCTTGGAAAGAGACTAACTTGGGACGAACTTAGACACACCTTAGAATGAGACTAACGTTTGTCTTTGTTCGTCCCAAGTTAGTCTCTTTCAATGGTTTGTTTAAGTTCGTCCTTAGAAAGGGACTAACTTGGGACGAACTTAGACAAACCTTAGAAAGAGACTAACGTTTGTCTTTGTTCATCCCAAGTTAGGGCCTGTTCTATAGAGATTGATTCAATCCGACCCAATCTCACCCAACACAATCCAATCCCACCCAATCTCACTCAACACACCCCAATCTCACCCAATCTCATCCAATCTCACACAACACCACCAAATCTAATCTAATCTCCACTCACCTAATCTACTCTCCACTCACATATATCTAATATTTTTATAATATTATTTATAAACTAGGACCCACTGACCTAAACTACCCTCCACTCACATAATCTAAATATCTAACATTTTTATAATATTATTTTTAATGTAGGACCCACTCACTTAATCAATTCTCCACTCACCTAATCTAATACAATCTAATCCAATCTCACCCAACACACCCCAATCTCACCCAACACACCCCAATCTCTTACAATACACCCCAATCTCACCCAACACAATCTAATCTAATCTAATCTCCCAACACCCCAAATCCAATCCCTATAGAACGGGCCCTTAGTCTCGTTAGTCTCATTTTAAGGTTTGTCTAAGTTCGTCCTTAGAAAGAGACTAACTTGGGGCGAACTTTGACAAACCTTAAAATGAGACTAACGTTTGTCTTTGTTCGTCCCAAGTTAGTCTCGTTCAATGGTTTGTCTAAGTTCGTCCTTAGAAAGAGACTAACTTGGGACGAACTTAGACAAACCTTAGAATGAGACTAACGTTTGTCTTTGTTCGTCCCAAGTTAGTCTTGTTAGTCTCAATTTAAGGTTTGTCTAAGTTTGTCCTTAGAAAGAGACTAACTTGGGATGAACTTAGACAAACCTTAGAATGAGACTAACGTTTGTCTTTGTTCTTCCCAAGTTTGTCACGTTAGTATCATTTTAAGGTTTGTCTATGTTCGTCCTTAGAGAGAGACTAACTTGGGACGAACTTAAACAAACCTTAGAATGAGACTAACGTTTGTCTTTGTTCGTCCAAAGTTAGTCTCATTAGTCTCATTCTATGGTTTGTCTAAGTTCGTCCTTAGAAAGAGACTAACTTGGGACGAACTTAGACAAACCTTAGAATGAGACTAACGTTTGTCTTTGTTCGTCCCAAGTTAGTCTTGTCAGTCTAATTCTATGGTTTGTCTAAGTTCGTCCTTAGAAAGAGACTAACTTGGGACGAACTTAGACAAACCTTAGAATGAGACTAACGTTTGTCTTTGTTCGTCCCAAGTTAGTATCGTTAGTCTCATTCTATGGTTTGTCTAAGTCCGTCCTTAGAAAGAGACTAACTTGGGGCGAACTTTGACAAACCTTAAAATGAGACTAACGTTTGTCTTTGTTCGTCCCAAGTTAGTCTCGTTCAATGGTTTGTCTAAGTTCGTCCTTAGAAAGAGACTAACTTGGGACGAACTTAGACAAACCTTAGAATGAGACTAACGTTTGTCTTTGTTCGTCCCAAGTTAGTCTTGTTAGTCTCAATTTAAGGTTTGTCTAAGTTCGTCCTTAGAAAGAGACTAACTTGGGATGAACTTAGACAAACCTTAGAATGAGACTAACGTTTGTCTTTGTTCTTCCCAAGTTTGTCACGTTAGTATCATTTTAAGGTTTGTCTATGTTCGTCCTTAGAAAGAGACTAACTTGGGACGAACTTAAACAAACCTTAGAATGAGACTAACGTTTGTCTTTGTTCGTCCAAAGTTAGTCTCATTAGTCTCATTCTATGGTTTGTCTAAGTTCGTCCTTAGAAAGAGACTAACTTGGGACGAACTTAGACAAACCTTAGAATGAGACTAACGTTTGTCTTTGTTCGTCCCAAGTTAGTCTTGTTAGTCTAATTCTATGGTTTGTCTAAGTTCGTCCTTAGAAAGAGACTAACTTGGGACGAACTTAGACAAACCTTAGAATGAGACTAACGTTTGTCTTTGTTCGTCCCAAGTTAGTATCGTTAGTCTCATTCTATGGTTTGTCTAAGTTCGTCCTTAGAAAGAGACTAACTTGGGATGAACTTAGACAAACCTTAGAATGAGACTAACGTTTGTCTTTGTTCGTCCCAAGTTAGTCTTGTTAGTCTCATTTTAAGGTTTGTCTAAGTTCGTTTTTTGAAAGAGACTAACTTGGGACGAACTTAGATAAACCTTAGAACGAGACTAACATTTGGTTTTGTTCATCCCCAGTTAGTCTCGTTCAATGGTTTGTCTAAGTTCGTCCTTAGAAAGAGACTAACTTGGGACGAACTTAGATAAACCTTAGAATGAGACTAACGTTTGTCTTTGTTCGTCCCAAGTTAGTCTCGTTAGTCTCATTTTAAGGTTTGTCTAAGTTCGTCCTTTGAAAGTGACCAACTTGGGACGAACTTAGACAAACCTTAGAATGAGACTAACATTTGTCTTTCTTCATCCCAAGTTAGTCTCGTTCAATGGTTTGTCTAAGTTTGTCCTTAGAAAGAGACTAACATGGGACGAACTTAGACAAACCTTAGAATGAGACTAACGTTTGTCTTTGTTCGTCCCAAGTTTGTCTCGTTAGTCTCATTTTAAGGTTTGTCTAAGTTCGTCCTTAGAAAGAGACTAACTTGGGACGAACTTAGACAAACCTTAGAATGAGACTAACGTTAGTCTTTGTTCATCCCAAGTTAGTCTCGTTAGTCTCATTCTATGGTTTGTCTAAGTTTGTCCTTAGAAAGAGACTAACTTGGGACGAACATAGACAAACCTTAGAATGAAACTAACATTTGTCTTTGTTCGTCCCAAGTTAGTCTCGTTAGTTGTAACCATTCAAAAAAAAAGAGTTGTACTTAACTTGAAAAAAAAAAGTTAGTCTCGTTAGTTTCATTTTAAGGTTTGTCTAAGTTCGTACTTAGAAAGAGACTAACTTGGGACGAACGTGGACAAACTTTAGAATGAGACTAACGTTTGTCTTGGTTCGTCCCAAAATAGTCTCGTTAGTCTCATTCTATGGTTTGTCTAAGTTCGTCCTGAGAAAGAGACTAACTTGGGACGTACTTAGACAAACCTTAGAATGAGACTAACGTTTGTCTTTGTTCGTCCCCAGTTAGCCACGTTAGTCTCATTGTAAGGTTTGTCTATGTTCGTCTTTAGAAAGAGACTAACTTGGGACGAACTTAGACAAACCTTAGAATTAGACTAACGTTTGTCTTTGTTCGTCCCAAGTTAGTCTCGTTAGTCTCATTCTATGGTTTGTCTAAGTTCGTCCTTAGAAAGAGACTACCTTGGGACGAACTTAGACATACCTTAGAATGAGACTAACGTTTGTCTTTGTTCTTCCCAAGTTTGTCACGTTAGTCTCATTTTAAGGTTTATCTATGTTCGTCCTTGGAAAGAGACTAACTTGGGATGAACTTAGACACACCTTAGAATGAGACTAACGTTTGTCTTTGTTCGTCCCAAGTTAGTCTCGTTTAATGGTTTGTCGAAGTTCGACCTTAGAAAGAGACTAACTTGGGACAAACTTAGACAAACCTTAGAATGAGACTAACGTTTGTCTTTGTTCTTCCCAAGTTAGTCTCGTTAGTCTCATTTTAAGGTTTGTCTAAGTTCGTCCTTCGAAAGAGACTAACTTGGGAAGAACTTAGACAAACCTTAGAATGAGACTAACGTTTGTCTTTGTTCGTCCCAAGTTAGTCTCTTTCAATGGTTTGTCTATGTTCGTCCTTAGAAAGAGACTAACTTGGGACGAACTTAGACAAACCTTAGAATGAGACTAACGTTTGTCTTTGTTCGTCCAAAGTTAGTCTCGTTAGTCTCATTCTATGGTTTGTCTAAGTTCGTCCTTAGAAAGAGACTAACTTGGGACGAACTTAGACAAACCTTAGAATGAGACTAACGTTTGTCTTTGTTCGTCCCAAGTTAGTCTCGTTAGTCTAATTCTATGGTTTGTCTAAGTTCGTTCTTAGAAAGAGACTAACTTGGGACGAACATAGACAAACCTTAGAATGAGACTAACGTTTGTCTTTATTCGTCCCAAGTAAGTATCGTTAGTCTCATTCTATGGTTTGTCTAAGTTCGTCCTTAGAAAGAGACTAACTTGGGACGAAATTACACAAACCATAGAATGAGACTAACGTTTGTCTTTGTTCGTCCCAAGTTAGTCTCGTTAGTCTCATTTTAAGGTTTGTATAAGTTCATTTTTTGAAAGAGACTAACTTGGGACGAACTTAGACAAACCTTAGAATGAGACTAACATTTGTTTTTGTTCATCCCAAGTTAGTCTCGTTATTCTCATTCTATGGTTTGTCTAAGTTCGTCCTTAGAAAGAGACTAACTTGGGACGAACTTAGACATACCTTAGAATGAGACTAACGTTTGTCTTTGTTTGTCCCAAGTTAGTCTCGGTCAATGGTTTGTCTAAGTTCGTCCTTAGAAAGAGACTAGATTGGGACGAACTTAGACAAACCTTAGAATGAGACTCAGGTTTGTCTTTGTTCGTCCCAAGTTAGTCTCGTTCAATGGTTTGTCTAAGTTCGTCCTTAGAAAGAGACTAACTTGGGACGAACTTAGACAAACCTTAGAATGAGACTAACGTTTGTCTTTGTTCGTCCCAAGTTAGTCTCGTTCAATGGTTTGTCTAAGTTCGTCCTTAGAAAGAGACTAACTTGGGACGAACTTAGACAAACCTTAGAATGAGACTAACGTTTGTCTTTGTTCATCCCAAGTTAGTCTCGTTAATCTCATTTTAAGGTTTGTCTTAGTTCGTCCTTAGAAAGAGACTAACTTGGGACGAACTTAGACAAACCTTAGAATGAGACTTACGTTTGTCTTTGTTCTTCCCAAGTTTGTCACGTTAGTATCATTTTAAGGTTTGTCTATGTTCGTCCTTAGAAAGAGACTAACTTGGGACGAACTTAGACAAACCTTAGAATGAGACTAACGTTTGTCTTTATTCGTCCAAAGTTAGTCTCATTAGTCTCATTCTATGGTTTGTCTAAGTTCGTCCTTAGAAAGAGACTAACTTGGGACGAACTTAGACAAACCTTAGAATGAGACTAACGTTTGTCTTTGTTCGTCCCAAGTTAGTCTCGTTAGTCTATTTCTATGGTTTGTCTAAGTTTGTCCTTAGAAAGAGACTAACTTGGGACGAACTTAGACAAACCTTAGAATGAGACTAACGTTTGTCTTTATTTGTCCCAAGTTAGTCTCGTTAGTCTCATTTTAAGGTTTGTCTAAGTTCGTCCATTGAATGAGACTTACTTGGGACGAACTTAGACAAACCTTAGAATGAGATTAACATTTGTCTTTGTTCATCCCAAGTTAGTCTCGTTCAATGGTTTGTCGAAGTTCGTCCTTAGAAAGAGACTAACTTGGGACGAACTTAGACAAACCTTAGAATATGACTAACGTTTGTCTTTGTTCATCCCAAGTTAGTCTCGTTAGTCTCATTTTAAGGTTTGTCTGAGTTCGTCCTTTGAAAGAGACTAACTTGGGACGAACTTAGACAAACCTTAGAATGAGACTAACGTTTGTCTTTGTTCATCCCAAGTTAGTCTCGTTAGTCTCATTCTATGGTTAGTCTAAGTTCGTCCTTAGAAGGAGACTAACTTGGGACGAACTTAGACAAACCTTAGAATGAAACTAACATTTGTCTTTGTTCGTCCCAAGTTAGTCGCGTTAGTTTCATTTTAAGGTTTGTCTAAGTTCGTCCTTAGAAGGAGACTAACTTGGGATGAACGTGGACAAACTTTAGAATGAGACTAACGTTTGTCTTGGTTCGTCCCAAGTTAGTCTCGTTAGTCTCATTCTACGGTTTGTCTAAGTTCGTCCTTAGAAAGAGACTAACTTGGGATGAACTTAGACAAACCTTAGAATGAGACTAACGTTTGTCTTGTTTCGTCCCAAGTTAGTCTTGTTTGTCTCATTCTATGGTTTGTCTAAGTTCGTCCTTAGAAAGAGACTAACTTGGGACGAACTTAGACAAACCTTAGAATGAGACTAACGTTTGTCTTTGTTCGTCCCAAGTTAGTCTCGTTAGTCTCATTCTATGGTTTGTCTAAGTTCGTCCTTAGAAAGAGACTAACTTGGGACGAACTTAGACAAACCTTAGAATGAGACTAACGTTTGTCTTTGTTCGTCCCAAGTGAGTCTCGTTATTCTCGTTATTCTCGTTCTATGGTTTGTCTAAGTTCGTCCTTAGAAAGAGACTAACTAGGGACGAACTTAGACAAACCATAGAATGAGACTAACGTTTGTCTTTGTTCGTCCCCAGTTAGTCACGTTAGTCTCATTTTAAGGTTTGTCTATGTTCGTCCTTAGAAAGAGACTAACTTGGGACGAACTTAGACAAACCTTAGAATGAGACTAACGTTTGTCTTTTTTCGTCCCAAGTTAGTCTTGTTAGTCTCATTCTATGGTTTGTCTAAGTTCGTCCTTAGAAAGAGACAAACTTGGGACGAACTTAGACAAACCTTAGAATGAGACTAACGTTTGTCTTTGTTCGTCCCAAGTTAGTCTCGTTAGTCTCATTCTATGGTTTGTCTAAGTTCGTCCTTAGAAAGAGAATAACTTGGGACGAACTTAGACAAACCTTAGAATGAGACTAACATTTGTCTTTGTTCGTCCCAAGTTAGTCTCATTATTCTCGTTCTATGGTTTGTCTAAGTTCGTCCTTAGAAAGAGACTAACTGGGGACGAACTTAGACAAACCTTAGAATGAGACGAAGGTTTGTCTTTGTTCGTCCTAAGTTAGTCTCGTTAGTCTCATTTTAAGGTTTGTCTAAGTTCGTCCTTAGAAAGAGACTAAATTGGGATGAACTTAGACAAACCTTATGAGACTAACGTTTGTCTTTGTTCGTCCCAAGTTAGTCTCGTTCGATGGTTTATCTAAGTTTGTCCTTAGAAAGAGACTAACTTGGGACGAACTTAGACAAACCTTAGAATGAGACTAACGTTTGTCTTTATTCGTTCCAAGTTAGTCTCGTTAGTCTCAATTTAAGGTTTGTCTAAGTTCGTCCTTAGAAAGAGACTAACTTGGGACGAACTTTGCCAAACCTTAGAATGAGACTAACGTTTGTCTTTGTTCGTCCCAAGTTAGTCTCGTTAGTCTCATTCTATGGTTTGTCTAAGTTCGTCCTTAGAAAGAGACTAACTTGGTACGAACTTAGACAAACCTTAGAATCAGACTAACGTTTGTCTTTGTTCGTCCCAAGTTAGTCTCGTTAGTCTCATTCTATGGTTTGTCTATGTTCGTCCTTAGAAAGAGACTAACTTGGGACGAACTTAGACAAACCTTAGAATGAGACTAACGTTTGTCTTTATTCGTTCCAAGTTAGTCTCGTTAGTCTCAATTTAAGGTTTGTCTAAGTTCGTCCTTAGAAAGAGACTAACTTGGGACGAACTTAGACAAACCTTAGAATGAGACTAACGTTTGTCTTTGTGCGTCCCAAGTTAGTATCGTTAGTCTCATTCTATGGTTTGTCTAAGTTCGTCCTTAGAAAGAGACTAACTTGGGATGAACTTAGACAAACCTTAGAATGAGACTAACGTTTGTCTTTGTTCGTCCCAAGTTAGTCTCGTTAGTCTCATTTTAAGGTTTGTCTAAGTTCGTCCTTTGAAAGTGACCAACTTGGGACGAACTTAGACAAACCTTAGAATGAGACTAACATTTGTCTTTCTTCATCCCAAGTTAGTCTCGTTCAATGGTTTGTCTAAGTTTGTCCTTAGAAAGAGACTAACATGGGACGAACTTAGACAAACCTTAGAATGAGACTAACGTTTGTCTTTGTTCGTCCCAAGTTTGTCTCGTTAGTCTCATTTTAAGGTTTGTCTAAGTTCGTCCTTAGAAAGAGACTAACTTGGGACGAACTTAGACAAACCTTAGAATGAGACTAACGTTAGTCTTTGTTCGTCCCAAGTTAGTCTCGTTAGTCTCATTCTATGGTTTGTCTAAGTTTGTCCTTAGAAAGAGACTAACTTGGGACGAACATAGACAAACCTTAGAATGAAACTAACATTTGTCTTTGTTCGTCCCAAGTTAGTCTCGTTAGTTGTAACCATTCAAAAAAAAAGAGTTGTACTTAACTTGAAAAAAAAAGTTAGTCTCGTTAGTTTCATTTTAAGGTTTGTCTAAGTTCGTCCTTAGAAAGAGACTAACTTGGGACGAACGTGGACAAACTTTAGAATGAGACTAACGTTTGTCTTGGTTCGTCCCAAAATAGTCTCGTTAGTCTCATTCTATGGTTTGTCTAAGTTCGTCCTGAGAAAGAGACTAACTTGGGACGTACTTAGACAAACCTTAGAATGAGACTAACGTTTGTCTTTGTTCGTCCCCAGTTAGCCACGTTAGTCTCATTGTAAGGTTTGTCTATGTTCGTCTTTAGAAAGAGACTAACTTGGGACGAACTTAGACAAACCTTAGAATTAGACTAACGTTTGTCTTTGTTCGTCCCAAGTTAGTCTCGTTAGTCTCATTCTATGGTTTGTGTAAGTTCGTCCTTAGAAAGAGACTACCTTGGGACGAACTTAGACATACCTTAGAATGAGACTAACGTTTGTCATTGTTCTTCCCAAGTTTGTCACGTTAGTCTCATTTTAAGGTTTATCTATGTTCGTCCTTGGAAAGAGACTAACTTGGGATGAACTTAGACACACCTTAGAATGAGACTAACGTTTGTCTTTGTTCGTCCCAAGTTAGTCTCGTTTAATGGTTTGTCGAAGTTCGACCTTAGAAAGAGACTAACTTGGGACAAACTTAGACAAACCTTAGAATGAGACAAACGTTTGTCTTTGTTCTTCCCAAGTTAGTCTCGTTAGTCTCATTTTAAGGTTTGTCTAAGTTCGTCCTTCGAAAGAGACTAACTTGGGACGAACTTAGACAAACCTTAGAATGAGACTAACGTTTGTCTTTGTTCGTCCCAAGTTAGTCTCTTTCAATGGTTTGTCTAAGTTCGTCCTTAGAAAGAGACTAACTTGGGACGAACTTAGACAAACCTTAGAATGAGACTAATGTTTATCTTTGTTCGTCCCAAGTTAGTCTCGTTAGTCTCATTTTAAGGTTTTTCTAAGTTCGTCCTTAGAAAGAGACTAACTTGGGACGCACTTAGACAAACCTTAGAATGAGACTAACGTTTGTCTTTGTTCTTCCCAAGTTTGTCACGTTAGTCTCATTTTAAGGTTTGTCTATGTTCGTCCTTAGAAAGAGACTAACTTGGGACGAACTTAGACAAACCTTAGAATGAGACTAACGTTTGTCTTTGTTCGTCCAAAGTTAGTCTCGTTAGTCTCATTCTATGGTTTGTCTAAGTTCGTCCTTAGAAAGAGACTAACTTGGGACGAACTTAGACAAACCTTAGAATGAGACTAACGTTTGTCTTTGTTCGTCCCAAGTTAGTCTCGTTAGTCAAATTCTATGGTTTGTCTAAGTTCGTTCTTAGAAAGAGACTAACTTTGGACGAACATAGACAAACCTTAGAATGAGACTAACGTTTGTCTTTGTTCGTCCCAAGTAAGTATCGTTAGTCTCATTCTATGGTTTGTCTAAGTTCGTCCTTAGAAAGAGACTAACTTGGGACGAAATTACACAAACCATAGAATGAGACTAACGTTTGTCTTTGTTCGTCCCAAGTTAGTCTCGTTAGTCTCATTTTAAGGTTTGTATAAGTTCATTTTTTGAAAGAGACTAACTTGGGACGAACTTAGACAAACCTTAGAATGAGACTAACATTTGTTTTTGTTCATCCCAAGTTAGTCTCGTTATTCTCATTCTATGGTTTGTCTAAGTTCGTCCTTAGAAAGAGACTAACTTGGGACGAACTTAGACATACCTTAGAATGAGACTAACGTTTGTCTTTGTTTGTCCCAAGTTAGTCTCGGTCAATGGTTTGTCTAAGTTCGTCCTTAGAAAGAGACTAGATTGGGACGAACTTAGACAAACCTTAGAATGAGACTCAGGTTTGTCTTTGTTCGTCCCAAGTTAGTCTCGTTCAATGGTTTGTCTAAGTTCGTCCTTAGAAAGAGACTAACTTGGGACGAACTTAGACAAACCTTAGAATGAGACTAACGTTTGTCTTTGTTCGTCCCAAGTTAGTCTCGTTCAATGGTTTGTCTAAGTTCGTCCTTAGAAAGAGACTAACTTGGGACGAACTTAGACAAACCTTAGAATGAGACTAACGTTTGTCTTTGTTCATCCCAAGTTAGTCTCGTTAGTCTCATTTTAAGGTTTGTCTTAGTTCGTCCTTAGAAAGAGACTAACTTGGGACGAACTTAGACAAACCTTAGAATGAGACTAACGTTTGTCTTTGTTCTTCCCAAGTTTGTCACGTTAGTATCATTTTAAGGTTTGTCTATGTTCGTCCTTAGAAAGAGACTAACTTGGGACGAACTTAGACAAACCTTAGAATGAGACTAACGTTTGTCTTTATTCGTCCAAAGTTAGTCTCATTAGTCTCATTCTATGGTTTGTCTAAGTTCGTCCTTAGAAAGAGACTAACTTGGGACGAACTTAGACAAACCTTAGAATGAGACTAACGTTTGTCTTTGTTCGTCCCAAGTTAGTCTCGTTAGTCTATTTCTATGGTTTGTCTAAGTTCGTCCTTAGAAAGAGACTAACTTGGGACGAACTTAGACAAACCTTAGAATGAGACTAACGTTTGTCTTTGTTCGTCCCAAGTTAGTATCGTTAGTCTCATTCTATTGTTTGTCTAAGTTCGTCCTTAGAAAGAGACTAACTTGGGACGAACTTAGACAAACCTTAGAATGAGACTAACGTTTGTCTTTATTTGTCCCAAGTTAGTCTCGTTAGTCTCATTTTAAGGTTTGTCTAAGTTCGTACTTTGAATGAGACTTACTTGGGACGAACTTAGACAAACCTTAGAATGAGATTAACATTTGTCTTTGTTCATCCCAAGTTAGTCTCGTTCAATGGTTTGTCGAAGTTCGTCCT
Source organism: Rhodiola kirilowii (assembly GCA_033675215.1). Lineage (NCBI taxonomy): Eukaryota > Viridiplantae > Streptophyta > Magnoliopsida > Saxifragales > Crassulaceae > Rhodiola > Rhodiola kirilowii. The sequence continues at coordinate 1,057,368 of JAUCNB010000016.1, forward strand.
TAGAAAGAGACTAACTTGGGACGAACTTAGACAAACCTTAGAATATGACTAACGTTTGTCTTTGTTCGTCCCAAGTAAGTCTCGTTAGTCTCATTTTAAGGTTTGTCTGAGTTCGTCCTTTGAAAGAGACTAACTTGGGACGAACTTAGACAAACCTTAGAATGAGACTAACGTTTGTCTTTGTTCATCCCAAGTTAGTATCGTTAGTCTCATTCTATGGTTAGTCTAAGTTCGTCCTTAGAAGGAGACTAACTTGGGACGAACTTAGACAAACCTTAGAATGAAACTAACATTTGTCTTTGTTCGTCCCAAGTTAGTCTCGTTAGTTTCATTTTAAGGTTTGTCTAAGTTCGTCCTTAGAAGGAGACTAACTTGGGATGAACGTGGACAAACTTTAGAATGAGACTAACGTTTGTCTTGGTTCGTCCCAAGTTAGTCTCGTTAGTCTCATTCTACGGTTTGTCTAAGTTCGTCCTTAGAAAGAGACTAACTTGGGATGAACTTAGACAAACCTTAGAATGAGACTAACGTTTGTCTTGTTTCGTCCCAAGTTAGTCTTGTTTGTCTCATTCTATGGTTTGTCTAAGTTCGTCCTTAGAAAGAGACTAACTTGGGACGAACTTAGACAAACCTTAGAATGAGACTAACGTTTGTCTTTGTTCGTCCCAAGTTAGTCTCGTTAGTCTCATTCTATGGTTTGTCTAAGTTCGTCCTTAAAAAGAGACTAACTTGGGACGAACTTAGACAAACCTTAGAATGAGACTAACGTTTGTCTTTGTTCGTCCCAAGTGAGTCTCGTTATTCTCGTTATTCTCGTTCTATGGTTTGTCTAAGTTGGTCCTTAGAAAGAGACTAACTAGGGACGAACTTAGACAAACCTTAGAATGAGACTAACGTTTGTCTTTGTTCGTCCCCAGTTAGTCAAGTTAGTCTCATTTTAAGGTTTGTCTATGTTCGTCCTTAGAAAGAGACTAACTTGGGACGAACTTAGACAAACCTTAGAATGAGACTAACGTTTGTCTTTTTTCGTCCCAAGTTAGTCTTGTTAGTCTCATTCTATGGTTTGTCTAAGTTCGTCCTTAGAAAGAGACAAACTTGGGACGAACTTAGACAAACCTTAGAATGAGACTAACGTTTGTCTTTGTTCGTCCCAAGTTAGTCTCGTTAGTCTCATTCTATGGTTTGTCTATGTTCGTCCTTAGAAAGAGACTAACTTGGGACGAACTTAGACAAACCTTAGAATGAGTCTAACGTTTGTCTTTATTCGTTCCAAGTTAGTCTCGTTAGTCTCAATTTAAGGTTTGTCTAAGTTCGTCCTTAGAAAGAGACTAACTTGGGACGAACTTAGACAAACCTTAGAATGAGACTAACGTTTGTCTTTGTGCGTCCCAAGTTAGTATCGTTAGTCTCATTCTATGGTTTGTCTAAGTTCGTCCTTAGAAAGAGACTAACTTGGGATGAACTTAGACAAACCTTAGAATGAGACTAACGTTTGTCTTTGTTCGTCCCAAGTTAGTCTCGTTAGTCTCATTTTAAGGTTTGTCTAAGTTCGTCCTTTGAAAGTGACCAACTTGGGACGAACTTAGACAAACCTTAGAATGAGACTAACATTTGTCTTTCTTCATCCCAAGTTAGTCTCGTTCAATGGTTTGTCTAAGTTTGTCCTTAGAAAGAGACTAACATGGGACGAACTTAGACAAACCTTAGAATGAGACTAACGTTTGTCTTTGTTCGTTCCAAGTTTGTCTCGTTAGTCTCATTTTAAGGTTTGTCTAAGTTCGTCCTTAGAAAGAGACTAACTTGGGACGAACTTAGACAAACCTTAGAATGAGACTAACGTTAGTCTTTGTTCGTCCCAAGTTAGTCTCGTTAGTCTCATTCTATGGTTTGTCTAAGTTTGTCCTTAGAAAGAGACTAACTTGGGACGAACATAGACAAGCCTTAGAATGAAACTAACATTTGTCTTTGTTCGTCCCAAGTTAGTCTCGTTAGTTGTAACCATTCAAAAAAAAAGAGTTGTACTTAACTTGAAAAAAAAAAGTTAGTCTCGTTAGTTTCATTTTAAGGTTTGTCTAAGTTCGTCCTTAGAAAGAGACTAACTTGGGACGAACGTTGACAAACTTTAGAATGAGACTAACGTTTGTCTTGGTTCGTCCCAAAATAGTCTCGTTAGTCTCATTCTATGGTTTGTCTAAGTTCGTCCTGAGAAAGAGACTAACTTGGGACGTACTTAGACAAACCTTAGAATGAGACTAACGTTTGTCTTTGTTCGTCCCCAGTTAGCCACGTTAGTCTCATTGTAAGGTTTGTCTATGTTCGTCTTTAGAAAGAGACTAACTTGGGACGAACTTAGACAAACCTTAGAATTAGACTAACGTTTGTCTTTGTTCGTCCCAAGTTAGTCTCGTTAGTCTCATTCTATGGTTTGTCTAAGTTCATCCTTAGAAAGAGACTACCTTGGGACGAACTTAGACATACCTTAGAATGAGACTAACGTTTGTCTTTGTTCTTCCCAAGTTTGTCACGTTAGTCTCATTTTAAGGTTTATCTATGTTCGTCCTTGGAAAGAGACTAACTTGGGATGAACTTAGACACACCTTAGAATGAGACTAACGTTTGTCTTTGTTCGTCCCAAGTTAGTCTCGTTTAATGGTTTGTCGAAGTTCGACCTTAGAAAGAGACTAACTTGGGACAAACTTAGACAAACCTTAGAATGAGACAAACGTTTGTCTTTGTTCTTCCCAAGTTAGTCTCGTTAGTCTCATTTTAAGGTTTGTCTAAGTTCGTCCTTCGAAAGAGACTAACTTGGGACGAACTTAGACAAACCTTAGAATGAGACTAACGTTTGTCTTTGTTCGTCCCAAGTTAGTCTCTTTCAATGGTTTGTCTAAGTTCGTCCTTAGAAAGAGACTAACTTGGGACGAACTTAGACAAACCTTAGAATGAGACTAATGTTTGTCTTTGTTCGTCCCAAGTTAGTCTCGTTAGTCTCATTTTAAGGTTTTTCTAAGTTCGTCCTTAGAAAGAGACTAACTTGGGACGCACTTAGACAAACCTTAGAATGAGACTAACGTTTGTCTTTGTTCTTCCCAAGTTTGTCACGTTAGTCTCATTTTAAGGTTTGTCTATGTTCGTCCTTAGAAAGAGACTAACTTGGGACGAACTTAGACAAACCATAGAATATGACTAACGTTTGTCTTTGTTCGTCCCAAGTTAGTCTCGTTAGTCTCATTTTAAGGTTTGTCTGAGTTCGTCCTTTGAAAGAGACTAACTTGGGACGAACTTAGACAAACCTTAGAATGAGACTAACGTTTGTCTTTGTTCATCCCAAGTTAGTCTCGTTAGTCTCATTCTATGGTTAGTCTAAGTTCGTCCTTAGAAGGAGACTAACTTGGGACGAACTTAGACAAACCTTAGAATGAAACTAACATTTGTCTTTGTTCGTCCCAAGTTAGTATCGTTAGTCTCATTCTATGGTTTGTCTAAGTTCGTCCTTAGAAAGAGACTAACTTGGGACGAACTTAGACAAACCTTAGAATGAGACTAACGTTTGTCTTTGTTCGTCCCAAGTTAGTCTCGTTAGTCTATTTCTATGGTTTGTCTAAGTTCGTCCTTAGAAAGAGACTAACTTGGGACGAACTTAGACAAACCTTAGAATGAGACTAACGTTTGTCTTTGTTCGTCCCAAGTTAGTATCGTTAGTCTCATTCTATTGTTTGTCTAAGTTCGTCCTTAGAAAGAGACTAACTTGGGACGAACTTAGACAAACCTTAGAATGAGACTAACGTTTGTCTTTATTTGTCCCAAGTTAGTCTCGTTAGTCTCATTTTAAGGTTTGTCTAAGTTCGTACTTTGAATGAGACTTACTTGGGACGAACTTAGACAAACCTTAGAATGAGATTAACATTTGTCTTTGTTCATCCCAAGTTAGTCTCGTTCAATGGTTTGTCGAAGTTCGTCCTTAGAAAGAGACTAACTTGGGACGAACTTAGACAAACCTTAGAATATGACTAACGTTTGTCTTTGTTCGTCCCAAGTAAGTCTCGTTAGTCTCATTTTAAGGTTTGTCTGAATTCGTCCTTTGAAAGAGACTAACTTGGGACGAACTTAGACAAACCTTAGAATGAGACTAACGTTTGTCTTTGTTCATCCCAAGTTAGTATCGTTAGTCTCATTCTATGGTTAGTCTAAGTTCGTCCTTAGAAGGAGACTAACTTGGGACGAACTTAGACAAACCTTAGAATGAAACTAACATTTGTCTTTGTTCGTCCCAAGTTAGTCTCGTTAGTTTCATTTTAAGGTTTGTCTAAGTTCGTCCTTAGAAGGAGACTAACTTGGGATGAACGTGGACAAACTTTAGAATGAGACTAACGTTTGTCTTGGTTCGTCCCAAGTTAGTCTCGTTAGTCTCATTCTACGGTTTGTCTAAGTTCGTCCTTAGAAAGAGACTAACTTGGGATGAACTTAGACAAACCTTAGAATGAGACTAACGTTTGTCTTGTTTCGTCCCAAGTTAGTCTTGTTTGTCTCATTCTATGGTTTGTCTAAGTTCGTCCTTAGAAAGAGACAAACTTGGGACGAACTTAGACAAACCTTAGAATGAGACTAACGTTTGTCTTTGTTCGTCCCAAGTTAGTCTCGTTAGTCTCATTCTATGGTTTGTCTAAGTTCGTCCTTAAAAAGAGACTAACTTGGGACGAACTTAGACAAACCTTAGAATGAGACTAACGTTTGTCTTTGTTCGTCCCAAGTGAGTCTCGTTATTCTCGTTATTCTCGTTCTATGGTTTGTCTAAGTTGGTCCTTAGAAAGAGACTAACTAGGGACGAACTTAGACAAACCTTAGAATGAGACTAACGTTTGTCTTTGTTCGTCCCCAGTTAGTCAAGTTAGTCTCATTTTAAGGTTTGTCTATGTTCGTCCTTAGAAAGAGACTAACTTGGGACGAACTTAGACAAACCTTAGAATATGACTAACGTTTGTCTTTGTTCGTCCCAAGTTAGTCTCGTTAGTCTCATTTTAAGGTTTGTCTGAGTTCGTCCTTTGAAAGAGACTAACTTGGGACGAACTTAGACAAACCTTAGAATGAGACTAACGTTTGTCTTTGTTCATCCCAAGTTAGTCTCGTTAGTCTCATTCTATGGTTAGTCTAAGTTCGTCCTTAGAAGGAGACTAACTTGGGACGAACTTAGACAAACCTTAGAATGAAACTAACATTTGTCTTTGTTCGTCCCAAGTTAGTCGCGTTAGTCTCAATTTAAGGTTTGTCTAAGTTCGTCCTTAGAAAGAGACTAACTTGGGACGAACTTAGACAAACCTTAGAATGAGACTAACGTTTGTCTTTGTGCGTCCCAAGTTAGTATCGTTAGTCTCATTCTATGGTTTGTCTAAGTTCGTCCTTAGAAAGAGACTAACTTGGGATGAACTTAGACAAACCTTAGAATGAGACTAACGTTTGTCTTTGTTCGTCCCAAGTTAGTCTCGTTAGTCTCATTTTAAGGTTTGTCTAAGTTCGTCCTTTGAAAGTGACCAACTTGGGACGAACTTAGACAAACCTTAGAATGAGACTAACATTTGTCTTTCTTCATCCCAAGTTAGTCTCGTTCAATGGTTTGTCTAAGTTTGTCCTTAGAAAGAGACTAACATGGGACGAACTTAGACAAACCTTAGAATGAGACTAACGTTTGTCTTTGTTCGTTCCAAGTTTGTCTCGTTAGTCTCATTTTAAGGTTTGTCTAAGTTCGTCCTTAGAAAGAGACTAACTTGGGACGAACTTAGACAAACCTTAGAATGAGACTAACGTTAGTCTTTGTTCGTCCCAAGTTAGTCTCGTTAGTCTCATTCTATGGTTTGTCTAAGTTTGTCCTTAGAAAGAGACTAACTTGGGACGAACATAGACAAGCCTTAGAATGAAACTAACATTTGTCTTTGTTCGTCCCAAGTTAGTCTCGTTAGTTGTAACCATTCAAAAAAAAAGAGTTGTACTTAACTTGAAAAAAAAAAGTTAGTCTCGTTAGTTTCATTTTAAGGTTTGTCTAAGTTCGTCCTTAGAAAGAGACTAACTTGGGACGAACGTTGACAAACTTTAGAATGAGACTAACGTTTGTCTTGGTTCGTCCCAAAATAGTCTCGTTAGTCTCATTCTATGGTTTGTCTAAGTTCGTCCTGAGAAAGAGACTAACTTGGGACGTACTTAGACAAACCTTAGAATGAGACTAACGTTTGTCTTTGTTCGTCCCCAGTTAGCCACGTTAGTCTCATTGTAAGGTTTGTCTATGTTCGTCTTTAGAAAGAGACTAACTTGGGACGAACTTAGACAAACCTTAGAATTAGACTAACGTTTGTCTTTGTTCGTCCCAAGTTAGTCTCGTTAGTCTCATTCTATGGTTTGTCTAAGTTCATCCTTAGAAAGAGACTACCTTGGGACGAACTTAGACATACCTTAGAATGAGACTAACGTTTGTCTTTGTTCTTCCCATGTTTGTCACGTTAGTCTCATTTTAAGGTTTATCTATGTTCGTCCTTGGAAAGAGACTAACTTGGGATGAACTTAGACACACCTTAGAATGAGACTAACGTTTGTCTTTGTTCGTCCCAAGTTAGTCTCGTTTAATGGTTTGTCGAAGTTCGACCTTAGAAAGAGACTAACTTGGGACAAACTTAGACAAACCTTAGAATGAGACAAACGTTTGTCTTTGTTCTTCCCAAGTTAGTCTCGTTAGTCTCATTTTAAGGTTTGTCTAAGTTCGTCCTTCGAAAGAGACTAACTTGGGACGAACTTAGACAAACCTTAGAATGAGACTAACGTTTGTCTTTGTTCGTCCCAAGTTAGTCTCTTTCAATGGTTTGTCTAAGTTCGTCCTTAGAAAGAGACTAACTTGGGACGAACTTAGACAAACCTTAGAATGAGACTAATGTTTGTCTTTGTTCGTCCCAAGTTAGTCTCGTTAGTCTCATTTTAAGGTTTTTCTAAGTTCGTCCTTAGAAAGAGACTAACTTGGGACGCACTTAGACAAACCTTAGAATGAGACTAACGTTTGTCTTTGTTCTTCCCAAGTTTGTCACGTTAGTCTCATTTTAAGGTTTGTCTATGTTCGTCCTTAGAAAGAGACTAACTTGGGACGAACTTAGACAAACCTTAGAATATGACTAACGTTTGTCTTTGTTCGTCCCAAGTTAGTCTCGTTAGTCTCATTTTAAGGTTTGTCTGAGTTCGTCCTTTGAAAGAGACTAACTTGGGACGAACTTAGACAAACCTTAGAATGAGACTAACGTTTGTCTTTGTTCATCCCAAGTTAGTCTCGTTAGTCTCATTCTATGGTTAGTCTAAGTTCGTCCTTAGAAGGAGACTAACTTGGGACGAACTTAGACAAACCTTAGAATGAAACTAACATTTGTCTTTGTTCGTCCCAAGTTAGTCGCGTTAGTTTCATTTTAAGGTTTGTCTAAGTTCGTCCTTAGAAGGAGACTAACTTGGGATGAACGTGGACAAACTTTAGAATGAGACTAACGTTTGTCTTGGTTCGTCCCAAGTTAGTCTCTTTAGTCTCATTCTACGGTTTGTCTAAGTTCGTCCTTAGAAAGAGACTAACTTGGGATGAACTTAGACAAACCTTAGAATGAGACTAACGTTTGTCTTGTTTCGTCCCAAGTTAGTCTTGTTTGTCTCATTCTATGGTTTGTCTAAGTTCGTCCTTAGAAAGAGACTAACTTGGGACGAACTTAGACAAACCTTAGAATGAGACTAACGTTTGTCTTTGTTCGTCCCAAGTTAGTCTCGTTAGTCTCATTCTATGGTTTGTCTAAGTTCGTCCTTAGAAAGAGACTAACTTGGGACGAACTTAGACAAACCTTAGAATGAGACTAACGTTTGTCTTTGTTCGTCCCAAGTGAGTCTCGTTATACTCGTTATTCTTGTTCTATGGTTTGTCTAAGTTCGTCCTTAGAAAGAGACTAACTAGGGACGAACTTAGACAAACCATAGAATGAGACTAACGTTTGTCTTTGTTCGTCCCCAGTTAGTCACGTTAGTCTCATTTTAAGGTTTGTCTATGTTCGTCCTTAGAAAGAGACTAACTTGGGACGAACTTAGACAAACCTTAGAATGAGACTAACGTTTGTCTTTTTTCGTCCCAAGTTAGTCTTGTTAGTCTCATTCTATGGTTTGTCTAAGTTCGTCCTTAGAAAGAGACAAACTTGGGACGAACTTAGACAAACCTTAGAATGAGACTAACGTTTGTCTTTGTTCGTCCCAAGTTAGTCTCGTTAGTCTCATTCTATGGTTTGTCTAAGTTCGTCCTTAGAAAGAGAATAACTTGGGACGAACTTAGACAAACCTTAGAATGAGACTAACATTTGTCTTTGTTCGTCCCAAGTTAGTCTCATTATTCTCGTTCTATGGTTTGTCTAAGTTCGTCCTTAGAAAGAGACTAACTGGGGACGAACTTAGACAAACCTTAGAATGAGACGAAGGTTTGTCTTTGTTCGTCCTAAGTTAGTCTCGTTAGTCTCATTTTAAGGTTTGTCTAAGTTCGTCCTTAGAAAGAGACTAAATTGGGATGAACTTAGACAAACCTTATGAGACTAACGTTTGTCTTTGTTCGTCCCAAGTTAGTCTCGTTCGATGGTTTGTCTAAGTTTGTCCTTAGAAAGAGACTAACTTGGGACGAACTTAGACAAACCTTAGAATGAGACTAACGTTTGTCTTTATTCGTTCCAAGTTAGTCTCGTTAGTCTCAATTTAAGGTTTGTCTAAGTTCGTCCTTAGAAAGAGACTAACTTGGGACGAACTTTGCCAAACCTTAGAATGAGACTAACGTTTGTCTTTGTTCGTCCCAAGTTAGTCTCGTTAGTCTCATTCTATGGTTTGTCTAAGTTCGTCCTTAGAAAGAGACTAACTTGGTACGAACTTAGACAAACCTTAGAATCAGACTAACGTTTGTCTTTGTTCGTCCCAAGTTAGTCTCGTTAGTCTCATTCTATGGTTTGTCTATGTTCGTCCTTAGAAAGAGACTAACTTGGGACGAACTTAGACAAACCTTAGAATGAGACTAACGTTTGTCTTTATTCGTTCCAAGTTAGTCTCGTTAGTCTCAATTTAAGGTTTGTCTAAGTTCGTCCTTAGAAAGAGACTAACTTGGGACGAACTTAGACAAACCTTAGAATGAGACTAACGTTTGTCTTTGTGCGTCCCAAGTTAGTATCGTTAGTCTCATTCTATGGTTTGTCTAAGTTCGTCCTTAGAAAGAGACTAACTTGGGACGTACTTAGACAAACCTTAGAATGAGACTAACGTTTGTCTTTATTCGTTCCAAGTTAGTCTCGTTAGTCTCAATTTAAGGTTTGTCTAAGTTCGTCCTTAGAAAGAGACTAACTTGGGACGAACTTAGACAAACCTTAGAATGAGACTAACGTTTGTCTTTGTGCGTCCCAAGTTAGTATCGTTAGTCTCATTCTATGGTTTGTCTAAGTTCGTCCTTAGAAAGAGACTAACTTGGGATGAACTTAGACAAACCTTAGAATGAGACTAACGTTTGTCTTTGTTCGTCCCAAGTTAGTCTCGTTAGTCTCATTTTAAGGTTTGTCTAAGTTCGTCCTTTGAAAGTGACCAACTTGGGACGAACTTAGACAAACCTTAGAATGAGACTAACATTTGTCTTTCTTCATTCCAAGTTAGTCTCGTTCAATGGTTTGTCTAAGTTTGTCCTTAGAAAGAGACTAACATGGGACGAACTTAGACAAACCTTAGAATGAGACTAACGTTTGTCTTTGTTCGTCCCAAGTTTGTCTCGTTAGTCTCATTTTAAGGTTTGTCTAAGTTCGTCCTTAGAAAGAGACTAACTTGGGACGAACTTAGACAAACCTTAGAATGAGACTAACGTTAGTCTTTGTTCGTCCCAAGTTAGTGTCGTTAGTCTCATTCTATGGTTTGTCTAAGTTTGTCCTTAGAAAGAGACTAACTTGGGACGAACATAGACAAACCTTAGAATGAAACTAACATTTGTCTTTGTTCGTCCCAAGTTAGTCTCGTTAGTTGTAACCATTCAAAAAAAAAGAGTTGTACTTAACTTGAAAAAAAAAAGTTAGTCTCGTTAGTTTCATTTTAAGGTTTGTCTAAGTTCGTCCTTAGAAAGAGACTAACTTGGGACGAACGTGGACAAACTTTAGAATGAGACTAACGTTTGTCTTGGTTCGTCCCAAAATAGTCTCGTTAGTCTCATTCTATGGTTTGTCTAAGTTCGTCCTGAGAAAGAGACTAACTTGGGACGTACTTAGACAAACCTTAGAATGAGACTAACGTTTGTCTTTGTTCGTCCCCAGTTAGCCACGTTAGTCTCATTGTAAGGTTTGTCTATGTTCGTCTTTAGAAAGAGACTAACTTGGGACGAACTTAGACAAACCTTAGAATTAGACTAACGTTTGTCTTTGTTCGTCCCAAGTTAGTCTCGTTAGTCTCATTCTATGGTTTGTCTAAGTTCGTCCTTAGAAAGAGACTACCTTGGGACGAACTTAGACATACCTTAGAATGAGACTAACGTTTGTCTTTGTTCTTCCCAAGTTTGTCACGTTAGTCTCATTTTAAGGTTTATCTATGTTCGTCCTTGGAAAGAGACTAACTTGGGATGAACTTAGACACACCTTAGAATGAGACTAACGTTTGTCTTTGTTCGTCCCAAGTTAGTCTCGTTTAATGGTTTGTCGAAGTTCGACCTTAGAAAGAGACTAACTTGGGACAAACTTAGACAAACCTTAGAATGAGACAAACGTTTGTCTTTGTTCTTCCCAAGTTAGTCTCGTTAGTCTCATTTTAAGGTTTGTCTAAGTTCGTCCTTCGAAAGAGACTAACTTGGGACGAACTTAGACAAACCTTAGAATGAGACTAACGTTTGTCTTTGTTCGTCCCAAGTTAGTCTCTTTCAATGGTTTTTCTAAGTTCGTCCTTAGAAAGAGACTAACTTGGGACGAACTTAGACAAACCTTAGAATGAGACTAATGTTTGTCTTTGTGCGTCCCAAGTTATTCTAGTTAGTCTCATTTTAAGGTTTTTCTAAGTTCGTCCTTAGAAAGAGACTAACTTGGGACGCACTTAGACAAACCTTAGAATGAGACTAACGTTTGTCTTTGTTCTTCCCAAGTTTGTCACGTTAGTCTCATTTTAAGGTTTGTCTATGTTCGTCCTTAGAAAGAGACTAACTTGGGACGAACTTAGACAAACCTGAGAATGAGACTAACGTTTGTCTTTGTTCGTCCAAAGTTAGTCTCGTTAGTCTCATTCTATGGTTTGTCTAAGTTCGTCCTTAGAAAGAGACTAACTTGGGACGAACTTAGACAAACCTTAGAATGAGACTAACGTTTGTCTTTGTTCGTCCCAAGTTAGTCTCGTTAGTCAAATTCTATGGTTTGTCTAAGTTCGTTCTTAGAAAGAGACTAACTTGGGACGAACATAGACAAACCTTAGAATGAGACTAACGTTTGTCTTTGTTCGTCCCAAGTAAGTATCGTTAGTCTCATTCTATGGTTTGTCTAAGTTCGTCCTTAGAAAGAGACTAACTTGGGACGAAATTACACAAACCATAGAATGAGACTAACGTTTGTCTTTGTTCGTCCCAAGTTAGTCTCGTTAGTCTCATTTTAAGGTTTGTATAAGTTCATTTTTTGAAAGAGACTAACTTGGGACGAACTTAGACAAACCTTAGAATGAGACTAACATTTGTTTTTGTTCATCCCAAGTTAGTCTCGTTATTCTCATTCTATGGTTTGTCTAAGTTCGTCCTTAGAAAGAGACTAACTTGGGACGAACTTAGACATACCTTAGAATGAGACTAACGTTTGTCTTTGTTTGTCCCAAGTTAGTCTCGGTCAATGGTTTGTCTAAGTTCGTCCTTAGAAAGAGACTAGATTGGGACGAACTTAGACAAACCTTAGAATGAGACTCAGGTTTGTCTTTGTTCGTCCCAAGTTAGTCTCGTTCAATGGTTTGTCTAAGTTCGTCCTTAGAAAGAGACTAACTTGGGACGAACTTAGACAAACCTTAGAATGAGACTAACGTTTGTCTTTGTTCGTCCCAAGTTAGTCTCGTTCAATGGTTTGTCTAAGTTCGTCCTTAGAAAGAGACTAACTTGGGACGAACTTAGACAAACCTTAGAATGAGACTAACGTTTGTCTTTGTTCATCCCAAGTTAGTCTCGTTAGTCTCATTTTAAGGTTTGTCTTAGTTCGTCCTTAGAAAGAGACTAACTTGGGACGAACTTAGACAAACCTTAGAATGAGACTAACGTTTGTCTTTGTTCTTCCCAAGTTTGTCACGTTAGTATCATTTTAAGGTTTGTCTATGTTCGTCCTTAGAAAGAGACTAACTTGGGACGAACTTAGACAAACCTTAGAATGAGACTAACGTTTGTCTTTATTCGTCCAAAGTTAGTCTCATTAGTCTCATTCTATGGTTTGTCTAAGTTCGTCCTTAGAAAGAGACTAACTTGGGACGAACTTAGACAAACCTTAGAATGAGACTAACGTTTGTCTTTGTTCGTCCCAAGTTAGTCTCGTTAGTCTATTTCTATGGTTTGTCTAAGTTCGTCCTTAGAAAGAGACTAACTTGGGACGAACTTAGACAAACCTTAGAATGAGACTAACGTTTGTCTTTGTTCGTCCCAAGTTAGTATCGTTAGTCTCATTCTATTGTTTGTCTAAGTTCGTCCTTAGAAAGAGACTAACTTGGGACGAACTTAGACAAACCTTAGAATGAGACTAACGTTTGTCTTTATTTGTCCCAAATTAGTCTCGTTAGTCTCATTTTAAGGTTTGTCTAAGTTCGTACTTTGAATGAGACTTACTTGGGACGAACTTAGACAAACCTTAGAATGAGATTAACATTTGTCTTTGTTCATCCCAAGTTAGTCTCGTTCAATGGTTTGTCGAAGTTCGTCCTTAGAAAGAGACTAACTTGGGACGAACTTAGACAAACCTTAGAATATGACTAACGTTTGTCTTTGTTCGTCCCAAGTAAGTCTCGTTAGTCTCATTTTAAGGTTTGTCTGAGTTCGTCCTTTGAAAGAGACTAACTTGGGACGAACTTAGACAAACCTTAGAATGAGACTAACGTTTGTCTTTGTTCATCCCAAGTTAGTCTCGTTAGTCTCATTCTATGGTTAGTCTAAGTTCGTCCTTAGAAGGAGACTAACTTGGGACGAACTTAGACAAACCTTAGAATGAAACTAACATTTGTCTTTGTTCGTCCCAAGTTAGTCTCGTTAGTTTCATTTTAAGGTTTGTCTAAGTTCGTCCTTAGAAGGAGACTAACTTGGGATGAACGTGGACAAACTTTAGAATGAGACTAACGTTTGTCTTGGTTCGTCCCAAGTTAGTCTCGTTAGTCTCATTCTACGGTTTGTCTAAGTTCGTCCTTAGAAAGAGACTAACTTGGGATGAACTTAGACAAACCTTAGAATGAGACTAACGTTTGTCTTGTTTCGTCCCAAGTTAGTCTTGTTTGTCTCATTCTATGGTTTGTCTAAGTTCGTCCTTAGAAAGAGACTAACTTGGGACGAACTTAGACAAACCTTAGAATGAGACTAACGTTTGTCTTTGTTCGTCCCAAGTTAGTCTCGTTAGTCTCATTCTATGGTTTGTCTAAGTTCGTCCTTAGAAAGAGACTAACTTGGGACGAACTTAGACAAACCTTAGAATGAGACTAACGTTTGTCTTTGTTCGTCCCAAGTGAGTCTCGTTATTCTCGTTATTCTCGTTCTATGGTTTGTCTAAGTTCGTCCTTAGAAAGAGACTAACTAGGGACGAACTTAGACAAACCTTAGAATGAGACTAACGTTTGTCTTTGTTCGTCCCCAGTTAGTCAAGTTAGTCTCATTTTAAGGTTTGTCTATGTTCGTCCTTAGAAAGAGACTAACTTGGGACGAACTTAGACAAACCTTAGAATGAGACTAACGTTTGTCTTTTTTCGTCCCAAGTTAGTCTTGTTAGTCTCATTCTATGGTTTGTCTAAGTTCGTCCTTAGAAAGAGACAAACTTGGGACGAACTTAGACAAACCTTAGAATGAGACTAACGTTTGTCTTTGTTCGTCCCAAGTTAGTCTCGTTAGTCTCATTCTATGGTTTGTCTAAGTTCGTCCTTAGAAAGAGAATAACTTGGGACGAACTTAGACAAACCTTAGAATGAGACTAACGTTTGTCTTTGTTCGTCCCAAGTTAGTCTCATTATTCTCGTTCTATGGTTTGTCTAAGTTTGTCCTTAGAAAGAGACTAACTGGGGACGAACTTAGACAAACCTTAGAATGAGACGAAGGTTTGTCTTTGTTCGTCCTAAGTTAGTCTCGTTAGTCTCATTTTAAGGTTTGTCTAAGTTCGTCCTTAGAAAGAGACTAAATTGGGATGAACTTAGACAAACCTTATGAGACTAACGTTTGTCTTTGTTCGTCCCAAGTTAGTCTCGTTCGATGGTTTGTCTAAGTTTGTCCTTAGAAAGAGACTAACTTGGGACGAACTTAGACAAACCTTAGAATGAGACTAACGTTTGTCTTTATTCGTTCCAAGTTAGTCTCGTTAGTCTCAATTTAAGGTTTGTCTAAGTTCGTCCTTAGAAAGAGACTAACTTGGGACGAACTTTGCCAAACCTTAGAATGAGACTAACGTTTGTCTTTGTTCGTCTCAAGTTAGTCTCGTTAGTCTCATTCTATGGTTTGTCTAAGTTCGTCCTTAGAAAGAGACTAACTTGGTACGAACTTAGACAAACCTTAGAATCAGACTAACGTTTGTCTTTGTTCGTCCCAAGTTAGTCTCGTTAGTCTCATTCTATGGTTTGTCTATGTTCGTCCTTAGAGAGAGACTAACTTGGGACGAACTTAGACAAACCCTAGAATGAGACTAACGTTTGTCTTTGTTCGTCCCAAGTTAGTCTCGTTAGTCTCATCTTAAGGTTTGTCTAAGTTCGTCCTTAGAAAGAGACTAACTTGAGACGAACTTAGACAAACCTTAGAATGAGACTAACGTTTATCTAAGGGGCAGGAGAGAGAAGCTCTGGCGATTTTGTTCGTCCGAGCTCGTTGATTTCACGAGGCCGTCTTGTGATTTCGTCCGGTGATTTCGTTCGTTCGTCTCAATGATTCCGACTTGTTGTTTTCGTTCGTGAAAGAAGCTATCGGTGATTTCGTTCGTTCGGTGAGAGAAGCTCTCGGGCGATTTTGGTTTACTTGGCGAAGTCGGCGACTTCGGGATTTCTCTTCGACTGGTGACTTCGGGAGAGCTCGCGCTCCATTCTCTCCGCTCTGGTAGTCGACCGTCGTCCCTCAGTCGTCCCTCGGCTGAGTCAATGACGAGTTCGGCGCGTCTGCCCTGTCCAAATCTGGATCCGCCCGACGGAAAGGTAGAAACTTTATCGACAGATATGCTTCCGACTGGCACAAAGACTCTTCCTTTTGCTTCGGAATCCATGGCAAATGCGAATCCCTGTGGTCCGACGACCTTCTATGCTGTGGCGGTTAAATCCAGTGTATCGACATCCTCATTCACTTCGGCGGTGGCGACCCCTAGACTTGTTCCCCGTTTCAAGCCAATTATTCTACCTGCTCGTCATTATTCAACAGTTAAGGGGAAGCCTTCAGTCCATTTTACTACAGCCGAGTTTGAGGCAGGGGTGGCTCTTTTCAAGCACTCGCTCGTTGCAAAATTCACCATGGGGAGGCCAAGTATTGAGGTAATCCGGCAAGTATTCAAAGAAAACTGGCACATTAAAGGCAGAGCTACCGTTAGTGAGATTTGGGATCCTCGGCATTTGATGATAATCTTAGATTCGGAAGAAGATGCGAATGTTGTCCTTACTTCTCCTCTCCGAAAGATAGGACATGCTATGTTTCGTTTATTTCGGTATTCTACATATTATAGTCCAAAAATGGAATCTTCTACCACGACTAAATGGGTTAGATTACCAGGTATTCATCCTGGATTTGTGACTAGAATTTATGTGGCCAGTATAGTGAATTCTTTTAGGTATTTCTTGGATTTGGATGAGAGGTCAAAGGCGTGTGCCACGCTTAGATATGTAAGAGCCTGTGTGGAACTTGATGTTTGTAATCCCATACCGGATGAAGTTCGTATTTCCTTATCCGATGGAAGAGTTTTCTGGCAAAAAATTGAAGTAGAGGGCAATCTGGCATATTGTTCTCATTGTAAGGTTCATGGGCATGAATTGTCGATATGCCGAAAGAAACAGGGCACAAATAATGATCCGAAGGAGCATGTTAGTACCATCTTTCAGAGGGAGCGCAAATCGGTTGAAATTACTATCCAGAATGAATCCACAAATCAAAAGAAAATTCCAGCTGGTTCTCAAGATGAATGGGTCCAAGTGAGGAAGACGAAAAGTGCTAGAAAAGTTCGTTTCACTAATAACATCAATTCAGGGGCTTTGGTTCCAAAACAAAGTCGCCATGTGAATAATGAACAGGGAATGAATATGAGGGACAAAAGGGGAAAGGCTGTTGTCCAGTGTGAGACAGTTGCTCCTACACCCTCTGTGGCTATTGACAGTGAAGAGAAAAGTGTCAACTTGGTCCCTGAAGAGTCGAGGGATTTAATTAGCTCATTGGGCAGTGTTGAGGAGCATGGGAGGGCTGGTTTTGATCCCAAATCAGCGGTGGTGTTATTTAAAGAGAAAGAGAATGTAGAGAGCAAAAAAGAAATAAATTCCTCTACTTCAAAAAGCATTGAAATTGGTCTTCCTATGAAATCTATTCTCCGGAAATCTGATACTATGCATCCTAATCAAGGCATGGATCATCTTGCAAGTAGAATGGCGAGGTTGAAAGCCTTGAATGGCAAGTCGGATGAAGGGTATTCTAAGAAGGGAGGCAGTTTAGTCTTTTGTGAAGAGTTGGGCACTTTGGTTCATTCAGGAGAAGTCGCTCATGCTCTCCAAGTAAGGAAGGCAATGGGGAATGATGATATAAATGTAGCTCTAGCCAAAATAGCTATGGAACACGAAGCACAAAACTCTGAATGTGGTGAAGGTAGCAAGTACTACCTAGAAGAAGGTGATCAATGATGACACACCATATTCTTTGTTGGAATATTCGGGGGATAGGTAATATTGAATCTCAACACTATCTCAAGGGTATCCTTAATCAACACTCTATTGATATGTTGGCTATTCTGGAGCCGAAGATTAATGGAGTTCGTATTGCTAATATTGCTAGTTTTCTTGGTTTTCCCAATTGTATGGAAGGGGCTAATATCAATGATCATGTTTGGCTTTTTTGGAAGGATAATGTGGTTGTTAGCAATCCTATTTGGAGTATGCAATATTTAACTGTGGAAGTGAAGAGTCGGAATGGTGGGGAGAGTATGGCTTGCTCTTTCATTTATGCTTCCTGTGATAAAAATATTAGACAGGGCCTTTTTGATGACTTGGTGGAGTATAGCGAATCAGTTAATTGGCCTTGGTTGATTGCTGGTGACTTTAACGTTATTTCCAATTGGGATGAGAAAAAGGGAGGCAACCTGGATGATGATGGTAGTATGGATGCGTTTAATCAATTTCATATGGATGCAGGTGTGTCTGATGTTGGTTTTAAAGGAAACCCTTTCACTTGGTGCAATAATCAAAGGGGTGAATCTAGAGTTTGGGAGAGATTAGATCGTGTGCTTTGCAATGACCAAGCTTTTTGTAAATTTCCTAATATGCAAGTGCAACACTTAGCCCGTGTGAAATCTGATCATTGTCCTCTATTGATTGATTTAGAAGTTAAAGAAAACAAAGGTTTCTTCTTCCATTACCTGAAAATTTGGGAAGATCATCCTAGCTTCTATGATGTTGTTAAAGAAGCATGGTCCGGTTATATTCATCCAAACCCTATTATGAATCTTGGGCTGAAGTTAAAAAGAGTTAGAGCCCGGCTAAAAACCTGGAACTGGGCGGTGTTCGGGTGTACTAAGAAGAGAATGCGGGATCTGAAAATAAAAGTCCAAGTTTTGGAGAGAAGACGGCAAGAGGGTGATGCAAGAAGGAAGGGAAGGGTATAAGAAAAGGAAAGAATGTCAGAAGGTAGGGGAAAGAGTAGGTAGGGTCATAAATGCTTCTTTATTAATTGCCTTCTCCTCTCAGTTTTATAGGTCGTACAATCTCTTACATCAATACTGATAACTCAATCCAAGCTTGACACGTTGCCATGTGATTCCCGCCTTTCTGAACGGCCAGCTGACGTGGCGTAGTCATGCGTTGGGTATCGCGTGGAGGCAATCCTCTGGCGTGCTCCTTTGCGAACTCTGGTGTGGACTCCTTCTGTTACGCTGTGATGTGTGTTGGGCCTGGTATTGGGCTCCGAGTTGGTATCATTACTCCCCCCTGGGGAAGAACCTCGTCCTCGAGGTTAAGTGCTGGAAAACGTTGCCTGAGGTCAGCCATATTTTCCCATGTTGCATCGTCGACCGAGTGGTTGGTCCACTGAATGAGGGCTTGTGGGGTCGGGCGACCTTGTAGATTCTCGCAGCGTACTACCAAGATCCTGGCTGGTGTTGCCTCCGATTGCAGAGAGTTGAGCCACTCTGGCCAAACAATGGGGTTTTGCAGCGGGTCTCCGCGGCATTTTTTGAGTATGGAGACATGGAAGACGTCATATATGCGAGCTTGTGCTGGTAGTTCTAGGCGATAGGCGACCTTGCCAATTCTTTCGGATACCTTGAAAGGCCCGTAATATCATTTGGCCAGTTTGGAGCAACGCCCATCACGTACTGTTCGCTGCCTGTATGGCTGAAGCTTGACATACACCCAGTCGTCTACCGCAAATTCCGCATCTTGTCGATGCTTATTGGCCTGCTGTTGCATCCTGTTTTGCGCCCTTTGAAGATTGGCCTTAAGATCATCCAGTAACTTGGTTCGCATGGTTAGTAAGTGATCTACTGTGGCCACAGATGCTTGCCCAGCAATATAGCTTTTGATGCTAGGCGGTGGTTGCCCATAAACCGCCTCAAAGGGTGTGATTTTTGTGGAGGATGGTAGTGCGGTATTGTAGTGCAGCTCAGCCCATGTCAATAGCTCACTCCAGTTCCGTTGATTATCATGCACATAGCAGCGAAGGTAATCTTCTAACACTCGATTAATGACCTCCGTTTGCCCATCGGTTTGAGGGTGATAGGCACTGCTACGCATCAGATTTGTCCCTTGAAGCTTGAATAGCTCGCGCCAAAAGGCACTGGTAAAAATAGGGTCCCTATCTGACGTGATGCTACCTGGTATACCATGAAGCCGACAGATTTCCCGAGCAAAGACCCGAGCTACCTTTTCTGCTGTAAAGCCGGCTTGTAAGGGAATAAAATGAGCGTACTTGGATAGTCGATCCACCACGACCAGTATCACCGAATGGTCCCCAGATTTTGGTAGCTGGGTAATGAAGTCCATAGTGAGGTCCGTCCAGATCCCACTTGGCAACGGCAAGGGTTGCAACAATCCTTGTGGCTTGGAATTCAGACTTTTTACTTGTTGGCAAATGGCGCATTGTTGTACATATGTCTTCACATCCTTGCTGAGGCATGGCCAGTAGAAATGTGATCCCACTCGGGCCAATGTTCTCTGGATCCCAGCGTGGCCTCCTAATACTGTGTCATGGTATTCTTGGAGGATGAGGTCACGGAGTGTCGGGTCATCCGGGACCACTAGCTTGTCACAGAATAGAAGAAGGCCATCCTTGAGGTTATGGTCTGGGAACTTGTCTGGGTGTTCCATATATTCCTGGGTGAGTTGGCGGGTATGATCATCACGCTGGAGAGCATTCCGGAGAGCCCTTAGGATTCCCAGTTCTGGACGAGAGGTACCCTGCATGCTCTGGCATGTAGCTTGTGGGGATCGTGAGAGGGCATCTGCTGGGCCATTATCTCGGCCAGGGCGGTAGACCACGTCAAACTCGTACCCCATAAGTTTTGCCACCCATCGTTGTTGATCCGGCGTATGTATGGATTGTGTGAGGATGGTGCGTAACGGTTGATGGTCAGTGTGTACAGTGAACCGATTCCCCAGGAGGTAATGCCGCCATTTTTGTACTGCCGAGACCAGGGCACAAAGCTCGCGCACGTACGTGGAGGACTGTTGCATGGACCGGGTGAATTGTTTGCTAAAGTAAGCGAGCGGTCTGTGGTCTTGCAGCAACACCGCACCCATTCCCCCACCTGATGCATCCGTTTGAATCTCGAAGGTTTTAGTGAAATCTGGCAGTGCTAGGGTAGGAGCCTGGGTCAGTGCTATTTTGAGGTTATCAAAGGCTTGTGTTGCATGAGGTGTCCACATGAAGGCGTCTTTAAAGAGGAGGGCCGTGAGGGGGGCAGCGATCTTGGCGTACTGGTGGATAAACAGTCGATAGTACCCCGCAAGCCCGAGAAAACTTCGAAGTTGTTTGGTCGAAGTTGGCACGGTCCATTCATTGATAGCTTTGATCTTGTCGGGGTCTACATCCAAGCCATCCTGTGAGATCAAATGGCCAAGATATTGAATCTGAGTCCTCGCCAGGTCACACTTGGAAGCCTTAGCGACAAAGCCGTGTTGGGTTAAGATGGAGAGGACTTCATCTAGATGGCGCAGATGTTCATCCCAAGTCTTGCTAAAGACTAAGATGTCGTCGAAAAATACCAGAACATACTTATGTAAGGCCGGCCGAAATATTTCGTTCATGGTGGCTTGGAAGGTTGATGGGGCATTGGTGAGCCCAAAGGGCATGACCATGAATTCATAGTGCCCGTCATGAGTTCGGAATGCCGTCTTGTGGATGTCCTCCTCGGCCATTCGTATTTGATGGTAACCGCTGCGCAAATCCAGTTTTGAGTAAATGCAAGTGCCATGTAGTTCATCGAACAGCTCATCCGCTGTTGGAATGGGGTAACGATCCAGGATTGTGGCTGCATTTAAGGCTCTATAATCGACGCAAAAACGCCAGCTCCCGTCCTTCTTCTTTACCAGTAAAACAGGCGAAGAGAATGGGGAGGAACTAGGCCGTATGACTCCTGCGTCCATCATCTCGCGGACCATCTTCTCTACTTCTTGTTTCTGAAACTTGGGGTATCGATAAGGTCTGACTCGGACTGCTGATGTATCTGGTTTGAGAGGGATTTTATGATCAATGGGTCGCTTGGGCGGCAGTCCGCTAGGTGTATCAAATACCGCTTGGTGAAGGGTCACGAGCTGTTGTAAAGACTCCTTCTGCGTGACACTGAGGTGTTCCGGCATAGCAGGCAAGCTGTCCTGCACGTCCGTGATCATGCTGGGTAACTCGGTGGTGGTCAACTGATAGAATGATGCAATGGTCCCGGCGCGGCTGGCTTTGCGGAGTTGTCCCAATGTGCACTGTGCAAGCTGACCTTGCGGTTGTAGGCCAAACAGTTTTACCGTGCTACCCATGTGTTCAAAACTCATCCATAACTCTTTATAGTTAAAGAGTGCGGAGCCAATCTCGGCAAGCCATTGCGCACCCAATACAACATCTGCACCGTAAATAGGCAATAGGTGGAAATCAATAGAGAACTTAGCGGTATCGAGCATAAGGTTTACCTCACGTGTGACTCCCTCGCAATGTAGTTCATCTCCATTGCCAATGGTGACCTTCAGGTGTGGCGACGGTTCAATGGTGAGTTTAGCATGCTTGGCTACTCTCGTTTGAAGGAAATTATGGGTGGATCCGCTGTCAACTAAGATCACTACCCGCTCGCCGTTCAGCTGCCCTTCCAGGCGTAAAGTACTCGCTGCCAGTCGGCCCTGTAAGGCATTAAACGAAATGGTTGGCGTGTTGTCTAACTCTGGTGTTTCCACAGTGTCTCTGGTTTCCTCGCAAGGGACCTCGATCGTGTGCTCGGGCTCCAAGAGCTCTTCCTCCGTGCCCGTGTCTTCCAACAGGAAGCACTGAAACCTGGGTTTGCATCGGTGGCCCGGCGTATACTTCTCGTCACAATTGAAGCACAACCCTTTCTCGCGGCGCGCCGCCATTTCAGTAGGTGACAATCGCTTGATGGGCAAGCTAGTTCCGCCAGTGGTAGTATGTGGTTGGGATCGCTGTTTGTCGCCATAGGTGAGGAGTGGTGGTGAGTACCGGGTTTGAGAGGCACGGGTGCACCAACTCTTGGTGATGTTGACCTTCTTCTCCGCCACCCTCGCCATCCCCATAGCTAGTCTGAGGTTGGCAGGGTTTAATAGCACTATTTCGGTATGAATCTCAACCTTCAGTCCCGCCAAAAATCTGTGCAGCAAGTTGTCCGTGTTGAGTCCCGGAGCTCGGGACGAGAGTTCTTCGAACTCCTTGATGTAGGCTGCTACCGTGGTGGTCTGGCACAGTTGATTGATCAGTGTTTCTGCATGGTAGTAAGCTGGTGGTCCAAAACGTGCTTTCGTTTCCTGAGAGAAACGCGCCCAGGTGGTGAGAGCATTAGTAGTGTAGAGCCACTGGTACCACTTGAGAGCTTCCCCATACAAGTAGAATGAAGCTACTGTTCGCCTTTGATCATTGGGTATTCGATGGTACTCGAAGTACCGTTCCATCTGGAACGCCCATCCGTCCACATCGTCGCCGCTGAACTGAGGGACGTCAATCCGAGGTGCTCGTCCTCCGCCGGTTGTCGGATCTGGCTGGTGGAAGAAGGGCATCTCCTCTGGGTTTTGAGGGCGATATGGTGTGTTGCCGACCCTGGAGTTGGTTTGCCAGTGTGTTGGTGTTGGTAGCAGCGGTGGTGGGTTGGTGTTGGGAGACGTCACACCCTCACCGATGGGTTGTTTGCCAGCGTGAATCTCTGCTGCCTTCATTCCTTGCATCTCGGACTGCATATGCACCATCATCTCCATCATTTTGGTCATTGTTTCCTTGTGTTGGGTCGCCTCCTCCGCCTGACGTTGGCTGAGTTCAGTGACTGTTTGGGATAGAGCTGCTAGTGAATCAGCCATGGTCGAAATACGGGTGTCTGGCATGGGGGAATGGAGTCAATGAAAGCACCAAATTTGATGCAAGAAGGAAGGGAAGGGTATAAGAAAAGGAAAGAATGTCAGAAGGTAGGGGAAAGAGTAGGTAGGGTCATAAATGCTTCCTTATTAATTGCCTCAGTTTTATAGGTCGTACAATCTCTTACATCAATACTGATAACTCAATCCAAGCTTGACACGTTGCCATGTGATTCCCGCCTTTCTGAACGGCCAGCTGATGTGGCGTAGTCATGCGTTGGGTATCGCGTGGAGGCAATCCTCTGGCGTGCTCCTTTGCGAACTCCGGTGTGGACTCCTTCTGTTACGCTGTGATGTGTGTTGGGCCTGGTATTGGGCTCCGAGTTGGTATCAGAGGGCTATGATGATGTTCTCAATTCTGATCTTCTTAACTGCAAAATGATGCTTGATGATGTTATCAGACAAGATTTGAGTCTGTTGACAGAAAAAGCTAGAGTGAGATGGTTAAAGGATGGAGATGTTAATTCCACCTTTTTTCATGGTGCTATTAAGATGAGGCGAAACCAATCCCGTGTTAATTTTGTGGTGGATGAGGACTCAATTGCTCCCACTTCGGAGCAGATTGGGGCTGAAGCCGTTGGTTTCTATTCTAATCTTTTAACAGGGCATACTCCGCCTCCTCCGGCTCACGCCTTTGGGTATTTGGATAAAGTAATCTCTGATGAGGAGAATGATTGTCTTTCGAGATGCCCAACGGGAGACGAGATTCTCCAAGAGTTAAAAGGTATGAGTGATGATAGTGCCCCGGGTCCGGATGGGTTTACCTCTCATTTTTTCGTTTTCTTCTGGGACCTTATTAAGGTGGATGTGATGAAGGCGGTTACTGGCTTCTTCTTTGGTCTTTAAATCCCCTCTATTATATGAGGGACGTATCTTACCTTGATCCCGAAGGCTCCAAATCCTACGAGTATTGCGGATCTTCGTCCCATCAGTCTTTGTAATGTTGTGCACAAGCTTCTTTCTAGAATTTTGAACTCCCGGTTGTCGTGCATTCTTCACAAGCTTGTTAGTGCTGAGCAAGTTGGTTTTGTGAAAGGCAGGAGTATTATAGAGAATATTGGGCTTGGGCATGATATGTTGTTTGATCTCAAGCGGAAAACGGAAGGTAGTAATATCATGATCAAGCTTGACATGTCCAAGGCGTATGACAGACTATCCTGGAGTTTTATTATGGCTACCTTGAGAGCTCATGGGTGCTGTGAAAATTTTGTTGACCTTTTTTTTAGATGCATTTCTAGCTCATGGTTCTCTATTAAATGGGATGGTAGACGGTATGGTCATTTTAAGTCCTCCCAGGGATTGCGGCAAGGAGATCCTCTATCTCCCACTCTCTTTGTGATTGCTATGGAGTGGCTTACCAAGGATATTAATCATGCAGTCGATGAGGGCCTTATCATGGGCTATCAAAATGGTGTTAGAGGGAGATACATCAATTCCCTTCTGTTTGCCGATGATATTCTCATCTTCACTAATGGCTGCAAAAGATCGGTGGAAAACCTTATGGATATCATTCATGAGTTTTGTGATTATTCTGGGCAGCAGCTTAACAATGAGAAGAGCTTCATTTTCTTTCCCGAAGATATGAGAAGAGAAAGGGAGGATACTCTTCTTGACATTACTAAGTTCCACAAAGGCACCTTCCCAGTTACTTATCTTGGAGCCCCTCTCTATCCGGGGCGTACCAAGATCGAATACTTCCAGAGTCTTGAAGACAAGATCAGGAAACGGATAGGAGGTTGGATGAAGAACTTACTATCTTTTGGTGGCAAGATTACGCTTATTGACTCTGTTCTTAATTCTGTTGGCATTCATTGTATGTCCATTCTTCCTATACCCATCACTGTCCTTAATCGTGTGGGAAGTATTCTTCGGAGTTTTCTATGGGATAAAGGGGATAGTAAGAGAAGACACTGGGTGAACTGGGAAAATGTTTGTAGAGAAAAATCCGCAGGAGGCCTGGGCATTAAAAAATTGGAGGATATGATGTTGGCTCTTCATGGGAAATTGGCTTGGAATTTTATTAACTCTGATTCCTTATGGGCCTTCCATGCCAGGAGGAAATTTGTCCATGGTGTTAGGGGGTCTTGCATTTGGAATTCTATTGACCACATTATCATTAAGCTTCGTGAGGAATCGAGATGGATCATTGGGCAAGGTAACATATCTGTGTCTCGTTTTTGTGATTGTCTTGGGTGTAACGGTCCCAGGGGCCTAGTTGATGCTAGGTTGCGGGATATTCGTGATGAGCCCTCCTCTTGGCAGGACATTATAAATTGTCTTCCGGTCAATAAAAGAAGCCTTTATGAAAACCTGGCTCTTTCCAGTGGTGATGATATTTATATATGGGAAGGCTGTGAAACAGGTACTTTCTCTGCAAGCAAATTCAGGATTTCTTTCCAGACAAAATGGCCTGATGTTAGGTGGGCTAATAATATCTGGCGCAATTGGATCCCAATGAAAGTTGGGTGTTTTGCTTGGAAATTCTTCATGTCAGCTGTTCCTACTGATGACAAAGTGATGAATGTTGGCATCAGCATGGCTTCTAGATGTAGATGCTGTCAATGCCCTTCAACGGAGTCCATCAACCATTTATTCTTTAAAGGGGACGTTGCTCAGTCTGCCTGGAATAATTTCAAATTGATGTTTGGGGGTGGTCTTATTAGAGGAAAGGAAAGTTTCTCTAGAGTTATTGCTGCCAAGAATCCCAAGGACTTCATGTCTTGTCTCAAAATTGGTGTGGCCTGTTGTACTTTGTGGGAAATATGGAAATACCGTAATGCTATTTTCTTTGATCAGCACAGTCCTCCTATTAGAGTGAGTATCAGCAGATGGGTTATGGACCTTGCAAGGCTTTTGCCTGTGAAGCATGTGCATAATGTTAGTGACGGTAGCCTTAAAAGGCTCCTTCTGTTCTCTATGGTTGGAGGGAAGTCCTTTATGGGCAGATGGGTCGCCAGTACTATGCTCCCCAACAGATACTCGGCTTATCTTACCTGCATTCACAGAATGGACCGCATGTTTGGAGGTTTTGTCATCAAGAATGATAGAGGCATTGTGTCTCACTTTTATGGGGAGGAGGTTCTGGAGCTGGACGATTTCTCCTGTCTTATTTCTGTGGTTAAAATGGCTATTCGCCATGGGATTGATAAGGGGATGCCTATCAGCCTCGTTGCTAGCTCATCTCCTTTCATGTTGTGGCTTGACCCGAGGCACTTCCATGATATCCCCTGGAATGATGTGTACAAGCAGAGGAGTTTGTTTGCTGAATTGTCAGATGTTTAGTTTCGGAGGTGTTGCCCCAAGGCTAACGGCACTGCTATTGCAGTTTCTTGTGCAGCTGCTTAGGGGGAGGATCTTACAGATGGGAGAGCTCCATCCTTTGTCAAGCAGGCTATAAGGCATGATAATTTAAGCCATATTTTCCTATGTGATCGTGAGGATTGTATTCATGACCATGATAGTGAGGCGATGGCCCTACGAAAAATTAGAGATGATCTTAGCATTTAGAGGTGGGTGTGGCCCTTCGTTTCAGGCGCCGTACCTCTCCAAGCGGCGAGGCCTTTTAGCTCGCCGGTGTCTGGGTTTTCCAGTCGATGGGCTGACGCTTGTGCTCCATAGTTTGGTTTTGATAGATAGCTGCAGCTTCTTTGGTAGTAGTAGGGATATTCTTTGTTCCTCCTTTTTGCTGGGGTATTTCCTGGCTCTCTTTTTTAGCCTGTTCGGCGTTTTTAAGAAGGCTGAGTTTATAACTTCCTTCTGGCGCTTGAGGGCTTTTTTGTATTCGCCACGATCCAGGCCCTTTGGATCTTTTATCTAATAAAAGCACTGGCTCTGTCCAGTTTTAAAAAAAACTAACGTTTATCTTTGTTCGTCCCAAGTTAGTCTCGTTAGTCTCATTCTATGGTTTGTCTTAGTTCGTCCTTAGAAAGAGACTAACTTGGGACGAACTTAGACAAACCTTAGAATGAGACTAACGTTTTTCTTTGTTCGTCCCAAGTTAGTCTCGTTAGTCTCATTCTATGGTTTGTCTAAGTTTGTCCTTAAAAAGAGACTAACTTGGGACTAACTTAGACAAACCTTAGAATGAGACTAACGTTTGTCTTTGTTCGTCCCAAGTTAGTCACGTTAGTCTCATTTTAAGGTTTGTCCATATTCGTCCTTAGAAAGAGACTAACTTGGGACGAACTTAGACAAACATTAGAATGAGCCTAACGTTTGTCTTTGCTCGTCCCAAGTTAGTCACGTTAGTCTCATTCTATGGTTTAGCTAAGTTTGTCCTTAGAAAGAGACTAACTTGGGACGAACTTAGACAAACTTTAGAATGAGACTAACGTTTGTCTTGGTTCGTCCCAAGTTAGTCTCGTTAGTCTAATTCTATGGTTTGTCTAGGTTCGTCCTTAAAAAGAGACTAACTGGGAACGAACTTAGACAAACCTTAGAATGGGACTAACGTTTGTCTTTGTTCGTCCCAAGTTAGTCTCGTTAGTCTCATTCTATGGTTTGTCTAAGTTCGTCCGTAGAAAGAGACTACCTTGGGATGAACTTAGACAAACCTTAGAATGAGACTAACGTTTGTCTTTGTTCTTCCCAAGTTTGTCACGTTAGTCTCATTTTAAGGTTTATCTATGTTCGTCCTTGGAAAGAGACTAACTTGGGACGAACTTAGACACACCTTAGAATGAGACTAACGTTTGTCTTTGTTCTTCCCAAGTTTGTCACGTTAGTCTCATTTTAAGGTTTATCTATGTTCGTCCTTGGAAAGAGACTAACTTGGGACGAACTTAGACACACCTTAGAATGAGACTAACGTTGGTCTTTGTTCGTCCCAAGTTAGTCTCGTTCAATGGTTTGTCTAAGTTCGTCCTTAGAAAGAGACTAACTTGGGACGAACTTAGACAAACCTTAGAATGAGACTAACGTTTGTCTTTGTTCATCCCAAGTTAGTCTCCTTAGTCTCATTTTAAGGTTTGTCTAAGTTCGTCCTTAGAAAGAGACTAACTTGGGACGAACTTCGACAAACCTTAGAATGAGACTAACGTTTGTCCTTGTTCGTCCCAAGTTAGTCTCGTTCAATGGTTGTCTAAGTTCGTCCTTAGAAAGAGACTAACTTGGGACGAACTTAGACAAACCTTAGAATGAGACTAACGTTTGTCTTTGTTCGTCCCAAGTTAGTCTTGTTAGTCTCATTTTAAGGTTTGTCTAAGTTCGTCTTTAGAAAGAGACTAACTTGGGACGAGCTTAGACAAACCTTAGAATGGACTAACGTTTGTCTTTGTTCTTCCCAAGTTCGTCACGTTAGTCTCATTTTAAGGTTTGTCTATGTTCGTCTTTAGAAAGAGACTAACTTGGGACGAACTTAAACAAACCTTAGAATGAGACTAACGTTTGTCTTTGGTCGTCCAAAGTTAGTTTCATTAGTCTCATTCTATGGTTTGTCTAAGTTCGTCCTTAGAAAGAGACTAACTTGGGACGAACTTAGACAAACCTTAGAATGAGACTACCGTTTGTCTTTGTTCGTCCCAAGTTAGTCTCGTTAGTCTAATTCTATGGTTTGTCTAACTTCGTCCTTCGAAAGAGACTAACTAGGGATGAACTTAGACAAACCTTAGAATGAGACTAACGTTTGTCATTGTTCGTCCCAAGTTAGTCTCGTTAGTCTCATTTTAAGGTTTGTCCAAGTTCGTCCTTAAAAAGAGACTAACTTGGGACGAACTTAGACAAACCTTAGAATGAGACTAACGTTTGTCTTTGTTCGTCCCAAGTTAGTCTCATTCAATGGTTTGTCTAAGTTCGTCCTTGGAAAGAGACTAACTTGGGACGAACTTAGACAAACCTTAGAATGAGACTAACGTTTGTCTTTGTTCGTCCCCAGTTAGCCACGTTAGTCTCATTTTAAGGTTTGTCTATGTTCGTCTTTAGAAAGAGACTAACTTGGGACGAACTTAGACAAACCTTAGAATTAGACTAACGTTTGTCTTTGTTCGTCCCAAGTTAGTCTCGTTAGTCTCATTCTATGGTTTGTCTAAGTTCGTCCTTGGAAAGAGACTAACTTGGCACGAACTTAGACACACCTTAGAATGAGACTAACGTTTGTCTTTGTTCGTCCCAAGTTAGTCTCGTTCAATGGTTTGTCTAAGTTCGTCCTTAGAAAGAGACTAACTTGGGACGAACTTAGACAAACCTTAGAATGAGACTAACGTTTGTCTTTGTTCATCCCAAGTTAGTCTCGTTAGTCTCATTTTAAGGTTTGTCTAAGTTCGTCCTTAGAAAGAGACTAACTTGGGACGAACTTAGACAAACCTTAGAGTGAGACTAACGTTTGTCTTTGTTCGTCCCAAGTTAGTCTCTTTCAATGGTTTGTCTAAGTTCGTCCTTAGAAAGAGACTAACTTGGGACGAACTTAGACAAACCTTAGAATGAGACTAATGTTTGTCTTTGTTCGTCCCAAGTTAGTCTCGTAAGTCTCATTTTAAGGTTTGTCTAAGTTCGTCCTTAGAAAGAGACTAACTTGGGACGCACTTAGACTAACCTTAGAATGAGACTAACGTTTGTCTTTGTTATTCCCAAGTTTGTCACGTTAGTCTCATTTTAAGGTTTGACTATGTTCGTCCTTAGAAAGAGACTAACTTGGGACAAACTTAGCCAAACCTTAGAATGAGACTAACGTTTGTCTTTGTTCGTCCAAAGTTAGTCTCGTTAGTCTCATTCTATGGTTTGTCTAAGTTCGTCCTTAGAAAGAGACTAACTTGGGACGAACTTAGACAAACCTTAGAATGAGACTAACGTTTGTTTTGTTCGTCCCAAGTTAGTCTCGTTAGTCTAATTCTATGGTCTAAGTTCGTCCTTAGAAAGAGACTAACTTGGGACGAACTTAGACAAACATTAGAATGAGACTAACGTTTGTCTTTGTTCGTCCCAAGTTCGTATCGTTAGTCTCATTCTATGGTTTGTCTAAGTTCGTCCTTAGAAAGAGACTAACTTGGGACGAACTTAGACAAACCATAGAATGAGACTAACGTTTGTCTTTGTTCGCCCCAAGTTAGTCTCGTTAGTCTCATTTTAAGGTTTGTCTAAGTTCGTTTTTTGAAAGAGACTAACTTGGGACGAACTTAGACAAACCTTAGAATGAGACTAACATTTGTTTTAGTTCATTTCAAGTTAGTCCCGTTCAATGGTTTGTCTAAGTTCGTCCTTAGAAAGAGACTAACTTGGGACGAACTTAGACAAACCTTAGAATGAGACTAACGTTTGTCTTTGTTCGTCCCAAGTTTGTCTCGTTAGTCTCATTTTAAGGTTTGTCTAAGTTCGTCCTTTGAAAGAGACTAACTTGGGATGAACTTAGACAAACCTTAGAATGAGACTAACATTTGTCTTTGTTCATGCCAAGTTAGTCTCATTCAATGGTTTGTCAAAGTTCGTCCTTAGAAAGAGACTAACTTAGGATGAACTTAGACAAACCTTAGAATGAGACTAACGTTTGTCTTTGTTCGTCTCAAGTTAGTCTCGTTAGTCTCATTCTATGGTTTGTCTAAGTTCGTCCTTAGAAAGAGACTAACTTGGGACGAACTTAGACAAACCTTAGAATCAGACTAACGTTTGTCTTTGTTTGTCCCAAGTTAGTCTCGTTAGTCTCATTCTATGGTTTGTCTATGTTCGTCCTTAGAAAGAGACTAACTTGGGACGAACTTAGACAAACCCTAGAATGAGACTAACGTTTTTCTTTGTTCGTCCCAAGTTAGTCTCGTTAGTCTCATTTTAAGGTTTGTCTAATTTCGTCCTTAGAAAGAGACTAACTTGGGACGAACTTAGACAAACCTTAGTCTGACAAACCTTAGAATGAGACTAACGTTTGTCTTTGTTCGTCCCAAGTTAGTCACGTTAGTCTCATTTTAAGGTTTGTCCATATTCGTCCTTAGAAAGAGACTAACTTGGGACGAACTTAGACAAACTTTAGAATGAGTCTAACATTTGTCTTGGTTCGTCCCAAGTTAGTCTCGTTAGTCTAATTCTATGGTTTGTCTAGGTTCGTCCTTAGAAAGAGACTAACTTGGGACAAACTTAGACAAACCTTAGAATGAGACTAGCGATTGTCTTTGTTCGCCCAAGTTAGTCACGTTAGTCTCATTTTAAGGTTTGTCTATGTTCGTCCTTAAAAAGAGACTAACTTGGGACGAACTTAGACAAACCTTAGAATGAGACTAACGATTGTCTTTGTTCGTCCCAAGTTAGTCTCGTTAGTCTCATTCTATGGTTTGTCTAAGTTCATCCGTAGAAAGAGACTACCTTGGGACGAACTTAGACAAACCTTAGAATGAGACTAACGTTTGTCTTTGTTCTTCCCAAGTTTGTCACGTTAGTCTCATTTTAAGGTTTATCTATGTTCGTCCTTGGAAAGAGACTAACTTGGGACGAACTTAGACACACCTTAGAATGAGACTAACGTTTGTCTTTGTTCGTCGCAAGTTAGTCTCGTTCAATGGTTTGTCTAAGTTCGTCCTTAGAAAGAGACTAACTTGTGACGAACTTAGACAACCCTTAGAATGAGACTAACGTTTGTCTTTGTTCATCCCAAGTTAGTCTCGTTAGTCTCATTTTAAGGTTTGTCTAAGTTCGTCCTTAGAAAGAGACTAACTTGGGACGAACTTCGACAAACCTTAGAATGAGACTAACGTTTGTCTTTGTTCGTCCCAAGTTAGTCACGTTCAATGGTTTGTCTAAGATCGTCCTTAGAAAGAGACTAACTTGGGACGAACTTAGACAAACCTTAGAATGAGACTAACGTTTGTCTTTGTTCGTCCCAAGTTAGTCTAGTTCAATGGTTTGTCTAAGTTCGTCCTTAGAAAGAGACTAACTTGGGACGAACTTAGACAAACCTTAGAATGAGACTAACGTTTTTCTTTGTTCGTCCCAAGTTAGTCACGTTAGTCTCATTCTATGGTTTAGCTAAGTTTGTCCTTTTTTTTTTAAACTTAAGAATGAGACTAACGTTTGTCCTGGTTCGTCCCAAGTTAGTCTCATTAGTCTAATTCTATGGTTTGACTAGGTTCGTCCTTAGAAAGAGACTAACTTGGGACGAACTTAGACAAACCTTAGAATGAGACTAACGATTGTCTTTGTTCGCCCAAGTTAGTCACGTTAGTCTCATTTTAAGGTTTTTTCTATGTTCGTCCTTATAAAGAGACTAACTTGGGACGAACATAGACAAACCTTAGAATGAGACTAACGTTTGTCTTTGTTCGTCCCAAGTTAGTCCCGTTAGTCTCATTATATGGTTTGTCTAAGTTCGTCCTTAGAAAGAGACTACCTTTGGATGAACTTAGACAAACCTTAGAATGAGACTAACGTTTGTCTTTGTTCTTCCCAAGTTTGTCACGTTAGTCTCATTTTAAGGTTTATCTATGTTCGTCCTTAGAAAGAGACTAACTTGGGACGAACTTAGACAAACCTTAGAATGAGACTAACGTTTGTCTTTGTTCGTCCCAAGTTAGTCTCGTTAGTCTCATTTTAAGGTTTGTCTAATTTCGTCCTTAGAAAGAGACTAACTTGGGACGAACTTAGACAAACCTTAGTCTGACAAACCTTAGAATGAGACTAACGTTTGTCTTTGTTCGTCCCAAGTTAGTCACGTTAGTCTCATTTTAAGGTTTGTCCATAATCTCGCCCTCATCTCACGCTTCATTTCTGCCCAAGTAGCAATAGGGAATCCTTCTCCTTCTTCTCGTTGTCGCTGGACTTGTTCCCACCATATAAGCGCATAGTCTTCAAACTCCAATGAAGCCATGGCAAGCTTCTTCTCTTCGGAATAGTTATGCATGCGGAAAATCTTATCAACCTTCAACTCCCATGTAAGATAAGCTTCTTGATTAGATCCTCCTTCAAACTTTGGCATAGTAAATTTCAGCTTACCAAACCTTTCCTCATCACGAACAAAGTTTCCACGTTGACGGAATCCAGCATTTCTAAACATGTCACGATCCTCATTGTCAAATTCATCATCAATGTAACCATGGTTCATATTACCTCTTCCACGACCTCGTCCTCGTCCATTGAATGGAGCATCTCTAAAATTATTCCCACGACCAGCAACTACGTTGTTTGTGTTGTTGGCGACATGGTTTCGCCCTCCTTGAGCAATTGGTGCAGCAACCTCTCCATTAGTCCTCTCAGTCTCATCGCCATGCACACTTGCATCTCCCGTGGCTTGTCGTAGTTCTCGAACAACTTGAGCAACTATATTAACTTGCATAGCAGCAAGATTTTGGGTTAGTTGTTGATTAACATTACCCATAAGTTGTTAAGATCCTCAGATATTCTATCTTGCTTTTCCTCCAATGACTCAATGCTTGCCCGAAACTCTTGACGAAGATGATCACGTAAAGCATTGAAATGGAGACGTGTGATGGGCTGATTGAGTTGTTCAGCGCCATCAATTTCATATTCATCTCCATCACCTGCCATGATTAGCTGTGGAAAACTCTATACTAAAGATAAATGTGTATGAAAGAAAAAAAAAGAACCTCAAACCTCACTTTCTCTTACCAACCGAAGCTCGTGAAGATTCCAAGTGAGTGCAGATTTGTGTTTTACTTCGGTGGTGATGGTTGGTCCAAAAGAGTGAACAATCAAGCGCATACAAGTCGAGAATCACACAAACAATGGCTGATTTTGGATGCACTACTCAATAGACTAGATGAAATCCCTACAAATTCAGCAACTTTTTTTTTTGCTTTTTTTTTTGCTTTTTTTTGCTTTTTTTTTTGCTTTTTTTTTGCTTTTTTTTTGACAGAATTGAAATCAACAAAACTACAAAGGGATAGATTGTACCAATGTAACAATGGCTCTGATTACCAAATGATACGGGGCGGAAGCGGGACTTCACGATGTAGGATTTGAGGGAGGAGGATAGGTAGTGCAACCCGACGACTCTTGAAGCCAACCACTGCTTGTGCAATGACCTGCAACAAGTAATTGCCTAACCACACTCTAAGTTTCCAAACCACACAACCACGCACGAAGTTGGAAGCACAATTTGGTTGCCGTCGAACGACCGCTTATGCAATCTCACAAGGAAACTACAAGAGCAAGGGGGTAGAGAACTCTCTCTTGAAAAAAAGATGTAGCAATAGCTAAATCTGAAATGTTGATGAATAAAATTTCCCAAAATCTGAATGTGTTTTCAAAATACATGTAGATGAGGATTAATACTAAGAAATGAAAGTAAATGCATGTGTTGTGGACTTGTGCAGCCACCATGGGATCTTGAGTAGCCTCTTTTGAGCAATTAGCAGCCACCATGGAGTCTTGTGCATTCTCCTTTGATCCTTGTTCAGCCATAAGTGCCCATGATTGATCTTTGTGCAATACTATTAATAGCCATGCTTTCAATTTGTGCTTGGTTTGATGTGCTAAGGGAAAAGCATCAATTCTGGTCCTTTATTGCTTTCTTTCTTGCACTAAATGATGTTAGACTTCTCCCTTTGTTCTTCGTGCATGAGTCCTCCATAAGTGTCCCTTCTTTATGTCCATCCACTTTTGAGAATCAGAGTAATAAAAGCACAATAGATTTAGGCAGCATAAAGTTCTCATCAATTGTAGTATAACAATCAACTAGGAGTGAATTCACCTCATGTTGAATTTGTTTTGCTCGGTTCCTAGTCATTGGACCTTTGAAAGCTTCTTTCGTCGATGCATCAGCTTGTAGTTGTATAGGATTACTTGTAATAGTAGATGACCGACGAGGTGAGGCTAGTGTGTCCTCATCATCGACTAAGGACCCTATACGCCTACAAGCTGATACATCGACTAAGGATGCTTATCTTGGTCCCATGACAAGGAATCGTGCCAAACAAATTCAGCAAGAGGTGAATGCGCTCCTAACTAACTTTCATGATGATATTAATGAGAATTATATACTGCCTAAGTCTCGAATGCTTCTTTTACTCAGGTTTTTAACTACAGAAGAAATTCAAGATAAAGGAGCATACAATGAGAATCAAAGCCTAGCTATTGGCGTGCATTGCCTACAAGCATCAATTAATGAAGAATATGATGTGCTGAAATCCAAGTGTGACATGAAGAATGATAGCAAGCTTTCCGCACCATCACTTAGTGCACATCTAAAAATAGGGGTTCGTCCTTCCACACCTCATTATGGACATCTCAATTCCAAGAGGAGGTGCAACTCCCCAAGAATTTAATGCAGCCATCAAGACATGAATATTGCACAAGGTTCAACCATGGCTGTACAAGATCCAATTTGGCTACACAAAACTCAACCATGGGTGCACAAGACTTGAGGATGGCTGCACATGAATCAAAAACACAAGATTTATTGTTTTCTTAGCATAAGTACCACATTTTCATTTCTGTTACAAACAGAATAGACATTACGTTGAATCTGATTTCTACATGAAACTTAGCCAAGTGCTATTTCAATATCAATGAGAGATTTCTCTACCCCCTTGCTCTTGTAGTTTCCTTGTGAGATTGCATAAGCGGTCGTTCGACGGCAACCAAATTGTGCTTCCAACTTCGTGCGTGGTTGTGTGGTTTGGAAACTTAGAGTGTGGTTAGGCAATTACTTGTTGCAGGTCATTGCACAAGCAGTGGTTGGCTTCAAGAGTCGTCGGGTTGCACTACCTATCCTCCTCCATCAAATCCTACATCGTGAAGTCCCGCTTCCGCCCCGTATCAGTTTGTCTAAGTTCATCCGTAGAAAGGGACTACCTTGGGACGAACTTAGACAAACCTTAGAATGAGACTAACGTTTGTCTTTGTTCTTCCCAAGTTTGTCACGTTAGTCTCATTTTAAGGTTTATCTATGTTCGTCCTTGGAAAGAGACTAACTTGGGACGAACTTAGACACACCTTAGAATGAGATTAACGTTTGTCTTTGTTCGTCCCAAGTTAGTCTCGTTCAATGGTTTGTCTAAGTTCGTCCTTAGAAAGAGACTAACTTGGGACGAACTTAGACAACCCTTAGAATGAGACTAACGTTTGTCTTTGTTCATCCCAAGTTAGTATCGTTAGTCTCATTTTAAGGTTTGTCTAAGTTCGTCCTTAGAAAGAGACTAACTTGGGACGAACTTCGACAAACCTTAGAATGAGACTAACGTTTGTATTTGTTCGTCCCAAGTTAGTCACGTTCAATGGTTTGTCTAAGTTCGTCCTTAGAAAGAGACTAACTTGGGACGAACTTAGACAAACCTTAGAATGAGACTAATGTTTGTCTTTGTTCGTCCCAAGTTAGTCTAGTTCAATGGTTTGTCTAAGTTCGTCATTAGAAAGAGACTAACTTGGGACGAACTTAGACAAACCTTAGAATGAGACTAACGTTTTTCTTTGTTCGTCCCAAGTTAGTCTCGTTAGTCTCATTCTAAGGTTTGTCTAAGTTTGTCCTTAAAAAGAGACTAACTTGGGACGAACTTAGACAAACCTTAGAATGAGACTAACGTTTGTCTTTGTTCGTCCCAAGTTAGTCACGTTAGTCTCATTTTAAGGTTTGTCTATATTCATCCTTAGAAAGAGACTAACTTGGGACGAACTTAGACAAACTTTAGAATGAGACTAATGTTTGTCTTGGTTCGTCCCAAGTTAGTCTCGTTAGTCTAATTCTATGGTTTGTCTAGGTTCGTCCTTAGAAAGAGACTAACTTGGGACGAACTTAGACAAACCTTAGAATGAGACTAACGATTGTCTTTGTTCGCCCAAGGTAGTCACGTTAGTCTCATTTTTAGGTTTGTCTATGTTCGTCCTTATAAAGAGACTAACTTGTCACGAACTTAGACAAACCTTAGAATGAGACTAACGTTTGTCTTTGTTCGTCCCAAGTTAGTCTCGTTAGTCTCATTCTATGGTTTGTCTAAGTTCGTCCTTAGAAAGAGACTACATTGGGACGAACTTAGACAAACCTTAGAATGAGACTAACGTTTGTCTTTGTTCTTCCCAAGTTTGTCACGTTAGTCTCATTTTAAGGTTTATCTATGTTCATCCTTAGAAAGAGACTAACTTGGGACGAACTTAGACAAACCTTAGAATGAGACTAACGTTTGTCTTTGTTCGTCCCAAGTTAGTCTCGTTCAATGGTTTGTCTAAGTTCGTCGTTAGAAAGAGACTAACTTGGGACGAACTTAGACAAACCTTAGAATGAGACTAACGTTTGTCTTTGTTCATCCCAAGTTAGTCTCGTTAGTCTCATTTTAAGGTTTGTCTAATTTCGTCCTTAGAAAGAGACTAACTTGGGACGAACTTAGACAAACCTTAGAATGAGACTAACGTTTGTCTTTGTTCGTCCCAAGTTAGTCTCGTTAGTCTAATTCTATGGTTTGTCTAAGTTCGTCCTTAGAAAGAGACTAACTTGGGACGAACTTAGACAAACCATAGAATGAGACTAACGTTTGTCTCTGTTCGTCCCAAGTTAGTATCGTTAGTCTCATTCTATGGTTTGTCTAAGTTCGTCCTTTGAAAGAGACTAACTTGGGATGAACTTAGACAAACCATAGAATGAGACTAACGTTTGTCTTTGTTCGTCCGAAGTTAGTCTCGTTAGTCTCATTATAAGGTTTGTCTAAGTTCGTTTTTTGAAACAGACTAACTTGGGACGAACTTAGACAAACCTTAGAATGAGACTAACATTTGTCTTTGTTCATCCCAAGTTTGTCTCGTTCAATGGTTTGTCTAAGTTCGTCCTTAGAAAGAGACTAACTTGGGACGAACTTAGACAAACCTTAGAATGAGACTAACGTTTGTCTTTGTTCGTCACAAGTTAGTCTCGTTAGTCTCATTTTAAGGTTTGTCTAAGTTCGTCCTTTGAAAGAGACTAACTTGGGACGAACTTAGACAAACCTTAGAATGAGACTAACATTTGTCTTTGTTCATCCCAAGTTTGTCTCGTTCAATGGTTTGTCTAAGTTCGTCCTTAGAAAGAGACTAACTTGGGACGAACTTAGACAAACCTTAGAATGAGACTAACGTTTGTCTTTGTTCGTCCCAAGTTTGTCTTGTCAGTCTCATTCTATGGTTTGTCTAAGTTCGTCCTTAGAAAGAGACTAACTTGGGACGAACTTAGACAAACCTTAGAATGAGACTAACGTTTGTCTTTGTTCGTCCCAAGTTAGTCTCGTTAGTCTCATTTTAAGGTTTGTCTACGTTCGTCCTTAGAAAGAGACTAACTTGAGATGAATTTAGACAAACCTTAGAATGAGACTAACGTTTGTCTTTGTTCGTCCCAAGTTAGTCACGTTCAATGGTTTGTCTAAGTTCGTCCTTAGAAAGAGACTAACTTGGGACGAACTTAGACAAACCTTAGAATGAGACTAACGTTTGTCTTTGTTCGTCCCAAGTTAGTCTCGTTAGTCTCATTTTAAGGTTTGTCTATGTTCGTCCTTAGAAAGAGACTAACTTGTGATGAACTTAGACAAACCTTAGAATGAGACTAACGTTTGTCTTTGTTCGTCCCAAGTTAGTCACGTTCAATGGTTTGTCTTTGTTTGTCCCAAGTTAGTCTCTTTAGTCTCATTCTATGGTTTGTCTATGTTCGTCCTTAGAAAGAGACTAACTTGGGACGAACTTAGACAAACCCTAGAATGAGACTAACGTTTGTCTTTGTTCGTCCCAAGTTAGTCTCGTTAGTCTCATTTTAAGGTTTGTCTACGTTCGTCCTTAGAAAGAGACTAACTTGAGATGAATTTAGACAAACCTTAGAATGAGACTAACGTTTGTCTTTGTTCGTCCCAAGTTAGTCTCGATCAATGGTTTCTCTAAGTTCGTCGCTAGAAAGAGACTAACTTGGGACGAACTTAGACAAACCTTAGAATGAGACTAACGTTTGTCTTTGTTCATCCAAGTTAGTCTCGTTAGTCTCATTTTAAGGTTTTTCTAATTTCATCCTTAGAAAGAGACTAACTTGGGACGAACTTAGACAAACCTCAGAATGAGACTAACGTTTGTCTTTGTTCGTCCCAAGTTAGTCTCGTTAGTCTAATTCTATGGTTTGTCTAAGTTCGTCCTTAGAAAGAGACTAACTTGGGATGAACTAAGACAAACCATAGAATGAGACTAACGTTTGTCTTTGTTCGTCCCAAGTTAGTCTCGTTAGTCTCATTATAAGGTTTGTCTAAGTTCGTTTTTTGAAAGAGACTAACTTGGGACGAACTTAGACAAACCTTAGAATGAGACTAACATTTATTTTTGTTCATCCCAAGTTAGTCTCGTTCAATGGTTTGTCTAAGTTCGTCCTTAGAATGAGACTAACTTGGGACGAACTTAGACAAACCTTAGAATGAGACTAACGTTTGTCTTTGTTCGTCCCAAGTTAGTCTCGTTAGTCTCATTTTAAGGTTTGTCTAAGTTCGTCCTTTGAAAGAGACTAACTTGGGACGAACTTAGACAAACCTTAGAATGAGACTAACATTTGTCTTTGTTCATCCCAAGTTTGTCTCGTTCAATGGTTTGTCTAAGTTCGTCCTTAGAAAGAGACTAACTTGGGTCGAACTTAGACAAACCTTAGAATGAGACTAACGTTTGTCTTTGTTCGTCCCATGTTAGTCTCGTCAGTCTCATTCTATGGTTTGTCTAAGTTCGTCCTTAGAAGGAGACTAACTTGGGACGAACTTAGACAAACCTTAGAATCAGACTAACGTTTGTCTTTGTTTGTCCCAAGTTAGTCTCGTTAGTCTCATTCTATGGTTTGACTATGTTCGTCCTTAGAAAGAGACTAACTTGGGATGAACTTAGACAAACCTTAGAATGAGACTAACGTTTGTCTTTGTTCGTCCCAAGTTAGTCACGTTCAATGGTTTGTCTAAGTTCGTCCTTAGAAAGAGACTAACTTGGGACGAACTTAGACAAACCTTAGAATGAGACTAACGTTTGTCTTTGTTCGTCCCAAGTTAGTCTCGTTAGTCTCATTTTAAGGTTTGTCTATGTTCGTCCTTAGAAAGAGACTAACTTGGGATGAACTTAGACAAACCTTAGAATGAGACTAACGTTTGTCTTTGTTCGTCCCAAGTTAGTCACGTTCAATGGTTTGTCTAAGTTCGTCCTTAGAAAGAGACTAACTTGGGACGAACTTAGACAAACTTTAGAATGAGACTAACGTTTGTCTTTGTTCGTCCCAAGTTAGTCTTGTTAGTCTCATTCTATGGTTTGTCTAAGTTCGTCCTTAGAAAGAGACTACCTTGGGACGAACTTAGACAAACCTTAGAATGAGACTAACGTTAGTCTTTGTTCTTTACAAGTTTGTCACGTTAGTCTCATTTTAAGGTTTATCTATGTTCGCCTTAGAAAGAGACTAACTTGGGACGAACTTAGACAAACCTTAGAATGAGACTAACGTTTGTCTTTGTTCGTCCCAAGTTAGTCTCGTTCAATGGTTTGTCTAAGTTCAACCTTAGAAAGAGACTAACTTGGGACGAACTTAGACAAACCTTAGAATGAGACTAACGTTTGTCTTTGTTCATCCCAAGTTAGTCTCGTTAGTCTCATTTTAAGGTTTGTCTAATTTCGTCCTTAGAAAGAGACTAACTTGGGACGAACTTAGACAAACCTTAGAATAAGACTAACGTTTGTCTTTGTTCGTCCCAAGTTAGTCACGTTCAATGGTTTGTCTAAGTTCGTCCTTAGAAAGAGACTAACTTGGGACGAACTTAGACAAACCTTAGAATGAGACTAACGTTTGTCTTTGTTCGTCCCAAGTTAGTCTCGATAGTCTCATTCTATGGTTTGTCTAAGTTCGTCCTTAGAAAGAGACTAACTTGGGATGAACTTAGACAAACCTTAGAATGAGACTAACGTTTGTCTTTGTTCGTCCCAAGTTAGTCACGTTCAATGGTTTGTCTAAGTTCGTCCTTAGAAAGAGACTAACTTGGGACGAACTTAGACAAACCTTAGAATGAGAATAACGTTTGTCTTTGTTCGTCCCAAGTTAGTCTTGTTAGTCTCATTCTATGGTTTGTCTAAGTTCGTCCTTAGAAAGAGACTACCTTGGGACGAACTTAGACAAACCTTAGAATGAGACTAACGTTAGTCTTTGTTCTTCACAAGTTTGTCACGTTAGTCTCATTTTAAGGTTTATCTATGTTCGCCTTAGAAAGAGACTAACTTGGGACGAACTTAGACAAACCTTAGAATGAGACTAACGTTTGTCTTTGTTCGTCCCAAGTTAGTCACGTTCAATGGTTTGTCTAAGTTCGTCCTTAGAAAGAGACTAACTTGGGACGAACTTAGACAAACCTTAGAATGAGACTAACGTTTGTCTTTGTTCGTCCCAAGTTAGTCTTGTTAGTCTCATTCTATGGTTTGTCTAAGTTCGTCCTTAGAAAGAGACTACCTTGGGACGAACTTAGACAAACCTTAGAATGAGACTAACGTTAGTCTTTGTTCTTCACAAGTTTGTCACGTTAGTCTCATTTTAAGGTTTATCTATGTTCGCCTTAGAAAGAGACTAACTTGGGACGAACTTAGACAAACCTTAGAATGAGACTAACGTTTGTCTTTGTTCGTCCCAAGTTAGTCTCGTTCAATGGTTTGTCTAAGTTCGTCCTTAGAAAGAGACTAACTTGGGACGAACTTAGACAAACCTTAGAATGAGACTAACGTTTGTCTTTGTTCATCCCAAGTTAGTCTCGTTAGTCTCATTTTAAGGTTTGTCTAATTTCGTCCTTAGAAAGAGACTAACTTGGGACGAACTTAGACAAACCTTAGAATAAGACTAACGTTTGTCTTTGTTCGTCCCAAGTTAGTCTCGTTAGTCTAATTCTATGGTTTGTCTAAATTCGTCCTTAGAAAGAGACTAACTTGGGACGAACTTAGACAAACCTTAGAATGAGACTAACGTTTGTCTTTGTTCGTCCCAAGTTAGTATCGTTAGTCTCATTCTATGGTTTGTCTAAGTTCGTCCTTAGAAAGAGATTAAATTGGGACGAACTTAGACAAACCATAGAATGAGACTAACGTTTGTCTTTGTTCGTCCCAAGTTTGTCTCGTTAGTCTCATTATAAGGTTTGTCTAAGTTCGTTTTTTGAAAGAGACTAACTTGGGACGAACTTAGACAAACCTTAGAATGAGACTAACATTTGTTTTTGTTCATCCCAAGTTAGTCTCGTTCAATGGTTTGTCTAAGTTCGTCCTTAGAAAGAGACTAACTTGGGACGAACTTAGACAAACCTTAGAATGAGACTAACGTTTGTCTTTGTTCGTCCCAAGTTAGTCTCGTTAGTCTCATTTTAAGGTTTGTCTAAGTTCGTCCTTTGAAAGAGACTAACTTGGGATGAACTTAGACAAACCTAAGAATGAGACTAACGTTTGTCTTTGTTCGTCCCAAGTTAGTCTCGTTAGTCTCATTCTATGGTTTGTCTAAGTTCGTCCTTAGAAAGAGACTAACTTGGGACGAACTTAGACAAACCTTAGAATCAGACTAACGTTTGTCTTAGTTTGTCCCAAGTTAGTCTCGTTAGTCTCATTCTATGGTTTGTCTATGTTCGTCCTTAGAAAGAGTCTAACTTGGGACGAACTTAGACAAACCCTAGAATGAGACTAACGTTTGTCTTTGTTCGTCCCAAGTTAGTCTCGTTAGTCTCATTTTAAGGTTTGTCTATGTTCGTCCTTAGAAAGAGACTAACTTGAGACGAATTTAGACAAACCTTAGAATGAGACTAACGTTTGTCTTTGTTCGTCCCAAGTTAGTCTCGATAGTCTCATTCTATGGTTTGTCTAAGTTCGTCCTTAGAAAGAGACTAACTTGGGATGAACTTAGACAAACCTTAGAATGAGACTAACGTTTGTCTTTGTTCGTCCCAAGTTAGTCACGTTCAATGGTTTGTCTAAGTTCGTCCTTAGAAAGAGACTAACTTGGGACGAACATAGACAAACCTTAGAATGAGACTAACGTTTGTCTTTGTTCGTCCCAAGTTAGTCTCGTTAGTCTCATTCTATGGTTTGTCTAAGTTCGTCCTTAGAAAGAGACTACCTTGGGACGAACTTAGACAAACCTTAGAATGAGACTAACGTTTGTCTTTGTTCTACCCAAGTTTGTCACATTAGTCTCATTTTAAGGTTTATCTATGTTCGCCTTAGAAAGAGACTAACTTGGGACGAACTTAGACAAACCTTAGAATGAGACTAACGTTTGTCTTTGTTCGTCCCAAGTTAGTCTCGTTCAATGGTTTGTCTAAGTTCGTCCTTAGAAAGAGACTAACTTGGGACGAACTTAGACAAACCTTAGAATGAGACTAACGTTTGTCTTTGTTCGTCCCAAGTTAGTCTCGTTAGTCTCATTTTAAGGTTTGTCTAAGTTCATCCTTTGAAAGAGACTAACTTGGGATGAACTTAGACAAACCTAAGAATGAGACTAACATTTGTCTTTGTTCCTCCCAAGTTAGTCTCGTTCAATGGTTTGTCTAAGTTCGTCCTTAGAAAGAGACTAACTTGGGACGAACTTAGACAAACCTTAGAATGAGACTAACGTTTGTCTTTGTTCGTCCCAAGTTAGTCTCGTTAGTCTCATTCTATGGTTTGTCTAAGTTCGTCCTTAGAAAGAGACTAACTTGGGACGAACTTAGACAAACCTTAGAATCAGACTAACGTTTGTCTTAGTTTGTCCCAAGTTAGACTCGTTAGTCTCATTCTATGGTTTGTCTATGTTCGTCCTTAGAAAGAGTCTAACTTGGGACGAACTTAGACAAACCCTAGAATGAGACTAACGTTTGTCTTTGTTCATCCCAAGTTAGTCTCATTAGTCTCATTTTAAGGTTTGTCTATGTTCGTCCTTAGAAAGAGACTAACTTGAGACGAATTTAGACAAACCTTAGAATGAGACTAACGTTTGTCTTTGTTCGTCCCAAGTTAGTCTCGATAGTCTCATTCTATGGTTTGTCTAAGTTCGTCCTTAGAAAGAGACTAACTTGGGATGAACTTAGACAAACCTTAGAATGAGACTAACGTTTGTCTTTGTTCGTCCCAAGTTAGTCACGTTCAATGGTTTGTCTAAGTTCGTCCTTAGAAAGAGACTAACTTGGGATGAACATAGACAAACCTTAGAATGAGACTAACGTTTGTCTTTGTTCGTCCCAAGTTAGTCTCGTTAGTCTCATTCTATGGTTTGTCTAAGTTCGTCCTTAGAAAGAGACTACCTTGGGACGAACTTAGACAAACCTTAGAATGAGACTAACGTTTGTCTTTGTTCTACCCAAGTTTGTCACATTAGTCTCATTTTAAGGTTTATCTATGTTCGCCTTAGAAAGAGACTAACTTGGGACGAACTTAGACAAACCTTAGAATGAGACTAACGTTTGTCTTTGTTCGTCCCAAGTTAGTCTCGTTCAATGGTTTGTCTAAGTTCGTCCTTAGAAAGAGACTAACTTGGGATGAACTTAGACAAACCTTAGAATGAGACTAACGTTTGTCTTTGTTCGTCCCAAGTTAGTCTCGTTAGTCTCATTCTATGGTTTGTCTAAGTTCGTCCTTAGAAAGAGACTACCTTGGGACGAACTTAGACAAACCTTAGAATGAGACTAACGTTTGTCTTTGTTCTTCCCAAGTTTGTCACGTTAGTCTCATTTTAAGGTTTATCTATATTCGCCTTAGAAAGAGACTAACTTGGGACAAACTTAGACAAACCTTAGAATGAGACTAACGTTTGTCTTTGTTCGTCCCAAGTTAGTCTGGTTCAATGGTTTGTCTAAGTTCGTCCTTAGAAAGAGACTAACTTGGGACGAACTTAGACAAACCTTAGAATGAGACTAACGTTTTTCTTTGTTCGTCCCAAGTTAGTCTCGTTAGTCTAATTCTATGGTTTGTCTAGGTTCGTCCTTAGAAAGAGACTAACTTGGGACGAACTTAGACAAACCTTAGAATGAGACTAACGATTGTCTTTGTTCACCCAAGTTAGTCACGTTAGTCTCATTTTAAGGTTTGTCTATGTTCGTC
Organism: Rhodiola kirilowii; assembly: GCA_033675215.1. Taxonomy (NCBI): domain Eukaryota; kingdom Viridiplantae; phylum Streptophyta; class Magnoliopsida; order Saxifragales; family Crassulaceae; genus Rhodiola; species Rhodiola kirilowii. Next base: position 1,102,266 of record JAUCNB010000016.1, read on the forward strand.
CGTATAAAGAGACTAACTTGGGACGAACTTAGACAAACCTTAGAATGAGACTAACGTTTGTCTTTGTTCGTCCCAAGTTAGTCCCGTTAATCTCATTCTATGGTTTGTCTAAGTTTGTCCTTAAAAAGAGACTAACTTGGGACGAACTTAGACAAACCTTAGAATGAGACTAACGTTTGTCTTTGTTCGTCCCAAGCTAGTCACGTTAGTCTCATTTTAAGGTTTGTCTATATTCGTCCTTAGAAAGAGACTAACTTGGGACGAACTTAGACAAACCTTAGAATGAGCCTAACGTTTGTCTTTGTTCGTCCCAAGTTAGTCACGTTAGTCTCATTCTATGGTTTAGCTAAGTTTGTCCTTAGAAAGAGACTAACTTGGGACGAACTTAGACAAACTTTAGAATGAGACTGACGTTTGTCTTGGTTCGTCCCAAGTTAGTCTCGTTAGTCTAATTCTATAGTTTGTCTAGGTTCGTCCTTAGAAAGAGACTAACTTGGGACGAACTTAGACAAACCTTAGAATGAGACTAACGATTGTCTTTGTTCACCCAAGTTAGTCACGTTAGTCTCATTTTAAGGTTTGTCTATGTTCGTCCTAATAAAGAGACTAACTTGGGACGAACTTAGACAAACCTTAGAATGAGACTAACGTTTGTCTTTGTTCGTCCCAAGTTGGTCCCGTTAGTCTCATTCTATGGTTTTTCTAAGTTCGTTCTTAGAAAGGGACTACCTTGGGACGAATTTAGACAAACCTTAGAATGAGATTAACGTTTGTCTTTGTTCTTCCCAAGTTTGTCACGTTAGTCTCATTTTAAGGTTTATCTATGTTCGTCCTTAGAAAGAGACTAACTTGGGACGAACTTAGACAAACCTTAGAATGAGACTAACGTTTGTCTTTGTTCGTCCCAAGTTAGTCTCGTTCAATGGTTTGTCTAAGTTCGTCCTTAGAAAGAGACTAACTTGGGACGAACTTAGACAAACCTTAGAATGAGACTAACGTTTGTCTTTGTTCATCCCAAGTTAGTCTCGTTCGTCTCATTTTAAGGTTTGTCTAATTTCATCCTTAGAAAGAGACTAACTTGGGACGAACTTAGACAAACCTTAGAATGAGACTAACGTTTGTCTTTGTTCATCCCAAGTTAGTCTCGTTAGTCTAATTCTATGGTTCGTCTAAGTTCGTCCTTAGAAAGAGACTAACTTGGGACGAACTTAGACAAACCTTAGAATGAGACTAACGTTTGTCTTTGTTCGTCCCAAGTTAGTATCGTTAGTCTCATTCTATGGTTTGTCTATGTTCGTCCTTAGAAAGAGACTAACTTGGGACGAACTTAGACAAACCATAGAATGAGACTAACGTTTGTCTTTGTTCGTCCCAAGTTAGTCTCGTTAGTCTCATTATAAGGTATGTCTAACTTCGTTTTTTGAAAGAGACTAACTTGGGACGAACTTAGACATACCTTAGAATGAGACTAACATTTGTTTTTGTTCATCCCAAGTTAGTCTCGTTCAATGGTTTGTGTAAGTTCGTCCTTAGAAAGAGACTAACTTGGGACGAACTTAGACAAACCTTAGAATGAGACTAACGTTTGTCTTTGTTCGTCCCAAGTTAGTCTCGTTAGTCTCATTTTAAGGTTTGTCTAAGTTCTTCCTTTGAAAGAGACTAACTTGGGACGAACTTAGACAAACCTTAGAATGAGACTAACATTTGTCTTTGTTCATCCCAAGTTAGTCTCGTTCAATGGTTTGTCTAAGTTCGTCCTTAGAAATAGACTAACTTGGGACGAACTTAGACAAACCTTAGAATGAGACTAACATTTGTCTTTGTTCATCCCAAGTTTGTCTCGTTCAATGGTTTGTCTAAGTTCGTCCTTAGAAAGAGACTAACTTGAGACGAACTTAGACAAACCTTAGAATGAGACTAACGTTTGTCTTTGTTCGTCCCAAGTTAGTCTCGTAAGTCTCATTCTATGGTTTGTCTAAGTTCGTCCTTAGAAAGAGACTAACTTGGGACGAACTTAGACAAACCTTAGAATCAGACTAACGTTTGTCTTTGTTTGTCCCAAGTTAGTCTCTTTAGTCTCATTCTATGGTTTGTCTATGTTCGTCCTTAGAAAGAGACTAACTTGGGCCGAACTTAGACAAACCCTAGAATGAGACTAACGTTTGTCTTTGTTCATCCCAAGTTAGTCTCGTTAGTCTCATTTTAAGGTTTGTCTACGTTCGTCCTTAGAAAGAGACTGACTTGAGACGAATTTAAACAAACATTAGAATGAGACTAACGTTTGTCTTTGTTCGTCCCAAGTTAGTCTCGATCAATGGTTTCTCTAAGTTTGTTGCTAGAAAGAGACTAACTTGGGACGAACTTAGACAAACCTTAGAATGAGACTAACGTTTGTCTTTGTTCATCTAAGTTAGTCTCATTAGTCTCATTTTAAGGTTTGTCTAATTTCATCCTCAGAAAGAGACTAACTTGGGACGAACTTAGACTAACCTCAGAATGAGACTAACGTTTGTCTTTGTTCGTCCCAAGTTAGTCTCGTTAGTCTAATTCTATGGTTTGTCTAAGTTCGTCCTTAGAAAGAGACTAACTTGGGACGAACTTAGACAAACCTTAGAATGAGACTAACGTTTGTCTTTGTTCGTCCCAAGTTAGTATCGTTAGTCTCAATCTATGGTTTGTCTAAGTTCGTCCTTAGAAAGAGACTAACTTGGGATGAACTTAAACAAATCATAGAATGAGACTAACGTTTGTCTTTGTTCGTCCCAAGTTAGTCTCGTTAGTCTCATTATAAGGTTTGTCTAAGTTCGTTTTTTGAAAGAGACTAACTTGGGACGAACTTAGACAAACCTTAGAATGAGACTAACATTTGTTTTTGTTCATCCCAAGTTAGTCTCGTTCAATGGTTTGTCTAAGTTCGTCCTTAGAAAGAGACTAACTTGGGACGAACTTAGACAAACCTTAGAATGAGACAAACGTTTGTCTTTGTTCGTCCCAAGTTAGTCTCGTTAGTCTCATTTTAAGGTTTGTCTAAGTTCGTCCTTTGAAAGAGACTAACTTGGGACGAACTTAGACAAACCTTAGAATGAGACTAACATTTGTCTTTGTTCATCCCAAGTTTGTCTCGTTCAATGGTTTGTCTAAGTTCGTCCTTAGAAAGAGACTAACTTGGGTCGAACATAGACAAACCTTAGAATTAGACTAACGTTTGTCTTTGTTCGTCCCAAGTTAGTCTCGTCAGTCTCATTCTATGGTTTGTCTAAGTTCGTCCTTAGAAAGAGACTAACTTGGGACGAACTTAGACAAACCTTAGAATCAGACTAACGTTTGTCTTTGTTTGTCCCAACTTAGTCTCGTTAGTCTCATTCTATGGTTTGTCTATGTTCGTCCTTAGAAAGAGACTAACTTGGGACGAACTTAGACAAACCCTAGAATGAGACAAACGTTTGTCTTTGTTCGTCCCAAGTTAGTCTCGTTAGTCTCATTTTAAGGTTTGTCTATGTTCGTCCTTAGAAAGAGACTAACTTGAGACGAATTTAGACCAACCTTAGAATGAGACTAACGTTTGTCTTTGTTCGTCCCAAGTTAGTCTCGATAGTCTCATTCTATGGTTTGTCTAAGTTCGTCCTTAGAAAGAGACTAACTTGGGATGAACTTAGACAAACCTTAGAATGAGACTAACGTTTGTCTTTGTTCGTCCCAAGTTAGTCTCGTTCAATGGTTTGTCTAAGTTCGTCCTTAGAAAGAGACTAACTTGGGACGAACTTAGACAAACCTTAGAATGTGACTAACGTTTGTCTTTGTTCGTCCCAAGTTAGTCTCGTTAGTCTCATTCTATGGTTTGTCTAAGTTCGTCCTTAGAAAGAGACTACCTTGGGACGAACTTAGACAAACCTTAGAATGAGACTAACGTTTGTCTTTGTTGTTCCCAAGTTTGTCACGTTAGTCTCATTTTAAGGTTTATCTTTATTCGCCTTAGAAAGAGACTAACTTGGGACAAACTTAGACAAACCTTAGAATGAGACTAACGTTTGTCTTTGTTCGTCCCAAGTTAGTCTGATTCAATGGTTTGTCTAAGTTCGTCCTTAGAAAGAGACTAACTTGGGACGAACTTAGACAAACCTTAGAATGAGACTAACGTTTTTCTTTGTTCGTCCCAAGTTAGTCTCGTTAGTCTCATTCTATGGTTTGTCTAAGTTTGTCCTTAAAAAGAGACTAACTTGGGACGAACTTAGACAAACCTTAGAATGAGACTAACGTTTGTCTTTGTTCGTCCCAAGTTAGTCTCGTTAGTCTCATTCAAAGGTTTATCTATGTTCGTCCTTAGAAAGAGACTAACTTGGGACGAACTTAGACAAACCTTAGAATGAGACTAACGTTTGTCTTTGTTCGTCCCAAGTTAGTCTCGTTCAATGGTTTGTCTAAGTTCGTCGTTAGAAAGAGACTAACTTGGGACGAACTTAGACAAACCTTAGAATTAGCCTAACGTTTGTCTTTGTTCGTCCCAAGTTAGTCACGTTAGTCTCATTCTATGGTTTAGCTAAGTTTGTCCTTAGAAAGAGACTAACTTGGGACGAACTTAGACAAACTTTAGAATGAGACTAACGTTTGTCTTGGTTCGTCCCAAGTTAGTCTCGTTAGTCTAATTCTATGGTTTGTCTAGGTTCGTCCTTGGAAAGAGACTAACTTGGGACGAACTTAGACAAACCTTAGAATGAGACTAACGATTGTCTTTGTTCACCCAAGTTAGTCACGTTAGTCTCATTTTAAGGTTTGTCTATGTTCGTCCTTATAAAGAGACTAACTTGGGACGAACTTAGACAAACCTTAGAATGAGACTAACGTTTGCCTTTGTTCGTCCCAAGTTAGTCCCGTTAGTCTCATTCTATGGTTTGTCTAAGTTCGTTCTTAGAAAGAGACTACCTTGGGACGAACTTAGACAAACCTTAGAATGAGACTAACGTTTGTCTTTGTTCTTCCCAAGTTTGTCACGTTAGTCTCATTTTAAGGTTTATCTATGTTCGTCCTTAGAAAGAGACTAACTTGGGACGAACTTAGACAAACCTTAGAATGAGACTAACGTTTGTCTTTGTTCGTCCCAAGTTAGTCTCGTTCAATGGTTTGTCTAAGTTCGTCCTTAGAAAGAGACTAACTTGGGACGAACTTAGACAAACCTTAGAATGCGACTAACGTTTGTCTTTGTTCACCCCAAGTTAGTCTCGTTCGTCTCATTTTAAGGTTTGTCTAATTTCATCCTTAGAAAGAGACTAACTTGGGACGAACTTAGACAAACCTTAGAATGAGACTAACGTTTGTCTTTGTTCGTCCCAAGTTAGTCTCGTTAGTCTAATTCTATGGTTCGTCTAAGTTCGTCCTTAGAAAGAGACTAACTTGGGACGAACTTAGACAAACCTTAGAATGAGACTAACGTTTGTCTTTGTTCGTCCCAAGTTAGTATCGTTAGTCTCATTCTGTGGTTTGTCTAAGTTCGTCCTTAGAAAGAGACTAACTTGGGACGAACTTAGACAAACCATAGAATGAGACTAACGTTTGTCTTTGTTCGTCCCAAGTTAGTCTCGTTAGTCTCATTATAAGGTATGTCTAACTTCATTTTTTTAAAGAGACTAACTTGGGACGAACTTAGACATACCTTAGAATGAGACTAACATTTGTTTTTGTTCATCCCAAGTTAGTCTCGTTCAATGGTTTGTGTAAGTTCGTCCTTAGAAAGAGACTAACTTGGGACGAACTTAGACAAACCTTAGAATGAGACTAACGTTTGTCTTTGTTCGTCCCAAGTAAGTCTCGTTAGTCTCATTTTAAGGTTTGTCTAAGTTCTTCCTTTGAAAGAGACTAACTTGGGACGAACTTAGACAAACCTTAGAATGAGACTAACATTTGTCTTTGTTCATCCCAAGTTAGTCTCGTTCAATGGTTTGTCTAAGTTCGTCCTTAGAAATAGACTAACTTGGGACGAACTTAGACAACCCATAGAATGAGACTAACGTTTGTCTTTGTTCATCCCAAGTTACTCTCGTCAGTCTCATTCTATGGTTTGTCTAAGTTCGTCCTTAGAAAGAGGCTAAATTGGGACGAACTTAGACAAACCTTAGAATCAGACTAATGTTTGTCTTTGTTTGTCCCAAGTTAGTCTCGTTAGTCTCATTCTATGGTTTGTCTATGTTTGTCCTTAGAAAGAGACTAACTTGGTACGAACTTAGACAAACCCTAGAATGAGACTAACGTTTGTCTTTGTTCGTCCCAAGTTAGTCTCGTTACTCTCATTTTAAGGTTTGTCTATGTTCGTCCTTAAAAAGAGACTAACTTGAGACGAATTTAGACAAACCTTAGAATGAGACTAACGTTTGTCTTTGTTCGTCCCAAGTTAGTCTCGTTAGTCTCAATCTATGGTTATTCTAAGTTCGTCCTTAGAAAGAGACTAACTTGACACGAACTTTGACAAACCTTAGAATGAGACTAACGTTTATCTTTGTTCGTCCCTAGTTAGTCTCGTTCAATGGTTTGTCTAAGTTCGTCCTTAGAAAGAGACTAACTTGGGACGAACTTAGACAAACCTTAGAATGAGACTAACGTTTGTCTTTGTTCGTCCCAAGTTAGTCTCGTTAGTCTCATTTTAAGGTTTGTCTAAGTTCGTCCTTAGAAAGAGACTAACTTGGGACGCACTTTGACTAACCTTAGAATGAGACTAACGTTTGTCTTTGTTCGTCCCAAGTTAGTCTCTTTCAATGGTTTGTCTATGTTCGTCCTTAAAAAGAGACTAACTTGGGACGAACTTAGACAAACCTTAGATTGAGACTAACGTTTGTCTTTGTTCGTCCCAAGTTAGTCTCGTTAGTCTCATTCTATGGTTTGTCTAAGTTCATCCGTAGAAAGAGACTACCTTGGGACGAACTTAGACAAGCCTTAGAATGAGACTAACATTTGTCTTTGTTCTTCCCAAGTTTGTCACGTTAGTCTCATTTTAAGGTTTATCTATGTTCGTCCATGGAAAGAGACTAACTTGGGACGAACTTAGACACACCTTAGAATGAGACTAACGTTTGTCTTTGTTCGTCCCAAGTTAGTCTCGTTCAATGGTTTGTCTAAGTTCGTCCTTAGAAAGAGACTAACTTGGGACAAACTTAGACAAACCTTAGAATGAGACTAACGTTTGTCTTTGTTCATCCCAAGTTAGTCTCGTTAGTCTCATTTTAAGGTTTGTCTAAGTTCGTCCTTAGAAAGAGACTAACTTGGGACGAACTTAGACAAACCTTAGAATGAGACTAACGTTTGTCTTTGTTCGTCCCAAGTTAGTCTCTTTCAATGGTTTGTCTAAGTTCGTCCTTAGAAAGAGACTAACTTGGGACGAACTTAGACAAACCTTAGAATGAGACTAACGTTTGTCTTTGTTCGTCCCAAGTTAGTCTCGTTAGTCTCATTTTAAGGTTTATCTAAGTTCGTCCTTAGAAAGTGTCTAACTTGGGACGCACTTAGACTAACCTTAGAATGAGACTAACGTTTGTCTTTGTTCTTCCCAAGTTTGTCACGTTAGTCTCATTTTAAGGTTTGTCTATGTTCGTCCTTAGAAAGAGACTAACTTGGGACGAACTTAGCCAAACCTTAGAATGAGACTAACATTTGTCTTTGTTCGTCCAAAGTTAGTCTCGTTAGTCTCATTTTATGGTTTGTCTAAGTTCGTCCTTTGAAAGAGACTAACTTGGGACGAACTTAGACAAACCTTAGATTGAGGCTAACGTTTGTCTTTGTTCGTCCAAAGTTAGGCTCGTTAGTCTAATTCTATGGTTTGTCTATGTTCGTCCTTAGAAAGAGACTAACTTGGGACGAACTTTGACAAACCTTAGAATGAGACTAACGTTTGTCTTTATTCGTCCCAAGTTAGTATCGTTAGTCTCATTCTATGGTTTGTCTAAGTTCGTCCTTAGAAAGAGACTAACTTGGGACGAACTTAGACAAACCATAGAATGAGACTAACGTTTGTCTTTGTTTGTCCCAAGTTAGTCTCGTTAGTCTCATTTTAAGGTTTGTCTAAGTTCGTTTTTTGAAAGAGACTATCTTGGGACGAACTTAGACAAACCTTAGAACGAGACTAACATTTGTTTTTATTCATCCCAAGTTAGTCTCGTTCAATGGTTTGTCTAAATTTGTCCTTAGAAAGAGACTAACTTAGGACGAACTTGGACAAACCTTAGAATGAGACTAACGTTTGTCTTTGTTCGTCCCAAGTTAGTCTCGTTAGTCTCATTCTATGGTTTGGCTAAGTTCGTCCTCAGAAAGAGGCTAACTTGGGACTAACTTAGACAAACCTTAGAATCAGACTAATGTTTGTCTTTGGTTGTCCCAAGTTAGTCTCGTTAGTCTCATTCTATGGTTTGTCTATGTTCGTCCTTAGAAAGAGACTAACTTGGTACGAACTTAGACAAACCCTAGAATGAGACTAACGTTTGTCTTTGTTCGTCCCAAATTAGTCTCGTTAGTCTCATTTTAAGGTTTGTCTATGTTCGTCCTTAGAAAGAGACTAACTTGAGCTGAATTTAGACAAACCTTAGAATGAGACTAACGTTTGTCTTTGTTCGTCCCAAGTTAGTCTCGTTAGTCGCATTCTATAATTTGTCTAAGTTCGTCCTTAGAAAGAGATTAACTTGAGACGAACTTAGACAAACCTTAGAATGAGACTAACGTTTATCTTTGTTCGTCCCTAGTTAGTCTCGTTCAATGGTTTGTCTAAGTTCATCCTTAGAAAGAGACTAACTTGGGACGAACTTAGACAAACCTTAGAATGAGACTAACGTTTGTCTTTGTTCGTCCGAAGTTAGTCTCGTTAGTCTCATTTTAAGGTTTGTCTAAGTTCGTCCTTAGAAAGAGACTAACATGGGACGCACTTAGACTAACCTTAGAATGAGACTAACGTTTGTCTTTGTTCGTCCCAAGTTAGTCTCTTTCAATGGTTTGTCTATGTTCGTCCTTAAAAAGAGACTAACTTGGGATGAACTTAGACAAACCTTAGAATGAGACTAACGTTTGTCTTTGTTCGTCCAAAGTTAGTCTCGTCAGTCTCATTCTATGGTTTGTCTAAGTTCATCCGTAGAAAGAGACTACCTTGGGACGAACTTAGACAAACCTAAGAATGAGACTAACGTTTGTCTTTGTTCTTCCCAAGTTTGTCACGTTAGTCTCATTTTAAGGTTTATCTATGTTCGTCCATGGAAATAGACTAAGTTGGGACGAACTTAGACACACCTTAGAATGAGACTAACGTTTGTCTTTGTTCGTCCCAAGTTAGTCTCGTTCAATGGTTTGTCTAAGTTCGTCCTTAGAAAGAGACTAACTTGGGACGAACTTAGACAAACCTTAGAATGAGACTAACGTTTGTCTTTGTTCATCCCAAGTTAGTCTCGTTAGTCTCATTTTAAGGTTTGTCTAAGTTCGTCCTTAGAAAGAGACTAACTTGGGACGCACTTAGACTAACCTTAGAATGAGACTAACGTTTGTCTTTGTTCGTCCCAAGTTAGTCTCTTTCAATGGTTTGTCTAAGTTCGTCTTTAGAAAGAGACTAACTTGGGACGAACTTAGACAAACCTTAGAATGAGACTAACGTTTGTCTTTGTTCATCCCAAGTTAGTCTCGTTAGTCTCATTTTAAGGTTTGTCTAAGTTCGTCCTTAGAAAGAGACTAACTTGGGACGCACTTAGACTAACCTTAGAATGAGACTAACGTTTGTTTTTGTTCTTCCCAAGTTTGTCACGTTAGTCTCATTTTGAGGTTTGTCTATGTTCATCCTTAGAAAGAGACTAACTTGGGACGAACATAGCCAAACCTTAGAATGAGACTAACGTTTGTCTTTGTTCGTCCAAAGTTAGTCTCGTTAGTCTCATTCTATGGTTTGTCTAAGTTCGTCCTTAGAAAGAGACTAACTTGGGACGAACTTAGACAAACCTTAGAATTAGACTAACGTTTGTCTTTGTTCGTCCCAAGTTTGTCTCGTTAGTCTAATTCTATGGTTCGTCTAAGTTCGTCCTTAGAAAGAGACTAACTTGGGACGAACTTAGACAAACCTTAGAATGAGACTAAGGTTTGTCTTTGTTCGTCCCAAGTTAGTATCGTTAGTCTCATTCTATGGTTTTTCTAAGTTCGTCCTTAGAAAGAGACTAACTTGGGACGAACTTAGACAAACCATAGAATGAGACTAACGTTTGTCTTTGTTCGTCCCAAGTTAGTCTCGTTAGTCTCATTTTAAGGTTTGTCTAAGTTCGTTCTTTCAAAGAGACTATCTTGGGACAAACTTAGACAAACCTTAGAATGAGACTAACATTTGTTTTTGTTCATCCCAAGTTAGTCTCGTTCAATGGTTTGTCTAAGTTCGTCCTTAGAAAGAGACTAACTTGGGACGAACTTAGACAAACCTTAGAATGAGACTAACGTTTGTCTTTGTTCGTCCCAAGTTAGTCTCGTTAGTCTCATTTTAAGGTTTGTCTAAGTTCGTCCTTTGAAAGAGACTAACTTGGGACGAACTTAGACAAACCTTAGAATGAGACTAACATTTGTCTTTGTTCATCCCAAGTTAGTCTCGTTCAATGGTTTGTCTAAGTTCGTCCTTAGAAAGAGACTAACTTAGGACGAATTTGGACAAACCTTAGAATGAGACTAACGTTTGTCTTTGTTCGTCCCAAGTTAGTCTCGTTAGTCTCATTCTATGGTTTGTCTAAGTTCGTCCTTAGAAAGAGACTAACTTGGGATGAACTTAGACAAACCTTAGAATGAGACTAACGTTTGTCTTTGTTCGTCCCAAGTTAGTCTGGTTAGTCTCATTTTATGGTTTGTCTAAGTTCGTCCTTAGAAAGAGACTAACTTGGAATGAACTTAGACAAACCTTAGAATGAGACTAACGTTTTTCTTTGTTCGTCCCAAGTTAGTCTCGTTAGTCTCATTCTAAGGTTTGTCTAAGTTTGTCCTTAAAAAGAGACTAACTTGGGACGAACTTAGACAAACCTTAGAATGAGACTAATGTTTGTCTTTGTTCGTCCCAAGTTAGTCTCGTTAGTCTCATTCTATGGTTTGTCTAAGTTCGTCCTTAGAAAGAGACTACCTTGGGACGAACTTAGACAAACCTTAAAATGAGACTAACCTTTGTCTTTGTTCTTCCCAAATTTGTCACGTTAGTCTCATTTTAAGGTTTATCTATGTTCGTCCTTAGAAAGAGACTAACTTGGGACGAACTTAGACAAACCTTAGAATGAGACTAACGTTTGTCTTTGTTCGTCCCAAGTTAGTCTCGTTCAATGGTTTATCTAAGTTCATCGTTAGAAAGAGACTAACTTGGGACGAACTTAGACAAACCTTAGAATGAGACTAACGTTTGTCTTTGTTCATCCCAAGTTAGTCTCGTTAGTCTCATTTTAAGGTTTGTCTAATTTCGTCCTTAGAAAGAGACTAACTTGGGACGAACTTAGACAAACCTTAGAATGAGACTAACGTTTGTCTTTGTTCGTCCCAAGTTAGTCTCGTTAGTCTAATTCTACGGTTTATCTAAGTTCGTCCTTTGAAAGAGACTAACTTGGGACGAACTTAGACAAACCTTAGAATGAGACTAACGTTTGTCTTTGTTCGTCCCAAGTTAGTATCGTTAGTCTCATTCTATGGTTTGTCTAAGTTCGTCCTTAGAAAGAGACTAACTTGGGATGAACTTCGACAAACCATAGAATGAGACTAACGTTTGTCTTTGTTCGTCCCAAGTTAGTCTCGTTAGTCTCATTATAAGGTTTGTCTATGTTCGTCCTTAGAAAGAGACTAACTTGAGACGAATTTAGACCAACCTTAGAATGAGACTAACGTTTGTCTTTGTTCGTCCCAAGTTAGTCTCGATAGTCTCATTCTATGGTTTGTCTAAGTTCGTCCTTAGAAAGAGACTAACTTGGGATGAACTTAGACAAACCTTAGAATGAGACTAACGTTTGTCTTTGTTCGTCCCAAGTTAGTCTCGTTCAATGGTTTGTCTAAGTTCGTCCTTAGAAAGAGACTAACTTGGGACGAACTTAGACAAACCTTAGAATGTGACTAACGTTTGTCTTTGTTCGTCCCAAGTTAGTCTCGTTAGTCTCATTCTATGGTTTGTCTAAGTTCGTCCTTAGAAAGAGACTACCTTGGGACGAACTTAGACAAACCTTAGAATGAGACTAACGTTTGTCTTTGTTGTTCCCAAGTTTGTCACGTTAGTCTCATTTTAAGGTTTATCTTTATTCGCCTTAGAAAGAGACTAACTTGGGACAAACTTAGACAAACCTTAGAATGAGACTAACGTTTGTCTTTGTTCGTCCCAAGTTAGTCTGATTCAATGGTTTGTCTAAGTTCGTCCTTAGAAAGAGACTAACTTGGGACGAACTTAGACAAACCTTAGAATGAGACTAACGTTTTTCTTTGTTCGTCCCAAGTTAGTCTCGTTAGTCTCATTCTATGGTTTGTCTAAGTTTGTCCTTAAAAAGAGACTAACTTGGGACGAACTTAGACAAACCTTAGAATGAGACTAACGTTTGTCTTTGTTCGTCCCAAGTTAGTCTCGTTAGTCTCATTCAAAGGTTTATCTATGTTCGTCCTTAGAAAGAGACTAACTTGGGACGAACTTAGACAAACCTTAGAATGAGACTAACGTTTGTCTTTGTTCGTCCCAAGTTAGTCTCGTTCAATGGTTTGTCTAAGTTCGTCGTTAGAAAGAGACTAACTTGGGACGAACTTAGACAAACCTTAGAATTAGCCTAACGTTTGTCTTTGTTCGTCCCAAGTTAGTCACGTTAGTCTCATTCTATGGTTTAGCTAAGTTTGTCCTTAGAAAGAGACTAACTTGGGACGAACTTAGACAAACTTTAGAATGAGACTAACGTTTGTCTTGGTTCGTCCCAAGTTAGTCTCGTTAGTCTAATTCTATGGTTTGTCTAGGTTCGTCCTTGGAAAGAGACTAACTTGGGACGAACTTAGACAAACCTTAGAATGAGACTAACGATTGTCTTTGTTCACCCAAGTTAGTCACGTTAGTCTCATTTTAAGGTTTGTCTATGTTCGTCCTTATAAAGAGACTAACTTGGGACGAACTTAGACAAACCTTAGAATGAGACTAACGTTTGTCTTTGTTCGTCCCAAGTTAGTCCCGTTAGTCTCATTCTATGGTTTGTCTAAGTTCGTTCTTAGAAAGAGACTACCTTGGGACGAACTTAGACAAACCTTAGAATGAGACTAACGTTTGTCTTTGTTCTTCCCAAGTTTGTCACGTTAGTCTCATTTTAAGGTTTATCTATGTTCGTCCTTAGAAAGAGACTAACTTGGGACGAACTTAGACAAACCTTAGAATGAGACTAACGTTTGTCTTTGTTCGTCCCAAGTTAGTCTCGTTCAATGGTTTGTCTAAGTTCGTCCTTAGAAAGAGACTAACTTGGGACGAACTTAGACAAACCTTAGAATGCGACTAACGTTTGTCTTTGTTCACCCCAAGTTAGTCTCGTTCGTCTCATTTTAAGGTTTGTCTAATTTCATCCTTAGAAAGAGACTAACTTGGGACGAACTTAGACAAACCTTAGAATGAGACTAACGTTTGTCTTTGTTCGTCCCAAGTTAGTCTCGTTAGTCTAATTCTATGGTTCGTCTAAGTTCGTCCTTAGAAAGAGACTAACTTGGGACGAACTTAGACAAACCTTAGAATGAGACTAACGTTTGTCTTTGTTCGTCCCAAGTTAGTATCGTTAGTCTCATTCTGTGGTTTGTCTAAGTTCGTCCTTAGAAAGAGACTAACTTGGGACGAACTTAGACAAACCATAGAATGAGACTAACGTTTGTCTTTGTTCGTCCCAAGTTAGTCTCGTTAGTCTCATTATAAGGTATGTCTAACTTCGTTTTTTTAAAGAGACTAACTTGGGACGAACTTAGACATACCTTAGAATGAGACTAACATTAGTTTTTGTTCATCCCAAGTTAGTCTCGTTCAATGGTTTGTGTAAGTTCGTCCTTAGAAAGAGACTAACTTGGGACGAACTTAGACAAACCTTAGAATGAGACTAACGTTTGTCTTTGTTCGTCCCAAGTAAGTCTCGTTAGTCTCATTTTAAGGTTTGTCTAAGTTCTTCCTTTGAAAGAGACTAACTTGGGATGAACTTAGACAAACCTTAGAATGAGACTAACATTTGTCTTTGTTCATCCCAAGTTAGTCTCGTTCAATGGTTTGTCTAAGTTCGTCCTTAGAAATAGACTAACTTGGGACGAACTTAGACAACCCATAGAATGAGACTAACGTTTGTCTTTGTTCATCCCAAGTTACTCTCGTCAGTCTCATTCTATGGTTTGTCTAAGTTCGTCCTTAGAAAGAGGCTAAATTGGGACGAACTTAGACAAACCTTAGAATCAGACTAATGTTTGTCTTTGTTTGTCCCAAGTTAGTCTCGTTAGTCTCATTCTATGGTTTGTCTATGTTTGTCCTTAGAAAGAGACTAACTTGGTACGAACTTAGACAAACCCTAGAATGAGACTAACGTTTGTCTTTGTTCGTCCCAAGTTAGTCTCGTTACTCTCATTTTAAGGTTTGTCTATGTTCGTCCTTAAAAAGAGACTAACTTGAGACGAATTTAGACAAACCTTAGAATGAGACTAACGTTTGTCTTTGTTCGTCCCAAGTTAGTCTCGTTAGTCTCAATCTATGGTTATTCTAAGTTCGTCCTTAGAAAGAGACTAACTTGACACGAACTTTGACAAACCTTAGAATGAGACTAACGTTTATCTTTGTTCGTCCCTAGTTAGTCTCGTTCAATGGTTTGTCTAAGTTCGTCCTTAGAAAGAGACTAACTTGGGACGAACTTAGACAAACCTTAGAATGAGACTAACGTTTGTCTTTGTTCGTCCCAAGTTAGTCTCGTTAGTCTCATTTTAAGGTTTGTCTAAGTTCGTCCTTAGAAAGAGACTAACTTGGGACGCACTTTGACTAACCTTAGAATGAGACTAACGTTTGTCTTTGTTCGTCCCAAGTTAGTCTCTTTCAATGGTTTGTCTATGTTCGTCCTTAAAAAGAGACTAACTTGGGACGAACTTAGACAAACCTTAGATTGAGACTAACGTTTGTCTTTGTTCGTCCCAAGTTAGTCTCGTTAGTCTCATTCTATGGTTTGTCTAAGTTCATCCGTAGAAAGAGACTACCTTGGGACGAACTTAGACAAGCCTTAGAATGAGACTAACATTTGTCTTTGTTCTTCCCAAGTTTGTCACGTTAGTCTCATTTTAAGGTTTATCTATGTTCGTCCATGGAAAGAGACTAACTTGGGACGAACTTAGACACACCTTAGAATGAGACTAACGTTTGTCTTTGTTCGTCCCAAGTTAGTCTCGTTCAATGGTTTGTCTAAGTTCGTCCTTAGAAAGAGACTAACTTGGGACAAACTTAGACAAACCTTAGAATGAGACTAACGTTTGTCTTTGTTCATCCCAAGTTAGTCTCGTTAGTCTCATTTTAAGGTTTGTCTAAGTTCGTCCTTAGAAAGAGACTAACTTGGGACGAACTTAGACAAACCTTAGAATGAGACTAACGTTTGTCTTTGTTCGTCCCAAGTTAGTCTCTTTCAATGGTTTGTCTAAGTTCGTCCTTAGAAAGAGACTAACTTGGGACGAACTTAGACAAACCTTAGAATGAGACTAACGTTTGTCTTTGTTCGTCCCAAGTTAGTCTCGTTAGTCTCATTTTAAGGTTTATCTAAGTTCGTCCTTAGAAAGTGTCTAACTTGGGACGCACTTAGACTAACCTTAGAATGAGACTAACGTTTGTCTTTGTTCTTCCCAAGTTTGTCACGTTAGTCTCATTTTAAGGTTTGTCTATGTTCGTCCTTAGAAAGAGACTAACTTGGGACGAACTTAGCCAAACCTTAGAATGAGACTAACATTTGTCTTTGTTCGTCCAAAGTTAGTCTCGTTAGTCTCATTTTATGGTTTGTCTAAGTTCGTCCTTTGAAAGAGACTAACTTGGGACGAACTTAGACAAACCTTAGATTGAGGCTAACGTTTGTCTTTGTTCGTCCAAAGTTAGGCTCGTTAGTCTAATTCTATGGTTTGTCTATGTTCGTCCTTAGAAAGAGACTAACTTGGGACGAACTTTGACAAACCTTAGAATGAGACTAACGTTTGTCTTTATTCGTCCCAAGTTAGTATCGTTAGTCTCATTCTATGGTTTGTCTAAGTTCGTCCTTAGAAAGAGACTAACTTGGGACGAACTTAGACAAACCATAGAATGAGACTAACGTTTGTCTTTGTTTGTCCCAAGTTAGTCTCGTTAGTCTCATTTTAAGGTTTGTCTAAGTTCGTTTTTTGAAAGAGACTATCTTGGGACGAACTTAGACAAACCTTAGAACGAGACTAACATTTGTTTTTATTCATCCCAAGTTAGTCTCGTTCAATGGTTTGTCTAAATTTGTCCTTAGAAAGAGACTAACTTAGGACGAACTTGGACAAACCTTAGAATGAGACTAACGTTTGTCTTTGTTCGTCCCAAGTTAGTCTCGTTAGTCTCATTCTATGGTTTGGCTAAGTTCGTCCTCAGAAAGAGGCTAACTTGGGACTAACTTAGACAAACCTTAGAATCAGACTAATGTTTGTCTTTGGTTGTCCCAAGTTAGTCTCGTTAGTCTCATTCTATGGTTTGTCTATGTTCGTCCTTAGAAAGAGACTAACTTGGTACGAACTTAGACAAACCCTAGAATGAGACTAACGTTTGTCTTTGTTCGTCCCAAATTAGTCTCGTTAGTCTCATTTTAAGGTTTGTCTATGTTCGTCCTTAGAAAGAGACTAACTTGAGCTGAATTTAGACAAACCTTAGAATGAGACTAACGTTTGTCTTTGTTCGTCCCAAGTTAGTCTCGTTAGTCGCATTCTATAATTTGTCTAAGTTCGTCCTTAGAAAGAGATTAACTTGAGACGAACTTAGACAAACCTTAGAATGAGACTAACGTTTATCTTTGTTCGTCCCTAGTTAGTCTCGTTCAATGGTTTGTCTAAGTTCATCCTTAGAAAGAGACTAACTTGGGACGAACTTAGACAAACCTTAGAATGAGACTAACGTTTGTCTTTGTTCGTCCGAAGTTAGTCTCGTTAGTCTCATTTTAAGGTTTGTCTAAGTTCGTCCTTAGAAAGAGACTAACATGGGACGCACTTAGACTAACCTTAGAATGAGACTAACGTTTGTCTTTGTTCGTCCCAAGTTAGTCTCTTTCAATGGTTTGTCTATGTTCGTCCTTAAAAAGAGACTAACTTGGGACGAACTTAGACAAACCTTAGAATGAGACTAACGTTTGTCTTTGTTCGTCCAAAGTTAGTCTCGTCAGTCTCATTCTATGGTTTGTCTAAGTTCATCCGTAGAAAGAGACTACCTTGGGACGAACTTAGACAAACCTAAGAATGAGACTAACGTTTGTCTTTGTTCTTCCCAAGTTTGTCACGTTAGTCTCATTTTAAGGTTTATCTATGTTCGTCCATGGAAATAGACTAAGTTGGGACGAACTTAGACACACCTTAGAATGAGACTAACGTTTGTCTTTGTTCGTCCCAAGTTAGTCTCGTTCAATGGTTTGTCTAAGTTCGTCCTTAGAAAGAGACTAACTTGGGACGAACTTAGACAAACCTTAGAATGAGACTAACGTTTGTCTTTGTTCATCCCAAGTTAGTCTCGTTAGTCTCATTTTAAGGTTTGTCTAAGTTCGTCCTTAGAAAGAGACTAACTTGGGACGCACTTAGACTAACCTTAGAATGAGACTAACGTTTGTCTTTGTTCGTCCCAAGTTAGTCTCTTTCAATGGTTTGTCTAAGTTCGTCTTTAGAAAGAGACTAACTTGGGACGAACTTAGACAAACCTTAGAATGAGACTAACGTTTGTCTTTGTTCATCCCAAGTTAGTCTCGTTAGTCTCATTTTAAGGTTTGTCTAAGTTCGTCCTTAGAAAGAGACTAACTTGGGACGCACTTAGACTAACCTTAGAATGAGACTAACGTTTGTTTTTGTTCTTCCCAAGTTTGTCACGTTAGTCTCATTTTGAGGTTTGTCTATGTTCATCCTTAGAAAGAGACTAACTTGGGACGAACATAGCCAAACCTTAGAATGAGACTAACGTTTGTCTTTGTTCGTCCAAAGTTAGTCTCGTTAGTCTCATTCTATGGTTTGTCTAAGTTCGTCCTTAGAAAGAGACTAACTTGGGACGAACTTAGACAAACCTTAGAATTAGACTAACGTTTGTCTTTGTTCGTCCCAAGTTAGTCTCGTTAGTCTAATTCTATGGTTCGTCTAAGTTCGTCCTTAGAAAGAGACTAACTTGGGACGAACTTAGACAAACCTTAGAATGAGACTAAGGTTTGTCTTTGTTCGTCCCAAGTTAGTATCGTTAGTCTCATTCTATGGTTTTTCTAAGTTCGTCCTTAGAAAGAGACTAACTTGGGACGAACTTAGACAAACCATAGAATGAGACTAACGTTTGTCTTTGTTCGTCCCAAGTTAGTCTCGTTAGTCTCATTTTAAGGTTTGTCTAAGTTCGTTCTTTCAAAGAGACTATCTTGGGACAAACTTAGACAAACCTTAGAATGAGACTAACATTTGTTTTTGTTCATCCCAAGTTAGTCTCGTTCAATGGTTTGTCTAAGTTCGTCCTTAGAAAGAGACTAACTTGGGACGAACTTAGACAAACCTTAGAATGAGACTAACGTTTGTCTTTGTTCGTCCCAAGTTAGTCTCGTTAGTCTCATTTTAAGGTTTGTCTAAGTTCGTCCTTTGAAAGAGACTAACTTGGGACGAACTTAGACAAACCTTAGAATGAGACTAACATTTGTCTTTGTTCATCCCAAGTTAGTCTCGTTCAATGGTTTGTCTAAGTTCGTCCTTAGAAAGAGACTAACTTAGGACGAATTTGGACAAACCTTAGAATGAGACTAACGTTTGTCTTTGTTCGTCCCAAGTTAGTCTCGTTAGTCTCATTCTATGGTTTGTCTAAGTTCGTCCTTAGAAAGAGACTAACTTGGGATGAACTTAGACAAACCTTAGAATGAGACTAACGTTTGTCTTTGTTCGTCCCAAGTTAGTCTCGTTAGTCTCATTTTATGGTTTGTCTAAGTTCGTCCTTAGAAAGAGACTAACTTGGAATGAACTTAGACAAACCTTAGAATGAGACTAACGTTTTTCTTTGTTCGTCCCAAGTTAGTCTCGTTAGTCTCATTCTAAGGTTTGTCTAAGTTTGTCCTTAAAAAGAGACTAACTTGGGACGAACTTAGACAAACCTTAGAATGAGACTAATGTTTGTCTTTGTTCGTCCCAAGTTAGTCTCGTTAGTCTCATTCTATGGTTTGTCTAAGTTCGTCCTTAGAAAGAGACTACCTTGGGACGAACTTAGACAAACCTTAAAATGAGACTAACGTTTGTCTTTGTTCTTCCCAAATTTGTCACGTTAGTCTCATTTTAAGGTTTATCTATGTTCGTCCTTAGAAAGAGACTAACTTGGGACGAACTTAGACAAACCTTAGAATGAGACTAACGTTTGTCTTTGTTCGTCCCAAGTTAGTCTCGTTCAATGGTTTATCTAAGTTCATCGTTAGAAAGAGACTAACTTGGGACGAACTTAGACAAACCTTAGAATGAGACTAACGTTTGTCTTTGTTCATCCCAAGTTAGTCTCGTTAGTCTCATTTTAAGGTTTGTCTAATTTCGTCCTTAGAAAGAGACTAACTTGGGACGAACTTAGACAAACCTTAGAATGAGACTAACGTTTGTCTTTGTTCGTCCCAAGTTAGTCTCGTTAGTCTAATTCTACGGTTTATCTAAGTTCGTCCTTTGAAAGAGACTAACTTGGGACGAACTTAGACAAACCTTAGAATGAGACTAACGTTTGTCTTTGTTCGTCCCAAGTTAGTATCGTTAGTCTCATTCTATGGTTTGTCTAAGTTCGTCCTTAGAAAGAGACTAACTTGGGATGAACTTCGACAAACCATAGAATGAGACTAACGTTTGTCTTTGTTCGTCCCAAGTTAGTCTCGTTAGTCTCATTATAAGGTTTGTCTAAGTTCGTTTTTTGAAAGAGACTAACTTGGGACGAACATAGACAAACCTTAGAATGAGACTAACATTTGTTTTTGTTCATCCCAAGTTAGTCTCGTTCCAAGGGTTGTCAAAGTTCGTCCTTAGAAAGAGACTAACTTGGGACGAACTTAGACAAACCTTACAATGAACTAACGTTTGTCTTTGTTCGTCCCAAGTTAGTCTCGTTAGTCTCATTTTAAGGTTTGTCTAAGTTCGTCCTTTGAAAGAGACTAACTTGGGACGAACTTAGACAAACCTTAGAAAGAGACTAACATTTGTCTTTGTTCATTCCAAGTTAGTCTCGTTCAATGGTTTGTCTAAGTTCGTCCTTAGAAAGAGACTAACTAGGGACGAACTTAGACAAACCTTAGAATGAGACTAAGGTTTGTCTTTGTTCGTCCCAAGTTAGTATCGTTAGTCTCATTCTATGGTTTTTCTAAGTTCGTCCTTAGAAAGAGACTAACTTGGGACGAACTTAGACAAACCATCGAATGAGACTAACGTTTGTCTTTGTTCGTCCCAAGTTAGTCTCGTTAGTCTCATTTTAAGGTTTGTCTAAGTTCGTTCTTTGAAAGAGACTATCTTGGGAGAAACTTAGACAAACCTTAGAATGAGACTAACATTTGTTTTTGTTCATCCCAAGTTAGTCTCGTTCAATGGTTTGTCTAAGTTCGTCCTTAGAAAGAGACTAACTTGGGACGAACTTAGACAAACCTTAGAATGAGACTAACGTTTGTCTTTGTTCGTCCCAAGTTAGTCTCGTTAGTCTCATTTTAAGGTTTGTCTAAGTTCGTCCTTTGAAAGAGACTAACTTGGGACGAACTTAGACAAACCTTAGAATGAGACTAACATTTGTCTTTGTTCATCCCAAGTTAGTCTCGTTCAATGGTTTGTCTAAATTCGTCCTTAGAAAGAGACAAACTTAGGACGAATTTGGACAAACCTTAGAATGAGACTAACGTTTGTCTTTGTTCGTCCCAAGTTTGTCTCGTTAGTCTCATTCTATGGTTTGTCTAAGTTCGTCCTTAGAAAGAGACTAACTTGGGATGAACTTAGACAAACCTTAGAATGAGACTAACGTTTGTCTTTGTTCGTCCCAAGTTAGTCTCGTTAGTCTCATTTTATGGTTTGTCTAAGTTCGTCCTTAGAAAGAGACTAACTTGGAATGAACTTAGACAAACCTTAGAATGAGACTAACGTTTTTCTTTGTTCGTCCCAAGTTAGTCTCGTTAGTCTCATTCTAAGGTTTGTCTAAGTTTGTCCTTAAAAAGAGACTAACTTGGGACGAACTTAGACAAACCTTAGAATGAGACTAATGTTTGTCTTTGTTCGTCCCAAGTTAGTCTCGTTAGTCTCATTCTATGGTTTGTCTAAGTTCGTCCTTAGAAAGAGACTACCTTGGGACGAACTTAGACAAACCTTAAAATGAGACTAACGTTTGTCTTTGTTCTTCCCAAATTTGTCACGTTAGTCTCATTTTAAGGTTTATCTATGTTCGTCCTTAGAAAGAGACTAACTTGGGACGAACTTAGACAAACCTTAGAATGAGACTAACGTTTGTCTTTGTTCGTCCCAAGTTAGTCTCGTTCAATGGTTTATCTAAGTTCATCGTTAGAAAGAGACTAACTTGGGACGAACTTAGACAAACCTTAGAATGAGACTAACTGTTGTCTTTGTTCATCCCAAGTTAGTCTCGTTAGTCTCATTTTAAGGTTTGTCTAATTTCGTCCTTAGAAAGAGACTAACTTGGGACGAACTTAGACAAACCTTAGAATGAGACTAACGTTTGTCTTTGTTCGTCCCAAGTTAGTCTCGTTAGTCTAATTCTACGGTTTGTCTAAGTTCGTCCTTTGAAAGAGACTAACTTGGGACGAACTTAGACAAACCTTAGAATGAGACTAACGTTTGTCTTTGTTCGTCCCAAGTTAGTATCGTTAGTCTCATTCTATGGTTTGTCTAAGTTCGTCCTTAGAAAGAGACTAACTTGGGATGAACTTCGACAAACCATAGAATGAGACTAACGTTTGTCTTTGTTCGTCCCAAGTTAGTCTCGTTAGTCTCATTATAAGGTTTGTCTAAGTTCGTTTTTTGAAAGAGACTAACTTGGGACGAACATAGACAAACCTTAGAATGAGACTAACATTTGTTTTTGTTCATCCCAAGTTAGTCTCGTTCCAAGGGTTGTCAAAGTTCGTCCTTAGAAAGAGACTAACTTGGGACGAACTTAGACAAACCTTACAATGAACTAACGTTTGTCTTTGTTCGTCCCAAGTTAGTCTCGTTAGTCTCATTTTAAGGTTTGTCTAAGTTCGTCCTTTGAAAGAGACTAACTTGGGACGAACTTAGACAAACCTTAGAAAGAGACTAACATTTGTCTTTGTTCATTCCAAGTTAGTCTCGTTCAATGGTTTGTCTAAGTTCGTCCTTAGAAAGAGACTAACTTGGGATGAACTTAGACAAACCTTAGAATGAGACTAACGTTTGTCTTTGTTCGTCCCAAGTTAGTCTCGTTAGTCTCAGTCTATGGTTTGTCTAAGTTCGTCCTTAGAAAGAGACTAACTTGGGACAAACTTAGACAAACCTTAGAATCAGACTAACGTTTGTCTTTGTTTGTCCCAAGTTAGTCTCGTTAGTCTCATTCTATGGTTTGTCTATGTTCGTCCTTAGAAAGAGACTAACTTGGGACGAACTTAGACAAACTCTAGAATGAGACTAACGTTTGTCTTTGTTCGTCCCAAGTTAGTCTCGTTAGTCTCATTTTAAGGTTTGTCAATGTTCGTCCTTAGAAAGAGACTAACTTGAGACGAATTTAGACAAACCTTAGAATGAGACTAACGTTTGTCTTTGTTCGTCCCAAGTTAGTCTCATTAGTCTCATTCTATGGTTTGTCTAAGTTCGTCCTTAGAAAGAGACTACCTTGGGACGAACTTAGACAAACCTTAGAATGAGACTAACGTTTGTCTTTGTTCTTCCCAAGTATGTCACGTTAGTCTCATTTTAAGGTTTATCTATGTTCGTCCTTAGAAAGAGACTAACTTGGGACAAACTTAGACAAACCTTAGAATGAGACTAACGTTTGTCTTTGTTCGTCCCAAGTTAGTCACGTTCAATGGTTTGTCTAAGTTCGTCGTTAGAAAGAGACTAACTTGGGACGAACTTAGACAAACCTTAGAATGAGACTAACGTTTGTCTTTGTTCATCCCAAGTTAGTCTCGTTAGTCTCATTTTAAGGTTTGTCTAATTTCGTCCTTAGAAAGAGACTAACTTTGGACGAACTTAGACAAACCTTAGAATGAGACTAACGTTTGTCTTTGTTCGTCCCAAGTTAGTCTCGTTAGTCTAATTCTATGGTTTGTCTAAGTTCGTCCTTAGAAAGAGACTAACTTGGGACGAACTTAGACAAACCTTAGAATGTGACTAACGTTTGTCTTTGTTCGTCCCAAGTTAGTATCGTTAGTCTCATTCTATGGTTTGTCTAAGTTCGTCCTTAGAAAGAGACTTACTTGGGATGAACTTAGACAGACCATAGAATGAGACTAACGTTTGTCTTTGTTCGTCCCAAGTTAGTCTTGTTAGTCTCATTATAAGGTTTTCTAAGTTCGTTTTTTGAAAGAGACTAACTTGGGACGAACTTAGACAAACCTTAGAATGAGACTAACATTTGTTTTTGTTCATTCCAAGTTAGTCTCGTTCTATGGTTTGTCTAAGTTCGTCCTTAGAAAGAGACTAACTTGGGATGAACTTAGACAAACCTTAGAATATGACTAACGTTTGTCTTTGGTCATCCCAAGTTAGTCTCGTTAGTCTCATTTTAAGGTTTGTCTAATTTCATCATTAGAAAGAGACTAACTTGGGACGAACTTAGACAAACCTTAGAATGAGACTAACGTTTGTCTTTGTTCGTCCCAAGTTAGTCTCGTTAGTCTAATTCTATGGTTTGTCTAAGTTCGTCCTTAGAAAGAGACTAACTTGGGACGAACTTAGACAAACCTTAGAATGAGACTAACGTTTGTCTTTGTTCGTCCCAAGTTAGTATCGTTAGTCTCATTATATGGTTTGTCTAAGTTCGTCCTTAGAAAGAGACTAACTTGGGACGAACTTAGACAAACCATAGAATGAGACTAACGTTTGTCTTTGTTCGTCCCAAGTTAGTCTCGTTAGTCTCATTATATGGTTTGTCTAAGTTCGTTTTTTGAAAGAGACTAACTTGGGACGAACTTAGACAAACCTTAGAATGAGACTAACATTTGTTTTTGTTCATCCCAAGTTAGTCTCGTTCAAAGGTTTGTCTAAGTTCGTCCTTAGAAAGAGACTAACTTGGGACGAACTTAGACAAACCTTACAATGAACTAATGTTAGTCTTTGTTCGTCCCAAGTTAGTCTCGTTAGTCTCATTTTAAGGTTTGTCTAAGTTCGTCCTTTGAAAGAGACTAACTTGGGACGAACTTAGACAAACCTTAGAATGAGACTAACATTTGTCTTTGCTCATCCCAAGTTAGTCTCGTTCAATGGTTTGTCTAAGTTCATCCTTAGAAAGAGACTAACTTGGGACGAACTTAGACAAACCTTAGAATGAGACTAACGTTTGTCTTTGTTCGTCCCAAGTTAGTCTCGTTAGTCTCAGTCTATGGTTTGTCTAAGTTCGTCCTTAGAAAGAGACTAACTTAGGACCAACTTAGACAAACCTTAGAATCAGACTAACGTTTGTCTTTGTTTGTCTCAAGTTAGTCTCGTTAGTCTCATTCTATGGTTTGTCTATGTTCGTCCTTAGAAAGAGACTAACTTGGGATGAACTTAGACAAGCCCTAGAAAGAGACTAACGTTTGTCTTTGTTCGTCCCAAGTTAGTCTCGTTAGTCTCATTTTAAGGTTTGTCTATGTTCGTCCTTAGAAAGAGACTAACTTGAGACGAATTTAGACAAACCTTAGAATGAGACTAACGTTTGTCTTTGTTCGTCCCAAGTTAGTCTCGTTAGTCTCATTCTATGGTTTGTCTAAGTTCGTCCTTAGAAAGAGACTACCTTGGGACGAACTTAGACAAACCTTAGAATGAGACTAACGTTTGTCTTTGTTCTTCCCAAGTTTGTCACGTTAGTCTCATTTTAAGGTTTATCTATGTTCGTCCTTAGAAAGAGACTAACTTGGGACGAACTTAGACAAAACTTAGAATGAGACTAAAGTTTGTCTTTGTTCGTCCCAAGTTAGTCTCGTTCAATGGTTTGTCTAAGTTCGTCGTTAGAAAGAGATTAACTTGGGACGAACTTAGACAAACCTTAGAATGAGACTAACGTTTGTCTTTGTTCATCCCAAGTTAGTCTCGTTAGTCTCATTTTAAGGTTTGTCTATGTTCGTCCTTAGAAAGAGACTAACTTGAGACGAATTTAGACAAACCTTAGAATGAGACTAACGTTTGTCTTTGTTCGTCCCAAGTTAGTCTCGATAGTCTCATTCTATGGTTTGTCTAAGTTCGTCCTTAGAAAGAGACTACCTTGGGACGAACTTAGACAAACCTTAGAATGAGACTAACGTTTGTCTTTGTTCTTCCCAAGTTTGTCACGTTAGTCTCATTTTAAGGTTTATCTATGTTCGTCCTTAGAAAGAGACTAACTTGGGACGAACTTAGACAAACCTTAGAATGAGACTAAAGTTTGTCTTTGTTCGTCCCAAGTTAGTCTCGTTCAATGGTTTGTCTAAGTTCGTCGTTAGAAAGAGACTAACTTGGGACGAACTTAGACAAACCTTAGAATGAGACTAACGTTGGTCTTTGTTCGTCCCAAGTTAGTCTCGTTAGTCTCATTTTAAGGTTTGTCTAATTTCGTCCTTAGAAAGAGACTAACTTGGGACGAACTTAGACAAACCTTAGAATGAGACTAACGTTTGTCTTTGTTCGTCCCAAGTTAGTCTCGTTAGTCTAATTCTATGGTTTGTCTAAGTTCGTCCTTAGAAAGAGACTAACTTGGGACGAACTTAGACAAACCTTAGAATGTGACTAACGTTTGTATTTGTTCGTCCCAAGTTAGTATCGTTAGTCTCATTCTATGGTTTGTCTAAGTTCGTCCTTAGAAAGAGACTTACTTGGGATGAACTTAGACAAACCATAGAATGAGACTAACGTTTGTCTTTGTTCGTCCCAAGTTAGTCTCGTTAGTCTCATTATAAGGTTTTCTAAGTTCATTTTTTGAAAGAGACTAACTTGGGACGAACTTAGACAAACCTTAGAATGAGACTAACATTTGTTTTTGTTCACCCAAGTTAGTCTCGTTCAATGGTTTGTCTAAGTTCGTCCTTAGAAAGAGACTAACTTGGGATGAACTTAGACAAACCTTAGAATGAGACTAACGTTTGTCTTTGTTCATCCCAAGTTAGTCTCGTTAGTATCATTTTAAGGTTTGTCTAATTTCATCCTTAGAAAGAGACTAACTTGGGACGAACTTAGACAAACCTTAGAATGAGACTAACGTTTGTCTTTGTTCGTCCCAAGTTAGTCTCGTTAGTCTAATTCTATGGTTTGTCTAAGTTCGTCCTTAGAAAGAGACTAACTTGGGACGAACTTAGACAAACCTTAGAATGAGACTAACATTTGTCTTTGTTCATCCCAAGTTAGTCTCGTTCAATGGTTTGTCTAAATTCGTCCTTAGAAAGAGACAAACTTAGGACGAATTTGGACAAACCTTAGAATGAGACTAACGTTTGTCTTTGTTCGTCCCAAGTTTGTCTCGTTAGTCTCATTCTATGGTTTGTCTAAGTTCGTCCTTAGAAAGAGACTAACTTGGGATGAACTTAGACAAACCTTAGAATGAGACTAACGTTTGTCTTTGTTCGTCCCAAGTTAGTCTCGTTAGTCTCATTTTATGGTTTGTCTAAGTTCGTCCTTAGAAAGAGACTAACTTGGAATGAACTTAGACAAACCTTAGAATGAGACTAACGTTTTTCTTTGTTCGTCCCAAGTTAGTCTCGTTAGTCTCATTCTAAGGTTTGTCTAAGTTTGTCCTTAAAAAGAGACTAACTTGGGACGAACTTAGACAAACCTTAGAATGAGACTAATGTTTGTCTTTGTTCGTCCCAAGTTAGTCTCGTTAGTCTCATTCTATGGTTTGTCTAAGTTCGTCCTTAGAAAGAGACTACCTTGGGACGAACTTAGACAAACCTTAAAATGAGACTAACGTTTGTCTTTGTTCTTCCCAAATTTGTCACGTTAGTCTCATTTTAAGGTTTATCTATGTTCGTCCTTAGAAAGAGACTAACTTGGGACGAACTTAGACAAACCTTAGAATGAGACTAACGTTTGTCTTTGTTCGTCCCAAGTTAGTCTCGTTCAATGGTTTATCTAAGTTCATCGTTAGAAAGAGACTAACTTGGGACGAACTTAGACAAACCTTAGAATGAGACTAACTGTTGTCTTTGTTCATCCCAAGTTAGTCTCGTTAGTCTCATTTTAAGGTTTGTCTAATTTCGTCCTTAGAAAGAGACTAACTTGGGACGAACTTAGACAAACCTTAGAATGAGACTAACGTTTGTCTTTGTTCGTCCCAAGTTAGTCTCGTTAGTCTAATTCTACGGTTTGTCTAAGTTCGTCCTTTGAAAGAGACTAACTTGGGACGAACTTAGACAAACCTTAGAATGAGACTAACGTTTGTCTTTGTTCGTCCCAAGTTAGTATCGTTAGTCTCATTCTATGGTTTGTCTAAGTTCGTCCTTAGAAAGAGACTAACTTGGGATGAACTTCGACAAACCATAGAATGAGACTAACGTTTGTCTTTGTTCGTCCCAAGTTAGTCTCGTTAGTCTCATTATAAGGTTTGTCTAAGTTCGTTTTTTGAAAGAGACTAACTTGGGACGAACATAGACAAACCTTAGAATGAGACTAACATTTGTTTTTGTTCATCCCAAGTTAGTCTCGTTCCAAGGGTTGTCAAAGTTCGTCCTTAGAAAGAGACTAACTTGGGACGAACTTAGACAAACCTTACAATGAACTAACGTTTGTCTTTGTTCGTCCCAAGTTAGTCTCGTTAGTCTCATTTTAAGGTTTGTCTAAGTTCGTCCTTTGAAAGAGACTAACTTGGGACGAACTTAGACAAACCTTAGAAAGAGACTAACATTTGTCTTTGTTCATTCCAAGTTAGTCTCGTTCAATGGTTTGTCTAAGTTCGTCCTTAGAAAGAGACTAACTTGGGATGAACTTAGACAAACCTTAGAATGAGACTAACGTTTGTCTTTGTTCGTCCCAAGTTAGTCTCGTTAGTCTCAGTCTATGGTTTGTCTAAGTTCGTCCTTAGAAAGAGACTAACTTGGGACAAACTTAGACAAACCTTAGAATCAGACTAACGTTTGTCTTTGTTTGTCCCAAGTTAGTCTCGTTAGTCTCATTCTATGGTTTGTCTATGTTCGTCCTTAGAAAGAGACTAACTTGGGACGAACTTAGACAAACTCTAGAATGAGACTAACGTTTGTCTTTGTTCGTCCCAAGTTAGTCTCGTTAGTCTCATTTTAAGGTTTGTCAATGTTCGTCCTTAGAAAGAGACTAACTTGAGACGAATTTAGACAAACCTTAGAATGAGACTAACGTTTGTCTTTGTTCGTCCCAAGTTAGTCTCATTAGTCTCATTCTATGGTTTGTCTAAGTTCGTCCTTAGAAAGAGACTACCTTGGGACGAACTTAGACAAACCTTAGAATGAGACTAACGTTTGTCTTTGTTCTTCCCAAGTATGTCACGTTAGTCTCATTTTAAGGTTTATCTATGTTCGTCCTTAGAAAGAGACTAACTTGGGACAAACTTAGACAAACCTTAGAATGAGACTAACGTTTGTCTTTGTTCGTCCCAAGTTAGTCACGTTCAATGGTTTGTCTAAGTTCGTCGTTAGAAAGAGACTAACTTGGGACGAACTTAGACAAACCTTAGAATGAGACTAACGTTTGTCTTTGTTCATCCCAAGTTAGTCTCGTTAGTCTCATTTTAAGGTTTGTCTAATTTCGTCCTTAGAAAGAGACTAACTTTGGACGAACTTAGACAAACCTTAGAATGAGACTAACGTTTGTCTTTGTTCGTCCCAAGTTAGTCTCGTTAGTCTAATTCTATGGTTTGTCTAAGTTCGTCCTTAGAAAGAGACTAACTTGGGACGAACTTAGACAAACCTTAGAATGTGACTAACGTTTGTCTTTGTTCGTCCCAAGTTAGTATCGTTAGTCTCATTCTATGGTTTGTCTAAGTTCGTCCTTAGAAAGAGACTTACTTGGGATGAACTTAGACAGACCATAGAATGAGACTAACGTTTGTCTTTGTTCGTCCCAAGTTAGTCTTGTTAGTCTCATTATAAGGTTTTCTAAGTTCGTTTTTTGAAAGAGACTAACTTGGGACGAACTTAGACAAACCTTAGAATGAGACTAACATTTGTTTTTGTTCATTCCAAGTTAGTCTCGTTCTATGGTTTGTCTAAGTTCGTCCTTAGAAAGAGACTAACTTGGGATGAACTTAGACAAACCTTAGAATATGACTAACGTTTGTCTTTGGTCATCCCAAGTTAGTCTCGTTAGTCTCATTTTAAGGTTTGTCTAATTTCATCATTAGAAAGAGACTAACTTGGGACGAACTTAGACAAACCTTAGAATGAGACTAACGTTTGTCTTTGTTCGTCCCAAGTTAGTCTCGTTAGTCTAATTCTATGGTTTGTCTAAGTTCGTCCTTAGAAAGAGACTAACTTGGGACGAACTTAGACAAACCTTAGAATGAGACTAACGTTTGTCTTTGTTCGTCCCAAGTTAGTATCGTTAGTCTCATTATATGGTTTGTCTAAGTTCGTCCTTAGAAAGAGACTAACTTGGGACGAACTTAGACAAACCATAGAATGAGACTAACGTTTGTCTTTGTTCGTCCCAAGTTAGTCTCGTTAGTCTCATTATATGGTTTGTCTAAGTTCGTTTTTTGAAAGAGACTAACTTGGGACGAACTTAGACAAACCTTAGAATGAGACTAACATTTGTTTTTGTTCATCCCAAGTTAGTCTCGTTCAAAGGTTTGTCTAAGTTCGTCCTTAGAAAGAGACTAACTTGGGACGAACTTAGACAAACCTTACAATGAACTAATGTTAGTCTTTGTTCGTCCCAAGTTAGTCTCGTTAGTCTCATTTTAAGGTTTGTCTAAGTTCGTCCTTTGAAAGAGACTAACTTGGGACGAACTTAGACAAACCTTAGAATGAGACTAACATTTGTCTTTGCTCATCCCAAGTTAGTCTCGTTCAATGGTTTGTCTAAGTTCATCCTTAGAAAGAGACTAACTTGGGACGAACTTAGACAAACCTTAGAATGAGACTAACGTTTGTCTTTGTTCGTCCCAAGTTAGTCTCGTTAGTCTCAGTCTATGGTTTGTCTAAGTTCGTCCTTAGAAAGAGACTAACTTAGGACCAACTTAGACAAACCTTAGAATCAGACTAACGTTTGTCTTTGTTTGTCTCAAGTTAGTCTCGTTAGTCTCATTCTATGGTTTGTCTATGTTCGTCCTTAGAAAGAGACTAACTTGGGATGAACTTAGACAAGCCCTAGAAAGAGACTAACGTTTGTCTTTGTTCGTCCCAAGTTAGTCTCGTTAGTCTCATTTTAAGGTTTGTCTATGTTCGTCCTTAGAAAGAGACTAACTTGAGACGAATTTAGACAAACCTTAGAATGAGACTAACGTTTGTCTTTGTTCGTCCCAAGTTAGTCTCGTTAGTCTCATTCTATGGTTTGTCTAAGTTCGTCCTTAGAAAGAGACTACCTTGGGACGAACTTAGACAAACCTTAGAATGAGACTAACGTTTGTCTTTGTTCTTCCCAAGTTTGTCACGTTAGTCTCATTTTAAGGTTTATCTATGTTCGTCCTTAGAAAGAGACTAACTTGGGACGAACTTAGACAAAACTTAGAATGAGACTAAAGTTTGTCTTTGTTCGTCCCAAGTTAGTCTCGTTCAATGGTTTGTCTAAGTTCGTCGTTAGAAAGAGATTAACTTGGGACGAACTTAGACAAACCTTAGAATGAGACTAACGTTTGTCTTTGTTCATCCCAAGTTAGTCTCGTTAGTCTCATTTTAAGGTTTGTCTATGTTCGTCCTTAGAAAGAGACTAACTTGAGACGAATTTAGACAAACCTTAGAATGAGACTAACGTTTGTCTTTGTTCGTCCCAAGTTAGTCTCGATAGTCTCATTCTATGGTTTGTCTAAGTTCGTCCTTAGAAAGAGACTACCTTGGGACGAACTTAGACAAACCTTAGAATGAGACTAACGTTTGTCTTTGTTCTTCCCAAGTTTGTCACGTTAGTCTCATTTTAAGGTTTATCTATGTTCGTCCTTAGAAAGAGACTAACTTGGGACGAACTTAGACAAACCTTAGAATGAGACTAAAGTTTGTCTTTGTTCGTCCCAAGTTAGTCTCGTTCAATGGTTTGTCTAAGTTCGTCGTTAGAAAGAGACTAACTTGGGACGAACTTAGACAAACCTTAGAATGAGACTAACGTTGGTCTTTGTTCGTCCCAAGTTAGTCTCGTTAGTCTCATTTTAAGGTTTGTCTAATTTCGTCCTTAGAAAGAGACTAACTTGGGACGAACTTAGACAAACCTTAGAATGAGACTAACGTTTGTCTTTGTTCGTCCCAAGTTAGTCTCGTTAGTCTAATTCTATGGTTTGTCTAAGTTCGTCCTTAGAAAGAGACTAACTTGGGACGAACTTAGACAAACCTTAGAATGTGACTAACGTTTGTATTTGTTCGTCCCAAGTTAGTATCGTTAGTCTCATTCTATGGTTTGTCTAAGTTCGTCCTTAGAAAGAGACTTACTTGGGATGAACTTAGACAAACCATAGAATGAGACTAACGTTTGTCTTTGTTCGTCCCAAGTTAGTCTCGTTAGTCTCATTATAAGGTTTTCTAAGTTCATTTTTTGAAAGAGACTAACTTGGGACGAACTTAGACAAACCTTAGAATGAGACTAACATTTGTTTTTGTTCACCCAAGTTAGTCTCGTTCAATGGTTTGTCTAAGTTCGTCCTTAGAAAGAGACTAACTTGGGATGAACTTAGACAAACCTTAGAATGAGACTAACGTTTGTCTTTGTTCATCCCAAGTTAGTCTCGTTAGTATCATTTTAAGGTTTGTCTAATTTCATCCTTAGAAAGAGACTAACTTGGGACGAACTTAGACAAACCTTAGAATGAGACTAACGTTTGTCTTTGTTCGTCCCAAGTTAGTCTCGTTAGTCTAATTCTATGGTTTGTCTAAGTTCGTCCTTAGAAAGAGACTAACTTGGGACGAACTTAGACAAACCTTAGAATGAGACTAACGTTTGTCTTTGTTCGTCCCAAGTTAGTATCGTTAGTCTCATTCTATGGTTTGTCTAAGTTCGTCCTTAGAAAGAGACTTACTTGGGATGAACTTAGACAAACCATAGAATGAGACTAACGTTTGTCTTTGTTCGTCCCAAGTTAGTCTCGTTAGTCTCATTCTATGGTTTGTCTAAGTTCGTCCCAAGTTAGTCTCTTTCAAAAAACGAACTTAGACAAACCTTATAATGGGACTAACGAGACTAACTTGGGACGAACAAAGACAAACGTTAGTCTCATTCTATGGTTTGTCTAAGTTCGTCCTTAGAAAGAGACTAACTTGGGACGAACTTAGACAAACCATAGAATGAGACTAACGTTTGTCTTTGTTCGTCCCAAGTTAGTCTCGTTAGTCCCATTATAAGGTTTGTCTAAGTTCGTTTTTTGAAAGAGACTAACTTGGGACGAACTTAGACAAACCATAGAATGAGACTAACATTTGTTTTTGTTCATCCCAAGTTAGTCTCGTTCAATGGTTTGTCTAAGTTCGTCCTTAGAAAGAAACTAACTTGGGACGAACTTAGACAAACCTTAGAATGAGACTAACGTTTGTCTTTGTTCGTCCCAAGTTAGTCTCGTTAGTCTCATTTTAAGGTTTGTCTTAGTTCATCCTTTGAAAGAGACTAACTTGGGACGAACTTAGACAAACCTTAGAATGAGACTAACATTTGTCTTTGTTCATCCGAAGTTAGTCTCGTTCAATGGTTTGTCTAAGTTCGTCCTTAGAAAGAGACTAACTTGGAATGAACTTAGACAAACCTTAGAATGAGACTAACGTTTTTCTTTGTTCGTCCCAAGTTAGTCTCGTTAGTCTCATTCTAAGGTTTGTCTAAGTTTGTCCTTAAAAAGAGACTAACTTGGGACGAACTTAGACAAACCTTAGAATGAGACTAATGTTTGTCTTTGTTCGTCCCAAGTTAGTCTCGTTAGTCTCATTCTATGGTTTGTCTAAGTTCGTCCTTAGAAAGAGACTACCTTGGAACGAACTTAGACAAACCTTAAAATGAGACTAACGTTTGTCTTTGTTCTTCCCAAATTTGTCACGTTAGTCTCATTTTAAGGTTTATCTATGTTCGTCCTTAGAAAGAGACTAACTTGGGACGAACTTAGACAAACCTTAGAATGAGACTAACGTTTGTCTTTGTTCGTCCCAAGTTAGTCTCGTTCAATGGTTTATCTAAGTTCGTCGTTAGAAAGAGACTAACTTGGGACGAACTTAGACAAACCTTAGAATGAGACTAACGTTTGTCTTTGTTCATCCCAAGTTAGTCTCGTTAGTCTCATTTTAAGGTTTGTCTAATTTCGTCCTTAGAAAGAGACTAACTTGGGACGAACTTAGACAAACCTTAGAATGAGACTAACGTTTGTCTTTGTTCGTCCCAAGTTAGTCTCGTTAGTCTAATTCTACGGTTTGTCTAAGTTCGTCCTTTGAAAGAGACTAACTTGGGACGAACTTA
Organism: Rhodiola kirilowii; assembly: GCA_033675215.1. Classification (NCBI taxonomy): domain Eukaryota; kingdom Viridiplantae; phylum Streptophyta; class Magnoliopsida; order Saxifragales; family Crassulaceae; genus Rhodiola; species Rhodiola kirilowii. Next base: position 1,136,151 of record JAUCNB010000016.1, read on the forward strand.
GACAAACCTTAGAATGAGACTAACGTTTGTCTTTGTTCGTCCCAAGTTAGTATCGTTAGTCTCATTCTATGGTTTGTCTAAGTTCGTCCTTAGAAAGAGACTAACTTGGGATGAACTTCGACAACCCATAGAATGAGACTAACGTTTGTCTTTGTTCGTCCCAAGTTAGTCTCGTTAGTCTCATTATAAGGTTTGTCTAAGTTCGTTTTTTGAAAGAGACTAACTTGGGACGAACTTAGACAAACCTTAGAATGAGACTAACATTTGTTTTTGTTCATCCCAAGTTAGTCTCGTTCCAAGGGTTGTCAAAGTTCGTCCTTAGAAAGAGACTAACTTGGGACGAACTTAGACAAACCTTACAATGAACTAACGTTTGTCTTTGTTCGTCCCAAGTTAGTCTCGTTAGTCTCATTTTAAGGTTTGTCTAAGTTCGTCCTTTGAAAGAGACTAACTTGGGACGAACTTAGACAAACCTTAGAAAGAGACTAACATTTGTCTTTGTTCATTCCAAGTTAGTCTCGTTCAATGGTTTGTCTAAGTTCGTCCTTAGAAAGAGACTAACTTGGGATGAACTTAGACAAACCTTAGAATGAGACTAACGTTTGTCTTTGTTCGTCCCAAGTTAGTCTCGTTAGTCTCAGTCTATGGTTTGTCTAAGTTCGTCCTTAGAAAGAGACTAACTTGGGACAAACTTAGACAAACCTTAGAATCAGACTAACGTTTGTCTTTGTTTTTCCCAAGTTAGTCTCGTTAGTCTCATTCTATGGTTTGTCTATGTTCGTCCTTAGAAAGAGACTAACTTGGGACGAACTTAGACAAACTCTAGAATGAGACTAACGTTTGTCTTTGTTCGTCCCAAGTTAGTCTCGTTAGTCTCATTTTAAGGTTTGTCTATGTTCGTCCTTAGAAAGAGACTAACTTGAGACGAATTTAGACAAACCTTAGAATGAGACTAACGTTTGTCTTTGTTCGTCCCAAGTTAGTCTCATTAGTCTCATTCTATGGTTTGTCTAAGTTCGTCCTTAGAAAGAGACTACCTTGGGACGAACTTAGACAAACCTTAGAATGAGACTAACGTTTGTCTTTGTTCTTCCCAAGTATGTCACGTTAGTCTCATTTTAAGGTTTATCTATGTTCGTCCTTAGAAAGAGACTAACTTGGGACAAACTTAGACAAACCTTAGAATGAGACTAACGTTTGTCTTTGTTCGTCCCAAGTTAGTCTCGTTCAATGGTTTGTCTAAGTTCGTCGTTAGAAAGAGACTAACTTGGGACGAACTTAGACAAACCTTAGAATGAGACTAACGTTTGTCTTTGTTCATCCCAAGTTAGTCTCGTTAGTCTCATTTTAAGGTTTGTCTAATTTCGTCCTTAGAAAGAGACTAACTTTGGACGAACTTAGACAAACCTTAGAATGAGACTAACGTTTGTCTTTGTTCGTCCCAAGTTAGTCTCGTTAGTCTAATTCTATGGTTTGTCTAAGTTCGTCCTTAGAAAGAGACTAACTTGGGACGAACTTAGACAAACCTTAGAATGTGACTAACGTTTGTCTTTGTTCGTCCCAAGTTAGTCTCGTTAGTTTAATTCTATGGTTTGTCTAAGTTCGTCCTTAGAAAGAGACTAACTTGGGACGAACTTAGACAAACCATAGAATGAGACTAACGTTTGTCTTTGTTCGTCCCAAGTTAGTCTCGTTAGTCCCATTATAAGGTTTGTCTAAGTTCGTTTTTTGAAAGAGACTAACTTGGGACGAACTTAGACAAACCATAGAATGAGACTAACATTTGTTTTTGTTCATCCCAAGTTAGTCTCGTTCAATGGTTTGTCTAAGTTCGTCCTTAGAAAGAAACTAACTTGGGACGAACTTAGACAAACCTTAGAATGAGACTAACGTTTGTCTTTGTTCGTCCCAAGTTAGTCTCGTTAGTCTCATTTTAAGGTTTGTCTTAGTTCATCCTTTGAAAGAGACTAACTTGGGACGAACTTAGACAAACCTTAGAATGAGACTAACATTTGTCTTTGTTCATCCGAAGTTAGTCTCGTTCAATGGTTTGTCTAAGTTCGTCCTTAGAAAGAGACTAACTTGGAATGAACTTAGACAAACCTTAGAATGAGACTAACGTTTTTCTTTGTTCGTCCCAAGTTAGTCTCGTTAGTCTCATTCTAAGGTTTGTCTAAGTTTGTCCTTAAAAAGAGACTAACTTGGGACGAACTTAGACAAACCTTAGAATGAGACTAATGTTTGTCTTTGTTCGTCCCAAGTTAGTCTCGTTAGTCTCATTCTATGGTTTGTCTAAGTTCGTCCTTAGAAAGAGACTACCTTGGGACGAACTTAGACAAACCTTAAAATGAGACTAACGTTTGTCTTTGTTCTTCCCAAATTTGTCACGTTAGTCTCATTTTAAGGTTTATCTATGTTCGTCCTTAGAAAGAGACTAACTTGGGACGAACTTAGACAAACCTTAGAATGAGACTAACGTTTGTCTTTGTTCGTCCCAAGTTAGTCTCGTTCAATGGTTTATCTAAGTTCGTCGTTAGAAAGAGACTAACTTGGGACGAACTTAGACAAACCTTAGAATGAGACTAACGTTTGTCTTTGTTCATCCCAAGTTAGTCTCGTTAGTCTCATTTTAAGGTTTGTCTAATTTCGTCCTTAGAAAGAGACTAACTTGGGACGAACTTAGACAAACCTTAGAATGAGACTAACGTTTGTCTTTGTTCGTCCCAAGTTAGTCTCGTTAGTCTAATTCTACGGTTTGTCTAAGTTCGTCCTTTGAAAGAGACTAACTTGGGACGAACTTAGACAAACCTTAGAATGAGACTAACGTTTGTCTTTGTTCGTCCCAAGTTAGTATCGTTAGTCTCATTCTATGGTTTGTCTAAGTTCGTCCTTAGAAAGAGACTAACTTGGGATGAACTTCGACAACCCATAGAATGAGACTAACGTTTGTCTTTGTTCGTCCCAAGTTAGTCTCGTTAGTCTCATTATAAGGTTTGTCTAAGTTCGTTTTTTGAAAGAGACTAACTTGGGACGAACTTAGACAAACCTTAGAATGAGACTAACATTTGTTTTTGTTCATCCCAAGTTAGTCTCGTTCCAAGGGTTGTCAAAGTTCGTCCTTAGAAAGAGACTAACTTGGGACGAACTTAGACAAACCTTACAATGAACTAACGTTTGTCTTTGTTCGTCCCAAGTTAGTCTCGTTAGTCTCATTTTAAGGTTTGTCTAAGTTCGTCCTTTGAAAGAGACTAACTTGGGACGAACTTAGACAAACCTTAGAAAGAGACTAACATTTGTCTTTGTTCATTCCAAGTTAGTCTCGTTCAATGGTTTGTCTAAGTTCGTCCTTAGAAAGAGACTAACTTGGGATGAACTTAGACAAACCTTAGAATGAGACTAACGTTTGTCTTTGTTCGTCCCAAGTTAGTCTCGTTAGTCTCAGTCTATGGTTTGTCTAAGTTCGTCCTTAGAAAGAGACTAACTTGGGACAAACTTAGACAAACCTTAGAATCAGACTAACGTTTGTCTTTGTTTGTCCCAAGTTAGTCTCGTTAGTCTCATTCTATGGTTTGTCTATGTTCGTCCTTAGAAAGAGACTAACTTGGGACGAACTTAGACAAACTCTAGAATGAGACTAACGTTTGTCTTTGTTCGTCCCAAGTTAGTCTCGTTAGTCTCATTTTAAGGTTTGTCTATGTTCGTCCTTAGAAAGAGACTAACTTGAGACGAATTTAGACAAACCTTAGAATGAGACTAACGTTTGTCTTTGTTCGTCCCAAGTTAGTCTCATTAGTCTCATTCTATGGTTTGTCTAAGTTCGTCCTTAGAAAGAGACTACCTTGGGACGAACTTAGACAAACCTTAGAATGAGACTAACGTTTGTCTTTGTTCTTCCCAAGTATGTCACGTTAGTCTCATTTTAAGGTTTATCTATGTTCGTCCTTAGAAAGAGACTAACTTGGGACAAACTTAGACAAACCTTAGAATGAGACTAACGTTTGTCTTTGTTCGTCCCAAGTTAGTCTCGTTCAATGGTTTGTCTAAGTTCGTCGTTAGAAAGAGACTAACTTGGGACGAACTTAGACAAACCTTAGAATGAGACTAACGTTTGTCTTTGTTCATCCCAAGTTAGTCTCGTTAGTCTCATTTTAAGGTTTGTCTAATTTCGTCCTTAGAAAGAGACTAACTTTGGACGAACTTAGACAAACCTTAGAATGAGACTAACGTTTGTCTTTGTTCGTCCCAAGTTAGTCTCGTTAGTCTAATTCTATGGTTTGTCTAAGTTCGTCCTTAGAAAGAGACTAACTTGGGACGAACTTAGACAAACCTTAGAATGTGACTAACGTTTGTCTTTGTTCGTCCCAAGTTAGTATCGTTAGTCTCATTCTATGGTTTGTCTAAGTTCGTCCTTAGAAAGAGACTTACTTGGGATGAACTTAGACAAACCATAGAATGAGACTAACGTTTGTCTTTGTTCGTCCCAAGTTAGTCTTGTTAGTCTCATTATAAGGTTTTCTAAGTTCGTTTTTTGAAAGAGACTAACTTGGGACGAACTTAGACAAACCTTAGAATGAGACTAACATTTGTTTTTGTTCATTCCAAGTTAGTCTCGTTCTATGGTTTGTCTAAGTTCGTCCTTAGAAAGAGACTAACTTGGGATGAACTTAGACAAACCTTAGAATGAGACTAACGTTTGTCTTTGGTCATCCCAAGTTAGTCTCGTTAGTCTCATTTTAAGGTTTGTCTAATTTCATCATTAGAAAGAGACTAACTTGGGACGAACTTAGACAAACCTTAGAATGAGACTAACGTTTGTCTTTGTTCGTCCCAAGTTAGTATCGTTAGTCTCATTCTATGGTTTGTCTAAGTTCGTCCTTAGAAAGAGACTAACTTGGGACGAACTTAGACAAACCATAGAATGAGACTAACGTTTGTCTTTGTTCGTCCCAAGTTAGTCTCGTTAGTCTCATTATATGGTTTGTCTAAGTTCGTTTTTTGAAAGAGACTAACTTGGGACGAACTTAGACAAACCTTAGAATGAGACTAACATTTGTTTTTGTTCATCCCAAGTTAGTCTCGTTCAAAGGTTTATCTAAGTTCGTCCTTAGAAAGAGACTAACTTGGGACGAACTTAGACAAACCTTACAATGAACTAATGTTAGTCTTTGTTCGTCCCAAGTTAGTCTCGTTAGTCTCATTTTAAGGTTTGTCTAAGTTCGTCCTTTGAAAGAGACTAACTTGGGACGAACTTAGACAAACCTTAGAATGAGACTAACATTTGTCTTTGCTCATCCCAAGTTAGTCTCGTTCAATGGTTTGTCTAAGTTCATCCTTAGAAAGAGACTAACTTGGGACGAACTTAGACAAACCTTAGAATGAGACTAACGTTTGTCTTTGTTCGTCCCAAGTTAGTCTCGTTAGTCTCAGTCTATGGTTTGTCTAAGTTCGTCCTTAGAAAGAGACTAACTTAGGACGAACTTAGACAAACCTTAGAATCAGACTAACGTTTGTCTTTGTTTGTCTCAAGTTAGTCTCGTTAGTCTCATTCTATGGTTTGTCTATGTTCGTCCTTAGAAAGAGACTAACTTGGGATGAACTTAGACAAGCCCTAGAATGAGACTAACGTTTGTCTTTGTTCGTCCCAAGTTAGTCTCGTTAGTCTCATTTTAAGGTTTGTCTATGTTCGTCCTTAGAAAGAGACTAACTTGAGACGAATTTAGACAAACCTTAGAATGAGACTAACGTTTGTCTTTGTTCGTCCCAAGTTAGTCTCGTTAGTCTCATTCTATGGTTTGTCTAAGTTCGTCCTTAGAAAGAGACTACCTTGGGACGAACTTAGACAAACCTTAGAATGAGACTAACGTTTGTCTTTGTTCTTCCCAAGTTTGTCACGTTAGTCTCATTTTAAGGTTTATCTATGTTCGTCCTTAGAAAGAGACTAACTTGGGACGAACTTAGACAAACCTTAGAATGAGACTAAAGTTTGTCTTTGTTCGTCCCAAGTTAGTCTCGTTCAATGGTTTGTCTAAGTTCGTCGTTAGAAAGAGATTAACTTGGGACGAACTTAGACAAACCTTAGAATGAGACTAACGTTTGTCTTTGTTCATCCCAAGTTAGTCTCGTTAGTCTCATTTTAAGGTTTGTCTATGTTCGTCCTTAGAAAGAGACTAACTTGAGACGAATTTAGACAAACCTTAGAATGAGACTAACGTTTGTCTTTGTTCGTCCCAAGTTAGTCTCGATAGTCTCATTCTATGGTTTGTCTAAGTTCGTCCTTAGAAAGAGACTACCTTGGGACGAACTTAGAATAACCTTAGAATGAGACTAACGTTTGTCTTTGTTCTTCCCAAGTTTGTCACGTTAGTCTCATTTTAAGGTTTATCTATGTTCGTCCTTAGAAAGAGACTAACTTGGGACGAACTTAGACAAACCTTAGAATGAGACTAAAGTTTGTCTTTGTTCGTCCCAAGTTAGTCTCGTTCAATGGTTTGTCTAAGTTCGTCGTTAGAAAGAGACTAACTTGGGACGAACTTAGACAAACCTTAGAATGAGACTAACGTTGGTCTTTGTTCATCCCAAGTTAGTCTCGTTAGTCTCATTTTAAGGTTTGTCTAATTTCGTCCTTAGAAAGAGACTAACTTGGGACGAACTTAGACAAACCTTAGAATGAGACTAACGTTTGTCTTTGTTCGTCCCAAGTTAGTCTCGTTAGTCTAATTCTATGGTTTGTCTAAGTTCGACCTTAGAAAGAGACTAACTTGGGACGAACTTAGACAAACCTTAGAATGTGACTAACGTTTGTAATTGTTCGTCCCAAGTTAGTATCGTTAGTCTCATTCTATGGTTTGTCTAAGTTCGTCCTTAGAAAGAGACTTACTTGGGATGAACTTAGACAAACCATAGAATGAGACTAACGTTTGTCTTTGTTCGTCCCAAGTTAGTCTCGTTAGTCTCATTATAAGGTTTTCTAAGTTCATTTTTTGAAAGAGACTAACTTGGGACGAACTTAGACAAACCTTAGAATGAGACTAACATTTGTTTTTGTTCACCCAAGTTAGTCTCGTTCAATGGTTTGTCTAAGTTCGTCCTTAGAAAGAGACTAACTTGGGATGAACTTAGACAAACCTTAGAATGAGACTAACGTTTGTCTTTGTTCATCCCAAGTTAGTCTCGTTAGTATCATTTTAAGGTTTGTCTAATTTCATCCTTAGAAAGAAACTAACTTGGGACGAACTTAGACAAACCTTAGAATGAGACTAACGTTTGTCTTTGTTCGTCCCAAGTTAGTCTCGTTAGTCTAATTCTATGGTTTGTCTAAGTTCGTCCTTAGAAAGAGACTAACTTGGGACGAACTTAGACAAACCTTAGAATGAGACTAACGTTTGTCTTTGTTCGTCCCAAGTTAGTATCGTTAGTCTCATTCTATGGTTTGTCTAAGTTCGTCCTTAGAAAGAGACTAACTTGGGACGAACTTAGACAAACCATAGAATGAGACTAACATTTGTCTTTGTTCGTCCCAAGTTAGTCTCGTTAGTCCCATTATAAGGTTTGTCTAAGTTCGTTTTTTGAAAGAGACTAACTTGGGACGAACTTAGACAAACCATAGAATGAGACTAACATTTGTTTTTGTTCATGCCAAGTTAGTCTCGTTCAATGGTTTGTCTAAGTTCGTCCTTAGAAAGAAACTAACTTGGGACGAACTTAGACAAACCTTAGAATGAGACTAACGTTTGTCTTTGTTCGTCCCAAGTTAGTCTCGTTAGTCTCATTTTAAGGTTTGTCTTAGTTCATCCTTTGAAAGAGACTAACTTGGGACGAACTTAGACAAACCTTAGAATGAGACTAACATTTGTCTTTGTTCATCCGAAGTTAGTCTCGTTCAATGGTTTGTCTAAGTTCGTCCTTAGAAATAGACTAACTTGGGACGAACTTAGACAAACCTTAGAATGAGACTAACGTTTGTCTTTGTTCGTCCTAAGTTACTCTTGTTAGTCTCATTCTATGGTTTGGCTAAGTTCGTCCTTAGAAAGAGGCTAACTTGGGACGAACTTAGACAAACCTTAGAATCAGACTAATGTTTGTCTTTGCATGTCCCAAGTTAGTCTCGTTAGTCTCATTCTATGGTTTGTCTATGTTCATCCTTAGAAAGAGACTAACTTGGTACGAACTTAGACAAACCCTAGAATGAGACTAACGTTTGTCTTTGTTCGTCCCAAGTTAGTCTCGTTAGTCTCATTTTAAGGTTTGTCTATGTTCGTCCTTAGAAAGAGACTAACTTGAGACGAATTTAGACAAACCTTAGAATGAGACTAACGTTTGTCTTTTTTCGTCCCAAGTTAGTCTCGTTAGTCTCATTCTATGGTTTGTCTAAGTTCGTCCTTAGAAAGAGACTAACTTGAGACGAACTTAGACAAATCTTAGAATGAGACTAACGTTTATCTTTGTTCGTCCCTAGTTAGTCTCGTTCAATGGTTTGTCTAAGTTCATCCTTAGAAAGAGACTAACTTGTGACGAACTTAGACAAACCTTAGAATGAGACTAACGTTTGTCTTTGTTCGTCCCAAGTTAGTCTCGTTAGTCTCATTTTAAGGTTTGTCTAAGTTTGTCCTTAGAAAGAGACTAACTTGGGACGCACTTAGACTAACCTTAGAATGAGACTAACGTTTGTCTTTGTTCGTCCCTAGTTAGTCTCGTTCAATGGTTTGTCTAAGTTCGTCCTTAGAAAGAGACTAACTTGGGACGAACTTAGACAAACCTTAGAATGAGACTAACGTTTGTCTTTGTTCGTCCCAAGTTAGTCTCGTTAGTCTCATTTTAAGGTTTGTCTAAGTTCGTCCTTAGAAAGAGACTAACTTGGGACGCACTTAGACTAACCTTAGAATGAGACTAACGTTTATCTTTGTTCGTCCCTAGTTAGTCTCGTTCAATGGTTTGTCTATGTTCGTCCTTAAAAAGAGACTAACTTGGGACGAACTTAGACAAACCTTAGAATGAGACTAACGTTTGTCTTTGTTCGTCCCAAGTTAGTCTCGTTAGTCTCATTTTAAGGTTTGTCTAAGTTCGTCCTTAGAAAGAGACTAACTTGGGACGCACTTAGACTAACCTTAGAATGAGACTAACGTTTATCTTTGTTCGTCCCTAGTTAGTCTCGTTCAATGGTTTGTCTAAGTTTGTCCTTAGAAAGAGACTAACTTGGGACGAACTTAGACAAACCTTAGAATGAGACTAACGTTTGTCTTTGTTCGTCCCAAGTTAGTCTCGTTAGTCTAATTCTATGGTTTGTCTTAGTTCGTCCTTAGAAAGAGACTAACTTGGGACGAACTTAGACAAACCTTAGAATGAGACTAACGTTTGTCTTTGTTCGTCCCAAGTTAGTATCGTTAGTCTCATTCTATGGTTTTTCTAAGTTCGTCCTTAGAAAGAGACTAACTTGGGACGAACTTAGACAAACCATAGAATGAGACTAACATTTGTCTTTGTTCGTCCCAAGTTAGTCTCGTTAGTCTCATTTTAAGGTTTGTCTAAGTTCATTTTTTGAAAGAGACTATCTTGGGATGAACTTAGACAAACCTTAGAATGAGACTAACATTTGTTTTTGTTCATCCCAAGTTAGTCTCGTTCAATGGTTTGTCTAAGTTCGTCCTTAGAAAGAGACTAACTTGGGACGAACTTAGACAAACCTTAGAATGAGACTAACGTTTGTCTTTGTTCGTCCCAAGTTAGTCTCGTTAGTCTCATTTTAAGGTTTGTCTACGTTCGTCCTTTGAAAGAGACTAACTTGGGACGAACTTAGACAAACCTTAGAATGAGACTAACATTTGTTTTTGTTCATCCCAAGTTAGTCTCGTTCAATGGTTTGTCTAAGTTTGTCCTTAGAAAGAGACTAACTTGGGACGAACTTAGACAAACCTTAGAATGAGACTAACGTTTGTCTTTGTTCGTCCCAAGTTAGTCTCGTTAGTCTCATTCTATGGTTTGTCTAAGTTCGTCCTTAGAAAGAGACTAACTTGGGACGAACTTAGACAAACCCTACAATGTGACTAACGTTTGTCTTTGTTCGTCCCAAGTTAGTCTCGTTAGTCTCATTTTAAGGTTTGTCTATGTTCGTCCTTAGAAAGAGACGAACTTGAGACGAATTTAGGCAAACCTTAGAATGAGACTAACGTTTGTCTTTGTTCGTCCCAAGTTAGTCTCGTTAGTCTTAGTCTATGGTTTGTCTAAGTTCGTCCTTAGAAAGAGACTAACTTGGGACGAACTTAGACAAACCTTAGAATGAGACTAACGTTTTTCTTTGTTCGTCCCAAGTTAGTCTCGTTAGTCTCATTCTAAGGTTTGTCTAAGTTGGTCCTTAAAAAGAGACTAACTTGGGACGAACTTAGACAAACCTTAGAATGAGACTAACGTTTGTCTTGGTTCGTCCCAAGTTAGTCTCGTTAGTCTAATTCTATGGTTTGTCTAGGTTCGTCCTTAGAAAGAGACTAACTTGGGACGAACTTAGACAAACCTTAGAATGAGACTAACGATTGTCTTTGTTCGCCCAAGTTAGTCACGTTAGTCTCATTTTTAGGTTTGTCTATGTTCTTCCTTATAAATAGACTAACTTGGGACGAACTTAGACAAACCTTAGAATGAGACTAACGTTTGTCTTTGTTCGTCCCAAGTTAGTCTCGTTAGTCTCATTCTATGGTTTGTCTAAGTTCGTCCTTAGAAAGAGACTAACTTGGGACGAACTTAGACAAACCTTAGAATGAGACTAACGTTTTTCTATGTTCGTCCCAAGTTAGTCTCGTTAGTCTCATTCTAAGGTTTGTCTAAGTGTGTCCTTAAAAAGAGACTAACTTGGGACGAACTTAGACAAACCTTAGAATGAGACTACGTTTGTCTTTGTTCGTCCCAAGTTAGTCTCGTTAGTCTCATTCTATGGGTTGTCTAAGTTCGTCCTTAGAAAGAGACTACCTTGGGACGAACTTAGACAAACCTTAGAATGAGACTAACGTTTGTCTTTGTTCTTCCCAAGTTAGTCTCGTTCAATGGTTTGTCTAAGTTCATCCTTAGAAAGAGACTAACTTGGGACGAACTTAGACAAACCTTACAATGAACTAACGTTTGTCTTTGTTCGTCCCAAGTTAGTCTCGTTAGTCTCATTTTAAGGTTTGTCTAAGTTCGTCCTTTGAAAGAGACTAACTTGGGACGAACTTAGACAAACCTTAGAATGAGACTAACATTTGTCTTTGTTCATCCCAAGTTAGTCTCGTTCAATGGTTTGTCTAAGTTCGTCCTTAGAAAGAGACTAACTTGGGACGAACTTAGACAAACCTTAGAAGGAGACTAACGTTTATCTTTGTTCGTCCCAAGTTAGTCTTGTTAGTCTCAGTCTATGGTTTGTCAAAGTTCGTCCTTAGAAAGAGACTAACTTGGGACGAACTTAGACAAACCTTAGAATCAGACTAACGTTTGTCTTTGTTTGTCCCAAGTTAGTCTCGTTAGTCTCATTCTATGGTTTGTCTATGTTCGTCCTTAGAAAGAGACTAACTTGGGACGAACTTAGACAAACCCTAGAATGAGACTAACGTTTGTCTTTGTTCGTCCCAAGTTAGTCTCGTTAGTCTCATTTTAAGGGTTGTCTATGTTCGTCCTTAGAAAGAGACTAACTTGGGACGAACTTAGACAAACCTTAGAATGAGACTAACGTTTGTCTTTGTTCGTCCCAAGTTAGTCTCGTTAGTCTAATTCTATGGTTTGTCTAAGTTCGTCCTTAGAAAGAGACTAACTTGGGACGAACTTAGACAAACCTTAGAATGAGACTAACGTTTGTCTTTGTTCGTCCCGAGTTAGTATCGTTAGTCTCATTCTATGGTTTGTCTAAGTTCGTGCTTAGAAAGAGACTAACTTGGGACGAACTTAGACAAACCGTAGAATGAGACTAACGTTTGTCTTTGTTCGTCCCAAGTTAGTCTCGTTAGTCTCATTATATGGTTTGTCTAAGTTCGTTTTTTGAAAGAGACTAACTTGGGACGAACTTAGACAAACCTTAGAATGAGACTAACATTTGTTTTTGTTCATCCCAAGTTTGTCTCGTTCAATGGTTTGTCTAAGTTCGTCCTTAGAAAGAGACTAACTTGGGACGAACTTAGACAAACCTCAGAATGAGACTAACGTTTGTCTTTGTTCGTCCCAAGTTAGTCTCGTTAGTCTCATTTTAAGGTTTGTCTAAGTTCGTCCTTTGAAAGAGACTAACTTGGGACGAACTTAGACAAACCTTAGAATGAGACTAACATTTGTCTTTGTTCATCCCAAGTTAGTCTCGTTCAATGGTTTGTCTAAGTTCGTCCTTAGAAAGAGACTAACTAGAGACGAACTTAGACAAACCTTAGAATGAGACTAACGTTTGTCTTTGTTCGTCCCAAGTTAGTCTCGTTAGTCTCATACTATGGTTTGTCTAAGTTCGTCCTTAGAAAGAGACTAACTTGGGACGACCTTAGACAAACCTTAGAATGAAATTAACATTTGTCTTTGTTCGTCCCAAGTTAGTCTCATTTTAAGGTTTGTCTATGTTCGTCCTTAGAAAGAGACTAACTTGAGACGCATTTAGACAAACCTTAGAATGAGACTAACGTTTGTCTTTGTTCGTCCCAAGTTAGTCTCGATAGTCTCATTCTATGGTTTGTCTAAGTTCACCCTTAGAAAGAGACTAACTTGGGACGAACTTAGACAAACCTTAGAATGTGACTAACGTTTGTCTTTGTTCGTCCCAAGTTAGTCACGTTCAATGGTTTGTCTAAGTTCGTCCTTAGAAAGAGACTAACTTGGGACGAACTTAGACAAACCTTAGAATGAGACTAACGTTTGTCTTTGTTCATCCCATGTTAGTCTCGTTAGTCTCATGTTAAGGTTTGTCTAATTTCGTCCTTAGAAAGAGACTAACTTGGGACGAACTTAGACAAACCTTAGAATGAGACTAACGTTTGTCTTTGTTCGTCCCAAGTTAGTCTCGTTCAATGGTTTGTCTAAGTTCGTCCTTAGAAAGAGACTAACTTGGGACGAACTTAGACAAACTTTAGAATGAGACTAACGTTTGTCTAGGTTCGTCCTAAGAAAGAGACTAACTTAGGACAAACTTAGACAAACCTTAGAATGAGACTAACGATTGTCTTTGTTCGCCCAAGTTAATCACGTTAGTCTAATTTTAAGGGTTGTCTATGTTCGTCCTTATAAAGAGACTAACTTGGGACGAACTTAGACAAACCTTAGAATGAGACTAACGTTTGTCTTTGTTCGTCCCAAGTTAGTCGCGTTAGTCTCATTCTATGGTTTGTCTAAGTTCGGCGTTAGAAAGAGACTACCTTGGGACGAACTTAGACAAACCTTAGAATGAGACTAACGTTTGTCTTTGTTCTTCCCAAGTTTGTCACGTTAGTCCCATTTTAAGGTTTATCTATGTTCGTCCTTAGAAAGACACTAACTTGGGACGAACTTAGACAAACCTTAGAATGAGACTAACGTTTGTCTTTGTTCGTCCCAAGTTAGTCTCGTTCAATGGTTTGTCTAAGTTCGTCCTTAGAATGAGACTAACGTTTGTCTTTGTTCATCCCAAGTTAGTCTCGTTAGTCTCATGTTAAGGTTTGTCTAATTTCGTCCTTAGAAAGAGACTAACTTGGGACGAACTTAGACAAACCTTAGAATGAGACTAACGTTTGTCTTTGTTCGTCCCAAGTTAGTCTCTTTCAATGGTTTGTCTATGTTCGTCCTTAAAAAGAGACTAACTTGGGACGAACTTAGACAAACCTTAGAATGAGACTAACGTTTGTCTTTGTTCGTCCCAAGTTAGTCTCGTTAGTCTCATTTTAAGGTTTGTCTAAGTTCGTCCTTAGAAAGAGACTAACTTGGGACGCACTTAGACTAACCTTAGAATGAGACTAACGTTTATCTTTGTTCGTCCCTAGTTAGTCTCGTTCAATGGTTTGTCTAAGTTTGTCCTTAGAAAGAGACTAACTTGGGACGAACTTAGACAAACCTTAGAATGAGACTAACGTTTGTCTTTGTTCGTCCCAAGTTAGTCTCGTTAGTCTAATTCTATGGTTTGTCTAAGTTCGTCCTTAGAAAGAGACTAACTTGGGACGAACTTAGACAAACCTTAGAATGAGACTAACGTTTGTCTTTGTTCGTCCCAAGTTAGTATCGTTAGTCTCATTCTATGGTTTTTCTAAGTTCGTCCTTAGAAAGAGACTAACTTGGGACGAACTTAGACAAACCATAGAATGAGACTAACATTTGTCTTTGTTCGTCCCAAGTTAGTCTCGTTAGTCTCATTTTAAGGTTTGTCTAAGTTCATTTTTTGAAAGAGACTATCTTGGGACGAACTTAGACAAACCTTAGAATGAGACTAACATTTGTTTTTGTTCATCCCAAGTTAGTCTCGTTCAATGGTTTGTCTAAGTTCGTCCTTAGAAAGAGACTAACTTGGGACGAACTTAGACAAACCTTAGAATGAGACTAACGTTTGTCTTTGTTCGTCCCAAGTTAGTCTCGTTAGTCTCATTTTAAGGTTTGTCTACGTTCGTCCTTTGAAAGAGACTAACTTGGGACGAACTTAGACAAACCTTAGAATGAGACTAACATTTGTTTTTGTTCATCCCAAGTTAGTCTCGTTCAATGGTTTGTCTAAGTTTGTCCTTAGAAAGAGACTAACTTGGGACGAACTTAGACAAACCTTAGAATGAGACTAACGTTTGTCTTTGTTCGTCCCAAGTTAGTCTCGTTAGTCTCATTCTATGGTTTGTCTAAGTTCGTCCTTAGAAAGAGACTAACTTGGGACGAACTTAGACAAACCCTAGAATGAGACTAACGTTTGTCTTTGTTCGTCCCAAGTTAGTCTCGTTAGTCTCATTTTAAGGTTTGTCTATGTTCGTCCTTAGAAAGAGACGAACTTGAGACGAATTTAGACAAACCTTAGAATGAGACTAACGTTTGTCTTTGTTCGTCCCAAGTTAGTCTCGTTAGTCTTAGTCTATGGTTTGTCTAAGTTCGTCCTTAGAAAGAGACTAACTTGGGACGAACTTAGACAAACCTTAGAATGAGACTAACGTTTTTCTTTGTTCGTCCCAAGTTAGTCTCGTTAGTCTCATTCTAAGGTTTGTCTAAGTTTGTCCTTAAAAAGAGACTAACTTGGGACGAACTTAGACAAACCTTAGAATGAGACTAACGTTTGTCTTGGTTCGTCCCAAGTTAGTCTCGTTAGTCTAATTCTATGGTTTGTCTAGGTTCGTCCTTAGAAAGAGACTAACTTGGGACGAACTTAGACAAACCTTAGAATGAGACTAACGATTGTCTTTGTTCTCCCAAGTTAGTCACATTAGTCTCATTTTTAGGTTTGTCTATGTTCTTCCTTATAAATAGACTAACTTGGGACGAACTTAGACAAACCTTAGAATGAGACTAACGTTTGTCTTTGTTCGTCCCAAGTTAGTCTCGTTAGTCTCATTCTATGGTTTGTCTAAGTTCGTCCTTAGAAAGAGACTAACTTGGGACGAACTTAGACAAACCTTAGAATGAGACTAACGTTTTTCTATGTTCGTCCCAAGTTAGTCTCGTTAGTCTCATTCTAAGGTTTGTCTAAGTGTGTCCTTAAAAAGAGACTAACTTGGGACGAACTTAGACAAACCTTAGAATGAGACTACGTTTGTCTTTGTTCGTCCCAAGTTAGTCTCGTTAGTCTCATTCTATGGTTTGTCTAAGTTCGTCCTTAGAAAGAGACTACCTTGGGACGAACTTAGACAAACCTTAGAATGAGACTAACGTTTGTCTTTGTTCTTCCCAAGTTAGTCTCGTTCAATGGTTTGTCTATGTTCATCCTTAGAAAGAGACTAACTTGGGACGAACTTAGACAAACCTTACAATGAACTAACGTTTGTCTTTGTTCGTCCCAAGTTAGTCTCGTTAGTCTCATTTTAAGGTTTGTCTAAGTTCGTCCTTTGAAAGAGACTAACTTGGGACGAACTTAGACAAACCTTAGAATGAGACTAACATTTGTCTTTGTTCATCCCAAGTTAGTCTTGTTCAATGGTTTGTCTAAGTTCGTCCTTAGAAAGAGACTAACTTGGGACGAACTTAGACAAACCTTAGAAGGAGACTAACATTTATCTTTGTTCGTCCCAAGTTAGTCTCGTTAGTCTCAGTCTATGGTTTGTCTAAGTTCGTCCTTAGAAAGAGACTAACTTGGGACGAACTTAGACAAACCTTAGAATCAGACTAACGTTTGTCTTTGTTTGTCCCAAGTTAGTCTCGTTAGTCTCATTCTATGGTTTGTCTATGTTCGTCCTTAGAAAGAGACTAACTTGGGACGAACTTAGACAAACCCTAGAATGAGACTAACGTTTGTCTTTGTTCGTCCCAAGTTAGTCTCGTTAGTCTCATTTTAAGGGTTGTCTATGTTCGTCCTTAGAAAGAGACTAACTTGGGACGAACTTAGACAAACCTTAGAATGAGACTAACGTTTGTCTTTGTTCGTCCCAAGTTAGTCTCGTTAGTCTAATTCTATGGTTTGTCTAAGTTCGTCCTTAGAAAGAGACTAACTTGGGACGAACTTAGACAAACCTTAGAATGAGACTAACGTTTGTCTTTGTTCGTCCCGAGTTAGTATCGTTAGTCACATTCTATGGTTTGTCTAAGTTTGTGCTTAGAAAGAGACTAACTTGGGACGAACTTAGACAAACCGTAGAATGAGACTAACGTTTGTCTTTGTTCGTCCCAAGTTAGTCTCATTCTATGGTTTGTCTAAGTTCGTTTTTTGAAAGAGACTAACTTGGGACGAACTTAGACAAACCTTAGAATGAGACTAACATTTGTTTTTGTTCATCCCAAGTTTGTCTCGTTCAATGGTTTGTCTAAGTTCGTCCTTAGAAAGAGACTAACTTGGGACGAACTTAGACAAACCTCAGAATGAGACTAACGTTTGTCTTTGTTCGTCCCAAGTTAGTCTCGTTAGTCTCATTTTAAGGTTTGTCTAAGTTCGTCCTTTGAAAGAGACTAACTTGGGACGAACTTAGACAAACCTTAGAATGAGACTAACATTTGTCTTTGTTCATCCCAAGTTAGTCTCGTTCAATGGTTTGTCTAAGTTCGTCCTTAGAAAGAGACTAACTAGAGACGAACTTAGACAAACCTTAGAATGAGACTAACGTTTGTCTTTGTTCATCCCAAGTTAGTCTCGTTAGTCTCATACTATGGTTTGTCTAAGTTCGTCCTTAGAAAGAGACTAACTTGGGACGACCTTAGACAAACCTTAGAATGAAATTAACATTTGTCTTTGTTCGTCCCAAGTTAGTCTCATTTTAAGGTTTGTCTATGTTCGTCCTTAGAAAGAGACTAACTTGAGACGCATTTAGACAAACCTTAGAATGAGACTAACGTTTGTCTTTGTTCGTCCCAAGTTAGTCTCGATAGTCTCATTCTATGGTTTGTCTAAGTTCACCCTTAGAAAGAGACTAACTTGGGACGAACTTAGACAAACCTTAGAATGTGACTAACGTTTGTCTTTGTTCGTCCCAAGTTAGTCACGTTCAATGGTTTGTCTAAGTTCGTCCTTAGAAAGAGACTAACTTGGGATGAACTTAGACAAACCTTAGAATGAGACTAACGTTTGTCTTTGTTCATCCCAAGTTAGTCTCGTTAGTCTCATGTTAAGGTTTGTCTAATTTCGTCCTTAGAAAGAGACTAACTTGGGACGAACTTAGACAAACCTTAGAATGAGACTAACGTTTGTCTTTGTTCGTCCCAAGTTAGTCTCGTTCAATGGTTTGTCTAAGTTCGTCCTTAGAAAGAGACTAACTTGGGACGAACTTAGACAAACTTTAGAATGAGACTAACGTTTGTCTTGGTTCGTCCCAAGTTAGTCTCGTTAGTCTAATTCTATAGTTTGTCTAGGTTCGTCCTAAGAAAGAGACTAACTTAGGACAAACTTAGACAAACCTTAGAATGAGACTAACGATTGTCTTTGTTCGCCCAAGTTAATCACGTTAGTCTAATTTTAAGGGTTGTCTATGTTCGTCCTTATAAAGAGACTAACTTGGGACGAACTTAGACAAACCTTAGAATGAGACTAACGTTTGTCTTTGTTCGTCCCAAGTTAGTCTCGTTAGTCTCATTTTAAGGTTTGTCCAAGTTCGTCCTTCGAAAGAGACTAACTTGGGACGAACTTAGACAAACCTTAGAATGAGACTAACATTTGTCTTTGTTCATCCCAAGTTAGTCTCGTTCAATGGTTTGTCTAAGTTCATCCTTAGAAAGAGACTAACTTGGGACGAACTTAGACAAACCTTAGAATGAGACTAACGTTTGTCTTTGTTCGTCCCAAGTTAGTCTCGTTAGTCTCATTTTAAGGTTTGTCCAAGTTCGTCCTTCGAAAGAGACTAACTTGGGACGAACTTAGACAAACCTTAGAATGAGACTAACATTTGTCTTTGTTCATCCCAAGTTAGTCTCGTTCAATGGTTTGTCTAAGTTCATCCTTAGAAAGAGACTAACTTGGGACGAACTTCCACAAACCATAGAATGAGACTAACGTTTGTCTTTGTTCGTCCCAAGTTAGTCTCGTTAGTCTCATTCTATGGTTTGTCTAAGTTCGTCCTAAGAAAGAGACTAACTTGGGACGAACTTATACAAACCTTAGAATGAAACTAACTTTTGTCTTGGTTCGTCCCAAGTTAGTCTCGTTAGTTTCATTTTAAGGTTTGTCTAAGTTAGTCCTTAGAAAGAGACTAACTTGGGATAAACGTGGACAAACTTTAGAATGAGACTAACGTTTGTCTTGGTTCGTTCCAAGTTAGTCTCGTTAGTCTCATTCTATGGTTTGTTTAAGTTCGTCCTTAGAAAGAGACTAACTTGGGACGAACTTAGACAAACCTTAGAATGAGACTAACGTTTGTCTTTGTTCGTCCCCAGTTAGCCACGTTAGTCTCATTTTAAGGTTTGTCTATGTTCGTCTTTAGAAAAAGACTAACTTGGGACGAACTTAGACAAACCTTAGAATGAGACTAACGTTTGTTTCTGTTGTCATAAGTTAGTCTCGTTAGTCTAATTCTATGGTTTGTCTAAGTTCATCCTTAGAAAGAGACTAACTTGGGACGAACTTAGACAAACCTTAGAATGAGACTAACGTTTGTCTTTGTTCGTCCCAAGTTAGTCTCGTTAGTCTCATTTTAAGGTTTGTCCAAGTTCGTCCTTCGAAAGAGACTAACTTGGGACGAACTTAGACAAACCTTAGAATGAGACTAACATTTGTCTTTGTTCATCCCAAGTTAGTCTCGTTCAATGGTTTGTCTAAGTTCATCCTTAGAAAGAGACTAACTTGGGACGAACTTCCACAAACCATAGAATGAGACTAACGTTTGTCTTTGTTCGTCCCAAGTTAGTCTCGTTAGTCTCATTCTATGGTTTGTCTAAGTTCGTCCTAAGAAAGAGACTAACTTGGGACGAACTTATACAAACCTTAGAATGAAACTAACTTTTGTCTTTGTTCGTCCCAAGTTAGTCTCGTTAGTTTCATTTTAAGGTTTGTCTAAGTTAGTCCTTAGAAAGAGACTAACTTGGGATAAACGTGGACAAACTTTAGAATGAGACTAACGTTTGTCTTGGTTCGTTCCAAGTTAGTCTCGTTAGTCTCATTCTATGGTTTGTTTAAGTTCGTCCTTAGAAAGAGACTAACTTGGGACGAACTTAGACAAACCTTAGAATGAGACTAACGTTTGTCTTTGTTCGTCCCCAGTTAGCCACGTTAGTCTCATTTTAAGGTTTGTCTATGTTCGTCTTTAGAAAAAGACTAACTTGGGACGAACTTAGACAAACCTTAGAATGAGACTAACGTTTGTTTCTGTTGTCATAAGTTAGTCTCGTTAGTCTAATTCTATGGTTTGTCTAAGTTCATCCTTAGAAAGAGACTAACTTGGGACGAACTTAGACAAACCTTAGAATGAGACTAACGTTTGTCTTTGTTCGTCCCAAGTTAGTCTCGTTAGTCTCATTCTATGGTTTGTCAAAGTTCGTCCTTAGAAAGAGACTAACTTGGGACGAACTTAGACAAACCTCATAATGAGACTAACGTTTGTCTTTGTTCGTCCCAAGTTAGTCTCATTAGTCTCATTTTAAGGTTTGTCTAAGTTCATCCTTTAAAAGAGACTAACTTGGGACGAACTTAGAGAAACCTTAGAATGAGTCTAACATTTGTCTTTGTTCATCCCAAGTTAGTCTCGTTCAATGGTTTGTCTAAGTTCGTCCTTAGAAAGAGACTAACTTGGGACGAACTTAGATAAGACTTAGAATGAGACTAAGGTTTGTCTTCGTTCGTCCCAAGTTAGTCTCGTTAGTCTCATTTTAAGGTTTGTCTAAGTTCGTCCTTAGAAAGAGACTAACTTGGGACGAACTTAGAC
This sequence comes from Rhodiola kirilowii, assembly GCA_033675215.1. NCBI lineage: Eukaryota > Viridiplantae > Streptophyta > Magnoliopsida > Saxifragales > Crassulaceae > Rhodiola > Rhodiola kirilowii. Next base: position 1,156,574 of record JAUCNB010000016.1, read on the forward strand.
AAACCTTAGAATGAGACTAACATTTGTTTTTGTTCATCCCAAGTTAGACTCGTTCAATGGTTTGTCTAAGTTTGTCCTTAGAAAGAGACTAACTTGGGACGAACTTAGACAAACCTTAGAATGAGACTAACGTTTGTCTTTGTTCGTCCCAAGTTAGTCTCGTTAGTCTCATTCTATGGTTTGTCTAAGTTCGTCCTTAGAAAGAGACTTACTTGGGACGAACTTAGACAAACCCTAGAATGAGACTAACGTTTGTCTTTGTTCGTCCCAAGTTAGTCTCGTTAGTCTCATTTTAAGGTTTGTCTATGTTCGTCCTTAGAAAGAGACAAACTTGAGACGAATTTAGACAAACCTTAGAGTGTGACTAACGTTTGTCTTTGTTCGTCCCAAGTTAGTCTCGTTAGTCTTAGTCTATGGTTTGTCTAAGTTCGTCCTTAGAAAGAGACTAACTTGGGACGAACTTAGACAAACCTTAGAATGAGACTAACGTTTTTCTTTGTTCGTCCCAAGTTAGTCTCGTTAGTCTCATTCTAAGGTTTGTCTAAGTTTGTCCTTAAAAAGAGACTAACTTGGGACGAACTTAGACAAACCTTAGAATGAGACTAACGTTTGTCTTGGTTCGTCCCAAGTTAGTCTCGTTAGTCTAATTCTATGGTTTGTCTAGGTTCGTCCTTAGAAAGAGACTAACTTGGGACGAACTTAGACAAACCTTAGAATGAGACTAACGATTGTCTTTGTTCGCCCAAGTTAGTCACGTTAGTCTCATTTTTAGGTTTGTCTATGTTCTTCCTTATAAATAGACTAACTTGGGACGAACTTAGACAAACCTTAGAATGAGACTAACGTTTGTCTTTGTTCGTCCCAAGTTAGTCTCGTTAGTCTCATTCTATGGTTTGTCTAAGTTCGTTCTTAGAAAGAGACTAACTTGGGACGAACTTAGACAAACCTTAGAATGAGACTAACGTTTTTCTATGTTCGTCCCAAGTTAGTCTCGTTAGTCTCATTCTAAGGTTTGTCTAAGTTTGTCCTTAAAAAGAGACTAACTTGGGACGAACTTAGACAAACCTTAGAATGAGACTACGTTTGTCTTTGTTCGTCCCAAGTTAGTCTCGTTAGTCTCATTCTATGGTTTGTCTAAGTTCGTCGTTAGAAAGAGACTACCTTGGGACGAACTTAGACAAACCTTAGAATGAGACTAACGTTTGTCTTTGTTCGTCCCAAGTTAGTCACGTTCAATGGTTTGTCTAAGTTCGTCCTTAGAAAGAGACTAACTTGGGACGAACTTAGACAAACCTTAGAATGAGACTAAAGTTTGTCTTTGTTCATCCCAAGTTAGTCTCGTTAGTCTCATGTTAAGGTTTGTCTAATTTCGTCCTTAGAAAGATACTAACTTGGGGCGAACTTAGACAAACCTTAGAATGAGACTAACGATTGTCTTTGTTCGCCCAAGTTAGTCACGTTAGTCTCATTTTTAGGTTTGTCTATGTTCTTCCTTATAAATAGACTAACTTGGGACGAACTTAGACAAACCTTAGAATGAGACTAACGTTTGTCTTTGTTCGTCCCAAGTTAGTCTCGTTAGTCTCATTCTATGGTTTGTCTAAGTTCGTTCTTAGAAAGAGACTAACTTGGGACGAACTTAGACAAACCTTAGAATGAGACTAACGTTTTTCTATGTTCGTCCCAAGTTAGTCTCGTTAGTCTCATTCTAAGGTTTGTCTAAGTTTGTCCTTAAAAAGAGACTAACTTGGGACGAACTTAGACAAACCTTAGAATGAGACTACGTTTGTCTTTGTTCGTCCCAAGTTAGTCTCGTTAGTCTCATTCTATGGTTTGTCTAAGTTTGTCGTTAGAAAGAGACTACCTTGGGACGAACTTAGACAAACCTTAGAATGAGACTAACGTTTGTCTTTGTTCGTCCCAAGTTAGTCACGTTCAATGGTTTGTCTAAGTTCGTCCTTCGAAAGAGACTAACTTAGGACGAACTTAGACAAACCTTAGAATGAGACTAACGTTTGTCTTTGTTCATCCCAAGTTAGTCTCGTTAGTCTCATGTTAAGGTTTGTCTAATTTCGTCCTTAGAAAGATACTAACTTGGGACGAACTTAGACAAACCTTAGAATGAGACTAACGTTTGTCTTTGTTCGTCCCAAGTTAGTCTCGTTCAATGGTTTGTCTAAGTTCGTCCTTAGAAAGAGACTAACTTGGGACGAACTTAGACAAACTTTAGAATGAGACTAACGTTTGTCTTGGTTCGTCCCAAGTTAGTCTCGTTAGTCTAATTCTATAGTTTGTCTAGGTTCGTCCTAAGAAAGAGACTAACTTAGGACAAACTTAGACAAACCTTAGAATGAGACTAACGATTGTCTTTGTTCGCCCAAGTTAATCACGTTAGTCTAATTTTAAGGTTTGTCTATGTTCGTCCTTATAAAGAGACTAACTTGGGACGAACTTAGACAAACCTTAGAATGAGACTAACGTTTGTCTTTGTTCGTCCCAAGTTAGTCTCGTTAGTCTCATTCTATGGTTTGTCTAAGTTCGTCGTCAGAAAGAGACTACCTTGGGACGAACTTAGACAAACCTTAGAATGAGACTAACGTTTGTCTTTGTTCTTCCCAAGTTTGTCACGTTAGTCCCATTTTAAGGTTTATCTATGTTCGTCCTTAGAAAGACACTAACTTGGGACGAACTTAAACAAACCTTAGAATGAGACTAACGTTTGTCTTTGTTCGTCCCAAGTTAGTCTCGTTCAATGGTTTGTCTAAGTTCGTCCTTTGAATGAGACTAACATTTGTCTTTGTTCATCCCAAGTTAGTCTCGTTAGTCTCATGTTAAGGTTTGTCTAATTTCGTCCTTAGAAAGAGACTAACTTGGGACGAACTTAGACAAACCTTAGAATGAGACTAACGTTTGTCTTTGTTCGTCCCAAATTAGTCTCGTTCAATGGTTTGTCTAAGTTCATCCTTAGAAAGAGACTAACTTGGGACGAACTTAGACAAACCTTAGAATGAGACTAACGTTTGTCTTTGTTCGTCCCAAGTTAGTCTCGTTAGTCTCATTTTAAGGTTTGTCCAAGTTCGTCCTTGGAAAGAGACTAACTTGGGACGAACTTAGACAAACCTTAGAATGAGACTAACATTTGTCTTTGTTCATCCCAGGTTAGTCTCGTTCAATGGTTTGTCTAAGTTCATCCTTAGAAAGAGACTAACTTGGGACGAACTTCCACAAACCTTAGAATGAGACTAACGTTTGACTTTGTTCGTCCCAAGTTAGTCTCGTTAGTCTCATTCTATGGTTTGTCTAAGTTCGTCCTAAGAAAGAGACTAACTTGGGACGAACTTATACAAACCTTAGAATGAAACTAACTTTTGTCTTTGTTCGTCCCAAGTTAGTCTCGTTAGTTTCATTTTAAGGTTTCTCTAAGTTAGTCCTTAGAAAGAGACTAACTTGGGATGAACGTGGACAAACTTTAGAATGAGACTAACGTTTGTCTTGGTTCGTTCCAAGTTAGTCTCGTTAGTCTCATTCTATGGTTTGTCTAAGTTCGTCCTTAGAAAGAGACTAACTTGGGACGAACTTAGACAAACCATAGAATGAGACTAACGTTTGTCTTTGTTCATCCCCAGTTAGCCACGTTAGTCTCATTTTAAGGTTTGTCTATGTTCGTCTTTAGAAAAAGACTAACTTGGGACGAACTTAGACAAACCTTAGAATGAGACTAACGTTTGTTTCTGTTCGTCATAAGTTAGTCTCGTTAGTCTAATTCTATGGTTTGTCTAAGTTCATCCTTAGAAAGAGACTAACTTAGGACGAACTTAGACAAACCTTAGAATGAGACTAACGTTTGTCTTTGTTCGTCCCAAGTTAGTCTCGTTAGTCTCATTCTATGGTTTGTCTAAGTTCGTCCTTAGAAAGAGACTAACTTGGGATGAACTTAGACAAACCTCATAATGAGACTAACGTTTGTCTTTGTTCGTCCCAAGTTAGTCTCATTAGTCTCATTTTAAGGTTTGTCTAAGTTCATCCTTTAAAAGAGACTAACTTGGGACGAACTTAGACAAACCTTAGAATGAGTCTAACATTTGTCTTTGTTCATCCCAAGTTAGTCTCGTTCAATGGTTTGTCTAAGTTCGTCCTTAGAAAGAGACTAACTTGGGACGAACTTAGATAAGACTTAGAATGAGACTAAGGTTTGTCTTCGTTCGTCCTAAGTTAGTCTCGTTAGTCTCATTTTAAGGTTTGTCTAAGTTCGTCCTTAGAAAGAGACTAACTTGGGACGAACTTAGACAAACCTTAGAATGAGACTAACGTTCGTCTTTGTTCTTCCCAAGTTTGTCACGTTAGTCTCATTTTAAGGTTTGTCTAAGTTCGTCCTTAGATAGAGACTAACTTGGGACGAACTTAGACAAACCATAGAATGAGACAAACGTTTGTCTTGGTTCGTTCCAAGTTAGTCTCGTTAGTCTCATTCTATGGTTTGTCTAAGTTCGTCCTTAGAAAGAGACTAAGATGGGACGAACTTAGACAAACCTTAGAATGAGACTAACGTTTGTCTTTGTTCATCTCCAGTTAGCCACGTTAGTCTCATTTTAAAGTTTGTCTATGTTCGTCTGTAGAAAAAGACTAACTTGGGACGAACTTAGACAAACCTTAGAATGAGACTAACGTTTGTCTTTGTTCGTCCTAGTTAGTCTCGTTAGTCTCATTCTATGGTTTGTCTAATTTCGTCATTAGAAAGAGACTAACTTGGGACGAACTTAGACAAACCTTAGAATGAGACTAACGTTTGTCTTTGTTCGTCCCAAGTTAGTCTCGTTAGTCTAATTCTATGGTTTTTCTAAGTTCGTCCTTAGAAAGAGACTAACTTGGGACGAACTTAGACAAACCTTAGAATGAGACTAACGTTTGTCTTTGTTCGTCCCAAGTTAGTATCGTTAGTCTCATTCTATGGTTTGTCTAAGTTCGTCCTTAGAAAGAGACTAACTTGGGACGAACTTAGACTAACCTTAGAATGAGACTAACGTTTGTCTTTGTTCGTCCCAAGTTAGTCTCGTTAGTCTCATTTTAAGGTTTGTCTAAGTTCGTCCATTGAAAGAGACTAACTTGGGGTGAACTTAGACAAACCTTAGAATGAGACTAACGTTTGTCTTTGTTCGTCCCAAGTTAGTCTCGTTAGTCTCATTTTAAAGTTTGTCTAAGTTCGTCCTTAGAAAGAGACTAACTTGGGACGAACTTAGACAAACCATAGAATGAGACTAACGTTAGTCTTTGTTCGTCCCAAGTTAGTCTCGTTAGTCTCATTCTATGGTTTGTCTAAGTTTGTCCTTAGAAAGAGACTAACTTGGGACGACCTTAGACAAACCTTAGAATGAAATTAAAATTTGTCTTTGTTCGTCCCAAGTTAGTCTCGTTAGTTGTAACCATTCAAAAAAAAGAGTTGTACTTAACTTGAAAAAAAAAAGTTAGTCTCGTCAGTTTCATTTTAAGGTTTGTCTAAGTTCGTCCTTAGAAAGAGACTAACTTGGGACGAACGTGGACAAACTTTAGAATGAGACTAACGTTTGTCTTGGTTCGTCCCAAGTTAGTCTCGTTAGTCTCATTCTATGGTTTGTCTAAGTTTGTCCTTAGAAAGAGACTAACTTGGGACGAACTTAGACAAACCTTAGAATGAGACTAACGTTTGTCTTTGTTCGTCCCCAGTTAGCCACGTTAGTCTCATTTTAATGTTTGTCTATGTTCGTATTTAGAAAGAGACTAACTTGGGACGAACTTAGACAAACCTTAGAATGAGACTAACGTTTGTCTTTGTTCGTCCCAAGTTAGTCTCGTTAGTCTAATTCTATGGTTTGTCTAAGTTCGTCCTTAGAAAGAGACTAACTTGGGACGAACTTAGACAAACCTTAGAATTAGACTAACGTTTGTCTTTGTTCGTCCCAAGTTAGTCTCGTTAGTCTCATTCTATGGTTTGTCTAAGTTCGTCCTTAGAAAGAGACTACCTTGGGACGAACTTATACAAAACTTAGAATGAGACTAACGTTTGTCTTTGTTCTTCCCAAGTTTGTCACGTTACTCTCATTTTAAGGTTTATCTATGTTCGTCCTTAGAAAGAGACTAACTTAGGACGAACTTAGACAAACCTTAGAATGAGACTAACGTTTGTCTTTGTTCTTCCCAAGTTTGTCACGTTAGTCTCATTTTAAGGTTTGTCTATGTTCGTCCTTAGAAAGAGACTAACTTGGGACGAACTTAGACAAACCTTAGAATGAGACTAACGTTTGTCTTTGTTCGTCCAAAGTTAGTCTCGTTAGTCTCATTCTATGGTTTGTCTAAGTTCGTTCTTAGAAAGAGACTAACTTGGGACGAACTTAGACAAACCTTAGAATGAGACTAACGTTTGTCTTTGTTCGTCCCAAGTTAGTCTCGTTAGTCTAATTCTATGGTTTGTCTAAGTTCGTCCTTATAAAGAGACTAACTTAGGATGAACTTAGACAAACCTTAGAATGAGACTAACGTTTGTCTTTGTTCGTCCCAAGTTATTATCGTTAGTCTCATTCTATGGTTTGTCCAAGTTCGTCCTTAGAAAGAGACTAACTTGGGACAAACTTAGACAAACCTTAGAATGAGACTAACGTTTGTCTTTGTTCGTCCAAAGTTAGTCTCGTTAGTCTAATTCTATGGTTTGTCTAAGTTCGTCCTTAGAAAGAGACTAACTTGGGACGAACTTAGACAAACCATAGAATGAGACAAACGTTTGTCTTGGTTCGTTCCAAGTTAGTCTCGTTAGTCTCATTCTATGGTTTGTCTAAGTTCGTCCTTAGAAAGAGACTAACTTGGAACGAACTTAGACAAACCTTAGAATGAGACTAAAGTTTGTCTTTGTTCGTCCCCAGTTAGCCACGTTAGTCTCATTTTAAGGTTTGTCTATGTTCGTCTTTAGAAAAAGACTAACTTGGGACGAACTTAGACAAACCTTAGAATGAGACTAACGTTTGTCTTTGTTCGTCCCAAGTTAGTCTCGTTAGTCTCATTTTATGGTTTGTCTAAGTTCGTCCTTAGAAAGAGACTAACTTGGGACGAACTTAGACAAACCTTAGAATGAGACTAACGTTTGTCTTTGTTCGTCCCAAGTTAGTCTCGTTAGTCTAATTCTATGGTTTGTCTAAGTTCGTCCTTAGAAAGAGACTAACTTTGGACGAACTTAGACAAACCTTAGAATGAGACTAACGTTTGTCTTTGTTCGTCCCAAGTTAGTATCGTTAGTCTCATTCTATGGTTTGTCTAAGTTCGTCCTTAGAAAGAGACTAACTTGGGACGAACTTAGACAAACCTTAGAATGAGACTAACGTTTGTCTTTGTTCGTCCCAAGTTAGTCTCGTTAGTCTCATTTTAAGGTTTGTCTAAGTTCGTCCATTGAAAGAGACTAACTTGGGGCGAACTTAGACAAACCTTAGAATGAGACTAAAGTTTGTCTTTGTTCGTCCCAAGTTAGTCTCGTTAGTCTCATTTTAAAGTTTGTCTAAGTTCGTCCTTCGAAAGAGACTAACTTGGGACGAACTTAGACAAACCATAGAATGAGACTAACGTTAGTCTTTGTTCGTCCCAAGTTAGTCTCGTTAGTCTCATTCTATGGTTTGTCTAAGTTTGTCCTTAGAAAGAGACTAACTTGGGACGAACTTGGACAAACCTTAGAATGAAATTAACATTTGTCTTTGTTCGTCCCAAGTTAGTCTCGTTAGTTGTAACCATTCAAAAAAAAGTTAGTCTCGTCAGTTTCATTTTAAGGTTTGTCTAAGTTCGTCCTTAGAAAGAGACTAACTTGGGACGAACGTGGACAAAATTTAGAATGAGACTAACGTTTGTCTTGGTTCGTCCCAAGTTAGTCTCGTTAGTCTCATTCTATGGTTTGTCTAAGTTCGTCCTTAGAAAGAGACTAACTTGGGACGAACTTAGACAAACCTTAGAATGAGACTAATCATGGCAGGTGATGGAGATGAATATGAAATTGATGGCGCTGGACAACTCAATCAGCCCATCACACGTTTCCATTTCAATGTCTTACGTGATCATCTTCGTCAAGAATTTAGAGCGAGTCTTGATACAGTTGAGGAGAAGCAAGACAAGCTGTCCGAAGACCTTCAACAACTTAAGGGTAATGTCAATGATCAACTAACACAAAATCTTGCTGCAATGCAAGTTGATCTTGTAGCTCAGATTGTCCGAGAGCTTCGTCAAGTCCCAGGAGATGCAAGTGTGCATGGTGATGAGCATGATGACATAAATGATGAAACTGCTGCCCGTAATGCCCAAGGACGAAGGAATCAAGTTGCTGGCCATAGGAACAATGCGGCTGATGGTCATCGATATGATGGTCGTGGTGATATTCGTAGAAACAATGGTGGTGGTACCGCTGGTCGTGGTCGTGGAAGAGGACGCGGAAGAGGTAATATCGATCATGATGATTTTGATGATGAATATGAGGATGATGATTATGGACTGCATAGGAATGATGGGTTTCGTAGACGAGGAAACTATGGACGCGAACAGCGTGATGAGGAGAGATTTGGCAAGCTGAAATTTACCATGCCAAAGTTTGATGGTGGATCTGACCCGGAAGCTTATCTCACTTGGGAGTTAAAGGTTGATAAGATATTTCGCATGCATAATTATTCTGAGGAGAAGAAGCTTGCTATGGCTTCACTTGAGTTTGAAGATTATGCCCTAATCTGGTGGGAGCAAGTTCAATCTCAGCGAGAAGAAGGAGGAGGAGTGCCTATTTCTACATGGGCAGAAATGAAAAGGGAGATGAGGGCGAGATTCATTCCAAGACATTATCGAAGAGACATCTTTGATAAACTCCAGAATTTGAGGAAAGGGAAACAATCTGTTGAGGAGTATCATAAGGAGATGGAGAAAGCCATGATTCGAGCCAACATACATGAACACGAAGAGCAGTCCATGGCACGATTTTTGTATGGTTTAAACCCAAATGTGATGCGAATTGTTGAGTTGTAGCCCTACCATAATGTTATAGAGTTGGTGCATTTAGCTTCAAAGCCTGAGCGTCAACTACAAGATGACTCCAAGCAAAGCAGATCTACCTCATTCATTGCTCGATCTGCCACTAATGGAAGCAAGTTTGTACCTCAATTTAGTGTTGGCCGAGGAATCACAGCAAGTTCTAGTGGAGGTAGCCGAGCCTTTGCTCGATCAACTACAAGTGGAGCTGATGTTTCAACTCCAAGGGAGAAAGGTAAACAAGTAGCAACATCTATCTCATCTTCTGTTGCATCTACAGGTAAGAGTCGTGACATTGTATGCTTTAAGTGCAATGGGCGTGGTCATATGATTAAGGAGTGCCCTAACAATCGCACTATGCTTGTCACGGAAGAAGGGGAATATGAATCTGCTAGCGATTTGGAAGAAGATGTTGGAGGCGATATGTTAGAAGGAGAAGAACAAACATATTGTGACTTTGAACAAGGCACATCACTTGTTGTTACCAAGGTGCTAAGTGTACAAATCAAGGAGACTGAAAATTGTCAACGACACAATCTTTTCCAAACAAGAGCTAGAATCGAGGATAAGGTATGCAAGGTTATAATTGATGGAGGGAGCTGCCATAATCTTGCAAGTAAGGAGATGTGTGAAAAACTTGGACTCAAGCTGCTGCAACATCCCTACCCATACCATGTGCAATGGTTAAGTGATTGTGGTGAGATGAAGATTACACACAAGGTGAAGGTTCAATTCAAAATTGGTGATTACATCGACGTAGTCGAGTGTGATGTAGTACCAATGAAGGTATGCCACTTGCTATTGGGAAGGCCGTGGCAATATGATCTTTCAGCCCAACACTGTGGACGGACCAACCAATACACTATCAAGTGGAAAGGGAAGGATTTGGTGCTGAGACCCATGACGCCGCAACAAATCATGACTGAACACATGCAAAAGGTTTCTTCACAGAGGAGTGAGAATGAGCGAGAGAAACAGAAATTGAGTGACCTACACACATCTGAGAGTGAGCGCCCCAAATCAAACACGAGAGACAAAAAGAAAAGAGAGGGAGAGAACTTAGTCATGCTAGCTACAAAATCTGAGTTGAGAGATGTGATACAAAGCCCAGATTGTGTGATCTTTGTACTCATGTACAAAGATACTTTGGTATCTACTAACGACTTAACTTGTCTTCCTAGTGCCTTTTCTCGTGTTTTGCAGGATTACAAGGATGTCTTTCCGGAGGAGGTTCCAGCGGGTTTACCTCCATTGCGTGGCATTGAACATCAAATTGATCTCATTCCAGGAGCTTCACTTCCAAACCGACCACCATACCGTACAAATCCCGAAGAGACAAAGGAGATACAAAGGCAGGTACAAGAACTTTTAAATAAAGATTATGTACGTGAAAGTTTAAGTCCTTGTGCAGTGCCTGTGATTTTAGTTCCTAAGAAAGATGGATCTTGGCATATGTGTGTTGATTGTAGGGCCATAAATAATATAACTGTTAGATATCGTCATCCTATTCCTAGGCTAGAGGATATGCTAGATGAACTAAGTGGCTCTATTATCTTCTCTAAAATTGATTTGCGAAGTGGATATCACCAGATTAGGATGAAAGAAGGAGATGAATGGAAAACAGCATTCAAAACAAAATTTGGATTGTATGAATGGTTAGTCATGCCTTTTGGTTTAACTAACGCCCCTAGTACCTTCATGAGATTAATGAACCATGTTTTGAGAGCTTATATTGGCAGATTTGTTGTTGTGTACTTTGATGATATCTTGATATACAGTAGGTCCAAGGAAGAACATCTTGATCATATCAAACAAGTGTTGGATGTTCTTAGGAAAGAAAAGTTATATGCTAACATGGAAAAGTGCTCATTTTGCACAAACAAGGTTGTGTTTCTTGGCTATGTTGTTTCAGGGCAAGGAATTGAAGTTGATGAATCAAAGGTAGAGGCAATCAAGAATTGGCCAACTCCTATCAATGTAAGTCAAGTTAGAAGTTTTCATGGTCTTGCTGGTTTCTATAGAAGATTTGTGAAAGATTTTAGTACCATTGCTGCACCATTAAATGAACTAACAAAGAAAGGAGTTGTTTTTAAATGGGATGAGCCACAAGAAAATGCCTTCCTTGAGCTTAAGAAGCGATTAACTGAAGCACCTTTGCTAGTCTTACCTGATTTCACGAAAACCTTTGAAATAGAATGTGATGCTAGTGGAATAGGTATTGGAGGTGTATTGATGCAAGAACGTAAACCGGTGGCATATTTTAGTGAGAAATTGAGTGGTGCACAACTGAATTATTCTGTTTATGATAAAGAATTGTATGCTTTGGTTCGTGCACTTGAAACATGGCAACATTACTTATGGCCAAAAGAGTTTGTTATACATTCTGATCATGAAGCTTTGAAACATTTAAAGAGTCAAGCTAATCTGAATAGGAGGCATGCTAAATGGGTTGAATTTATTGAAACCTTTCCATATGTTGTGAAGTATAAGAAGGGCAAAGAAAATATGGTTGCTGATGCTTTATCTCGTAGACATGTTTTGTTACAACAGTTAGAGGTAAACGTGCTTGGACTTGAGAGTTTGAAAGAATTGTATGTTGCTGATCCTAACTTTTCAGAACCATATGAGAAATGCCACGATGGGAAAGGATGGGATAAATATCATGTGCATGATGGATTTCTTTTTAGGGCTAACAAGCTTTGTGTTCCAGATTCTTCGGTTAGACCCTTGTTAGTGCAGGAATCACATGCAGGTGGTTTGATGGGCCACTTTGGCCGTGAAAAGACTTATGAGATGTTGGCTGATCATTTTTATTGGCCAAAGATGAGGAAAGATGTTGAAAGATTTGTGCAACGATGCGTCCGCTAAGTCAAAACTTAATCCCCACGGTTTATATGCTCCCCTACCTGTTCCAAATGCTCCTTGGGAAGATATTAGCATGGATTTTGTTTTAGGACTGCCTAGGACTAAGAGGGGGAGGGATTCTGTTTTTGTAGTTGTTGATAGATTTTCGAAAATGGCACATTTCATTCCATGTCATAAGAGCGATGATGCTTCACATGTTGCTGATTTGTTTTTCAGGGAAATTGTGCGCCTTCATGGAATGCCGAGAACAATTGTTTCAGATCGTGATGTGAAGTTTATGAGTTACTTTTGGAAAACTTTGTGGGCTAAGCTTGGAACAAAGTTGCTATTTTCGACAACGTGTCACCCACAAACTGATGGACAAACAGAGGTGGTGAATCGAACTCTTTCAACACTATTGAGGACAATGATCAAGAAAAATTTGAAGGAATGGGAAGATTGCTTGCCACACGTTGAGTTTGCTTACAATAGAGTTGTTCACTCTACTACCGGCATGTGCCCCTTTGAGGTGGTTTATGGGTTCAAGCCAATTGCACCTATTGACTTGCTGCCACTTCCATTGCAAGAGAGGAGTAATATGGAGGCATCAAAACGTGCTGAATATGTGAATAAAATTCATGAGAAAACCAAAGAGGAAATAGAGAAAAAGGGAGAGTACTATGCCGCAAAGGCCAACAAAAACCGCAAGAAGGTGACTTTTAACCCCGGTGATCTTGTCTGGGTACACTTGCGTAAAGATCGTTTTCCAGAGAAGCGCAAGTCAAAACTAATGCCTCGCGGAGATGGACCATTCAAAGTGCTTTCGAGGATAAATGACAATGCTTACAAAATTGAGCTTCCAGAAGACTATGCGGTGAGTCCAACATTCAACGTAGCTGATTTGTCTCCTTACGTGGGTCAAGAAGAATTAGAGTCGAGGATGACTCATTTTCAAGAGGGGGAGGATGATGAGGATCCTATACGCGTACAAGCTGATACATCGACTAAAGATGCTTATCTTGGTCCCATGACTAGGAATCGTGCCAAACAAATTCAACAAGAGGTGAATTCGCTCTTAACTCACCTTCATGATGATATTAATGACAATTATATACTGCCTAAGTCTCGAGTGCTTCTTTTACTCAGGTTTTTAACTATGGAGGAAATTCAAGCTAAAGGGACATACAAGGAGAATCAAAGCTTAGCTATTGGCGTGCATTGCCTACAAGCATCAATTAATGAAGAATATGATGTGCTGAAATTCAAGTGTGACATGAAGAATGATAGCAAGCTTTCCGCACCATCACTTAGTGCACATCTAAAAATAGGGGTTCGTCCTTCCACACCTCATTATGGACATCTCAATTCCAAGAGGAGGTGCAACTCCCCAAGAATTTAATGCAGCCATCAAGACATGAATATTGCACAAGGTTCAACCATGGCTGTACAAGATCCAATTTGGCTACACAAAACTCAACCATGGTTGCACAAGACTTGAGGATGGCTGCACATGAATAAAAAACACAAGATTTATTGTTTTCTTAGCATAAGTACCACATTTTCATTTCTGTTACACACAGAATAGACATTACTTGAATCTGATTTCTACATGAAACTTAGCCAAGTGCTATTTCAATATCAATGAGAGATTTCTCTACCCCTTTGCTCTTGTAATTTCTTAAGTGATATTGCAGAAGCGGTCGTTCGACGGCAACCTTTCCGTGCTTCCAACTTCGTGCGTGGTTGTGTGGTTAGGAAACTTAGAGTGTGGTTAGGCGTCTACTTGTCGCAGGTCATTGCACTAGCAGTGGTTGGCATCAAGAATCGTCGGGTTACACTATTATCACCCCATTTCTTTGAGTGGCTCCAATAGTTAAAGTTCATTAAAATCCTACGCCGTGAAGATCGAAACCAACCCCCGTATCAGTTTGTCTAATTTCATCCTTAGAAAGAGACTAACTTGGGACGAACTTAAACAAACCTTAGAATGAGACTAACGTTTGTCTTTGTTTGTCCCAAGTTAGTCTCGTCAGTCTCATTCTATGGTTTGTCTATGTTCGTCCTTAGAAAGAGACTAACTTGGGACGAACTTAGACAAACCCTAGAATGAGACTAACGTTTGTCTTTGTTCGTCCCAAGTTAGTCTCGTTAGTCTCATTTTAAGGTTTGTCTATGTTCGTCCTTAGAAAGAGACTAACTTGAGACGAATTTAGAGAAACCTTAGAATGAGACTAACGTTTGTCTTTGTTCGTCCCAAGTTAGTCTTGTTAGTCTCATTCTATGGTTTGTCTAAGTTCGTCCTTAGAAAGAGACTAACTTGGGACGAACTTAGACAAACCTTAGAATGAGACTAACGTTTGTCTTTGTTCGTCCCAAGTTAGTCACGTTCAATGGTTTGTCTAAGTTCGTCCTTAGAAAAAGACTAACTTGGGACGAACTTAGACAAACCTTAGAATGAGACTAACGTTTGTCTTTGTTCGTCCCAAGTTAGTCTCATTAGTCTCATTTTAAGGTTTGTCTAAGTTCGTCCTTTGAAAGAGACTAACTTGGGAAGAACTTAGACAAACCTTTGAATGAGACTAACATTTGTCTTTGTTCATCCCAAGTTAGTCTCGTTCAATGGTTTGTCTAAGTTCGTCCTTAGAAAGAGACTAACTTGGGACGAACTTAGACAAACCTTAGAATGAGACTAACGTTTGTCTTTATTCGTCGCAAGTTAGTCTCGTTAGTCTCACTCTATGGTTTGTCTAATTTCGTCCTTAGAAAGAGACTAACTTGGGACGAACTTAGACAAACCATAGAATCAGACTACGTTTGTCTTTGTTTGTCCCAAGTTAGTCTCGTTAGTCTCATTCTATGGTTTGTCTATGTTCGTCCTTAGAAAGAGACTAACTTGGGACGAACTTAGACAAACCCTAGAATGAGACTAACGTTTGTCTTTGTTCGTCCCAAGTTAGTCTCGTTAGTCTCATTTTAAGGTTTGTCTATGTTCGTCCTTAGAAAGAGACTAACTTGAGACGAATTTAAACAAACCTTAGAATGAGACTAACGTTTGTCTTTGTTCGTCCCAAGTTAGTCTCCTTAGTCTCATTCTATGGTTTGTCTAAGTTCGTCCTTAGAAAGAGACTAACTTGGGACGAACTTAGACAAACCTTAGAATGAGACTAACGTTTGTCTTTGTTCGTCCCAAGTTAGTCACGTTCAATGGTTTGTCTAAGTTCGTCCTTAGAAAAAGACTAACTTGGGACGAACTTAGACAAACCTTAGAATGAGACTAACGTTTGTCTTTGTTCATCCCAAGTTAGTCTCGTTAGTCTCATGTTAAGGTTTGTCTAATTTCCTCCTTAGAAAGAGACTAACTTGGGACGAACTTAGACAAACCTTAGAATGAGACTAATATTTGTCTTTGTTCGTCCCAAGTTAGTCTCATTCAATGGTTTGTCTAAGTTCGTCCTTAGAAAGAGACTAACTTGGGATGAACTTAGACAAACTTTAGAATGAGACTAACGTTTGTCTTGGTTCGTCCCAAGTTAGTCTCGTTAGTCTAATTCTATGGTTTGTCTAGGTTCGTCCTTAGAAAGAGACTAACTTGGGACAAACTTAGACAAACCTTAGAATGAGACGAACGATTGTCTTTGTTCGCCCAAGTTAGTCACGTTAGTCTCATTTTAAGGTTTGTCTATGTTCGTCCTTATAAAGAGGCTAACTTGGGACGAACTTAGACAAACCTTAGAATGAGACTAACGTTTGTCTTTGTTCGACCCAAGTTAGTCTCGTTAGTCTCTATCTATGGTCTGTCTAAGTTCGTCGTTTGAAAGAGACTACCTTGGGACGAACTTAGACAAACCTTAGAAAGAGACTAACGTTTGTCTTTGTTCTTCCCAAGTTTGTCACGTTAGTCCCATTTTAAGGTTTATCTATGTTCGTCCTTAGAAAGAGACTAACTTGGGACGAACTTAGACAAACCTTAGAATGAGACTAACGTTTGTCTTTGTTCGTCCCAAGTTAGTCTCGTTCAATGGTTTGTCTAAGTTCGTCCTTAGAAAGAGACTAACTTGGGACGAACTTAGACAAACCTTAGAATGAGACTAACGTTTGTCTTTGTTCGTCCCAAGTTAGTCTCGTTAGTCTCATTTTAAGGTTTGTCTAAGCTCGTCCTTAGAAAGAGACTAACTTGGGACGAACTTAGACAAACCTAAGAATGAGACTAACGTTTGTCTTTGTTCTTCCCAAGTTTGTCACGTTAGTCTCATTTTAAGGTTTGTCTACGTTCGTCCTTAGAAAGAGACTAACTTGGGACAAACTTAGACAAACCTTAGAATGAGACTAACTTTTGTCTTTGTTCGTCCAAAGTTAGTCTCGTTAGTCTCATTCTATGGTTTGTTTAAGTTCGTCCTTAGAAAGAGACTAACTTGGGACGAACTTAGACAAACCTTAGAATGAGACTAACGTTTGTCTTTTTTCGTCCCAAGTTAGTCTCGTTAGTCGAATTCTATGGGTTGTCTAAGTTCGTCCTTAGAAAGAGAATAACTTGGGACAAACTTAGACAAACCTTAGAATGAGACTAACGTTTATCTTTGTTCGTCCAAGTTAGTATCGTTAGTCTCATTCTATGGTTTGTCTAAGTTCGTCCTTAGAAAGAGACTAACTTGGGACGAACTTAGACAAACCTTAGAATGAGACTAACGTTTGTCTTTGTTCGTCCCAAGTTAGTCTCGTTAGTCTCATTTTTAGGTTTGTCTAAGTTCGTCCTTTGAAAGAGACTAACTTGGGACGAACTTAGACAAACCTTAGAATGAGACTAACATTTGTCTTTGTTCATCCCAAGTTAGTCTCGTCCAATGGTTTGTCTAAGTTCGTCCTTAGAAAGAGACTAACTTGGGACGAACTTAGACAAACCTCAGAATGAGACTAACGTTTGTCTTTGTTCGTCCCAAGTTAGTCTCGTTAGTCTCATTTTAAGGTTTGTCTAAGTTCGTCCATTGAAAGTGACTAACTTGGGGCGAACTTGGACAAATCTTAGAATGAGACTAACGTTTGTCTTTGTTCGTCCCAAGTTAGTCTCGTTAGTCTCATTTTAAAGTTTGTCTAAGTTTATCCTTAGAAAGAGACTAACTTGGGACGAACTTAGACAAACCATAGAATGAGACTAACGTTAGTCTTTGTTCGTCCCAATTTAGTCTCGTTAGTCTCATTCTATGGTTTGTCTAAGTTCGTCCTTAGAAAGAGACTAACTTGGGACGAACTTAGACAAACCTTATAATGAGACTAACGTTCTTTGTTCGTCCCAAGTTAGTCTCGTTAGTCTCATTCTATGGTTTGTCTAATTTCATCCTTAGAAAGAGACTAACTTGGGACGAACTTAGACAAACCTTAGAATGAGACTAACGTTTGTCTTTGTTTGTCCCAAGTTAGTCTCGTTAGTCTCATTCTATGGTTTGTCTATGTTCGTCCTTAGAAAGAGACTAACTTGGGACGAACTTAGACAAACCCTAGAATGAGACTAACGTTTGTCTTTGTTCGTCCCAAGTTAGTCTCGTTAGTCTCATTTTAAGGTTTGTCTATGTTCGTCCTTAGAAAGAGACTAACTTGAGACGAATTTAGACAAATCTTAGAATGAGACTAACGTTTGTCTATGTTCGTCCCAAGTTAGTCTTGTTAGTCTCATTCTATGGTTTGTCTAAGTTCGTCCTTAGAAAGAGACTAACTTGGGACAAACTTAGACAAACCTTAGAATGAGACTAACGTTTGTCTTTGTTCGACCCAAGTTAGTCACGTTCAATGGTTTGTCTAAGTTCGTCCTTAGAAAAAGACTAACTTGGGACGAACTTAGACAAACCTTAGAATGAGACTAACGTTTGTCTTTGTTCGTCCCAAGTTAGTCTCATTAGTCTCATTTTAAGGTTTTTCTAAGTTCGTCCTTTGAAAGAGACTAACTTGGGACGAACTTAGACAAACCTTAGAATGAGACTAACATTTGTCTTTGTTCATCCCAAGTTAGTCTCGTTCAATGGTTTGTCTAAGTTCGTCCTTAGAAAGAGACTAACTTGGGACGAACTTAGACAAACCTTAGAATGAGACTAACGTTTGTCTTTGTTCGTCGCAAGTTAGTCTCGTTAGTCTCACTCTATGGTTTGTTTAATTTCGTCCTTAGAAAGAGACTAACTTGGGACGAACTTAGACAAACCTTAGAATCAGACTACGTTTGTCTTTGTTTGTCCCAAGTTAGTCTCGTTAGTCTCATTCTATGGTTTGTCTATGTTCGTCCTTAGAAAGAGACTAACTTGGGACGAACTTAGACAAACCCTAGAATGAGACTAACGTTTGTCTTTGTTCGTCCCAAGTTAGTCTCGTTAGTCTCATTTTAAGGTTTGTCTATGTTCGTCCTTAGAAAGAGACTAACTTGAGACGAATTTAAACAAACCTTAGAATGAGACTAACGTTTGTCTTTGTTCGTCCCAAGTTAGTCTCGTTAGTCTCATTCTATGGTTTGTCTAAGTTCGTCCTTAGAAAGAGACTAACTTGGGACGAACTTAGACAAACCTTAGAATGAGACTAACGTTTGTCTTTGTTCGTCCCAAGTTAGTCACGTTCAATGGTTTGTCTAAGTTCGTCCTTAGAAAAAGACTAACTTGGGACGAACTTAGACAAACCTTAGAATGAGACTAACGTTTGTCTTTGTTCATCCCAAGTTAGTCTCGTTAGTCTCATGTTAAGGTTTGTCTAATTACCTCCTTAGAAAGAGACTAACTTGGGACGAACTTAGACAAACCTTACAATGAGACTAACGTTTGTCTTTGTTCGTCCCAAGTTAGTCTCGTTCAATGGTTTGTCTAAGTTCGTCCTTAGAAAGAGACTAACTTGGGACGAACTTAGAAAAACCTTAGAATGAGACTAACGTTTGTCTTTGTTCGTCCCAAGTTAGTCTCGTTAGTCTCATTTTAAGGTTTGTCTAAGTTCGTCGTTAGAAAGAGACTAACTTGGGACGAACTTAGACAAACCTTAGAATGAGACTAACGTTTGTCTTTGTTCTTCCCAAGTTTGTCACGTTAGTCTCATTTTAAGGTTTGTCTACGTTCGTCCTTAGAAAGAGACTAACTTGGGACGAACTTAGACAAACCTTAGAATGAGACTAACGTTTGTCTTTGTTCGTCCAAAGTTAGTCTCGTTAGTCTCATTCTATAGTTTGTCTAGATTCGTCCTTAGAAAGAGACTAACTTGGGACGAACTTAGACAAACCTTAGAATGAGACTAACGTTTGTCTTTGTTCGTCCCAAGTTAGTCTCGTTAGTCTAATTCTATGGGTTGTCTAAGTTCGTCCTTAGAAAGAGACTAACTTGGGACAAACTTAGACAAACCTTAGAATGAGACTAACGTTTATCTTTGTTTGTCCAACTTAGTATCGTTAGTCTCATTCTATGGTTTGTCTAAGTTCGTCCTTAGAAAGAGACTAACTTGGGACGAACTTAGACAAACCTTAGAATGAGACTAACGTTTGTCTTTGTTCGTCCCAAGTTAGTCTCGTTAGTCTCATTTTAAGGTTTGTCTAAGTTCGTCCTTTGAAAGAGACTAACTTGGGACGAACTTAGACAAACCTTAGAATGAGACTAACATTTGTCTTTGTTCATCCCAAGTTAGTCTCGTCCAATGGTTTGTCTAAGTTCGTCCTTAGAAAGAGACTAACTTGGGACGAACTTAGACAAACCTTAGAATGAGACTAACGTTTGTCTTTGTTCGTCCCAAGTTAGCCTCATTAGTCTCATTTTAAGGTTTGTCTAAGTTCGTCCTTTGAAAGAGACTAACTTGGGACGAACTTAGACAAACCTTAGAATGAGACTAACATTTGTCTTTGTTCATCCCAATTTAGTCTCGTTCAATGGTTTGTCTAAGTTCGTCCTTAGAAAGAGACTAACTTGGGACGAACTTCCACAAACCTTAGAATGAGACTAACGTTTGTCTTTGTTTGTCCCAAGTTAGTCTCGTTAGTCTCATTCTATAGTTTGTCTAAGTTCTTCCTTAGAAAGAGACTAACTTGGGACGAACTTAGACAAACCTTAGAATGAAACTAACATTTGTCTTTGTTCGTCCCAAGTTATTCTCGTTAGCTTCATTTTAAGGTTTGTCTAAGTTAGTCCTTAGAAAGAGACTAACTTGGGACGAACGTGGACAAAGTTTAGAATGAGACTAACGTTTGTCTTGGTTCGTTCCAAGTTAGTCTCGTTAGTCTCATTCTATGGTTTGTCTAAGTTCGTCCTTAGAAAGAGACTAACTTGGGACGAACTTAGACAAACCTTAGAATGAGACTAACGTTTGTCTTTGTTCGTCCCCAGTTAGCCACGTTAGTCTCATTTTAAGGTTTGTCTATGTTCGTCTTTAGAAAAAGACTAACTTGGGACGAACTTAGACAAACCTTAGAATGAGACTAACGTTTGTCTTTGTTCGTCATAAGTTAGTCTCGTTAGTCTAATTCTATGGTTTGTCTAAGTTCATCCTTAGAAAGAGACCAACTTGGGATGAACTTAGACAAACCTTAGAATGAGACTAACGTTTGTCTTTATTCATCCCAAGTTAGTCTCGTTAGTCTCATTCTATGGTTTGTCTAAGTTCGTCCTTAGAAAGAGACTAACTTGGGACGAACTTAGACAAACCTCATAATGAGACTAACGTTTGTCTTTGTTCGTCCCGAGTTAGTCTCATTAGTTTCATTTTAAGGTTTGTCTAAGTTCGTCCTTTGAAAGAGACTAACTTGGGACGAACTTAGACAAACCTTAGAATGAGTCTAACATTTGTCTTTGTTCATCCCAAGTTAGTCTCGTTCAATGGTTTGTCTAAGTTCGTCCTTAGAAAGAGACTAACTTGGGACGAACTTAGAAAAAACTTAGAATGAGACTAAGGTTTGTCTTCGTTCGTCCCAAGTTAGTCTCGTTAGTCTCATTTTAAGGTTTGTCTAAGTTCGTCCTTAGAAAGAGACTAACTTGGGACGAACTTAGACAAACCTTAGAATGAGACTAACGTTTGTCTTTGTTCTTCCCAAGTTTGTCACGTAGTCTCATTTTAAGGTTTGTCTAAGTTCGTCCTTAGAAAGAGACTAACTTGGGATGAACTTAGACAAACCATAGAATGAGACAAACGTTTGTCTTGGTTCGTTCCAAGTTTGTCTCGTTAGTCTCATTCTATGGTTTGTCTAAGTTCGTCCTTAGAAAGAGACTAACTTGGGACGAACTTAGACAAACCTTAGAATGAGACTAACGTTTGTCTTTGTTCGTCCCCAGTTAGCCACGTTAGTCTCATTTTAAGGTTTGTCTATGTTCATCTTTAGAAAAAGACTAACTTGGGACGAACTTAGACAAACCTTAGAATGAGACTAACGTTTGTCTTTGTTCGTCCTAAGTTAGTCTCGTTAGTCTCATTCTATGGTTTGTCTAAGTTCGTCCTAAGAAAGAGACTAACTTGGGACGAACTTAGACAAACCTTAGAATGAGACTAACGTTTGTCTTTGTTCGTCCCAAGTTAGTCTCGTTAGTCTAATTCTATGGTTTGTCTAAGTTCGTCCTTAGAAAGAGACTAACTTGGGACGAACTTAGACAAACCATAGAATGAGACTAACGTTTGTCTTTGTTCGTCCCAAGTTAGTATCGTTAGTCTCATTCTATGGTTTGTCTAAGTTCGTCCTTAGAAAGAGACTAACTTGGGACGAACTTAGACAAACCTTAGAATGAGACTAACGTTTGTCTTTGTTCGTCCCAAGTTAGTCTCGTTAGTCTCATTTTAAGGTTTATCTAAGTTCGTCCTTTGAAAGAGACTAACTTGGGACGAACTTAGACAAACCTTACAATGAGACTAACGTTTGTCTTGGTTCGTCCCAAGTTAGTCTTGTTAGTCTCATTTTAAAGTTTGTCTAAGTTCGTCCTTAGAAAGAGACTAACTTGGGACGAACTTAGACAAACCTTAGAATGAGACTAACGTTTGTCTTGGTTCGTTCCAAGTTAGTCTCGTTAGTCTCATTCTATGGTTTGTCTAAGTTCGTCCTTAGAAAGAGACTAACTTGGGACGAACTTAGACAAACCTTAGAATGAGACTAATGTTTGTCTTTGTTCGTCCCCAGTTAGCCACGTTAGTCTCATTTTAAGGTTTGTCTATGTTCATCTTTAGAAAAAGACTAACTTGGGACGAACTTAGACAAACCTTAGAATGAGACTAACGTTTGTCTTTGTTCGTCCCAAGTTAGTCTCATTAGTCTCATTCTATGGTTTGTCTAAGTTCGTCCTTAGAAAGACACTAACTTGGGACGAACTTAGACAAACCTTAGAATGAGACTAACGTTTGTCTTTGTTCGTCCCAAGTTAGTCTCGTCAGTCTAATTCTATGGTTTGTCTAAGTTCGTCCTTAGAAAGAGACTAACTTGGGACGAACTTAGACAAACCTTAGAATGAGACTAACGTTTGTCTTTGTTCGTCCCAAGTTAGTATCGTTAGTCTCATTCTATGGTTTGTCTAAGTTCGTCCTTAGAAAGAGACTAACTTGGGACGAACTTAGACAAACCTTAGAATGAGACTAACGTTTGTCTTTGTTCGTCCCAAGTTAGTCTCGTTAGTCTCATTTTAAGGTTTGTCTAAGTTCATCCTTTGAAAGAGACTAACTTGGGGCGAACTTAGACAAACCTTACAATGAGACTAACGTTTGTGTTGGTTCGTCCCAAGTTAGTCTTGTTAGTCTCATTTTAAAGTTTGTCTAAGTTCGTCCTTAGAAAGAGACTAACTTGGGACGAACTTAGACAAACCTTAGAATGAGACTAACGTTTGTCTTCGTTCGTCCCAAGTTAGTCTCGTTAGTCTCATTCTATGGTTTGTCTAAGTTTGTCCTTAGAAAGAGACTAACTTGGGACGAACTTAGACAAACCTTAGAATGAGACTAACGTTTGTCTTGGTTCATTCCAAGTTAGTCTCGTTAGTCTCATTCTATGGTTTGTCTAAGTTCGTCCTTAGAAAGAGACTAACTTGGGACGAACTTAGACAAACCTTAGAATGAGACTAACGTTTGTCTTTGTTCGTCCCCAGTTTGCCACGTTAGTCTCATTTTAAGGTTTGTCTATGTTCATCTTTAGAAAAAGACTAACTTGGGACGAACTTAGACAAACCTTAGAATGAGACTAACGTTTGTCTTTGTTCGTCCCCAGTTAGTCTCATTAGTCTCATTCTATGGTTTGTCTAAGTTCGTCCTTAGAAAGAGACTAACTTGGGACGAACTTAGACAAACCTTAGAATGAGACCAACTTTTGTCTTTGTTCGTCCCAAGTTAGTCTCGTTAGTCTAATTCTATGGTTTGTCTAAGTTTGTCCTTAGAAAGAGACTAACTTGGGACGAACTTAGACAAGCCTGAATGAGACTAACGTTTGTCTTTGTTCGTCCCAAGTTAGTATCGTTAGTCTCATTCTATGGTTTGTCTAAGTTCGTCCTTAGAAAGAGACTAAATTGGGACGAACTTAGACAAACCTTAGAATGAGACTAACGTTTGTCTTTGTTCGTCCCAAGTTAGTCTCGTTAGTCTCATTTTAAGGTTTGTCTAAGTTCGTCCTTCGAAAGAGACTAACTTGGGACGAACTTAGACAAACCATAGAATGAGACTAACGTTAGTCTTTGTTTGTCCCAAGTTAGTCTCGTTAGTCTCATTCTATAGGTTGTCTAAGTTTGTCCTTAGAAAGAGACTAACTTGGGACGAAGTTAGACAAACCTTAGAATGAAATTAACATTTGTCTTTGTTCGTCCCAAGTTAGTCTCGTTAGTTGTAACCATTCAAAAAAAAAGAGTTGTACTTAACTTGAAGAAAAAAAAGTTAGTCTCGTCAGTTTCATTTTAAGGTTTGTCTAAGTTCATCCTTAGAAAGAGACTTACTTGGGACGAACTTAGACAAACCTTAGAATGAGACTAACTTTTGTCTTTGTTCGTCCCAAGTTAGTCTCGTTAGTCTCATTTTAAAGTTTGTCTAAGTTCGTCCTTAGAAAGAGACTAACTTGGGACGAACTTAGACAAACCATAGAATGAGACTAACGTTAGTCTTTGTTCGTCCCAAGTTAGTCTCGTTAGTCTCATTCTATGGGTTGTCTAAGTTCGTCCTTAGAAAGAGACTAACTTGGGACGAACTTAGACAAACCTTAGAATGAAATTAACATTTGTCTTTGTTCGTCCCAAGTTAGTCTCGTTAATTGTAACCATTCAAAAAAAGAGAGTTGTACTTAACTTGAAGAAAAAAAATTTAGTCTCGTCAGTTTCATTTTAAGGTTTGTCTAAGTTCGTCCTTAGAAAGAGGCTAACTTGGGACGAACTTGGACAAACTTTAGAATGAGACTAACGTTTGTCTTGGTTCGTCCCAACATAGTCTCGTTAGTCTCATTCTATGGTTTGTCTAAGTTCGTCCTTAGAAAGAGACTAACTTGGGACGAACTTAGACAAACCTCATAATGAGACTAACGTTTGTCTTTGTTCGTCCCAAGTTAGTCTCATTAGTCTCATTTTAAGGTTTGTCTAAGTTTGTCCTTTGAAAGAGACTAACTTGGGACGAACTTAGACAAACCTTAGAATGAGTCTAACATTTGTCTTTGTTCATCCCAAGTTAGTCTCGTTCAATGGTTTTTCTAAGTTCGTCCTTAGAAAGAGACTAACTTGGGATGAATTTAGATAAAACTTAGAATGAGACTAAGGTTTGTCTTCGTTCGTCCCAAGTTAGTCTCGTTAGTCTCATTTTAAGGTTTGTCTAAGTTCGTCCTTAGAAAGAGACTAACTTGGGACGAACTTAGACAAACCTTAGAATGAGACTAACGTTTGTCTTTGCTCTTCCCAAGTTTGTCACGTTAGTCTCCTTTTAAGGTTTGTCTAAGTTCGTCCTTAGAAAGAGACTAACTTGGGACGAACTTAGACAAACCATAAAATGAGACAAACGTTTGTCTTGGTTCGTTCCAAGTTAGTCTCGTTAGTCTCATTCTATGGTTTGTCTAAGTTCGTCCTTAGAAAGAGACTAACTTGGGACGAACTTATACAAACCTTAGAATGAGACTAACGTTTGTCTTTGTTCGTCCCAAGTTAGTCTCGTTCAATGGTTTGTCTAAGTTCGTCCTTAGAAAGAGACTAACTTGGGACGAACTTAGACAAACCTTAGAATGAGACTAACGTTTGTCTTTGTTCTTCCCAAGTTTGTCACGTTAGTCTCATTTTAAGGTTTGTCTAAGTTCGTCGTTAGAAAGAGACTAACTTGGGACGAACTTAGACAAACCTTAGAATGAGACTAACGTTTGTCTTTGTTCGTCCAAAGTTAGTCTCGTTAGTCTCATTCTATGGTTTGTCTAAGTTCGTCCTTAGAAAGAGACTAACTTGGGACGAACTTAGACAAACCTTAGAATGAGACTAACGTTTGTCTTTGTTCGTCCCAAGTTAGTCTCGTTAGTCTAATTCTATGGGTTGTCTAAGTTCATCCTTAGAAAGAGACTAACTTGGGACAAACTTAGACAAACCTTAGAATGAGACTAACGTTTATCTTTGTTCGTCCAACTTAGTACGTTAGTCTCATTCTATGGTTTGTCTAAGTTCGTCCTTAGAAAGAGACTAACTTGGGACGAACTTAGACAAACCTTAGAATGAGACTAACGTTTGTCTTTGTTCGTCCCAAGTTAGTCTCGTTAGTCTCATTTTAAGGTTTGTCTAAGTTCGTCCTTTGAAAGAGACTAACTTGGGACGAACTTAGACAAACCTTAGAATGAGTCTAACATTTGTCTTTGTTCATCCCAAGTTAGTCTCGTTCAATGGTTTGTCTAAGTTCGTCCTTAGAAAGAGACTAACTTGGGACGAACTTAGACAAACCTTAGAATGAGACTAACGTTTGTCTTTGTTCTTCCCAAGTTTGTCACGTTAGTCTCATTTTAAGGTTTGTCTAAGTTCGTCGTTAGAAAGAGACTAACTTGGGACGAACTTAGACAAACCTTAGAATGAGACTAACGTTTGTCTTTGTTCGTCCCCAGTTAGCCACGTTAGTCTCATTTTAAGGTTTGTCTATGTTCGTCTTTAGAAAAAGACTAACTTGGGACGAACTTAGACAAACCTTAGAATGAGACTAACGTTTGTCTTTGTTCGTCATAAGTTAGTCTCGTTAGTCTAATTCTATGGTTTGTCTAAGTTCATCCTTAGAAAGAGACCAACTTGGGATGAACTTAGACAAACCTTAGAATGAGACTAACGTTTGTCTTTGTTCGTCCCAAGTTAGTCTCGTTAGTCTCATTCTATGGTTTGTCTAAGTTCGTCCTTAGAAAGAGACTAACTTGGGACGAACTTAGACAAACCTCATAATGAGACTAACGTTTGTCTTTGTTCGTCCCAAGTTAGTCTCATTAGTCTCATTTTAAGGTTTGTCTAAGTTCGTCCTTTGAAAGAGACTAACTTGGGACGAACTTAGACAAACCTTAGAATGAGTCTAACATTTGTCTTTGTTCATCCCAAGTTAGTCTCGTTCAATGGTTTGTCTAAGTTCGTCCTTAGAAAGAGACAAACTTGAGACGAACTTAGAAAAAACTTAGAATGAGACTAAGGTTTGTCTTCGTTCGTCCCAAGTTAGTCTCGTTAGTCTCATTTTAAGGTTTGTCTAAGTTCGTCCTTAGAAAGAGACTAACTTGGGATAAACTTAGACAAACCTTAGAATGAGACTAACGTTTGTCTTTGTTCTTCCCAAGTTTGTCACGTTAGTCTCATTTTAAGGTTTGTCTAAGTTCGTCCTTAGAAAGAGACTAACTTGGGATGAACTAAGACAAACCATAGAATGAGACAAACGTTTGTCTTGGTTCGTTCCAAGTTTGTCTCGTTAGTCTCATTCTATGGTTTGTCTAAGTTCGTCCTTAGAAAGAGACTAACTTGGGACGAACTTAGACAAACCTTATAATGAGACTAACGTTTGTCTTTGTTCGTCCCCAGTTAGCCACGTTAGTCTCATTTTAAGGTTTGTCTATGTTCATCTTTAGAAAAAGACTAACTTGGGACGAACTTAGACAAACCTTAGAATGAGACTAACGTTTGTCTTTGTTCGTCCCAAGTTAGTCTCGTTAGTCTCATTCTATGGTTTGTCTAAGTTCGTCCTAAGAAAGAGACTAACTTTGGACGAACTTAGACAAACCTTAGAATGAGACTAACGTTTGTCTTTGTTCGTCCCAAGTTAGTCTCGTTAGTCTAATTCTATGGTTTGTCTAAGTTCATCCTTAGAAAGAGACTAACTTGGGACGAACTTAGACAAACCTTAGAATGAGACTAACGTTTGTCTTTGTTCGTCCCAAGTTAGTATCGTTAGTCTCATTCTATGGTTTGTCTAAGTTCGTCCTTAGAAAGAGACTAACTTGGGACGAACTTAGACAAACCTTAGAATGAGACTAACGTTTGTCTTTGTTCGTCCCAAGTTAGTCTCGTTAGTCTCATTTTAAGGTTTGTCTAAGTTCGTCCTTTGAAAGAGACTAACTTGGGGCGAACTTAGACAAACCTTACAATGAGACTAACGTTTGTCTTGGTTCGTCCCAAGTTAGTCTTGTTAGTCTCATTTTAAAGTTTGTCTAAGTTCGTCCTTAGAAAGAGACTAACTTGGGACGAACTTAGACAAACCTTAGAATGAGACTAACGTTTGTCTTCGTTCGTCCCAAGTTAGTCTCGTTAGTCTCATTCTATGGTTTGTCTAAGTTTGTCCTTAGAAAGAGACTAACTTGGGACGAACTTAGACAAACCTTAGAATGAGACTAACGTTTGTCTTGGTTCGTTCCAAGTTAGTCTCGTTAGTCTCATTCTATGGTTTGTCTAAGTTCGTCCTTAGAAAGAGACTAACTTGGGAGGAACTTAGACAAACCTTAGAATGAGACTAACGTTTGTCTTTGTTCGTCCCCAGTTAGCCACGTTAGTCTCATTTTAAGGTTTGTCTATGTTCATCTTTAGAAAAAGACTAACTTGGGACGAACTTAGACAAACCTTAGAATGAGACTAACGTTTGTCTTTGTTCGTCCCAAGTTAGTCTCGTTAGTCTCATTCTATGGTTTGTCTAAGTTCGTCCTAAGAAAGAGACTAACTTTGGACGAACTTAGACAAACCTTAGAATGAGACTAACGTTTGTCTTTGTTCGTCCCAAGTTAGTCTCGTTAGTCTAATTCTATGGTTTGTCTAAGTTCGTCCTTAGAAAGAGACTAACTTGGGACGAACTTAGACAAACCTTAGAATGAGACTAACGTTTGTCTTTGTTCGTCCCAAGTTAGTATCGTTAGTCTCATTCTATGGTTTGTCTAAGTTCGTCCTTAGAAAGAGACTAACTTGGGACGAACTTAGACAAACCTTAGAATGAGACTAACGTTTGTCTTTGTTCGTCCCAAGTTAGTCTCGTTAGTCTCATTTTAAGGTTTGTCTAAGTTCGTCCTTTGAAAGAGACTAACTTGGGGCGAACTTAGACAAACCTTACAATGAGACTAACGTTTGTCTTGGTTCGTCCCAAGTTAGTCTTGTTAGTCTCATTTTAAAGTTTGTCTAAGTTCGTCCTTAGAAAGAGACTAACTTGGGACGAACTTAGACAAACCTTAGAATGAGACTAACGTTTGTCTTCGTTCGTCCCAAGTTAGTCTCGTTAGTCTCATTCTATGGTTTGTCTAAGTTTGTCCTTAGAAAGAGACTAACTTGGGACGAACTTAGACAAACCTTAGAATGAGACTAACGTTTGTCTTGGTTCGTTCCAAGTTAGTCTCGTTAGTCTCATTCTATGGTTTGTCTAAGTTAGTCCTTAGAAAGAGACTAACTTGGGAGGAACTTAGA
Organism: Rhodiola kirilowii; assembly: GCA_033675215.1. Lineage (NCBI taxonomy): Eukaryota > Viridiplantae > Streptophyta > Magnoliopsida > Saxifragales > Crassulaceae > Rhodiola > Rhodiola kirilowii. The sequence continues at coordinate 1,185,244 of JAUCNB010000016.1, forward strand.
CAAACCTTAGAATGAGACTAACGTTTGTCTTTGTTCGTCCCCAGTTAGCCACGTTAGTCTCATTTTAAGGTTTGTCTATGTTCATCTTTAGAAAAAGACTAACTTGGGACGAACTTAGACAAACCTTAGAATGAGACTAACGTTTGTCTTTGTTCGTCCCCAGTTAGTCTCATTAGTCTCATTCTATGGTTTGTCTAAGTTCGTCCTTAGAAAGAGACTAACTTGGGACGAACTTAGACAAACCTTAGAATGAGACCAACTTTTGTCTTTGTTCGTCCCAAGTTAGTCTCGTTAGTCTAATTCTATGGTTTGTCTAAGTTTGTCCTTAGAAAGAGACTAACTTGGGACGAACTTAGACAAACCTGAATGAGACTAACGTTTGTCTTTGTTCGTCCCAAGTTAGTATCGTTAGTCTCATTCTATGGTTTGTCTAAGTTCGTCCTTAGAAAGAGACTAAATTGGGATGAAATTAGACAAACCTTAGAATGAGACTAACGTTTGTCTTTGTTCGTCCCAAGTTAGTCTCGTTAGTCTCATTTTAAGGTTTGTCTAAGTTCGTCCTTCGAAAGAGACTAACTTGGGACGAACTTAGACAAACCATAGAATGAGACTAACGTTAGTCTTTGTTTGTCCCAAGTTAGTCTCGTTAGTCTCATTCTATGGGTTGTCTAAGTTTGTCCTTAGAAAGAGACTAACTTGGGACGAACTTAGACAAACCTTAGAATGAAATTAACATTTGTCTTTGTTCGTCCCAAGTTAGTCTCGTTAGTTGTAACCATTCAAAAAAAAAGAGTTGTACTTAACTTGAAGAAAAAAAAGTTAGTCTCGTCAGTTTCATTTTAAGGTTTGTCTAAGTTCGTCCTTAGAAAGAGACTTACTTGGGACGAACTTAGACAAACCTTAGAATGAGACTAACGTTTGTCTTTGTTCGTCCCAAGTTAGTCTCGTTAGTCTCATTTTAAAGTTTGTCTAAGTTCGTCCTTAGAAAGAGACTAACTTGGGACGAACTTAGACAAACCATAGAATGAGACTAACGTTAGTCTTTGTTCGTCCCAAGTTAGTCTCGTTAGTCTCATTCTATGGGTTGTCAAAGTTTGTCCTTAGAAAGAGACTAACTTGGGACGAACTTAGACAAACCTTAGAATGAAATTAACATTTGTCTTTGTTCGTCCCAAGTTAGTCTCATTAGTTGTAACCATTCAAAAAAAAAGAGTTGTACTTAACTTGAAGAAAAAAAGTTAGTCTCGTCAGTTTCATTTTAAGGTTTGTCTAAGTTCGTCCTTAGAAAGAGGCTAACTTGGGACGAACGTGGACAAACTTTAGAATGAGACTAACGTTTGTCTTGGTTCGTCCCAACATAGTCTCGTTAGTCTCATTCTATGGTTTGTCTAAGTTCGTCCTTAGAAAGAGACTAACTTGGGACGAACTTAGACAAACCTCATAATGAGACTAACGTTTGTCTTTGTTCTTCCCAAGTTAGTCTCATTAGTCTCATTTTAAGGTTTGTCTAAGTTTGTCCTTTGAAAGAGACTAACTTGGGACGAACTTAGACAAACCTTAGAATGAGTCTAACATTTGTCTTTGTTCATCCCAAGTTAGTCTCGTTCAATGGTTTTTCTAAGTTCGTCCTTAGAAAGAGACTAACTTGGGATGAATTTAGATAAAACTTAGAATGAGACTAAGGTTTGTCTTCGTTCGTCCCAAGTTAGTCTCGTTAGTCTCATTTTAAGGTTTGTCTAATTTCGTCCTTAGAAAGAGACTAACTTGGGACGAACTTAGACAAACCTTAGAATGAGACTAACGTTTGTCTTTGCTCTTCCCAAGTTTGTCACGTTAGTCTCCTTTTAAGGTTTGTCTAAGTTCGTCCTTAGAAAGAGACTAACTTGGGACGAACTTAGACAAACCATAAAATGAGACAAACGTTTGTCTTGGTTCGTTCCAAGTTAGTCTCGTTAGTCTCATTCTATGGTTTGTCTAAGTTCGTCCTTAGAAAGAGACTAACTTGGGACGAACTTAGACAAACCTTAGAATGAGACTAACGTTTGTCTTTGTTCGTCCCAAGTTAGTCTCGTTCAATGGTTTGTCTAAGTTCGTCCTTAGAAAGAGACTAACTTCGGACGAACTTAGACAAACCTTAGAATGAGACTAACGTTTGTCTTTGTTCGTCCCAAGTTAGTCTCGTTAGTCTCATTTTAAGGTTTGTCTAAGTTCGTCGTTAGAAAGAGACTAACTTGGGACGAACTTAGACAAACCTTAGAATGAGACTAACGTTTGTCTTTGTTCTTCCCAAGTTTGTCACGTTAGTCTCATTTTAAGGTTTGTCTACGTTCGTCGTTAGAAAGAGACTAACTTGGGACGAACTTAGACAAACCTTAGAATGAGACTAACGTTTGTCTTTGTTCGTCCAAAGTTAGTCTCGTTAGTCTCATTCTATGGTTTGTCTAAGTTCGTCCTTAGAAAGAGACTAACTTGGGACGAACTTAGACAAACCTTAGAATGAGACTAACGTTTGTCTTTGTTCGTCCCAAGTTAGTCTCGTTAGTCTAATTCTATGGGCTGTCTAAGTTCGTCCTTAGAAAGAGACTAACTTGGGACAAACTTAGACAAACCTTAGAATGAGACTAACGTTTATCTTTGTTCGTCCAACTTAGTATCGTTAGTCTCATTCTATGGTTTGTCTAAGTTCGTCCTTAGAAAGAGACTAACTTGGGACGAACTTAGACAAACCTTAGAATGAGACTAACGTTTGTCTTTGTTCGTCCCAAGTTAGTCTCGTTAGTCTCATTTTAAGGTTTGTCTAAGTTCGTCCTTTGAAAGAGACTAACTTGGGACGAACTTAGACAAACCTTAGAATGAGACTAACATTTGTCTTTGTTCATCCCAAGTTAGTCTCGTCCAATGGTTTGTCTAAGTTCGTCCTTAGAAAGAGACTAACTTGGGACGAACTTAGACAAACCTTAGAATGAGACTAACGTTTGTCTTTGTTCGTCCCAAGTTAGACTCGTTAGTCTCATTTTAAGGTTTGTCTAAGTTCGTCCTTTGAAAGAGACTAACTTGGGACGAACTTAGACAAACCTTAGAATGAGACTAACATTTGTCTTTGTTCATCCTAAGTTAGTCTCGTTCAATGGTTTGTCTAAGTTCGTCCTTAGAAAGAGACTAACTTGGGACGAACTTCCACAAACCTTAGAATGAGACTAACGTTTGTCTTTGTTCGTCCCAAGTTAGTCTCGTTAGTCTCATTCTATGGTTTGTCTAAGTTCTTCCTTAGAAAGAGACTAACTTGGGACGAACTTAGACAAACCTTAGAATGAAACTAACATTTGTCTTTGTTCGTCCCAAGTTAGTCTCGTTAGTTTCATTTTAAGGTTTGTCTAAGTTAGTCCTTAGAAAGAGACTAACTTGGGACGAACGTGGACAAACTTTAGAATGAGACTAACGTTTGTCTTGGTTCGTTCCAAGTTAGTCTCGTTAGTCTCATTCTATGGTTTGTCTAAGTTCGTCCTTAGGAGAGACTAACTTGGGACGAACTTAGAAAAACCTTAGAATGAGACTAACGTTTGTCTTTGTTCGTCCCCAGTTAGCCACGTTAGTCTCATTTTAAGGTTTGTCTATGTTCGTCTTTAGAAAAAGACTAACTTGGGACGAACTTAGACAAACCTTAGAATGAGACTAACGTTTGTCTTTGTTCGTCATAAGTTAGTCTCGTTAGTCTAATTCTATGGTTTGTCTAAGTTCATCCTTAGAAAGAGACCAACTTGGGATGAACTTGGACAAACCTTAGAATGAGACTAACGTTTGTCTTTGTTCGTCCCAAGTTAGTCTCGTTAGTCTCATTCTATGGTTTGTCTAAGTTCGTCCTTAGAAAGAGACTAACTTGGGACGAACTTAGACAAACCTCATAATGAGACTAACGTTTGTCTTTGTTCGTCCCAAGTTAGTCTCATTAGTCTCATTTTAAGGTTTGTCTAAGTTCGTCCTTTGAAAGAGACTAACTTTGGATGAACTTAGACAAACCTTAGAATGAGTCTAACAATTGTCTTTGTTCATCCCAAGTTAGTCTCGTTCAATGGTTTGTCTAAGTTCGTCCTTAGAAAGAGACTAACTTGGGACGAACTTAGAAAAAACTTAGAATGAGACTAAGGTTTGTCTTCGTTCGTCCCAAGTTAGTCTAGTTAGTCTCATTTTAAGGTTTGTCTAAGTTCGTCCTTAGAAAGAGACTAACTTGGGATGAACTTAGACAAACCTTAGAATGAGACTAACGTTTATCTTTGTTCGTCCAACTTAGTATCGTTAGTCTCATTTTAAGGTTTGTCTAAGTTCGTCCTTAGAAAGAGACTAACTTGGGACGAACTTAGACAAACCTTAGAATGAGACTAACGTTTGTCTTTGTTCGTCCCAAGTTAGTCTCGTTAGTCTTATTCTATGGTTTGTCTAAGTTCGTCCTAAGAAAGAGACTAACTTTGGACGAACTTAGACAAACCTTAGAATGAGACTAACGTTTGTCTTTGTTCGTCCCAAGTTAGTCTCGTCCAATGGTTTGTCTAAGTTCGTCCTTAGAAAGAGACTAACTTGGGACGAACTTAGACAAACCTTAGAATGAGACTAACGTTTGTCTTTGTTCGTCCCAAGTTAGCCTCGTTAGTCTCATTTTAAGGTTTGTCTAAGTTCGTCCTTTGAAAGAGACTAACTTGGGACGAACTTAGACAAACCTTAGAATGAGACTAACATTTGTCTTTGTTCATCCTAAGTTAGTCTCGTTCAATGGTTTGTCTAAGTTCGTCCTTAGAAAGAGACTAACTTGGGACGAACTTCCACAAACCTTAGAATGAGACTAACGTTTGTCTTTGTTCGTCCCAAGTTAGTCTCGTTAGTCTCATTCTATGGTTTGTCTAAGTTCTTCCTTAGAAAGAGACTAACTTGGGACGAACTTAGACAAACCTTAGAATGAAACTAACATTTGTCTTTGTTCGTCCCAAGTTAGTCTCGTTAGTTTCATTTTAAGGTTTGTCTAAGTTAGTCCTTAGAAAGAGACTAACTTGGGACGAACGTGGACAAACTTTAGAATGAGACTAACGTTTGTCTTGGTTCGTTCCAAGTTAGTCTCGTTAGTCTCATTCTATGGTTTGTCTAAGTTCGTCCTTAGGAGAGACTAACTTGGGACGAACTTAGACAAACCTTAGAATGAGACTAACGTTTGTCTTTGTTCGTCCCCAGTTAGCCACGTTAGTCTCATTTTAAGGTTTGTCTATGTTCGTCTTTAGAAAAAGACTAACTTGGGACGAACTTAGACAAACCTTAGAATGAGACTAACGTTTGTCTTTGTTCGTCATAAGTTAGTCTCGTTAGTCTAATTCTATGGTTTGTCTAAGTTCATCCTTAGAAAGAGACCAACTTGGGATGAACTTGGACAAACCTTAGAATGAGACTAACGTTTGTCTTTGTTCGTCCCAAGTTAGTCTCGTTAGTCTCATTCTATGGTTTGTCTAAGTTCGTCCTTAGAAAGAGACTAACTTGGGACGAACTTAGACAAACCTCATAATGAGACTAACGTTTGTCTTTGTTCGTCCCAAGTTAGTCTCATTAGTCTCATTTTAAGGTTTGTCTAAGTTCGTCCTTTGAAAGAGACTAACTTGGGATGAACTTAGACAAACCTTAGAATGAGTCTAACAATTGTCTTTGTTCATCCCAAGTTAGTCTCGTTCAATGGTTTGTCTAAGTTCGTCCTTAGAAAGAGACTAACTTGGGACGAACTTAGAAAAAACTTAGAATGAGACTAAGGTTTGTCTTCGTTCGTCCCAAGTTAGTCTAGTTAGTCTCATTTTAAGGTTTGTCTAAGTTCGTCCTTAGAAAGAGACTAACTTGGGATGAACTTAGACAAACCTTAGAATGAGACTAACGTTTGTCTTTGTTCTTCCCAAGTTTGTCACGTTAGTCTCATTTTAAGGTTTGTCTAAGTTCGTCCTTAGAAAGAGACTAACTTGGGATGAACTAAGACAAACCATAGAATGAGACTAACGTTTGTCTTTGTTCGTCCCAAGTTAGTCTCGTTAGTCTCATTCTATGGTTTGTCTAAGTTCGTCCTAAGAAAGAGACTAACTTTGGACGAACTTAGACAAACCTTAGAATGAGACTAACGTTTGTCTTTGTTCGTCCCAAGTTAGTCTCGTTAGTCTAATTCTATGGTTTGTCTAAGTTCGTCCTTAGAAAGAGACTAACTTGGGACGAACTTAGACAAACCTTAGAATGAGACTAACGTTTGTCTTGGTTCGTTCCAAGTTAGTCTCGTTAGTCTCATTCTATGGTTTGTCTAAGTTCGTCCTTAGAAAGAGACTAACTTGGGAGGAACTTAGACAAACCTTAGAATGAGACTAACGTTTGTCTTTGTTCGTCCCCAGTTAGCCACGTTAGTCTCATTTTAAGGTTTGTCTAAGTTCGTCCTTTGAAAGAGACTAACTTGGGGCGAACTTAGACAAACCTTACAATGAGACTAACGTTTGTCTTGGTTCGTCCCAAGTTAGTCTTGTTAGTCTCATTTTAAAGTTTGTCTAAGTTCGTCCTTAGAAAGAGACTAACTTGGGACGAACTTAGACAAACCTTAGAATGAGACTAACGTTTGTCTTCGTTCGTCCCAAGTTAGTCTCGTTAGTCTAATTCTATGGTTTGTCTAAGTTCGTCCTTAGAAAGAGACTAACTTGGGACGAACTTAGACAAACCTTAGAATGAGACTAACGTTTGTCTTTGTTCGTCCCAAGTTAGTATCGTTAGTCTCATTCTATGGTTTGTCTAAGTTCGTCCTTAGAAAGAGACTAACTTGGGACGAACTTAGACAAACCTTAGAATGAGACTAACGTTTGTCTTTGTTCGTCCCAAGTTAGTCTCGTTAGTCTCATTTTAAGGTTTGTCTAAGTTCGTCCTTTGAAAGAGACTAACTTGGGGTGAACTTAGACAAACCTTACAATGAGACTAACGTTTGTCTTGGTTCGTCCCAAGTTAGTCTCGTTAGTCTCATTTTAAAGTTTGTCTAAGTTCGTCCTTAGAAAGAGACTAACTTGGGACGAACTTAGACAAACCTTAGAATGAGACTAACGTTTGTCTTCGTTCGTTCCAAGTTAGTCTCGTTAGTCTCATTCTATGGTTTGTCTAAGTTAGTCCTTAGAAAGAGACTAACTTGGGAGGAACTTAGACAAACCTTAGAATGAGACTAACGTTTGTCTTTGTTCGTCCCCAGTTAGCCACGTTAGTCTCATTTTAAGGGTTGTCTTTGTTCATCTTTAGAAAAAGACTAACTTGGGACGAACTTAGACAAACCTTAGAATGAGACTAACGTTTGTCTTTGTTCGTCCCCAGTTAGTCTCATTAGTCTCATTCTATGGTTTGTCTAAGTTCGTCCTTAGAAAGAGACTAACTTGGGACGAACTTAGACAAACCTTAGAATGAGACCAACTTTTGTCTTTGTTCGTCCCAAGTTAGTCTCGTTAGTCTAATTCTATGGTTTGTTTAAGTTTGTCCTTAGAAAGAGACTAACTTGGGACGAACTTAGACAAACCTGAATGAGACTAACGTTTGTCTTTGTTCGTCCCAAGTTAGTATCGTTAGTCTCATTCTATGGTTTGTCTAAGTTCGTCCTTAGAAAGAGACTAAATTGGGATGAAATTAGACAAACCTTAGAATGAGACTAACGTTTGTCTTTGTTCGTCCCAAGTTAGTCTCGTTAGTCTCATTTTAAGGTTTGTCTAAGTTCGTCCTTCGAAAGAGACTAACTTGGGACGAACTTAGACAAACCATAGAATGAGACTAACGTTAGTCTTTGTTTGTCCCAAGTTAGTCTCGTTAGTCTCATTCTATGGGTTGTCTAAGTTTGTCCTTAGAAAGAGACTAACTTGGGACGAACTTAGACAAACCTTAGAATGAAATTAACATTTGTCTTTGTTCGTCCCAAGTTAGTCTCGTTAGTTGTAACCATTCAAAAAAAAAGAGTTGTACTTAACTTGAAGAAAAAAAAGTTAGTCTCGTCAGTTTCATTTTAAGGTTTGTCTAAGTTCGTCCTTAGAAAGAGACTTACTTGGGACGAACTTAGACAAACCTTAGAATGAGACTAACGTTTGTCTTTGTTCGTCCCAAGTTAGTCTCGTTAGTCTCATTTTAAAGTTTGTCTAAGTTCGTCCTTAGAAAGAGACTAACTTGGGACGAACTTAGACAAACCATAGAATGAGACTAACGTTAGTCTTTGTTCGTCCCAAGTTAGTCTCGTTAGTCTCATTCTATGGGTTGTCTAAGTTTGTCCTTAGAAAGAGACTAACTTGGGACGAACTTAGACAAACCTTAGAATGAAATTAACATTTGTCTTTGTTCGTCCCAAGTTAGTCTCGTTAGTTGTGACCATTCAAAAAAAAAGAGTTGTACTTAACTTGAAGAAAAAAAGTTAGTCTCGTCAGTTTCATTTTAAGGTTTGTCTAAGTTCGTCCTTAGAAAGAGGCTAACTTGGGACGAACGTGGACAAACTTTAGAATGAGACTAACGTTTGTCTTGGTTCGTCCCAACATAGTCTCGTTAGTCTCATTCTATGGTTTGTCTAAGTTCGTCCTTAGAAAGAGACTAACTTGGGACGAACTTAGACAAACCTCATAATGAGACTAACGTTTGTCTTTGTTCTTCCCAAGTTAGTCTCATTAGTCTCATTTTAAGGTTTGTCTAAGTTTGTCCTTTGAAAGAGACTAACTTGGGACGAACTTAGACAAACCTTAGAATGAGTCTAACATTTGTCTTTGTTCATCCCAAGTTAGTCTCGTTCAATGGTTTTTCTAAGTTCGTCCTTAGAAAGAGACTAACTTGGGATGAATTTAGATAAAACTTAGAATGAGACTAAGGTTTGTCTTCGTTCGTCCCAAGTTAGTCTCGTTAGTCTCATTTTAAGGTTTGTCTAATTTCGTCCTTAGAAAGAGACTAACTTGGGACGAACTTAGACAAACCTTAGAATGAGACTAACGTTTGTCTTTGCTCTTCCCAAGTTTGTCACGTTAGTCTCCTTTTAAGGTTTGTCTAAGTTCGTCCTTAGAAAGAGACTAACTTGGGACGAACTTAGACAAACCATAAAATGAGACAAACGTTTGTCTTGGTTCGTTCCAAGTTAGTCTCGTTAGTCTCATTCTATGGTTTGTCTAAGTTCGTCCTTAGAAAGAGACTAACTTGGGACGAACTTAGACAAACCTTAGAATGAGACTAACGTTTGTCTTTGTTCGTCCCAAGTTAGTCTCGTTCAATGGTTTGTCTAAGTTCGTCCTTAGAAAGAGACTAACTTCGGACGAACTTAGACAAACCTTAGAATGAGACTAACGTTTGTCTTTGTTCGTCCCAAGTTAGTCTCGTTAGTCTCATTTTAAGGTTTGTCTAAGTTCGTCGTTAGAAAGAGACTAACTTGGGACGAACTTAGACAAACCTTAGAATGAGACTAACGTTTGTCTTTGTTCTTCCCAAGTTTGTCACGTTAGTCTCATTTTAAGGTTTGTCTACGTTCGTCGTTAGAAAGAGACTAACTTGGGACGAACTTAGACAAACCTTAGAATGAGACTAATGTTTGTCTTTGTTCGTCCAAAGTTAGTCTCGTTAGTCTCATTCTATGGTTTGTCTAAGTTCGTCCTTAGAAAGAGACTAACTTGGGACGAACTTAGACAAACCTTAGAATGAGACTAACGTTTGTCTTTGTTCGTCCCAAGTTAGTCTCGTTAGTCTAATTCTATGGGCTGTCTAAGTTCGTCCTTAGAAAGAGACTAACTTGGGACAAACTTAGACAAACCTTAGAATGAGACTAACGTTTATCTTTGTTCGTCCAACTTAGTATCGTTAGTCTCATTCTATGGTTTGTCTAAGTTTGTCCTTAGAAAGAGACTAACTTGGGACGAACTTAGACAAACCTTAGAATGAGACTAACGTTTGTCTTTGTTCGTCCCAAGTTAGTCTCGTTAGTCTCATTTTAAGGTTTGTCTAAGTTCGTCCTTTGAAAGAGACTAACTTGGGACGAACTTAGACAAACCTTAGAATGAGACTAACATTTGTCTTTGTTCATCCCAAGTTAGTCTCGTCCAATGGTTTGTCTAAGTTCGTCCTTAGAAAGAGACTAACTTGGGACGAACTTAGACAAACCTTAGAATGAGACTAACGTTTGTCTTTGTTCGTCCCAAGTTAGCCTCGTTAGTCTCATTTTAAGGTTTGTCTAAGTTTGTCCTTTGAAAGAGACTAACTTGGGACGAACTTAGACAAACCTTAGAATGAGACTAACATTTGTCTTTGTTCATCCTAAGTTAGTCTCGTTCAATGGTTTGTCTAAGTTCGTCCTTAGAAAGAGACTAACTTGGGACGAACTTCCACAAACCTTAGAATGAGACTAACGTTTGTCTTTGTTCGTCCCAAGTTAGTCTCGTTAGTCTCATTCTATGGTTTGTCTAAGTTCTTCCTTAGAAAGAGACTAACTTGGGACGAACTTAGACAAACCTTAGAATGAAACTAACATTTGTCTTTGTTCGTCCCAAGTTAGTCTCGTTAGTTTCATTTTAAGGTTTGTCTAAGTTAGTCCTTAGAAAGAGACTAACTTGGGACGAACGTGGACAAACTTTAGAATGAGACTAACGTTTGTCTTGGTTCGTTCCAAGTTAGTCTCGTTAGTCTCATTCTATGGTTTGTCTAAGTTCGTCCTTAGGAGAGACTAACTTGGGACGAACTTAGACAAACCTTAGAATGAGACTAACGTTTGTCTTTGTTCGTCCCCAGTTAGCCACGTTAGTCTCATTTTAAGGTTTGTCTATGTTCGTCTTTAGAAAAAGACTAACTTGGGACGAACTTAGACAAACCTTAGAATGAGACTAACGTTTGTCTTTGTTCGTCATAAGTTAGTCTCGTTAGTCTAATTCTATGGTTTGTCTAAGTTCATCCTTAGAAAGAGACCAACTTGGGATGAACTTGGACAAACCTTAGAATGAGACTAACGTTTGTCTTTGTTCGTCCCAAGTTAGTCTCGTTAGTCTCATTCTATGGTTTGTCTAAGTTCGTCCTTAGAAAGAGACTAACTTGGGACGAACTTAGACAAACCTCATAATGAGACTAACGTTTGTCTTTGTTCGTCCCAAGTTAGTCTCATTAGTCTCATTTTAAGGTTTGTCTAAGTTCGTCCTTTGAAAGAGACTAACTTGGGATGAACTTAGACAAACCTTAGAATGAGTCTAACAATTGTCTTTGTTCATCCCAAGTTAGTCTCGTTCAATGGTTTGTCTAAGTTCGTCCTTAGAAAGAGACTAACTTGGGACGAACTTAGAAAAAACTTAGAATGAGACTAAGGTTTGTCTTCGTTCGTCCCAAGTTAGTCTAGTTAGTCTCATTTTAAGGTTTGTCTAAGTTCGTCCTTAGAAAGAGACTAACTTGGGATGAACTTAGACAAACCTTAGAATGAGACTAACGTTTGTCTTTGTTCTTCCCAAGTTTGTCACGTTAGTCTCATTTTAAGGTTTATCTAAGTTCGTCCTTAGAAAGAGACTAACTTGGGATGAACTAAGACAAACCATAGAATGAGACAAACGTTTGTCTTGGTTCGTTCCAAGTTTGTCTCGTTAGTCTCATTCTATGGTTTGTCTAAGTTCGTCCTTAGAAAGAGACTAACTTGGGACGAACTTAGACAAACCTTAGAATGAGACTAACGTTTGTCTTTGTTCGTCCCCAGTTAGCCACGTTAGTCTCATTTTAAGGTTTGTCTATGTTCATCTTTAGAAAAAGACTAACTTGGGACGAACTTAGACAAACCTTAGAATGAGACTAACGTTTGTCTTTGTTCGTCCCAAGTTAGTCTCGTTAGTCTCATTCTATGGTTTGTCTAAGTTCGTCCTAAGAAAGAGACTAACTTTGGACGAACTTAGACAAACCTTAGAATGAGACTAACGTTTGTCTTTGTTCGTCCCAAGTTAGTCTCGTTAGTCTAATTCTATGGTTTGTCTAAGTTCGTCCTTAGAAAGAGACTAACTTGGGACGAACTTAGACAAACCTTAGAATGAGACTAACGTTTGTCTTTGTTCGTCCCAAGTTAGTATCGTTAGTCTCATTCTATGGTTTGTCTAAGTTCGTCCTTAGAAAGAGACTAACTTGGGACGAACTTAGACAAACCTTAGAATGAGACTAACGTTTGTCTTTGTTCGTCCCAAGTTAGTCTCGTTAGTCTCATTTTAAGGTTTGTCTAAGTTCATCCTTTGAAAGAGACTAACTTGGGACGAACTTAGACAAACCTTAGAATGAGTCTAACATTTGTCTTTGTTCATCCCAAGTTAGTCTCGTTCAATGGTTTTTCTAAGTTCGTCCTTAGAAAGAGACTAACTTGGGATGAATTTAGATAAAACTTAGAATGAGACTAAGGTTTGTCTTCGTTCGTCCCAAGTTAGTCTCGTTAGTCTCATTTTAAGGTTTGTCTAATTTCGTCCTTAGAAAGAGACTAACTTGGGACGAACTTAGACAAACCTTAGAATGAGACTAACGTTTGTCTTTGCTCTTCCCAAGTTTGTCACGTTAGTCTCCTTTTAAGGTTTGTCTAAGTTCGTCCTTAGAAAGAGACTAACTTGGGACGAACTTAGACAAACCATAAAATGAGACAAACGTTTGTCTTGGTTCGTTCCAAGTTAGTCTCGTTAGTCTCATTCTATGGTTTGTCTAAGTTCGTCCTTAGAAAGAGACTAACTTGGGACGAACTTAGACAAACCTTAGAATGAGACTAACGTTTGTCTTTGTTCGTCCCAAGTTAGTCTCGTTCAATGGTTTGTCTAAGTTCGTCCTTAGAAAGAGACTAACTTCGGACGAACTTAGACAAACCTTAGAATGAGACTAACGTTTGTCTTTGTTCGTCCCAAGTTAGTCTCGTTAGTCTCATTTTAAGGTTTGTCTAAGTTCGTCGTTAGAAAGAGACTAACTTGGGACGAACTTAGACAAACCTTAGAATGAGACTAACGTTTGTCTTTGTTCTTCCCAAGTTTGTCACGTTAGTCTCATTTTAAGGTTTGTCTACGTTCGTCGTTAGAAAGAGACTAACTTGGGACGAACTTAGACAAACCTTAGAATGAGACTAATGTTTGTCTTTGTTCGTCCAAAGTTAGTCTCGTTAGTCTCATTCTATGGTTTGTCTAAGTTCGTCCTTAGAAAGAGACTAACTTGGGACGAACTTAGACAAACCTTAGAATGAGACTAACGTTTGTCTTTGTTCGTCCCAAGTTAGTCTCGTTAGTCTAATTCTATGGGCTGTCTAAGTTCGTCCTTAGAAAGAGACTAACTTGGGACAAACTTAGACAAACCTTAGAATGAGACTAACGTTTATCTTTGTTCGTCCAACTTAGTATCGTTAGTCTCATTCTATGGTTTGTCTAAGTTTGTCCTTAGAAAGAGACTAACTTGGGACGAACTTAGACAAACCTTAGAATGAGACTAACGTTTGTCTTTGTTCGTCCCAAGTTAGTCTCGTTAGTCTCATTTTAAGGTTTGTCTAAGTTCGTCCTTTGAAAGAGACTAACTTGGGACGAACTTAGACAAACCTTAGAATGAGACTAACATTTGTCTTTGTTCATCCCAAGTTAGTCTCGTCCAATGGTTTGTCTAAGTTCGTCCTTAGAAAGAGACTAACTTGGGACGAACTTAGACAAACCTTAGAATGAGACTAACGTTTGTCTTTGTTCGTCCCAAGTTAGCCTCGTTAGTCTCATTTTAAGGTTTGTCTAAGTTTGTCCTTTGAAAGAGACTAACTTGGGACGAACTTAGACAAACCTTAGAATGAGACTAACATTTGTCTTTGTTCATCCTAAGTTAGTCTCGTTCAATGGTTTGTCTAAGTTCGTCCTTAGAAAGAGACTAACTTGGGACGAACTTCCACAAACCTTAGAATGAGACTAACGTTTGTCTTTGTTCGTCCCAAGTTAGTCTCGTTAGTCTCATTCTATGGTTTGTCTAAGTTCTTCCTTAGAAAGAGACTAACTTGGGACGAACTTAGACAAACCTTAGAATGAAACTAACATTTGTCTTTGTTCGTCCCAAGTTAGTCTCGTAAGTTTCATTTTAAGGTTTGTCTAAGTTAGTCCTTAGAAAGAGACTAACTTGGGACGAACGTGGACAAACTTTAGAATGAGACTAACGTTTGTCTTGGTTCGTTCCAAGTTAGTCTCGTTAGTCTCATTCTATGGTTTGTCTAAGTTCGTCCTTAGGAGAGACTAACTTGGGACGAACTTAGACAAACCTTAGAATGAGACTAACGTTTGTCTTTGTTCGTCCCCAGTTAGCCACGTTAGTCTCATTTTAAGGTTTGTCTATGTTCGTCTTTAGAAAAAGACTAACTTGGGACGAACTTAGACAAACCTTAGAATGAGACTAACGTTTGTCTTTGTTCGTCATAAGTTAGTCTCGTTAGTCTAATTCTATGGTTTGTCTAAGTTCATCCTTAGAAAGAGACCAACTTGGGATGAACTTGGACAAACCTTAGAATGAGACTAACGTTTGTCTTTGTTCGTCCCAAGTTAGTCTCGTTAGTCTCATTCTATGGTTTGTCTAAGTTCGTCCTTAGAAAGAGACTAACTTGGGACGAACTTAGACAAACCTCATAATGAGACTAACGTTTGTCTTTGTTCGTCCCAAGTTAGTCTCATTAGTCTCATTTTAAGGTTTGTCTAAGTTCGTCCTTTGAAAGAGACTAACTTGGGATGAACTTAGACAAACCTTAGAATGAGTCTAACAATTGTCTTTGTTCATCCCAAGTTAGTCTCGTTCAATGGTTTGTCTAAGTTCGTCCTTAGAAAGAGACTAACTTGGGACGAACTTAGAAAAAACTTAGAATGAGACTAAGGTTTGTCTTCGTTCGTCCCAAGTTAGTCTAGTTAGTCTCATTTTAAGGTTTGTCTAAGTTCGTCCTTAGAAAGAGACTAACTTGGGATGAACTTAGACAAACCTTAGAATGAGACTAACGTTTGTCTTTGTTCTTCCCAAGTTTGTCACGTTAGTCTCATTTTAAGGTTTATCTAAGTTCGTCCTTAGAAAGAGACTAACTTGGGATGAACTAAGACAAACCATAGAATGAGACAAACGTTTGTCTTGGTTCGTTCCAAGTTTGTCTCGTTAGTCTCATTCTATGGTTTGTCTAAGTTCGTCCTTAGAAAGAGACTAACTTGGGACGAACTTAGACAAACCTTAGAATGAGACTAACGTTTGTCTTTGTTCGTCCCCAGTTAGCCACGTTAGTCTCATTTTAAGGTTTGTCTATGTTCATCTTTAGAAAAAGACTAACTTGGGACGAACTTAGACAAACCTTAGAATGAGACTAACGTTTGTCTTTGTTCGTCCCAAGTTAGTCTCGTTAGTCTCATTCTATGGTTTGTCTAAGTTCGTCCTAAGAAAGAGACTAACTTTGGACGAACTTAGACAAACCTTAGAATGAGACTAACGTTTGTCTTTGTTCGTCCCAAGTTAGTCTCGTTAGTCTAATTCTATGGTTTGTCTAAGTTCGTCCTTAGAAAGAGACTAACTTGGGACGAACTTAGACAAACCTTAGAATGAGACTAACGTTTGTCTTTGTTCGTCCCAAGTTAGTATCGTTAGTCTCATTCTATGGTTTGTCTAAGTTCGTCCTTAGAAAGAGACTAACTTGGGACGAACTTAGACAAACCTTAGAATGAGACTAACGTTTGTCTTTGTTCGTCCCAAGTTAGTCTCGTTAGTCTCATTTTAAGGTTTGTCTAAGTTCATCCTTTGAAAGAGACTAACTTGGGGCGAACTTAGACAAACCTTACAATGAGACTAACGTTTGTCTTGGTTCGTCCCAAGTTAGTCTTGTTAGTCTCATTTTAAAGTTTGTCTAAGTTCGTCCTTAGAAAGAGACTAACTTGGGACGAACTTAGACAAACCTTAGAATGAGACTAACGTTTGTCTTTGTTCGTCCCAAGTTAGTCTCGTTAGTCTCATTCTATGGTTTGTCTAAGTTTGTCCTTAGAAAGAGACTAACTTGGGACGAACTTAGACAAACCTTAGAATGAGACTAACGTTTGTCTTGGTTCGTTCCAAGTTAGTCTCGTTAGTCTCATTCTATGGTTTGTCTAAGTTCGTCCTTAGAAAGAGACTAACTTGGGACGAACTTAGACAAACCTTAGAATGAGACTAACGTTTGTCTTTGTTCGTCCCCAGTTAGCCACGTTAGTCTCATTTTAAGGTTTGTCTATGTTCATCTTTAGAAAAAGACTAACTTGGGACGAACTTAGACAAACCTTAGAATGAGACTAACGTTTGTCTTTGTTCGTCCCAAGTTAGTCTCATTAGTCTCATTCTATGGTTTGTCTAAGTTCGTCCTTAGAAAGAGACTAACTTGGGACGAACTTAGACAAACCTTAGAATGAGACTAACGTTTGTCTTTGTTCGTCCTAAGTTAGTCTCGTCAGTCTAATTCTATGGTTTGTCTAAGTTCGTCCTTAGAAAGAGACTAACTTGGGACGAACTTAGACAAACCTGAATGAGACTAACGTTTGTCTTTGTTCGTCCCAAGTTAGTATCGTTAGTCTCATTCTATGGTTTGTCTAAGTTCGTCCTTAGAAAGAGACTAACTTGGGACGAACTTAGACAAACCTTAGAATGAGACTAACGTTTGTCTTTGTTCGTCCCAAGTTAGTCTCGTTAGTCTCATTTTAAGGTTTGTCTAAGTTCGTCCTTTGAAAGAGACTAACTTGGGGCGAACTTAGACAAACCTTAGAATGTGACTAACGTTTGTCTTTGTTCGTCCCAAGTTAGTCTCGTTAGTCTCATTTTAAAGTTTGTCTAAGTTCGTCCTTAGAAAGAGACTAACTTGGGACGAACTTAGACAAACCATAGAATGAGACTAACGTTAGTCTTTGTTCGTCCCAAGTTGGTCTCGTTAGTCTCATTCTATGGGTTGTCTAAGTCTGTCCTTAGAAAGAGACTAACTTGGGACGAACTTAGACAAACCTTAGAATGAAATTAACATTTGTCTTTGTTCGTCCCAAGTTAGTCTCGTTAGTTGTAACCATTCAAAAAAAAAGAGTTGTACTTAACTTGAAGAAAAAAAAGTTAGTCTTGTCAGTTTCATTTTAAGGTTTGTCTAAGTTCGTCCTTAGAAAGAGACTAACTTGGGACGAACGTGGACAAACTTTAGAATGAGACTAACGTTTGTCTTGGTTCGTCCCAAGTTAGTCTCGTTAGTCTCATTCTATGGTTTGTCTAAGTTCGTCCTTAGAAAGAGACTAACTTGGGACGAACTTAGACAAACCTCATAATGAGACTAACGTTTGTCTTTGTTCGTCCCAAGTTAGTCTCATTAGTCTCATTTTAAGGTTTGTCTAAGTTTGTCCTTTGAAAGAGACTAACTTGGGACGAACTTAGACAAACCTTAGAATGAGTCTAACATTTGTCTTTGTTCATCCCAAGTTAGTCTCGTTCAATGGTTTTTCTAAGTTCGTCCTTAGAAAGAGACTAACTTGGGACGAATTTAGATAAAACTTAGAATGAGACTAAGGTTTGTCTTCGTTCGTCCCAAGTTAGTCTCGTTAGTCTCATTTTAAGGTTTGTCTAAGTTCGTCCTTAGAAAGAGACTAACTTGGGACGAACTTAGACAAACCTTAGAATGAGACTAACGTTTGTCTTTGCTCTTCCCAAGTTTGTCACGTTAGTCTTCATTTAAGGTTTGTCTAAGTTCGTCCTTAGAAAGAGACTAACTTGGGATGAACTTAAACAAACCATAGAATGAGACAAACGTTTGTCTTGGTTCGTTCCAAGTTAGTCTCGTTAGTCTCATTCTATGGTTTGTCTAAGTTCGTCCTTAGAAAGAGACTAACTTGGGACGAACTTAGACAAACCTTAGAATGAGACTAACGATTGTCTTTGTTCGTCCCAAGTTAGTCACGTTCAATGGTTTGTCTAAGTTCGTCCTTAGAAAGAGACTAACTTGGGACGAACTTAGACAAACCTTAGAATGAGACTAACGTTTGTCTTTGTTCTTCCCAAGTTTTTCACGTTAGTCTCATTTTAAGGTTTGTCTAAGTTCGTCCTTAGAAAGAGACTAACTTGGGACGAACTTAGACAAACCATAGAATGAGACAAACGTTTGTCTTGGTTCGTTCCAAGTTAGTCTCGTTAGTCTCATTCTATGGTTTGTCTAAGTTCGTCCTTAGAAAGAGACTAACTTGGGACGAACTTAGACAAACCTTAGAATGAGACTAACGTTTGTCTTTGTTCGTCCCCAGTTAGCCACGTTAGTCTCATTTTAAGGTTTGTCTATATTCGTCTTTAGAAAAAGACTAACTTGGGACGAACTTAGACAAACCTTAGAATGAGACTAACGTTTGTCTTTGTTCGTCCCAAGTTAGTCTCATTAGTCTCATTCTATGGTTTGTCTAAGTTCGTCCTTAGAAAGAGACTAACTTGGGACGAACTTAGACAAACCTTAGAATGAGACTAACGTTTGTCTTTGTTCGTCCCAAGTTAGTCTCGTTAGTCTAATTCTATGGTTTGACTAAGTTCGTCCTTAGAAAGAGACTAACTTGGGACGAACTTAGACAAACCTTAGAATGAGACTAACGTTTGTCTTTGTTCGTCCCAAGTTAGTATCGTTAGTCTCATTCTATGGTTTGTCTAAGTTCGTCCTTAGAAAGAGACTAACTTGGGACGAACTTAGACAAACCTTAGAATGAGACTAACGTTTGTCTTTGTTCGTCCCAAGTTAGTCTCGTTAGTCTCATTTTAAGGTTTGTCTAAGTTCGTCCTTTGAAAGAGACTAACTTGGGGCAAACTTAGACAAACTTTAGAATGAGACTAACGTTTGTCTTTGTTCGTCCCAAGTTAGTCTCGTTCAATGGTTTGTCTAAGTTCGTCCTTAGAAAGAGACTAACTTGGGACGAACTTAGACAAACCTTAGAATGAGACTAACGTTTGTCTTTGTTCGTCCCAAGTTAGTCTCGTTAGTCTAATTCTATGGTTTGTCTAAGTTCATCCTTAGAAAGAGACTAACTTGGGACGAACTTAGACAAACCTTAGAATGAGACTAACGTTTGTCTTTGTTCGTCCCAAGTTAGTATCGTTAGTCTCATTCTATGGTTTGTCTAAGTTCGTCCTTAGAAAGAGACTAACTTGGGACGAACTTAGACAAACCTTAGAATGAGACTAACGTTTGTATTTGTTCGTCCCAAGTTAGTCTAGTTAGTCTAATTCTATGGTTTGTCTAAGTTCGTCTTTAGAAAGAGACTAACTTGGGACGAACTTAGACAAACCTCATAATGAGACTAACGTTTGTCTTTGTTCGTCCCAAGTTAGTCTCATTAGTCTCATTTTAAGGTTTGTCTAAGTTTGTCCTTTGAAAGAGACTAACTTGGGACGAACTTAGACAAACCTTATAATGAGTCTAACATTTGTCTTTGTTCATCCCAAGTTAGTCTCGTTCAATGGTTTTTCTAAGTTCGTCCTTAGAAAGAGACTAACTTGGGACGAATTTAGATAAAACTTAGAATGAGACTAAGGTTTGTCTTCGTTCGTCCCAAGTTAGTCTCGTTAGTCTCATTTTAAGGTTTGTCTAAGTTCGTCCTTAGAAAGAGACTAACTTGGGACGAACTTAGACAAACCTTAGAATGAGACTAACGTTTGTCTTTGCTCTTCCCAAGTTTGTCACGTTAGTCTCCTTTTAAGGTTTGTCTAAGTTCGTCCTTAGAAAGAGACTAACTTGGGATGAACTTAGACAAACCATAGAATGAGACAAACGTTTGTCTTGGTTCGTTCCAAGTTAGTCTCGTTAGTCTCATTCTATGGTTTGTCTAAGTTCGTCCTTAGAAAGAGACTAACTTGGGACGAACTTAGACAAACCATAGAATGAGACTAACGAGACTAACTTGGAACGAACCAAGACAAACGTTTGTCTCATTCTAAGGTTTGTCTAAGTTCGTCCTTAGAAAGAGACTAACTTGGGATGAACTTAAACAAACCATAGAATGAGACAAACGTTTGTCTTCGTTCGTTCCAAGTTAGTCTCGTTAGTCTCATTCTATGGTTTGTCTAAGTTCGTCCTTAGAAAGAGACTAACTTGGGACGAACTTAGACAAACCTTAGAATCAGACTAACGATTGTCTTTGTTCGTCCCAAGTTAGTCACGTTCAATGGTTTGTCTAAGTTCGTCCTAAGAAAGAGACTAACTTTGGACGAACTTAGACAAACCTTAGAATGAGACTAACGTTTGTCTTTGTTCGT
Organism: Rhodiola kirilowii; assembly: GCA_033675215.1. Lineage (NCBI taxonomy): Eukaryota > Viridiplantae > Streptophyta > Magnoliopsida > Saxifragales > Crassulaceae > Rhodiola > Rhodiola kirilowii. The sequence continues at coordinate 1,205,485 of JAUCNB010000016.1, forward strand.
CCCAAGTTAGTCTCGTTAGTCTAATTCTATGGTTTGTCTAAGTTCGTCCTTAGAAAGAGACTAACTTGGGACGAACTTAGACAAACCTTAGAATGAGACTAACGTTTGTCTTTGTTCGTCCCAAGTTAGTATCGTTAGTCTCATTCTATGGTTTGTCTAAGTTCGTCCTTAGAAAGAGACTAACTTGGGACGAATTTAGACAAACCTTAGAATGAGTCTAACATTTGTCTTTGTTAATCCCAAGTTTGTCTCGTTCAATGGTTTGTCAAAGTTCGTCCTTAGAAAGAGACTAACTTGGGACGAACTTAGAAAAAACTTAGAATGAGACTAAGGTTTGTCTTCGTTCGTCCCAAGTTAGTCTCGTTAGTCTCATTTTAAGGTTTGTCTAAGTTCGTCCTTAGAAAGAGACTAACTTGGGATGAACTTAGACAAACCTTAGAATGAGACTAACGTTTGTCTTTGTTCTTCCCAAGTTTGTCACGTTAGTCTTATTTTAAGGTTTGTCTAAGTTCGTCCTTAGAAAGAGACTAACTTGGGATGAACTAAGACAAACCATAGAATGAGACAAACGTTTGTCTTGGTTCGTTCCAAGTTTGTCTCGTTAGTCTCATTCTATGGTTTGTCTAAGTTCGTCCTTAGAAAGAGACAAACTTGGGACGAACTTAGACAAACCTTAGAATGAGACTAACGTTTGTCTTTGTTCGTCCCCAGTTAGCCACGTTAGTCTCATTTTAAGGTTTGTCTATGTTCATCTTTAGAAAAAGACTAACTTGGGACGAACTTAGACAAACCTTAGAATGAGACTAACGTTTGTCTTTGTTCGTCCCAAGTTAGTCTCGTTAGTCTCATTCTATGGTTTGTCTAAGTTCGTCCTAAGAAAGAGACTAACTTTGGACGAACTTAGACAAACCTTAGAATGAGACTAACGTTTGTCTTTGTTCGTCCCAAGTTAGTCTCGTTAGTCTAATTCTATGGTTTGTCTAAGTTCGTCCTTAGAAAGAGACTAACTTGGGACGAACTTAGACAAACCTTAGAATGAGACTAACGTTTGTCTTTGTTCGTCCCAAGTTAGTATCATTAGTCTCATTCTATGGTTTGTCTAAGTTCGTCCTTAGAAAGAGACTAACTTGGGACGAATTTAGACAAACCTTAGAATGAGACTAACGTTTGTCTTTGTTCGTCCCAAGTTAGTCTCGTTAGTCTCATTTTAAGGTTTGTCTAAGTTCGTCCTTTGAAAGAGACTAACTTGGGGCGAACTTAGACAAACCTTACAATGAGGCTAACGTTTGTCTTGGTTCGTCCCAAGTTAGTCTTGTTAGTCTCATTTTAAAGTTTGTCTAAGTTCGTCCATAGAACGAGACTAACTTGGGACGAACTTAGACAAACCTTAGAATGAGACTAACGAGACTAACTTGGAACGAACCAAGACAAACGTTTGTCTCATTCTAAGGTTTGTCTAAGTTCATCCTTAGAAAGAGACTAACTTGGGATGAACTTAAACAAACCATAGAATGAGACAAACGTTTGTCTTGGTTTGTTCCAAGTTAGTCTCGTTAGTCTCATTCTATGGTTTGTCTAAGTTCGTCCTTAGAAAGAGACTAACTTGGGACGAACTTAGACAAACCTTAGAATCAGACTAACGATTGTCTTTGTTCGTCCCAAGTTAGTCACGTTCAATGGTTTGTCTAAGTTCGTCCTAAGAAAGAGACTAACTTTGGACGAACTTAGACAAACCTTAGAATGAGACTAACGTTTGTCTTTGTTCGTCCCAAGTTAGTCTCGTTAGTCTAATTCTATGGTTTGTCTAAGTTCGTCCTTAGAAAGAGACTAACTTGGGACGAACTTAGACAAACCTTAGAATGAGACTAACGTTTGTCTTTGTTCGTCCCAAGTTAGTATCGTTAGTCTCATTCTATGGTTTGTCTAAGTTCGTCCTTAGAAAGAGACTAACTTGGGACGAATTTAGACAAACCTTAGAATGAGTCTAACATTTGTCTTTGTTAATCCCAAGTTAGTCTCGTTCAATGGTTTGTCTAAGTTCGTCCTTAGAAAGAGACTAACTTGGGACGAACTTAGAAAAAACTTAGAATGAGACTAAGGTTTGTCTTCGTTCGTCCCAAGTTAGTCTCGTTAGTCTCATTTTAAGGTTTGTCTAAGTTCGTCCTTAGAAAGAGACTAACTTGGGATGAACTTAGACAAACCTTAGAATGAGACTAACGTTTGTCTTTGTTCTTCCCAAGTTTGTCACGTTAGTCTCATTTTAAGGTTTGTCTAAGTTCGTCCTTAGAAAGAGACTAACTTGGGATGAACTTAGACAAACCATAGAATGAGACAAACGTTTGTCTTGGTTCGTTCCAAGTTAGTCTCGTTAGTCTCATTCTATGGTTTGTCTAAGTTCGTCCTTAGAAAGAGACTAACTTGGGACGAACTTAGACAAACCATAGAATGAGACTAACGAGACTAACTTGGAACGAACCAAGACAAACGTTTGTCTCATTCTAAGGTTTGTCTAAGTTCGTCCTTAGAAAGAGACTAACTTGGGATGAACTTAAACAAACCATAGAATGAGACAAACGTTTGTCTTGGTTCGTTCCAAGTTAGTCTCGTTAGTCTCATTCTATGGTTTGTCTAAGTTCGTCCTTAGAAAGAGACTAACTTGGGACGAACTTAGACAAACCTTAGAATCAGACTAACGATTGTCTTTGTTCGTCCCAAGTTAGTCACGTTCAATGGTTTGTCTAAGTTCGTCCTAAGAAAGAGACTAACTTTGGACGAACTTAGACAAACCTTAGAATGAGACTAACGTTTGTCTTTGTTCGTCCCAAGTTAGTCTCGTTAGTCTAATTCTATGGTTTGTCTAAGTTCGTCCTTAGAAAGAGACTAACTTGGGACGAACTTAGACAAACCTTAGAATGAGACTAACGTTTGTCTTTGTTTGTCCCAAGTTAGTATCGTTAGTCTCATTCTATGGTTTGTCTAAGTTCGTCCTTAGAAAGAGACTAACTTGGGACGAATTTAGACAAACCTTAGAATGAGTCTAACATTTGACTTTGTTAATCCCAAGTTAGTCTCGTTCAATGGTTTGTCTAAGTTCGTCCTTAGAAAGAGACTAACTTGGGACGAACTTAGAAAAAACTTAGAATGAGACTAAGGTTTGTCTTCGTTCGTCCCAAGTTAGTCTCGTTAGTCTCATTTTAAGGTTTGTCTAAGTTCGTCCTTAGAAAGAGACTAACTTGGGATGAACTTAGACAAACCTTAGAATGAGACTAACGTTTGTCTTTGTTCTTCCCAAGTTTGTCACGTTAGTCTCATTTTAAGGTTTGTCTAAGTTCGTCCTTAGAAAGAGACTAACTTGGGATGAACTAAGACAAACCATAGAATGAGACAAACGTTTGTCTTGGTTCGTTCCAAGTTTGTCTCGTTAGTCTCATTCTATGGTTTGTCTAAGTTCGTCCTTAGAAAGAGACTAACTTGGGACGAACTTAGACAAACCTTAGAATGAGACTAACGTTTGTCTTTGTTCGTCCCCAGTTAGCCACGTTAGTCTCATTTTAAGGTTTGTCTATGTTCATCTTTAGAAAAAGACTAACTTGGGACGAACTTAGACAAACCTTAGAATGAGACTAACGTTTGTCTTTGTTCGTCCCAAGTTAGTCTCGTTAGTCTCATTCTATGGTTTGTCTAAGTTCGTCCTAAGAAAGAGACTAACTTTGGACGAACTTAGACAAACCTTAGAATGAGACTAACGTTTGTCTTTGTTCGTCCCAAGTTAGTCTCGTTAGTCTAATTCTATGGTTTGTCTAAGTTCGTCCTTAGAAAGAGACTAACTTGGGACGAACTTTGACAAACCTTAGAATGAGACTAACGTTTGTCTTTGTTCGTCCCAAGTTAGTATCATTAGTCTCATTCTATGGTTTGTCTAAGTTCGTCCTTAGAAAGAGACTAACTTGGGACGAATTTAGACAAACCTTAGAATGAGACTAACGTTTGTCTTTGTTCGTCCCAAGTTAGTCTCGTTAGTCTCATTTTAAGGTTTGTCTAAGTTCGTCCTTTGAAAGAGACTAACTTGGGGCGAACTTAGACAAACCTTACAATGAGACTAACGTTTGTCTTGGTTCGTCCCAAGTTAGTCTTGTTAGTCTCATTTTAAAGTTTGTCTAAGTTCGTCCTTAGAAAGAGACTAACTTGGGACGAACTTAGACAAACCTTAGAATGAGACTAACGTTTGTCTTTGTTCGTCCCAAGTTAGTCTCGTTAGTCTCATTCTATGGTTTGTCTAAGTTTGTCCTTAGAAAGAGACTAACTTGGGACGAACTTAGACAAACCTTAGAATGAGACTAACGTTTGTCTTGGTTCGTTCCAAGTTAGTCTCGTTAGTCTCATTCTATTGTTTGTCTAAGTTCGGCCTTAGAAAGAGACTAACTTGGGACGAACTTAGACAAACCTTAGAATGAGACTAACGTTTGTCTTTGTTCGTCCCCAGTTAGCCACGTTAGTCTCATTTTAAGGTTTGTCTATGTTCATCTTTAGAAAAAGACTAACTTGGGACGAACTTAGACAAACCTTAGAATGAGACTAACGTTTGTCTTTGTTCATCCCAAGTTAGTCTCATTAGTCTCATTCTATGGTTTGTCTAAGTTCGTCCTTAGAAAGAGACTAACTTGGGACGAACTTAGACAAACCTTAGAATGAGACTAACGTTTGTCTTTGTTCGTCCCAAGTTAGTCTCGTCAGTCTAATTCTATGGTTTGTCTAAGTTCGTCCTTAGAAAGAGACTAACTTGGGACGAACTTAGACAAACCTGAATGAGACTAACGTTTGTCTTTGTTCGTCCCAAGTTAGTATCGTTAGTCTCATTCTATGGTTTGTCTAAGTTCGTCCTTAGAAAGAGACTAACTTGGGACGAACTTAGACAAACCTTAGAATGAGACTAACGTTTGTCTTTGTTCGTCCCAAGTTAGTCTCGTTAGTCTCATTTTAAGGTTTGTCTAAGTTCGTCCTTTGAAAGAGACTAACTTGGGGCGAACTTAGACAAACCTTAGAATGAGACTAACGTTTGTCTTTGTTCGTCCCAAGTTAGTCTCGTTAGTCTCATTTTAAAGTTTGTCTAAGTTCGTCCTTAGAAAGAGACTAACTTGGGACGAACTTAGACAAACCATAGAATGAGACTAACGTTAGTCTTTGTTCGTCCCAAGTTGGTCTCGTTAGTCTCATTCTATGGGTTGTCTAAGTCTGTCCTTAGAAAGAGACTAACTTGGGACGAACTTAGACAAACCTTATAATGAAATTAACATTTGTCTTTGTTCGTCCCAAGTTAGTCTCGTTAGTTGTAACCATTCAAAAAAAAGAGTTGTACTTAACTTGAAGAAAAAAAAGTTAGTCTTGTCAGTTTCATTTTAAGGTTTGTCTAAGTTCGTCCTTAGAAAGAGACTAACTTGGGACGAACGTGGACAAACTTTAGAATGAGACTAACGTTTGTCTTGGTTCGTCCCAAGTTAGTCTCGTTAGTCTCATTCTATGGTTTGTCTAAGTTCGTCCTTAGAAAGAGACTAACTTGGGACGAACTTAGACAAACCTCATAATGAGACTATCGTTTGTCTTTGTTCGTCCCAAGTTAGTCTCATTAGTCTCATTTTAAGGTTTGTCTAAGTTTGTCCTTTGAAAGAGACTAACTTGGGACGAACTTAGACAAACCTTAGAATGAGTCTAACATTTGTCTTTGTTCATCCCAAGTTAGTCTCGTTCAATGGTTTTTCTAAGTTCGTCCTTAGAAAGAGACTAACTTGGGACGAATTTTGATAAAACTTAGAATGAGACTAAGGTTTGTCTTCGTTCGTCCCAAGTTAGTCTCGTTAGTCTCATTTTAAGGTTTGTCTAAGTTCGTCCTTAGAAAGAGACTAACTTGGGACGAACTTAGACAAACCTTAGAATGAGACTAACGTTTGTCTTTGCTCTTCCCAAGTTTGTCACGTTAGTCTCCATTTAAGGTTTGTCTAAGTTCGTCCTTAGAAAGAGACTAACTTGGGATGAACTTAAACAAACCATAGAATGAGACTTTGTCTTGGTTCGTTCCAAGTTAGTCTCGTTAGTCTCATTCTATGGTTTGTCTAAGTTCGTCCTTAGAAAGAGACTAACTTGGGAAGAACTTAGACAAACCTTAGAATGAGACTAACTATTGTCTTTGTTCGTCCCAAGTTAGTCACGTTCAATGGTTTGTCTAAGTTCGTCCTTAGAAAGAGACTAACTTGGGACGAACTTAGACAAACCTTAGAATGAGACTAACGTTTGTCTTTGTTCTTCCCAAGTTTGTCACGTTAGTCTCATTTTAAGGTTTGTCTAAGTTCGTCCTTAGAAAGAGACTAACTTGGGACGAACTTAGACAAACCATAGAATGAGACAAACATTTGTCTTGGTTCGTTCCAAGTTAGTCTCGTTAGTCTCATTCTATGGTTTGTCTAAGTTCGTCCTTAGAAAGAGACTAACTTGGGACGAACTTAGACAAACCTTAGAATGAGACTAACGTTTGTCTTTGTTCGTCCCCAGTTAGCCACGTTAGTCTCATTTTAAGGTTTGTCTATATTCGTCTTTAGAAAAAGACTAACTTGGGACGAACTTAGACAAACCTTAGAATGAGACTAACGTTTGTCTTTGTTCGTCCCAAGTTAGTCTCATTAGTCTCATTCTATGGTTTGTCTAAGTTCGTCCTTAGAAAGAGACTAACTTGGGACGAACTTAGACAAACCTTAGAATGAGACTAACGTTTGTCTTTGTTCGTCCCAAGTTAGTCTCGTTAGTCTAATTCTATGGTTTGTCTAAGTTCGTCCTTAGAAAGAGACTAACTTGGGACGAACTTAGACAAACCATAGAATGAGACTAACGAGACTAACTTGGAACGAACCAAGACAAACGTTTGTCTCATTCTAAGGTTTGTCTAAGTTCGTCCTTAGAAAGAGACTAACTTGGGATGAACTTAAACAAACCATAGAATGAGACAAACGTTTGTCTTGGTTCGTTCCAAGTTAGTCTCGTTAGTCTCATTCTATGGTTTGTCTAAGTTCGTCCTTAGAAAGAGACTAACTTGGGACGAACTTAGACAAACCTTAGAATCAGACTAACGATTGTCTTTGTTCGTCCCAAGTTAGTCACGTTCAATGGTTTGTCTAAGTTCGTCCTAAGAAAGAGACTAACTTTGGACGAACTTAGACAAACCTTAGAATGAGACTAACGTTTGTCTTTGTTCGTCCCAAGTTAGTCTCGTTAGTCTAATTCTATGGTTTGTCTAAGTTCGTCCTTAGAAAGAGACTAACTTGGGACGAACTTAGACAAACCTTAGAATGAGACTAACGTTTGTCTTTGTTTGTCCCAAGTTAGTATCGTTAGTCTCATTCTATGGTTTGTCTAAGTTCGTCCTTAGAAAGAGACTAACTTGGGACGAATTTAGACAAACCTTAGAATGAGTCTAACATTTGACTTTGTTAATCCCAAGTTAGTCTCGTTCAATGGTTTGTCTAAGTTCGTCCTTAGAAAGAGACTAACTTGGGACGAACTTAGAAAAAACTTAGAATGAGACTAAGGTTTGTCTTCGTTCGTCCCAAGTTAGTCTCGTTAGTCTCATTTTAAGGTTTGTCTAAGTTCGTCCTTAGAAAGAGACTAACTTGGGATGAACTTAGACAAACCTTAGAATGAGACTAACGTTTGTCTTTGTTCTTCCCAAGTTTGTCACGTTAGTCTCATTTTAAGGTTTGTCTAAGTTCGTCCTTAGAAAGAGACTAACTTGGGATGAACTAAGACAAACCATAGAATGAGACAAACGTTTGTCTTGGTTCGTTCCAAGTTTGTCTCGTTAGTCTCATTCTATGGTTTGTCTAAGTTCGTCCTTAGAAAGAGACTAACTTGGGACGAACTTAGACAAACCTTAGAATGAGACTAACGTTTGTCTTTGTTCGTCCCCAGTTAGCCACGTTAGTCTCATTTTAAGGTTTGTCTATGTTCATCTTTAGAAAAAGACTAACTTGGGACGAACTTAGACAAACCTTAGAATGAGACTAACGTTTGTCTTTGTTCGTCCCAAGTTAGTCTCGTTAGTCTCATTCTATGGTTTGTCTAAGTTCGTCCTAAGAAAGAGACTAACTTTGGACGAACTTAGACAAACCTTAGAATGAGACTAACGTTTGTCTTTGTTCGTCCCAAGTTAGTCTCGTTAGTCTAATTCTATGGTTTGTCTAAGTTCGTCCTTAGAAAGAGACTAACTTGGGACGAACTTTGACAAACCTTAGAATGAGACTAACGTTTGTCTTTGTTCGTCCCAAGTTAGTATCATTAGTCTCATTCTATGGTTTGTCTAAGTTCGTCCTTAGAAAGAGACTAACTTGGGACGAATTTAGACAAACCTTAGAATGAGACTAACGTTTGTCTTTGTTCGTCCCAAGTTAGTCTCGTTAGTCTCATTTTAAGGTTTGTCTAAGTTCGTCCTTTGAAAGAGACTAACTTGGGGCGAACTTAGACAAACCTTACAATGAGACTAACGTTTGTCTTGGTTCGTCCCAAGTTAGTCTTGTTAGTCTCATTTTAAAGTTTGTCTAAGTTCGTCCTTAGAAAGAGACTAACTTGGGACGAACTTAGACAAACCTTAGAATGAGACTAACGTTTGTCTTTGTTCGTCCCAAGTTAGTCTCGTTAGTCTCATTCTATGGTTTGTCTAAGTTTGTCCTTAGAAAGAGACTAACTTGGGACGAACTTAGACAAACCTTAGAATGAGACTAACGTTTGTCTTGGTTCGTTCCAAGTTAGTCTCGTTAGTCTCATTCTATTGTTTGTCTAAGTTCGTCCTTAGAAAGAGACTAACTTGGGACGAACTTAGACAAACCTTAGAATGAGACTAACGTTTGTCTTTGTTCGTCCCCAGTTAGCCACGTTAGTCTCATTTTAAGGTTTGTCTATGTTCATCTTTAGAAAAAGACTAACTTGGGACGAACTTAGACAAACCTTAGAATGAGACTAACGTTTGTCTTTGTTCATCCCAAGTTAGTCTCATTAGTCTCATTCTATGGTTTGTCTAAGTTCGTCCTTAGAAAGAGACTAACTTGGGACGAACTTAGACAAACCTTAGAATGAGACTAACGTTTGTCTTTGTTCGTCCCAAGTTAGTCTCGTCAGTCTAATTCTATGGTTTGTCTAAGTTCGTCCTTAGAAAGAGACTAACTTGGGACGAACTTAGACAAACCTGAATGAGACTAACGTTTGTCTTTGTTCGTCCCAAGTTAGTATCGTTAGTCTCATTCTATGGTTTGTCTAAGTTCGTCCTTAGAAAGAGACTAACTTGGGACGAACTTAGACAAACCTTAGAATGAGACTAACGTTTGTCTTTGTTCGTCCCAAGTTAGTCTCGTTAGTCTCATTTTAAGGTTTGTCTAAGTTCGTCCTTTGAAAGAGACTAACTTGGGGCGAACTTAGACAAACCTTAGAATGAGACTAACGTTTGTCTTTGTTCGTCCCAAGTTAGTCTCGTTAGTCTCATTTTAAAGTTTGTCTAAGTTCGTCCTTAGAAAGAGACTAACTTGGGACGAACTTAGACAAACCATAGAATGAGACTAACGTTAGTCTTTGTTCGTCCCAAGTTGGTCTCGTTAGTCTCATTCTATGGGTTGTCTAAGTCTGTCCTTAGAAAGAGACTAACTTGGGACGAACTTAGACAAACCTTATAATGAAATTAACATTTGTCTTTGTTCGTCCCAAGTTAGTCTCGTTAGTTGTAACCATTCAAAAAAAAGAGTTGTACTTAACTTGAAGAAAAAAAAGTTAGTCTTGTCAGTTTCATTTTAAGGTTTGTCTAAGTTCGTCCTTAGAAAGAGACTAACTTGGGACGAACGTGGACAAACTTTAGAATGAGACTAACGTTTGTCTTGGTTCGTCCCAAGTTAGTCTCGTTAGTCTCATTCTATGGTTTGTCTAAGTTCGTCCTTAGAAAGAGACTAACTTGGGACGAACTTAGACAAACCTCATAATGAGACTATCGTTTGTCTTTGTTCGTCCCAAGTTAGTCTCATTAGTCTCATTTTAAGGTTTGTCTAAGTTTGTCCTTTGAAAGAGACTAACTTGGGACGAACTTAGACAAACCTTAGAATGAGTCTAACATTTGTCTTTGTTCATCCCAAGTTAGTCTCGTTCAATGGTTTTTCTAAGTTCGTCCTTAGAAAGAGACTAACTTGGGACGAATTTTGATAAAACTTAGAATGAGACTAAGGTTTGTCTTCGTTCGTCCCAAGTTAGTCTCGTTAGTCTCATTTTAAGGTTTGTCTAAGTTCGTCCTTAGAAAGAGACTAACTTGGGACGAACTTAGACAAACCTTAGAATGAGACTAACGTTTGTCTTTGCTCTTCCCAAGTTTGTCACGTTAGTCTCCATTTAAGGTTTGTCTAAGTTCGTCCTTAGAAAGAGACTAACTTGGGATGAACTTAAACAAACCATAGAATGAGACAAACGTTTGTCTTGGTTCGTTCCAAGTTAGTCTCGTTAGTCTCATTCTATGGTTTGTCTAAGTTCGTCCTTAGAAAGAGACTAACTTGGGACGAACTTAGACAAACCTTAGAATGAGACTAACTATTGTCTTTGTTCGTCCCAAGTTAGTCACGTTCAATGGTTTGTCTAAGTTCGTCCTTAGAAAGAGACTAACTTGGGACGAACTTAGACAAACCTTAGAATGAGACTAACGTTTGTCTTTGTTCTTCCCAAGTTTGTCACGTTAGTCTCATTTTAAGGTTTGTCTAAGTTCGTCCTTAGAAAGAGACTAACTTGGGACGAACTTAGACAAACCATAGAATGAGACAAACATTTGTCTTGGTTCGTTCCAAGTTAGTCTCGTTAGTCTCATTCTATGGTTTGTCTAAGTTCGTCCTTAGAAAGAGACTAACTTGGGACGAACTTAGACAAACCTTAGAATGAGACTAACGTTTGTCTTTGTTCGTCCCCAGTTAGCCACGTTAGTCTCATTTTAAGGTTTGTCTATATTCGTCTTTAGAAAAAGACTAACTTGGGACGAACTTAGACAAACCTTAGAATGAGACTAACGTTTGTCTTTGTTCGTCCCAAGTTAGTCTCATTAGTCTCATTCTATGGTTTGTCTAAGTTCGTCCTTAGAAAGAGACTAACTTGGGACGAACTTAGACAAACCTTAGAATGAGACTAACGTTTGTCTTTGTTCGTCCCAAGTTAGTCTCGTTAGTCTAATTCTATGGTTTGTCTAAGTTCGTCCTTAGAAAGAGACTAACTTGGGACGAACTTAGACAAACCTTAGAATGAGACTAACGTTTGTCTTTGTTCGTCCCAAGTTAGTATCGTTAGTCTCATTCTATGGTTTGTCTAAGTTCGTCCTTAGAAAGAGACTAACTTGGGACGAACTTAGACAAACCTTAGAATGAGACTTACGTTTGTCTTTGTTCGTCCCAAGTTAGTCTCGTTAGTCTCATTTTAAGGTTTGTCTAAGTTCGTCCTTTGAAAGAGACTAACTTGGGGCGAACTTAGACTTACTTTAGAATGAGACTAACGTTTGTCTTTGTTCGTCCCAAGTTAGTCTCGTTCAATGGTTTGTCTAAGTTCGTCCTTAGAAAGAGACTATCTTGGGACGAACTTAGACAAACCTTAGAATGAGACTAACGTTTGTCTTTGTTCGTCCCAAGTTAGTCTCGTTAGTCTAATTCTATGGTTTGTCTAAGTTCGTCCTTAGAAAGAGACTAACTTGGGACGAACTTAGACAAACCTTAGAATGGGACTAACGTTTGTCTTTGTTCGTCCCAAGTTAGTATCGTTAGTCTCATTCTATGGTTTGTCTAAGTTCGTCCTTAGAAAGAGACTAACTTGGGACGAACTTAGACAAACCTTAGAATGAGACTAACGTTTGTATTTGTTCGTTCCAAGTTAGTCTCGTTAGTCTAATTCTATGGTTTGTCTAAGTTCGTCCTTAGAAAGAGACTAACTTGGGACGAACTTAGACAAACCTCATAATGAGACTAACGTTTGTCTTTGTTCGTCCCAAGTTAGTCTCATTAGTCTCATTTTAAGGTTTTTCTAAGTTTGTCCTTTGAAAGAGACTAACTTGGGACGAACTTAGACAAACCTTAGAATGAGTCTAACATTTGTCTTTGTTCATCCCAAGTTAGTCTCGTTCAATGGTTTTTCTAAGTTCGTCCTTAGAAAGAGACTAAGTTGGGACGAATTTAGATAAAACTTAGAATGAGACTAAGGTTTGTCTTCGTTCGTCCCAAGTTAGTCTCGTTTGTCTCATTTTAAGGTTTGTCTAAGTTCGTCCTTAGAAAGAGACTAACTTGGGATGAACTTAGACAAACCATAGAATGAGACAAACGTTTGTCTTGGTTCGTTCCAAGTTAGTCTCGTTAGTCTCATTCTATGGTTTGTCTAAGTTCGTCCTTAGAAAGAGACTAACTTGGGACGAACTTAGACAAACCATAGAATGAGACTAACGAGACTAACTTGGAACGAAACAAGACAAACGTTTGTCTCATTCTAAGGTTTGTCTAAGTTCGTCCTTAGAAAGAGACTAACTTGGGATGAACTTAAACAAACCATAGAATGAGACAAACGTTTGTCTTGGTTCGTTCCAAGTTAGTCTCGTTAGTCTCATTCTATGGTTTGTCTAAGTTCGTCCTTAGAAAGAGACTAACTTGGGACGAACTTAGACAAACCTTAGAATCAGACTAACGATTGTCTTTGTTCGTCCCAAGTTAGTCACGTTCAATGGTTTGTCTAAGTTCGTCCTTAGAAAGAGACTAACTTGGGACGAACTTAGACAAACCTTAGAATGAGACTAACGTTTGTCTTTGTTCTTCCCAAGTTTGTCACGTTAGTCTCATTTTAAGGTTTGTCTAAGTTCGTCCATAGAAAGAGACTAACTTGGGACGAACTTAGACAAACCATAGAATGAGACAAACGTTTGTCTTGGTTCGTTCCAAGTTAGTCTCGTTAGTCTCATTCTATGGTTTGTCTAAGTTCGTCCTTAGAAAGAGACTAAATTGGGACGAACTTAGACAAACCTTAGAATGAGACTAACGTTTGTCTTTGTTCGTCCCCAGTTAGCCACGTTAGTCTCATTTTAAGGTTTGTCTATATTCGTCTTTAGAAAAAGACTAACTTGGGATGAACTTAGACAAACCTTAGAATGAGACTAACGTTTGTCTTTGTTCGTCCCAAGTTAGTCTCATTAGTCTCATTCTATGGTTTGTCTAAGTTCGTCCTTAGAAAGAGACTAACTTGGGACGAACTTAGACAAACCTTAGAATGAGACTAACGTTTGTCTTTGTTCGTCCCAAGTTAGTCTCGTTAGTCTAATTCTATGGTTTGTCTAAGTTCGTCCTTAGAAAGAGACTAACTTGGGACGAACTTAGACAAACCTTAGAATGAGACTAACGTTTGTCTTTGTTCGTCCCAAGTTAGTCTCGTTAGTCTCATTTTAAGGTTTGTCTAAGTTCGTCCTTTGAAAGAGACTAACTTGGGGCGAACTTAGACAAACTTTAGAATGAGACTAACGTTTGTCTTTGTTCGTCCCAAGTTAGTCTCGTTCAATGGTTTGTCTAAGTTCGTCCTTAGAAAGAGACTAACTTGGGACGAACTTAGACAAACCTTAGAATGAGACTAACGTTTGTCTTTGTTCGTCCCAAGTTAGTCTCGTTAGTCTAATTCTATGGTTTGCCTAAGTTCGTCCTTAGAAAGAGACTAACTTGGGACGAACTTAGACAAACCTTAGAATGAGACTAACTTTTGTCTTTGTTCGTTCCAAGTTAGTATCCTTAGTCTCATTCTATGGTTTGTCTAAGTTCGTCCTTAGAAAGAGACTAACTTGGGACGAACTTAGACAAACCTTAGAATGAGACTAACGTTTGTCTTTGTTCGTCCCAAGTTAGTCTCGTTAGTCTCATTTTAAGGTTTGTCTAAGTTCGTCCTTTGAAAGAGACTAACTTGGGGCGAACTTAGACAAACTTTAGAATGAGACTAACGTTTGTCTTTGTTCGTCCCAAGTTAGTCTCGTTCAATGGTTTGTCTAAGTTCGTCCTTAGAAAGAGACTAACTTGGGACGAACTTAGACAAACCTTAGAATGAGACTAACGTTTGTCTTTGTTCGTCCCCAGTTAGCCACGTTAGACTCATTTTAAGGTTTGTCTATATTCGTCTTTAGAAAAAGACTAACTTGGGATGAACTTAGACAAACCTTAGAATGAGACTAACGTTTGTGTTTGTTCGTCCCAAGTTAGTCTCATTAGTCTCATTCTATGGTTTGTCTAAGTTCGTCCTTAGAAAGAGACTAACTTGGGACGAACTTAGACAAACCTTAGAATGAGACTAACGTTTGTCTTTGTTCGTCCCAAGTTAGTCTCGTTAGTCTAATTCTATGGTTTGTCTAAGTTCGTCCTTAGAAAGAGACTAACTTGGGACGAACTTAGACAAACCTTAGAATGAGACTAACGTTTGTCTTTGTTCGTCCCAAGTTAGTATCGTTAGTCTCATTCTATGGTTTGTCTAAGTTCGTCCTTAGAAAGAGACTAACTTGGGACGAACTTAGACAAACCTTAGAATGAGACTAACGTTTGTCTTTGTTCGTCCCAAGTTAGTCTCGTTAGTCTCATTTTAAGGTTTGTCTAAGTTCATCCTTTGAAAGAGACTAATTGGGGCGAACTTAGACAAACTTTAGAATGAGACTAACGTTTGTCTTTGTTCATCCCAAGTTAGTCTCGTTCAATGGTTTGTCTAAGTTCGTCCTTAGAAAGAGACTAACTTGGGACGAACTTAGACAAACCTTAGAATGAGACTAACGTTTGTCTTTGTTCGTCCCAAGTTAGTCTCGTTAGTCTAATTCTATGGTTTGTCTAAGTTCGTCCTTAGAAAGAGACTAACTTGGGACGAACTTAGACAAACCTTAGAATGAGACTAACGTTTGTCTTTGTTCGTCCCAAGTTAGTATCGTTAGTCTCATTCTATGGTTTGTCTAAGTTCGTCCTTAGAAAGAGACTAACTTGGGACGAACTTAGACAAACCTTAGAATGAGACTAACGTTTGTCTTTGTTCGTCCCAAGTTAGTCTCGTTAGTCTCATTTTAAGGTTTGTCTAAGTTCGTCCTTTGAAAGAGACTAACTTGGGGCGAACTTAGACAAACTTTAGAATGAGACTAACGTTTGTCTTTGTTCGTCCCAAGTTAGTCTCGTTCAATGGTTTGTCTAAGTTCGTCCTTAGAAAGAGACTAACTTGGGACGAACTTAGACAAACCATAGAATGAGACTAACGTATGTCTTTGTTCGTCCCAAGTTAGTCTCGTTAGTCTCATTTTAAGGTTTGTCTAAGTTCGTCGTTAGAAAGAGACTAACTTGGGACGAACTTAGACAAACCTTAGAATGAGACTAACGTTTGTCTTTGTTCTTCCCAAGTTTGTCACGTTAGTCTCATTTTAAGGTTTGTCTACGTTCGTCCTTAGAAAGAGACTAACTTGGGACGAACTTAGACAAACCTTAGAATGAGACTAACGTTTGTCTTTGTTCGTCCAAAGTTAGTCTCGTTAGTCTCATTCTATGGTTTGTCTAAGTTCGTCCTTAGAAAGAGACTAACTTGGGACGAACTTAGACAAACCTTAGAATGAGACTAACGTTTGTCTTTGTTCGTCCCAAGTTAGTCTCGTTAGTCTAATTCTATGGGTTGTCTAAGTTCGTCCTTAGAAAGAGACTAACTTGGGACAAACTTAGACAAACCTTAGAATGAGACTAACGTTTATCTTTGTTCGTCCAACTTAGTATCGTTAGTCTCATTCTATGGTTTGTCTAAGTTCGTCCTTAGAAAGAGACTAACTTGGGACGAACTTAGACAAACCTTAGAATGAGACTAACGTTTGTCTTTGTTCGTCCCAAGTTAGTCTCGTTAGTCTCATTTTAAGGTTTGTCTAAGTTCGTCCTTTGAAAGAGACTAACTTGGGACGAACTTAGACAAACCTTAGAATGAGACTAACATTTGTCTTTGTTCATCCCAAGTTAGTCTCGTCTAATGGTTTGTCTAAGTTCGTCCTTAGAAAGAGACTAACTTGGGACGAACTTAGACAAACCTTAGAATGAGACTAACGTTTGTCTTTGTTCGTCCCAAGTTAGCCTCGTTAGTCTCATTTTAAGGTTTGTCTAAGTTCGTCCTTTGAAAGAGACTAACTTGGGACGAACTTAGACAAACCTTAGAATGAGACTAACATTTGTCTTTGTTCATCCCAAGTTAGTCTCGTTCAACGGTTTGTCTAAGTTCACCCTTAGAAAGAGACTAACTTGGGACGAACTTCCACAAACCTTAGAATGAGACTAACGTTTGTCTTTGTTCGTCCCAAGTTAGTCTCGTTAGTCTCATTCTATGGTTTGTCTAAGTTCTTCCTTAGAAGGAGACTAACTTGGGACAAACTTAGACAAACCTTAGAATGAAACTAACATTTGTCTTTGTTCGTCCCAAGTTAGTCTCGTTAGTTTCAATTTAAGGTTTGTCTTAGTTAGTCCTTAGAAAGAGACTAACTTGGGACGAAGGTGGACAAAGTTTAGAATGAGACTAACGTTTGTCTTGGTTCGTTCCAAGTTAGTCTCGTTAGTCTCATTCTATGGTTTGTCTAAGTTCGTCCTTAGAAAGAGACTAACTTGGGACGAACTTAGACAAACCTTAGAATGAGACTAACGTTTGTCTTTGTTCGTCCCCAGTTAGCCACGTTAGTCTCATTTTAAGGTTTGTCTATGTTCGTCTTTAGAAAAAGACTAACTTGGGATGAACTTAGAAAAACCTTAGATTGAGACTAACGTTTGTCTTTGTTCGTCATAAGTTAGTCTCGTTAGTCTAATTCTATGGTTTGTCTAAGTTCATCCTTAGAAAGAGACCAACTTGGGATGAACTTAGACAAACCTTAGAATGAGACTAACGTTTGTCTTTGTTCGTCCCAAGTTAGTCTCGTTAGTCTCATTCTATGGTTTGTCTAAGTTCGTCCTTAGAAAGAGACTAACTTGGGACGAACTTAGACAAACCTCAGAACGAGACTAACAATTGTCTTTGTTCGTCCCAAGTTAGTCTCATTAGTCTCATTTTAAGGTTTGTCTAAGTTCGTCCTTTGAAAGAGACTAACTTGGGACGAACTTTGACAAACCTTAGAATGAGTCTAACATTTGTCTTTGTTCATCCCAAGTTAGTCTCGTTCAATGGTTTGTCTAAGTTCGTCCTTAGAAAGAGACTAACTTGGGACAAACTTAGAAAAAACTTAGAATGAGACTAAGGTTTGTCTTCGTTCGTCCCAAGTTAGTCTCGTTAGTCTCATTTTAAGGTTTGTCTAAGTTCGTACTTAGAAAGAGACTAACTTGGGACGAACTTAGACAAACCTTAGAATGAGACTAACGTTTGTCTTTGTTCTTCCCAAGTTTGTCACGTTAGTCTCATTTTAAGGTTTGTCTAAGTTCGTCCTTAGAAAGAGACTAACTTGGGACGAACTTAGACAAACCATAGAATGAGACAAACGTTTGTCTTGGTTCGTTCGAAGTTTGTCTCGTTAGTTTCATTCTATGGTTTGTCTAAGTTCGTCCTTAGAAAGAGACTAACTGGGGACGAACTTAGACAAACCTTAGAATGAGACTAACGTTTGTCTTTGTTCGTCCCCAGTTAGCCATGTTAGTCTCATTTTAAGGTTTGTCTATGTTCATCTTTAGAAAAAGACTAACTTGGGACGAACTTAGACAAACCTTAGAATGAGACTAACGTTTGTCTTTGTTCGTCCCAAGTTAGTCTCGTTAGTCTCATTCTATGGTTTGTCTAAGTTCGTCCTAAGAAAGAGACTAACTTGGGACGAACTTAGACAAACCTTAGAATGAGACTAACGTTTGTCTTTGTTCGTCCCAAGTTAGTCTCGTTAGTCTAATTCTATGGTTTGTCTAAGTTCGTCCTTAGAAAGAGAGTAACTTGGGACGAACTTAGACAAACCTTAGAATGAGACTAACGTTTGTCTTTGTTCATCCCAAGTTAGTATCGTTAGTCTCATTCTATGGTTTGTCTAAGTTCGACCTTAGAAAGAGACTAACTTGGGACGAACTTAGACAAACCTTAGAATGAGACTAACGTTTGTCTTTGTTCGTCCCAAGTTAGTCTCGTTAGTCTCATTTTAAGGTTTGTCTATGTTCGTCCTTTGAAAGAGACTAACTTGGGGCGAACTTAGACAAACCTTACAATGAGACTAACGTTTGTCTTGGTTCGTCCCTAGTTAGTCTTGTTAGTCTCATTTTAAAGTTTGTCTAAGTTCGTCCTTAGAAAGAGACTAACTTGGGACGAACTTAGACAAACCTTAGAATGAGACTAACGTTTGTCTTTGTTCTTCCCAAGTTTGTCACGTTAGTCTCATTTTATGGTTTGTCTAAGTTCGTCCTTAGAAAGAGACAAACTTGGGACGAATTTAGATAAAACTTAGAATGAGACTAAGGTTTGTCTTCGTTCGTCCCAAGTTAGTCTCGTTAGTCTCATTTTAAGGTTTGTCTAAGTTCATTGTTAGAAAGAGACTAACTTGGGACGAACTTAGACAAACCTTAGAATGAAATTAACATTTGTCTTTGTTCGTCCCAAGTTAGTCTCGTTAGTCTCATTTTAAGGTTTGTCAAAGTTCGTCCTTAGAAAGAGACTAACTTGGGACGAACTTAGACAAACCTTAGAATGAGACTAACGTTTGTCTTTGTTCTTCCCAAGTTTGTCACGTTAGTCTCATTTTAAGGTTTGTCTAAGTTCGTCCTTAGAAAGAGACTAACTTGGGACGAACTTAGACAAACCATAGAATGAGACAAACGTTTGTCTTGGTTCGTTCCAAGTTTGTCTCGTTAGTCTCATTCTATGGTTTGTCTAAGTTCGTCCTTAGAAAGAGACTAACTTGGGACGAACTTAGACAAACCTTAGAATGAGACTAACGTTTGTCTTTGTTCGTCCCCAGTTAGCCACGTTAGTCTCATTTTAAGGTTTGTCTATGTTCATCTTTAGAAAAAGACTAACTTGGGACGAACTTAGACAAACCTTAGAATGAGACTAACGTTTGTCTTTGTTCGTCCCAAGTTAGTCTCGTTAGTCTCATTCTATGGTTTGTCTAAGTTCGTCCTTAGAAAGAAACTAACTTGGGACGAACTTAGACAAACCTTAGAATGAGACTAACGTTTGTCTTGGTTCGTTCCAAGTTAGTCTCGTTAGTCTCATTCTATGGTTTGTCTAAGTTCGTCCTTAGAAAGAGACTAACTTGGGACGAACTTAGACAAACCTTAGAATGAGACTAACGTTTGTCTTTGTTCGTCCCAAGTTAGTATCGTTAGTCTCATTCTATTGTTTGTCTAAGTTCGTCCTTAGAAAGAGACTAACTTGGGACGAACTTAGACAAACCTTAGAATGAGACTAACGTTTGTCTTTGTTCATCCCAAGTTAGTCTCATTAGTCTCATTTTAAGGTTTGTCTAAGTTCGTCCTTTGAAAGAGACTAACTTGGGGCGAACTTAGACAAACTTTAGAATGAGACTAACGTTTGTCTTTGTTCTTCCCAAGTTAGTCTCGTTCAATGGTTTGTCTAAGTTCGTCCTTAGAAAGAGACTAACTTGGGACGAACTTAGACAAACCTTAGAATGAGACTAACGTTTGTCTTTGTTCGTCCCAAGTTAGTCTCGTTAGTCTCATTTTAAGGTTTGTCTAAGTTCGTCGTTAGAAAGAGACTAACTTGGGACGAACTTAGACAAACCTTAGAATGAGACTAACGTTTGTCTTTGTTCTTCCCAAGTTTGTCACGTTAGTCTCATTTTAAGGTTTGTCTACGTTCGTCCTTAGAAAGAGACTAACTTGGGACGAACTTAGACAAACCTTAGAATGAGACTAACGTTTGTCTTTGTTCGTCCAAAGTTAGTCTCGTTAGTCTCATTCTATGGTTTGTCTAAGTTCGTCCTTAGAAAGAGACTAACTTGGGACGAACTTAGACAAACTTTAGAATGAGACTAACGTTTGTCTTTGTTCGTCCCAAGTTAGTCTCGTTAGTCTAATTCTATGGGTTGTCTAAGTTCGTCCTTAGAAAGAGACTAACTTGGGACAAACTTAGACAAACCTTAGAATGAGACTAACGTTTATCTTTGTTCGTCCAACTTAGTATCGTTAGTCTCATTCTATGGTTTGTCTAAGTTCGTCCTTAGAAAGAGACTAACTTGGGACGAACTTAGACAAACCTTAGAATGAGACTAACGTTTGTCTTTGTTCGTCCCAAGTTAGTCTCGTTAGTCTCATTTTAAGGTTTGTCTAAGTTCGTCCTTTGAAAGAGACTAACTTGGGACGAACTTAGACAAACCTTAGAATGAGACTAACATTTGTCTTTGTTCATCCCAAGTTAATCTCGTCCAATGGTTTGTCTAAGTTCGTCCTTAGAAAGAGACTAACTTGGGACGAACTTAGATAAACCTTAGAATGAGACTAACGTTTGTCTTTGTTTGTCCCAAGTTAGCCTCGTTAGTCTCATTTTAAGGTTTGTCTAAGTTCGTCCTTTGAAAGAGACTAACTTGGGATGAACTTAGACAAACCTTAGAATGAGACTAACATTTGTCTTTGTTCATCCCAAGTTAGTCTCGTTCAATGGTTTGTCTAAGTTCGTCCTTAGAAAGAGACTAACTTGCGACGAACTTCCACAAACCTTAGAATGAGACTAACGTTTGTCTTTGTTCGTCCCAAGTTAGTCTCGTTAGTCTCATTCTATGGTTTGTCTAAGTTCTTCCTTAGAAAGAGACTAACTTGGGACGAACTTAGACAAACCTTAGAATGAAACTAACATTTGTCTTTGTTCGTCCCAAGTTAGTCTCGTTAGTTTCATTTTAAGGTTTGTCTAAGTTAGTCCTTAGAAAGAGACTAACTTGGGACGAACGTGGACAAAGTTTAGAATGAGACTAACGTTTGTCTTGGTTCGTTCCAAGTTAGTCTCGTTAGTCTCATTCTATGGTTTGTCTAAGTTCGTCCTTAGAAAGAGACTAACTTGGGACGAACTTAGACAAACCTTAGAATGAGACTAACGTTTGTCTTTGTTCGTCCCCAGTTAGCCACGTTAGTCTCATTTTAAGGTTTGTCTATGTTCGTCTTTAGAAAAAGACTAACTTGGGACGAACTTAGACAAACCTTAGAATGAGACTAACGTTTGTCTTTGTTCGTCATAAGTTAGTCTCGTTAGTCTAATTCTATGGTTTGTCTAAGTTCATCCTTAGAAAGAGACCAACTTGGGATGAACTTAGACAAACCTTAGAATGAGACTAACGTTTGTCTTTGTTCGTCCCAAGTTAGTCTCGTTAGTCTCATTCTATGGTTTGTCTAAGTTCGTCCTTAGAAAGAGACTAACTTGGGACGAACTTAGACAAACCTCATAATGAGACTAACATTTGTCTTTGTTCGTCCCAAGTTAGTCTCATTAGTCTCATTTTAAGGTTTGTCTAAGTTCGTCCTTTGAAAGAGACTAACTTGGGACGAACTTAGACAAACCTTAGAATGAGTCTAACATTTGTCTTTGTTCATCCCAAGTTAGTCTCGTTCAATGGTTTGTCTATGTTCGTCCTTAGAAAGAGACTAACTTGGGACAAACTTAGAAAAAACTTAGAATGAGACTAAGGTTTGTCTTCATTCGTCCCAAGTTAGTCTCGTTAGTCTCATTTTAAGGTTTGTCTAAGTTCGTTCTTAGAAAGAGACTAACTTGGGACGAACTTAGACAAACCTTAGAATGAGACTAACGTTTGTCTTTGTTCTTCCCAAGTTTGTCACGTTAGTCTCATTTTAAGGTTTGTCTAAGTTCGTCCTTAGAAAGAGACTAACTTGGGACAAACTTAGACAAACCATAGAATGAGACAAACGTTTGTCTTGGTTCGTTCCAAGTTTGTCTCGTTAGTCTCATTCTATGGTTTGTCTAAGTTCGTCCTTAGAAAGAGACTAACTGGGGACGAACTTAGACAAACCTTAGAATGAGACTAACGTTTGTCTTTGTTCGTCCCCAGTTAGCCACGTTAGTCTCATTTTAAGGTTTGTCTATGTTCATCTTTAGAAAAAGACTAACTTGGGACGAACTTAGACAAACCTTAGAATGAGACTAACGTATGTCTTTGTTCGTCCCAAGTTAGTCTCGTTAGTCTCATTCTATGGTTTGTCTAAGTTCGTCCTAAGAAAGAGACTAACTTGGGACGAACTTAGACAAACCTTAGAATGAGACTAACGTTTGTCTTTGTTCGTCCCAAGTTAGTCTCGTTAGTCTAATTCTATGGTTTGTCTAAGTTCGTCCTTAGAAAAAGAGACTAACTTGGGACGAACTTAGACAAACCTTAGAATGAGACTAACGTTTGTCTTTGTTCATCCCAAGTTAGTATCGTTAGTCTCATTCTATGGTTTGTCTAAGTTCGTCCTTAGAAAGAGACTAACTTGGGACGAACTTAGACAAACCTTAGAATGAGACTATCGTTTGTCTTTGTTCGTCCCAAGTTAGTCTCGTTAGTCTCATTTTAAGGTTTGTCTAAGTTTGTCTTTTGAAAGAGACTAACTTGGGGCGAACTTAGACAAACCTTACAATGAGACTAACGTTTGTCTTGGTTCGTCCCAAGTTAGTCTTGTTAGTCTCATTTTAAAGTTTGTCTAAGTTCGTCCTTAGAAAGAGACTAACTTGGGACGAACTTAGACAAACCTTAGAATGAGACTAACGTTTGTCTTTGTTCTTCCCAAGTTTGTCACGTTAGTCTCATTTTATGGTTTGTCTAAGTTCGTCCTTAGAAAGAGACTAACTTGGGACGAATTTAGATAAAACTTAGAATGAGACTAAGGTTTGTCTTCGTTCGTCCCAAGTTAGTCTCGTTAGTCTCATTTTAAGGTTTGTCTAAGTTCATTCTTAGAAAGAGACTAACTTGGGACGAACTTAGACAAACCTTAGAATGAAATTAACATTTGTCTTTGTTCGTCCCAAGTTAGTCTCATTTTAAGGTTTGTCTAAGTTCGTCCTTAGAAAGAGACTAACTTGGGACGAACTTAGACAAACCTTAGAATGAGACTAACGTTTGTCTTTGTTCTTCCCAAGTTTGTCACGTTAGTCTCATTTTAAGGTTTGTCTAAGTTCGTCCTTAGAAAGAGACTAACTTGGGACGAACTTAGACAAACCATAGAATGAGACAAACGTTTGTCTTGGTTCGTTCCAAGTTTGTCTCGTTAGTCTCATTCTATGGTTTGTCTTAGTTCGTCCTTAGAAAGAGACTAACTTGGGACAAACTTAGACAAACCTTAGAATGAGACTAACGTTTGTCTTTGTTCGTCCCCAGTTAGCCACGTTAGTCTCATTTTAAGGTTTGTCTATGTTCATCTTTAGAAAAAGACTAACTTGGGACGAACTTAGACAAACCTTAGAATGAGACTAACGTTTGTCTTTGTTCGTCCCAAGTTAGTCTCGTTAGTCTCATTCTATGGTTTGTCTAAGTTTTTCCTTAGAAAGAGACTAACTTGGGACGAACTTAGACAAACCTTAGAATGAGACTAACGTTTGTCTTGGTTCGTTCCAAGTTAGTCTCGTTAGTCTCATTCTATGGTTTGTCTAAGTTCGTCCTTAGAAAGAGACTAACTTGGGACGAACTTAGACAAACCATAGAATGAGACTAACGTTTGTCTTTGTTCGTCCCCAGTTAGCCACGTTAGTCTCATTTTAAGGTTTGTCTATGTTCATCTTTAGAAAAAGACTAACTTGGGACGAACTTAGACAAACCTTAGAATGAGACTAACGTTTGTCTTTGGTCGTCCCAAGTTAGTCTCATTAGTCTCATTCTATGGTTTGTCTAAGTTCGTCCTTAGAAAGAGACTAACTTGGGACCAACTTAGACAAACCTTAGAATGAGACTAACGTTTGTCTTTGTTCGTCCCAAGTTAGTCTCGTTAGTCTAATTCTATGGTTTGTCTAAGTTCGTCCTTAGAAAGAGACTAACTTGGGACGAACTTAGACAAACCTGAATGAGACTAACGTTTGTCTTTGTTCGTCCCAAGTTAGTATCGTTAGTCTCATTCTATGGTTTGTCTAAGTTCGTCCTTAGAAAGAGACTAACTTGGGACGAACTTAGACAAACCTTAGAATGAGACTAACGTTTGTCTTTGTTCGTCCCAAGTTAGTCTCGTTAGTCTCATTTTAAGGTTTGTCTAAGTTCGTCCTTTGAAAGAGACTAACTTGGGGCGAACTTAGACAAACCTTAGAATGAGACTAACGTTTGTCTTTGTTCGTCCCAAGTTAGTCTCGTTAGTCTCATTTTAAAGTTTGTCTAAGTTCGTCCTTAGAAAGAGACTAACTTGGGACGAACTTAGACAAACCATAGAATGAGACTAACGTTAGTCTATGTTCGTCCTTAGAAAGAGACTAACTTGGGATGAACTTAGACAAACCTTAGAATGAGACTAACGTTATTCTTTGTTCGTCCCAAGTTAGTCTCGTTAGTCTCATTCTTTGGTTTGTCTAAGTTCGTCCTCAGAAAGAGAGTAACTTGGGATGAACTTAGACAAACCATAGAATGAGACAAACGTTTGTCTTGGTTCGTTCCAAGTTAGTCTCGTTAGTCTCATTCTATGGTTTGTCTAAGTTCGTCCTTAGAAAGAGACTAACTTGGGACGAACTTAGACAAACCTTAGAATGAGACTAACGTTTGTCTTTGTTCGTCCCCAGTTAGCCAGGTTAGTCTCATTTTAAGGTTTGTCTATATTCGTCTTTAGAAAAAGACTAACTTGGGACGAACTTAGACAAACCTTAGAATGAGACTAACGTTTGTCTTTGTTCGTCCCAAGTTAGTCTCATTAGTCTCATTCTATGGTTTGTCTAAGTTCGTCCTTAGAAAGAGACTAATTTGGGACGAACTTAGACAAACCTTAGAATGAGACTAACGTTTGTCTTTGTTCGTCCCAAGTTAGTCTCGTTAGTCTAATTCTATGGTTTGTCTAAGTTCGTCCTTAGAAAGAGACTAACTTGGGACGAACTTAGACAAACCTTAGAATGAGACTAACGTTTGTCTTTGTTCGTCCCAAGTTAGTATCGTTAGTCTCATTCTATGGTTTGTCTAAGTTCGTCCTTAGAAAGAGACTAACTTGGGACGAACTTAGACAAACCTTAGAATGAGACTAACGTTTGTCTTTGTTCGTCCCAAGTTAGTATCGTTAGTCTCATTTTAAGGTTTGTCTAAGTTCGTCCTTTGAAAGAGACTAACTTGGGGCGAACTTAGACAAACCTTAGAATGAGACTAACGTTTGTCTTTGTTCGTCCCAAGTTAGTCTCGTTAGTCTCATTTTAAAGTTTGTCTAAGTTCGTCCTTAGAAAGAGACTAACTTGGGACGAACTTAGACAAACCATAGAATGAGACTAACGTTAGTCTTTGTTCGTCCCAAGTTAGTCTAGTTAGTCTCATTCTATGGGTTGTCTAAGTTTGTCCTTAGAAAGAGACTAACTTGGGACGAACTTAGACAAACCTTAGAATGAAATTAACATTTGTCTTTGTTCGTCCCAAGTTAGTCTCGTTAGTTGTAACCATTCAAAAAAAAAGAGTTGTACTTAACTTGAAGAAAAAAAAGTTAGTCTCGTCAGTTTCATTTTAAGGTTTGTCTAAGTTCGTCCTTAGAAAGAGACTAACTTGGGACGAACGTGGACAAACTTTATAATGAGACTAACGTTTGTCTTGGTTCGTCCCAAGTTAGTCTCGTTAGTCTCATTCTATGGTTTGTCTAAGTTCGTCCTTAGAAAGAGACTAACTTGGGACGAACTTAGACAAACCTCATAATGAGACTAACGTTTGTCTTTGTTCGTCCCAAGTTAGTCTCATTAGTCTCATTTTAAGGTTTGTCTAAGTTTGTCCTTTGAAAGAGACTAACTTGGGACGAACTTAGACAAACCTTAGAATGAGTCTAACATTTGTCTTTGTTCATCCCAAGTTAGTCTCGTTCAATGGTTTTTCTAAGTACGTCCTTAGAAAGAGACTAACTTGGGACGAATTTAGATAAAACTTAGAATGAGACTAAGGTTTGTCTTCGTTCGTCCCAAGTTAGTCTCGTTAGTCTCATTTTAAGGTTTGTCTAAGTTTGTCCTTAGAAAGAGACTAACTTGGGACGAACTTAGACAAACCTTAGAATGAGACTAACGTTTGTCTTTGCTCTTCCCAAGTTTGTCACGTTAGTCTCCTTTTAAGGTTTGTCTAAGTTCGTCCTTAGAAAGAGACTAACTTGGGATGAACTTAGACAAACCATAGAATGAGACAAACGTTTGTCTTGGTTCGTTCCAAGTTAGTCTCGTTAGTCTCATTCTATGGTTTGTCTAAGTTCGTCCTTAGAAAGAGACTAACTTGGGAAGAACTTAGACAAACCTTAGAATGAGACTAACGTATGTCTTTGTTCGTCCCAAGTTAGTCTCATTAGTCTAATTCTATGGGTTGTCTAAGTTCGTCCTTAGAAAGAGACTAACTTGGGACAAACTTAGACAAACCTTAGAATGAGACTAACGTTTATCTTTGATCGTCCAACTTAGTATCGTTAGTCTCATTCTATGGTTTGTCTAAGTTCGTCCTTAGAAAGAGACTAACTTGGGACGAACTTAGACAAACCTTAGAATGAGACTAACGTTTGTCTTTGTTCGTCCCAAGTTAGTCTCGTTAGTCTAATTCTATGGTTTGTCTAAGTTCGTCCTTAGAAAGAGACTAACTTGGGACGAACTTAGACAAACCTTAGAATGAGACTAACGTTTGTCTTTGTTCGTCCCAAGTTAGTATCGTTAGTCTCATTCTATGGTTTGTCTAAGTTCGTCCTTAGAAAGAGACTAACATGGGACGAACTTAGACAAACCTTAGAATGAGACTAACGTTTGTCTTTGTTCGTCCCAAGTTAGTCTCGTTAGTCTCATTTTAAGGTTTGTCTAAGTTCGTCCTTTGAAAGAGACTAACTTGGGGCGAACTTAGACAAACTTTAGAATGAGACTAACGTTTGTCTTTGTTCGTCCCAAGTTATTCTCGTTCAATGGTTTGTCTAAGTTCGTCCTTAGAAAGAGACTAACTTGGGACGAACTTAGACAAACCTTAGAATGAGACTAACGTTTGTCTTTGTTCGTCCCAAGTTAGTCTCGTTAGTCTAATTCTATGGTTTGTCTAAGTTCGTCCTTAGAAAGAGACTAACTTGGGACGAACTTAGACAAACCTTAGAATGAGACTAACGTTTGTCTTTGTTCGTCCCAAGTTAGTATCGTTAGTCTCATTCTATGGTTTGTCTAAGTTCGTCCTTAGAAAGAGACTAACTTGGGACGAACTTAGACAAACCTTAGAATGAGACTAACGTTTGTCTTTGTTCGTCCCAAGTTAGTCTCGTTAGTCTCATTTTAAGGTTTGTCTAAGTTCGTCATTTGAAAGAGACTAACTTGGGGCGAACTTAGACAAACTTTAGAATGAGACTAACGTTTGTCTTTGTTCGTCCCAAGTTAGTCTCGTTCAATAGTTTGTCTAAGTTCGTCCTTAGAAAGAGACTAACTTGGGACGAACTTAGACAAACCTTAGAATGAGACTAACGTTTGTCTTTGTTCGTCCCAAGTTAGTCTCGTTAGTCTCATTTTAAGGTTTGTCTAAGTTCGTCGTTAGAAAGAGACTAACTTGGGACGAACTTAGACAAACCTTAGAATGAGACTAACGTTTGTCTTTGTTCTTCCCAAGTTTGTCACGTTAGTCTCATTTTAAGGTTTGTCTACGTTCGTCCTTAGAAAGAGACTAACTTGGGACGAACTTAGACAACCCTTAGAATGAGACTAACGTTTGTCTTTGTTCGTCCAAAGTTAGTCTCGTTAGTCTCATTCTATGGTTTGTCTAAGTTCGTCCTTAGAAAGAGACTAACTTGGGACGAACTTAGACAAACCTCAGAATGAGACTAACGTTTGTCTTTGTTCGTCCCAAGTTAGTCTCGTTAGTCTAATTCTATGGGTTGTCTAAGTTCGTCCTTAGAAAGAGACCAACTTGGGACAAACTTAGACAAACCTTAGAATGAGACTAACGTTTATCTTTGTTCGTCCAACTTAGTATCGTTAGTCTCATTCTATGGTTTGTCTAAGTTCGTCCTTAGAAAGAGACTAACTTGGGACGAACTTAGACAAACCTTAGAATGAGACTAACGTTTGTCTTTGTTCGTCCCAAGTTAGTCTCGTTAGTCTCATTTTAAGGTTTGTCTAAGTTCGTCCTTTGAAAGAGACTAACTTGGGACGAACTTAAACAAACCTTAGAATGAGACTAACATTTGTCTTTGTTCATCCCAAGTTAGTCTCGTCCAATGGTTTGTCTAAGTTCGTCCTTAGAAAGAGACTAACTTGGGACGAACTTAGACAAACCTTAGAATGAGACTAACGTTTGTCTTTGTTCGTCCCAAGTTAGCCTCGTTAGTCTCATTTTAAGGTTTGTCTAAGTTCGTCCTTTGAAAGAGACTAACTTGGGACGAACTTAGACAAACCTTAGAATGAGACTAACATTTGTCTTTGTTCATCCCAAATTAGTCTCGTTCAATGGTTTGTCTAAGTTCGTCCTTAGAAAGAGACTAACTTGGGACGAACTTCCACAAACCTTAGAAGGAGACTAACGTTTGTCTTTGTTCGTCCCAAGTTAGTCTCGTTAGTCTCATTCTATGGTTTGTCTAAGTTCTTCCTTAGAAAGAGACTAACTTGGGACGAACTTAGACAAACCTTAGAATGAAACTAACATTTGTCTTTGTTCGTCCCAAGTTAGTCTCGTTAGTTTCATTTTAAGGTTTGTCTAAGTTAGTCCTTAGAAAGAGACTAACTTGGGACGAACGTGGACAAAGTTTAGAATGAGACTAACGTTTGTCTTGGTTCGTTCCAAGTTAGTCTCGTTAGTCTCATTCTATGGTTTGTCTAAGTTCGTCCTTAGAAAGAGACTAACTTGGGACGAACTTAGACAAACCTTAGAATGAGACTAACGTTTGTCTTTGTTCGTCCCCAGTTAGCCACGTTAGTCTCATTTTAAGGTTTGTCTATGTTCGTCTTTAGAAAAAGACTAACTTGTGACGAACTTAGACAAACCTTAGAATGAGACTAACGTTTGTCTTTGTTCGTCATAAGTTAGTCTCGTTAGTCTAATTCTATGGTTTGTCTAAGTTCATCCTTAGAAAGAGACCAACTTGGGATGAACTTAGACAAACCTTAGAATGAGACTAACGTTTGTCTTTGTTCGTCCCAAGTTAGTCTCGTTAGTCTCATTCTATGGTTTGTCTAAGTTCGTCCTTAGAAAGAGACTAACTTGGGACGAACTTAGACAAACCTCATAATGAGACTAACATTTGTCTTTGTTCGTCCCAAGTTAGCCTCATTAGTCTCATTTTAAGGTTTGTCTAAGTTCGTCCTTTGAAAGAGACTAACTTGGGACGAACTTAGACAAACCTTAGAATGAGTCTAACATTTGTCTTTGTTCATCCCAAGTTAGTCTCGTTCAATGGTTTGTCTAAGTTCGTCCTTAGAAAGAGACTAACTTGGGACAAACTTAGAAAAAACTTAGAATGAGACTAAGGTTTGTCTTCGTTCGTCCCAAGTTAGTCTCGTTAGTCTCATTTTAAGGTTTGTCTAAGTTCGTCCTTAGAAAGAGACTAACTTGGGACGAACTTAGACAAACCTTAGAATGAGACTAACGTTTGTCTTTGTTCTTCCCAAGTTTGTCACGTTAGTCTCATTTAAAGGTTTGTCTAAGTTCGTCCTTAGAAAGAGACAAACTTGGGACGAACTTAGACAAACCATAGAATGAGACAAACGTTTGTCTTGGTTCGTTCCAAGTTTGTCTCGTTAGTCTCATTCTATGGTTTGTCTAAGTTCGTCCTTAGAAAGAGACTAACTGGGGACGAACTTAGACAAACCTTAGAATGAGACTAACGTTTGTCTTTGTTCGTCCCCAGTTAGCCATGTTAGTCTCATTTTAAGGGTTGTCTATGTTCATCTTTAGAAAAAGACTAACTTGGGACGAACTTAGACAAACCTTAGAATGAGACTAACGTTTGTCTTTGTTCGTCCCAAGTTAGTCTCGTTAGTCTCATTCTATGGTTTGTCTAAGTTCGTCCTAAGAAAGAGACTAACTTGGGACGAACTTAGACAAACCTTAGAATGAGACTAACGTTTGTCTTTGTTCGTCCCAAGTTAGTCTCGTTAGTCTAATTCTATGGTTTGTCTAAGTTCGTCCTTAGAAAGAGATTAACTTGGGACGAACTTAGACAAACCTTAGAATGAGACTAACGTTTGTCTTTGTTCATCCCAAGTTAGTATCGTTAGTCTCATTCTATGGTTTGTCTAAGTTCGTCCTTAGAAAGAGACTAACTTGGGATGAACTTAGACAAACCTTAGAATGAGACTAACGTTTGTCTTTGTTCGTCCCAAGTTAGTCTCGTTAGTCTCATTTTAAGGTTTGTCTAAGTTCGTCCTTTGAAAGAGACTAACTTGGGGCGAACTTAGACAAACCTTACAATGAGACTAACGTTTGTCTTGGTTTGTCCCAAGTTAGTCTTGTTAGTCTCATTTTAAAGTTTGTCTAAGTTCGTCCTTAGAAAGAGACTAACTTGGGACGAACTTAGACAAACCTTAGAATGAGACTAACGTTTGTCTTTGTTCTTCCCAAGTTTGTCACGTTAGTCTCATTTTATGGTTTGTCTAAGTTCGTCCTTAGAAAGAGACTAACTTGGGACGAATTTAGATAAAACTTAGAATGAGACTAAGGTTTGTCTTCGTTCGTCCCAAGTTAGTCTCGTTAGTCTCATTTTAAGGTTTGTCTAAGTTCATTCTTAGAAAGAGACTAACTTGGGACGAACTTAGACAAACCTTAGAATGAAATTAACATTTGTCTTTGTTCGTCCCAAGTTAGTCTCGTTAGTCTCATTTTAAGGTTTGTCTAAGTTCGTCCTTAGAAAGAGACTAACTTGGGACGAACTTAGACAAACCTTAGAATGAGACTAACGTTTGTCTTTGTTCTTCCCAAGTTTGTCACGTTAGTCTCATTTTAAGGTTTGTCTAAGTTCCTCCTTAGAAAGAGACTAACTTGGGACGAACTTAGACAAACCATAGAATGAGACAAACGTTTGTCTTGGTTCGTTCCAAGTTTGTCTCGTTAGTCTCATTCTATGGTTTGTCTAAGTTCGTCCTTAGAAAGAGACTAACTTGGGACGAACTTAGACAAACCTTAGAATGAGACTAACGTTTGTCTTTGTTCGTCCCCAGTTAGCCACGTTAGTCTCATTTTAAGGTTTGTCTATGTTCATCTTTAGAAAAAGACTAAATTGGGACGAACTTAGACAAACCTTAGAATGAGACTAACGTTTGTCTTTGTTCGTCCCAAGTTAGTCTCGTTAGTCTCATTCTATTGTTTGTCTAAGTTTGTCCTAAGAAAGAGACTAACTTGGGACGAACTTAGCCAAACCTTAGAATGTGACTAACGTTTGTCTTTGTTCGTCCCAAGTTAGTCTCGTTAGTCTAATTCTATGGTTTGTCTAAGTTCGTCCTTAGAAAGAGACTAACTTGGGACGAACTTAGACAAACCTTAGAATGAGACTAATGTTTGTCTTTGCTCATCCCAAGTTAGTATCGTTAGTCTCATTCTATGGTTTGTCTAAGTTCGTCCTTAGAAAGAGACTAAATTGGGATGAACTTAGACAAACCTTAGAATGAGACTAACGTTTGTCTTTGTTCGTCCCAAGTTAGTCTCGTTAGTCTCATTCTATTGTTTGTCTAAGTTTGTCCTAAGAAAGAGACTAACTTGGGACGAACTTAGCCAAACCTTAGAATGTGACTAACGTTTGTCTTTGTTCGTCCCAAGTTAGTCTCGTTAGTCTAATTCTAAGGTTTGTCTAAGTTCGTCCTTAGAAAGAGACTAACTTGGGACGAACTTAGACAAACCTTAGAATGAGACTAATGTTTGTCTTTGCTCATCCCAAGTTAGTATCGTTAGTCTCATTCTATGGTTTGTCTAAGTTCGTCCTTAGAAAGAGACTAAATTGGGATGAACTTAGACAAACCTTAGAATGAGACTAACGTTTGTCTTTGTTCGTCCCAAGTTAGTCTCGTTAGTCTCATTTTAAGGTTTGTCTAAGTTTGTCCTTTGAAAGAGACTAACTTGGGGCGAACTTAGACAAACCTTACAATGAGACTAACGTTTGTCTTGGTTCGTCCCAAGTTAGTCTTGTTAGTCTCATTTTAAAGTTTGTCTAAGTTCGTCCTTAGAAAGAGACTAACTTGGGACGAACTTAGACAAACCTTAGAATGAGACTAACGTTTGTCTTTGTTCGTCCCAAGTTAGTCTCGTTAGTCTCATTCTATGGTTTGTCTAAGTTTGTCCTTAGAAAGAGACTAACTTGGGACGAACTTAGACAAACCTTAGAATGAGACTAACGTTTGTCTTGGTTCGTTCCAAGTTAGTCTCGTTAGTCTCATTCTATGGTTTGTCTAAGTTCGTCCTTAGAAAGAGACTAACTTGGGACGAACTTAGACAAACCTTAGAATGAGACTAACGTTTGTCTTTGTTCGTCCCCCGTTAGCCACGTTAGTCTCATTTTAAGGTTTGTCTATGTTCATCTTTAGAAAAAGACTAACTTGGGACGAACTTAGACAAACCTTAGAATGAGACTAACGTTTGTCTTTGTTCGTCCCAAGTTAGTCTCATTAGTCTCATTCTATGGTTTGTCTAAGTTCGTCCTTAGAAAGAGACTAACTTGGGACGAACTTAGACAAACCTCAGAATGAGACTAACGTTTGTCTTTGTTCGTCCCAAGTTAGTCTCGTTAGTCTCATTTTAAGGTTTGTCTAAGTTCGTCCTTTGAAAGAGACTAACTTGGGGCGAACTTAGACAAACCTTAGAATGAGACTAACGTTTGTCTTTGTTCGTCCCAAGTTAGTCTCGTTAGTCTCATTTTAAAGTTTGTCTAAGTTCGTCCTTAGAAAGAGACTAACTTGGGACGAACTTAGACAAACCATAGAATGAGACTAACGTTAGTCTTTGTTCGTCCCAAGTTAGTCTCGTTAGTCTCATTCTAAGGTTTGTCAAAGTTCATCCTTAGAAAGAGACTAACTTGGGACGAACTTAGACAAACCTTAGAATGAAATTAACATTTGTCTTTGTTTGTCCCAAGTTAGTCTCGTTAGTTGTAACCATTCAAAAAAAAAGAGTTGTACTTAACTTGAAGAAAAAAAAGTTAGTCTCGTCAGTTTCATTTTAAGGTGGTTTGTCTAAGTTCGTCCTTAGAAAGAGACTAACTTGGGACGTACGTGGACAAACTTTAGAATGAGACTAACGTTTGTCTTGGTTCGTCCCAAGTTAGTCTCGTTAGTCTCATTCTATGGTTTGTCTAAGTTCGTCCTTAGAAAGAGACTAACTTAAGACGAACTTAGACAAACCTCATAATGAGACTAACGTTTGTCTTTGTTCGTCCCAAGTTAGTCTCATTAGTCTCATTTTAAGGTTTGTCTAAGTTTGTCCTTTGAAAGAGACTAACTTGGGACGAACTTAGACAAACCTTAGAATGAGTCTAACATTTGTCTTTGTTCATCCCAAGTTAGTCTCGTTCAATGGTTTGTGTAAGTTCGTCCTTAGAAAGAGACTAACTTGGGACGAACTTAGACAAACCTTAGAATGAGACTAACGTTTGTCTTTATTCTTCCCAAGTTTGTCACGTTAGTCTCCTTTTAAGGTTTGTCTAAGTTCGTCCTTAGAAAGAGACTAACTTGGGACGAACTTAGACAAACCATAGAATGAGACAAACGTTTGTCTTGGTTCGTTCCAAGTTAGTCTCGTTAGTCTCATTCTATGGTTTGTCTAAGTTCGTCCTTAGAAAGAGACTAACTTGGGACGAACTTAGACAAACCTTATGATACGGGGCGGAAGCGGGACTTCACGATGTAGGATTTGATGGAGGAGGATAGGTAGTGCAACCCGACGACTCTTGAAGCCAACCACTGCTTGTGCAATGACCTGCAACAAGTAATTGCCTAACCACACTCTAAGTTTCCAAACCACACAACCACGCACGAAGTTGGAAGCACAATTTGGTTGCCGTCGAACGACCGCTTATGCAATCTCACAAGGAAACTACAAGAGCAAGGGGGTAGAGAACTCTCTCTTGAAAAAAGATGTAGCAATAGCTAAATCTGAAATGTTGATGAATAAAATTTCCAAAATCTGAATGTGTTTTCAAAATACATGTAGATGAGGATTAATACAAAGAAATGAAAGTAAATGCATGTGTTGTGGACTTGTGCAGCCACCATGGGATCTTGAGTAGCCTCTTTTGAGCAATGAGCAGCCACCATGGAGTCTTGTGCATTCTCCTTTGATCCTTGTTCAGCCATAAGTGCCCATGATTGATCTTTGTGCAATACTATTAATAGCCATGCTTTCAATTTGTGCTTGGTTTGATGTGCTAAGGGAAAAGCATCAATTCTGGTCCTTTATTGCTTTCTTTCTTGCACTAAATGATGTTAGACTTCTCCCTTTGTTCTTCGTGCATGAGTCCTCCATAAGTGTCCCTTCTTTATGTCCATCCACTTTTGAGAATCTGAGTAATAAAAGCACACTAGATTTAGGCAGCATAAAGTTCTCATCAATTGTAGTATAACAATCAACTAGGAGTGAATTGACCTCATGTTGAATTTGTTTTGCTCGGTTCCTAGTCATTGGACCTTTGAAAGCTTCTTTCGTCGATGCATCAGCTTGTAGTTGTATAGGATTACTTGTAATAGTAGATGACCGACGAGGTGAGGCTAGTGTGTCCTCATCATCCTCCCCCTCTTCAAAAAGAGTCGTCCTCGACTCTGATTCTTCTTCACCCAAGTAAGGCGACAAGTCAGCCACGTTGAAAGTGGGACTCACCGCATAGTCTTCTGGAAGTTCAATCTTGTAGGCATTGTCATTTATTTTTTCTAACACTTTGAATGGTCCATCCCCACGAGGCATGAGTTTGGACTTGCGTTTCTCCGGAAAACGTTCTTTACGTAGATGTATCCAAACTAGATCTCCGGGTTCAAACGTTACCTTCTTTCGGTTCTTGTTAGCCTTGTGTGCGTAATACTTTACCTTTTTCTCAATCTGCTCCTTAGTCTTCTCGTGAATCCTTCTCACATATGCAGCACGCTTTGAGGCCTCCATATTACTTCGTTCTTGCAATGGAAGTGGCAGCAAGTCGAGTGGTGAAATGGGTTTGAATCCATAAACCACCTCAAATGGGCACATGCTTGTGGTAGAGTGAACTGCCCTATTGTAAGCGAACTCGATGTGCGGCATGCACTCTTCCCATTCCCTTAGGTTCTTCTTGATCATAGTCCTTAGTAAAGTTGAAAGGGTACGGTTTACCACCTCCGTTTGGCCATCAGTTTGTGGGTGACAAGTTGTTGAAAACAATAGCTTGGTCCCAAGCTTTCCCCATAATGTCTTCCAAAAGTAGCTCATAAACTTCACATCACGATCAGATACGATCGTCCTTGGTACTCCATGCAGACGCACAACCTCCCTGAAAAATAAATCAGCCACATGTGAAGCATCATCGCTCTTATGACATGGAATGAAATGTGCCATCTTCGAGAATCTATCAACAACAACAAAAACTGAATCCCTTCCCCTCTTAGTTTTAGGTAGTCCTAACACAAAATCCATACTAATATCTTTCCAAGGAACATTAGGAACTGGTAGAGGAGTATATAAACCGTGAGGGTTAAGTTTTGACTTAGCTTTGTGACATGTAATGCATCGCTGCACGAATCTTTCAACATCCTTCCTCATCTTTGGCCAATAAAAATGATCAGCAAGCATCTCATAAGTCTTCTCCCGGCCAAAATGACCCATTAAACTACCTGCATGTGATTCTTGCAATAACAAAAGCCTAACCGAACAATCAGGAACACAAAGTTTGTTAGCTCTAAAAAGAAATCCATCATGCATATGATACTTATCCCATCCTTTTCCATCTTGACATCTTTCATATGGTTCTGAAAAGTAAGGATCAGCAACATACAAAGCTTTCAAACTTTCAAGTCCAAGCACTTTTACCACTAATTGGTTCAACAAAACATGTCTACGAGATAGAGCATCAGCAACCATGTTTTCTTTACCCTTCTTATATCTCACAACATATGGGAAAGTCTCAATGAATTCTACCCATTTAGCATGCCTCCTATTGAGCTTAGCTTGACCCTTAAGATGTTTCAATGCTTCATGATCAGAATGAATGACAAACTCCTTAGTCCATAAGTAATGTTGCCAAGTTTCAAGCACACGAACTAAAGCATACAATTCCTTATCATAAACTGAATAGTTCAACTTTGCACCGCCCAATTTCTCACTAAAATATGCTATCGGTTTGCTTTCTTGCATTAAGACACCAACAATACCTATTCCACTAGCATCACACTCTATTTCAAAAGTTTTGTTAAAATCAGGAAGAACAACCACCGGTGACTCCGTTAATCGTTTCTTAAGCTCTTTGAAAGCATTTTCTTGAGGCACATCCCATTTGAAAACAACACCCTTCTTTGTTAACTCATTCAATGGGGCAGCAATGGTACTAAAATCCTTAACAAACCTTCTATAGAAACCAGCAAGACCATGACAACTTCTTACTTGACTCATATTGAGAGGAGTAGGCCAATTCTTGATTGCCTCAACTTTTGATTCGTCAACCTCAATTCCTTGCCCTGAAATGACATAGCCAAGAAAAACAACCTTCTTCGTGCAAAATGAGCACTTGTCCATGTTAGCATATAACTGTTCCCTCCTAAGAACATCTAACACAAGTTTGATATGATCAATATGCTCATCTATAGACTTGCTGTATATCAAGATGTCATCAAAGTAAACAACAACAAATCTCCCAATGTAAGCTCTCAAGACATGATTCATTAACCTCATGAAAGTACTAGGTGCATTAGTTAATCCAAACGGCATGACTAACCACTCATACAATCCAAATTTTGTTTTGAATGCCGTTTTCCATTCATCTCCCTCTTTCATCCGAATTTGATGATATCCACTACGCAAATCAACCTTAGAGAATATCATAGAGCCACTAAGTTCATCAAGCATATCATCTAACCTAGGAATAGGATGACGATATCGAACAGTAATATTGTGTATGGCCCTACAATCAACACACATACGCCAAGAACCATCCTTCTTAGGAACTAAAATAACAGGGACAGCACAAGGACTTAAACTTTCACGTACATAACCTTTATTTAAAAGTTCTTGTACCTGCCTTTGTATCTCCTTTGTCTCTTCGGGATTTGTGCGGTATGGTGGTCGGTTTGGTAGTGAAGCTCCTGGAATGAGATCAATTTGATGTTCAATGCCACGCAATGGAGGTAAACCCGCTGGAACCTCCTCTGGAAAGACATCCTTGTAATCCTGCAAAACACGAGAAAAGGCACTAGGAAGAGATGTCAAGTCGTTAGTCGATACCAATGTGTCTTTGTACATCAGCACAAAGATCACTTGACTGGTGTTATTCCTCACATCTCTCAACTCAGATTTGGTGGCTAGCATGACGAAATTCTCTCCCTCACTTTTCTGTTTCTCTCTCGTGTTTGTTTTGGGACACTCACTCACTGTTTTGTGGTTTCCGCTCGTATGTTTTTTCTCTCCAACTCTCACACTCACTTTGTTTCCCTCGCTGGCTTTTTGCATATGATCAGTCATAATTTGTTGAGGTGTCATAGGTCGGAGCACCAAATCCTTGCCTTTCCACTTGATTGTGTAATGGTTTGTGCGTCCACAATGCTGCGCTGAAACATCATATTGCCACGGCCTTCCCAATAGTAAATGACACACCTTCATGGGTAGAACATCACACTCAACCGTGTCAATATAATCGCCAATCTTAAACTGAACTTTTACCTTGTGTGTAATCTTCATTTCTCCGCAATCACTTAACCATTGCACATGGTATGGGTGAGGATGTGGCAGCAACTTCAGCTCAAGCTTTTCACACATCTCTTTACTTGCAAGGTTTTGGCAACTTCCTCCATCAATTATTACCTTCGCAACTTTGTCTTGAACTTTTGCTCTTGTTTGGAAAAGGTTGTGCCGTTGACAATTCTCTGAATCTTTCACTTGCACGCTGAGCACCTTGGTAACAACAAGTGAGGCACCTTGCTCATAATCACAATAATTGTGTTCTTCATCATCAAGAGTATCATTAGCAACTTCGTCTTCCAAATCACTTGCTGATTCATACTCTCCCTCCTCAGTGACGAGCATAGTACGGTTGTTTGGGCAGTCTTTGATCATATGACCACGTCCCTTACACTTGAAACACTCAATGTCTCTACTCTTGGATGTGGATCCAATGGAAGATGAACTAGATGACGCTGATTTGCCTTTCTCCCTTGAAGTTTCAGTTCCACCACTACGAGTGTTGGAACGATTGCCACCTACAGAGTTAGTGGTGATGCCTCGACCAACATTAAATTGCGGTACAAACTTACTTCCACTTGTTGTAGTCCGAGTAGTGAATGAGGTTGATTTGTTCAGCTTTGAGTCATCTTGCAATTGTCGTTCAGCCTTTGAAGCAAGATGCACCAACTCTATGACATTTCGGTAAGGTTGTAGCTCAACAATCCGTTTCACACTTGTGTTCAACCCATACAAGAATCGAGCCATGGACTGCTCCTCATCTTCTTGTATATCGGCACGTATAATAGCCTTCTCCATCTCCTTGTGGTACTCCTCAACAGATTGTTTACCTTGCCTCAAGTTTTGAAGCTTGTCAAAGATGTCTCTTCTATAGTGTCTTGGAATGAATCTCGCCCTCATCTCACGCTTCATTTCTGCCCAAGTAGCAATAGGGAATCCTTCTCCTTCTTCTCGTTGTCGCTGGACTTGTTCCCACCATATAAGCGCATAGTCTTCAAACTCCAATGAAGCCATGGCAAGATTCTTCTCTTCGGAATAGTTATGCATGCGGAAAATCTTATCAACCTTCAACTCCCATGTAAGATAAGCTTCTGGATCAGATCCTCCTTCAAACTTTGGCATAGTAAATTTCAGCTTACCAAACCTTTCCTCATCACGAACAAAGTTTCCACATTGACGGAATCCAGCATTTCTAAACATGTCACGATCCTCATTGTCAAATTCATCATCAATGTAACCATGGTTCATATTACCTCTTCCACGACCTCGTCCTCGTCCATTGAATGGAGCATCTCTAAAATTATTCCCACGACCAGCAACTACGTTGTTTGTGTTGTTGGCGACATGGTTTCGCCCTCCTTGAGCAATTGGTGCAGCAACCTCTCCATTAGTCCTCTCAGTCTCATCGCCATGCACACTTGCATCTCCCGTGGCTTGTCGTAGTTCTCGAACAACTTGAGCAACTATATTAACTTGCATAGCAGCAAGATTTTGGGTTAGTTGTTGATTAACATTACCCATAAGTTGTTGAAGATCCTCAGATATTCTATCTTGCTTTTCCTCCAATGACTCAATGCTTGCCCGAAACTCTTGACGAAGATGATCACGTAAAGCATTGAAATGGAGACGTGTGATGGGCTGATTGAGTTGTTCAGCGCCATCAATTTCATATTCATCTCCATCACCTGCCATGATTAGCTGTGGAAAACTCTATACTAAAGATAAATGTGTATGAAAGAAAAAAAAAGAACCTCAAACCTCACTTTCTCTTACCAACCGAAGCTCGTGAAGATTCCAAGTGAGTGCAGATTTGTGTTTTACTTCGGTGATGATGGTTGGTCCAAAAGAGTGAACAATCAAGCGCATAGAAGTCGAGAATCACACAAACAATGGCTGATTTTGGATGCACTACTCAATAGACTAGATGAAATCCCTACAAATTCAGCAACTTTTTTTTTTGCTTTTTTTTGCTGTTTTTTTTTTGACAGAATTGAAATCAACAAAACTACAAAGGGATAGATGGTACCAATGTAACAATGGCTCGGATTACCAAATGATACGGGGCGGAAGAGGGACTTCACGATGTAGGATTTGATGGAAGAGGATAGGTAGTGCAACCCGACGACTCTTGAAGCCAACCACTGCTTGTGCAATGACCTGCAACAAGTAATTGCCTAACCACACTCTAAGTTTCCAAACCACACAACCACGCACGAAGTTGGAAGCACAATTTGGTTGCCGTCGAACGACCGCTTATGCAATCTCACAAGGAAACTACAAGAGCAAGGGGGTAGAGAACTCTCTCTTGAAAAAAGATGTAGCAATAGCTAAATCTGAAATGTTGATGAATAAAATTTCCAAAATCTGAATGTGTTTTCAAAATACATGTAGATGAGGATTAATACTAAGAAATGAAAGTAAATGCATGTGTTGTGGACTTGTGCAGCCACCATGGGATCTTGAGTAGCCTCTTTTGAGCAATGAGCAGCCACCATGGAGTCTTGTGCATTCTCCTTTGATCCTTGTTCAGCCATAAGTGCCCATGATTGATCTTTGTGCAATACTATTAATAGCCATGCTTTCAATTTGTGCTTGGTTTGATGTGCTAAGGGAAAAGCATCAATTCTGGTCCTTTATTGCTTTCTTTCTTGCACTAAATGATGTTAGACTTCTCCCTTTGTTCTTCGTGCATGAGTCCTCCATAAGTGTCCCTTCTTTATGTCCATCCACTTTTGAGAATCTGAGTAATAAAAGCACACTAGATTTAGGCAGCATAAAGTTCTCATCAATTGTAGTATAACAATCAACTAGGAGTGAATTCACCTCATGTTGAATTTGTTTTGCTCGGTTCCTAGACATTGGACCTTTGAAAGCTTCTTTCGTCGATGCATCAGCTTGTAGTTGTATAGGATTACTTGTAATAGTAGATGACCGACGAGGTGAGGCTAGTTAGAAAGAGACTAACTTGGGACGAACTAAGACAAACCATAGAATGAGACTAACGTTAGTCTTTGTTCGTCCCAAGTTAGTCTCGTTAGTCTCATTCTATGGGTTGTCTAAGTTTGTCCTTAGAAAGAGACTAACTTGGGACGAACTTAGACAAACCTTAGAATGAAATTAACATTTGACTTTGTTCGTCCCAAGTTAGTCTCGTTAGTTGTAACCATTCAAAAAAAAAGAGTTGTACTTAACTTGAAGAAAAAAAAGTTAGTCTCGTCAGTTTCATTTTAAGGTTTGTCTAAGTTCGTCCTTAGAAAGAGACTAACTTGGGACGAACGTGGACAAACTTTAGAATGAGACTAACGTTTGTCTTGGTTCGTCCCAAGTTAGTCTCGTTAGTCTCATTCTATGGGTTGTCTAAGTTCGTCCTTAGAAAGAGACTAACTTAAGACGAACTTAGACAAACCTCATAATGAGACTAACGTTTGTCTTTGTTCGTCCCAAGTTAGTCTCATTAGTCTCATTTTAAGGTTTGTCTAAGTTCGTCCTTTGAAAGAGACTAACTTGGGGCGAACTTAGACAAACCTTACAATGAGACTAACGTTTGTCTTGGTTCGTCCCAAGTTAGTCTTGTTAGTCTCATTTTAAAGTTTGTCTAAGTTCGTCCTTAGAAAGAGACTAACTTGGGACGAACTTAGACAAACCTTAGAATGAGACTAACGTTTGTCTTTGTTCGTCCCAAGTTAGTCTCGTTAGTCTCATTCTATGGTTTGTCTAAGTTTGTCCTTAGAAAGAGACTAACTTGGGACGAACTTAGACAAACCTTAGAATGAGACTAACGTTTGTCTTGGTTCGTTCCAAGTTAGTCTCGTTAGTCTCATTCTATGGTTTGTCTAAGTTCGTCCTTAGAAAGAGACTAACTTGGGACGAACTTAGACAAACCTTAGAATGAGACTAACGTTTGTCTTTGTTCATCCCCCGTTAGCCACGTTAGTCTCATTTTAAGGTTTGTCTATGTTCATCTTTAGAAAAAGACTAACTTGGGACGAACTTAGACAAACCTTAGAATGAGACTAACGTTTGTCTTTGTTCGTCCCAAGTTAGTCTCATTAGTCTCATTCTATGGTTTGTCTAAGTTCGTCCTTAGAAAGAGACTAACTTGGGACGAACTTAGACAAACCTTAGAATGAGTCTAACGTTTGTCTTTGTTCGTCCCAAGTTAGTCTCGTTAGTCTCATTTTAAGGTTTGTCTAAGTTCGTCCTTTGAAAGAGACTAACTTGGGGCGAACTTAGACAAACCTTAGAATGAGACTAACGTTTGTCTTTGTTCGTCCCAAGTTAGTCTCGTTAGTCTCATTTTAAAGTTTGCCGAAGTTCGTCCTTAGAAAGAGACTAACTTGGGACGAACTAAGTCAAACCATAGAATGAGACTAACGTTAGTCTTTGTTCGTCCCAAGTTAGTCTCGTTAGTCTCATTCTATGGGTTGTCTAAGTTTGTCCTTAGAAAGAGACTAACTTGGGACGAACTTAGACAAACCTTAGAATGAAATTAACATTTGACTTTGTTCGTCCCAAGTGAGTCTCGTTATTTGTAACCATTCCAAAAAAAAGAGTTGTACTTAACTTGAAGAAAAAAAAGTTAGTCTCGTCAGTTTCATTTTAAGGTTTGTCTAAGTTCGTCCTTAGAAAGAGACTAACTTGGGACGAACGTGGACAAACTTTAGAATGAGACTAACGTTTGTCTTGGTTCGTCCCAAGTTAGTCTCGTTAGTCTCATTCTATGGTTTGTCTAAGTTCGTCCTTAGAAAGAGACTAACTTAAGACGAACTTAGACAAACCTCATAATGAGACTAACGTTTGTCTTTGTTCGTCCCAAGTTAGTCTCATTAGTCTCATTTTAAGGTTTGTCTAAGTTTGTCCTTTGAAAGAGACTAACTTGGGACGAACTTAGACAAACCACAGAATGAGACAAACGTTTGTCTTGGTTCGTTCCAAGTTAGTCTCGTTAGTCTCATTCTATGGTTTGTCTAAGTTCGTCCTTAGAAAGAGACTAACTTGGGACGAACTTAGACAAACCTTAGAATGAGACTGACGATTGTCTTTGTTCGTCCCAAGTTAGTCACGTTCAATGGTTTGTCTAAGTTCGTCCTTAGAAAGAGACTAACTTGGGACGAACTTAGACAAACCTTAGAATGAGACTAACGTTTGTCTTTGTTCTTCCAAAGTTTGTCACGTTAGTCTCATTTTAAGGTTTGTCTAAGTTCGTCCTTAGAAAGAGATTAACTTGGGACGAATTTAGACAAACCTTAGAATTAGACTAACGTTTGTCTTTGTTCGTCCCAAGTTAGTCTCGTTAGTCTCATTCTATGGTTTGTCTAAGTTCGTCCTTAGAAAGAGACTACCTTGGGACGAACTTAGACAAACCTTAGAATGAGACTAACGTTTGTCTTTGTTCGTCCCCAGTTAGCCACGTTAGTCTCATTTTAAGGTTTGTCTATGTTCGTCTTTAGAAAGAGACTAACTTGGGACGAACTTAGACAAACCTTAGAATGAGACTAACGTTTGTCTTTGTTCGTCCCAAGTTAGTCTCGTTAGTCTAATTCTATGGTTTGTCTAAATTCGTCCTTAGAAAGAGACTAACTTGGGACGAACTTAGACAAACCTTAGAATTAGACTAACGTTTGTCTTTGTTCGTCCCAAGTTAGTCTCGTTAGTCTCATTCTATGGTTTGTCTAAGTTCGTCCTTAGAAAGAGACTACCTTGGGACGAACTTAGACAAACTTTAGAATGAGACTAACGTTTGTCTTTGTTCTTCCCAAGTTTGTCACGTTAGTCTCATTTTAAGGTTTATCTATGTTCGTCCTTGGAAAGAAACTAACTTGGGACGAACTTAGACACACCTTAGAATGAGACTAACGTCTGTCTTTGTTCGTCCCAAGTTCGTC
This sequence comes from Rhodiola kirilowii, assembly GCA_033675215.1. Taxonomy (NCBI): domain Eukaryota; kingdom Viridiplantae; phylum Streptophyta; class Magnoliopsida; order Saxifragales; family Crassulaceae; genus Rhodiola; species Rhodiola kirilowii. The sequence continues at coordinate 1,249,303 of JAUCNB010000016.1, forward strand.
TCGTTCAATGGTTTGTCTAAGTTCGTCCTTAGAAAGAGACTAACTTGGGACGAACTTAGACAAACCTTAGAATGAGACTAACGTTTGTCTTTGTTCGTCCCAAGTTAGTCTCTTTCAATGGTTTGTCTAAGTTCGTCCTTAGAAAGAGACTAACTTGGGACGAACTTAGACAAACCTTAGAATGAGACTGACGTTTGTCTTTGTTCATCCCAAGTTAGTCTCGTTAGTCTCATTTTAAGGTTAGTCTAAGTTCGTCCTTAGAAAGAGACTAACTTGGGACGAACTTAGACAAACCTTAGAATGAGACTAACGTTTGTCTTTGTTCTTCCCAAGTTTGTCACGTTAGTCTCATTTTAAGGTTTGTCTACGTTCGTCCTTAGAAAGAGACTAACTTGGGACGAACTTAGACAAACCTTAAAATGAGACTAACGTTTGTCTTTGTTCGTCCAAAGTTAGTCTCGTTAGTCTCATTCTATGGTTTGTCTAAGTTCGTCCTTAGAAAGAGACTAACTTGGGATGAACTTAGACAAACCTTAGAATGAGACTAACGTTTGTCTTTGTTCGTCCCAAGTTAGTATCGTTAGTCTCATTCTATGGTTCGTCTAAGTTCGTCCTTAGAAAGAGACTAACTTGGGACGAACTTAGACAAACCTTTTTTTTTTTAAACAAACATATTTTATTAAGGGGCGAAGCCCAAAAAAGAAAAAACAAAACAACAAACAAAACAGCGCTAAAGGAGGCCTATGCTTGTCGGCACTAAAAGTGACCTTACGGTTCGATTTGGGCGAAACCGCAACATCCTTCGAACGCATTAGAATAGGCTTAGTTTGAGTGCTCGGAGCTAGGGCTATAGCTTTCATGAATTTGGCCTTGCTTTCCTTGGTGAGGATAAGATCTGGGAGAACGCTGTCATAACTCTTTTTAATCCCATCAAGATTGTCCATGAGGGAGCTAATGATAGGAGCTGTTGTAGGATCAGCCATATTCAAATCTTCAACATCTTCTTTATTCTCTAAAGATACCACCACAGCCGACTTAGGATCACTAGACGTCTCCTCCGGAACCTCTTCACTAGCCAACGCACCAAAGGTCTCACAAGGAAGAACTTCTGGAGTCAGTCTGTCATAACTCTTTTTAATCTCTTCTAGATTGTCCTTGGTGGGACTAAAGATATAGGCTTCAGCCATATTCAACTCTCCAACCTCCGAATCATTAGAACCCACCACACCCGACTTTGGGTCAACTGAAGTCTCCTCCTGGATATCTTCACTTGCCAAAGCAACAAGAGTCTCACAAGCAGTCTCAGAAGCAGGAACTACTTGTTTCTCAGGAGGATGCAATTCCTGAGAGGCACTATCAGTAGCGTTCTTTTTCCGGACCTTCCTTGCACTCTTTTTCTTCTTGACTTGCACCCATTCATCTTTCATACTAGTGTCCATAGTCTCATTCCCTTGCGCCGCAGCACTATTTTGGATGATAATCTCTATAGGATTACTCTCCTTCTCAACAGGCATATTGATATGCTCTTTTGGATCAATTTTTGACCCATGTTTCTTCCTACATATCGATAAATCATGCCCATGAACTTTGCAGTAGGAGCAATAGGCCATATTACCTTCCACTTCTATTTTCTGCCAGAAAACTCTCCCATCAGATAAACAAATCCTAACTTCCTCCGGAATAGGAATACAAACATCAAGTTCCACACAGGCTCTAACATATCTAAGAGTGGCACAAGCCTTTGATCTCTCATCTAAGTCGAGAAAACAACCAAAAGAATTCACAATACTAGCCACATAGTTACAAGTAACAAACCCCGGATGAATACCTGGTAATCTAACCCACTTTGTTGTAGTAGATGATTCCTTCTTCGGACTGTAATCAGGGGAATACCGAAACAGGCGAAACATAGCATGGCCAACCTTTCGGAGAGGAGAAGTAAGAACTGCATTTGCATCTTCCTCAGAGTCTAATATTATCATCAAATGTCGAGAATCCCATATATCACTAACCGTAGCTCTACCTTTAATAGGCCAGTTTTCCTTGAAAGCTTGCCGGATTACCTCAATGGTCGGCCTCCCCATGGTGAACTTCGCAACAAGCGAGTGTTTGAAGAGAGCAACCCCTGCTTCGAACTCAGCTGATGTGAAATGAACAGAAGGTTTCCCATCAACAGTAGAGTATTGACGGGATGGTAGAACAATTGGCTTGAAGCGAGGAGCCAATCTAGTTCTCACAGCCGCCGGAGCACATGAGTTACCTGGACCATTGCCCTTCACAGCCGCTGCATAGGAGCTCACCTTTGCCATTGCCTCCGGTGATAAATGCTCCTTTGGACAAACGTGAGCTAGCTCCGGCCATAAAGGTCCGACCTTTGCATCGGACAGAACCAGATCTAGAGCAGAAGGATGCGTCATAGTTGCCAGATTCGACTAGGATCCCAGCCGACTACCGGCAGAGAAATCTGGACTGAAACGACCGCCGCAAAGAAAGGCCACGAATAGATTTTCAGATCTGAAAATCGACAGCGACTGTGCCTGCAGAATCACCAGACGCCGAGAATCGAGATGACCACCGAGGGAGAGCAGCCACGACCAGCTTCAGGCGACGTCGAACGCAAAATCACCGACGCGAAACGAGAACGAACCGAGAAAAAGCCGGAGTCACCAACCGCTGAAACTTCAGATCTACTTTCGAACACCAGCGAGCAGCTTAGGACCTCGAAACTGATCGTTCCAGACAAAGAACTCGCGGAAATCACCAGATTCGCCAGCGCTAGCGAGAGAGGCTCCATCTCGCGAGAACAATCGCTAGAGCTAGAGAGAGAAACTTAGACAAACCTTAGAATGAGACTAACGTTTGTCTTTGTTCGTCCCAAGTTAGTATCGTTAGTCTCATTCTATGGTTTGTCTAAGTTCGTCCTTAGAAAGAGACTAACTTGGGAAGAACTTAGACAAACCTTAGAATGAAACTAACATTTGTCTGTGTTCGTCCCAAGTTAGTCTCGTTAGTTTCATTTGAAGGTTTGTCTAAGTTAGTCCTTAGAAAGAGACTAACTTGGGACGAACGTGGACAAACTTTAGAATGAGACTAACGTTTGTCTTGGTTCGTTCCAAGTTAGTCTCGTTGAAAAAGCTAGGGTAAGATGGCTAAAGGATGGAGATGTTAATTCTGCTTTCTTTCATGGTGTTATTAAGATGAGGCGCAACCAATCCCGCATCAATTTTGTGGTGGATGAGGAGTCCATTGCTCCTACTTCGGAGCAGATTGGAGAAGAGGCAGTTGGTTATTATTCCAATCTTTTATCTGGGCATACCCCGCCTCCCCCGCTTGATACTTTTGGGTACTTTGATAAAGTAGTATCTGACGAGGAGAATGATAACTTATCAAAATGCCCTACTGATGATGAGATTCTTCAGGAGTTAAAGGGTATGAGTGATGATAGTGCTCCGGGCCCGGATGGGTTTACCTCTCGCTTCTTTGTGTTCTTTTGGGATATTATTAAGGCTGATATGATGAAGGCTGTCTCTGGCTTTTTCTTTGGTCTTCAAATCCCTCCAATTATAGGAGGGACTTATCTGACCTTGATTCCTAAGGGGCCTAATCCCTCGAGTATAGCTGATCTTCGGCCCATCAGTTTATGTAATGTCGTGCATAAGCTCTTATCCAGAGTTTTGAACTCCCGGCTGTCTTGCGTTCTCCACAAGCTTGTTAGTGCTGAACAAGTCGGTTTTGTGAAAGGCAGGAGTATTATAGAAAATATTGGCCTTGGGCATGATATGTTGTTCGATCTTAAACGAAAAACGGAGGGTAGCAACATCATGATCAAGCTTGACATGTCCAAGGCGTATGACAGATTGTCCATGAGTTTTATTCTGGCGGCTCTGAGAGCGTCAGGCTGCTGTGAAAAATTTGTTGACCTTGTCTTTAGATGTATCTCCAGTCCGTGGTTCTCTATTAAATGGGATGGCAAGCATTATGGGCATTTTAAATCCACTCAGGGGTTGCGACAAGGGGACCCTTTATCTCCTACTCTTTTCGTGATTGCTATGGAGTGGCTTACAAAGGATATTAATCATGCAGTTGATGAGGGCCTTATCCTGGGCTATCAAAATGGTGTCAGAGGGAGATACATCAATTCCCTTATGTTTGCTGATGACATCCTCATATTCACTAATGGCAGCAAAAGATTGGTGGAGAACCTTATGGATATTATTAAAGAGTTCTGTAAGTATTCTAGGCAGCAGCTTAATAATGACAAGAGTTTCATTTTCTTCCCCGAGGAAATGAGAAAGAAAGGGAGAAAACTCTCCTTGATATTACCAAGTTTCACAAAGGCTCTTTTCCGGTTACTTATCTTGGAGCCCCTCTTTATACGGGGCGTACCAAGATTGAGTACTTCCGGAGTCTTGAGGAGAAGATTAGAAAACGGATAGGAGGTTGGATGAAGAACTTGCTTTCTTTTGGTGGCAAGATCACTCTTATTGATTCTGTTCTCAATACTGTTGGCATTCATTGTATGTCCATTCTTCCTATTCCCATCACTGTTCTTAATCGAGTTGGGAGTATTCTCCGGAGTTTCCTATGGGATAAAGGGGACGGTAAGAGAAGACATTGGGTGAACTGGGATAATGTGTGTAGAGAGAAACCCGCAGGAGGCCTGGGCATTAAAAAGCTAGAGGATCTGATGTTGGCTCTTCATGGGAAGCTGGCATGGAAATTTATTAATTCTGATTCCTTATGGGCTCTTCATGCCAGGAGGAAATTTGTTCATGGCACTAGGGGATCGTGTATATGGAACTCCATTGATCACCTCATCATCAAGCTGCGTGAGGAGTCGAGATGGATCATTGGGCAAGGAAACACTTCCGTGGCCCTCTTTTGTGATCGTCTTGGTGGTAGTAGACCCAGGGGCTTAGTTGATGCTAAGTTGCGGGATATTTGTGATGACCCATCTTCTTGGCAGGATATTATTAATTGTATACCGGCCAATAAGAGAAGTTTATATGAGAACCTAGTTTTGTCCAGTGGTGATGATATGTACATTTGGGAAGGTTGTGAAACAGGTATTTTCTCCGCGAGCAAATTCAGGAGGTCTTTCCAAACTAAGTGGCCTGATGTTAGGTGGGCTAACAATATCTGGTGCAACTGGATCCCAATGAAAGTTGGGTGTTTTATTTGGAAATTCTACATGTCTGTTGTGCCTACTGATGACAAAGTAATGAATATTGGTATTAACATGGCGTCTAGATGCAGATGTTGCCAAAATCCTTCAACGGAGACCATTAACCACCTATTCTTTAAAGGGGATATTGCTCAGTCTGCCTGGAATAATTATAAGTTGATGTTTGGAGGTTGTCTTATTGGAGGGAAGGAGAGTTTCTCTAGAACTATTGCTACTAAGAACCCTAAAGACTTAATGTCGTGTCTTAAAATTGGTGTGGCCTGTTGTATTTTGTGGGAAATATGGAAGTATCGTAATGCCATTCTCTTTGATCAGTGCAGCCCTCCCATCAGAGTGAGTATTAGTAGATGGGTTATGGATCTTGCTAGGCTTTTGCCTGTTAAGCTTGTGCGTGGTGTTTGTGATGGTAGCCTTAAAAGACTGCTCATATGCTCTATAGTTGGGAGGAGGTCTTTTGCAGGCAGATGGGTTGCCAGTTCTATGCTTCCTAATAGATTTTCAGCCTATCTAACCTGCTTTCGCAGAATGGATCGCATGTTTGGAGGCTTTGTCATTAAGAATGATAGAGGTATTGTGGCTCATTTTCATGGGGAGCAGATTGTGGAATCGGATGATTTTTCTTGTCTCATTGTTATTGTTAAAATGGCCATTCGCCATGGGATAGACAAAGGAATGCCTATCAGTCTCGTTGCTAGTTCCTCTCCTTTCATGTTGTGGCTGGATCCGAGGCATTTCCATGACATTCCTTGGAATGATATTCCTAAGCAGAGGAGTTTGTTTGCTGAATTGCCGGAAGTCCAGTTTCGGAGGTGTTGCCCTAGAGCTAATGGAGCTGCTATTGCTGTTACTTGTGCCGTCGCACAAGGGAAGGACCTTTCCGATGGGAGAGCTCCTCCTTTTGTCAAGCAGGCTATTAGACACGATAATTTAAGCCATATTTTCCTTTGCGACCGTGAGGATTGTGTCCATGATCATGATAGTGAGATGTTGGTTTTGCGGAAAATTCGGGATGATCTTAGCACTTAGTACTCTGGTTCTTCAGTCGATTGGATGGTTCTTGTGTTCCAGTGGCTATTTTTTGATTTTTGCGGCATCTTTGGTAGTCGTAGGGAGATTCTTTGTTCTCTTTTTGCTAGGATATTTCCTGGCTGTTTTTTTTAGCCTGTTCGGTGTTTTTAAGAAGGAAGGGTTTGACTTTTCTTCCGGCACTTGAGGGCTTTTCTGTATTCGCCACGATCCAGGCTTTTTGGATCTTTTATCTAATAAAGGCACTGGCACCGCCCAGTTTAATTAAAAAAAAAAAGTTAGTCTCGTTAGTCTCATTCTATGATTTGTCTAAGTTCGTCCTTAGAAAGAGACTAACTTGGGACGAACTTAGACAAACCTTAGAATGAGACTAACGTTTGTCTTTGTTCGTCCCCAGTTAGCCACGTTAGTCTCATTTTAAGGTTTGTCTATGTTCTTCTTTAGAAAAAGACTAACTTGGGACGAACTTAGACAAACCTTAGAATGAGACTAACGTTTGTCTTTGTTCGTCATAAGTTAGTCTTGTTAGTCTAATTCTATGGTTTGTCTAAGTTCATCCTTAGAAAGAGACCAACTTGGGACGAACTTAGACAAACCTTAGAATGAGACTAACGTTTGTCTTTGTTCGTCCCAAGTTAGTCTCGTTAGTCTCATTCTATGGTTTGTCTAAGTTCGTCCTTAGAAAGAGACTAACTTGGGACGAACTTAGACAAACCTCATAATGAGACTAACGTTTGTCTTTGTTCGTCCCAAGTTAGTCTCATTAATCTCATTTTAAGGTTTGTCTAAGTTCGTCCTTTGAAAGAGACTAACTTGGGACGAACTTAGACAAACCTTAGAATGAGTCTAACATTTGTCTTTGTTCATCCCAAGTTAGTCTCGTTCAATGGTTTGTCTAAGTTCGTCCTTAGAAAGAGACTAACTTGGGACGAACTTAGACAAAACTTAGAATGAGACTAAGGTTTGTCTTCGTTCGTCCCAAGTTAGTCTCGTTAGTCACATTTTAAGGTTTGTCTAAGTTCGTCCTTAGAAAGAGACTAACTTGGGACGAACTTAGACAAACCTTAGAATGAGACTAACGTTTGTCTTTGTTCTTCCCAAGTTTGTCACGTTAGTCTCATTTTAAGGTTTGTCTAAGTTCGTCCTTAGAAAGAGACTAACTTGGGACGAACTTAGACAAACCATAGAATGAGACAAACGTTTGTCTTGGTTCGTTCCAAGTTAGTCTCGTTAGTCTCATTCTATGGTTTGTCTAAGTTCGTCCTTAGAAAGAGACTAACTTGGGACGAACTTAGACAAACCTTAGAATGAGACTAACGTTTGTCTTTGTTCGTCCCAAGTTAGTCACGTTCAATGGTTTGTCTAAGTTCGTCCTTAGAAAGAGACTAACTTGGGACGAACTTAGACAAACCTTAGAATGAGACTAACGTTTGTCTTTGTTCTTCCCAAGTTTGTCACGTTAGTCTCATTTTAAGGTTTGTCTAAGTTCGTCCTTAGAAAGAGACTAACTTGGGACGAACTTAGACAAACCATAGAATGAGACAAACGTTTGTCTTGGTTCGTTCCAAGTTAGTCTCGTTAGTCTCATTCTATGGTTTGTCTAAGTTCGTCCTTAGAAAGAGACTAACTTGGGACGAACTTAGACAAACCTTAGAATGAGACTAACGTTTGTCTTTGTTCGTCCCCAGTTAGCCACGTTAGTCTCATTTTAAGGTTTGTCTATGTTCGTCTTTAGAAAAGACTAACTTGGGATGAACTTAGACAAACCTTAGAATGAGACTAACGTTTGTCTTTGTTCGTCCCAAGTTAGTCTCGTTAGTCTAATTCTATGGTTTGTCTAAGTTCGTCCTTAGAAAGAAACTAACTTGGGACGAACTTAGACAAACCTTAGAATGAGACTAACGTTTGTCTTTGTTCGTCCCAAGTTAGTCTCGTTAGTCTCATTCTATGGTTTGGCTAAGTTTGTCCTTAGAAAGAGACTAACTTGGGACGAACTTTGACAAACCTTAGAATGAAATTAACCTTTGTCTTTATTCGTCCCAAGTTAGTCTCGTTATTTGTAACCATTCAAAAAAAAGAGTTGTACTTAACTTGAAAAAAAAAGTTAGTCTCGTAAGTTTCATTTTAAGGTTTGTCTAAGTTCGTCCTTAGAAAGAGACTAACTTGGGACGAACGTGGACAAACTTTAGAATGAGACTAACGTTTGTCTTGGTTCGTCCCAAGTTAGTCTCGTTAGTCTCATTCTATGGTTTGTCTAAGTTCGTCCTTAGAAAGAGACTAACTTGGGACGAACTTAGACAAACCTTAGAATGAGACTAACGTTTGTCTTTGTTCGTCCACAGTTAGCCACGTTAGTCTCATTTTAAGGTTTGTCTATGTTCGTCTTTAGAAAGAGACTAAATTGGGACGAACTTAGACAAACCTTAGAATGAGACTAACGTTTGTCTTTGTTCGTCCCAAGTTAGTCTCGTTAGTCTAATTCTATGGTTTGTCTAAGTTCGTCCTTAGAAAGAGACTAACTTGGGATGAACTTAGACAAACCTTAGAATGAGACTAACGTTAGTCTTTGTTCCTCCCAAGTTAGTCTCGTTAGTCTCATTCTATGGTTTGTCTAAGTTTGTCCTTAGAAAGAGACTAACTTGGGACGAACTTAGACAAACCTTAGAATGAGACTAACGTTAGTCTTTGTTCCTCCCAAGTTAGTCTCGTTAGTCTCATTCTATGGTTTGTCTAAGTTTGTCCTTAGAAAGAGACTAACTTGGGACGAACTTAGACAAACCTTAGAATGAAATTAACATTTGTCTTTGTTCGTCCCAAGTTAGTCTCGTTCAATGGTTTGTCTAAGTTCATCCTTAGAAAGAGACTAACTTGGGACGAACTTAGACAAACCTTAGAATGAGACTAACGTTTGTCTTTGTTCTTCCCAAGTTTGTCACGTTAGTCTCATTTTAAGGTTTGTCTAAGTTCGTCCTTAGAAAGAGACTAACTTGGGATGAACATAGACAAACCTTAGAATGAGACTAACGTTTGTCTTTGTTCTTCCCAAGTTTGTCACGTTAGTCTCATTCTAAGGTTTGTCTATGTTCGTCTTTAGAAAAAGACTAACTTGGGATGAACTTAGACAAACCTTAGAATGAGACTAACGTTTGTATTTGTTCGTCCCAAGTTAGTCTCGTTAGTCTAATTCTATGGTTTGTCTAAGTTCGTCCTTAGAAAGAGACTAACTTGGGACGAACTTAGACAAACCTTAGAATGAGACTAACGTTTGTCTTTGTTCGTCCCAAGTTAGTCTCGTTAGTCTCATTCTATGGTTTGGCTAAGTTTGTCCTTAGAAAGAGACTAACTTGGGACGAACTTTGACAAACCTTAGAATGAAATTAACCTTTGTCTTTATTCGTCCCAAGTTAGTCTCGTTATTTGTAACCATTCAAAAAAAAGAGTTGTACTTAACTTGAAAAAAAAAGTTAGTCTCGTAAGTTTCATTTTAAGGTTTGTCTAAGTTCGTCCTTAGAAAGAGACTAACTTGGGACGAACGTGGACAAACTTTAGAATGAGACTAACGTTTGTCTTGGTTCGTCCCAAGTTAGTCTCGTTAGTCTCATTCTATGGTTTGTCTAAGTTCGTCCTTAGAAAGAGACTAACTTGGGACGAACTTAGACAAACCTTAGAATGAGACTAACGTTTGTCTTTGTTCGTCCCCAGTTAGCCACGTTAGTCTCATTTTAAGGTTTGTCTATGTTCGTCTTTAGAAAGAGACTAACTTGGGACGAACTTAGACAAACCTTAGAATGAGACTAACGTTTGTCTTTGTTCGTCCCAAGTTAGTCTCGTTAGTCTAATTCTATGGTTTGTCTAAGTTCGTCCATAGAAAGAGACTAACTTGGGATGAACTTAGACAAACCTTAGAATTAGACTAACGTTTGTCTTTGTTCGTCCCAAGTTAGTCTCGTTAGTCTCATTCTATGGTTTGTCTAAGTTCGTCCTTAGAAAGAGACTACCTTGGGACGAACTTAGACAAACCTTAGAATGAGACTAACGTTTGTCTTTGTTCTTCCCAAGTTTGTCACGTTAGTCTCATTTGAAGGTTTATCTATGTTCGTCCTTGGAAAGAGACTAACTTGGGACGAACTTAGACACACCTTAGAATGAGACTAACGTTTGTCTTTGTTCGTCCCAAGTTAGTCTCTTTCAATGGTTTGTCTAAGTTCGTCCTTAGAAAGAGACTAACTTGGGACGAACTTAGACAAACCTTAGAATGAGACTGACGTGTGTCTTTGTTCGTCCCAAGTTTGTCTCGTTAGTCTCATTTTAAGGTTTGTCTAAGTTCGTCCTTAGAAAGAGACTAACTTGGGACGAACTTAGACAAACCTTAGAATGAGACTAACGTTTGTCTTTGTTCTTCCCAAGTTTGTCACGTTAGTCTCATTCTATGGTTTGTCTATGTTTGTCCTTAGAAAGAGACTAACTTGGGACGAACATAGACAAACCTTAGAATGAGACTGACGTTTGTCTTTGTTCGTCCTAAGTTAGTCTCTTTCAATGGTTTGTCTAAGTTCGTCCTTAGAAAGAGACTAACTTGGGACGAACTTAGACAAACCTTAGAATGAGACTGACGTTTGTCTTTGTTCGTCCCAAGTTTGTCTCGTTAGTCTCATTTTAAGGTTTGTCTATGTTCGTCCTTAGAAAGAGACTAACTTGGGACGAACTTAGACAAACCTTAGAATGAGACTAACGTTTGTCTTTGTTCGTCCAAAGTTAGTCTCGTTAGTCTCATTCTATGGTTTGTCTAAGTTCTTCCTTAGAAAGAGACTAACTTGGGACGAACTTAGACAAACTTTAGAATGAGACTAACGTGTGTCTTTGTTCGTCCCAAGTTAGTCTCGTTAATCTAATTCTATGGTTTGTCTAAGTTCGTCCTTAGAAAGAGACTAACTTGGGATGAACTTAGACAAACCTTAGAATGAGACTAACGTTTGTCTTTGTTCGTCCCAAGTTAGTATCGTTAGTCTCATTCTATGGTTTGTCTAAGTTCGTCCTTAGAAAGAGACTAACTTGGGAGGAACTTAGACAAACCTTATTATGAGACTAACGTTTGTCTTTGTTCGTCCCAAGTTAGTCTCGTTAGTCTAATTCTATGGTTTGTCTAAGTTCGTCCTTAGAAAGAGACTAATTTGGGACGAACTTAGATAAACCTTAGAATTAGACTAACGTTTGTCTTTGTTCGTCCCAAGTTAGTCACGTTAGTCTCATTCTATGGTTTAGCTAAGTTTGTCGTTAGAAAGAGACTAACTTGGGACGAACTTAGACAAACTTTAGAATGAGACTAACGTTTGTCTTGGTTCGTCCCAAGTTAGTCTCGTTAGTCTAATTCTATGGTTTGTCTAGGTTCGTCCTTAGAAAGAGACTAACTTGGGACAAACTTAGACAAACCTTAGAATGAGACTAACGATTGTCTTTGTTCGCCCAAGTTAGTCACGTTAGTCTTATTTTAAGGTTTGTCTATGTTCGTCCTTATAAAGAGACTAACTTGGGACGAACTTAGACAAACCTTAGAATGAGACTAACGTTTGTCTTTGTTCGTTCCAAGTTAGTCTCGTTAGTCTCATTCTATTGTTTGTCTAAGTTCGTCGTTAGAAAGAGACTACCTTGGGACGAACTTAGACAAACCTTAGAATGAGACTAACGTTTGTCTTTGTTCTTCCCAAGTTTGTCACGTTAGTCCCATTTTAAGGTTTATCTATGTTCGTCCTTAGAAAGAGACTAACTTGGGACGAACTTAGACAAACCTTACAATGAGACTAACGTTTGTCTTTGTTCGTCCCAAGTTAGTCTCGTTCAATGGTTTGTCTAAGTTCGTCCTTAGAAAGAGACAAACTTGGGACGAACTTAGACAAACCTTAGAATGAGACTAACGTTTGTCTTTGTTCATCCCAAGTTAGTCTCGTTAGTCTCATTTTAAGGTTTGTCTAATTTTGTCCTTAGAAAGAGACTAACTTGGGACGAACTTAGACAAACCTTAGAATGAGACTAACGTTTGTCTTTGTTCGTCCCAAGTTAGTCTCGTTCAATGGTTTGTGTAAGTTCGTCCTTTGAAAGAGACTAACTTGGGACGAACTTAGACAAACCTTAGAATGAGACTAACGTTTGTCTTTGTTCGTCCCAAGTTAGTCTCGTTAGTCTCATTTTAAGGTTTGTCTAAGTTCGTCCTTAGAAAGAGACTAACTTGGGACGAACTTAGACAAACCTTAGAATGAGACTAACGTTTGTCTTTGTTGTTCCCAAGTTTGTCACGTTAGTCTCATTTTAAGGTTTGTCTACGTTCGTCCTTAGAAAGAGACTAACTTGGGACGAACTTAGACAAACCTTAGAATGAGACTAACGTTTGTCTTTGTTCGTCCCAAGTTAGTCTCGTTAGTCTAATTCTATGGTTTGTCTAAGTTCGTCCTTAGAAAGAGACTAACTTGGGATGAACTTAGACAAACCATAGAATGAGACTAACGTTTGTCTTTGTTCGTCCCAAGTTAGTATCGTTAGTCTCATTCTATGGTTTGTCTAAGTTCGTCCTTAGAAAGAGACTAACTTGGGACGAACTTAGACAAACCTTATAATGAGACTAACGTTTGTCTTTGTTCGTCCCAAGTTAGTCTCGTTAGTCTAATTCTATGGTTTGTCTAAGTTTGTCCTTAGAAAGAGACTAACTTGGGACGAACTTAGACAAACCTTAGAATGAAATTAACATTTGTCTTTGTTCGTCCCAAGTTAGTCTCGTTAGTTGTAACCATTCAAAAAAAAGAGTTGTACTTAACTTGAAAAAAAAAGTTAGTCTCGTCAGTTTCATTTTAAGGTTTGTCTAAGTTCGTCCTTAGAAAGAGACTAACTTGGGACGAACGTGTACAAACTTTAGAATGAGACTAACGTTTGTCTTGGTTCATCCCAAGTTAGTCTCGTTAGTCTCATTCTATGGGTTGTCTAAGTTCATCCTTAGAAAGAGACTAACTTGGGACGAACTTAGACAAACCTCATAATGAGACTAACGTTTGTCTTTGTTCGTCCCAAGTTAGTCTCATTAGTCTCATTTTAAGGTTTGTCTAAGTTCGTCCTTTGAAAGAGACTAACTTGGGACGAACTTAGACAAACCTTAGAATGAGTCTAACATTTGTCTTTGTTCATCCCAAGTTAGTCTCGTTCAATGGTTTGTCTAAGTTCGTCCTTAGAAAGAGACTAACTTGGGACGAATTTAGATAAAACTTAGAATGAGACTAAGGTTTGTCTTCGTTCGTCCCAAGTTAGTCTCGTTAGTCACATTTTAAGGTTTGTCTAAGTTCGTCCTTAGAAAGAGACTAACTTGGGACGAACTTAGACAAACCTTAGAATGAGACTAACGTTTGTTTTTGTTCTTCCCAAGTTTGTCACGTTAGTCTCATTTTAAGGTTTGTCTAAGTTCGTCCTTAGAAAGAGACTAACTTGGGACGAACTTAGACAAACCATAGAATGAGACAAACGTTTGTCTTGGTTCGTTCCAAGTTAGTCTCGTTAGTCTCATTCTATGGTTTGTCTAAGTTCGTCCTTAGAAAGAGACTAACTTGGGACGAACTTAGACAAACCTTAGAATGAGACTAACGTTTGTCTTTGTTCGTCCCAAGTTAGTCACGTTCAATGGTTTGTCTAAGTTCATCCTTAGAAAGAGACTAACTTGGGACGAACTTAGACAAACCTTAGAATGAGACTAACGTTTGTCTTTGTTCTTCCCAAGTTTGTCACGTTAGTCTCATTTTAAGGTTTGTCTAAGTTCGTCCTTAGAAAGAGACTAACTTGGGATGAACTTAGACAAACCATAGAATGAGACAAACGTTTGTCTTGGTTCGTTCCAAGTTAGTCTCGTTAGTCTCATTCTATGGTTTGTCTAAGTTCGTCCTTAGAAAGAGACTAACTTGGGATGAACTTAGACAAACCTTAGAATGACACTAACGTTTGTCTTTGTTCGTCCCCAATTAGCCTCGTTAGTCTCATTTTAAGGTTTGTCTATGTTCGTCTTTAGAAAAAGACTAACTTGGGATGAACTTAGACAAACCTTAGAATGAGACTAACGTTTGTCTTTGTTCGTCCCAAGTTAGTCTCGTTAGTCTAATTCTATGGTTTGTCTAAGTTCGTCCTTAGAAAGAGACTAACTTGGGACGAACTTAGACAAACCTTAGAATGAGACTAACGTTTGTCTTTGTTCGTCCCAAGTTAGTCTCGTTAGTCTCATTCTATGGTTTGGCTAAGTTTGTCCTTAGAAAGAGACTAACTTGGGACGAACTTTGACAAACCTTAGAATGAAATTAACCTTTGTCTTTATTCGTCCCAAGTTAGTCTCGTTATTTGTAACCATTCAAAAAAAAGAGTTGTACTTAACTTGAAAAAAAAGTTAGTCTCGTAAGTTTCATTTTAAGGTTTGTCTAAGTTCGTCCTTAGAAAGAGACTAACTTGGGACGAACGTGGACAAACTTTAGAATGAGACTAACGTTTGTCTTGGTTCGTCCCAAGTTAGTCTCATTCTATGGTTTGTCTAAGTTCGTCCTTAGAAAGAGACTAACTTGGGACGAACTTAGACAAACCTTAGAATGAGACTAACGTTTGTCTTTGTTCGTCCCCAGTTAGCCACGTTAGTCTCATTTTAAGGTTTGTCTATGTTCGTCTTTAGAAAGAGACTAACTTGGGACGAACTTAGACAAACCTTAGAATGAGACTAACGTTTGTCTTTGTTCGTCCCAAGTTAGTCTCGTTAGTCTAATTCTATGGTTAGTCTAAGTTCGTCCTTAGAAAGAGACTAACTTGGGATGAACTTAGACAAACCTTAGAATTAGACTAACGTTTGTCTTTGTTCGTCCCAAGTTAGTCTCGTTAGTCTCATTCTATGGTTTGTCTAAGTTCGTCCTTAGAAAGAGACTACCTTGGGACGAACTTAGACAAACCTTAGAATGAGACTAACGTTTGTCTTTGTTCTTCCCAAGTTTGTCACGTTAGTCTCATTTGAAGGTTTATCTATGTTCGTCCTTGGAAAGAGACTAACTTGGGACGAACTTAGACACACCTTAGAATGAGACTAACGTTTGTCTTTGTTCGTCCCAAGTTAGTCTCGTTCAATGGTTTGTCTAAGTTCGTCCTTAGAAAGAGACTAACTTGGGATGAACTTAGACAAACCTTAGAATGAGACTAACGTTTGTCTTTGTTCGTCCCAAGTTAGTCTCTTTCAATGGTTTGTCTAAGTTCGTCCTTAGAAAGAGACTAACTTGGGACGAACTTAGACAAACCTTAGAATGAGACTGACGTGTGTCTTTGTTCGTCCCAAGTTTGTCTCGTTAGTCTCATTTTAAGGTTTGTCTAAGTTCGTCCTTAGAAAGAGACTAACTTGGGACGAACTTAGATAAACCTTAGAATGAGACTAACGTTTGTCTTTGTTCTTCCCAAGTTTGTCACGTTAGTCTCATTCTATGGTTTGTCTATGTTTGTCCTTAGAAAGAGACTAACTTGGGACGAACTTAGACAAACCTTAGAATGAGACTGACGTTTGTCTTTGTTCGTCCTAAGTTAGTCTCTTTCAATGGTTTGTCTAAGTTCGTCCTTAGAAAGAGACTAACTTGGGACGAACTTAGACAAACCTTAGAATGAGACTGACGTTTGTCTTTGTTCGTCCCAAGTTTGTCTCGTTAGTCTCATTTTAAGGTTTGTCTATGTTCGTCCTTAGAAAGAGACTAACTTGGGACGAACTTAGACAAACCTTAGAATGAGACTAACGTTTGTCTTTGTTCGTCCAAAGTTAGTCTCGTTAGTCTCATTCTATGGTTTGTCTAAGTTCTTCCTTAGAAAGAGACTAACTTGGGACGAACTTAGACATACTTTAGAATGAGACTAACGTGTGTCTTTGTTCGTCCCAAGTTAGTCTCGTTAATCTAATTCTATGGTTTGTCTAAGTTCGTCCTTAGAAAGAGACTAACTTGGGATGAACTTAGACAAACCTTAGAATGAGACTAACGTTTGTCTTTGTTCGTCCCAAGTTAGTATCGTTAGTCTCATTCTATGGTTTGTCTAAGTTCGTCCTTAGAAAGAGACTAACTTGGGATGAACTTAGACAAACCTTATTATGAGACTAACGTTTGTCTTTGTTCGTCCCAAGTTTGTCTCGTTAGTCTAATTCTATGGTTTGTCTAAGTTCGTCCTTAGAAAGAGACTAATTTGGGACGAACTTAGATAAACCTTAGAATTAGACTAACGTTTGTCTTTGTTCGTCCCAAGTTAGTCACGTTAGTCTCATTCTATGGTTTAGCTAAGTTTGTCGTTAGAAAGAGACTAACTTGGGACGAACTTAGACAAACTTTAGAATGAGACTAACGTTTGTCTTGGTTCGTCCCAAGTTAGTCTCGTTAGTCTAATTCTATGGTTTGTCTAGGTTCGTCCTTAGAAAGAGACTAACTTGGGACAAACTTAGACAAACCTTAGAATGAGACTAACGATTGTCTTTGTTCGCCCAAGTTAGTCACGTTAGTCTTATTTTAAGGTTTGTCTATGTTCGTCCTTATAAAGAGACTAACTTGGGACGAACTTAGACAAACCTTAGAATGAGACTAACGTTTGTCTTTGTTCGTTCCAAGTTAGTCTCGTTAGTCTCATTCTATTGTTTGTCTAAGTTCGTCGTTAGAAAGAGACTACCTTGGGACGAACTTAGACAAACCTTAGAATGAGACTAACGTTTGTCTTTGTTCTTCCCAAGTTTGTCACGTTAGTCCCATTTTAAGGTTTATCTATGTTCGTCCTTAGAAAGAGACTAACTTGGGACGAACTTAGACAAACCTTACAATGAGACTAACGTTTGTCTTTGTTCGTCCCAAGTTAGTCTCGTTCAATGGTTTGTCTAAGTTCGTCCTTAGAAAGAGACAAACTTGGGACGAACTTAGACAAACCTTAGAATGAGACTAACGTTTGTCTTTGTTCATCCCAAGTTAGTCTCGTTAGTCTCATTTTAAGGTTTGTCTAATTTTGTCCTTAGAAAGAGACTAACTTGGGACGAACTTAGACAAACCTTAGAATGAGACTAACGTTTGTCTTTGTTCGTCCCAAGTTAGTCTCGTTCAATGGTTTGTGTAAGTTCGTCCTTTGAAAGAGACTAACTTGGGACGAACTTAGACAAACCTTAGAATGAGACTAACGTTTGTCTTTGTTCGTCCCAAGTTAGTCTCGTTAGTCTCATTTTAAGGTTTGTCTAAGTTCGTCCTTAGAAAGAGACTAACTTGGGACGAACTTAGACAAACCTTAGAATGAGACTAACGTTTGTCTTTGTTGTTCCCAAGTTTGTCACGTTAGTCTCATTTTAAGGTTTGTCTACGTTCGTCCTTAGAAAGAGACTAACTTGGGACGAACTTAGACAAACCTTAGAATGAGACTAACGTTTGTCTTTGTTCGTCCCAAGTTAGTCTCGTTAGTCTAATTCTATGGTTTGTCTAAGTTCGTCCTTAGAAAGAGACTAACTTGGGATGAACTTAGACAAACCATAGAATGAGACTAACGTTTGTCTTTGTTCGTCCCAAGTTAGTATCGTTAGTCTCATTC
Organism: Rhodiola kirilowii; assembly: GCA_033675215.1. Classification (NCBI taxonomy): domain Eukaryota; kingdom Viridiplantae; phylum Streptophyta; class Magnoliopsida; order Saxifragales; family Crassulaceae; genus Rhodiola; species Rhodiola kirilowii. The sequence continues at coordinate 1,267,100 of JAUCNB010000016.1, forward strand.
TATGGTTTGTCTAAGTTCGTCCTTAGAAAGAGACTAACTTGGGACGAACTTAGACAAACCTTATAATGAGACTAACGTTTGTCTTTGTTCGTCCCAAGTTAGTCTCGTTAGTCTAATTCTATGGTTTGTCTAAGTTCGTCCTTAGAAAGAGACTAACTTGGGACGAACTTAGACAAACTTTAGAATTAGACTAACGTTTGTCTTTGTTTGTCCCAAGTTAGTCACGTTAGTCTCATTCTATGGTTTAGCTAAGTTTGTCCTTAGAAAGAGACTAACTTGGGACGAACTTAGACAAACTTTAGAATGAGACTAACGTTTGTCTTGGTTCGTCCCAAGTTAGTCTCGTTAGTCTAATTCTATGGTTTGTCAAGGTTCGTCCTTAGAAAAAGACTAACTTGGGACAAACTTAACGATTGTCTTTGTTCGCCCAAGTTAGTCACGTTAGTCTCATTTTAAGGTTTGTCTATGTTCGTCCTTATAAAGAGACTAACTTTGGACGAACTTAGACAAACCTTAGAATGAGACTAACGTTTGTCTTTGTTCGTCCCAAGTTAGTCTCGTTAGTCTCATTCTATGGTTTGTCTAAGTTCGTCGTTAGAAAGAGACTACCTTGGGACGAACTTAGACAAACCTTAGAATGAGACTAACGTTTGTCTTTGTTCTTCCCAAGTTTGTCACGTTAGTCCCATTTTAAGGTTTATCTATGTTCGTCCTTAGAAAGAGACTTACTTGGGACGAACTTAGACAAACCTTAGAATGAGACTAACGTTTGTCTTTGTTCGTCCCAAGTTAGTCTCGTTCAATGGTTTGTCTAAGTTCGTCCTTAGAAAGAGACTAACTTGGGACGAACTTAGACAAACCTTAGAATGAGACTAACGTTTGTCTTTGTTCATCCCAAGTTAGTCTCGTTAGTCTCATTTTAAGGTTTGTCTAATTTCGTCCTTAGAAAGAGACTAACTTGGGACGAACTTAGACAAACCTTAGAATGAGACTAACGTTTGTCTTTGTTCGTCCCAAGTTAGTCTCGTTCAATGGTTTGTGTAAGTTCGCCCTTTGAAAGAGACTAACTTGGGACGAACTTAGACAAACCTTAGAATGAGACTAACGTTTGTCTTTGTTCGTCCCAAGTTAGTCTCGTTAGTCTCATTTTAAGGTTTGTCTAAGTTCGTCCTTAGAAAGAGACTAACTTGGGACGAACTTAGACAAACCTTAGAATGAGACTAACGGTTGTCTTTGTTCTTCCCAAGTTTGTCACGTTAGTCTCATTTTAAGGTTTGTCTACGTTCGTCCTTAGAAAGAGACTAACTTGGGACGAACTTAGACAAACCTTAGAATGAGACTAACGTTTGTCTTTGTTCGTCCAAAGTTAGTCTCGTTAGTCTCATTCTATGGTTTGTCTAAGTTCGTCCTTAGAAAGAGACTAACTTGGGACAAACTTAGACAAACCTTAGAATGAGACTAACGTTTATCTTTGTTCGTCCAAGTTAGTATCGTTAGTCTCATTCTATGGTTTGTCTAAGTTCGTCCTTAGAAAGACACTAACTTGGGACGAACTTAGACAAACCTTAGAATTAGACTAACGTTTGTCTTTGTTCGTCCCAAGTTAGTCTCGTTAGTCTCATTTTAAGGTTTGTCTAAGTTCAACCTTTGAAAGAGACTAACTTGGGACGAACTTAGACAAACCTTAGAATGAGACTAACATTTGTCTTTGTTCATCCCAAGTTACTCTCGTCCAATGGTTTGTCTAAGTTCGTCCTTAGAAAGAGACTAACTTGGGACGAACTTAGACAAACCTTAGAATGACTCTAACGTTTGTCTTTGTTCGTCCCAAGTTAGTATCGTTAGTCTCATTTTAAGGTTTGTCTAAGTTCGTCCTTTGAAATAGACTAACTTGGGACGAACTTAGACAAACCTTAGAATGAGACTAACATTTGTCTTTGTTCATCCCAAGTTACTCTCGTTCAATGGTTTGTCTAAGTTCGTCCTTAGAAAGAGACTAACTTGGGACGAACTTCCACAAACCTTAGAATGAGACTAACGTTTGTCTTTGTTCGTCCCAAGTTAGTCTCGTTAGTCTCATTCTATGGTTTGTCTAAGTTCGTCCTTAGAAAGAGACTAACTTGGGACGAACTTAGACAAACCTTAGAATGAAACTAACATTTGTCTTTGTTCGTCCCAAGTTAGTCTCGTTAGTTTCATTTTAAGTTTTGTCTAAGTTAGCCCTTAGAAAGAGACTAACTTGGGACGAACTTAGACAAAACTTAGAATGAGACTATGGTTTGTCTTCGTTCGTCCCAAGTTAGTCTCGTTAGTCTCATTTTAAGGTTTGTCTAAGTTCGTCCTTAGAAAGAGACTAACTTGGGACGAACTTAGACAAACCTTAGAATGAGACTAACGTTTGTCTTTGTTTGTCCCCAGTTAGCCACGTTAGTCTCATTTTAAGGTTTGTCTATGTTCGTCTTTAGAAAAAGACTAACTTGGGATGAACTTAGACAAACCTTAGAATGAGACTAACGTTTGTCTTTGTTCGTCGCAAGTTAGACTCGTTAGTCTCATTCTATGGTTTGTATAAGTTCGTCCTTAGAAAGAGACTAACTTGGGATGAACTTAGACAAACCTTAGAATGAGACTAACGTTTGTCTTTGTTCGTCCCAAGTTAGTCTCGTTAGTCTAATTCTGTGGTTTGTCTAAGTTTGTCCTTAGAAAGAGACTAACTTGGAACGAACTTAGACAAACCTTAGAATGAGACTAACGTTTGTCTTTGTTCGTCCCAAGTTAGTATCGTTAGTCTCATTCTATGGTTTGTCAAAGTTCGTCATTAGAAAGACTAACTTAGACAAACCTTAGAATGAGACTAACGTTTGTCCTTGTTCGTCCCAAGTTAGTCTCGTTAGTCTCATTTTAAGGTTTGTCTAAGTTCGTCCTTTGAAAGAGACTAACTTGGGGCGAACTTAGACAAACCTTAGAATGAGACTAACGTTTATCTTTGTTCGTCCCAAGTTAGTCTCGTTAGTCTCATTTTAAAGTTTGTCTAAGTTCGTCCTTAGAAGGAGACTAACTTGGGACAAACTTAGACAAACCTTAGAATGAGACTAACGTTAGTCTTTCTTCGTCCCAAGTTAGTCTCGTTAGTCTCATTCTATGGTTTGTCTAAGTTCGTCCTTAGAAAGAGTCTAAATTGGGACGAACTTAGACAAACCTTAGAATGAAATTAACATTTGTCTTTGTTCGTCCCAAGTTAGTCTCGTTAGTTGTAACCATTCAAAAAAAGAGTTGTACTTAACTTGAAAAAAAAAAAGTTAGTCTCGTCAGTTTCATTTTAAGGTTTGTCTTAGTTCGTCCTTAGAAAGAGACTAACTTGGGACGAACGTGGACAAACTTTAGAATGAGACTAACGTTTGTCTTGGTTCGTCCCAAGTTAGTCTCGTTAGTCTCATTCTATGGTTTGTCTTTGTTCGTCCCCAGTTAGCCACGTTAGTCTCATTTTAAGGTTTGTCTATGTTCGTCTTTAGAAAGAGACTAACTTGGGACGAACTTAGACAAACCTTAGAATGAGACTAACGTTTGTCTTTGTTCATCCCAATTTAGTCTCGTTAGTCTAATTCTATGGTTTGTCTAAGTTCGTCCTTAGAAAGAGTCTAACTTGGGACGAACTTAGACAAACCTTAGAATGAGACTAACGTTTCTCTTTGTTCGTCCCAAGTTAGTCTCGTTAGTCTCATTCTATGGTTTGTCTAAGTTCGTCCTAGAAAGAGACTACCTTGGGACGAACTTAGACAAACCTTAGAATGAGACTAACGTTTGTCTTTGTTCTTCCCAAGTTTGTCACGTTTGTCTCATTTTAAGGTTTATCTATGTTCGTCCTTGGAAAGAGACTAACTTGGGTCGAACTTAGGCACACCTTAGAATGAGACTAATGTTTGTCTTTGTTCGTCCCAAGTTAGTCTCGTTCAATGGTTTGTCTAAGTTCGTCCTTAGAAAGAGACTAACTTGGGACGACCTTAGGCAAACCTTAGAATGAGACTAACATTTGTCTTTGTTCGTCCCAAGTTAGTCTCTTTCAATGGTTTGTCTAAGTTCGTCCTTAGAAAGAGACTAACTTGGGACGAACTTAGACAAACCTTAGAATGAGACTAACGTTTGTCTTTGTTCGTCCCAAGTTAGTCTCGTTAGTCTAATTCTATGGTTTGTCTAAGTTCGTCCTTAGAAAGAGACTAACTTGGGATGAACTTAGACAAACCATAGAATGAGACTAACGTTTGTCTTTGTTCGTCCCAAGTTAGTATCGTTAGTCTCATTCTATGGTTTGTCTAAGTTCGTCCTTAGAAAGAGACTAACTTGGGACGAACTTAGACAAACCTTATAATGAGACTAACGTTTGTCTTTGTTCGTCCCAAGTTAGTCTCGTTAGTCTAATTCTATGGTTTGTCTAAGTTCGTCCTTAGAAAGAGACTAACTTGGGACGAACTTAGACAAACTTTAGAATTAGACTAACGTTTGTCTTTGTTTGTCCCAAGTTAGTCACGTTAGTCTCATTCTATGGTTTAGCTAAGTTTGTCCTTAGAAAGAGACTAACTTGGGACGAACTTAGACAAACTTTAGAATGAGACTAACGTTTGTCTTGGTTCGTCCCAAGTTAGTCTCGTTAGTCTAATTCTATGGTTTGTCAAGGTTCGTCCTTAGAAAAAGACTAACTTGGGACAAACTTAACGATTGTCTTTGTTCGCCCAAGTTAGTCACGTTAGTCTCATTTTAAGGTTTGTCTATGTTCGTCCTTATAAAGAGACTAACTTTGGACGAACTTAGACAAACCTTAGAATGAGACTAACGTTTGTCTTTGTTCGTCCCAAGTTAGTCTCGTTAGTCTCATTCTATGGTTTGTCTAAGTTCGTCGTTAGAAAGAGACTACCTTGGGACGAACTTAGACAAACCTTAGAATGAGACTAACGTTTGTCTTTGTTCTTCCCAAGTTTGTCACGTTAGTCCCATTTTAAGGTTTATCTATGTTCGTCCTTAGAAAGAGACTTACTTGGGACGAACTTAGACAAACCTTAGAATGAGACTAACGTTTGTCTTTGTTCGTCCCAAGTTAGTCTCGTTCAATGGTTTGTCTAAGTTCGTCCTTAGAAAGAGACTAACTTGGGACGAACTTAGACAAACCTTAGAATGAGACTAACGTTTGTCTTTGTTCATCCCAAGTTAGTCTCGTTAGTCTCATTTTAAGGTTTGTCTAATTTCGTCCTTAGAAAGAGACTAACTTGGGACGAACTTAGACAAACCTTAGAATGAGACTAACGTTTGTCTTTGTTCGTCCCAAGTTAGTCTCGTTCAATGGTTTGTGTAAGTTCGCCCTTTGAAAGAGACTAACTTGGGACGAACTTAGACAAACCTTAGAATGAGACTAACGTTTGTCTTTGTTCGTCCCAAGTTAGTCTCGTTAGTCTCATTTTAAGGTTTGTCTAAGTTCGTCCTTAGAAAGAGACTAACTTGGGACGAACTTAGACAAACCTTAGAATGAGACTAACGGTTGTCTTTGTTCTTCCCAAGTTTGTCACGTTAGTCTCATTTTAAGGTTTGTCTACGTTCGTCCTTAGAAAGAGACTAACTTGGGACGAACTTAGACAAACCTTAGAATGAGACTAACGTTTGTCTTTGTTCGTCCAAAGTTAGTCTCGTTAGTCTCATTCTATGGTTTGTCTAAGTTCGTCCTTAGAAAGAGACTAACTTGGGACAAACTTAGACAAACCTTAGAATGAGACTAACGTTTATCTTTGTTCGTCCAAGTTAGTATCGTTAGTCTCATTCTATGGTTTGTCTAAGTTCGTCCTTAGAAAGACACTAACTTGGGACGAACTTAGACAAACCTTAGAATTAGACTAACGTTTGTCTTTGTTCGTCCCAAGTTAGTCTCGTTAGTCTCATTTTAAGGTTTGTCTAAGTTCAACCTTTGAAAGAGACTAACTTGGGACGAACTTAGACAAACCTTAGAATGAGACTAACATTTGTCTTTGTTCATCCCAAGTTACTCTCGTCCAATGGTTTGTCTAAGTTCGTCCTTAGAAAGAGACTAACTTGGGACGAACTTAGACAAACCTTAGAATGACTCTAACGTTTGTCTTTGTTCGTCCCAAGTTAGTATCGTTAGTCTCATTTTAAGGTTTGTCTAAGTTCGTCCTTTGAAAGAGACTAACTTGGGACGAACTTAGACAAACCTTAGAATGAGACTAACATTTGTCTTTGTTCATCCCAAGTTACTCTCGTTCAATGGTTTGTCTAAGTTCGTCCTTAGAAAGAGACTAACTTGGGACGAACTTCCACAAACCTTAGAATGAGACTAACGTTTGTCTTTGTTCGTCCCAAGTTAGTCTCGTTAGTCTCATTCTATGGTTTGTCTAAGTTCGTCCTTAGAAAGAGACTAACTTGGGACGAACTTAGACAAACCTTAGAATGAAACTAACATTTGTCTTTGTTCGTCCCAAGTTAGTCTCGTTAGTTTCATTTTAAGTTTTGTCTAAGTTAGCCCTTAGAAAGAGACTAACTTGGGACGAACTTAGACAAAACTTAGAATGAGACTATGGTTTGTCTTCGTTCGTCCCAAGTTAGTCTCGTTAGTCTCATTTTAAGGTTTGTCTAAGTTCGTCCTTAGAAAGAGACTAACTTGGGACGAACTTAGACAAACCTTAGAATGAGACTAACGTTTGTCTTTGTTTGTCCCCAGTTAGCCACGTTAGTCTCATTTTAAGGTTTGTCTATGTTCGTCTTTAGAAAAAGACTAACTTGGGATGAACTTAGACAAACCTTAGAATGAGACTAACGTTTGTCTTTGTTCGTCGCAAGTTAGACTCGTTAGTCTCATTCTATGGTTTGTATAAGTTCGTCCTTAGAAAGAGACTAACTTGGGATGAACTTAGACAAACCTTAGAATGAGACTAACGTTTGTCTTTGTTCGTCCCAAGTTAGTCTCGTTAGTCTAATTCTGTGGTTTGTCTAAGTTTGTCCTTAGAAAGAGACTAACTTGGAACGAACTTAGACAAACCTTAGAATGAGACTAACGTTTGTCTTTGTTCGTCCCAAGTTAGTATCGTTAGTCTCATTCTATGGTTTGTCAAAGTTCGTCATTAGAAAGACTAACTTAGACAAACCTTAGAATGAGACTAACGTTTGTCCTTGTTCGTCCCAAGTTAGTCTCGTTAGTCTCATTTTAAGGTTTGTCTAAGTTCGTCCTTTGAAAGAGACTAACTTGGGGCGAACTTAGACAAACCTTAGAATGAGACTAACGTTTATCTTTGTTCGTCCCAAGTTAGTCTCGTTAGTCTCATTTTAAAGTTTGTCTAAGTTCGTCCTTAGAAGGAGACTAACTTGGGACAAACTTAGACAAACCTTAGAATGAGACTAACGTTAGTCTTTCTTCGTCCCAAGTTAGTCTCGTTAGTCTCATTCTATGGTTTGTCTAAGTTCGTCCTTAGAAAGAGTCTAACTTGGGACGAACTTAGACAAACCTTAGAATGAAATTAACATTTGTCTTTGTTCGTCCCAAGTTAGTCTCGTTAGTTGTAACCATTCAAAAAAAGAGTTGTACTTAACTTGAAAAAAAAAAAGTTAGTCTCGTCAGTTTCATTTTAAGGTTTGTCTTAGTTCGTCCTTAGAAAGAGACTAACTTGGGACGAACGTGAACAAACTTTAGAATGAGACTAACGTTTGTCTTGGTTCGTCCCAAGTTAGTCTCGTTAGTCTCATTCTATGGTTTGTCTTTGTTCGTCCCCAGTTAGCCACGTTAGTCTCATTTTAAGGTTTGTCTATGTTCGTCTTTAGAAAGAGACTAACTTGGGACGAACTTAGACAAACCTTAGAATGAGACTAACGTTTGTCTTTGTTCATCCCAATTTAGTCTCGTTAGTCTAATTCTATGGTTTGTCTAAGTTCGTCCTTAGAAAGAGTCTAACTTGGGACGAACTTAGACAAACCTTAGAATGAGACTAACGTTTCTCTTTGTTCGTCCCAAGTTAGTCTCGTTAGTCTCATTCTATGGTTTGTCTAAGTTCGTCCTAGAAAGAGACTACCTTGGGACGAACTTAGACAAACCTTAGAATGAGACTAACGTTTGTCTTTGTTCTTCCCAAGTTTGTCACGTTTGTCTCATTTTAAGGTTTATCTATGTTCGTCCTTGGAAAGAGACTAACTTGGGTCGAACTTAGGCACACCTTAGAATGAGACTAATGTTTGTCTTTGTTCGTCCCAAGTTAGTCTCGTTCAATGGTTTGTCTAAGTTCGTCCTTAGAAAGAGACTAACTTGGGACGACCTTAGGCAAACCTTAGAATGAGACTAACATTTGTCTTTGTTCGTCCCAAGTTAGTCTCTTTCAATGGTTTGTCTAAGTTCGTCCTTAGAAAGAGACTAACTTGGGACGAACTTAGACAAACCTTAGAATGAGACTGACGTTTGCCTTTGTTCGTCCCAAGTTAGTATCGTTAGTCTCATTTTAAGGTTTGTCTAAGTTCGTCCTTTGAAAGAGACTAACTTGGGACGAACTTAGACAAACCTTAGAATGAGACTAACATTTGTCTTTGTTCATCCCAAGTTAGTATCGTTCAATGGTTTGTCTAAGTTCGTCCTTAGAAAGAGACTAACTTGGGACGAACTTCCACAAACCTTAGAATGAGACTAACGTTTGTCTTTGTTCGTCCCAAGTTAGTCTCGTTAGTCTCATTCTATGGTTTGTCTAAGTTCGTCCTTAGAAAGAGACTAACTTGGGACGAACTTAGACAAACCTTAGAATGAAACTAACATTTGTCTTTGTTCGTCCCAAGTTAGTCTCGTTAGTTTCATTTTAAGTTTTGTCTAAGTTAGCCCTTAGAAAGAGACAAACTTGGGACGAACTTAGACAAAACTTAGAATGAGACTAAGGTTTGTCTTTGTTCGTCCCAAGTTAGTATCGTTAGTCTCATTCTATGGTTTGTCTAAGTTCGTCATTAGAAAGAGACTAACTTGGGACGAACTTAGACAAACCTTAGAATGAGACTAACGTTTGTCTTTGTTCGTCCGAAGTTAGACTCGTTAGTCTCATTCTATGGTTTGTCTAAGTTCGTCCTTAGAAAGAGACTAACTTGGGACGAAAACCTTAGAATGAGACTAACGTTTGTCTTTGTTCGTCCCAAGTTAGTCTCGTTAGTCTAATTCTATGGTTTGTCTAAGTTCGTCCTTAGAAAGAGACTAACTTGGAACGAACTTAGACAAACCTTAGAATGAGACTAACGTTTGTCTTTGTTCGTCCCAAGTTAGTATCGTTAGTCTCATTCTATGGTTTGTCTAAGTTCGTCATTAGAAAGAGACTAACTTGGGACGAACTTAGACAAACCTTAGAATGAGACTAACGTTTGTCTTTGTTCGTCCCAAGTTAGTCTCGTTAGTCTCATTTTAAGGTTTGTCTAAGTTCGTCCTTTGAAAGAGACTAACTTGGGGCGAACTTAGACAAACCTTAGAATGAGACTAACGTTTATCTTTGTTCGTCCCAAGTTAGTCTCGTTAGTCTCATTTTAAAGTTTGTCTAAGTTCGTTCTTAGAAAGAGACTAACTTTTGACAAACTTAGAAAAACCTTAGAATGAGACTAACGTTAGTCTTTCTTCGTCCCAAGTTAATCTCGTTAGTCTCATTCTATGGTTTGTCTAAGTTCGTCCTTAGAAAGAGTCTAACTTGGGACGAACTTAGACAAACCTTAGAATGAAATTAACATTTGTCTTTGTTCGTCCCAAGTTAGTCTCGTTAGTTGTAACCATTCAAAAAAAGAGTTGAACTTAAATTGAAAAAAAAAGTTAGTCTCGTCAGTTTCATTTTAAGGTTTGTCTTAGTTCGTCCTTAGAAAGAGACTAACTTGGGACTAACGTGGACAAACTTTAGAATGAGACTAACGTTTGTCTTGGTTCGTCCCAAGTTAGTCTCGTTAGTCTCATTCTATGGTTTGTCTAAGTTCGTCCTTAGAAAGAGATTAACTTGGGACGAACTTAGACAAACCTTAGAATGAGACTAACGTTTGTCTTTGTTCATCCCCAGTTAGCCACGTTAGTCTCATTTTAAGGTTTGTCTATGTTCGTCTTTAGAAGGAGACTAACTTGGGACGAACTTAGACAAACCTTAGAATGAGACTAACGTTTGTCTTTGTTCATCCCAAGTTAGTCTCGTTAGTCTAATTCTATGGTTTGTCTAAGTTCGTCCTTAGAAAGAGTCTAACTTGGGACGAACTTAGACAAACCTTAGAATGAGACTAACGTTTCTCTTTGTTCGTCCCAAGTTAGTCTCGTTAGTCTCATTCTATGGTTTGTCTAAGTTCGTCCTTAGAAAGAGACTACCTTGGGATGAACTTAGACAAACCTTAGAATGAGACTAACGTTTGTCTTTGTTCTTCCCAAGTTTGTCACGTTTGTCTCATTTTAAGGTTTATCTATGTTCGTCCTTGGAAAGAGACTAACTTGGGATGAACTTAGACACACCTTAGAATGAGACTAATGTTTGTCTTTGTTCGTCCCAAGTTTGTCTCGTTCAATGGTTTGTCTAAGTTCGTCCTTAGAAAGAGACTAACTTGGGACGAACTTAGACAAACCTTAGAATGAGACTGACGTTTGTCTTTGTTCGTCCCAAGTTAGTCTCGTTAGTCTCATTTTAAGGTTTGTCTAAGTTCGTCCTTAGAAAGAGACTAACTTGGGACGAACTTAGACAAACCTTAGAATGAGACTAACGTTTGTCTTTGTTATTCCCAAGTTTGTGACATTTGTCTCATTTTAAGGTTTGTCTATGTTCGTCCTTAAAAGAGACTAACTTGGGACGAACTTAGACAAACCTTAGAATGAGACTGACGTTTGTCTTTGTTCGTCCCAAGTTAGTCTCGTTAGTCTAATTCTATAGTTTGTCTAAGTTCGTCCTTAGAAAGAGACTAACTTGGGATGAACTTAGACAAACCTTAGAATGAGACTAACGTTTGTCTTTGTTCGTCCCAAGTTAGTATCGTTAGTCACATTCTATGGTTTTTCTAAGTTCGTCCTTAGAAAGAGACTAACTTGGGACGAACTTAGACAAACCATAGAATGAGACTAACGTTTATCTTTGTTCGTCCAAGTTAGTATCGTTAGTCTCATTCTATGGTTTGTCTAAGTTCGTCCTTAGAAAGAGACTAACTTGGGACGAACTTAGACAAACCTTAGAATTAGACTAACGTTTGTCTTTGTTCGTCCCAAGTTAGTCTCGTTAGTCTCATTTTAAGGTTTGTCTAAGTTCAACCTTTGAAAGAGACTAACTTGGGACGAACTTAGACAAACCTTAGAATGAGACTAACATTTGTCTTTGTTCATCCCAAGTTAGTCTCGTCCAATGGTTTGTCTAAGTTCGTCCTTAGAAATAGACTAACTTGGGACGAACTTAGACAAACCTTAGAATGAGACTAACGTTTGTCTTTGTTCGTCCCAAGTTAGTATCGTTAGTCTCATTTTAAGGTTTGTCTAAGTTCGTCCTTTGAAAGAGACTAACTTGGGACGAACTTAGACAAACCTTAGAATGAGACTAACATTTGTCTTTGTTCATCCCAAGTTAGTCTCGTTCAATGGTTTGTCTAAGTTCGTCCTTAGAAAGAGACTAACTTGGGACGAACTTCCACAAACCTTAGAATGAGACTAACGTTTGTCTTTGTTCGTCCCAAGTTAGTCTCGTTAGTCTCATTCTATGGTTTGTCTAAGTTCGTCCTTAGAAAGAGACTAACTTGGGACGAACTTAGACAAACCTTAGAATGAGACTAACGTTTGTCTTTGTTTGTCCCCAGTTAGCCACGTTAGTCTCATTTTAAGGTTTGTCTATGTTCGTCTTTAGAAAAAGACTAACTTGGGACGAACTTATACAAACCTTAGAATGAGACTAACGTTTGTCTTTGTTCATCCCAAGTTAGACTCGTTAGTCTCATTCTATGGTTTGTCTAAGTTCGTCCTTAGAAAGAGACTAACTTAGGACGAACTTAGACAAACCTTAGAATGAGACTAACGTTTGTCTTTGTTTGTCCCAAGTTAGTCTCGTTAGTCTAATTCTATGGTTTGTCTAAGTTCGTCCTTAGAAAGATACTAACTTGGGACGAACTTAGACAAACCTTAGAATGAGACTAACGTTTGTCTTTGTTCGTTCCAAGTTAGTATCGTTAGTCTCATTCTATGGTTTGTCTAAGTTCGTCATTAGAAAGTGACTAACTTGGGACGAACTTAGACAAACCTTAGAATGAGACTAACGTTTGTCTTTGTTCGTCCCAAGTTAGTCTCGTTAGTCTCATTTTAAGGTTTGTCTAAGTTCGTCCTTTGAAAGAGACTAACTTGGGGCGAACTTAGACAAACCTTAGAATGAGACTAACGTTTATATTTGTTCGTCCCAAGTTAGTCTCGTTAGTCTCATTTTAAAGTTTGTCTAAGTTCGTCCTTAGAAAGAGACTAACTTGGGACAAACTTAGACAAACCTTAGAATGAGACTAACGTTAGTCTTTCTTCGTCCCAAGTTAGTCTCGTTAGTCTCATTCTATGGTTTGGCTAAGTTCGTCCTTAGAAAGAGTCTAACTTGGGACGAACTTAGACAAACCTTAGAATGAAATTAACATTTGTCTTTGTTCGTCCCAAGTTAGTCTCGTTAGTTGTAACCATTCAAAAAAAGAGTTGTACTTAACTTGAAAAAAAAAAGTTAGTCTCGTCAGTTTCATTTTAAGGTTTGTCTTAGTTCGTCCTTAGAAAGAGACTAACTTGGGACGAACGTGGACAAACTTTAGAATAAGACTAACGTTTGTCTTGGTTCGTCCCAAGTTAGTCTCGTTAGTCTCATTCTATGGTTTGTCTAAGTTCGTCCTTAGAAAGAGACTAACGAGTCTCGTTAGTCTCATTCTAAGGTTTGTCTAAGTTCATCCTTAGAAAGAGACTAACTTGAGACGAACTAAGACAAACCTTAGAATGGGACTTAAGTTTGTCTTTGTTTGTAAATGAGACTAACTTGGTCCCAACATTTTTCTAGAGAGAGAAGCTCTCGCGGCTCTCGTTTTTCTCGGCGATTCTGTTGAACTCGCGGTCTTCGTCTCTTCCCCTCCGGTGTTTGCTGGTCGTCGGTGGTAGTCTCATGACTACAACAGTGGCGACGCAGACGATTCCTCTCGGTGCGATTCCGCCAGATTTAGCTCAGATTTACGGCAACGGTTTCTCAGATCTGGTTCAGAATGATGCACAGGTCGGAGCTTTCTCTCCGGATCTGGTTCAGGTGTGTGCAAAGGTTGCACCTTTTCCTCAGGAAACGCTTGAAAAGGTTACGCCTTGTGTAACGACGACCTCCTACGCGGCTGCGGCTTCGCAACCCAGATTAGTTCCGAGATTCAAACGGATTGTTCTACCGTCCCGGCAGTACTCCACTGTTAATGGGAAGCCTTCCGTGCACTTTACAGCCGCTGAATTCGAAGCAGGAGTTGCCTTGTTCAAATACTCGTTGATTGTGAAGTTCACCATGGGACGACCGACTATTGAAGTTATTCATCAGGCTTTCAAGGATAACTGGCACATCAAAGGGCGAGCTACAGTTAGTGACATATGGGATTCACGGCATCTTATGATAATTCTCGATTCAGAGGAAGACGCTAATGCTGCTCTTACTTCGCCCCTGCGCAGGGTAGGTCACGCAATGTTTCGGCTCTTTCGATATTCTCCAGATTACAGTCCGAAAATGGAGTCCTCTACCATAACTAAGTGGGTTCGTTTACCAGGTATCCATCCTGGATTTATTACCCGGAATTATGTGGCAAGTATTGTGAATTCATTCGGTTTCTTTCTTGATTTGGATGAGAGGTCTAAAGCATGTGCTACTCTTAAATATGTTAGAGCCTGGTGTGTAATCCGATTCCGGATGAAGTTAGGATCACATTATCTGATGGGCGAATGTTTTGGCAAAAAATTGAAGTTGAAGGGAATTTAGCCTATTGTGCCTATTGCAAGGTCCATGGCCATGAAATGGCGATGTGTAGAAAGAAGAAGGGCTCACAATTTGTGGCCAAGGAGCATGTCAATATGGGCAGTAAAAAGGAACATCAATCAGTGGAGATTACAATTCAGAACCGGCCTGTTACTCAAGAGAAACAGAATGTTTCTACTGAAAATCAAGAAGAATGGATTCAAGTCAAAAAGAAAAAAAGTGCTAGGCAGGTCAAGTTTACCAATAACTCAGTAAGCTTTGATCAAAGGCAGAATAATGGTGGAAGAAATAAAAAGAAGGAGGATCAGGGGCAGGCTCAAAGGGAGGATGTGTCTCAAGTTTCCAAGGCAAAAGAAATAGGCCGAAATGAGAAGATAGACTCGGAGATTGGAGTTGAGGCTCATGAAGGCAATACAAAATCTCAACTAGATATGGTGATTTATCAAGAAAAAGAGAATAAGGAGGAGAATGTGATTACTCCTGCTGATCCAAACAGAGTTGTGTCTGATCTTAGTTCTAAAAAAAATCAATCTTCCGGAAATCTGATATTATGCATCCTAATTCAAGCATGGATCAGCTAGCAAATAGATTGGAGAGGTTGAAGGCTTTAAATGGAAATTCTGATGATGGGTATAGCAAGAAGGGAGGTAATCTTGTTTTTTGTGAAGAGTTGGGTACTTTGATCCATTCAGGAGAAGCTGCTCATGCTCTCCAAGTTAGGAAGGCAATGGGGAATGATGACATTAATTTAGCTCTTGTTAAGATAGCTATGGAGCATGAAGCACAGAAATTTGATTGTGGGGAAGGTAGCAAGTACTACCTAGAAGAGGGTGATCAATGTTGACAAATCAAATTCTTTGTTGGAATATCCGAGGGATTGGTAACATGGAGTCTCAATACTATCTTAAAAGTATTCTTATGCAACACTCTATTGATATATTGGCAGTTCTGGAGCCGAAGATTAATGGTGATCGTATTTCTAATATTGCTAGTTTTCTTGGCTTTCCCAATTTTATGGAAGGGGCTGAGGTCAATGATCATATATGGTTGTTCTGGAGTGATGGTGTGGTTGTAGAAAATCCTATTTGGAACATGCAATATTTAACTGTCGAAGTGAAGAGGTTAAATGACAGGGATAATATGGCTTGCTCCTTCATTTATGCTTCCTGTGATAAAAATACTAGACAGGGCCTCTTTGATGACCTGGTGGAGTATAGTGAATATGTTAGCTCGCCTTGGATGATTGCCGGAGACTTTAATGTGATCTATAATTGGGATGAGAAAAAGGGAGGCAATATGGATGATGAATGGTAGTATGGATGCTTTTAATCAGTTTCATATGGATGCTGGTGTTTCGGATGTCGGGTTTAAGGGTAATCCTTTCACTTGGTGTAATAATCATAGGGATGATTCTAGAGTTTGGGAGAGGCTAGATCGTGTGCTCTCCAACGACCAAGCCTTTTGCAAATTTCCCAATATGCAAGTGCAGCATTTAGCTCGTGTGAAATCTGATCACTGTCCTCTTTTAATCGGCTTAGATGTCAACATCAAGAAAGGCTTCTTCTTTCATTATCTTAAAATTTGGGAAGATCATCCTAGGTTCTATGATGTTGTAAAGGAAGCTTGGGCCGGTAATATTCATCCGAACCCTATTATGAATCTTGGGCTGAATTTGAAAAGAGTCAGAGTTCGGCTTAAAACCTGGAACTGGGCGGTCTTCGGGTGTACCAAGAAGAGAATGAGGGATCTGAAAATTAAAATTCAAGTTCTGGAACGAAGGTTGCAGGAGAATTATGATGATGTTCTCAATTCTGATCTTCTTAATTGCAAAATGATGCTTGATGATGTTATCCGACAAGATTTAAATCTTTTGAAAGAAAAAGCTAGGGTAAGATGGCTAAAGGATGGAGATGTTAATTCTGCTTTATTTCATGGTGTTATTAAGATGAGGCGCAACCAATCCCGCATCAATTTTGTGGTGGATGAGGAGTCCATTGCTCCTACTTCGGAGCAGATTGGAGAAGAGGCAGTTGGTTATTATTCCAATCTTTTATCTGGGCATACCCCGCCTCCCCCGCTTGATACTTTTGGGTACTTTGATAAAGTAGTATCTGACGAGGAGAATGATAACTTATCAAAATGCCCTACTGATGATGAGATTCTTCAGGAGTTAAAGGGTATGAGTGATGATAGTGCTCCGGGCCCGGATGGGTTTACCTCTCGCTTCTTTGTGTTCTTTTGGGATATTATTAAGGCTGATATGATGAAGGCTGTCACTGGCTTTTTCTTTGGTCTTCAAATCCCTCCAATTATAGGAGGGACTTATCTGACCTTGATTCCTAAGGGGCCTAATCCCTCGAGTATAGCTGATCTTCGGCCCATCAGTTTATGTAATGTCGTGCATAAGCTCTTATCTAGAGTTTTGAACTCCCGGCTGTCTTGCGTTCTCCACAAGCTTGTTAGTGCTGAACAAGTCGGTTTTGTGAAAGGCAGGAGTATTATAGAAAATATTGGCCTTGGGCATGATATGTTGTTCGATCTTAAACGAAAAACGGAGGGTAGCAACATCATGATCAAGCTTGACATGTCCAAGGCGTATGACAGATTTTCCTGGAGTTTTATTCTGGCGGCTCTGAGAGCGTCAGGCTTCTGTGAAAAATTTGTTGACCTTGTCTTTAGATGTATCTCCAGTCAGTGGTTCTCTATTAAATGGGATGGCAAGCATTATGGGCATTTTAAATCCACTCAGGGGTTGCGACAAGGGGACCCTTTATCTCCTACTCTTTTCGTGATTGCTATGGAGTGGCTTACAAAGGATATTAATCATGCAGTTGATGAGGGCCTTATCCTGGGCTATCAAAATGGTGTCAGAGGGAGATACATCAATTCCCTTATGTTTGCTGATGACATCCTCATATTCACTAATGGCAGCAAAAGATCGGTGGAGAACCTTATGGATATTATTAAAGAGTTCTGTAAGTATTCTAGGCAGCAGCTTAATAATGACAAGAGTTTCATTTTCTTCCCCGAGGAAATGAGAAAGGAAAGGGAGAAAACTCTCCTTGATATTACCAAGTTTTACAAAGGCTCTTTTCCGGTTACTTATCTTGGAGCCCCTCTTTATACGGGGCGTACCAAGATTGAGTACTTCCGGAGTCTTGAGGAGAAGATTAGAAAACGGATAGGAGGTTGGATGAAGAACTTGCTTTCTTTTGGTGGCAAGATCACTCTTATTGATTCTATTCTCAATACTGTTGGCATTCATTGTATGTCCATTCTTCCTATTCCCATCACTGTTCTTAATCGAGTTGGGAGTATTCTCCGGAGTTTCCTATGGGATAAAGGGGACGGTAAGAGAAGACATTGGGTGAACTGGGATAATGTGTGTAGAGAGAAACCCGCATGAGGCCTGGGCATTAAAAAGCTAGAGGATCTGATGTTGGCTCTTCATGGGAAGCTGGCATGGAAATTTATTAATTCTGATTCCTTATGGGCTCTTCATGCCAGGAGGAAATTTGTTCATGGCACTAGGGGATCGTGTATATGGAACTCCATTGATCACCTCATCATCAAGCTGCGTGAGGAGTCGAGATGGATCATTGGGCAAGGAAACACTTCCGTGGCCCTCTTTTGTGATCGTCTTGGTGGTAGTAGACCCAGGGGCTTAGTTGATGCTAAGTTGCGGGATATTTGTGATGACCCATCTTCTTGGCAGGATATTATTAATTGTATACCGGCCAATAAGAGAAGTTTATATGAGAACCTAGTTTTGTCCAGTGGTGATGATATGTACATTTGGGAAGGTTGTGAAACAGGTATTTTCTCCGCGAGCAAATTCAGGAGGTCTTTCCAAACTAAGTGGCCTGATGTTAGGTGGGCTAACAATATCTGGTGCAACTGGATCCCAATGAAAGTTGGGTGTTTTATTTGGAAATTCTACATGTCTGCTGTGCCTACTGATGACAAAGTAATGAATATTGGTATTAACATGGCGTCTAGATGCAGATGTTGCCAAAATCCTTCAACGGAGACCATTAACCACCTATTCTTTAAAGGGGATATTGCTCAGTCTGCCTGGAATAATTATAAGTTGATGTTTGGAGGTTGTCTTATTGGAGGGAAGGAGAGTTTCTCTAGAACTATTGCTACTAAGAACCCTAAAGACTTAATGTCGTGTCTTAAAATTGGTGTGGCCTGTTGTATTTTGTGGGAAATATGGAAGTATCGTAATGCCATTCTCTTTGATCAGTGCAGCCCTCCCATCAGAGTGAGTATTAGTAGATGGGTTATGGATCTTGCTAGGCTTTTTCCTGTTAAGCTTGTGCGTGGTGTTTGTGATGGTAGCCTTAAAAGACTGCTCATATGCTCTATAGTTGGGAGGAGGTCTTTTGCAGGCAGATGGGTTGCCAGTTCTATGCTTCCTAATAGATTTTCAGCCTATCTAACCTGCTTTCGCAGAATGGATCGCATGTTTGGAGGCTTTGTCATTAAGAATGATAGAGGTATTGTGGCTCATTTTCATGGGGAGGAGATTGTGGAATCGGATGATTTTTCTTGTCTCATTGTTATTGTTAAAATGGCCATTCGCCATGGGATAGACAAAGGAATGCCTATCAGTCTCGTTGCTAGTTCCTCTCCTTTCATGTTGTGGCTGGATCCGAGGCATTTCCATGACATTCCTTGGAATGATATTCCTAAGCAGAGGAGTTTGTTTGCTGAATTGCCGGAAGTCCAGTTTCGGAGGTGTTGCCCTAGAGCTAATGGAGCTGCTATTGCTGTTACTTGTGCCGTCGCACAAGGGAAGGACCTTTCCGATGGGAGAGCTCCTCCTTTTGTCAAGCAGGCTATTAGACACGATAATTTAAGCCATATTTTCCTTTGCGATTGTGAGGATTGTGTCCATGATCATGATAGTGAGATGTTGGTTTTGCGGAAAATTCGGGATGATCTTAGCACTTAGTACTCTGGTTCTTCAGTGATTGGATGGTTCTTGTGTTCCAGTGGCTATTTTCTGATTTTTGCGGCATCTTTGGTAGTCGTAGGGAGATTCTTTGTTCTCTTTTTGCTAGGATATTTCATGGCTGTTTTTTTTAGTCTGTTAGGTGTTTTTAAGAAGGAAGGTTTTGACTTTTCTTCTGGCACTTGAGGGCTTTTCTGTATTCGCCATGATCCAGGCTTTTTGGATCTTTTATCTAATAAAGGCACTGGCACCGCCCAGTTTAATTAAAAAAAAAAGAAGAAAGAGACTAACTTGGGACGAACTTAGACAAACCTTAGAATGAGACTAACGTTTGTCTTTGTTCGTCCCCAGTTAGCCACGTTAGTCTCATTTTAAGGTTTGTCTATGTTCGTCTTTAGAAAGAGACTAACTTGGGACGAACTTAGACAAACCTTAGAATGAGACTAACGTTTGTCTTTGTTCGTCCCAAGTTAGTCTCGTTAGTCTAATTCTATGGTTTGTCTAAGTTCGTCCTTAGAAAGAGTCTAACTTGGGACGAACTTAGACAAACCTTAGAATGAGACTAACGTTTCTCTTTGTTCGTCCCAAGTTAGTCTCGTTAGTCTCATTCTAAGGTTTGTCTAAGTTCGTCCTTAGAAAGAGACTACCTTGGGACGAACTTAGACAAACCTTAGAATGAGACTAACGTTTGTCTTTGTTCTTCCCAAGTTTGTCACGTTTGTCTCATTTTAAGGTTTATCTATGTTCGTCCTTGGAAAGAGACTAACTTAGGACGAACTTAGACACACCTTAGAATGAGACTAATGTTTGCCTTTGTTCGTCCCAAGTTAGTCTCGTTCAATGGTTTGTCTAAGTTCGTCCTTAGAAGGAGACTAACTTGGGACGAACTTAGACAAACCTTAGAATGAGACTAACATTTGTCTTTCTTCGTCCCAAGTTAGTCTCTTTCAATGGTTTGTCTAAGTTCGTCCTTAGAAAGAGACTAACTTGGGACGAACTTAGACAAACCTTAGAATGAGACTGACGTTTGTCTTTGTTCGTCCCAAGTTAGTCTCGTTAGTCTCATTTTAAGGTTTGTCTAAGTTCATCCTTAGAAAGAGACTAACTTGGGACGAACTTAGACAAACCTTAGAATGAGACTAACGTTTGTCTTTGTTCTTCCCAAGTTTGTGACGTTTGTCTCATTTTAAGGTTTGTCTATGTTCGTCCTTAGAAAGAGACTAACTTGGGACGAACTTAGACAAACCTTAGAATGAGACTGACGTTTGTCTTTGTTCGTCCCAAGTTAGTCTCGTTAGTCTAATTCTATAGTTTGTCTAAGTTCGTCCTTAGAAAGAGACTAACTTGGGATGAACTTAGACAAACCTTAGAATGAGACTAACGTTTGTCTTTGTTCGTCCCAAGTTAGTATCGTTAGTCTCATTCTATGGTTTGTCTAAGTTCGTCCTTAGAAAGAGACTAACTTGGGACGAACTTAGACAAACCATAGAATGAGACTAACGTTTGTCTTTGTTCGTCCCAAGTTAGTCTCGTTAGTCTCATTTTAAGGTTTGTCTAAGTTCGTTTTTTGAAAGAGACAAACTTGGGACGAACTTACACAAACCTTAGAATGAGACTAACATTTGTTTTTGTTCATCCCAAGTTAGTCTCGTTCAATGGTTTGTCTAAGTTCTTCCTTAGAAAGAGACTAACTTGGGAAGAACTTAGACAAACCTTAGAATGAGACTAACGTTTGTCTTTGTTCGTCCCAAGTTAGTCTCGTTAGTCTCATTTTAAGGTTTGTCTAAGTTCGTCCTTTGAAAGAGACTAACTTGGGACGAACTTAGACAAACCTTAGAATGAGACTAACATTTGTCTTTGTTCATCCCAAGTTAGTCTCGTTCAATGGTTTGTCTAAGTTTGTCCTTAGAAAGAGACTAACTTGGGACGAACTTAGACAACCCTTAGAATGAGACTAACATTTGTCTTTGTTCGTCCCAAGTTAGTCTCGTTAGTCTCATTTTAAGGTTATTCTAAGTTCGTCCTTAGAAAGAGACTAACTTGGGACGTACTTAGACAAACCTTAGAATGAAACTAACGTTAGTCTTTGTTCGTCCCAAGTTAGTCTCGTTAGTCTCATTCTATGGTTTGTCTAAGTTTGTCCTTAGAAAGAGACTAACTTGGGACTAACTTAGACAAACCTTAGAATGAAACAAACATTTGTGTTTGTTCGTCCCAAGTTAGTCTCGTTAGTTGTAACCATTCAAAAAAAAGAATTGTACTTAACTTGAAAAAAAAAGTTAGTCTCGTTAGTTTCATTTTAAGGTTTGTCTAAGTTCGTCCTTAGAAAGAGACTAACTTGGGACGAACGTGGACAAACATCAGAATGAGACTAACGTTTGTCTTGGTTCGTCCCAAGTTAGTCTCGTTAGTCTCATTCTATGGTTTGTCTAAGTTCGTCCTTAGAAAGAGACTAACTTGGGACGAACTTAGACAAACCTTAGAATGAGACTAACGTTTGTCTTTGTTCGTCCCCAGTTAGCCCCGTTAGTCTCATTTTAAGGTTTGTCTATGTTCTTCTTTAGAAAGAGACTAACTTGGGACGAACTTAGACAAACCTTAGAATGAGACTAACGTTTGTCTTTGTTCGTCCCAAGTTAGTCTCGTTAGTCTAATTCTATGGTTTGTCTAAGTTCGTCCATAGAAAGAGACTAACTTGGGACGAACTTAGACAAACCTTAGAATGAGACTAACGTTTGTCTTTGTTCGTCCCAAGTTAGTCTCGTTAGTCTCATTCTATGGTTTGTCCAAGTTCGTCCATAGAAAGAGACTTACTTGGGACGAACTTAGACAAACCTCAGAATGAGACAAACGTTTGTCTTTGTTCGTCCCAAGTTAGTCTCGTTAGTCTCATTTTAAGGTTTGTCTAAGTTCGTCCTTTGAAAGAGACTAACTTGGGATGAACTTAGACAAACCTTAGAATGAGACTAACATTTGTCTTTGTTCATCCCAAGTTAGTCTCGTTCAATGGTTTGTCTAAGTTCGCCCTTAGAAAGAGACTAACTTGGGACGAACTTAGACAAACCATAGAATGAGACTAACGTTTGTCTTCGTTCGTCCAAATTAGTCTCGTTAGTCTCATTTTAAGGTTTGTCTAAGTTCGTCCTTAGAAAGAGACAAACTTGGGACGAACTTAGACAAACCTTAGAATGAGACTAACGTTTGTCTTTGTTCGTCCAAAGTTAGTCTCGTTAGTCTCATTCTATGGTTTGTCTAAGTTCCTCCTTAGAAAGAGACTAACTTGGGACGAACTTAGACAAACCTTAGAATGAGACTAACGTTTGTCTTTTTTCGTCCCAAGTTAGTCCCAAGTTAGTCTCGTTCAATGGTTTGTCTAAGTTCGTCCTTAGAAAGAGACTAACTTGGGACGAACTTAGACAAACCTTAGAATGAGACTAACGTTTGTCTTTGTTCGTCCCAAGTTAGTCTCGTTAGTCTCATTTTAAGGTTTGTCTGAGTTCGTCCTTAGAAAGAGACTAACTTGGAACGAACTTAGACAAACCTTAGAATGAGACTAACGTTTGTCTTTGTTCGTCCCAAGTTAGTCTCGTTTGTCTCATTCTATGGTTTGTCTAAGTTTGTCCTTAGAAAGAGACTAACTTGGGACGAACTTAGACAAACCTTAGAATGAAACTAACATTTGTCTTTGTTCGTCCCAAGTTAGTCTCGTTAGTTTCATTTTAAGGTTTGTCTAAGTTCGTCCTTAGAAAGAGACTAACTTGGGACGAACGTGGACAAACTTTAGAATGAGGCTAACGTTTGTCTTGGTTCGTCCCAAGTTAGTCTCGTTAGTCTCATTCTATGGTTTGTCTAAGTTCGTCCTTAGAAAGAGACTAACTTGGGACGAACTTAGACAAACCTTAGAATGAGACTAACGTTTGTCTTTGTTCGTCCCAAGTTAGTCACGTTAGTCTCATTTTAAGGTTTGTCTATGTTCGTCCTTAGAAAGAGACTAACTTGGGACGAACTTAGACAAACCTTAGAATGAGACTAACGTTTGTCTTTGTTCGTCCCAAGTTAGTCTCGTTAGTCTCATTCTATAATTTGTCTAAGTTTGTCCTTAGAAAGAGACTAACTTGGGACGAACTTAGACAAACCTTAGAATGAAACAAACATTTGTCTTTGTTCGTCCCAAGTTAGTCTCGTTAATCTCATTCTTTGGTTTGTCTAAGTTTGTCCTTAGAAAGAGACTAACTTGGGACGAACTTAGACAAACCTAAGAGTGAGACTAAAGTTTGTCTTTGTTCGTCCCAAGTTAGTCTCTTTATTCTCATTCTATAGTTTGTCTAAGTTCGTCCTTAGAAAGAGACTAACTGGGGGCGAACTTAGATAAACCTTAGAATGAGACTAACATTTGTCTTTGTTCGTTCCAAGATAGTCTCGTCAGTCTCATTTTAAGGTTTGTCTAAGTTCGTCCTTAGAAAGAGACTAACTTGGGACGAACTTAGACAAACCTTAGAATGAGACTAACGTTTGTCTTTGTTCGTCCCAAGTTAGTCTCGGTCAATGGTTTGTCTAAGTTTGTCCTTAGAAAGAGACTAACTTGGGGCGAACATAGAGAAAGCATAGAATGAGACTAACGTTTGTCTTTATTCGTTCCAAATTAGTCTCGTTAGTCTCATTTTAAGGTTTGTCTAAGTTCGTCCTTAGAAAGAGGCAAACTTGGGACGAACTTTGCCAAACATTAGAATGAGACTAACGTTTGTCTTTGTTCGTCCCAAGTTAGTCTCGTTAGTCTCATTCTATGGTTTGTCTAAGTTCGTCCTTAGAAAGAGACTAACTTGGGACGAACTTAGACAAACCTTAGAATGAGACTGATGTTTGTCTTTGTTCGTCCCAAGTTAGTCTCGTTAGTCTCCTTTTATGGTTTGTCTAAGTTCGTCCTTAGAAAGAGACTAACTTGGGACGAACTTAGACAAACCTTAGAATGAGACTGATGTTTGTCTTTGTTCGTCCCAAGTTAGTCTCGTTAGTCTCCTTTTAAGGTTTGTCTAAGTTCGTCCTTAGAAAGAGACTAACTTGGGACGAACTTAGACAAACCTTAGAATGAGACTAACGTTTGTCTTTGTTCTTCCCAAGTTTGTCACGTTAGTCTCATTTTAAGGTTTGTCTATGTTCGTCCTTAGAAAGAGATTAACTTGGGACGAACTTAGACAAACCTTAAAATGAGACTAACGTTTGTCTTTGTTCGTCCCAGGTTAGTCTCGTTAGTCTCATTCTATGGTTTGTCTAAGTTCGTCCTTAGAAAGAGACTAACTTAAGACGAACTTAGACAAACCTTAGAATGAGACTGATGTTTGTCTTTGTTCGTCCCAAGTTAGTCTCGTTAGTCTCCTTTTAAGGTTTGTCTAAGTTCGTCCTTAGAAAGAGACTAACTTGGGACGAACTTAGACAAACCTTAGAATGAGACTAACGTTTGTCTTTGTTCTTCCCAAGTTTGTCACGTTAGTCTCATTTTATGGTTTGTCTATGTTCGTCCTTAGAAAGAGATTAACTTGGGACGAACTTAGACAAACCTTAGAATGAGACTGATGTTTGTCTTTGTTCGTCCCAAGTTAGTCTCGTTAGTCTCCTTTTATGGTTTGTCTAAGTTCGTCCTTAGAAAGAGACTAACTTGCGACGAACTTAGACAAACCTTAGAATGAGACTGATGTTTGTCTTTGTTCGTCCCAAGTTAGTCTCGTTAGTCTCCTTTTAAGGTTTGTCTAAGTTCGTCCTTAGAAAGAGACTAACTTGGGACGAACTTAGACAAACCTTAGAATGAGACTAACGTTTGTCTTTGTTCTTCCCAAGTTTGTCACGTTAGTCTCATTTTAAGGTTTGTCTATGTTCGTCCTTAGAAAGAGATTAACTTGGAACGAACTTAGACAAACCTTAGAATGAGACTAACGTTTGTCTTTGTTCGTCCCAAGTTAGTCTCGTTAGTCTCATTCTATGGTTTGTCTAAGTTCGTCCTTAGAAAGAGACTAACTTAAGACGAACTTAGACAAACCTTAGAATGAGACTGATGTTTGTCTTTGTTCGTCCCAAGTTAGTCTCGTTAGTCTCCTTTTAAGGTTTGTCTAAGTTCGTCCTTAGAAAGAGACTAACTTGGGACGAACTTAGACAAACCTTAGAATGAGACTAACGTTTGTCTTTGTTCTTCCCAAGTTTGTCACGTTAGTCTCATTTTAAGGTTTGTCTATGTTCGTCCTTAGAAAGAGATTAACTTGGGACGAACTTAGACAAACCTTAGAATGAGACTAACGTATGTCTTTGTTCGTCCCAAGTTAGTCTCGTTAGTCTCATTCTATGGTTTGTCTAAGTTCGTCCTTAGAAAGAGACTAACTTAAGATGAACTTAGACAAACCTTAGAATGAGACTGATGTTTGTCTTTGTTCGTCCCAAGTTAGTCTCGTTAGTCTCCTTTTAAGGTTTGTCTAAGTTCGTCCTTAGAAAGAGACTAACTTGGGACGAACTTAGACAAACCTTAGAATGAGACTAACGTTTGTCTTTGTTCTTCCCAAGTTTGTCACGTTAGTCTCATTTTAAGTTTTGTCTATGTTCGTCCTTAGAAAGAGATTAACTTGGGACGAACTTAGACAAACCTTAGAATGAGACTAACGTTTGTCTTTGTTCGTCCAAAGTTAGTCTCGTTAGTCTCATTCTATGGTTTGTCTAAGTTCGTCCTTAGAAAGAGACTAACTTGGGACGAACTTAGACAAATCTTAGAATGAGACTAACGTTTGTCTTTGTTCGTCCCAAGTTAGTCTCGTTAGTCTAATTCTATGGTTTGTCTAAGTTCATCCTTAGAAAGAGACTAACTTGGGACGAACTTAGACAAACCATAGAATGAGACTAACGTTTGTCTTTGTTCGTCCCTAGTTAGTCTTGTTAGTCTCATTTTAAGGTTTGTCTAAGTTCGGTTTTTGAAAGAGACTAACATGGGACGAACTTAGACAAACCTTAGAATGAGACTCACATTTGTGTTTGTTCATCCCAAGTTAGTCTCGTTCAATGGTTTTTCTATGTTCTTCCTTAGAAAGAGACTAACTTGGGAAGAACTTAGACAAACCTTAGAATGAGACTAACGTTTGTCTTTGTTCGTCCCAAGTTAGTCTCGTTAGTCTCATTTAAGGTTTGTCTAAGTTCGTCCTTTGAAAGAGACTAACTTGGGACGAACTTAGACAAACCTTAGAATCAGACTAACATTTGTCTTTGTTCATCCCAAGTTAGTCTCGTTCAATGGTTTGTCTCAGTTCGTCCTTAGAAAGAGACTAACTTGGGACGAACTTAGACAACCCTTAGAATGAGACTAACATTTGTCTTTGTTCGTCCCAAGTTAGTCTCGTTAGTCTCATTTTAAGGTTTGTCTAAGTTCGTCCTTTGAAAGAGACTAACTTGGGACGAACTTAGACAAACCTTAGAATGAGACTAACGTTAGTCTTTGTTCGTCCCAAGTTAGTCTCGTTAGTCTCATTCTATGGTTTGTCTAAGTTTGGCCTTAGAAAGAGACTAACTTGGGACGAACTTAGACAAACCTTAGAATGAAACAAACATTTGTCTTTGTTCGTCCCAAGTTAGTCTCGTTAGTTGTAACCATTCAAAAAAAAAGAATTGTACTTAACTTGAAAAAAAAAAGTTAGTCTCGTTAGTTTCATTTTAAGGTTTGTCTAAGTTCGTCCTTAGAAAGAGACTAACTTGTGACGAACGTGGACAAACTTTAGTATGAGACTAACGTTTGTCTTGGTTCGTCCCAAGTTAGTCTCGTTAGTCTCATTCTATGGTTTGTCTATGTTCGTCCTTAGAAAGAGACTAACTTGGGACGAACTTAGACAAACCTTAGAATGAGACTAACGTTTGTCTTTGTTCGTCCCCAGTTAGCCACGTTAGTCTCATTTTAAGGTTTGTCTATGTTCATCTTTAGAAAGAGACTAACTTGGGACGAACTTAGACAAACCTTAGAATGAGACTAATGTTTGTCTTTGTTCGTCCCAAGTTAGTCTCGTTAGTCTAATTCGATGGGTTGTCTAAGTTCGTCCTTAGAAAGAGACTAACTTGGGACGAACTTAGACAAACCTTAGAATGAGACTAACGTTTGTCTTTGTTCGTCCCAAGTTAGTCTCGTTAGTCTCATTCTATGGTTTATCTAAGTTCGTCCTTAGAAAGAGACTTACTTGGGACGAACTTAGACAAACCTCAGAATGAGACAAACGTTTGTCTTTGTTCGTCCCAAGTTAGTCTCGTTAGTCACATTTTAAGGTTTGTCTAAGTTCGTCCTTTGAAAGAGACTAACTTGGGACGAACTTAGACAAACCTTAGAATGAGACTAACATTTGTCTTTGTTCATCCCTAGTTATTCTCGTTCAATGGTTTGTCTAAGTTCGTCCTTAGAAAGAGACTAACTTGGGACGAACTTAGACAAACCAGTGAATGAGACTAACGTTAGTCTTCGTTCGTCCAAGTTAGTCTCGTTAGTCTCATTTTAAGGTTTGTCTAAGTTCGTCCTTAGAAAGAGACTTACTTGGGACGAACTTAGACAAACCTTAGAATGAGACTAACGTTTGTCTTTGTTCTTCCCAAGTTTGTCACGTTAGTCTCATTTTAAGGTTTGTCTATGTTCGTCCTTAGAAATAGATTAACTTGGGACGAACTTAGACAAACCTTAGAATGAGACTAACGTTTGTCTTTGTTCGTCCAAAGTTAGTCTCGTTAGTCTCATTCTATGGTTTGTCTAAGTTCGTCCTTAGAAAGAGACTAACTTGGGACGAACTTAGACAAACCTTAGAATGAGACTAACGTTTGTCTTTGTTCGTCCCAAGTTAGTCTCGTTAGTCTAATTCTATGGTTTGTCTAAGTTCGTCCTTAGAAAGAGACTAACTTCGGATGAACTTAGACAAACCTTAGAATGAGACTAACGTTTGTCTTTGTTCGTCCCAAGTTAGTATCGTTAGTCTCATTCTATGGTTTGTCTAAGTTCGTCCTCAGAAAGAGACTAACTTGGGACGAACTTAGACAAACCATAGAATGAGACTAACGTTTGTCTTTGTTCGTCCCAAGTTAGTCTCGTTAGTCTCATTTTAAGGTTTGTCTAAGTTCGTTTTTTGAAAGAGACTAACTTGGGATGAACTTAGACAAACCTTAGAATGAGACTCACATTTTTTTTTGTTCATCCCAAGTTAGTCTCGTTCAATGGTTTTTCTAAGTTCTTCCTTAGAAAGAGACTAACTTGGGAAGAACTTAGACAAACCTTAGAATGAGACTAACGTTTGTCTTTGTTCGTCCCAGTTAGTCTCGTTAGTCTCATTTTAAGGTTTGTCTAAGTTCTTCCTTTGAAATAGACTAACTTGGGACGAACTTAGACATATCTTAGAATGAGACTAACATTTGTCTTTGTTCATCCCAAGTTAGTCTCGTTCAATGGTTTGTCTAAGTTCGTCCTTAGAAAGAGACTAACTTGGGACGAACTTAGACAACCCTTAGAATGAGACTAACATTTGTCTTTGTTCGTCCCAAGTTAGTCTCGTTCAATGGTTTGTCTAAGTTCGTCCTTAGAAAGAGACTAACTTGGGACGAACTTAGACAAACCTTAGAATGAGACTAACGTTAGTCTTTGTTCGTCCCAAGTTAGTCTCGTTAGTCTCATTCTATGGTTTGTCTAAGTTTGTCCTTAGAAAGAGACTAACTTGGGACGAACTTAGACAAACCTTAGAATGAAACAAACATTTGTCTTTGTTCGTCCCAAGTTAGTCTCGTTAGTTGTAACCATTCAAAAAAAAGAGAATTGTACTTAACTTGAAAAAAAAAAGTTAGTCTCGTTAGTTTCATTTTAAGGTTTGTCTAAGTTCGTCCCTAGAAAGAGACTAACTTGGGACGAACGTGGACAAACTTTAGAATGAGACTAACGTTTGTCTTTGTTCGTCCCAAGTTAGTCTCGTTAGTCTAATTCTATGGGTTGTCTAAGTTCGTCCTTAGAAAGAGACTAACTTGGGACGAACTTAGACAAACCTTAGAATGAGACTAACGTTTGTCTTTGTTCGTCCCAAGTTAGTCTCGTTAGTCTCATTCTATGGTTTATCTAAGTTCGTCCTTAGAAAGAGACTTACTTGGGACGAACTTAGACAAACCTCAGAATGAGACAAACGTTTGTCTTTGTTCGTCCCAAGTTAGTCTCGTTAGTCTCATTTTAAGGTTTGTCTAAGTTCGTCCGTTGAAAGAGACTAACTTGGGACGAACTTAGACAAACCTTAGAATGAGACTAACATTTGTCTTTGTTCATCCCTAGTTAGTCTCGTTCAATGGTTTGTCTAAGTTCGTCCTTAGAAAGAGACTAACTTGGGACGAACTTAGACAAACCATTGAATGAGACTAACGTTCGTCTTCGTTCGTCCAAGTTAGTCTTGTTAGTCTCATTTTAAGGTTTGTCTAAGTTCGTCCTTAGAAAGAGACTTACTTGGGACGAACTTAGACAAACCTTAGAATGAGACTAACGTTTGTCTTTGTTCTTCCCAAGTTTGTCACGTTAGTCTCATTTTAAGGTTTGTCTATGTTCGTCCTTAGAAATAGATTAACTTGGGACGAACTTAGACAAACCTTAGAATGAGACTAACGTTTGTCTTTGTTTGTCCAAAGTTAATCTCGTTAGTCTCATTCTATGGTTTGTCTAAGTTCGTCCTTAGAAAGAGACTAACTTGGGACGAACTTAGACAAACCTTAGAATGAGACTAACGTTTGTCTTTGTTCGTCCCAAGTTAGTCTCGTTAGTCTAATTCTATGGTTTGTCTAAGTTCGTCCTTAGAAAGAGACTAACTTCGGATGAACTTAGACAAACCTTAGAATGAGACTAACGTTTGTCTTTGTTCGTCCCAAGTTAGTATCGTTAGTCTCATTCTATGGTTTGTCTAAATTCGTCCTCGGAAAGAGACTAACTTGGGACGAACTTAGACAAACCATAGAATGAGACTAACGTTTGTCTTTGTTCGTCCCAAGTTAGTCTCGTTAGTCTCATTTTAAGGTTTGTCTAAGTTCGTTTTTTGAAAGAGACTAACTTGGGATGAACTTAGACAAACCTTAGAATGAGACTCACATTTGTTTTTGTTCATCCCAAGTTAGTCTCGTTCAATGGTTTTTCTAAGTTCTTCCTTAGAAAGAGACTAACTTGGGAAGAACTTAGACAAACCTTAGAATGAGACTAACGTTTGTCTTTGTTCGTCCCAGTTAGTCTCGTTAGTCTTATTTTAAGGTTTGTCTAAGTTCTTCCTTTGAAATAAACTAACTTGGGACGAACTTAGACATATCTTAGAATGAGACTAACATTTGTCTTTGTTCATCCCAAGTTAGTCTCGTTCAATGGTTTGTCTAAGTTCGTCCTTAGAAAGAGACTAACTTGGGACGAACTTAGACAACCCTTAGAATGAGACTAACATTTGTCTTTGTTCGTCCCAAGTTAGTCTCGTTCAATGGTTTGTCTAAGTTCGTCCTTAGAAAGAGACTAACTTTGGACGAACTTAGACAAACCTTAGAATGAGACTAACGTTAGTCTTTGTTCGTCCCAAGTTAGTCTCGTTAGTCTCATTCTATGGTTTGTCTAAGTTTGTCCTTAGAAAGAGACTAACTTGGGACGAACTTAGACAAACCTTAGAATGAAACAAACATTTGTCTTTGTTCGTCCCAAGTTAGTCTCGTTAGTTGTTACCATTCAAAAAAAAGAGAATTGTACTTAACTTGAAAAAAAAAAGTTAGTCTCGTTAGTTTCATTTTAAGGTTTGTCTAAGTTCGTCCCTAGAAAGAGACTAACTTGGGACGAACGTGGACAAACTTTAGAATGAGACTAACGTTTGTCTTGGTTCGTCCCAAGTTAGTCTCGTTAGTCTCATTCTATGGTTTGTCTATGTTCGTCCTTAGAAAGAGACTAACTTGGGATGAACTTAGACAAACCTTAGAATGAGACTAACGTTTGTCTTTGTTCGTCCCAAGTTAGAATCGTTAGTCTCATTCTATGGTTTGTCTAAGTTCGTCCTCAGAAAGAGACTAACTTGGGACGAACTTAGACAAACCATAGAATGAGACTAACGTTTGTCTTTGTTCGTCCCAAGTTAGTCTCGTTAGTCTCATTTTAAGGTTTGTCTAAGTTCGTTTTTTGAAAGAGACTAACTTGGGACGAACTTAGACAAACCTTAGAATGAGACTCACATTTGTTTTTGTTCATCCCAAGTTCTCGTTCAATGGTTTTTCTAAGTTCTTCCTTAGAAAGAGACTAACTTGGGAAGAACTTAGACAAACCTTAGAATGAGACTAACGTTTGTCATTGTTCGTCCCAAGTTTGTCTCGTTAGTCTCATTTTAAGGTTTGTCTAAGTTTTTCCTTTGAAAGAGACTAACTTGGGACGAACTTAGACAAACCTTAGAATGAGACTAACATTTGTCTTTGTTCATCCCAAGTTAGTCTCGTTCAATGGTTTGTCTAAGTTCGTCCTTAGAAAGAGACTAACTTGGGACGAACTTAGACAACCCTTAGAATGAGACTAACATTTGTCTTTGTTCGTCCCAAGTTAGTCTCGTTAGTCTCATTTTAAGGTTTGTCTAAGTTCGTCTTTAGAATGAGACTAACTTGGGACAAACTTAGACAAACCTTAGAATGAGACTAACGTTAGTCTTTGTTCGTCCCAAGTTAGTCTCCTTAGTCTCATTCTATGGTTTGTCTAAGTTTGTCCTTAGAAAGAGACTAACTTGGGACGAACTTAGACAAACCTTAGAATGAAACAAACATTTGTCTTTGTTCGTCCCAAGTTAGTCTCGTTAGTTGTAACCATTCAAAAAAAAAGAATTGTACTTAACTTGAAAAAAAAAAGTTAGTCTCGTTAGTTTCATTTTAAGGTTTGTCTAAGTTCGTCCTTAGAAAGAGACTAACTTGGGACGAACGTGGACAAACTTTAGAATGAGACTAACGTTTGTCTTGGTTCGTCCCAAGTTAGTCTCGTTAGTCTCATTCTATGGTTTGTCTATGTTCGTCCTTAGAAAGAGACTAACTTGGGACGAACTTAGACAAACCTTAGAATGAGACTAACGTTTGTCTTTGTTCGTCCCCAGTTAGCCACGTTAGTCTCATTTTAAGGTTTGTCTATGTTCGTCTTTAGAAAGAGACTAACTTGGGACGAACTTAGACAAACCTTAGAATGAGACTAACGTTTGTCTTTGTTCGTCCCAAGTTAGTCTCATTAGTCTAATTCTATGGTTTGTCTAAGTTTGTCCTTAGAAAGAGACTAACTTGGGACGAACTTAGACAAACCTTAGAATGAGACTAACGTTTGTCTTTGTTCGTCCCAAGTTAGTCTCGTTAGTCTCATTCTATGGTTTGTCTAAGTTCGTCCTTAGAAAGAGACTTACTTGGGACGAACTTAGACAAACCTCAGAATGAGACAAACGTTTGTCTTTGTTCGTCCCAAGTTAGTCTCGTTAGTCTCATTTTAAGGTTTGTCTAAGTTCGTCCTTTGAAAGAGGCTAACTTGGGACGAACTTAGACAAACCTTAGAATGAGACTAACATTTGTCTTTCTTCATCCCAAGTTAGTCTCGTTCAATGGTTTGTCTAAGTTTGTCCTTAGAAAGAGACTAACTTGGGACGAACTTAGACAAACCATAGAATGAGACTAACGTTTGTCTTCGTTCGTCCAAGTTAGTCTCGTTAGTCTCATTTTAAGGTTTGTCTTAGTTCATCCTTAGAAAGAGACAAACTTGGGACGAACTTAGACAAACCTTTGAATGAGACTAACGTTTGTCTTTGTTCTTCCCAAGTTTGTCACGTTAGCCTCATTTTAAGGGTTGTCTATGTTCGTCCTTAGAAAGAGACTAACTTGGGACGAACTTAGACAAACCTTAGAATGAGACAAACGTTTGTCTTTGTTCGTCCAAAGTTAGTCTCGTTAGTCTCATTCTATGGTTTGTCTAAGTTCGTCCTTAGAAAGAGACTAACTTGGGACGAACTTAGACAAACCTTAGAATGAGACTAACGTTTGTCTTTGTTCGTCCCAAGTTAGTATCGTTAGTCTCATTCTATGGTTTGTCTAAGTTCGTCCTTAGAAAGAGACTAACTTGGAACGAACTTAGACAAACCTTAGAATGAGACTAACGTTTGTCTTTGTTCGTCCCAAGTTTGTCTCGTTCGTCTCATTTTAAGGTTTGTCTAAGTTCGTCCTTTGAAAGAGACTAACTTGGGACGAACTTATACAAAACTTAGATTGAGACTAACATTTGTCTTTGTTCATCCCAAGTTAGTCTCGTTCAATGGTTTGTCTAAGTTCATCCTTAGAAAGAGACTAACTTGGGACGAACTTAGACAAGCCTTAGAATGAGAATAACGTTTGTCTTTGTTCGTCCCAAAGTTAGTCTCGTTAGTCTCATTTTAAGGTTTGTCTGAGTTCGTCCTTAGAAAGAGACTAACTTGGGACGAACTTAGACAAACCATAGAATGAGACTAACGTTTGTCTTTGTTCGTCCCATGTTAGTCTCGTTAGTCTCATTCTATGGTTTGTCTAAGTTCGTCCTTAGAAAGAGACTAACTTGGGACGAACTTAGACAAACCTTAGAATGAAACTAACATTTGTCTTTGTTCGTCCCAAGTTAGTCTCGTTAGTTTCATTTTAAGGTTTGTCTAAGTTCGTCCTTAGAAAGAGACTAATTTGGGACGAACGTGGACAAACTTTAGAATGAGACTAACGTTTGTCTTGGTTCGTCCCAAGTTAGTCTCGTTAGTCTCATTCTATGGTTTGTCTAAGTTCGTCCTTAGAAAGAGACTAACTTGGGACGAACTTAGACAAACCTTAGAATGAGACTAACGTTTGTCTTTGTTGGTCCCCAGTTAGTCACGTTAGTCTCATTTTAAGGTTTGTCTTTGTTCGTCCCAAGTTAGTCTCGTTAGTCTCATGTTAAAGTTTGTCTATGTTCGTCCTTAGAAAGAGACTAAGTTGGGACGAACTTAGACAAACCTTAGAATGAGACTAACATTTGTCTTTGTTCATCCCAAGTTAGTCTCGTTCAATGGTTTGTCTAAGTTCATCCTTAGAAAGAGACTAACTTGGGACGAGCTTAGACAAACCTTAGAATGAGACTAACGTTTGTCTTTGTTCGTCCCAAGTTAGTCTCGTTAGTCTCATTTTAAGGTTTGTCTAAGTTCGTCCTTTGAAAGAGACTAACTTGGGACGAACTTAGACAAACCTTAGAATGAGACTAACATTTGTCTTTGTTCATCCCAAGTTAGTCTCGTTCAATGGTTTGTCTAAGTTCGTCCTTAGAAAGAGACTAACTTGGGACGAACTTACACAAACCTTAGAATGAGACTAACGTTTGTCTTTGTTCGTCCCAAGTTAGTCTCGTTAGTCTCATTTTAAGGTTTGTCTAAGTTCATCCTTAGAAAGAGACTAACTTGGGACGAACTTAGACAAACCTTAGAATGAGACTAACGTTTGTCTCGTTAGTCTCGTTAGTCTCATTCTATGGTTTGTCTAAGTTCGTCCTTACAATAAGACTAACTTGGCACGAACTTAGATAAACCTTAGAATGAAACTAACATTTGTCTTTGTTCGTCCCAAGTAAGTCTCGTTAGTTTCATTTCAAGGTTTGTCTAAGTTCGTCCTTAGAAAGAGACTAACTTGGGACGAACGTGGACAAACTTTAGAATGCGACTAACGTTTGTCTTGGTTCGTTCCAAGTTAGTCTCGTTAGTCTCATTCTATGGTTTGTCAAAGTTCGTCCTTAGAAAGAGACTAACTTGGGAGGAACTTAGACAAACCTTAGAATGAGACTAGCGTTTGTCTTTGTTCGTCCCCAGTTAGCCACGTTAGTCTCATTTTCAGGTTTGTCTATGTTCGTCTTTAGAAAAAGACTAACTTGGGAGGAACTTAGACAAACCTTAGAATGAGACTAACGTTTGTCTTTGTTCGTCCCAAGTTAGTCTCGTTAGTCTAATTCTATGGTTTGTCTAAGTTCGTCCTTAGAAAGAGACTAACTTGGGACGAACTTTGACAAACCTTAGAATGAGACTAACGTTTGTCTTTGTTCGTCCCAAGTTAGTCTCGTTAGTCTCATTGTATGGTTTGTTCGTCCTTAGAAAGAGACTAACTTGGGATGAACTTAGACAAACCTCATAATGAGACTAACGTTTGTCTTTGTTCGTCCCAAGTTATTCTCATTAGTCTCATTTTAAGGTTTGTCTAAGTTCGTCCTTTGAAAGAGACTAAATTGGGACGAACTTAGACAAACCTTAGAATGAGTCTAACATTTGTCTTTGTTCATCCCAAATTAGTCTCGTTCAATGGTTTGTCTAAGTTCGTCCTTAGAAAGAGACTAACTTGGGACGAACTTAGACAAACCTTAGAATGAGACTAAGGTTTGTCTTCGTTCGTCCCAAGTTAATCTGGTTAGTCTCATTTTAAGGTTTGTCTAAGTTCGTCCTTAGAAAGAGACTAACTTGGGACGAAGTTAGACAAACCTTAGAATGAGACTAACGTTTGTCTTTGTTCTTCCCAAGTTTGTCACGTTAGTCTCATTTTAAGGTTTGTCTATGTTCGTCCTTAGAAAGAGACTAACTTGGGACGAACTTAGACAAACCATAGAATGAGACAAACGTTTGTCTTTGTTCGTCCAAAGTTAGTCTCCTTAGTCTCATTCTATGGTTTGTCTAAGTTCGTCCTTAGAAAGAGACTAACTTGGGACGAACTTAGACAAACCTTAGAATGAGACTAACGTTTGTCTTTGTTCGTCCCAAGTTAGTCTCGTTAGTCTAATTCTATGGTTTGTCTAAGTTCGTCCTTTGATCATCATCGGCTTGCTGCCTACCTGTTGTTCCTCGTTCGCACAATTCTCAATCGGAAGAAGAAAAATGGCGTCGGAGAAGAAGCTGGCAAACCCTATGAGGGAAATCAAGGTGCAGAAGCTCGTCCTCAACATCTCAGTCGGTGAGAGTGGTGATCGTCTCACCAGAGCCGCCAAGGTCTTGGAGCAACTCAGTGGCCAAACTCCCGTTTTCTCTAAAGCTAGATACACGGTGAGGTCATTTGGGATTAGGCGTAATGAGAAGATTGCGTGCTATGTTACTGTCAGAGGTGACAAGGCAATGCAGCTTCTAGAGAGTGGATTGAAAGTCAAGGAGTATGAGCTTTTGAGAAGAAACTTCAGTGACACTGGCTGTTTTGGTTTCAGAATTCAGGAGCATATTGATTTGGGAATCAAATATGATCCTTCCACTGGTATCTACGGTATGGATTTCTATGTTGTCTTGGAGTGCCCTGGCTACCGTGTTGGACGTCGTCGCAGGTGCAAGTCCCGCGTTGGAATCCAGCACCGGGTTACTAAAGATGATGCCATGAAGTGGTTCCAGGTTAAGTATGAAGGTGTGATCCTCAACAAGTCTCAGAACATCACTGGATAAATCAAATTCAAGGTGTGACTGACCGATTCATAGCCTTTTTGTTGACTAGTCTTTATTACCTCTCCAACTTGTTTTAATCTTATGAGTGTTTAAGATTTTGACTTTCACCTTGTTTGGGTATTAATCGAAACATGACATATCTTTTCTTCAAAAAAAAAAGTTCGTCCTTAGAAAGAGACTAACTTGGGACGAACGTAGACAAACCTTAGAATGAGACTAACGTTTGTCTTTGTTCGTCCCAAGTAAGTATCGTTAGTCTCATTCTATGGTTTGTTTAAGTTCGTCCTTAGAAAGAGACTAACTTGGGGCGAACTTAGACAAACCTTAGAATGAGACTAACATTTGTCTTTGTTCATCCCAAGTTAGTCTCGTTCAATGGTTTGTCTAAGTTCGTCCTTAGAAAGAGACTAACTTGTGACGAACTTAGACAAACTTTAGAATGAGACTAACGTTTGTCTTTGTTCGTCCCAAGTTAGTCTCGTTAGTCTCATTTTAAGGTTTGTCTGAGTTCGTCCTTAGAAAGAGACTAACTTGGGACGAACTTAGACAAACCTTAGAATGAGACTAACGTTTGTCTTTGTTCGTCCCAAGTTAGTCTCGTTAGTCTCATTCTATGGTTTGTCTAAGTTCGTCCTTAGAAAGAGACTAACTTGGGACGTACTTAGACAAACCTTAAAATGAAACTAACATTTGTCTTTGTTCGTCCCAAGTTAGTCTCGTTAGTTTCATTTTAAGGTTTGTCTAAGTTCGTCCTTAGAAAGAGACTAACTTGGGACGAACGTGGACAAACTTTTGAATGAGACTAACGTTTGTCTTTGTTCGTCCCAAGTTAGTCTCGTTATTCTCGTTCTATGGTTTGTCTAAGTTCATCCTTAGAAAGAGACTACCTGGGGACGAACTTAGACAAACCTTAAAATGAGACTAACGTTTGTCTTTGTTCGTCCCAAGTTAGTCTCGTTAGTCTCATTTTAAGGTTTGTCTAAGTTCGTCCTTAGAAAGAGACTAACTTGGGACGAACTTAGACAAACCTTAGAATGAGACTAACGTTTGTCTTTGTTCGTCCCAAGTTAGTCTCGTTCAATGGTTTGTCTAAGTTTGTCCTTAGAAAGAGACTAACTTGGGACGAACTTAGACAAACCTTAGAATGAGACTAACGTTTGTCTTTATTCGTTCCAAGTTAGTCTCGTTAGTCACATTTTAAGGTTTGTCTCAGTTCGTCCATAGAAAGAGACTAACTTGGGACGAACTTTGCCAAACCTTAGAATGAGACTAACGTTTGTCTTTGTTCGTCCCAAGTTAGTCTCGGTAGTCTCATTCTATGGTTTGTCTAAGTTCATCCTTATAAAGAGACTAACTTGGGACGAACTTAGACAAACCTTAGAATCAGACTAACGTTTGTCTTTGTTTGTCCCAAGTTAGTCTCGTTAGTCTCATTCTATGGTTTGTCTATGTTCGTCCTTAGAAAGAGACTAACTTGGGACGAACTTAGACAAACCCTAGAATGAGACTAACGTTTGTCTTTGTTCGTCCCAAGGTAGTCTCGTTAGTCTCATTTTAAGGTTTGTCTAAGTTCGTCCTTAGAAAGAGACTAACTTGAGACGAATTTAGACAAACCTTAGAATGAGACTAATGTTTGTCTTTGTTCGTCCCAAGTTAGTCTCGTTAGTCTCATTCTAAGGTTTGTCTAAGTTCGTCCTTAGAGAGAGACTAACTTGGAACGAACTTAGACAAACCTTAGAATGAGACTAACGTTTGTCTTTGTTCGTCCCAAGTTAGTCTCGTTATTCTCGTTCTATGGTTTGTCTAAGTTCATCCTTAGAAAGAGACTGCCTCCAGCAGCTCCTGTCGTTGGCGTTTTGAATAGGGCTGTTCCTACAGCAGCTCCTGTCATCAGTTCCCTAAAGGACAATCTTGATGAGATAAAAAAGAGCTATGACAGCGTTTTCCCAGATATTATCCTTTCCAAGAAAGACAAGGCCAGATACATGAAAGCCATATCCCTAGCTCCAAGCATTCAAATTAAGCCTATTCTAAAGCACTCCAAGGATGATGCTGATTCGCCCCAATCGAATCGCAAGGTCACCTTTAGTGCTTAATGGGAGTGGCCCTCTCCTAGTGTTGTTTTGTTTTCCTTGTTTTTTTGTTTTTCTTTGTTCGGGCTATGTCCCTTAATAAAAGCTTTCATTGAAAAAAAAATAAAAATAAGTTCATCCCAAGTTAATCTCTTTCTAAGGACCAACTTAGACAAACCATAGAATGAGACTAACGAGACTAACTTGGGACGAACAAAGACAAACGTTAGTCTCTTTCTAAGGACGAAGTTAGACAAACCATAGAATGAGACTAACGAGACTTAGTTGGGCCGAACAAAGACAAACGTTAGTCTGATTCTAAGGTTTGTCTAAGTCTGTCCCAAGTTAGTCTCTTTCTAAGGATGAACTTAGACAAACCATAGAATTAGACTAACGAGACTAACTTGGGACGAACAAAGACAAACGTTAGTCTCATTTTAAGGTTAGTCTAAGTTCGTCCCAAGTTAGTCTCTTTCTAAGGACGAACTTAGACAAACCATAGAATGAGACTAACGAGACTAACTTTGGACGAACAAAGACAAACATTAGTCTCATTCTAAGGTTTGTCTAAGTTCATCCAAAGTTAGTCTCTTTCTAAAGACGAACATAGACAAACCTTAAAATGAGACTAACGTGACAAACATGGGAAGAACAAAGACAAACGTTTGTCTCATTCTAAGGTTTGTCTAAGTTCGTCCCAAGTTAGTCTCTTTCTAATGACGAACTAAGACAAACATTAAAATGAGACTAACGAGACTAACTTGGGACGAACAAAGACAAACGTTAGTCTCATTCTAAGGTTTGTCTAAGTTCGTCCCAAGTTAGTCTCTTTCTAAGGACGAACTTAGACAAACCATTGAACGAGACTAACTTGGGACGAACAAAGACAAACCTTAGTCTCATTCTAAGGTTTGTCTAAGTTCGTCCCAATCTAGTCTCTTTCTAAGGACGAACTTAGACAAATCTTTAAAGGAGACTAACGAAACTAACTTGGGACGAACAAAGACAAACGTTAGTCTCATTTAAAGGTTTGTCTAAGTTCGTCCCAAGTTAGACTCTTTCTAAGGACGAAATTAGACAAACCATTAAATGAGACTAACTTGGGACGAACAAAGACAGACGTTAGTCTCATTCTAAGGTTTGTCTAAGTTCGTCCCAAGTTAGTCTTTTTCTAAAGACGAACTTAGACAAACCATAGAATGAGCCTAACGAGACCAAGTTGGGACGAACAAAGACAAATGTTAGTCTCATTCTAAGGTTTGTCTAAGTTCGTCCCAAGTTAGTCTCTTTCTAAGGAAGAACTTAGACAACCCATAGAACGAGACTAACTTGGGACGAACAAAGACAAACGTTAGTCTCATTCTAAGGTTTGTCTAAGTTTGTCCCAAGGTAGTCTCTTTCTAAGAACGAACTTAGACAAACCTTAAAATGAGACTAACGAGACTAACTTGGGACGAACAAAGACAAACGTTAGTCTCATTCTAAGGTTTGTCTAAGTTTATCCCAAGTTAATCTCTTTATAAGGACCAACTTAGACAAACCATAGAATGAGACTAACGAGACTAACTTGGGACAAACAAAGACAAACGTTAGCCTCATTCTAAGGTTTGTCTAAGTTCGTCCCAAGTTAATCTCTTTCTAAGGACGAACTTAGCCAAACCATAGAATGAGACTAACTTGGGACGAACAAAGACAAACGTTAGTCTCATTCTAAGGTTTGTCTAAGTTCGTCCCGAGTTAGTCTCTTTCTAAGGACGAACTTCGACAAACCTTAAAATGAGACTAACGAGACTAACTTGGGGCGAACAAAGACAAATGTTAGTCTCATTCTAAGGTTTGTCTAAGTTCATCCCAAGTTAATCTCTTTCTAAGGACGAACTTAGACAAACCATAGAATGAAACTAACGAGACTAACTTGGGACAAAGAAAGACAAACTTTAGTCTCATTCTAAGGTTTGTCTAAGGTCGTCCCAAGTTAATCTCTTTCTAAGGACGAACTTAGACAAACCATAGAATGAAACTAACGAGACTAACTTGGGACAAAGAAAGACAAACTTTAGTCTCATTCTAAGGTTTGTCTAAGGTCGTCCCAAGTTAGTCTCTTTCTAAGCACGAACTTAGACAAACCTTAAAATGAGACTAACGAGACTAACATGGAACAAACAAAGACAAACGTTAGTCTCATTCAAAGGTTTGTCTAAGTTCGTCCCAAGTTAGTCTCTTTCTAAAGACAAACTTTGATAAATCATAGAATGAGACTAACGAGACCAACTTGGGACGAACGAAGACAAACGTTAGTCTCATTCTATAGTTTGTCTAAGTTCGTCCCAAGTTAGTCTCTTTCTAAGGACGAACATAGACAAACCATAGAAAGAGACTAACTTGGGACGAACAAAGACA
Organism: Rhodiola kirilowii; assembly: GCA_033675215.1. Lineage (NCBI taxonomy): Eukaryota > Viridiplantae > Streptophyta > Magnoliopsida > Saxifragales > Crassulaceae > Rhodiola > Rhodiola kirilowii. Next base: position 1,307,937 of record JAUCNB010000016.1, read on the forward strand.
AACGTTAGTCTCATTCTAAGGTTTGTCTAAGTTCGTCCCAAGTTAATCTCTTTCTAAGGATGAACTTAGACAAACCATAGAATTAGACTAACGAGACTGACTTGGGACAAACAAAGACAAACGGTAGTCTCATTCTAAGGTTTGTCTAAGTTCGTCCCAAGTTAGTCTCTTTCTAAGGACGAACTTAGACAAACCTTAAAATTAGACTAACTAGACTAACTTGGGACGAACAAAGACAAACGTTAGTCTCATTCTAAGGTTTGTCTAAGTTCCTCCCAAGTTAGTCTCTATCTAAGGTTTGTCTAAGTTCGTCCCAAGTTAGTCTCTTTCTAAGGACGAACTTAGACAAACCATAGAACGAGACTAACTTGGGACGAACAATGACAAACCTTAGTCTCATTCTAAGGTTTGTCTAAGTTCGTCCCAGGTTAGTCTCTTTCTAAGGACGAACTTAGACAAACCATAGAACGAGATTAACTTGGGACGAACAACGACAAACGTTAGTCTCATTCTAAGGTTTGTCTAAGTTCGTCCCAAATTAGTCTCTTTCTAAGGACGAACTTAGACAAACCTTAAAATGAGACTAACGAGACTAACTTGGCACGAACAAAGACAAACGTTAGTCTCATTCTCAGGTCTGTCTAAGTTCATCCCAAGTTAATCTCTTTCTAAGGACGAGCTTAGACAAACCATAGAATGAGACTAACGAGACTAACTTGGGACAAACAGAGACAAACGTTAGTCTCATTCTAAGGTTTGTTTAAGTTCGTCCCAAGTTAGTCTCTTTCTAAGGACGAACATAGACAAACCATAGAATGATACTAACTTGGGACGAACAAAGACAAACGTTTGTCTCATTCTAAGGTTTGTCTAAGTTCGTCCCGAGTTAGTCTCTTTCTAAGGACGAACTTAGACAAACCTTAAAATGAGACAAACGAGACTAACTTGGGACGAACAAAGACAAACGTTAGTCACATTCTAAGGGTTGTCTAAGTTCATCCTAAGTTAATCTCATTCTAAGGACGAACTTAGACAAACCATAGAATGAGACTAACGACACTAACTTGGGACAAACAAAGACAAACGTTAGTCTCATTCTAAGGTTTGTCTAAGTTCGTCCCAAGTTAGTCTCTTTCTAAGGACGAACTTAGACAAACCTTAAAATGAGACTAACGAGACTAACTTGGGACGAACAAAGACAAATGTTAGTCTCATTCAAAGGTTTGTCAAAGTTCGTCCCAAGTTAGTCTCTTTCTAAGGACGAAATTGGACAAACCATTGAACGAGACAAACTTGGGACGAACAAAGACAAACGTTAGTCTCATTCTAAGGTTTGTCTATGTTCGTCCCAAGTTAGTCTCTTTCTAGAGACAAACTTAGACAAACCATAGAATGAGCCTAACGAGACCAACTTGGGACGAACAAAGACAAACGTTAGTCTCATTCTAATGTTTGTCGAAGTTCGTCCCAAGAAGGAATCATGGGAATTCGGTATTCCCAAGAAGGAATTCGGTATTCCCCTGATTACAGTCCGAAGAAGGAATCATCTACTACAACTAAGTGGGTTAGATTACCAGGTATTCATCCTGGGTTTGTTACTCGTAACTATGTGGCTAGTATTGTGAATTCTTTTGGTTGGTTTCTTGACTTGGATGAGAGATCAAAGGCTTGTGCCACTCTTAGATATGTTAGAGCCTGTGTGGAACTTGATGTTTGTATTCCTATTTCGGAGGAAGTTAGGATTTCTCTATCTGATGGGAGAGTTTTCTGGCAGAAAATAGAAATGGAAGGTAATATGACCTATTGCTCCTACTGCAAAGTTCATGGGCATGATTTATCGATCTGTAGGAAGAAGCATGGGTCAAAAATTGATCCAATCAATATGCCTGTTGTGAAGGAGCGTAAGCCTATAGACATTATTATTCAGAATAGTGCTGCGGCGCAAGGGAATGAGACTATGAACGCTAGTAAGCAAGATGAATGGGTGCAAGTCAAGAAGAAAAAGAGTGTAAGGAAGGTCCGAAAGAAGATCGCTACTGATAGTGTCATGCAGGAATTGCATCCTCCTGAGAAACAAGTAGTTCCTTTTTGTGAGACTGTTGCTGCTTTGGCGAGTGAAGATAGCCAGGAGGAGACTTCAATTGAACCAAAGTCGGGTGTGGTGGTATCAAATGATTCGGAGATTGAAGAGTTGAATATGGCTGAAGCCTATATCATTAGTCCCATCAAGGACAATCTAGAAGAGATTAAAAAGAGTTATGACAGCTTGATTCCAGATCTTATTCTCGCCAAGGAAGACAAGATTAGATTCATGAAAGACAGTTTTCTACCTCCTAGTTCTCAAATTAAGCCTATTCTAAAGCGGCCCAAGGATGCTAACTCGCCTCAATCGAATCGCAAGGTCTCTTTTAGTGATAATGAGAGTCCTGAGTAGGTCTTTTGTCTAGCGCTGGTGCGCGCTTGCTTGTCCTGTTTTCTTTGTTTGGGCTATGTCCCCTCAATAAATTTTTCGTTTAAAAAAAAAAAAGTTCGTCCCAAGTTAGTCTCTTTCTAAGGACGAACTTAGACAAACCATAGAACGAGACTAACTTGGGATGAACAAAGACAAACGTTAGTCTCATTCTAAGGTTTGTCTAAGTTCGTCCCAAGTTAGTCTCTTTTTAAGGACGAACTTAGAGAAACCTTAAAATGAGACTAAGGAGACTAACTTGGGACGAACAAAGACAAACGTTAGTCTCATTCTAAGGACGAAGTTAGACAAACCATAGAATGAGACTAACGAGACTTAGTTGGGCCGAACAAAGACAAACGTTAGTCTGATTCTAAGGTTTGTCTAAGGCTGTCCCAAGTTAGTCTCTTTCTAAGAACGAACTTAGACAAACCATAGAATTAGACTAACGAGACTAACTTGGGACGAACAAAGACAAACGTTAGTCTCATTCTAAGGTTTGTCTAAGTTCGTCCCAAGTTAGTCTCTTTCTAAGGACGAACTTAGACAAACCATAGAATGAGACTACGAGACTAACTTTGGACGAACAAAGACAAACGTTAGTCTCATTCTAAGGTTTGTCTAAGTTCGTCCCAAGTTAGTCTCTTTCTAAAGACGAACATAGACAAACCTTAAAATGAGACTAACGTGACAAACTTGGGAAGAACAAAGACAAACGTTTGTCTCATTCTAAGGTTTGTCTAAGTTCGTCCCAAGTTAGTCTCTTTCTAAGGACGAACTAAGACAAACATTAAAATGAGACTAACGAGACTAACTTCGGACGAACAAAGACAAACGTTAGTCTCATTCTAAGGTTTGTCTAAGTTCGTCCCAAGTTAGTCTCTTTCTAAGGACGAACTTAGACAAACGATTGAACGAGACTAACTTGGGACGAACAAAGACAAACCTTAGTCTCATTCTAAGGTTTGTCTAAGTTCGTCCCAATCTAGTCTCTTTCTAAGGACGAACTTAGACAAATCTTTAAAGGAGACTAACGAAACTAACTTGGGACGAACAAAGACAAACGTTAGTCTCATTCAAAGGTTTGTCTAAGTTCGTCCCAAGTTAGTCTCTTTCTAAGGACGAAATTAGACAAACCATTAAATGAGACTAACTTGGGACGAACAAAGACAAACGTTAGTCTCATTCTAAGGGTTGTCTAAGTTCGTCCCAAGTTAGTCTCTTTCTAAAGACGAACTTAGACAAACCATAGAATGAGCCTAACGAGACCAACTTGGGACGAACAAAGACAAACGTTAGTCTCATTCTAAGGTTTGTCTAAGTTCGTCCCAAGTTAGTCTCTTTCTAAGGACGAACTTAGACAAACCATAGAACGAGACTAACTTGGGACGAACAAAGACAAACGTTAGTCTCATTCTAAGGTTTGTCTAAGTTCGTCCCAAGGTAGTCTCTTTCTAAGAACGAACTTAGACAAACCTTAAAATGAGACTAACGAGACTAACTTGGGACGAACAAAGACAAACGTTAGTCTCATTCTAATGTTTGTCTAAGTTCGTCCCAAGTTAGTCTCTTTCTAAGGACGAACTTAGACAAACCTTAAAATGAGACTAACGAGACTAACTTGGGACGAACAAAGACAAACGTTAGTCTCATTCTAAGGTTTGTCTAAGTTCATCCCAAGTTAATCTCTTTCTAAGGACCAACTTAGACAAACCATAGAATGAGACTAACGAGACTAACTTGGGACGAACAAAGACAAACGTTAGTTTCTTTCTAAGGACGAAGTTAGACAAACCATAGAATGAGACTAACAAGACTTAGTTGGGCCGAACAAAGACAAACGTTAGTCTCATTCTAAGGTTTGTCTAAGTCTGTCCCAAGTTAGTCTCTTTCTAAGGACGAACTTAGACAAACCATAGAATTAGACTAACGAGACTAACTTGGGACGAACAAAGACAAACGTTAGTCTCATTCTAAGGTTTGTCTAAGTTCGTCCCAAGTTAGTCTCTTTCTAAGGACGAACTTAGACAAACCATAGAATGAGACTAACGAGACTAACTTTGGACGAACAAAGACAAACATTAGTCTCATTCTAAGGTTTGTCTAAGTTCGTCCCAAGTTAGTCTCTTTCTAAAGACGAATATAGACAAACCTTAAAAGGAGACTAACGTGACAAACATGGGAAGAAGAAAGACAAACGTTTGTCTCATTCTAAGGTTTGTCTAAGTTCGTCCCAAGTTAGTCTCTTTCTAAGGACGAACTAAGACAAACATTAAAATGAGACTAACGAGACTAACTTGGGACGAACAAAGACAAACGTTAGTCTCATTCTAAGGTTTGTCTAAGTTCGTCCCAAGTTAGTCTCTTTCTAAGGACGAAATTAGACAAACCATTAAATGAGACTAACTTGGGACGAACAAAGACAAACGTTAGTCTCATTCTAAGGTTTGTCTAAGTTCGTCCCAAGGTAGTCTCTTTCTAAGAACGAACTTAGACAAACCTTAAAATGAGACTAACGAGACTAACTTGGGACGAAAAAAGACAAACGTTAGTCTCATTCTAATGTTTGTCTAAGTTCGTCCCAAGTTAGTCTCTTTTTAAGGACGAACTTAGACAAACCTTAAAATGAGACTAACGAGACTAACTTCGGACGAACAAAGACAATCGTTAGTCTCATTCTAAGGTTTGTCTAAGTTTATCCCAAGTTAATCTCTTTCTAAGGACCAACTTAGACAAACCATAGAATGAGACTAACGAGACTAACTTGGGACAAACAAAGACAAACGTTAGTCTCATTCTAAGGTTTGTCTAAGTTCGTCCCAAGTTAATCTCTTTCTAAGGACGAACTTAGACAAACCATAGAATGAGACTAACTTGGGACGAACAAAGACAAACGTTAGTCTCATTCTAAGGTTTGTCTAATTTCGTCCCGAGTTAGTCTCTTTCTAAGGACGAACTTCGACAAACCTTAAAATGAGACTAACGAGACTAACTTGGGGCGAACAAAGACAAATGTTAGTCTCATTCTAAGGTTTGTCTAAGTTCATCCCAAGTTAATCTCTTTCTAAGGACGAACTTAGACAAACCATAGAATGAAACTAACGAGACTAACTTGGGACAAAGAAAGACAAACTTTAGTCTCATTCTAAGGTTTGTCTAAGGTCGTCCCAAGTTAGTCTCTTTCTAAGCACAAACTTAGACAAACCTTAAAATGAGACTAACGAGACTAACATGGAACAAACAAAGACAAACGTTAGTCTCATTCAAAGGTTTGTCTAAGTTCGTCCCAAGTTAGTCTCTTTCTAAAGACGAATTTGATAAACCATAGAATGAGACTAACGAGACCAACTTGCGACGAACGAAGACAAACGTTAGTCTCATTCTAAAGTTTGTCTAAGTTCGTCCCAAGTTAGTCTCTTTCTAAGGACGAACATAGACAAACCATAGAAAGAGACTAACTTGGGACGAACAAAGACAAACGTTAGTCTCATTCTAAGGTTTGTCTAAGTTCGTCCCAAGTTAATCTCTTTCTAAGGATGAACTTAGACAAACCATAGAATGAGACTAACGAGACTGACTTGGGACAAACAAAGACAAACGGTAGTCTCATTCTAAGGTTTGTCTAAGTTCGTCCCAAGTTAGTCTCTTTCTAAGGACGAACTTAGACAAACCTTAAAATTAGACTAACTAGACTAACTTGGGACGAACAAAGACAAACGTTAGTCTCATTCTAAGGTTTGTCTAAGTTCCTCCCAAGTTAGTCTCTATCTAAGGTTTGTCTAAGTTCGTCCGAAGTTAGTCTCTTTCTAAGGACGAACTTAGACAAACCATAGAACGAGACTAACTTGGGACGAACAATGACAAACCTTAGCCTCATTCTAAGGTTTGTCTAAGTTCGTCCCAAGTTAGTCTCTTTCTAAGGACGAACTTAGACAAACCATAGAACGAGATTAACTTGGGACGAACAATGACAAACGTTAGTCTCATTCTAAGGTTTGTCTAAGTTCGTCCCAAGTTAGTCTCTTTCTAAGGACGAACTTAGACAAACCTTAAAATGAGACTAACGAGACAAACTTGGCACGAACAAAGACAAACGTTAGTGTCATTCTAAGATTTGTCTAAGTTCGTCCCAAGTTAGTCTCTTTCTAAGGACGAACTTAGACAAACCTTTAAATGAGACTAACGAGACTAACTTGGGATGAACAAAGACAAACGTTAGTCTCATTCTAAGGTCTGTCTAAGTTCATCCCAAGTTAATCTCTTTCTAAGGACGAGCTTAGACAAACCATAGAATGAGACTAACGAGACTAACTTGGGACAAACAGAGACAAACGTTAGTCTCATTCTAAGGTTTGTTTAAGTTCGTCCCAAGTTAGTCTCTTTCTAAGGACGAACATAGACAAACCATAGAATGATACTAACTTGGGACGAACAAAGACAAACGTTAGTCTCATTCTAAGGTTTGTCTAAGTTCGTCCCGAGTTAGTCTCTTTCTAAGGACGAACTTAGACAAACCTTAAAATGAGACAAACGAGACTAACTTGGGACGAACAAAGACAAATGTTAGTCACATTCTAAGGGTTGTCTAAGTTCATCGTAAGTTAATCTCATTCTAAGGACGAACTTAGACAAACCATAGAATGAGACTAACGACACTAACTTGGGACAAACAAAGACAAACGTTAGTCTCATTCTAAGGTTTGTCTAAGTTCGTCCCAAGTTAGTCTCTTTCTAAGGACGAACTTAGACAAACCTCAAAATGAGACTAACGAGACTAACTTGGGACGAACAAAGACAAATGTTAGTCTCATTCAAAGGTTTGTCTAAGTTCGTCCCAAGTTAGTCTCTTTCTAAGGACGAAATTAGACAAACCATTGAACGAGACAAACTTGGGACGAACAAAGACAAACGTTAGTCTCATTCTAAGGTTTGTCTAAGTTCGTCCCAAGTTAGTCTCTTTCTAGAGACAAACTTAGACAAACCATAGAATGAGCCTAACGAGACCAACTTGGGACGAACAAAGACAAACGTTAGTCTCATTCTAATGTTTGTCGAAGTTCATCCCAAGTTAGTCTCTTTCTAAGGACGAACTTAGACAAACCATAGAACGAGACTAACTTGGGACGAACAAAGACAAACGTTAGTCTCATTCTAAGGTTTGTCTAAGTTCGTCCCAAGTTAGTCTCTTTTTAAGGACGAACTTAGAGAAACCTTAAAATGAGACTAACGAGACTAACTTGGGATGAACAAAGACAAACGTTAGTCTCATTCTAAGGTCTGTCTAAGTTCATCCCAAGTTAATCTCTTTCTAAGGACGAACTTAGACAAACCATAGAATGAAACTAACGAGACTAACTTGGGACAAAGAAAGACAAACTTTAGTCTCATTCTAAGGTTTGTCTAAGGTCGTCCCAAGTTAGTCTCTTTCTAAGCACAAACTTAGACAAACCTTAAAATGAGACTAACGAGACTAACATGGAACAAACAAAGACAAACGTTAGTCTCATTCAAAGGTTTGTCTAAGTTCGTCCCAAGTTAGTCTCTTTCTAAAGACGAATTTGATAAACCATAGAATGAGACTAACGAGACCAACTTGCGACGAACGAAGACAAACGTTAGTCTCATTCTAAAGTTTGTCTAAGTTCGTCCCAAGTTAGTCTCTTTCTAAGGACGAACATAGACAAACCATAGAAAGAGACTAACTTGGGACGAACAAAGACAAACGTTAGTCTCATTCTAAGGTTTGTCTAAGTTCGTCCCAAGTTAATCTCTTTCTAAGGATGAACTTAGACAAACCATAGAATGAGACTAACGAGACTGACTTGGGACAAACAAAGACAAACGGTAGTCTCATTCTAAGGTTTGTCTAAGTTCGTCCCAAGTTAGTCTCTTTCTAAGGACGAACTTAGACAAACCTTAAAATTAGAATAACTAGACTAACTTGGGACGAACAAAGACAAACGTTAGTCTCATTCTAAGGTTTGTCTAAGTTCCTCCCAAGTTAGTCTCTATCTAAGGTTTGTCTAAGTTCGTCCGAAGTTAGTCTCTTTCTAAGGACGAACTTAGACAAACCATAGAACGAGACTAACTTGGGACGAACAATGACAAACCTTAGCCTCATTCTAAGGTTTGTCTAAGTTCGTCCCAAGTTAGTCTCTTTCTAAGGACGAACTTAGACAAACCATAGAACGAGATTAACTTGGGACGAACAATGACAAACGTTAGTCTCATTCTAAGGTTTGTCTAAGTTCGTCCCAAGTTAGTCTCTTTCTAAGGACGAACTTAGACAAACCTTAAAATGAGACTAACGAGACAAACTTGGCACGAACAAAGACAAACGTTAGTGTCATTCTAAGATTTGTCTAAGTTCGTCCCAAGTTAGTCTCTTTCTAAGGACGAACTTAGACAAACCTTTAAATGAGACTAACGAGACTAACTTGGGATGAACAAAGACAAACGTTAGTCTCATTCTAAGGTCTGTCTAAGTTCATCCCAAGTTAATCTATTTCTAAGGACGAGCTTAGACAAACCATAGAATGAGACTAACGAGACTAACTTGGGACAAACAGAGACAAACGTTAGTCTCATTCTAAGGTTTGTTTAAGTTCGTCCCAAGTTAGTCTCTTTCTAAGGACGAACATAGACAAACCATAGAATGATACTAACTTGGGACGAACAAAGACAAACGTTAGTCTCATTCTAAGGTTTGTCTAAGTTCGTCCCGAGTTAGTCTCTTTCTAAGGACGAACTTAGACAAACCTTAAAATGAGACAAACGAGACTAACTTGGGACGAACAAAGACAAATGTTAGTCACATTCTAAGGGTTGTCTAAGTTCATCGTAAGTTAATCTCATTCTAAGGACGAACTTAGACAAACCATAGAATGAGACTAACGACACTAACTTGGGACAAACAAAGACAAACGTTAGTCTCTTTCTAAGGTTTGTCTAAGTTCGTCCCAAGTTAGTCTCTTTCTAAGGACGAACTTAGACAAACCTCAAAATGAGACTAACGAGACTAACTTGGGACGAACAAAGACAAATGTTAGTCTCATTCAAAGGTTTGTCTAAGTTCGTCCCAAGTTAGTCTCTTTCTAAGGACGAAATTAGACAAACCATTGAACGAGACAAACTTGGGACGAACAAAGACAAACGTTAGTCTCATTCTAAGGTTTGTCTAAGTTCGTCCCAAGTTAGTCTCTTTCTAGAGACAAACTTAGACAAACCATAGAATGAGCCTAACGAGACCAACTTGGGACGAACAAAGACAAACGTTAGTCTCATTCTAATGTTTGTCGAAGTTCATCCCAAGTTAGTCTCTTTCTAAGGATGAACTTAGACAAACCATAGAACGAGACTAACTTGGGACGAACAAAGACAAACGTTAGTCTCATTCTAAGGTTTGTCTAAGTTCGTCCCAAGTTAGTCTCTTTTTAAGGACGAACTTAGAGAAACCTTAAAATGAGACTAACGAGACTAACTTGGGATGAACAAAGACAAACGTTAGTCTCATTCTAAGGTTTGTCTAAGTTCCTCCCAAGTTAGTCTCTGTCTAAGGACGAACTTAGACAAACCTTAAAATGAGACTAAAGAGACTAACTTGGGACGAACAAAGACAGACATTAGTCTCATTCTAAGGTTTGTCTAAGTTCGTTCCATGTTAGTCTCTTTCTAAGGACGAACTTAGACAAACCATAGAACGAGACTAACTTGGGACGAACAAAAACTAACGTTAGTCTCATTCTAAGATTTGTCTAAGTTCTTCCCAAGTTAGTCTATTTCTAAGGACGAACTTAGACAAATCTTAAAATGAGACTAACGAGACTAACTTGGGATGAACAAAAACAAACGTTAGTCTCATTCAAAGGTTTGTCTAAGTTCCTCCCAAGTTAGTCTCTTTCTAAGGACGAACTTAGACAAACCTTAAAATGAGACTAACGAGACTAACTTGGGATGAACAAAGACAAACGTTAGTCTCATTCTAAGGTCTGTCTAAGTTCATCCCAAGTTAATCTCTTTCTAAGGATGAACTTAGACAAACCATAGAATGAGACTATCGAGACTAACTTGGGACAAACAGAGACAAACGTTAGTCTCATTCTAAGGTTTGTCTAAGTTCGTCCCAAGTTAGTCTCTTTCTAAGGACGAACTTCGACAAACCAAAGAATGATACTAACTTGGGACAAACAAAGACAAACGTTAGTCTCATTCTAAGGTTTGTCTAAGTTTGTCCCGAGTTAGTCTCTTTCTAAGGACGAACTTAGACAAACCTTAAAATGAGACAAATGAGACTAACTTGGGACGAACAAAGACAAACGTTAGTCTCATTCTAAGGTTTGTCTAAGTTCATCCTAAGTTAATCTCATTCTAAGGACGAACATAGACAAACCATAGAATGAGACTAACGACACTAACTTGGGACAAACAAAGACAAACGTTAGTCTCATTCTAAGGTTTGTCTAAGTTCGTCCCAAGTTAGTCTCTTTCTAAGGACGAACTTAGACAAACCTTAAAATGAGACTAACGAGACTAACTTGGGACGAACAAAGACAAACGTTAGTCTCATTCTAAGGTTTGTCTAAGTTTATCCCAAGTTAATCTCTTTCTAAGGACCAACTTAGACAAACCATAGAATGAGACTAACGAGACTAACTTGGGACAAACAAAGACAAACGTTAGTCTCATTCTAAGGTTTGTCTAAGTTCGTCCCAAGTTAATCTCTTTCTAAGGACGAACTTAGACAAACCATAGAATGAAACTAACGAGACTAACTTGGGACAAAGAAAGACAAACTTTAGTCTCATTCTAAGGTTTGTCTAAGGTCGTCCCAAGTTAGTCTCTTTCTAAGCCCAAATTTAGACAAACCTTAAAATGAGACTAACGAGACCAACACGGAACAAACAAAGACAAACGTTAGTCTCATTCAAAGGTTTGTCTAAGTTCGTCCCAAGTTAGTCTCTTTCTAAAGACGAATTTGATAAACCATAGAATGAGACTAACGAGACCAACTTGGGACGAACGAAGACAAACGTTAGTCTCATACTAAAGTTTGTCTAAGTTCGTCACAAGTTAGTCTCTTTCTAAGGACGAACATAGACAAACCATAGAAAGAGACTAACTTGGGACGAACAAAGACAAACGTTAGTCTCATTCTAAGGTTTGTCTAAGTTCGTCCCAAGTTAATCTCTTTCTAAGGATGAACTTAGACAAACCATAGAATGAGACTAACGAGACTGACTTGGGACAAACAAAGACAAACGGTAGTCTCATTCTAAGGTTTGTCTAAGTTTGTCCCAAGTTAGTCTCTTTCTAAGGACGAACTTAGACAAACCTTAAAATTAGACTAACTAGACTAACTTGGGACGAACAAAGACAAACGTTAGTCTCATTCTAAGGTTTGTCTAAGTTCCTCCCAAGTTAGTCTCTATCTAAGGTTTGTCTAAGTTCGTCCGAAGTTAGTCTCTTTCTAAGGACGAACTTAGACAAACCATAGAACGAGACTAACTTGGGACGAACAATGACAAACCTTAGCCTCATTCTAAGGTTTGTCTAAGTTCGTCCCAAGTTAGTCTCTTTCTAAGGACGAACTTAGACAAACCATAGAACGAGATTAACTTGGGACGAACAATGACAAACGTTAGTCTCATTCTAAGGTTTGTCTAAGTTCGTCCCAAGTTAGTCTCTTTCTAAGGACGAACTTAGACAAACCTTAAAATGAGACTAACGAGACAAACTTGGCACGAACAAAGACAAACGTTAGTCTCATTCTAAGGTCTGTCTAAGTTCATCCCAAGTTAATCTCTTTCTAAGGACGAGCTTAGACAAACCATAGAATGAGACTAACGAGACTAACTTGGGACAAACAGAGACAAACGTTAGTCTCATTCTAAGGTTTGTTTAAGTTCGTCCCAAGTTAGTCTCTTTCTAAGGACGAACATAGACAAACCATAGAATGATACTAACTTGGGACGAACAAAGACAAACGTCAGTCTCATTCTAAGGTTTGTCTAAGTTCGTCCCGAGTTAGTCTCTTTCTAAGGACGAACTTAGACAAACCTTAAAATGAGACAAACGAGACTAACTCGGGACGAACTTAGACAAACCATAGAATGAGACTAACGACACTAACTTGGGACAAACAAAGACAAACGTTAGTCTCATTCTAAGGTTTGTCTAAGTTTGTCCCAAGTTAGTCTCTTTCTAAGGACGAACTTAGACAAACCTTAAAATGAGACTAACGAGACTAACTTGGGACAAACAAAGACAAATGTTAGTCTCATTCAAAGGTTTGTCTAAGTTCGTCCCAAGTTAGTCTCTTTCTAAGGACGAAATTAGACAAACCTTAGAATGAGACTAACGTTTGTCTTTGTTCGTCCAAAGTTAGTCTCGTTAGTCTCATTCTATGGTTTGTCTAAGTTTGTCCTTAGAAAGAGACTAACTTGGGACGAACTTCCACAAACCTTAGAATGAGACTAACGTTTGTCTTTGTTCGTCCCAAGTTAGTCTCGTTAGTCTAATTCTATGGTTTGTCTAAGTTCGTCCTTAGAAAGAGACTAACTTGGGACGAACTTAGACAAACCTTAGAATGAGACTAACATTTGTCTTTGTTCGTCCCAAGTTAGTATCGTTAGTCTCATTCTATGGTTTGTCTAAGTTCGTCCTTAGAAAGAGACTAACTTGGGATGAACTTAGACAAACCTTAGAATGAGACTAACGTTTGTCTTTGTTCGTCCCAAGTTAGTCTCGTTAGTCTCATTTTAAGGTTTGTCTAAGTTCGTCCTTAGAAAGAGACTAACTTGGGACGCACTTAGACAAACCTTAGAATGAGACTAACGTTTGTCTTTGTTCTTCCCAAGTTTGTCACGTTAGTCTCATTTTAAGGTTTGTCTATGTTCGTCCTTAGAAAGAGACTAACTTGGGACGAACTTAGACAAACCTTAGAATGAGACTAACGTTTGTCTTTGTTCGTCCAAAGTTAGTCTCGTTAGTCTCATTCTATGGTTTGTCTAAGTTCGTCCTTAGAAAGAGACTAACTTGGGACGAACTTAGACAAACCTTAGAATGAGACTAACGTTTGTCTTTGTTCGTCCCAAGTTAGTCTCGTTAGTCTAATTCTATGTTTTGTCTAAGTTCGTCCTTAGAAAGAGACTAACTTGGGACGAACTTAGACAAACCTTAGAATGAGACTAACGTTTGTCTTTGTTCGTCCAAAGTTAGTCTCGTTAGTCTATTCTATGGTTTGTCTAAGTTCGTCCTTAGAAAGAGACTAACTTGGGACGAACTTAGACAAACCTTAGAATGAGACTAACGTTTGTCTTTGTTCGTCCCAAGTTAGTCTCGTTAGTCTAATTCTATGGTTTGTCTAAGTTCATCCTTAGAAAGAGACTAACTTGGGACGAACTTAGACAAACATTAGAATGAGAATAACGTTTGTCTTTGTTCGTCCCAAGTTAGTCTCGTTAGTCTCATTTTAAGGTTTGTCTAAGTTCGTTTTTTGAAAGAGACTAACTTGGGACGAACTTAAACAAACCTTAGAATGAGACTAAAATTTGTTTTTGTTCATCCCAAGTTAGTCTCGTTATTCTCGTTCTATGGTTTGTCTAAGTTCATCCTTAGAAAGAGACTAACTTGGGACGAACTTAGACAAACCTTAGAATGAGACTAACGTTTGTCGTTGTTTGTCCCAAGTTAGTCTCGGTCAATGGTTTGTCTAAGTTCGTCCTTAGAAAGAGACTAAATTGGGACGAACTTAGACAAACCTTAGAATGAGACTAAGGTTTGTCTTTTTTCGTCCCAAGTTAGTCTCGTTCAATGGTTTGTCTAAGTTCGTCCTTAGAAAGAGACTAACTTGGGACGAACTTAGACAAACCTTAGAATGAGACTAACGTTTGTCTTTGTTCGTCCCAAGTTAGTCTCGTTCAATGGTTTGTCTAAGTTCGTCCTTAGAAAGAGACTAACTTGGGACGAACTTAGACAAACCTTAGAATATGACTAACGTTTGTCTTTGTTCGTCCCAAGTTAGTCTCGTTAGTCTCATTTTAAGGTTTGTCTGAGTTCGTCCTTTGAAAGAGACTAACTTGGGACGAACTTAGACAAACCTTAGAATGAGAATAACGTTTGTCTTTGTTCGTCCAAAGTTAGTCCCGTTAGTCTCATTCTATGGTTAGTCTAAATTCGTCCTTAGAAAGAGACTAACTTGGGACGAACTTAGACAAACCTTAGAATGAAACTAACATTTGTCTTTGTTCGTCCCAAGTTAGTCTCTTTAGTTTCATTTTAAGGTTTGTCTAAGTTCGTCCTTAGAAGGAGACTAACTTGGGATGAACGTGGACAAACTTTAGAATGAGACTAACGTTTGTCTTGGTTCGTCCCAAGTTAGTCTCGTTAGTCTCATTCTACGGTTTGTCTAAGTTCGTCCTTAGAAAGAGACTAACTTGGGACGAACTTAGACAAACCTTAGAATGAGACTAACGTTTGTCTTTGTTCGTCCCAAGTTAGTCTCGTTCAATGGTTTGTCTAAGTTCGTCCTTAGAAAGAGACTAACTTGGGACGAACTTAGACAAACCTTAGAATATGACTAACGTTTGTCTTTGTTCGTCCCAAGTTAGTCTCGTTAGTCTCATTTTAAGGTTTGTCTGAGTTCGTCCTTTGAAAGAGACTAACTTGGGACGAACTTAGACAAACCTTAGAATGAAACTAACATTTGTCTTTGTTCGTCCCAAGTTAGTCTCTTTAGTTTCATTTTAAGGTTTGTCTAAGTTCGTCCTTAGAAGGAGACTAACTTGGGATGAACGTGGACAAACTTTAGAATGAGACTAACGTTTGTCTTGGTTCGTCCCAAGTTAGTCTCGTTAGTCTCATTCTACGGTTTGTCTAAGTTCGTCCTTAAAAGAGACTAACTTGGGACGAACTTAGACAAACCTTAGAATGAGACTAACATTTTTCTTTTTTCGTCCCAAGTTAGTCTTGTTTGTCTCGTTCTATGGTTTGTCTAAGTTCATCCTTAGAAAGAGACTAACTTGGGACGAACTTAGACAAACCTTAGAATGAGACTAACGTTTGTCTTTGTTCATCCCAAGTTAGTCTCGTTAGTCTCATTCTATGGTTTGTCTAAGTTCGTCCTTAGAAAGAGACTAACTTGGCACGAACTTAGACAAACCTTAGAATGAGACTAACGTTTGTCTTTGTTCGTCCCAAGTGAGTCTCGTTATTCTCGTTCTATGGTTTGTCTTAGTTCGTCCTTAGAAAGAGACTAACTAGGGACGAACTTAGACAAACCTTAGAATGAGACTAACGTTTGTATTTGTTCGTCCCCAGTTAGTCACGTTAGTCTCATTTTAAGGTTTGTCTATGTTCGTCCTTAGAAAGAGACTAACTTGGGACGAACTTAGACAAACCTTAGAATGAGACTAACGTTTGTCTTTTTTTGTCCCAAGTTAGTCTTGTTAGTCTCATTCTATGGTTTGTCTAAGTTCGTCCTTAGAAAGAGACTAACTTGGGACGAACTTAGAGAAACCTTAGAATGAGACTAACGTTTGTCTTTGTTCGTCCCAAGTTAGTCTCGTTAGTCTCATTCTATGGTTTGTCTAAGTTCGTCCTTAGAAAGAGACTAACTTGGGACGAACTTAGACAAACCTTAGAATGAGACTAACGTTTGTCTTTGTTCGTCCCAAGTTAGTCTCGTTATTCTCGTTCTATGGTTTGTCTAAGTTCGTCCTTAGAAAGAGACTAACTGGGGACGAACTTAGACAAACCTTAGAATGAGACTAACGTTTGTCTTTGTTCGTCCCAAGTTAGTCTCGTTAGTCTCATTTTAAGGTTTGTCTAAGTTCGTCCTTAGAAAGAGACTAACTTGGGATGAACTTAGACAAACCTTAGAATGAGACTAACGTTTGTCTTTGTTCGTCCCAAGTTAGTCTCGTTCAATGGTTTGTCTAAGTTTGTCCTTAGAAAGAGACTAACTTGGGACGAACTTAGACAAACCTTAGAATGAGGCTAACGTTTGTCTTTATTCGTTCCAAGTTAGTCTCGTTAGTCTCAATTTAAGGTTTGTCTAAGTTCGTCCTTAGAAAGAGACTAACTTGGGACGAACTTTGCCAAACCTTAGAATGAGACTAACGTTTGTCTTTGTTCGTCCCAAGTTAGTCTCGTTAGTCTCATTCTATCGTTTGTCTATGTTCGTCCTTAGAAAGACACTAACTTGGGACGAACTTAGACAAACCCTAGAATGAGACTAACGTTTGTCTTTGTTCGTCCCAAGTTTGTCTCGTTAGACTCATCTTAAGGTTTGTCTAAGTTCGTCCTTAGAAAGAGGCTAACTTGAGACGAACTTAGACAAACCTTAGAATAAGACTAACGTTTATCTTTGTTCGTCCCAAGTTAGTCTCGTTAGTCTCATTCTATGGTTTGTCTAAGTTCGTCCTTAGAAAGAGACTAACTTGGGACGAACTTAGACAAACCTTAGAATGAGACTAACTTTTTTCTTTGTTTGTCCCAAGTTAGTCTCGTTAGTCTCATTCTATGGTTTGTCTAAGTTTGTCCTTAAAAAGAGACTAACTTGGGACTAACTTAGACAAACCTTAGAATGAGACTAACGTTTGTCTTTGTTCGTCCCAAGTTAGTCACGTTAGTGTCATTTTAAGGTTTGTCCATATTCGTCCTTAGAAAGAGACTAACTTGGGACGAACTTAGACAAACCTTAGAATGAGCCTAACGTTTGTCTTTGTTCGTCCCAAGTTTGTCACGTTAGTCTCAATCTATGGTTTAGCTAAGTTTGTCCTTAGAAAGAGACTAACTTGGGACGAACTTAGACAAACTTTAGAATGAGACTAACGTTTGTCTTGGTTCGTCCCAAGTTAGTCTCGTTAGTCTAATTCTACGGTTTGTCTAGGTTCGTCCTTAGAACGAGACTAACTTGGGACGAACTTAGACAAACCTTAGAATGAGACTAACGATTGTCTTTGTTCACCCAAGTTAGTCACGTTACTCTCATTTTAAGGTTTGTCTATGTTCGTCCTTAAAAAGAGACTAACTTGGGACGAACTTAGACAAACCTTAGAATGAGACTAACGTTTGTCTTTGTTCGTCCCAAGTTAGTCTCGTTAGTCTCATTCTAAGGACTAATGAGATTTTAGTGCGGAAAAGTAAGTGATTGGTTGGTTGGTTTTGGTTTTTAGTGCGGAAAAGTAAATGACAGAAAAGTAAAGTACTGAAAATAAAAGTATAAGACTTACAGCGGGTGATGCGTGATTGGCAAGTCCTCCGGAAGGTGAGTAGTTGATAGAGCAGTTTATACTAAGAAAGTAAATGCGAGGGGTTTTTTGAATCTAAGGAAAGCATTTAGTTTCGGGGGCCTTGTATCATAGCCTGTTTATCATTGGCCTTTAGTGATCCTACTAAGTATTCAAACGTGTATCAAGGCCATTTTAAGCGCTCGATTTGCACACACTGTCTAGCCCATTTCAAGGTCGTAGAGCACTTATTCTATTTAGACTAGCACCCCATTTCAAGGTATACTAGCCTATGTGCATCCATTGATCCGTCATTTCCGATCAAAATCAATGGTGTTTAAAAGAGGTCGAACTCCTCAGATAAGCTTTGCCATTTCAAGCATCCACTTACCCGAGTATGTTCACGAACCCCCACGGAAGAGTTTTGCCATTTCAAGCATCCACTCAACCTTGGAAGTTCTGGCCTAATATATGGCACATAGAACAAGTTATGAATAAAAAGAAGAGGCACTAAAAAGATGGCCTAAAACATTTTATGATACAAGTACACCCCTTCAACCGAATGAAGAGTTTAGCTACGAATATCCATAGAGGTGGATACCATAGCTAAGTACTTACGGTTTTTGAAAGACAGTAAGTAAGGGAAAGGGGTGGGTACTTCAAGAACCGACAAGAGTACTCAAGAATAGTAAAGACAAGCTTGAGTACTACAAGAACCGACAAGAGTACTCAAGACCGAACTACAATACTCAAGAACCAACAGGAGTATTATAGATTGAAAACCAAACTTACAAAGTGCCCAACTTTAGAGAGAGAAGTGTTTGTGATTTTGGGATGGATGAAATACAAAGGAGAGGGGGTCTATTTATAGCCAAAGGAGGAGGAGATGTGTGTAGGAGAAGCCACCACATGGCAAGCCATCCATGGAGGCTTGAAAGCCGCCGGTTGGAGGTGGAGAAAGGAGGAGAGCTTCCTCCCTTGGTCACCTCCTCCAAAAGCCGCCGGTCACCATGGAGGGGTGAGTGAGTTTTGTGAGGTTTTGTGACGTTTTCACAAAACTATCGGTGTATTTCCGCTCCGGACTGACTTTGGTTACTCTTTGGTTGGATTTGTTTTGTGTGATTCAATGTCAGGATCTTGAGATTTCTTCAGTCAGCATCTGATCGTGACCTTGGAATGACTCGTAATATATTTTCTGCGTAAAATCCTCTCCTTAGCGTGTATTCTCTCTAGACTCCAAAATACCCTGCAGATAAATATCGGAACTAACAAGCAAAAGTTAAATAGACAAACAGTCTAATTTGGTGGGTTTTACTGTGTTTATGATTCGTATAATTATGGTCCATCAGATCACCCCACACTTTTAGTTGTTCGTCCCGAACAATGCTATTAAAGGGCGGCACACTAAGTAAACTTTAAAATATGAAAGTTAGACTGTGGGACTAGACTTATCCTAATTCATGCATTACTACTTATTACCAAATTAAACCGTGTAAATAAATAGAAGAAACTTGATACTTGTACCTCCGTGCTGAGATGCAAATTATTTTGGATGTTTCGGGAGATAGCCCTTTTCAGGCTCCTGGACTGTAACCTCGAGACCGTCTCGCACTGTATTGTTTTTTTGTAGCTTTCTCTAGCACGTGATTCGGTTCGGGTTTCAATGGTTTGGTCTTTGATTTTCTTTTGGCGAGGGACAGCTTTTGTAGTGAATCGGCCTTTGGCCTTTGATTTGACTCTTTGAGTACTTCACTTTTTGTTCGGTTAAAACCTTCACAATTTTGGGCCTTTGGCCTCTTGATTTGCTTCTTTGAGCTTTTTGCTTCTTTGTGACTTGCTAGTCCATTTTCTCAAGCCTTTTTGGGAGGTCCAATCGTCGCCCGCGAGCATATGGAAATACCTCCCCGCTCCTCTCATCCTTGCCGTTTCGCGCGGGTCAAGATGAGGGTCGCTCATCTATTTTCTCGGCTACTTTGACTAGAGATAGGACGGTCTGATTCCCGTCCTCGCCTTTTTTTTCTTTTTTCTTTTTGCATAAACACTGCATGGCGGAGATGACTTCAATCTTCACTGAAACCCGAAGTGCAGCCTCCACTGACTTCGAAAACCATATAGTTAGATTCGATCCTTCGAGTGCTTGCCAAGCCTCTCTAGGGCAGTTTATGTCAACTCCACATCCCTAGTTTATCTCAGCACAAAGGGACAAATGAGAAGTTACATTCTATGTTTTTAAACAGTTGAATTTTCACAAGGTTAATGCATGAATTATGATCTATCTTTTTCACATTCTTAAGTTCATATTTTCAAAAAGATAATATTAAGGAAAAAGGAAAAACATGTTATTTATTTACAAAGGTGGTTCTCACCCCACACTTTTGAACGAAGGCGTGCCTTTCAGCACAACTTAGTTCAAAAGCCATGCAAGCAGATATTGTACGAGAAGGAAATGACATCAAGGAAAAGGGAAGAATAGAACTCCCTTTAAAGTGTCGAGTGAACGACATGGCATGAGGCTGGATAATCGAGGGAGTTCGGCTGGGGCCTTGAACTCTTAGCGCAGGACCGGTAATTCACGGAAGCTTCCTGGCTGATCCGGTCTTGCTCCAAAAACCGATTTCTAAATAGTCATTTCATTATATGCACCAAGTGGGTGAGAGCGACTTACGGAAAAAACTAAATGACACAAAAATAAAAGACAGAAAGTAAGATAGGTGTCGGGTTACCTCCCGACCAGTGCCTTTGTTTAACGTCGTTGGCTCGATAGTACCTCATTCCTGGATCACTGGTTTGGATCCCATGGGTGGCTCAGGTCATATTTCGCCACCGTTCCTGTGTTGATTTTTGCCTTGCCTTTCCCTGATTTCTTGTGAGATGATGTGCTTGGGTCCAGTTCCCATGGTTCTGGTGGTTTCTCCTTCCAACGTCTTTGAGAAGGCGAGGGACCCTTCACAACTAGTCTTTTGGACTGGGTTTTCTGGTGTTTAGGGCTGCCTTGTCCAGTTATGGTGAACACATGCTCCATCGAGGAGTCGTTCTGCTCAGGCCCTTTTCCCATCCTCCTTCTAGCCTCTTCATTGATCACATAGTTTTCTGCGATTTGCCTATTGATTAAGGGGAAGAGTTGAGAAGCTTGCATCTTAAGGCTCGGTTCTGCCTCGTTACGTCCGTCTGTGAGGATCTGGTCGTAGATGGTCTCGGATGCTTGGGTGATGATAGCTGGGTATGGCTCGGGCAGCATGCTGGTGGTATTCTGGACTTCTTCCATTGCTGACACGACATTCAGTTCCCATGAAGGTTTTTCCTCGTTGCTCCCGATACTTTCTATATCCCAATCTTCTGATGGCTCGGAAGTCTCTTCTGATGGCTCGGGAGTTTCTTCTTCGTCAGTCTCTGGACCAGCTTCTTCTATCTGCATTCCTCTGTCAGCTTGGGGTATTCGTTTTGTGGTTGCGGCCAGGTCATTTATGAGGTTCCACATGTCTGCCATGGTTAAGTTCCTGGCTGTTCTTCTCATTGCTTCGTTAATCCTTGTCAGCTCATCGACCCTCATCCCACGAAGAAATTTTTGAAGAAGAACTTTCTTCGTGAATCCATGGTGTGGGCAGCTTGAGACGATGGTGTCATAGTTCGTGTAGTATTCGTCCAAAGTCTCATCCCGGGATTGTTGAAGGCACATGATCTTCTCACGGGTTTTTTGGCGTAAGGATGGGGGGGAGAATTCCTTCAGGAATGGAACGCAAAGATCCACAAAATATACTACACTACTAGCGGTTGATGTGTAATACCAAATCGTTGCAAAATCAGTTAAATAAAATTTGAAGCATTTAAGCTTAAATTCCTCTAACATTTCATTTTCAGGTTTTATGTGGCAGCAAACGTGGTGAAAGTTTCGGCAGTGTAGTACTGGGTCTTCTCCATCCGTACCTCCGAACAGGGGAAGATGTCTTGTTGTCCATGCATACGTAGTGGGTAGCATCATGAGGAAATGAGAAGGGGATGGAAAGAAAAGAACAACTAATCCGATTGCTAATTCTCCGGCAACGGTGCCAGTTTTGACGGAGCCCACCGCACTGTCGTTAAGGTGCGGTGTTCTCTGTGCAAAAGAAAATTTATATTCCGCTACTCGTGACCTTACTACTGGGTAGCAAGTGGTAAGTAGGGGTCGAACCCAAGGGAATTAGGGGGATAAGTTATTCTTTGAGGGGATCGTACAGCGAGGGAGCGTGTTTCAGGTTGATTGAGATTTTAGTGCGGAAAAGTAAGTGATTGGTTGGTTGGTTTTGGTTTTTAGTGCGGAAATGAAATGACAGAAAAGTAAAGTACTGAAAATAAAAGTAGAAGACTTACAGCGGGTGATGCGTGATTGGCAAGTCCTCCGGAAGGTGAGTAGTTGATAGAGCAGTTTATACTAAGAAAGTAAATGCGAGGGGTTTTTTAAATCTAAGGAAAGCATTCGGTTTCTGGGGCCTTGTATCATAGCCTGTTTATCATTGACCTTTAGTGATCCTTCTAAGTATTCAAACGTGTATCAAGGCCATTTCAAGCACTCGATTTGCACACACTGTCTAGCCCATTTCAAGGTCGTAGAGCACTTGTTCTATTTAGACTAGCACCCCATTTCAAGGTATACTAGCCTATGTGCATCCATTGATCCGTCATTTCCGATCAAAACCAATGGTGTTTAAAAGAGGTCGAACTCCTCAGATAAGCTTTGCCATTTCAAGCATCCACTTACCCGAGTATGTTCACGAACCCTTACGGAAGAGTTTTGCCATTTCAAGCATCCACTCAACATTGGAAGTTCTGGCCTAATATATGGCACATAGAACAAGTTTTGAATAAAAAGAAGAGGCACTAAAAAGATGGCCTAAAACATTTTATGATACAAGTACACCCCTTCAACCGAATGAAGAGTTTAGCTACGAATATCCATAGAGGTGGATACCATAGCTAAGTACTTACGGTTTTCGAAAGACAGTAAGTAAGGGAAAGGGGTGAGTACTTCAAGAACCGACAAGAGTACTCAAGAATTGTAAAGACAAGCTTGAGTACTACAAGAACCGACAAGAGTACTCAAGACCGAACTACAATACTCAAGAACCAACAGGAGTATTATAGATTGAAAACCAAACTTACAAAGTGCCAAACTTTAGAGAGAGAAGTGTTTGTGATTTTGGGATGGATGAAATACAAAGGAGAGGGGGTTTATTTATAGCCAAAGGAGGAGCAGATGTGTGGAGGAGAAGCCACCACATGGCAAGCCATCCATGGAGGCTTGAAAGCCGCCGGTTGGAGGTGGAGAAAGGAGAAGAGCTTCCTCCCTTGGTCACCTCCTCCAAAAGCCGACGGTCACCATGGAGAAGAGAGTGAGTTTTGTGAGGTTTTGTGACGTTTTCACAAAACTATCGGTGTATTACAGCTCTGGACTGACTTTGGTTGCTCTTTGGTTGGATTTGTTTTGAGTGATTCAATGTTAGGATCTTGAGATTTCTTAAGTCAGCAACTGATCGTGACCTTGGAATGACTCGTAATATATTTTCTGCGTAAAATCCTCTCCTTAGCGTGTATTCTCTCTAGACTCCAAAATACCTTGCAGATAATTATCGGAACTAACAAGCAAAAGTTAAATAGACAAACAGTCTAATTTGGTGGGTTTTACTGTGTTTATGATTCGTATAATTATGGTCCATCAGTTTGTCTAAGTTCCTTTTTAGAAATAGACTAACTTGGGACGCACTTAGACAAACCTTAGAATGAGACTAACGTTTGTCTTTGTTCTTCCCAAGTTAGTCTCGTTCAATGGTTTGTCTAAGTTCGTCCTTAGTAAGAGACTAACTTGGGACAAACTTAGACAAACTTTAGAATGAGACAAACATTTGTCTTTGTTCGTCCCAAGTTAGTCTCGTTAGTCTCATTCTATGGTTTGTCTAAGTTCGTCCTTAGAAAGAGATTAACTTGGGAGGAACGTAGACAAACCTTTGAATGAGACTAACATTTGTCTTTGTTCGTCCCAAGTTTGTCTCGTTAGTCTCATTTTAAGATTTGTCTAAGTTCGTCCATAGAAAGACACTAACTTGGGACGAACTTAGACAAACCTTAGAATGAGACTAACGTTTGTGTTTGTTCTGCCCAAGTTAGTCTCGTTCTATGGTTTGTCTAAGTTCGTCCTAAGAAAGAGACTAACTTGGGACGAACTTAGACAAACCTTAGAATGAGACTAACGTTTGTTTTTGTTCGTCCCCAAGTTAGTCTCGTTAGTCTCATTTTAAGGTTTGTCTAAGTTCGTCCTTCGAAAGAGACTAACTTGGGAGGAACTTAGACAAACCTTAGAATGAGACTAACCTTTGTCCTTGTTCGTCCCAAGTTAGTCTCGTTAGTCTCATTTTAAGGTTTGTCTAAGTTCGTCCTTGGAAAGAGACTAACTTGGGAGGAACTTAGACAAACCTTTGAATGAGACAAACGTTTGTCTTTGTTCGTCCCAAGTTAGTCTCGTTAGTCTCATTTTAAGATTTGTCTAAGTTCGTCCTTAGAAATAGACTAACATGGGAAGAACTTAGACAAACCTTAGAATGAGACTAACGTTTGTTTTTGTTCATCCCAAGTTAGTCTCGTTCTATGGTTTGTCTAAGTTCGTCCTTAGAAAGAGACTAACTTGGGACGAACTTAGACAAACCTTAGAATGAGACTAACATTTGTCTTTGTTCGTCCCAAGTTAGTCTCGTTAGTCTCATTTTAAGGTTTGTCTAAGTTCGTCCTTAGAAAGAGACTAACTTGGGAGGAACTTAGACAAACCTTAGAATGAGACTAACGTTTGTCTTTGTTCGTCCCAAGTTAGTCTCGTTAGTCTCATTTTAAGGTTTGTCTAAGTTCGTCCTTAGAAAGAGACTAACTTGGGACGAACTTAGACAAACCTTAGAATGAGACTAACGTTTGTCTTTGTTTGTCCCTAGTTAGTCTCGTTAGTCTCATTCTATGGTTTGTCTAAGTTCTTCCTTAGAAAGAGATCAACTTGGGACGAACTTAGACAAACCTCAGAATGAGACTAACGTTTCTCTTTGTTCGTCCCAAGTTAGTCTCGTTAGTCTCATTTTAAGGTTTGTCTAAGTTCGTCCTTAGAAAGAGACTAACTTGGGACGAACTTAGACAAACCTTAGAATGAGACTAACGTTTGTCTTTGTTCGTCCCAAGTTAGTCTCGATCTATGGTTTGTCTAAGTTCGTCCTTAGAAAGAGATTAACTTGGGACGAACTTCGACAAACATTAGAATGAGACTAACGTTTGTCTTTGTTCGTCCCAAGTTGTTCTCGTTAGGCTCATTCTATGGTTAGTCTAAGTTCGTCTTTAGAAAGAGACTAACTTGGGACGAACTTAGACAAACCTTAGAATGAGACTAACGTTTGTCTTTGTTCGTCCCAAGTTAGTCTCGTTCAATGGTTTGTCTAATTTCGTACTTAGAAAGAGACTAACTTGGGACGAACTTAGACAAACCTTTGAATGAGACTAACATTTGTCTTTGTTCGTCCCAAGTTAGTCTCGTTAGTCTCATTTTAAGGTTTGTCTAAGTTCGTCCTTAGAAAGAGACTAACTTGGGACGAACTTAGACAAACCTTAGAATGAGACTAACGTTTGTCTTTGTTTGTCCCAAGTTAGTGTCGTTAGTCTCATTCTATGGTTTGTCTAAGTTCATCCTTAGAATGAGATTAACTTAGGATGAACTTAGACAAACCTTAGAATGAGACTAACGTTTGTCTTTGTTCGTCCCAAGTTAGTCTCATTTGTCTCATTTTAAGGTTTGTCTAAGTTCGTCCTTAGAAAGAGACTAACTCGGGACAAACTTAGACAAACCTTAGAATGAGACTAACGTTTGTCTTTGTTTGTCCCAAGTTAGTATCATTCTATGGTTTGTCGAAGTTCGTCCTTAGAAAGAGACTAACTTGGGACGAACTTAGACAAACCTTAGAATGAGACTAACGTTTGTCTCTGTTTGTCCCAAGTTAGTCTCGTTAGTCTCATTCTATGGTTTGTCTAAGTTCATCCTTAGAAAGAGATTAACTTGGGATGAACTTAGACAGACCTTAGAATGAGACTAACGTTTGTCTTTGTTCATCCCAAGTTAGTCTCGTTAGTCTCATTTTAAGGTTTGTCTAAGTTCGTCCTTAGAAAGAGACTAACTTGGGAGGAACTTAGACAAACCTTTGAATGAGACTAACGTTTTTTTTTGTTCATCCCAAGTTAGTCTCGTTAGTCTCATTTTAAGATTTGTCTAAGTTCGTCCTTAGAAATAGACTAACTTGGGAAGAACTTAGACAAATCTTAGAATGAGACTAACGTTTGTTTTTGTTCGTCCCAAGTTAGTCTCGTTCTATGGTTTGTCTAAGTTCGTCCTTAGAAAGAGACTAACTTGGAACGAACTTAGACAAACCTTAGAATGAGACTAATGTTTGTCTTTGTTCGTCCCAAGTTAGTCTCTTTAGTCTCATTTTAAGGTTTGTCTAAGTTCGTCCTTAGAAAGAGACTAACTTGGGAGGAACTTAGACAAACCTTAGAATTAGACTAACGTTTGTCTTTGTTCGTCCCAAGTTAGTCTCGTTAGTCTCATTTTAAGGTTTCTCTAAGTTCGTCCTTAAAAAGAGACTAACTTGGGACGAACTTAGACAAACCTTAGAATGAGACTAACGTTTGTCTTTGTTCGTCCCAAGTTAGTCTCGTTCTATGGTTTGTCTAAGTCCGTCCTTAGAAAGAGACTAACTTGGGACGAACTTCGACAAACATTAGAATGAGACTAACGTTTGTCTTTGTTCGTCCCAAGTTGGTCTCGTTAGGCTCATTCTATGGTTTGTCTAAGTTTGTCTCTAGAAAGAGACTAACTTGGGACGAACTTAGACAAACCTTAGAATGAGACTAACGTTTGTCTTTGTTCGTCCCAAGTTTGTCTCGTTCAATGGTTTGTCTAATTTCGTCCTTAGAAAGAGACTAACTTGGGACGAACTTAGACAAACCTTTGAATGAGACTAACATTTGTCTTTGTTCGTCCCAAGTTAGTCTCGTTAGTCTCATTTTAAGGTTTGTCTAAGTTCGTCCTTAGAAAGAGACTAACTTGGGACAAACTTAGACAAACCTTAGAATGAGACTAACGTTTGTCTTTGTTTGTCCCAAGTTAGTGTCGTTAGTCTCATTCTATGGTTTGTCTAAGTTCGTCCTTAGAATGAGATTAACTTAGGATGAACTTAGACAACCCTTAGAATGTGACTAACGTTTGTCTTTGTTCGTCCCAAGTTAGTCTCGTTTGTCTCATTTTAAGGTTTGTCTAAGTTCGTCCTTAGAAAGAGACTAACTCGGGACGAACTTAGACAAACCTTAGAATGAGACTGACGTTTGTCTTTGTTCGTCCCAAGTTAGTATCATTCTATGGTTTGTCTATGTTCGTCCTTAGAAAGAGACTAACTTGGGACGAACTTAAACAAACCTTAGAATGAGACTAACGTTTGTCTCTGTTTGTCCCAAGTTAGTCTCGTTAGTCTCATTCTATGGTTTGTCTAAGCTCGTCCTTAGAAAGAGATTAACTTGGGATGAACTTAGACAGACCTTAGAATGAGACTAACGTTTGTCTTTGTTCGTGCCAAGTTTGTCTCGTTAGTCTCATTTTAAGGTTTGTCTAAGTTCGTCCTTAGAAAGAGACTAACTTGGGACGAACTTAGACAAACCTTAGAATGAGACTAACGTTTGTCATTGTTCGTCCCAAGTTAATCTCGTTCTATGGTTTGTCTAAGTTCGTCCTTAGAAAGAGACTAACTTGGGACGAACTTAGACAAACCTTAGAATGAGGCTAAGGTTTGTCATTGTTCGTCCCAAGTTAGTCTCGTTCTATGGTTTGTCTAAGTTCGTCCTTAGAAAGAGACTAACTTCGGACGAACTTAGACAAACCTTAGATAGAGACTAACTTGGGAGGAACTTAGACAAACCTTAGAATGAGACTAACGTTTGTCTTTGTTCGTCCCAAGTTAGTCTAGTTAGTCTAATTTTAAGGTTTGTCTAAGTTCGTCCTTAGAAAGAGACTAACTTGGGACGAACTTAGACAAACCTTAGAATGAGACTACCGTTTGTCTTTGTTTGTCCCAAGTCAGTCTCGTTAGTCTCATTCTATGGTTTGTCTAAGTTCATCCTTAGAAAGAGATTAACTTGGGACGAACTTAGACAAACCTTAGAATGAGACTAACGTTTGTCTTTGTTCGTCCCAAGTTAGTCTCTTTCTATGGTTTGTCTATGTTCGTCCTTAGAAAGAGACTAACTTGTGACGAACTTAGACAAACTTTAGTATGAGACTAACGTTTGTCTTCGTTCGTCCCAAGTTGGTCTCGTTAGTCTCATTCTATGGTTTATCAAATTCGTCTTTAGAAAGAGACTAACTTGGGACGAACTTAGACAAACCTTTGAATGAGACTAACGTTTGTCTTTGTTTGTTCCGTGTTGGTCTCGTTAGTCTCATTTTAAGGTTTGTCTAAATTTGGGCTTAGAAAGAGACTAACTTGGGACGACCTTAGACAAACCTTAGAATGAGACTAAAGTTTGTCTTTCTTTGTCCCAAGTTAGTCTCGTTAGTTTCATTCTATGGTTTGTCTAAGTTCGTCCTTAGAAAGAGATTAACTTGGGACGAACTTAGACAAACCTTAGAATGAGACTAACGTTTGTCTTTGTTTGTCCCAAGTTAGTCTCGTTAGTCTCATTCTATGGTTTGTCTAAGTTGGTCCTTAGAAAGAGATTAACTTGGGATAAACTTAGACAAACCTTAGAATGAGACTAACGTTTGTCTTTGTTCGTCCCAAGTTAGTCTCGTTAGTCTCATTTTAAGGTTTGTCTAAGTTCGTCCTTAGAAAGAGACTAACTTGGGACGAACTTAGACAAACCTTAGAATGAGACTAACGTTTGTCTTTGTTTGTCCCAAGTTAGTGTCGTTAGTCTCATTCTATGGTTTGTCTATGTTCGTCCTTAGAATGAGATTAACTTAGGATGAACTTAGACAAACCTTAGAATGAGACTAACGTTTGTCTTTGTTCGTCCCAAGTTAGTCTCATTTGTCTCATTTTAAGGTTTGTCTAAGTTCGTCCTTAGAAAGAGACTAACTCGGGACAAACTTAGACAAACCTTAGAATGAGACTAACGTTTGTCTTTGTTTGTCCCAAGTTAGTATCATTCTTTGGTTTGTCGAAGTTCGTCCTTAGAAAGAGACTAACTTGGGACGAACTTAGACAAACCTTAGAATGAGACTAACGTTTGTCTCTGTTTGTCCCAAGTTAGTCTCGATAGTCTCATTCTATGGTTTGTCTAAGTTCATCCTTAGAAAGAGATTAACTTGGGATGAACTTAGACAGACCTTAGAATGAGACTAACGTTTGTCTTTGTTCATCCCAAGTTAGTCTCGTTA
The DNA here is from genome assembly GCA_033675215.1 of Rhodiola kirilowii. Classification (NCBI taxonomy): domain Eukaryota; kingdom Viridiplantae; phylum Streptophyta; class Magnoliopsida; order Saxifragales; family Crassulaceae; genus Rhodiola; species Rhodiola kirilowii. The sequence continues at coordinate 1,337,038 of JAUCNB010000016.1, forward strand.
GTCTCATTTTAAGGTTTGTCTAAGTTCGTCCTTAGAAAGAGACTAACTTGGGAGGAACTTAGACAAACCTTTGAATGAGACTAACGTTTGTTTTTGTTCATCCCAAGTTAGTCTCGTTAGTCTCATTTTAAGATTTGTCTAAGTTCGTCCTTAGAAATAGACTAACTTGGGAAGAACTTAGACAAATCTTAGAATGAGACTAACGTTAGTTTTTGTTCGTCCCAAGTTAGTCTCGTTCTATGGTTTGTCTAAGTTCGTCCTTAGAAAGAGACTAACTTGGAACGAACTTAGACAAACCTTAGAATGAGACTAATGTCTGTCTTTGTTCGTCCCAAGTTAGTCTCTTTAGTCTCATTTTAAGGTTTGTCTAAGTTCGTCCTTAGACAGAAACTAACTTGGGAGGAACTTAGACAAACCTTAGAATGAGACTAACGTTTGTCTTTGTTCATCCCAAGTTAGTCTCGTTAGTCTCATTTTAAGGTTTCTCTAAGTTCGTCCTTAAAAAGAGACTAACTTGGGACGAACTTAGACAAACCTTAGAATGAGACTAACGTTTGTCTTTGTTCGTCCCAAGTTAGTCTCGTTCTATGGTTTGTCTAAGTTCGTCCTTAGAAAGAGACTAACTTGGGATGAACTTCGACAAACATTAGAATGAGACTAACGTTTGTCTTTGTTCGTCCCAAGTTGGTCTCGTTAGGCTCATTCTATGGTTTGTCTAAGTTTGTCTCTAGAAAGAGACTAACTTGGGACGAACTTAGACAAACCTTAGAATGAGACTAACGTTTGTCTTTGTTCGTCCCAAGTTTGTCTCGTTCAATGGTTTGTCTAATTTCGTCCTTAGAAAGAGACTAAATTGGGACGAACTTAGACAAACCTTTGAATGAGACTAACATTTGTCTTTGTTCGTCCCAAGTTAGTCTCGTTAGTCTCATTTTGAGGTTTGTCTAAGTTCGTCCTTAGAAAGAGACTAACTTGGGACGAACTTAGACAAACCTTAGAATGAGACTAACGTTTGTCTTTGTTTGTCCCAAGTTAGTGTCGTTAGTCTCATTCTATGGTTTGTCTAAGTTCGTCCTTAGAATGAGATTAACTTACGATGAACTTAGACAACCCTTAGAATGTGACTAACATTTGTCTTTGTTCGTCCCAAGTTAGTCTCGTTTGTCTCATTTTAAGGTTTGTCTAAGTTCGTCCTTAGAAAGAGACTAACTCGGGACGAACTTAGACAAACCTTAGAATGAGACTAACGTTTGTCTTTGTTCGTCCCAAGTTAGTATCATTCTATGGTTTGTCTATGTTCGTCCTTAGAAAGAGACTAACTTGGGACGAACTTAAACAAACCTTAGAATGAGACTAACGTTTGTCTCTGTTTGTCCCAAGTTAGTCTCGTTAGTCTCATTCTATGGTTTGTCTAAGCTCGTCCTTAGAAATAGATTAACTTGGGATGAACTTAGACAGACCTTAGAATGAGACTAACGTTTGTCTTTGTTCATCCCAAGTTAGTCTCGTTAGTCTCATTTAAAGGTTTGTCTAAGTTCGTCCTTAGAAAGAGACTAACTTGGGACGAACTTAGACAAATCTTAGAATGACACTAACGTTTGTCTTTGTTCGTGCCAAGTTAGTCTCGTTTCTCTCATTTTAAGGTTTGTCTAAGTTCGTCCTTAGAAAGAGACTAACTTGAGACGAACTTAGACAAACCTTAGAATGAGACTAACGTTTGTCTTTGTTCGTCCCAAGTTAGTCTCGTTAGTCTCATTTTAAGGTTTGTCTAAGTTCGTCCTTAGAAAGAGACTAATTGGGACGAACTTAGACAAACATTAGAATGAGACTAACGTTTGTCTTTGTTCGTCCCAAGTTAGTCTCGTTAGTCTCAATCTATGGTTTGTCTAAGTTCGTCCTTAGAAAGAGACTAACTTGGGACGAACTTAGACAAACCTTAGAATGAAACTAACGTTTGTCTTTGTTCGTCCCAAGTTAGTCACGTTAGTCTCATTTTAAGGTTTGTCTAAGTTCATCCTTAGAAAGAGACTAACTTGTGACGAACTTAGACAAACCTTAGTATGAGACTAACGGTTGTCTTTGTTTGTCCCAAGTTAGTCTCATTCTATGGTTTGTCTAAGTTCGTCCTTAGAAAGAGACTAACATGGGACAAACTTAGACAAACCTTAGAATGAGACTAACGTTTGTCTTTGTTCGTCCCAAGTTAGTCACGTTAGTCTCATTTTAAGGTTTGTCTAAGTTCGTCTTTAGAAAGAGATTAACTTGGGACAAACTTAGACAAACCTTAGAATGAGACTAACGTTTGTCTTTGCTCGTCCCCAGGTTGTCTCGTTCAATGGTTTGTCTAAGTTCGTCCTTAGAAAGAGACTAACTTGGGTCGAACTTAGACAAACCTTTGAATGAGACTAATGTTTGTCTTTGTTCGTCCCAAGTTAGTCTTGTTAGTCTCATTCTATGGTTTGTCTAAGTTCATCCTTAGAAAGAGACTAACTTGGGACGAACTTAGACAAACCTTAGAATGAGAATAACGTTTGTCTTTGTTCGTCCCAAGTTAGTCTCGTTAGTCTTATTTTAAGATTTGTCTAAGTTCGTCCTTAGAAAGAGACTAACTTGGGACGAACTTAGACAAACCTTAGAATGAGACTAACGTTTGTCTTTGTTCGTCCCAAGTTAGTCTCGTTAGTCTCATTTAAAGGTTTGTCTAATTTCGTCCTTCGAAAGAGACTAATTGGGACGAACTAAGACAAACATTAGAATGAGACTAACGTTTGTCTTTGTTCGTCCCAAGTTAGTCTTGTTAGTCTCATTCTATGATTTGTCTAAGTTCGTCCTTAGATAGAGACTAACTTGGGACGAACTTAGACAAACCTTAGAATGAGACTAACGTTTGTCTTTGTTCGTCCCAAATTAGTCTCGTTAGTCTCATTCTATGGTTTGTCTAAGTTCGTCCTTAGAAAGAGACAAACTTGGGACGAACTTAGACAAACCTTAGAATGAGACTAACGTTTCTCTTTGTTCGTCCCAAGTTAGTCTCGTTAGTCTCATTTTAAGGTTTGTCTAAGTTCGTCCTTAGAAAGAGACTAACTTGGGACGAACTTAGACAAACCTTAGAATGAGACTAACGTTTGTCTTTGTTCGTCCCAAGTTAGTCTCGTTAGTCTCATTTTAAGGTTTGTCTAAGTTCGTCCTTAGAAAGAGACTAACTTGGGACGAACTTAGACAAACCTTAGAATGAGACTAACGTTTGTCTTTGTTCGTCCCAAGTTAGTCACGTTAGTCTCATTTTAAGGTTTGTTTAAGTTAGTCCTTAGAAAGAGACTAACTTGGGACAAACTTAGACAAACCTTAGAATGAGACTAACGTTTGTCTTTGTTCGTCCCAAGTTAGTCTCGTTCTGTGGTTTGTCTAAGTTCGTCCTTAGAAAGAGACTAACTTGGGACAATTTTAGACAAACCTTAGAATGAGACTAACGTTTGTCATTGTGCGTCCCAAGTTAGTCTCGTTAGTCTCGTTAGTCTCATTCTATGGTTTGTCTAAGTTCGTCCTCAGAAAGAGACTAACTTGGGACGAACTTAGACAAACCTTAGAATGAGACTAACATTTGTCTTTGTTCGTCCCAAGTTAGTCTCTTTAGTCTCATTCTATGGTTTGTCTAAGTTCGTCTTTAGAAAAAGGCAAACTTAGACAGACCTTAGAATGAGACTAACGTTTGTCTTTGTTCGTCCCAAGTTGTCTTTCTAGGAAAACTTGGAGCTAAGTTAGTGAAAAATTTTCTAGTGAGAGAAAGTCTAGAGAAAATGGCGACTTTGGCGTCTTCTCGGTTCGTTCTCGATCCGTGCCGGTGAGCTCTGCGTTCGTCATCGCCTGAAGCTGCTCGCTGCGTCCCCTCCCGGCAGAGTGCTGATGCTCTGAAGCTGGCGTCGTCTCCAATCCTCAGAACTGCCATCGTCTTCGATCCAGATCTGGGATCTTTCGTGTCTGGCGTCGTCTTCGAAGCTCAGATCTCCATTTCAGATCTGGGAATCGTTCGTCGTCTTCGAATCAGATCTGTGAATCTCGTGGCTGGTGTCGCCTCTCCCCAGATCGTGGCTTTTGATTTCAGATCTGGTTCTCGATGGTTTTCAAAGTTAGTTTTCGATTTCAGATCTGGTTCTCGTGGTTGTCGATTTCAGACCATTTCTCGTTGGTCGCCTCCCCAGCTCTTGATTCATGGCTGTGTCGATGCTGACTCCGCCTCATCCGAAAAAAAAGAGATGGTGGTGTCCGGTGCAAAGGGTTCTGTCTGGCCGGGTCTGGGATCGTGTTTGCCAAAGGAGCAGCAGTCGCCGGAGGTAATCAAGGTGCAGGAGTCGTATGCTTCGGTAATCAATTAAAACCTTTACGGAGACTAACTTTGACTTTCTAGTGAGAGAAGCTCTGGCGTAATCCGTAATCGCTGATTTCGGCGTATCTGCCGGTTTGGTCTCGAGCGCCGGCGTGTCCATCAAGGGACGTCGCCTGAAGCGGCTTGCTGCTCCCGGTGATTGTTTTCAGCTTTGGAGCTGGCTTCGTCTCCGAGTCCCGCTATCGTCGTCTTCGATTTCAGATCTGAGATAAGCGCAGATCTGGTTTCGTCGCCTGAAGCGCTTGCTGCTCCCTTTGGCTTCGTCTCCGAGTCCTGCTATCGTCGTCTTCGATTTCAGATCTGAGATCCGCTCGTGACTTCGTCGTCTTCGAAGCGCAGATCTGGTTTCGTGGCTGGCTCTCGGTGGTCGTCTCTCCTCAGCTCTGCGACTCACGACTGTGTCGATGGCGACTCTGAATCCAGAGCTGGTGGTGTCCGGTGCAAGGGTCGGTTCCGTCTGGCCGGATCTAGGCTTGTGTTTACTGAAGGAGCAGCAGTCGCCGGATGTAATCAAGGTGCAGGAATATGCATCGACAGGTCTTTCTTGTCCAGATTTGGTCTCTGCGGGTGGAAAGTTTGGAGCTTTTGCTCCGGCGACCTCTTATGCCTCTGCAGTAAAGGCACACCCTCCTCCTCCGGCGACACCATATGCATCAGCTGCGGCAAAACCTAGGCTTCTCCCTCGATTCAAACCGATTGTCTTACCTTCTCGGCAGTATTCAAATGTCGATGGAAAACCATATGTGCACTTCATTGTGGCTGAGTTTGAAGCAGGGGTTGCGCTCTTTAAGCATTCTCTGGTGGCGAAATTCACTATGGGCAGGCCAACTATTGAAGTTATTCGTCAGACGTTCAAAGAGCATGGGCACATTAAAGGGCGTGCTACGGTTAGTGAGATTTGGGATGCTCGGCATCTGATGATTATTCTTGATTCGGAGGAAGATGCCAATACTGTCCTTACGTCGCCTCTCCGCAAGGTAGGGCACGCAATGTTTCGACTATTTCGGTATTCTTCTGATTATAGTCCCAAGAGGGAGTCCTCCATTACAACAAAATGGGTTAGATTACCAGGTATCCATCCTGGCTTTGTCACTCGAAATTATGTGGCTAGTATCGTGAACTCTTTTGGTTGTTTTCTTGATTTGGATGAGAGATCGAAGGCTTGTGCCACTCTTAGATATGTTAGAGCTTGTGTGGAACTTGATGTTTGTATCCCTATTCCGGAGGAAGTTAGGATTTCTCTTTCGGATGGGAGAGTTTTCTGGCAAAAAATAGAAGTGGAAGGCAATATGGCCTATTGCTCCTACTGTAAAGTTCATGGGCATGATTTATCGATGTGTAACAAGAAACATGGTTCAAAAAATGATCCAAAGGAGCAGATCAATATGGATGTTATGAATGAGCATAATCCCATGGAAATTACTATCCAGAATAGTACTGCGGCTCAAGTTAGTAAGCAAGATGAATGGGTGCAAATCAAGAAGAAAAAGAGTGCTAGGAAGGGTAGAAAGAAGAACTCTGTTGAAAGTAATCAGGAAGGAATGCAAGGTGATTTGAGCTTGACTGAGACACAAGTAGTTCTCCCCTGTGAGAAGTTTGTTGCTATTGCTAGTGAAGAGGTTCAGGAGGAGACCTCTATTAATCCCAAGTCGGATGTGGTGGTATCTTTACATAATGACAAGGAGGTTGAAGATTTGAATGTGGCTGGTCCTAAAGCAGCTCCTGTCATCACCCTCGAGGACAGGCTAGATGAGATAAAAAAGAACTATGACAGCGTGTTCCCAGATATTACCCTTTCCAAGGAAGACAAGGCTAGATACATGAGAGCCATACCCCTTGCTCCTACCATCCAAATTAAGCCTATTCTAAAGCGCCCCAAGGATGCTGCTGATTCACCTCAATCGAATCGCAAGGTCACTTTTAGTGGTTAATGGGAGTGTTTTTAGGGCATTTCCTAGCGCGTTTGTTTTTCCCTATTTTTCCTTTCCTTTGTTTGGGCTATGACCCTTAATAAAATTTTCCTTTAAAAAAAAGAGCTGGTTGTGTCCGGTGCAAGGGGTTCTGTCTGGCCGGGTCTGGGCTCGTGTTTGCCAAAGGAGCAGCAGTCGCCGGAGGTAATCAAGGTGCAGGAGTCGTATGCTTCGGCAGTTAAGGGTAAGATTCCGGTGAACTCTCTTGCTCAGGTGGTGACGAATCTTAGATTGGTTCCTCGCTTCAAACCAATCGTTTTACCATCCCGTCAATACTCAACCGTAGATGGGAAGCCTTCTATTCATTTCACAGCAGCTGAGTTCGAAGCAGGGGTAGCTCTCTTCAAATACTCGCTAGTTGCAAAATTCACCATGGGGAGGCCGACTATTGAGGTGATTCGGCAAGTATTCAAGGAAAATTGGCATATTAAAGGTAGAGCTACGATCAGTGATATCTGGGATTCTCGGTATTTGATGATAATATTAGACTCTGAGGAAGATGCAAATGCGGTTCTTACTTCTCCTCTCCGAAAGGTTGGGCATGCTATGTTTCGCCTTTTTCGGTATTCCCCTGATTATAGTCCGAAAAAGGAATCATCTACTACAACTAAGTGGGTCAGATTACCAAGTATTCATCCTGGTTTTGTTACTCGTAACTATGTGGCTAGTATTGTGAACTCATTTGGTTGTTTTCTCGATTTGAATGAGCGATCAGAGGCTTGTGCCACTCTTAGATATGTTAGAGCTTGTGTGGAACTTGATGTTTGTATTCCTATTCCGGAGGAAGTTAGGATTTCTCTATCTGATGGGAGAGTTTTCTGGCAAAAAATAGAAGTGGAAGGCAATATGGCCTATTGCTCCTACTGTAAAGTTCATGGGCATGATTTATCGATATGCAGGAAGAAACATGGTTCAAAAAATGATCCTCAGGAGCAGGTCAATATGCCCGTTATGAAGGAGCATAATCCCATAGAATTTGCGATCCAGAATAGTGCTGCGGCTCAAGGGAATAAGACTATGGACACTAGCAAGCAAGATGAATGGGTGCAAGTCAAGAAGAAAAAGAGTGCAAGGAATGTCAGAAAGAAGAACTCTGCTGAAAGTAATCAGGAAGTTAGTATTGGGCAGGTGCAAGGTAAGGGTGATGTGCGCTCGCTTGAGACTCCAGTAGCTCTCCCCTGTGAGACTTTTGTTGCTATGGCTAGTGAAGAGGTTCAGGAGGTGATTTCAATTGATCCTAAGTCGGATGTGGTGGTATCTTTAGAGAATGACAAAGAGGTTGGAGATTTGAATATGGCTGCTCTTACAGCAGCTCCGGTCATCAGTTCCCTCAAGGACAATCTAGATGAGATAAAAAAGAGTTATGACAGCGTTTTCCCAGATCTTATCCTCTCCAAGGAAGACAAGGCCAGATTCATGAAAGCCATATCCCTAGCTCCTAGCATTCAAATTAAGCCTATTCTAAAGCACTCGAAGGATGATGCTGATTCGGCCCAATCGAATCACAAGGTTACCTTTAGTGTTTAATGGGAGTGGCCCTCTCCTAGTGCTGCTTTGTTTTCCTTGTTTGTTCTTTTTTCTTTTGTTTGGGCTATGACCCCTTAATAAAATTTCTTTAATTAAAAAAAAAGTTAGTCTCGTTCCATGGTTTGTTTAAGTTCGTCCTTAGAAAGAGACTAACTTGGGACGAACTTAAACAAACCTTTGAATGAGACTAACGTTTGTCTTTGTTCGTCCCAAGTTAGTCTTGTTAGTCTCATTCTATGGTTTGTCTAAGTTCGTCCTTAGAAAGAGACTAACTTGGGACGAACTTAGACAAACCTTAGAATGAGACTAACGTTTGTCTTTGTTCGTCCCAAGTTTCTCGTTCTATGGTTTGGCTAAGTTCGTCCTTAGAAGGAGACTAACTTGGGACGAACTTAGACAAACCTTAGAATGAGACTAACGTTTGTCTTTGTTCGTCCCCAAGTTAGTCTCGTTAGTCTCATTTTAAGGTTTGTCTAATTTCGTCCTTAGAAAGAGTTTAACTTGGGAGGAACTTAGACAAACCTTAGAATGAGACTAACGTTTGTCTTTGTTCGTCCCAAGTTAGTCTTGTTAGTCTCATACTAAGGTTTGTCTAAGTTCGTCCTTAGAAAGAGTCTAACTTTTGACGAACTTAGACAAACAGTAGAATGAGACTAACGTTTGTTTTTGTTCTAGAATGAGACTAACGTTTGTCTTTGTTCATCCCAAGTTTGTCTCGTTAGTCTCATTTTAAGGTTTGTTTAAGTTCGTCCTTAGAAAGAGACTAACTTGGGACGAACTGAGACAAAACCTTTGAATGAGACTAACGTTTGTCTTTGTTCATCCCAAGTTAGTCTCGTTCTACGGTTTGTCTAAGTTCGTCCTTAGAAAGAGACTAACTTGGGACGAACTTAGACAAACCTTAGAATGAGACTAACGTTTGTCTTTGTTCGTCCCAAGTTAGTCTCGTTAGTGTCATTCTAAGGTTTGTCTAAGTTCGTCCTTAGAAAGAGACAAACTTGGGACGAACTTAGACAAACCATAGAATGAGACTAACGTTTTTCTTTGTTAGTCCCAAGTTAGTCTCGTTAGTCTCATTCTATGGTTTGTCTAAGTTTGTCCTTAAAAAGAGACTAACTTAGGACTAAGTTAGACAAACCTTAGAATGAGACTAACGTTTGTCTTTGTTCGTCCCCAGTTAGTCTCGTTAGTCTCATTTTAAGATTTGTCTAAGTTCGTCCTTAGAAATGGACTAACTTGGGACGAACTTAGACAAACCTTAGAATGAGACTAACGTTTGTCTTTGTTCGTTCCAAGTTAGTCTCGTTCTATGGTTTGTCTATGTTCGTCCTTAGAAAGAGACTAACTTGGGACGAACTTAGACAAACCTTAAAATGAGACTAACGTTTGTCTTTGTTCGTCCCAAGTTAGTCTCGTTAGTCTCATTTTAAGGTTTGTCTAAGTTCGTCCTTAGAAAGAGACTAACTTGGGAGGAACTTAGACAAACCTTAGAATGAGACTAACGTTGGTCTTTGTTCGTCCCAAGTTTGTCTCGTTAGTCTCATTTTAAGGTTTGTCTAAGTTCGTCCTTAGAAAGAGACTAACTTGGGACGAACTTAAACAAACCTTTGAATGAGACTAACGTTTGTCTTTGTTCGTCCCAAGTTAGTCTTGTTAGTCTCATTCTATGGTTTGTCTAAGTTCGTCCTTAGAAAGAGACTAACTTGGGACGAACTTAGACAAACCTTAGAATGAGACTAACGTTTGTCTTTGTTCGTCCCAAGTTTCTCGTTCTATGGTTTGGCTAAGTTCGTCCTTAGAAGGAGACTAACTTGGGACTAACTTAGACAAACCTTAGAATGAGACTAACGTTTGTCTTTGTTCGTCCCCAAGTTAGTCTCGTTAGTCTCATTTTAAGGTTTGTCTAATTTCGTCCTTAGAAAGAGTTTAACTTGGGAGGAACTTAGACAAACCTTAGAATGAGACTAACGTTTGTCTTTGTTCGTCCCAAGTTAGTCTTGTTAGTCTCATACTAAGGTTTGTCTAAGTTCGTCCTTAGAAAGAGTCTAACTTTTGACAAACTTAGACAAACAGTAGAATGAGACTAACGTTTGTCTTTGTTCTAGAATGAGACTATCGTTTGTCTTTGTTCATCCCAAGTTTGTCTCGTTAGTCTCATTTTAAGGTTTGTCTAAGTTCGTCCTTAGAAAGAGACTAACTTGGGACGAACTGAGACAAAACCTTTGAATGAGACTAACGTTTGTCTTTGTTCGTCCCAAGTTAGTCTCGTTCTACGGGTTGTCTAAGTTCGTCCTTAGAAAGAGACTAACTTGGGAGGAACTTAGACAAACCTTAGAATGAGACTAACGTTTGTCTTTGTTCATCCCCAAGTTAGTCTCGTTAGTCTCATTTTAAGGTTTGTCTAAGTTCGTCCTTAGAAAGAGACTAACTTGGGAGGAACTTAGACAAACCTTAGAATGAGACTAACCTTTAACCTTGTTCGTCCCAAGTTAGTCTCGTTAGTCTCATTTTAAGGTTTGTCTAAGTTCGTCCTTAGAAAGAGACTAACTTGGGAAGAACTTAGACAAACCATAGAATGAGACTAACGTTTGTTTTTGTTCTAGAATGAGACTAACGTTTGTCTTTGTTCATCCCAAGTTTGTCTCGTTAGTCTCATTTTAAGGTTTGTTTAAGTTCGTCCTTAGAAAGAGACTAACTTGGGACGAACTGAGACAAAACCTTTGAATGAGACTAACGTTTGTCTTTGTTCATCCCAAGTTAGTCTCGTTCTACGGTTTGTCTAAGTTCGTCCTTAGAAAGAGACTAACTTGGGACGAACTTAGACAAACCTTAGAATGAGACTAACGTTTGTCTTTGTTCGTCCCAAGTTAGTCTCGTTAGTGTCATTCTAAGGTTTGTCTAAGTTCGTCCTTAGAAAGAGACTAACTTGGGACGAACTTAGACAAACCATAGAATGAGACTAACGTTTTTCTTTGTTAGTCCCATGTTAGTCTCGTTAGTCTCATTCTATGGTTTGTCTAAGTTTGTCCTTAAAAAGAGACTAACTTAGGACTAAGTTAGACAAACCTTAGAATGAGACTAACGTTTGTCTTTGTTCGTCCCCAGTTAGTCTCGTTAGTCTCATTTTAAGATTTGTCTAAGTTCGTCCTTAGAAATAGACTAACTTGGGACGAACTTAGACAAACCTTAGAATGAGACTAACGTTTGTCTTTGTTCGTTCCAAGTTAGTCTCGTTCTATGGTTTGTCTATGTTCGTCCTTAGAAAGAGACTAACTTGGGACGAACTTAGACAAACCTTAAAATGAGACTAACGTTTGTCTTTGTTCGTCCCAAGTTAGTCTCGTTAGTCTCATTTTAAGGTTTGTCTAAGTTCGTCCTTAGAAAGAGACTAACTTGGGAGGAACTTAGACAAACCTTAGAATGAGACTAACGTTGGTCTTTGTTCGTCCCAAGTTTGTCTCGTTAGTCTCATTTTAAAGGTTTGTCTAAGTTCGTCCTTAGAAAGAGACTAACTTGGGACGAACTTAAACAAACCTTTGAATGAGACTAACGTTTGTCTTTGTTCGTCCCAAGTTAGTCTTGTTAGTCTCATTCTATGGTTTGTCTAAGTTCGTCCTTAGAAAGAGACTAACTTGGGACGAACTTAGACAAACCTTAGAATGAGACTAACGTTTGTCTTTGTTCGTCCCAAGTTTCTCGTTCTATGGTTTGGCTAAGTTCGTCCTTAGAAGGAGACTAACTTGGGACGAACTTAGACAAACCTTAGAATGAGACTAACGTTTGTCTTTGTTCGTCCCCAAGTTAGTCTCGTTAGTCTCATTTTAAGGTTTGTCTAATTTCGTCCTTAGAAAGAGTTTAACTTGGGAGGAACTTAGACAAACCTTAGAATGAGACTAACGTTTGTCTTTGTTCGTCCCAAGTTAGTCTTGTTAGTCTCATACTAAGGTTTGTCTAAGTTCGTCCTTAGAAAGAGTCTAACTTTTGACAAACTTAGACAAACAGTAGAATGAGACTAACGTTTGTCTTTGTTCTAGAATGAGACTATCGTTTGTCTTTGTTCATCCCAAGTTTGTCTCGTTAGTCTCATTTTAAGGTTTGTCTAAGTTCGTCCTTAGAAAGAGACTAACTTGGGACGAACTGAGACAAAACCTTTGAATGAGACTAACGTTTGTCTTTGTTCGTCCCAAGTTAGTCTCGTTCTACGGTTTGTCTAAGTTCGTCCTTAGAAAGAGACTAACTTGGGAGGAACTTAGACAAACCTTAGAATGAGACTAACGTTTGTCTTTGTTCATCCCCAAGTTAGTCTCGTTAGTCTCATTTTAAGGTTTGTCTAAGTTCGTCCTTAGAAAGAGACTAACTTGGGAGGAACTTAGACAAACCTTAGAATGAGACTAACCTTTAACCTTGTTCGTCCCAAGTTAGTCTCGTTAGTCTCATTTTAAGGTTTGTCTAAGTTCGTCCTTAGAAAGAGACTAACTTGGGAAGAACTTAGACAAACCTTTGAATGAGACTAACGTTTGTCTTTGTTCGTCCCCAGTTAGTCTCGTTAGTCTCATTTTAAGATTTGGCTAAAGTTCGTCCTTAGAAATAGACTAACTTGGGACGAACTTAGACAAACCTTAGAATGAGACTAACGTTTGTCTTTGTTCGTTCCAAGTTAGTCTCGTTCTATGGTTTGTCTATGTTCGTCTTTAGAAAGAGACTAACTTGGGACGAACTTATACAAACCTTAAAATGAGACTAACGTTTGTCTTTGTTCGTCCCAAGTTAGTCTCGTTAGTCTCATTTTAAGGTTTGTCTAAGTTCATCCTTAGAAAGAGACTAACTTGGGAGGAACTTAGACAAACCTTAGAATGAGACTAACGTTGGTCTTTGTTCGTCCCAAGTTTGTCTCGTTAGTCTCATTTTAAGGTTTGTCTAAGTTCGTCCTTAGAAAGAGACAAACTTGGGACGAACTGAGACAAACCTTTGAATGAGACTAACGTTTGTCTTTGTTTGTCCCAAGTTAGTCTCGTTAGTCTCATTCTATGGTTTGTCTAAGTTCGTCCTTAGAAAGAGACTAACTTGGGACGAACTTAGACAAACCTTAGAATGAGACTAACGTTTGTCTTTGTTCGTCCCAAGTTAGTCTCGTTAGTCTCATTTTAAGGTTTGTCTAAGTTCGTCCTTAGAAAGAGACTAACTTGGGAGGAACTTAGACAAACCTTAGAATGAGACTAACGTTGGTCTTTGTTCGTCCCAAGTTTGTCTCGTTAGTCTCATTTTAAGGTTTGTCTAAGTTCGTCCTTAGAAAGAGACAAACTTGGGACGAACTGAGACAAACCTTTGAATGAGACTAACGTTTGTCTTTGTTTGTCCCAAGTTAGTCTCGTTAGTCTCATTCTATGGTTTGTCTAAGTTCGTCCTTAGAAAGAGACTAACTTGGGACGAACTTAGACAAACCTTAGAATGAGACTAACGTTTGTCTTTGTTCGTCCCAAGTTAGTCTCGTTAGTCTCATTTTAAGGTTTGTCTAAGTTCGTCCTTAGAAAGAGACTAACTTGAGACGAACTTAGACAAACCTTAGAATGAGACTAACGTTTGTCTTTGTTCGTCCCAAGTTAGTCTCGTTAGTCTCATTCTATGGTTTGTCTAAGTTCGTCCTTAGAAAGAGACTAACTTGGGACGAACTTAGAGAATGAGACTATTGTTTCTCTTTGTTCGTCCCAAGTTAGTCTAGTTAGTCTCATTATATGGTTTGTCTAAGTTCCTCTTTAGAAAGAGACTAAATTGGGACGCACTTAGACAAACCTTGAATGAGACTAACGTTTGTCTTTGTTCGTCCCAAGTTAGTCTCGTTCAATGGTTTGTCTTAGTTCGTCCTTAGAAAGAGACTAACTTGGGACGAACTTAGACAAACTTTAGAATGAGACTAACGTTTGTCTTTGTTCGTCCCAAGTTAGTCTCGTTAGTCTCATTCTATGGTTTGTCTAAATTCGTCCTTAGAAAGAGACTAACTTGGGAGGAACGTTGACAAACCTTTGAATGAGACTAACATTTGTCTTTGTTCGTCCCAAGTTAGTCTCGTTAGTCTCATTTTAAGATTTGTCTAAGTTCGTCCTTAAAAAGAGACTAACTTGGGACGAACTTAGACAAACCTTAGAATGAGACTAACATTTGTCTTTGTTTGTCCCAAGTTTCTAGTTCTATGGTTTGGCTAAGTTCGTCCTTAGAAGGAGACTAACTTGGGACGAACTTAGACAAACCTTAGAATGAGACTAACGTTTGTCTTTGTTCGTCCCCAAGTTAGTCTCGTTAGTCTCATTTTAAGGTTTGTCTAATTTCGTCCTTAGAAAGAGTTTAACTTGGGAGGAACTTAGACAAACCTTAGAATGAGACTAACCTTTGTCCTTGTTCGTCCCAAGTTAGTCTCGTTAGTCTCATTTTAAGGTTTGTCTAAGTTCGTCCTTAGAAAGAGACTAACTTGGGAGGAACTTTGATGAGGACACACTAGCCTCACCTCGTCGGTCATCTACTATTACAAGTAATCCTATACAACTACAAGCTGATGCATCGACGAAAGAAGCTTTCAAAGGTCCAATGACTAGGAACCGAGCAAAACAAATTCAACATGAGGTGAATTCACTCCTAGTTGATTGTTATACTACAATTGATGAGAACTTTATGCTGCCTAAATCTAGTGTGCTTTTATTACTCAGATTCTCAAAAGTGGATGGACATAAAGAAGGGACACTTATGGAGGACTCATGCACGAAGAACAAAGGGAGAAGTCTAACATCATTTAGTGCAAGAAAGAAAGCAATAAAGGACCAGAATTGATGCTTTTCCCTTAGCACATCAAACCATGCACAACTTGAAAGCATGGCTATTAATAGTATTGCACAAAGATCAATCATGGGCACTTATGGCTGAACAAGGATCAAAGGAGAATGCACAAGACTCCATGGTGGCTGCTCATTGCTCAAAAGAGGCTACTCAAGATCCCATGGTGGCTGCACAAGTCCACAACACATGCATTTACTTTCATTTCTTAGTATTAATCCTCATCTACATGTATTTTGAAAACACATTCAGATTTTGGAAATTTTATTCATCAACATTTCAGATTTAGCTATTGCTACATCTTTTTTCAAGAGAGAGTTCTCTACCCCCTTGCTCTTGTAGTTTCCTTGTGAGATTGCATAAGCGGTCGTTCGACGGCAACCAAATTGTGCTTCCAACTTCGTGCGTGGTTGTGTGGTTTGGAAACTTAGAGTGTGGTTAGGCAATTACTTGTTGCAGGTCATTGCACAAGCAGTGGTTGGCTTCAAGAGTCGTCGGGTTGCACTACCTATCCTCCTCCATCAAATCCTACATCGTGAAGTCCCGCTTCCGCCCCGTATCAAACTTGGACGAACCTTTGAATGAGAATAACGTTTGTGTTTGTTCGCCCCAAGTTAGTCTCCTTAGTCTCATTTTAAGATTTGTCTAAGTTCGTCCATAGAAATAGGCTAACTTGGGACGAACTTAGACAAACCTTAGAATGAGACTAACGTTTGTCTTTGTTCGTTCCAAGTTAGTCTCGTTCTATGGTTTGTCCATGTTCGTCCTTAGAAAGAGACTAACTTGGGACAAACATAGACAAACCTTAGAATGAGACTAACGTTTGTCTTTGTTCGTCCCAAGTTAGTCTCGTTAGTCTCATTTTAAGGTTTGTCTAAGTTTGTCCTTAGAAAGAGACTAACTTGGGAGGAACTTAGACAAACCTTAGAATGAGACTAACGTTTGTCTTTGTTCGTCCCAAGTTAGTCTCGTTAGTCTCATTTTAAGGTTTGTCTAAGTTCGTCCTTAGAAATAGACTAACTTGGGAGGAACTTAGACAAACCTTAGAATGAGACTAACGTTTGTCTTTGTTCGTCCCAAGTTAGTCTCGTTAGTCTCATTCTATGGTTTGTCTAAGTTCGTCCTTAGAAAGAGACTAACTTGGGACAAACTTAGACAAACCTTAGAATGAGAATAACGTTTGTCTTTGTTCGTCCCAAGTTAGTCTCGTTAGTCTCAAATTAAGATTTGTCTAAGTTCGTCCTTAGAAAGACACTAAATTGGGACGAACTTAGACAAACCTTAGAATGAAACTAACGAGACTAACTTGGGACAAAGAAAGACAAACTTTAGTCTCATTCTAAGGTTTGTCTAAGGTCGTCCCAAGTTAGTCTCTTTCTAAGCACAAACTTAGACAAACCTTAAAATGGGACTAACGAGACCAACATGGAACAAACAAAGACAAACGTTAGTCTCATTCAAAGGTTTGTCTAAGTTCGTCCCAAGTTAGTCTCTTTCTAAAGACGAATTTGATAAACCATAGAATGAGACTAACGAGACCAACTTGGGACGAACGAAGACAAACGTTAGTCTCATTCTAAAGTTTGTCTAAGTTCGTCCCAAGTTAGTCTCTTTCTAAGGACGAACATAGACAAACCATAGAAAGAGACTAACTTGGGACGAACAAAGACAAACGTTAGTCTCATTCTAAGGTTTGTCTAAGTTCGTCCCAAGTTAATCTCTTTCTAAGGATGAACTTAGACAAACCATAGAATGAGACTAACGAGACTGACTTGGGACAAACCAAGACAAACGGTAGTCTCATTCTAAGGTTTGTCTAAGTTTGTCCCAAGTTAGTCTCTTTCTAAGGACGAACTTAGACAAACCTTAAAATTAGACTAACTAGACTAACTTGGGACGAACAAAGACAAACGTTAGTCTCATTCTAAGGTTTGTCTAAGTTCCTCCCAAGTTAGTCTCTATCTAAGGTTTGTCTAAGTTCGTCCGAAGTTAGTCTCTTTCTAAGGACGAACTTAGACAAACCATAGAACGAGACTAACTTGGGACGAACAATGACAAACCTTAGCCTCATTCTAAGGTTTGTCTAAGTTCATCCCAAGTTAGTCTCTTTCTAAGGACGAACTTAGAGAAACCATAGAACGAGATTAACTTGGGACGAACAATGACAAACGTTAGTCTCATTCTAAGGTTTGTCTAAGTTCGTCCCAAGTTAGTCTCTTTCTAAGGACGAACTTAGACAAACCTTAAAATGAGACTAACGAGACAAACTTGGCACGAACAAAGACAAACGTTAGTGTCATTCTAAGATTTGTCTAAGTTCGTCCCAAGTTAGTCTCTTTCTAAGGACGAACTTAGACAAACCTTTAAATGAGACAAACGAGACTAACTTGGGATGAACAATGACAAACGTTAGTCACATTCTAAGGGTTGTCTAAGTTCATCCTAAGTTAATCTCATTCTAAGGACGAACTTAGACAAACCATAGAATGAGACTAACGACACTAACTTGGGACAAACAAAGACAAACGTTAGTCTCATTCTAAGGTTTGTCTAAGTTCGTCCCAAGTTAGTCTCTTTCTAAGGACGAACTTAGACAAACCTTAAAATGAGACTAACGAGACTAACTTGGGACGAACAAAGACAAATGTTAGTCTCATTCAAAGGTTTGTCTAAGTTCGTCCCAAGTTAGTCTCTTTCTAAGGACGAAATTAGACAAACCATTGAACGAGACAAACTTTGGACGAACAAAGACAAACGTTAGTCTCATTCTAAGGTTTGTCTAAGTTCGTCCCAAGTTAGTCTCTTTCTAGAGACAAACTTAGACAAACCATAGAATGAGCCTAACGAGACCAACTTGGGACGAACAAAGACAAACGTTAGTCTCATTCTAATGTTTGTCGAAGTTCGTCCCAAGTTAGTCTCTTTCTAAGGACGGACTTAGACAAACCATAGAACGAGACTAACTTGGGACGAACAAAGACAAACGTTAGTCTCATTCTAAGGTTTGTCTAAGTTCGTCCCAAGTTAGTCTCTTTTTAAGGACGAACTTAGAGAAACCTTAAAATGAGACTAACGAGACTAACTTGGGATGAACAAAGACAAACGTTAGTCTCATTCTAAGGTTTGTCTAAGTTCCTCCCAAGTTAGTCTCTTTCTAAGGACGAACTTATACAAACCTTAAAATGAGACTAAAGAGACTAACTTGGGACGAACAAAGACAAACATTAGTCTCATTCTAAGGTTTGTCTAAGTTCGTTCCAAGTTAGTCTCTTTCTAAGGACGAACTTAGACAAACCATAGAACGAGACTAACTTGGGACGAACAAAAACAAACGTTAGTCTCATTCTAAGATTTGTCTAAGTTCTTCCCAAGTTAGTCTATTTCTAAGGACGAACTTAGACAAATCTTAAAATGAGACTAACGAGACTACCTTGGGATGAACAAAAACAAACGTTAGTCTCATTCAAAGGTTTGTCTAAGTTCCTCCCAAGTTAGTCTCTTTCTAAGGACGAACTTAGACAAACCTTAAAATGAGACTAACGAGACTAACTTGGGATGAACAAAGACAAACGTTAGTCTCATTCTAAGGTCTGTCTAAGTTCATCCCAAGTTAATCTCTTTCTAAGGATGAACTTAGACAAACCATAGAATGAGACTATCGAGACTAACTTGGGACAAACAGAGACAAACGTTAGTCTCATTCTAAGGTTTGTCTAAGTTCGTCCCAAGTTAGTCTCTTTCTAAGGACGAACTTCGACAAACCAAAGAATGATACTAACTTGGGACAAACAAAGACAAACGTTAGTCTCATTCTAAGGTTTGACTAAGTTTGTCTCGAGTTAGTCTCTTTCTAAGGACGAACTTAGACAAACCTTAAAATGAGACAAATGAGACTAACTTGGGACGAACAAAGACAAACGTTAGTCTCATTCTAAGGTTTGTCTAAGTTCATCCTAAGTTAATCTCATTCTAAGGACGAACTTAGACAAACCATAGAATGAGACTAACGACACTAACTTGGGACAAACAAAGACAAACGTTAGTCTCATTCTAAGGTTTGTCTAAGTTCGTCCCAAGTTAGTCTCTTTCTAAGGACGAACTTAGACAAACCTTAAAATGAGACTAACGAGACTAACTTGGGACGAACAAAGACAAATGTTAGTCTCATTCAAAGGTTTGTCTAAGTTCGTCCCAAGTTAGTCTCTTTCTAAGTACGAAATTAGACAAACCATTGAACGAGACTAACTTGGGACGAACAAAGACAAACGTTAGTCTCATTCTAAGGTTTGTCTAAGTTCGTCCCAAGTTAGTCTCTTTCTAAAGACGAACTTAGACTAACCATAGAATGAGCCTAACGAGAACAACTTGGGACGAACAAAGACAAACGTTAGTCTCATTCTAATGTTTGTCGAAGTTCGTCCCAAGTTAATCTCTTTCTAAGGACGAACTTAGACAAACCATAGATCGAGACTAACTTGGGACGAACAAAGACAAACGTTAGTCTCATTCTAAGGTTTGTCTAAGTTCGTCCCAAGTTAGTCTCTTTCTAAGGACGAACTTAGACAAACCTTAAAATGAGACTAACGAGACTAACTTGGGACGAACAAAGAGAAACGTTAGTCTCATTCTGAGGTTTGTCTAAGTTCGTCCCAAGTTGATCTCTTTCTAAGGAAGAACTTAGACAAACCATAGAACGAGACTAACTAGGGACGAACAAAGACAAACGTTAGTCTGATTCTAAGGTTTGTCTAAGTTCGTCCCAAGTTAGTCTCTTTCTAAGGACGAACTTAGACAAACCATTGAACGAGACTAACTTGGGACGAACAAAGACAAAACTTAGTCTCATTCTAAGGTTTGTCTAAGTTCATCCCAATCTAGTCTCTTTCTAAGGACGAACTTAGACAAATCTTTAAAGGAGACTAACGAAACTAACTTGGGACGAACAAAGACAAACGTTAGTCTCATTCAAAGGTTTGTCTAAGTTCGTCCCAAGTTAGTCTCTTTCTAAGGACGAAATTAGACAAACCATTAAATGAGACTAACTTGGGACGAACAAAGACAAACGTTAGTCTCATTCTAAGGTTTGTCTAAGTTCGTCCCAAGGTAGTCTCTTTCTAAGAACGAACTTAGACAAACCTTAAAATGAGACTAACGAGACTAACTTGGGACGAACAAAGACAAACGTTAGTCTCATTCTAATGTTTGTCTAAGTTCGTCCCAAGTTAGTCTCTTTCTAAGGACGAACTTAGACAAACCTTAAAATGAGACTAACGAGACTAACTTGGGACGAACAAAGACAAACGTTAGTCTCATTCTAAGGTTTGTCTAAGTTTATCCCAAGTTAATCTCTTTCTAAGGACCAACTTAGACAAACCATAGAATGAGACTAACGAGACTAATTTGGGACTAACAAAGACAAACGTTAGTCTCATTCTAAGGTTTGTCTAAGTTCGTCCCAAGTTAATCTCTTTCTAAGGACGAACTTAGACAAACCATAGAATGAGACTAACTTGGGACGAACAAAGACAAACGTTAGTCTCATTCTAAGGTTTGTCTAAGTTCGTCCCGAGTTAGTCTCTTTCTAAGGACGAACTTCGACAAACCTTAAAATGAGACTAACGAGACTAACTTGGGGCTAACAAAGACAAATGTTAGTCTCATTCTAAGGTTTGTCTAAGTTCATCCCAAGTTAATCTCTTTCTAAGGATGAACTTAGACAAACCATAGAATGAAACTAACGAGACTAACTTGGGACAAAGAAAGACAAACTTTAGTCTCATTCTAAGGTTTGTCTAAGGTCGTCCCAAGTTAGTCTCTTTCTAAGCACGAACTTAGACAAACCTTAAAATGAGACTAACGAGACTAACATGGAACAAACAAAGACAAACGTTAGTCTCATTCAAAGGTTTGTCTAAGTTCGTCCCAAGTTAGTCTCTTTCTAAAGACGAATTTGATAAACCATAGAATGAGACTAACGAGACCAACTTGGGACGAACGAAGACAAACGTTAGTCTCATTCTAAAGTTTGTCTAAGTTCGTCCCAAGTTAGTCTCTTTCTAAGGACGAACATAGACAAACCATAGAAAGAGACTAACTTGGGACGAACAAAGACAAACGTTAGTCTCATTCTAAGGTTTGTCTAAGTTCGTCCAAAGTTAATCTCTTTCTAAGGATGAACTTAGACAAACCATAGAATGAGACTAACGAGACTGACTTGGGACAAACAAAGACAAACGGTAGTCTCATTCTAAGGTTTGTCTAAGTTCGTCCCAAGTTAATCTCTTTCTAAGGACGAACTTAGACAAACCTTAAAATTAGACTAACTAGACTAACTTGGGACGAACAAAGACAAACGTTAGTCTCATTCTAAGGTTTGTCTAAGTTCCTCCCAAGTTAGTCTCTATCTAAGGTTTGTCTAAGTTCGTCCGAAGTTAGTCTCTTTCTAAGGACGAACTTAGACAAACCATAGAACGAGACTAACTTGGGACGAACAATGACAAACCTTAGCCTCATTCTAAGGTTTGTCTAAGTTCGTCCCAAGTTAGTCTCTTTCTAAGGACGAACTTAGACAAACCATAGAACGAGATTAACTTGGGACGAAAATGACAAACGTTAGTCTCATTCTAAGGTTTGTCTAAGTTCGTCCCAAGTTAGTCTCTTTCTAAGGACGAACTTAGACAAACCTTAAAATGAGACTAACGAGACAAACTTGGCACAAACAAAGACAAACGTTAGTGTCATTCTAAGTTTTGTCTAAGTTCGTCCCAAGTTAGTCTCTTTCTAAGGACGAACTTAGACACACCTTTAAATGAGACTAACGAGACTAACTTGGGATGAACAAAGACAAACGTTAGTCTCATTCTAAGGTCTGTCTAAGTTCATCCCAAGTTAATCTCTTTCTAAGGACGAGCTTAGACAAACCATAGAATGAGACTAACGAGACTAACTTGGGACAAACAGAGACAAACGTTAGTCTCATTCTACGGTTTGTTTAAGTTCGTCCCAAGTTAGTCTCTTTCTAAGGACGAACATAGACAAACCATAGAATGATACTTACTTGGGACGAACAAAGACAAACGTCAGTCTCATTCTAAGGTTTGTCTAAGTTCGTCCCGAGTTAGTCTCTTTCTAAGGACGAACTTAGACAAACCTTAAAATGAGACAAACGAGACTAACTTGGGACGAACAAAGACAAACGTTAGTCACATTCTAAGGGTTGTCTAAGTTCATCCTAAGTTAATCTCATTCTAAGGACGAACTTAGACAAACCATAGAATGAGACTAACGACACTAACTTGGGACAAACAAAGACAAACGTTAGTCTCATTCTAAGGTTTGTCTAAGTTCGTCCCAAGTTAGTCTCTTTCTAAGGACGAACTTAGACAAACCTTAAAATGAGACTAACGAGACTAACTTGGGACGAACAAAGACAAATGTTTGTCTCATTCAAAGGTTTGTCTAAGTTCGTCCCAAGTTAGTCTCTTTCTAAGGACGAAATTAGACAAACCATTGAACGAGACAAACTTGGGACGAACAAAGACAAACGTTAGTCTCATTCTAAGGTTTGTCTAAGTTCGTCCCAAGTTAGTCTCTTTCTAGAGACAAACTTAGACAAACCATAGAATGAGCCTAACGAGACCAACTTGGGACGAACAAAGACAAACGTTAGTCTCATTCTAATGTTTGTCGAAGTTCGTCCCAAGTTAGTCTCTTTCTAAGGACGAACTTAGACAAACCATAGAACGAGACTAACTTGGGACGAACAAAGACAAAACTTAGTCTCATTCTAAGGTTTGTCTAAGTTCATCCCAATCTAGTCTCTTTCTAAGGACGAACTTAGACAAATCTTTAAAGGAGACTAACGAAACTAACTTGGGACGAACAAAGACAAACGTTAGTCTCATTCAAAGGTTTGTCTAAGTTCGTCCCAAGTTAGTCTCTTTCTAAGGACGAAATTAGACAAACCATTAAATGAGACTAACTTGGGACGAACAAAGACAAACGTTAGTCTCATTCTAAGGTTTGTCTAAGTTCGTCCCAAGGTAGTCTCTTTCTAAGAACGAACTTAGACAAACCTTAAAATGAGACTAACGAGACTAACTTGGGACGAACAAAGACAAACGTTAGTCTCATTCTAATGTTTGTCTAAGTTCGTCCCAAGTTAGTCTCTTTCTAAGGACGAACTTAGACAAACCTTAAAATGAGACTAACGAGACTAACTTGGGACGAACAAAGACAAACGTTAGTCTCATTCTAAGGTTTGTCTAAGTTTATCCCAAGTTAATCTCTTTCTAAGGACCAACTTAGACAAACCATAGAATGAGACTAACGAGACTAATTTGGGACTAACAAAGACAAACGTTAGTCTCATTCTAAGGTTTGTCTAAGTTCGTCCCAAGTTAATCTCTTTCTAAGGACGAACTTAGACAAACCATAGAATGAGACTAACTTGGGACGAACAAAGACAAACGTTAGTCTCATTCTAAGGTTTGTCTAAGTTCGTCCCGAGTTAGTCTCTTTCTAAGGACGAACTTCGACAAACCTTAAAATGAGACTAACGAGACTAACTTGGGGCTAACAAAGACAAATGTTAGTCTCATTCTAAGGTTTGTCTAAGTTCATCCCAAGTTAATCTCTTTCTAAGGATGAACTTAGACAAACCATAGAATGAAACTAACGAGACTAACTTGGGACAAAGAAAGACAAACTTTAGTCTCATTCTAAGGTTTGTCTAAGGTCGTCCCAAGTTAGTCTCTTTCTAAGCACGAACTTAGACAAACCTTAAAATGAGACTAACGAGACTAACATGGAACAAACAAAGACAAACGTTAGTCTCATTCAAAGGTTTGTCTAAGTTCGTCCCAAGTTAGTCTCTTTCTAAAGACGAATTTGATAAACCATAGAATGAGACTAACGAGACCAACTTGGGACGAACGAAGACAAACGTTAGTCTCATTCTAAAGTTTGTCTAAGTTCGTCCCAAGTTAGTCTCTTTCTAAGGACGAACATAGACAAACCATAGAAAGAGACTAACTTGGGACGAACAAAGACAAACGTTAGTCTCATTCTAAGGTTTGTCTAAGTTCGTCCAAAGTTAATCTCTTTCTAAGGATGAACTTAGACAAACCATAGAATGAGACTAACGAGACTGACTTGGGACAAACAAAGACAAACGGTAGTCTCATTCTAAGGTTTGTCTAAGTTCGTCCCAAGTTAATCTCTTTCTAAGGACGAACTTAGACAAACCTTAAAATTAGACTAACTAGACTAACTTGGGACGAACAAAGACAAACGTTAGTCTCATTCTAAGGTTTGTCTAAGTTCCTCCCAAGTTAGTCTCTATCTAAGGTTTGTCTAAGTTCGTCCGAAGTTAGTCTCTTTCTAAGGACGAACTTAGACAAACCATAGAACGAGACTAACTTGGGACGAACAATGACAAACCTTAGCCTCATTCTAAGGTTTGTCTAAGTTCGTCCCAAGTTAGTCTCTTTCTAAGGACGAACTTAGACAAACCATAGAACGAGATTAACTTGGGACGAAAATGACAAACGTTAGTCTCATTCTAAGGTTTGTCTAAGTTCGTCCCAAGTTAGTCTCTTTCTAAGGACGAACTTAGACAAACCTTAAAATGAGACTAACGAGACAAACTTGGCACAAACAAAGACAAACGTTAGTGTCATTCTAAGTTTTGTCTAAGTTCGTCCCAAGTTAGTCTCTTTCTAAGGACGAACTTAGACACACCTTTAAATGAGACTAACGAGACTAACTTGGGATGAACAAAGACAAACGTTAGTCTCATTCTAAGGTCTGTCTAAGTTCATCCCAAGTTAATCTCTTTCTAAGGACGAGCTTAGACAAACCATAGAATGAGACTAACGAGACTAACTTGGGACAAACAGAGACAAACGTTAGTCTCATTCTACGGTTTGTTTAAGTTCGTCCCAAGTTAGTCTCTTTCTAAGGACGAACATAGACAAACCATAGAATGATACTTACTTGGGACGAACAAAGACAAACGTCAGTCTCATTCTAAGGTTTGTCTAAGTTCGTCCCGAGTTAGTCTCTTTCTAAGGACGAACTTAGACAAACCTTAAAATGAGACAAACGAGACTAACTTGGGACGAACAAAGACAAACGTTAGTCACATTCTAAGGGTTGTCTAAGTTCATCCTAAGTTAATCTCATTCTAAGGACGAACTTAGACAAACCATAGAATGAGACTAACGACACTAACTTGGGACAAACAAAGACAAACGTTAGTCTCATTCTAAGGTTTGTCTAAGTTCGTCCCAAGTTAGTCTCTTTCTAAGGACGAACTTAGACAAACCTTAAAATGAGACTAACGAGACTAACTTGGGACGAACAAAGACAAATGTTTGTCTCATTCAAAGGTTTGTCTAAGTTCGTCCCAAGTTAGTCTCTTTCTAAGGACGAAATTAGACAAACCATTGAACGAGACAAACTTGGGACGAACAAAGACAAACGTTAGTCTCATTCTAAGGTTTGTCTAAGTTCGTCCCAAGTTAGTCTCTTTCTAGAGACAAACTTAGACAAACCATAGAATGAGCCTAACGAGACCAACTTGGGACGAACAAAGACAAACGTTAGTCTCATTCTAATGTTTGTCGAAGTTCGTCCCAAGTTAGTCTCTTTCTAAGGACGAACTTAGACAAACCATAGAACGAGACTAACTTGGGACGAACAAAGACAAACGTTAGTCTCATTCTAAGGTTTGTCTAAGTTCGTCCCAAGTTAGTCTCTTTTTAAGGACGAACTTAGAGAAACCTTAAAATGAGACTAACGAGACTAACTTGGGACGAACAAAGACAAACGTTAGTCTCATTCTAAGGTTTGTCTAAGTTCCTCCCAAGTTAGTCTCTTTCTAAGGACGAACTTAGACAAACCTTAAAATGAGACTAAAGAGACTAACTTGGGACGAACAAAGACAAACATTAGTCTCATTCTAAGGTTTGTCTAAGTTCGTTCCAAGTTAGTCTCTTTCTAAGGACGAACTTAGACAAACCATAGAACGAGACTAACTTGGGACGAACAAAAACAAACGTTAGTCTCATTCTAAGATTTGTCTAAGTTCTTCCCAAGTTAGTCTATTTCTAAGGACGAACTTAGACAAATCTTAAAATGAGACTAACGAGACTAACTTGGGATGAACAAAAACAAACGTTAGTCTCATTCAAAGGTTTGTCTAAGTTCCTCCCAAGTTAGTCTCTTTCTAAGGACGAACTTAGACAAACCTTAAAATGAGACTAACGAGACTAACATGGGATGAACAAAGACAAACGTTAGTCTCATTCTAAGGTCTGTCTAAGTTCATCCCAAGTTAATCTCTTTCTAAGGATGAACTTAGACAAACCATAGAATGAGACTAACGAGACTAACTTGGGACAAACAGAGACAAACGTTAGTCTCATTCTAAGGTTTGTCTAAGTTCGTCCTAAGTTAGTCTCTTTCTAAGGACGAACTTCGACAAACCATAGAATGATACTAACTTGGGACAAACAAAGACAAACGTTAGTCTCATTCTAAGGTTTGTCTAAGTTTGTCCCGAGTTAGTCTCTTTCTAAGGACGAACTTAGACAAACCTTAAAATGAGACAAATGAGACTAACTTGGGACGAACAAAGACAAACGTTAGTCTCATTCTAAGGTTTGTCTAAGTTCATCCTAAGTTAATCTCATTCTAAGGACGAACTTAGACAAACCATAGAATGAGACTAACGACACTAACTTGGGACAAACAAAGACAAACGTTAGTCTCATTCTAAGGTTTGTCTAAGTTCGTCCCAAGTTAGTCTCTTTCTAAGGACGAACTTAGACAAACCTTAAAATGAGACTAACGAGACTAACTTGGGACGAACAAAGACAAATGTTAGTCTCATTCAAAGGTTTGTCTAAGTTCGTCCCAAGTTAGTCTCTTTCTAAGTACGAAATTAGACAAACCATTGAACGAGACTAACTTGGGACGAACAAAGACAAACGTTAGTCTCATTCTAAGGTTTGTCTAAGTTCGTCCCAAGTTAGTCTCTTTCTAAAGACGAACTTAGACTAACCATTGAATGAGCCTAACGAGAACAACTTGGGACGAACAAAGACAAACGTTAGTCTCATTCTAATGTTTGTCGAAGTTTGTCCCAAGTTAATCTCTTTCTAAGGACGAACTTAGACAAACCATAGATCGAGACTAACTTGGGACGAACAAAGACAAACGTTAGTCTCATTCTAAGGTTTGTCTAAGTTCGTCCCAAGTTAGTCTCTTTCTAAGGACGAACTTAGACAAACCTTAAAATGAGACTAACGAGACTAACTTGGGACGAACAAAGAGAAACGTTAGTCTCATTCTGAGGTTTGTCTAAGTTCGTCCCAAGTTGATCTCTTTCTAAGGAAGAACTTAGACAAACCATAGAATGAGACTAACGAGACTAACTAGGGACAAACAAAGACAAACGTTAGTCTCATTCTAAGGTTTGTCTAAGTTCGTCCCAAGTTAGTCTCTTTCTAAGGACGAACTTAGACAAACCTTAAAATGAGACTAACGAGACTAACTTGGGACGAACAAAGACAAACGTTAGTCTCATTTTAAGGTTTGTCTAAGTTCCTCCCAAGTTAGTCTCTTTCTAAGGACGAACTTAGACAAACCTTAAAATGAGACTAACGAGACTGACTTGGGACGAACAAAGACAAATGTTAGTCTCATTCTAAGGTTTGTCTAAGTTCGTCCCAAGTTAGTCTCTTTCTAAGGACGAACTTAGACAAACCATAGAACGAGACTAACTTGGGACGAACAAAAACAAACGTTAGTCTCATTCTAAGGTTTGTCTAAGTTCTTCCCAAGTTAGTCTATTTCTAAGGACGAACTTAGACAAATCTTAAAATGAGACTAACGAGACTAACTTGGGACGAACAAAGACAAACGTTTGTCTCATTCAAAGGTTTGTCTAAGTTCCTCCCAAGTTAGTCTCTTTCTAAGGACGAACTTAGACAAACCTTAAAATGAGACTAACGAGACTAACTTGGGACGAACAAGGACAAAGGTTAGTCTCATTCTAAGGTTTGTCTAAGTTCCTCCCAAGTTAGTCTCTTTCGAAGGACGAACTTAGACAAACCTTAAAATGAGACTAACGAGACTAACTTGGGGACGAACAAAAACAAACGTTAGTCTCATTCTAAGGTTTGTCTATGTTCGTCCCAAGTTAGTCTCTTTCTTAGGACGAACTTAGACAAACCATAGAACGAGACTAACTTGGGCAGAACAAACACAAACGTTAGTCTCATTCTAAGGTTTGTCTAAGTTCGTCCCAAGTTAGTGTCTTTCTATGGACGAACTTAGACAAATCTTAAAATGAGACTAACGAGACAAACTTGGGACGAACAAAGACAAATGTTAGTCTCATTCAAAGGTTTGTCTACGTTCCTCCCAAGTTAATCTCTTTCTAAGGACGAACTTAGACAAACCATAGAATGAGACTAACGAGACTAACTTGGGACGAACAAAGACAAACGTTTGTCTCATTCTAAAGTTTGTCTAAGTTTGTCCCAAGTTAGTCTCTTACTAAGGACGAACTTAGACAAACCATTGAACGAGACTAACTTGGGACGAACAAAGACAAACGTTAGTCTCATTCTAAGGTTTGTCTAAGTGCGTCCCAAGTTAGTCTATTTCTAAAAAGGAACTTAGACAAACTGATGGACCATAATTATACGAATCATAAACACAGTAAAACCCACCAAATTAGACTGTTTGTCTATTTAACTTTTGCTTGTTAGTTCCGATAATTATCTGCAAGGTATTTTGGAGTCTAGAGAGAATA
Organism: Rhodiola kirilowii; assembly: GCA_033675215.1. Taxonomy (NCBI): domain Eukaryota; kingdom Viridiplantae; phylum Streptophyta; class Magnoliopsida; order Saxifragales; family Crassulaceae; genus Rhodiola; species Rhodiola kirilowii. The sequence continues at coordinate 1,365,566 of JAUCNB010000016.1, forward strand.
CACGCTAAGGAGAGGATTTTACGTAGAAAATATATTACGAGTCATTCCAAGGTCACGATCAGTTGCTGACTTAAGAAATCTCAAGATCCTAACATTGAATCACTCAAACCAAATCCAACCAAAGAGCAACCAAAGTCAGTCCAGAGCTGTATTACACCGATAGTTTTGTGAAAACGTCACAAAACCTCACAAAACTCACTCTCTTCTCCATGGTGACCGTCGGCTTTTGGAGGAGGTGACCAAGGGAGGAAGCTCTCCTCCTTTCTCCACCTCCAACCGGCGGCTTTCAAGCCTCCATGGATGGCTTGCCATGTGGTGGCTTCTCCTCCACACATCTGCTCCTCCTTTGGCTATAAATAAACCCCCTCTCCTTTGTATTTCATCCATCCCAAAATCACAAACACTTCTCTCTCTAAAGTTTGGCACTTTGTAAGTTTAGTTTTCAATTTATAATACTCCTGTTGGTTCTTGAGTATTGTAGTTCGGTCTTGAGTACTCTTGTCGGTTCTTGTAGTACTCAAGCTTGTCTTTACAATTCTTGAGTACTCTTGTCGGTTCTTGAAGTACTCACCCCTTTCCCTTACTTACTGTCTTTCGAAAACCGTAAGTACTTAGCTATGGTATCCACCTCTATGGATATTCGTAGCTAAACTCTTCATTCGGTTGAAGGGGTGTACTTGTATCATAAAATGTTTTAGGCCATCTTTTTAGTGCCTCTTCTTTTTATTCAAAACTTGTTCTATGTGCCATATATTAGGCCAGAACTTCCATGGTTGAGTGGATGCTTGAAATGGCAAAACTCTTCCGTAAGGGTTCGTGAACATACTCGGGTAAGTGGATGCTTGAAATGGCAAAGCTTATCTGAGGAGTTCGACCTCTTTTAAACATCATTGGTTTTGATCGGAAATGACGGATCAATGGATGCACATAGGCTAGTATACCTTGAAATGGGGTGCTAGTCTAAATAGAACAAGTGCTCTACGACCTTGAAATGGGCTAGACAGTGTGTGCAAATCGAGTGCTTGAAATGGCCTTGATACACGTTTGAATACTTAGAAGGATCACTAAAGGTCAATGATAAACAGGCTATGATACAAGGCCCCAGAAACCGAATGCTTTCCTTAGATTTAAAAAACCCCTCGCATTTACTTTCTTAGTATAAACTGCTCTATCAACTACTCACCTTCCGGAGGACTTGCCAATCACGCATCACCCGCTGTAAGTCTTCTACTTTTATTTTCAGTACTTTACTTTTCTGTCATTTTCTTTTCCGCACTAAAAACCAAAACCAACCAACCAATCACTTACTTTTCCGCACTAAAATCTCAATCAACCTGAAACACGCTCCCTCGCTGTACGATCCCCTCAAAGAATAACTTATCCCCCTAATTCCCTTGGGTTCGACCCCTACTTACCACTTGCTACCCAGTAGTAAGGTCACGAGTAGCGGAATATAAATTTTCTTTTGCACAGAGAACACCGCACCTTAACGACAGTGCGGTGGGCTCCGTCAAAACTGGCGCCGTTGCCAGAGAATTAGCAATCGGATTAGTTGTTCTTTTCTTTCCATCCCCTTCTCATTTCCTCATGATGCTACCCACTACGTATGCATGGACAACAAGACATCTTCCCCTGTTCGGAGGTACGGATGGAGAAGACCCAGTACTACACTGCCGAAACTTTCACCACGTTTGCTGCCACATAAAACCTGAAAATGAAATGTTAGAGGAATTTAAGCTTAAATGCTTCAAATTTTATTTAACTGATTTTGCAACGATTTGGTATTACACATCAACCGCTAGTAGTGTAGTATATTTTGTGGATCTTTGCGTTCCATTCCTGAAGGAATTCTCCCCCCCATCCTTACGCCAAAAAACCCGTGAGAAGATCATGTGCCTTCAACAATCCCGGGATGAGACTTTGGACGAATACTACACGAACTATGACACCATCGTCTCAAGCTGCCCGCACCATGGATTCACGAAGAAAGTTCTTCTTCAAAAATTTCTTCGTGGGATGAGGGTCGATGAGCTGACAAGGATTAACGAAGCAATGAGAAGAACAGCCAGGAACTTAACCATGGCAGACATGTGGAACCTCATAAATGACCTGGCCGCAACCACAAAACGAATACCCCAAGCTGACAGAGGAATGCAGATAGAAGAAGCTAGTCCAGAGACAGACGAAGAAGAAACTCCCGAGCCATCAGAAGAGACTTCCGAGCCATCAGAAGATTGGGATATAGAAAGTATCGGGAGCAACGAGGAAAAACCTTCATGGGAACTGAATGTCGTGTCAGCAATGGAAGAAGTCCAGAATACCACCAGCATGCTGCCCGAGCCATACCCAGCTATCATCACCCAAGCATCCGAGACCATCTACGACCAGATCCTCACAGACGGACGTAACGAGGCAGAACCGAGCCTTAAGATGCAAGCTTCTCAACTCTTCCCCTTGATCAATAGGCAAATCGCAGAAAACTATGTGATCAATGAAGAGGCTAGAAGGAGGATGGGAAAAGGGCCTGAGCAGAACGACTCCTCGATGGAGCATGTGTTCACCATAACTGGACAAGGCAGCCCTAAACACCAGAAAACCCAGTCCAAAAGACTAGTTGTGAAGGGTCCCTCGCCTTCTCAAAGACGTTGGAAGGAGAAACCACCAGAACCATGGGAACTGGACCCAAGCACATCATCTCACACGAAATCAGGGAAAGGCAAGGCAAAAATCAACACAGGAACGGTGGCGAAATATGACCTGAGCCACCCATGGGATCCAAACCAGTGATCCAGGAATGAGGTACTATCGAGCCAACGACGTTAAACAAAGGCACTGGTCGGGAGGTAACCCGACACCTATCTTACTTTCTGTCTTTTATTTTTCTGTCATTTAGTTTTTTCCGTAAGTCGCTCTCACCCACTTGGTGCATAGAATGAAATGACTATTTAGAAATCGGTTTTTGGAGCAAGACCGGATCAGCCAGGAAGCTTCCGTGAATTACCGGTCCTGCGCTAAGAGTTCAAGGCCCCAGCCGAACTCCCTCGATTATCCAGCCTCATGCCATGTCGTTCACTCGACACTTTAAAGGGAGTTCTATTCTTCCCTTTTCCTTGATGTCATTTCCTTCTCGTACAATATCTGCTTGCATGGCTTTTGAACTAAGTTGTGCTGAAAGGCACGCCTTCGTTCAAAAGTGTGGGGTGAGAACCACCTTTGTAAATAAATAACATGTTTTTCCTTTTTCCTTAATATTATCTTTTTGAAAATATGAACTTAAGAATGTGAAAAAGATAGATCATAATTCATGCATTAACCTTGTGAAAATTCAACTGTTTAAAAACATAGAATGTAACTTCTCATTTGTCCCTTTGTGCTGAGATAAACTAGGAATGTGGAGTTGACATAAACTGCCCTAGAGAGGCTTGGCAAGCACTCGAAGGATCGAATCTAACTATATGGTTTTCGAAGTCAGTGGAGGCTGCACTTCGGGTTTCAGTGAAGATTGAAGTCATCTCCGCCATGCAGTGTTTATGCAAAAAGAAAAAAGAAAAAAAAGGCGAGGACGGGAATCAGACCGTCCTATCTCTAGTCAAAGTAGCCGAGAAAATAGATGAGCGACCCTCATCTTGACCCGCGCGAAACGGCAAGGATGAGAGGAGCGGGGAGGTATTTCCATATGCTCGCGGGCGACGATTGGACCTCCCAAAAAGGCTTGAGAAAATGGACTAGCAAGTCACAAAGAAGCAAAAAGCTCAAAGAAGCAAATCAAGAGGCCAAAGGCCCAAAATTGTGAAGGTTTTAACCGAACAAAAAGTGAAGTACTCAAAGAGTCAAATCAAAGGCCAAAGGCCGATTCACTACAAAAGCTGTCCCTCGCCAAAAGAAAATCAAAGACCAAACCATTGAAACCCGAACCGAATCACGTGCTAGAGAAAGCTACAAAAAAACAATACAGTGCGAGACGGTCTCGAGGTTACAGTCCAGGAGCCTGAAAAGGGCTATCTCCCGAAACATCCAAAATAATTTGCATCTCAGCACGGAGGTACAAGTATCAAGTTTCTTCTATTTATTTACACGGTTTAATTTGGTAATAAGTAGTAATGCATGAATTAGGATAAGTCTAGTCCCACAGTCTAACTTTCATATTTTAAAGTTTACTTAGTGTGCCGCCCTTTAATAGCATTGTTCGGGACGAACAACTAAAAGTGTGGGGTGATCTGATGGACCATAATTATACGAATCATAAACACAGTAAAACCCACCAAATTAGACTGTTTGTCTATTTAACTTTTGCTTGTTAGTTCCGATATTTATCTGCAGGGTATTTTGGAGTCTAGAGAGAATACACGCTAAGGAGAGGATTTTACGCAGAAAATATATTACGAGTCATTCCAAGGTCACGATCAGATGCTGACTGAAGAAATCTCAAGATCCTGACATTGAATCACTCAAAACAAATCCAACCAAAGAGTAACCAAAGTCAGTCCGGAGCTGAAATACACCGATAGTTTTGTGAAAACGTCACAAAACCTCACAAAACTCACTCTCCCCTCCATGGTGACCGGCGGCTTTTGGAGGAGGTGACCAAGGGAGGAAGCTCTCCTCCTTTCTCCACCTCCAACCGGCGGCTTTCAAGCCTCCATGGATGGCTTGCCATGTGGTGGCTTCTCCTCCACACATCTCCTCCTCCTTTGGCTATAAATAGACCCCCTCTCCTTTGTATTTCATCCATCCCAAAATCACAAACACTTCTCTCTCTAAAGTTGGGCACTTTGTAAGTTTGGTTTTCAATCTATAATACTCCTGTTGGTTCTTGAGTATTGTAGTTCGGTCTTGAGTACTCTTGTCGGTTCTTGTAGTACTCAAGCATGTCTTTACTATTCTTGAGTACTCTTGTCGGTTCTTGAAGTACCCACCCCTTTCCCTTACTTACTGTCTTTCAAAAACCGTAAGTACTTAGCTATGGTATCCACCTCTATGGATATTCGTAGCTAAACTCTTCATTCGGTTGAAGGGGTGTACTTGTATCATAAAATGTTTTAGGCCATCTTTTTAGTGCCTCTTCTTTTTATTCATAACTTGTTCTATGTGCCATATATTAGGCCAGAAATTCCAAGGTTGAGTGGATGCTTGAAATGGCAAAACTCTTCCGTGGGGGTTCGTGAACATACTCGGGTAAGTGGATGCTTGAAATGGCAAAGCTTATCTGAGGAGTTCGACCTCTTTTAAACACCATTGGTTTTGATCGGAAATGATGGATCAATGGATGCACATAGGCTAGTATACCTTGAAATGGGGTGCTAGTCTAAATAGAATAAGTGCTCTACGACCTTGAAATGGGCTAGACAGTGTGTGCAAATCGAGCGCTTAAAATGGCCTTGATACACGTTTGAATACTTAGTAGGATCACTAAAGGCCAATGATAAACAGGCTATGATACAAGGCCCCCGAAACTAAATGCTTTCCTTAGATTCAAAAAACCCCTCGCATTTACTTTCTTAGTATAAACTGCTCTATCAACTACTCACCTTTCGGAGGACTTGCCAATCACGCATCACCCGCTGTAAGTCTTATACTTTTATTTTCAGTACTTTACTTTTCTGTCATTTACTTTTCCGCACTAAAAACCAAAACCAACCAACCAATCACTTACTTTTCCGCACTAAAATCTCATTCGTCCTTAGAATGAGACTAACGAGACTAACTTGGGACGAACAAAGACAAACGTTAGTCTCATTCTAAGGTTTGTCTAAGTTCGTCCCAAGTTAGTCTCTTTTTAAGGACGAACATAGACAAACCTTAAAATGAGAGTAACGTGACTAACTTGGGCGAACAAAGACAATCGTTAGTCTCATTCTAAGGTTTGTCTAAGTTCGTCCCAAGTTAGTCTCGTTCTAAGGACGAACCTAGACAAACCATAGAATTAGACTAACGAGACTAACTTGGGACGAACCAAGACAAACGTTAGTCTCATTCTAAAGTTTGTCTAAGTTCGTCCCAAGTTAGTCTCTTTCTAAGGACAAACTTAGCTAAACCATAGAATGAGACTAACGTGACTAACTTGGGACGAACAAAGACAAACGTTAGGCTCATTCTAAGGTTTGTCTAAGTTCGTCCCAAGTTAGTCTCTTTCTAAGGACGAATATGGACAAACCTTAAAATGACACTAACATGACTAACTTGGGACGAACAAAGACAAATGTTAGTCTCATTCTAAGGTTTGTCTAAGTTAGTCCCAAGTTAGTCTCTTTTTAAGGACTAACTTAGACAAACCATAGAATGAGACTAACGAGACTAACTTGGGACGAACAAAGAAAAAAGTTAGTCTCATTCTAAGGTTTGTCTAAGTTCGTCCCAAGTTAGTCTCTTTCTAAGGACGAACTTAGACAAACCATAGAATGAGACTAACGAGACTAACTTGGGACGAACAAAGATAAACGTTAGTCTCATTCTAAGGTTTGTCTAAGTTCGTCTCAAGTTAGCCTCTTTCTAAGGATGAACTTAGACAAACCTTAAGATGAGTCTAACGAGACTAACTTGGGACGAACAAAGACAAACGTTAGTCTCATTCTAGGGTTTGTCTAAGTTCGTCCCAAGTTAGTCTCTTTCTAAGGACGAACATAGACAAACGATAGAATGAGACTAACGAGACTAACTTGGGACGAACAAAGACAAACGTTAGTCTCATTCTAAGGTTTGGCAAAGTTCATCCCAAGTTAGTCTCTTTCTAAGGACGAACTTAGACAAACCTTAAATTGAGACTAACGAGACTAACTTGGAACGAATAAAGACAAACGTTAGCCTCATTCTAAGGTTTGTCTAAGTTCGTCCCAAGTTAGTCTCTTTCTAAGGACAAACTTAGACAAACCATTGAACGAGACTAACTTGGGACGAACAAAGACAAACGTTAGTCTCATTCTAAGGTTTGTCTAAGTTCATCCCAAGTTAGTCTCTTTCTAAGGACGAACTTAGACAAACCTTAAAATGAGACTAACGAGACTAACTTGGGACGAACAAAGACAAACGTTAGTCTCATTCTAAGGTTTGTCTAAGTTCGTCCCCAGTTAGTCTCTTTCTAAGGACGAACTTAGACAAACCATAGAACGAGAATAACGAGACTAACTTGGGACGAACAAAGACAAACGTTAGTCTCATTCTAAGGTTTGTCTAAGTTCGTCCCAAGTTAGTCTCTTTCTAAGGACGAACTTAGACAAACCATAGAATGAGACTAACGAGACTAACTTGGGACGAACAAAGACAAACGTTAGTCTCATTCTAAGGTTTCTCTAAGTTCGTCCCAAGTTAGTCTCTTTCTAAGGACGAACTTAGACAAACCATAGAATGAGACTAACAAGACTAACTTGGGACAAAAAAAGACAAACGTTAGTCTCATTCTAAGGTTTGTCTAAGTTCGTCCCAAGTTAGTCTCTTTCTAAGGACGAACATAGACAAACCTTAAAATGAGACTAACGTGACTAACTGGGGACGAACAAAGACAAACGTTAGTCTCATTCTAAGGTTTGTCTAAGTTCGTCCCTAGTTAGTCTCTTTCTAAGGACGAACTTAGACAAACCATAGAACGAGAATAACGAGACTCACTTGGGACGAACAAAGACAAACGTTAGTCTCATTCTAAGGTTTGTCTAAGTTCGTCCCAAGTTAGTCTCTTTCTAAGGACGAACTTAGACAAACCATAGAATGAGACTAACAAGACTAACTTGGGACAAAAAAAGACAAACGTTAGTCTCATTCTAAGGTTTGTCTAAGTTCGTCCCAAGTTAGTCTCTTTCTAAGGACGAACATAGACAAACCTTAAAATGAGACTAACGTGACTAACTGGGGACGAACAAAGACAAACGTTAGTCTCATTCTAAGGTTTGTCTAAGTTCGTCCCTAGTTAGTCTCTTTCTAAGGACGAACTTAGACAAACCATAGAACGAGAATAACGAGACTCACTTGGGACGAACAAAGACAAACGTTAGTCTCATTCTAAGGTTTGTCTAAGTTCATCCCAAGTTAGTCTCTTTCTAAGGACGAACTTAGACAAACCATAGCATGAGACTAACGAGATTAACTTGGGACGAGCAAAGACAAACGTTAGTTTCATTCTAATGGTTGTCTAAGTTCGTCCCAAGTTAGTCTCTTTCTAAGGATGAACTTTGACAAACCTTAAAATGAGACTAACGAGACTAACTTGGGACGAACAAAGACAAACGTTAGTCTCATTCTAAGGTTTGTCTAAGTTCGTCCCAAGTTAGTCTCTTTCTAAGGACGAACTTAGACAAACCATAGAATGAGACTAACGAGACTAACTTGGGACGAACAAAGACAAACGTTAGTCTCATTCTAAGGTTTCTCTAAGTTCGTCCCAAGTTAGTCTCTTTCTAAGGACGAACTTAGACAAACCATAGAATGAGACTAACAAGACTAACTTGGGACAAAAAAAGACAAACGTTAGTCTCATTCTAAGGTTTGTCTAAGTTCGTCCCAAGTTAGTCTCTTTCTAAGGACGAACATAGACAAACCTTAAAATGAGACTAACGTGACTAACTGGGGACGAACAAAGACAAACGTTAGTCTCATTCTAAGGTTTGTCTAAGTTCGTCCCTAGTTAGTCTCTTTCTAAGGACGAACTTAGACAAACCATAGAACGAGAATAACGAGACTCACTTGGGACGAACAAAGACAAACGTTAGTCTCATTCTAAGGTTTGTCTAAGTTCGTCCCAAGTTAGTCTCTTTCTAAGGACGAACTTAGACAAACCATAGAATGAGACTAACGAGACTAACTTGGGATGAACAAAGACAAACGTTAGTCTCATTCTAAGGTTTGTCTAAGTTCGTCCCTAGTTAGTCTCTTTCTAAGGATGAACTTAGACAAACCATAGAACGAGACAAACAAGACTAACTTGGGACGAAAAAAGACAAATGTTAGTCTCATTCTAAGGTTTGTCTAAGTTCGTCCCAAGTTAGTCTCTTTCTAAGGACGAACTTAGACAAACCGTAGAATGAGACTAACGAGACTAACTTGGGACGAACCAAGACAAACGTTAGTCTCATTCTAAAGTTTGTCCACGTTCATCCCAAGTTAGTCTCCTTCTAAGGACGAACTTAGACAAACCTTAAAATGAAACTAAAGAGACTAACTTGGGACGAACAAAGACAAATGTTAGTTTCATTCTAAGGTTTGTCTAAGTTCGTCCCAAGTTAGTCTCTTTCTAAGGACGAATTTAGACTAACCATAGAATGAGACTAACGAGACTAACTTTGGACGAACAAAGACAAATGTTATTCTCATTCTAAGGTTTGTCTAAGTTCGTCCCAAGTTAGTCTCTTTCAAAGGACGAACTCAGACAAACCTTAAAATGAGACTAACGAGACTAACTTGGGACGAACAAAGACAAACGTTAGTCATATTCTAAGGTTTGTCTAAGTTCGTCCCAAGTTAGTCTCTTTCTAAGGACGAACTTAGACAAACCATTGAACGAGACTAACTTGGGACGAACAAAGACAAACGTTAGTCTCATTCTAAGGTTTGTCTAAGTTCGTCCCAAGTTAGTCTCTTTCTAAGGACGAACTTAGACAAACCATTGAACGAGACTAACTTGGGACGAAAAAAGACAAACCTTAGTCTCATTCTAAGGTTTGTCTAAGTTCGTCCCAATTTAGTCTCTTTCTAAGGACGAACTTAGACAAACCATTGACCGAGACTAACTTGGGACAAACAACGACAAACGTTAGTCTCATTCTAAGGTTTGTCTAAGTTCGTCCCAAGTTAGTCTCTTTCTAAGGATGAACTTTGACAAACCATAGAACGAGAATAACGAGACTAACTTGGGATGAACAAAAACAAATTTTAGTCTCATTCTAAGGTTTGTTTAAGTTCGTCCCAAGTTAGTCTCTTTCAAAAAACGAACTTAGACAAACCTTAAAATGAGACTAACGAGACTAACTTGGGACGAACAAAGACAAACGTTAGTCTCATTCTAAGGTTTGTCTAAGTTCGTCCCAAGTTAGTCTCTTTCTAAGGACGAACTTAGACAAACCATAGAATTAGACTAACGAGACTAACTTGGGACGAACAAAGACAAACGTTAGTCTAATTCTAAGGTTTTTCTAAGTTCGTCCCAAGTTAGTCTCTTTCTAAGGACGAACTTAGACAAACCATAGAATAGACTAACGAGACTAACTTTGGACGAACAAAGACAAACGTTAGTCTCATTCTAAGGTTTGTCTAAGTTCGTCCCAAGTTAGTCTCTTTCTAAGGACGAACTTAGACAAAACATAGAATTAGACTAACGAGACTAACTTGGGACGAACAAAGACAAACGTTAGTCTCATTCTAAGGTTTGTCTAAGTTCGTCCCAAGTTAGTCTCTTTCTAAGGACGAACTTAGACAAACCATTGAACGAGACTAACTTGGGACGAACAAAGACAAACGTTAGTCTCATTCTAAGGTTTGTCTAAGTTCGTCCCAAGTTAGTCTCTTTCTAAGGACGAACTTAGACAAACCATTGAACGAGACTAACTTGGGACGAAAAAAGACAAACCTTAGTCTCATTCTAAGGTTTGTCTAAGTTCGTCCCAATTTAGTCTCTTTCTAAGGACGAACTTAGACAAACCATTGACCGAGACTAACTTGGGACAAACAACGACAAACGTTAGTCTCATTCTAAGGTTTGTCTAAGTTCGTCCCAAGTTAGTCTCTTTCTAAGGATGAACTTAGACAAACCATAGAACGAGAATAACGAGACTAACTTGGGATGAACAAAAACAAATTTTAGTCTCATTCTAAGGTTTGTTTAAGTTCGTCCCAAGTTAGTCTCTTTCAAAAAACGAACTTAGACAAACCTTAAAATGAGACTAACGAGACTAACTTGGGACGAACAAAGACAAACGTTAGTCTCATTCTAAGGTTTGTCTAAGTTCGTCCCAAGTTAGTCTCTTTCTAAGGACGAACTTAGACAAACCATAGAATTAGACTAACGAGACTAACTTGGGACGAACAAAGACAAACGTTAGTCTAATTCTAAGGTTTTTCTAAGTTCGTCCCAAGTTAGTCTCTTTCTAAGGACGAACTTAGACAAACCATAGAATAGACTAACGAGACTAACTTTGGACGAACAAAGACAAACGTTAGTCTCATTCTAAGGTTTGTCTAAGTTCGTCCCAAGTTAGTCTCTTTCTAAGGACGAACTTAGACAAAACATAGAATTAGACTAACGAGACTAACTTGGGACGAACAAAGACAAACGTTAGTCTCATTCTAAGGTTTGTCTAAGTTCGTCCCAAGTTAGTCTCTTTCTAAGGACGAACTTAGACAAACCATAGAATGAGACTAACGAGACTAACTTTGGACGAACAAAGACAAACGTTAGTCTCATTCTAAGGTTTGTCTAAGTTCGTCCCAAGTTAGTCTCTTTCTAAGGACGAACATAGACAAACCTTAAAATGAGACTAACGTGACAAACTTGGGAAGAACAAAGACAAACGTTAGTCTCATTCTAAGGTTTGTCTAAGTGCGTCCCAAGTTAGTCTCTTTCTAAGGACGAACTTAGACAAACCTTAAAATGAGACTAACGAGACTAACTTGGGACGAACAAAGACAAACGTTAGTCTCATTCTAAGGTTTGTCTAAGTTCATCCCAAGTTAGTCTCTTTCTAAGGACGAACTTAGACAAACCATAGAATGAGACTAACGATACTAACTTGGGACGAACAAAGACAAATGTTAGTCTCATTCTAAGGTTTGTCTAAGTTCGTCCCAAGTTAGTCTCTTTCTAAGGACGAACTTAGACAAACCATAGAATTAGACTAACGAGACTAACTTTGGACGAACAAAGACAAACGTTAGTCTCATTCTAAGGTTTGTCTAAGTTCGTCCCAAGTTAGTCTCTTTCTAAGGACAAACTTAGACAAACCATAGAATGAGACTAACGAGACTAACTTTGGACGAACAAAGACAAACGTTAGTCTCATTCTAAGGTTTGTCTAAGTTCGTCCCAAGTTAGTCTCTTTCTAAGGACGAACAAAGACAAACCTTAAAATGAGACTAACGTGACAAACTTGGGAAGAACAAAGACAAACGTAAGTCTCATTCTAAGGTTTGTCTAAGTTCGTCCCAAGTTAGTCTCTTTCTAAGGACGAACTAAGACAAACCTTAAAATGAGACTAACGAGACTAACTTGGGATGAATAAAGACAAACGTTAGTCTCATTCTAAGGTTTGTCTAAGTTCGTCCCAAGTTAGTCTCTTTCTAAGGACGAACTTAGACAAACCATTGAACGAGACTAACTTGGGACGAACAAAGACAAACGTTAGTCTCATTCTACGGTTTGTCTAAGTTCGTCCCAAGTTAGTCTCTTTCTAAGGAAGAACTTAGACAAACCATTGAACGAGACTAACTTGGGACGAACAAAGACAAACCTTAGTCTCATTCTAAGGTTTGTCTAAGTTCGTCCCAATTTAGTCTCTTTCTAAGGACGAACTTAGACAAACCATTGACCGAGACTAACTTGGGACAAACAAAGACAAACGTTAGTCTCATTCTAAGGTTTGTCTAAGTTCGTCCCAAGTTAGTCTCTTTCTAAGGATGAACTTAGACAAACCATAGAACGAGAATAACGAGACTAACTTGGCATGAACAAAAACAAATTTTAGTCTCATTCTAAGGTTTGTCTAAGTTCGTCCCAAGTTAGTCACTTTCAAAAAACGAACTTAGACAAACCTTAAAATGAGACTAACGAGACTAACTTGGGACGAACAAAGACAAACGTTAGTCTCATTCTAAGGTTTGTCTAAGTTCGTCCCAAGTTAGTCTCTTTCTAAGGACGAACTTAGACAAACCATAGAATTAGACTAACGAGACTAACTTGGGACGAACAAAGACAAACGTTAGTCTCATTCTAAGGTTTGTCTAAGTTCGTCCCAAGTTAGTCTCTTTCTAAGGACGAACTTAGACAAACCATATAATGAGACTAACGAGACTAACTTTGGACGAACAAAGACAAACGTTAGTCTCATTCTAAGGTTTGTCTAAGTTCGTCCCAAGTTAGTCTCTTTCTAAGGACGAACTTAGACAAACCATAAAATTAGACTAACGAGACTAACTTGGGACGAACAAAGACAAACGTTAGTCTCATTCTAAGGTTTGTCTAAGTTCGTCCCAAGTTAGTCTCTTTCTAAGGACGAACATAGACAAACCTTAAAATGAGACTAACGTGACAAACTTGGGAAGAACAAAGACAAACGTTAGTCTCATTCTAATGTTTGTCTAAGTGCGTCCCAAGTTAGTCTCTTTCTAAGGACGAACTTAGACAAACCTTAAAATGAGACTAACGAGACTAACTTGGGACGAACAAAGACAAACGTTAGTCTCATTCTAAGGTTTGTCTAAGTTCGTCCCAAGTTAGTCTCTTTCTAAGGACAAACTTAGACAAACCATTGAAAGAGACTAACTTGGACGAACTTAGACAAACCTTAGAATGAGACTAACGTTTCTCTTTGTTCGTCCCAAGTTAGTCTCGTTCAACGGTTTGTCTAAGTTCGTCCTTAGAAAGAGACTAACTTGGGACGAACATAGACAAACCTTTGAATGAGACTAACGTTTCTCTTTGTTCATCCCAAGTTAGTCTCGTTAGTCTCATTTTAAGGTTTGTCTAAGTTCGTCCTTAGAAAGAGACTAACTTGGGATGAACTTAGACAAACCTTAGAATGAGACTAACGTTTGTCTTTGTTCGTCCAAAGTTAGTCTCGTTAGTCTCATTTGAAGGTTTGTCTAAGTTCGTCCTTAGAAAGAGACTAACTTGGGACGAACTCAGACAAACCTTAGAATGAGAATAACGTTTGTCTTTGTTCGTCCCAAGTTAGTCACGTTAGTCTCATTTTAAGGTTTGTCTAAGTTCGTACTTAGAAAGAGACTAACTTGGGACGAACTTAGACAAACTTTTGAATGTGACTAACGTTTGTCTTTGTTCGTCCCAAGTTAGTCTCGTTAGTCTCATTTTAAGGTTTGTCTAAGTGCGTGCTTAGAAAGAGATTAACTTAGGACGAACTTTCACAAACCATAGAATGAGACTAACGTTCATCTTTGTTCGTCCCAAGTTAGTCTCGTTAGTCACATTTTAAGATTTGTCTAAGTTCATCCTTAGAAAGAGACTAAATTGGGACAAACTTGGACAAACCTTAGAATGAGACGAACGTTTGTCTTTGTTCGTCTCAAGTTAGTCTCGTTAGTCTCATTTTAAGGTTTGTCTAAGTTCGTCCTTAGAAAGAGACTAACTTGGGACGAACTTAGACAAACCTTAGAATGAGACAAACGTTTCTCTTTGTTCGTCCCAAGTTAGTCTCGTTAGTCTCATTCTATGGTTTGTCTAAGTTCGTCCTTAGAAAGAGACTAACTTGGGACGAACTTAGACAAACCTTAGAATGAGACTAACGTTTGTCTTTGTTCGTCCCAAGTTAGTCACGTTCAATGGTTTGTCTAACTTCGTCCTTAGAAAGAGACTAACTTGGGACAAACTTAGACAAATCTTAGAATGAGACTAACGTTTGTCTTTGTTCGTCCCAAGTTAGTCTCGTTAGTCACATTTTAAGGTTTGTCTAAGTTCGTCCTTAGCAAGAGACTAACTTGGGACGAACTTAGAAAAACATTAGAATGAGACTAATTTTTGTCTTTGTTCGTCCCAAGTTAGTCTTGTTAGTCTCATTCTATGATTTGTCTAAGTTCGTCCTTAGAAGGAGACTAACTTGGGACGAACTTAGACAAACCTTAGAATGAAACTAACGTTTCTCTTTGTTCGTCCCAAGTTAGTCTCGTTAGTCTCATTCTATTGTTTGTCTAAGTTCGTCCTTAGAAAGAGACTAACTTGGGACGAACTTAGACAAACCTTAGAATGAGACTAACGTTTGTCTTTGTTCGTCCCAAGTTAGTCTCGTTCAATGGTTTGTCTAAGTTCGTCCTTAGAAAGAGACTAACTTGGGACGAACATAGACAAACCTTTGAATGAGACTAACGTTTGTCTTTGTTCGTCCCAAGTTAGTCTCTTTAGTTTCATTTTAAGGTTTGTCTAAGTGCGTGCTTAGAAAGAGATTAACTTGGGACGAACTTAGACAAACCTTAGAATGAGAATAACGTTTGTCTTTGTTCGTCCCAAGTTAGTCTCGTCAGTCACATTTTAAGATTTGTCTAAGTTCGTCCTTAGAAAGAGACTAAATTGGTATGAACTTAGACAAACCTTAGAATGAGACAAATGTTTGTCTTTGTTCGTCCCAAGTTAGTCTCGTTAGTCTCATTCTATGGTTTGTCTAAGTTCCTCTTTAGAAAGAGACTAACTTGGGACGAACTTAGACAAACCTTAGAATGAGACTAACGTTTGTCTTTGTTCGTCCCAAGTTAGTCACGTTAGTCTCATTTTAAGGTTTGTCTAAGTTCGTCCTTAGAAAGAGACTAACTTGGGACGAACTTAGACAAACCTTTGAATGAGACTAACGTTTGTCTTTGTTGGTACCAAGTTAGCCTCGTTAGTCTCATTTTAAGGTTTGTCTAAGTGCGTGCTTAGAAAGAGATTAACTGAGGACAAACTTAGACAAACCATAGAATGAGACTAACGTTCGTCTTTGTTCGTCCCAAGTTAGTCTCGTTAGTCACATTTTAGGATTTGTTTAAGTTCGTCCTTAGAAAGAGACTAAATTGGGACGAACTTAGACAAACCTTAGAATGAGACGAACGTTTGTCTTTGTTCATCCCAAGTTAGTCTCGTTAATCTCATTTTAAGGTTTGTCTAAGTTCATCCTTAGAAAGAGACTAACTTGGGACGAACTTAGACAAACCTTAGATTGAGACTAACGTTTCTCTTTGTTCGTCCCAAGTTAGTCTCGTTAGTCTCATTATATGGTTTGTCTAAGTTCGTCCTTAGAAAGAGACAAACTTGGGAGGAACTTAGACAAACCTTAGAATGGGACTAACGTTTGTCTTTGTTCGTCCCAAGTTAGTCTCGTTCAATGGTTTGTCTAAGTTCGTCCTTAGAAATAGACTAACTTGGGACAAACTTAGACAAATCTTAGAATGAGACTAACGTTTGTCTTTGTTCATCCCAAGTTAGTCTCGTTAGTCTCATTTTAAGGTTTGTCTAAGTTCGTCCTTAGCAAGAGACTAACTTGGGACGAACTTAGACAAACATTAGAATGAGACTAACGTTTGTCTTTGTTCGTCCCATGTTAGTCTTGTTAGTCTCATTCTATGATTTGTCTAAGTTCGTCCTTAGAATGAGACTAACGTTTGTCTTTGTTCGTCCCAAGTTAGTCTTGTTAGTCTCATTCTATGATTTGTCTAAGTTCGTCCTTAGAAAGAGACTAACTTGGGACGAACTTAGACAAACCTTAGATTGAGACTAACGTTTCTCTTTGTTCGTCCCAAGTTAGTCTCGTTAGTCTCATTATATGGTTTGTCTAAGTTCGTCCTTAGAAAGAGACAAACTTGGGAGGAACTTAGACAAACCTTAGAATGGGACTAAGGTTTGTCTTTGTTCGTCCCAAGTTAGTCTCGTTCAATGGTTTGTCTAAGTTCGTCCTTAGAAATAGACTAACTTGGGACAAACTTAGACAAATCTTAGAATGAGACTAACGTTTGTCTTTGTTCGTCCCAAGTTAGTCTCGTTAGTCTCATTCTATGGTTTGTCTAAGTTCGTCCTTAGAAATAGACTAACTTGGGACGAACTTAGACAAACATTAGAATGAGACTAACGTTTGTCTTTGTTCGTCCCAAGTTAGTCTCGTTCAATGGTTTGTCTAAGTTCGTCCTTAGAAATAGACTAACTTGGGACAACCTTAGACAAATCTTAGAATGAGACTAACGTTTGTCTTTGTTCGTCCCAAGTTAGTCTCGTTAGTCTCATTTTAAGGTTTGTCTAAGTTCGTCCTTAGCAAGAGACTAACTTGGGACGAACTTAGACAAACATTAGAATGAGACTAACGTTTGTCTTTGTTCGTCCCAAGTTAGTCTTGTTAGTCTCATTCTATGATTTGTCTAAGTTCGTCCTTAGAAAGAGACTAACTTGGGACGAACTTAGAGAAACCTTAGAATGAAACTAACGTTTGTCTTTGTTCGTCCCAAGTTAGTCTCGTTAGTCTCATTCTATGGTTTGTCTAAGTTCGTCCTTAGAAAGAGACTAACTTGGGACGAACTTAGACAAACCTTAGAATGAGACTAACGTTTGTCTTTGTTCGTCCCAAGTTAGTCACGTTCAATGGTTTGTCTAACTTCGTCCTTAGAAAGAGACTAACTTGGGACAAACTTAGACAAATCTTAGAATGAGACTAACGTTTGTCTTTGTTCGTCCCAAGTTAGTCTCGTTAGTCACATTTTAAGGTTTGTCTAAGTTCGTCCTTAGCAAGAGACTAACTTGGGACGAACTTAGAAAAACATTTGAATGAGACTAATTTTTGTCTTTGTTCGTCCCAAGTTAGTCTTGTTAGTCTCATTCTATGATTTGTCTAAGTTCGTCCTTAGAAGGAGACTAACTTGGGACGAACTTAGACAAACCTTAGAATGAAACTAACGTTTCTCTTTGTTCGTCCCAAGTTAGTCTCGTTAGTCTCATTCTATGGTTTGTCTAAGTTCGTCCTTAGAAAGAGACTAACTTGGGACGAACTTAGACAAACCTTAGAATGAGACTAACGTTTGTCTTTGTTCGTCCCAAGTTAGTCTCGTTCAATGGTTTGTCTAAGTTCGTCCTTAGAAAGAGACTAACTTGGGACGAACATAGACAAACCTTTGAATGAGACTAACGTTTGTCTTTGTTCGTCCCAAGTTAGTCTCTTTAGTTTCATTTTAAGGTTTGTCTAAGTGCGTGCTTAGAAAGAGATTAACTTGGGACGAACTTAGACAAACCTTAGAATGAGAATAACGTTTGTCTTTGTTCGTCCCAAGTTAGTCTCGTCAGTCACATTTTAAGATTTGTCTAAGTTCGTCCTTAGAAAGAGACTAAATTGGTATGAACTTAGACAAACCTTAGAATGAGACAAATGTTTGTCTTTGTTCGTCCCAAGTTAGTCTCGTTAGTCTCATTCTATGGTTTGTCTAAGTTCCTCTTTAGAAAGAGACTAACTTGGGACGAACTTAGACAAACCTTAGAATGAGACTAACGTTTGTCTTTGTTCGTCCCAAGTTAGTCACGTTAGTCTCATTTTAAGGTTTGTCTAAGTTCGTCCTTAGAAAGAGACTAACTTGGGACGAACTTAGACAAACCTTTGAATGAGACTAACGTTTGTCTTTGTTGGTCCCAAGTTAGCCTCGTTAGTCTCATTTTAAGGTTTGTCTAAGTGCGTGCTTAGAAAGAGATTAACTGAGGACAAACTTAGACAAACCATAGAATGAGACTAACGTTCGTCTTTGTTCGTCCCAAGTTAGTCTCGTTAGTCACATTTTAAGATTTGTTTAAGTTCGTCCTTAGAAAGAGACTAAATTGGGACGAACTTAGACAAACCTTAGAATGAGACGAACGTTTGTCTTTGTTCATCCCAAGTTAGTCTCGTTAGTCTCATTTTAAGGTTTGTCTAAGTTCATCCTTAGAAAGAGACTAACTTGGGACGAACTTAGACAAACCTTAGATTGAGACTAACGTTTCTCTTTGTTCGTCCCAAGTTAGTCTCGTTAGTCTCATTATATGGTTTGTCTAAGTTCGTCCTTAGAAAGAGACAAACTTGGGAGGAACTTAGACAAACCTTAGAATGGGACTAACGTTTGTCTTTGTTCGTCCCAAGTTAGTCTCGTTCAATGGTTTGTCTAAGTTCGTCCTTAGAAATAGACTAACTTGGGACAAACTTAGACAAATCTTAGAATGAGACTAACGTTTGTCTTTGTTCATCCCAAGTTAGTCTCGTTAGTCTCATTTTAAGGTTTGTCTAAGTTCGTCCTTAGCAAGAGACTAACTTGGGACGAACTTAGACAAACATTAGAATGAGACTAACGTTTGTCTTTGTTCGTCCCATGTTAGTCTTGTTAGTCTCATTCTATGATTTGTCTAAGTTCGTCCTTAGAATGAGACTAACGTTTGTCTTTGTTCGTCCCAAGTTAGTCTTGTTAGTCTCATTCTATGATTTGTCTAAGTTCGTCCTTAGAAAGAGACTAACTTGGGACGAACTTAGACAAACCTTAGATTGAGACTAACGTTTCTCTTTGTTCGTCCCAAGTTAGTCTTGTTAGTCTCATTATATGGTTTGTCTAAGTTCGTCCTTAGAAAGAGACAAACTTGGGAGGAACTTAGACAAACCTTAGAATGGGACTAACGTTTGTCTTTGTTCGTCCCAAGTTAGTCTCGTTCAATGGTTTGTCTAAGTTCGTCCTTAGAAATAGACTAACTTGGGACAAACTTAGACAAATCTTAGAATGAGACTAACGTTTGTCTTTGTTCGTCCCAAGTTAGTCTCGTTAGTCTCATTTTATGGTTTGTCTAAGTTCGTCCTTAGAAATAGACTAACTTGGGACAAACTTAGACAAATCTTAGAATGAGACTAACGTTTGTCTTTGTTCGTCCCAAGTTAGTCTCGTTCAATGGTTTGTCTAAGTTGGTCCTTAGAAATAAACTAACTTGGGACAAACTTAGACAAATCTTAGAATGAGACTAACGTTTGTCTTTGTTCGTCCCAAGTTAGTCTCGTTAGTCTCATTTTAAGGTTTGTCTAAGTTCATCCTTAGAAAGAGACTAACTTGGGACGAACTTAGACAAACCTTAGATTGAGACTAACGTTTCTCTTTGTTCGTCCCAAGTTAGTCTCGTTAGTCTCATTATATGGTTTGTCTAAGTTCGTCCTTAGAAAGAGACAAACTTGGGAGGAACTTAGACAAACCTTAGAATGGGACTAACGTTTGTCTTTGTTCGTCCCAAGTTAGTCTCATTCAATGGTTTGTCTAAGTTCGTCCTTAGAAATAGACTAACTTGGGACAAACTTAGACAAATCTTAGAATGAGACTAACGTTTGTCTTTGTTCGTCCCAAGTTAGTCTCGTTAGTCTCATTTTATGGTTTGTCTAAGTTCGTCCTTAGAAATAGACTAACTTGGGACAAACTTAGACAAATCTTAGAATGAGACTAACGTTTGTCTTTGTTCGTCCCAAGTTAGTCTCGTTAGTCTCATTTTAAGGTTTGTCTAAGTTCGTCCTTAGCAAGAGACTAACTTGGGACGAACTTAGACAAACATTAGAATGAGACTAACGTTTGTCTTTGTTCGTCCCAAGTTAGTCTTGTTAGTCTCATTCTATGATTTGTCTAAGTTCATCCTTAGAAAGAGACTAACTTGGGACGAACTTAGAAAAACCTTAGAATGAGACTAACATTTCTCTTTGTTCGTCCCAAGTTAGTCTCGTTCAACGGTTTGTCTAAGTTCGTCCTTAGAAAGAGACTAACTTGGGACGAACATAGACAAACCTTTGAATGAGACTAACATTTCTCTTTGTTCGTCCCAAGTTAGTCTCGTTAGTCTCATTTTAAGGTTTGTCTAAGTTCGTCCTTAGAAAGAGACTAACTTGGGATGAACTTAGACAAACCTTAGAATGAGACTAACGTTTGTCTTTGTTCGTCCCAAGTTAGTCTCCTTAGTCTCATTTTAAGGTTTGTCTAAGTTCGTCCTTAGAAAGAGACTAACTTGGGACGAACTTAGACAAACCTTAGAATGAGACTAACGTTTGTCTTTGTTCGTCCCAAGTTAGTCACGTTAGTCTCATTTTAAGGTTTGTCTAAGTTCGTCCTTAGAAAGAGACTAACTTGGGACGAACTTAGACAAACCTTTGAATGAGACTAACTTTGTCTTTGTTCGTCCCAAGTTAGTCTCGTTAGTCTCATTTTAAGGTTTGTCTAAGTGCGTGCTTAGAAAGAGATTAACTTAGGACGAACTTAGACAAACCATAGAATAAGACTAACGTTCGTCTTTGTTCGTCCCAAGTTAGTCTCGTTAGTCACATTTTAAGATTTGTCTAAGTTCGTCCTTAGAAAGAGACTAAATTGGGACGAACTTAGACAAACCTTAGAATGAGACGAACGTTTGTCTTTGTTTGTCCCAAGTTAGTCTCGTTAGTCTCATTTTAAGGTTTGTCTAAGTTCGTCCTTAGAAAGAGACTAACTTGGGACGAACTGAGACAAACCTTAGAATGAGACTAACGTTTCTCTTTGTTCGTCCCAAGTTAGTCTCTTTAGTCTCATTCTATGGTTTGTCTAAGTTCGTCCTTAGAAAGAGACTAACTTAGGACGAACTTAGACAAACCTTAGAATGAGACTAACGTTTGTCTTTGTTCGTCCCAAGTAAGTCACGTTCAATGGTTTGTCTAACTTCGTCCTTAGAAAGAGACTAACTTGGGACAAACTTACAGAAAATCTTAGAATGAGACTAACGTTTGTCTTTGTTCGTCCCAAGTTAGTCTCGTTAGTCTCATTTTAAGGTTTGTCTAAGTTCGTCCTTAGCAAGAGACTAACTTGGGCCAAACTTAGAAAAACATTAGAATGAGACTAACGTTTGTCTTTGTTCGTCCCAGGTTAGTCTTGTTAGTCTCATTCTATGATTTGTCTAAGTTCGTCCTTAGAAAGAGACTAACATGGGACGAAATTAGACAAACCTTAGAATGAAACTAACGTTTGTCTTTGTTCGTTCCAAGTTAGTCTCGTTAGTCTCATTCTATGGTTTGTCTAAGTTCGTCCTTAGAAAGAGACTAACTTGGGACGAACTTAGACAAACCTTAGAATGAGACAAACGTTTCTCTTTGTTCGTCCCAAGTTAGTCTCGTTCAATGGTTTGTCTAAGTTCGTCCTTAGAAAGAGACTAACTTGGGACGAACTTAGACAAACTTTTGAATTAGATCAACGTTTTTCTTTGTTCGTCCCAAGTTAGTCTCTTTAGTTTCATTTTAAGGTTTGTCTAAGTGCGTGCTTAGAAAGAGATTAACTTGGGATGAACTTAGACAAACCTTAGAATGTGACTAACGTTTGTCTTTGTTCGTCCCAAGTTAGTCTCGTTAGTCACATTTTAAGATTTGTCTAAGTTAATCCTTAGAAAGAGACTAAATTGGTACGAACTTAGACAAACCTTAGAATGAGACGAACGTTTGTCTTTGTTCGTCCCAAGTTAGTCTCGTTAGTCTCATTCTATGGTTTGTCTAAGTTCGTCCTTAGAAAGAGACTCACTTGGGACGAACTTAGACAAACCTTAGAATGAGACTAACGTTTCTCTTTGTTCGTCCCAAGTTAGTCTAGTTAGTCTCAATCTATGGTTTGTCTAAGTTCCTCTTTAGAAAGAGACTAACTTGGGACAAACTTAGACAAACCTTAGAATGAGACTAACGTTTGTCTTTGTTCGTCCCAACTTAGTCTCCTTAGTCTCATTTTAAGGTTTGTCTAAGTTCGTCCTTAGAAAGAGACTAACTTGGGACGAACTTAGACAAACCTTAGAATGAGACTAACGTTTGTCTTTGTTCGTCCCAAGTTAGTCACGTTAGTCTCATTTTAAGGTTTGTCTAAGTTC
Organism: Rhodiola kirilowii; assembly: GCA_033675215.1. Classification (NCBI taxonomy): domain Eukaryota; kingdom Viridiplantae; phylum Streptophyta; class Magnoliopsida; order Saxifragales; family Crassulaceae; genus Rhodiola; species Rhodiola kirilowii. The sequence continues at coordinate 1,388,073 of JAUCNB010000016.1, forward strand.
GTCCTTAGAAAGAGACTAACTTGGGACGAACTTAGACAAACCTTAGAATGAGACTAACGTTTGTCTTTGTTCGTCCCAAGTTAGTCTCGTTAGTCTCATTTTAAGGTTTGTCTAAGTTCGTCCTTAGCAAGAGACTAACTTGGGACGAACTTAGAAAAACATTAGAATGCGACTAACGTTTGTCTTTGTTCGTCCCAAGTTAGTCTTGTTAGTCTCATTTTCTGATTTGTCTAAGTTCGTGCTTAGAAAGAGATTAACTTAGGACGAACTTAGACAAACCTTAGAATGAGACTAACGTTTGTCTTTGTTCGTCCCAAGTTAGTCTCGTTAGTCACATTTTAAGATTTGTCTATGTTCGTCCTTAGAAAGAGACTAAACTGGTACGAACTTAGACAAACCTTAGAATGAGACGAACGTTTGTCTTTGTTCGTCCCAAGTTAGTCTCGTTAGTCTCATTCTATGGTTTGTCTAAGTTCGTCCTTAGAAAGAGACTAACTTGGGATGAACTTAGACAAACCTTAGAATGAGACTAACGTTTCTCTTTGTTCGTCCCAAGTTAGTCTAGTTAGTCTCAATCTATGATTTGTCTAAGTTCCTCTTTAGAAAGAGACTAACTTGGGATGAACTTAGACAAACCTTAGAATGAGACTAACGCTTGTCTTTGTTCATCCAGAGTTAGTCTCGTTCAATGGTTTGTCTAAGTTCGTCCTTAGAAAGAGACTAACTTGGGACAAACTTAGACAAATCTTAGAATGAGACTAACGTTTGTCTTTGTTCGTCCCAAGTTAGTCTCGTTAGTCTCATTTTAAAGTTTGTCTAAGTTCGTCCTTAGCAAGAGACTAACTTGGGACGAACTTGACAAACCTTAGAATGAGACTAACGTTTGTCTTTGTTCGTCCCAGGTTAGTCTCGTTAGTCTCATTTTAAGGTTTGTCTATGTTCGTCCTTAGCAAGAGACTAACTTGGGACGAACTTAGACAAACATTAGAATGAGACTAACGTTTGTCTTTGTTCGTCCCAAGTTAGTCTTGTTAGTCTCATTCTATGATTTGTCTAAGTTCGTCCTTAGAAAGAGACTAACTTGGGACGAACTTAGACAAACCTTAGAATGAGACTAACGTTTGTCTTTGTTCGTCCCGAGTTAGTCTCGTTAGTCTCATTCTATGGTTTGTCTAAGTTCGTCGTTAGAAAGAGACTAACTTGGGACGAACTTAGACAAACCTTAGAGTGAGACTAATGTTTGTATTTGTTCGTCCCAAGTTAGTCTCGTTAGTCTCATTTTAAGGTTTGTCTAAGTTCGTCCTTAGAAAGAGACTAACTTGGGACGAACTTAGACAAACCTTAGAATGAGACTAACGTTTGTCTTTGTTCGTCCCAAGTTAGTCTCCTTAGTCTCATTTTAAGTTTTGTCTAAGTTCGTCCTTAGAAAGAGACTAACTTGGGACGAACTTAGACAAAACCTTAGAATGAGACTAACGTTTGTCTTTGTTCGTCCCAAGTTAGCCTCGTTAGTCTCATTTTAAGGTTTGTCTAAGTTCGTCCTTAGAAAGAGACTAACTTGGGACGAACTTAGACAAACCTTAGAATGAGACTAACGTTTGTCTTTGTTCGTCCCAAGTTAGTCACGTTAGTCTCATTTTAAGGTTTGTCTAAGTTCGTCCTTAGAAAGAGACTAACTTGGGACGAACTTAGACAAACCTTAGAATGAGACTAACGTTTGTCTTTGTTCGTCCCAAGTTAGTCTCGTTAGTCTCATTTTAAGGTTTGTGTAAGTTCGTCCTTAGCAAGAGACTAACTTGGGACAAACTTAGAAAAACATTAGAATGCGACTAACGTTTGTCTTTGTTCGTCCCAAGTTAATCTTGTTAGTCTCATTTTCTGATTTGTCTAAGTTCGTGCTTAGAAAGAGATTAACTTAGGACGAACTTAGACAAACCTTAGAATGAGACTAACGTTTGTCTTTGTTCGTCCCAAGTTAGTCTCGTTAGTCACATTTTAAGATTTGTCTAAGTTCGTCCTTAGAAAGTGACTAAACTGGTACGAACTTAGACAAACCTTAGAATGAGACGAACGTTTGTCTTTGTTCGTCCCAAGTTAGTCTCGTTAGTCTCATTCTATGGTTTGTCTAAGTTCGTCCTTAGAAAGAGACTAACTTGGGATGAACTTAGACAAACCTTAGAATGAGACTAACGTTTCTCTTTGTTCGTCCCAAGTTAGTCTAGTTAGTCTCAATCTATGATTTGTCTAAGTTCCTCTTTAGAAAGAGACTAACTTGGGATGAACTTAGACAAACCTTAGAATGAGACTAACGCTTGTCTTTGTTTGTCCCGAGTTAGTCTCGTTCAATGGTTTGTCTAAGTTCGTCCTTAGAAAGAGACTAACTTGGGACAAACTTAGACAAATCTTAGAATGAGACTAACGTTTGTCTTTGTTCGTCCCAAGTTAGTCTCGTTAGTCTCATTTTAAAGTTTGTCTAAGTTCGTCCTTAGCAAGAGACTAACTTGGGACGAACTTGACAAACCTTAGAATGAGACTAACGTTTGTCTTTGTTCGTCCCAGGTTAGTCTCGTTAGTCTCATTTTAAGGTTTGTCTATGTTCGTCCTTAGCAAGAGACTAACTTGGGACGAACTTAGACAAACATTAGAATGAGACTAACGTTTGTCTTTGTTCGTCCCAAGTTAGTCTTGTTAGTCTCATTCTATGATTTGTCTAAGTTCGTCCTTAGAAAGAGACTAACTTGGGACGAACTTAGACAAACCTTAGAATGAGACTAACGTTTGTCTTTGTTCGTCCCGAGTTAGTCTCGTTAGTCTCATTCTATGGTTTGTCTAAGTTCGTCGTTAGAAAGAGACTAACTTGGGACGAACTTAGACAAACCTTAGAGTGAGACTAACGTTTGTATTTGTTCGTCCCAAGTTAGTCTCGTTAGTCTCATTTTAAGGTTTGTCTAAGTTCGTCCTTAGAAAGAGACTAACTTGGGATGAACTTAGACAAACCTTAGAATGAGACTAACGTTTGTCTTTGTTCGTCCCAAGTTAGTCTCCTTAGTCTCATTTTAAGTTTTGTCTAAGTTCGTCCTTAGAAAGAGACTAACTTGGGACGAACTTAGACAAAACCTTAGAATGAGACTAACGTTTGTCTTTGTTCGTCCCAAGTTAGCCTCGTTAGTCTCATTTTAAGGTTTGTCTAAGTTCGTCCTTAGCAAGAGACTAACTTGGGCCGAACTTAGAAAAACATTAGAATGAGACTAACGTTTGTCTTTGTTCGTCCCAGGTTAGTCTTGTTAGTCTAATTCAATGATTTTTCTAAGTTCGTCCTTAGAAAGAGACTAACTTGGGACGAACTTAGACAAACCTTAGAATGAAACTAACGTTTGTCTTTGTTCGTCCCAAGTTAGTCTCGTTAGTCTCATTCTATGGTTTGTCTAAGTTCGTCCTTAGAAAGAGACTAACTTGGGACGAACTTAGACAAACCTTAGAATGAGACTAACGTTTGTCTTTGTTCGTCCCAAGTTAGTCTCGTTAGTCTCATTTAAGGTTTGTCTAAGTTTGTCCTTAGCAAGAGACTAACTTGGGACGAACTTAGAAAAACATTAGAATGCGACTAACGTTTGTCTTTGTTCGTCCCAAGTTAGTCTTGTTAGTCTCTTTTTCTGATTTGTCTAAGTTCGTGCTTAGAAAGAGATTAACTTAGGACGAACTTAGACAAACCTTAGAATGAGACTAACGTTTGTCTTTGTTCGTCCCAAGTTAGTCTCGTTAGTCACATTTTAAGATTTGTCTAAGTTCGTCCTTAGAAAGAGACTAAACTGGTACGAACTTAGACAAACCTTAGAATGAGACGAACGTTTGTCTTTGTTCGTCCCAAGTTAGTCTCGTTAGTCTCATTCTATGGTTTGTCTAAGTTCGTCCTTAGAAAGAGACTAACTTGGGATGAACTTAGACAAACCTTAGAATGAGACTAACGTTTCTCTTTGTTCGTCCCAAGTTAGTCTAGTTAGTCTCAATCTATGATTTGTCTAAGTTCCTCTTTAGAAAGAGACTAACTTGGGATGAACTTAGACAAACCTTAGAATGAGACTAACGCTTGTCTTTGTTCGTCCCGAGTTAGTCTCGTTCAATGGTTTGTCTAAGTTCGTCCTTAGAAAGAGACTAACTTGGGACAAACTTAGACAAATCTTAGAATGAGACTAACGTTTCTCTTTGTTCGTCCCAAGTTAGTCTCGTTCAATGGTTTGTCTAAGTTCGTCCTTAGAAAGAGACTAACTTGGGACGAACTTAGACAAACTTTTGAATGAGACTAACGTTTCTCTTTGTTCGTCCCAAGTTAGTCTCTTTAGTTTCATTTTAAGGTTTGTCTAAGTGCGTGCTTAGAAAGAGATTAACTTGGGATGAACTTAGACAAACCTTAGAATGAGACTAACGTTTGTCTTTGTTCGTCCCAAGTTAGTCTCGTTAGTCACATTTTAAGATTTGTCTAAGTTCGTCCTTAGAAAGAGACTAAATTGGTACGAACTTAGACAAACCTTAGAATGAGACGAATGTTTGTCTTTGTTCGTCCCATGTTAGTCTCGTTAGTCTCATTCTATGGTTTGTCTAAGTTCGTCCTTAGAAAGAGACTCACTTGGGACGAACTTAGACAAACCTTAGAATGAGACTAACGTTTCTCTTTGTTCGTCCCAAGTTAGTCTAGTTAGTCTCAATCTATGGTTTGTCTAAGTTCCTCTTTAGAAAGAGACTAACTTGGGACGAACTTAGACAAACCTTAGAATGAGACTAACGTTTGTCTTTGTTCGTCCCAAGTTAGTCTCCTTAGTCTCATTTTAAGGTTTATCTAAGTTCGTCCTTAGAAAGAGACTAACTTGGGACGAACTTAGACAAACCTTAGAATGAGACTAACGTTTGTCTTTGTTCGTCCCAAGTTAGTCACGTTAGTCTCATTTTAAGGTTTGTCTAAGTTCGTCCTTAGAAAGAGACTAACTTGGGACGAACTTAGACAAACCTTAGAATGAGACTAACGTTTGTCTTTGTTCGTCCCAAGTTAGTCTCGTTAGTCTCATTTTAAGGTTTGTCTAAGTTCGTCCTTAGCAAGAGACTAACTTGGGACGAACTTAGACAAACATTAGAATGAGACTAACGTTTGTCTTTGTTCGTCCCAAGTTAGTCTTGTTAGTCTCATTTTATGATTTGTCTAAGTTCGTGCTTAGAAAGAGATTAACTTGGGACGAACTTAGATAAACCTTAGAATGAGACTAACGTTTGTCTTTGTTCGTCCCAAGTTAGTCTCGTTAGTCATATTTTAAGATTTGTCTAAGTTCGTCCTTAGAAAGAGACTAAACTGGTACGAACTTAGACAAACCTTAGAATGAGACGACGTTTGTCTTTGTTCGTCCCAAGTTAGTCTCGTTAGTCTCATTCTATGGTTTGTCTAAGTTCGTCCTTAGAAAGAGACTAACTTGGGATGAACTTAGACAAACCTTAGAATGAGACTAACGTTTCTCTTTGTTCGTCCCAAGTTAGTCTAGTTAGTCTCAATCTATGATTTGTCTAAGTTCCTCTTTAGAAAGAGACTAACTTGGGATGAACTTAGACAAACCTTAGAATGAGACTAACGTTTGTCTTTGTTCCTCCCAAGTTAGTCTCGTTCAATGGTTTGTCTAAGTTCGTCCTTAGAAAGAGACTAACTTGGGACAAACTTAGACAAATCTTAGAATGAGACTAACGTTTGTCTTTGTTCGTCCCAAGTTAGTCTCGTTAGTCTTATTTTAAAGTTTGTCTAAGTTCGTCCTTAGCAAGAGACTAACTTGGGACAAACTTGACAAACCTTAGAATGAGACTAACGTTTGTCTTTGTTCGTCCCAAGTTAGTCTCGTTAGTCTCATTTTAAGGTTTGTCTAAGTTCGTCCTTAGCAAGAGACTAACTTGGGACGAACTTAGACAAACATTAGAATGAGACTAACGTTTGTCTTTGTTCGTCCCAAGTTAGTCTTGTTAGTCTCATTCTATGATTTGTCTAAGTTCGTCCTTAGAAAGAGACTAACTTGGGACGAACTTAGACAAACCTTAGAATGAGACTAACGTTTGTCTTTGTTCGTCCCGAGTTAGTCTCGTTAGTCTCATTCTATGGTTTGTCTAAGTTCGTCGTTAGAAAGAGACTAACTTGGGACGAACTTAGACAAACCTTAGAGTGAGACTAACGTTTGTATTTGTTCGTCCCAAGTTAGTCTCGTTAGTCTCATTTTAAGGTTTGTCTAAGTTCGTCCTTAGAAAGAGACTAACTTGGGACGAACTTAGACAAACCTTAGAATGAGACTAACGTTTGTCTTTGTTCGTCCCAAGTTAGTCTCCTTAGTCTCATTTTACGGTTTGTCTAAGTTCGTCCTTAGAAAGAGACTAACTTGGGACGAACTTAGACAAACCTTAGAATGAGACTAACGTTTGTCTTTGTTCGTCCCAAGTTAGTCACGTTAGTCTCATTTTAAGGTTTGTCTAAGTTCGTCCTTAGAAAGAGACTAACTTGGGACGAACTTAGACAAACTTTTGAATGAGACTAACGTTTCTCTTTGTTCGTCCCACGTTAGTCTCGTTAGTCTCATTTTAAGGTTTGTCTAAGTGCATGCTTAGAAAGAGATTAACTTAGGACCAACTTAGACAAACCATAGAATGAGACTAACGTTCGTCTTTGTTTGTCCCAAGTTAGTCTCGTTAGTCACATTTTAAGATTTGTTTAAGTTCGTCCTTAGAAAGAGACTAAATTGGGACAAACTTAGACAAACCTTAGAATGAGACGAACCTTTGTCTTTGTTCGTCCCAAGTTAGTCTCGTTAGTCTCATTTTAAGGTTTGTCTAAGTTCGTCCTTAGAAAGAGACTAACTTGGGACGAACTTAGACAAACCTTAGAATGAGACTAACCTTTCTCTTTGTTCGTCCCAAGTTAGTCTCGTTAGTCTCATTCTATGGTTTGTCTAAGTTCGTCCTTAGAAAGAGACTAACTTGGGACGAACTTAGACAAACCTTAGAATGAGACTAACGTTTGTCTTTGTTCATCCCAAGTTAGTCTCGTTCAATGGTTTGTCTTAGTTCGTCCTTAGAAAGAGACTAACTTGGGACAAACTTAGACAAATCTTAGAATGAGACTAACGAGACTAACTTGGGACGAACAAAGACAAACGTTAGTCTCATTTTAAGGTTTGTCTAAGTTCGTCCCAAGTTAATCTCTTTCTAAGCACGAACTTAGACAAATCATAAAATGAGACTAACAAGACTAACTTGGGACGAACAAAGACAAACGTTAGTCTCATTCTAATGTTTGTCTAAGTTCATCCCAAGTTAGTCTCTTGCTAAAAACGAACTTAGACAAACCTTAGAATGAGACTAACGTTTGTCTTTGTTCATCCCAAGTTAGTCTCCTTAGTCTCATTTTAAGGTTTGTCTAAGTTCGTCCTTAGAAAGAGACTAACTTGGGACGAACTTAGACAAACCTTAGATTGAGGCTAACGTTTGTCTTTGTTCGTCCCAAGTTAGTCACGTTAGTCTCATTTTAAGGTTTGTCTAAGTTCGTCCTTAGAAAGAGACTATTTTGGGACGAACTTAGACAAACTTTTGAATGAGACTAACGTTTCTCTTTGTTCGTCCCAAGTTAGTCTCGTTAGTCTCATTTTAAGGTTTGTCTAAGTGCGTGCTTAGAAAGAGATTAACTTAGGACGAACTTAGACAAACCATAGAATGAGACTAACGTTCGTCTTTGTTTGTCCCAAGTTAGTCTCGTTAGTCACATTTTAAGATTTGTTTAAGTTCGTCCTTAGAAAGAGACTAAATTGGGACGAACTTAGACAACCCTTAGAATGAGACTAACGTTTGTCTTTGTTCGTCCCAAGTTAGTCTCCTTAGTCTCATTTTAAGGTTTGTCTAAGTTCTTCCTTAGAAAGAGACTAACTTGGGACGAACTTAGACAAACCTTAGAATGAGACTAACGTTTCTCTTTGTTCGTCCCAAGTTAGTCTCGTTAGTCTCATTCTATGGTTTGTCTAAGTTCGTCCTTAGAAAGAGACTAACTTGGGACGAACTTAGACAAACCTTAGAATGAGACTAACGTTTGTCTTGATTGCAGGCAAGCGATTGCAGGCAAGTTAGTCTCTCTCTAAAAGCTCTGGCGGCTTTGGCGATTATGGCATTGCAGGCAAGCGATTCCCTCTCGACTTCGAGCTTCGGCGGTTGGTGAAGGTGCTCGCTGCTTTCAGGCGAGCTCTTCGTTTTCGATCTTCAGATTTGGAAAGTCGAGCTGTCGTTGTCTTCGAATCTCAGAGCTGCCGCGAATCTCAGATCTGGGAAAGTAGAGCTGTTCTTCGTTTTCAATCAGATCTGGAGAGTAGAGCTGCTGTTCGTCTTCATCAGGCGAGCTCTTCATCTTCGATCTTCAGATCTGGAAAGTGAGCTGTTCTTCGAAGTCTTCGAATCTCAGATCTGTTTCGTTCGTGGCTGGTTCTCGGTGGTCGCCTCATCCCAGATTTCCTCTTCTCCTTTTCGACTCACGGCTGACTGATCCCGAACCCGACTCCAGATCTGGCTCTGTCCGGTGTAAAGGTAGGAGCTTTTTGGCCGGATTTGGCTTCGTTTTCCAAAGAGCAGCATTCGCCGGAGGGTATGGTCAAGTCACAGGAGATGAACTCGTATGCATCTGCAGTCAAGGGGCAGACTCCGACGAACTCACATGCTCCGGCATTGACGAATCCTAGATTGGTTCCTCGATTCAAGCCAATCGTTTTACCATCCCGCCAATACTCGACCGTTGATGGGAAGCCTTATGTTCACTTCACAGTAGCTGAGTTTGAAGTAGGGGTTGCTCTATTCAAACACTCGCTAGTTGCAAAATTCACCATGGGGAGGCCGACTATTGAGGTGATTCGGCAAGTATTCAAGGAAAATTGGCATATTAAAGGCAGAGCTACGGTCAGTGATATCTGGGATTCTCGGCATTTGATGATAATTTTAGACTCTGAGGAAGATGCGAATACGGTTCTTACTTCTCCTCTCCGAAAGGTTGGGCATGCCCTGTTTCGTCTATTTTGGTATTCTCCTGATTATAGTCCGAAGAAGGAATCTTCTACTACAACTAAGTGGGTTAGATTGCCAGGTATTCATCCTGGTTTTGTTACTCGTAACTACGTGGCTAGTATTGTGAACTCATTTGGTAGTTTTCTTGATCTGGATGAGAGATCAAAGGCTTGTGCTACTCTTAGATATGTTAGAGCCTGTGTGGAGCTTGATGTTTGTATTCCTATTCCGGAGGAAGTTAGGATTTCTCTTTCTGATGGGAGAGCGTTCTGGCAAAAAATAGAGGTGGAAGGTAATATGGCCTATTGCTCCTACTGCAAAGTTCATGGGCATGATTTATCGATGTGTAGGAAGAAACGTGTCTCTAATAATGATCCTAAGGAGCAGACCAATATGCCAGATATGAAGGTGCATAATCCCATAGAGATTTCTATTCAAAATAGTCCTATTTTTCCAGGCAATGAGACTATGGATACTAGCAAGCCAGATGAATGGGTGCAAGTCAAGAAGAAAAAGAGCACAAGGAAAGTCCGTAAGAAGGACACTGCTAAAAGTGTCACTCTTGAGACACAAGTAGTTTCCTCTTGTGATATTATTGTTGCATTGCCAAGTGAAGATGTTCAGGAGGAAACTCCTAATAATCCTAAGTCGGCTGTGGATTCGAATGAAAAGGAGGTTGTGGTGGTATCTTTAGAGAATAAAGAGGATGTAAAAGATTTGAATATGGCTGATCCTACAACAGCTCCTATCATTTGCTCCCTCATGGACAATCTTGATGGGATTAAAAAGAGTTATGACAGCGTTCTCCCGGATCTTATCCTCACCAAGGAAACCAAGGCCAAATTCATGAAAGCCTTAGACTTAGCTCCTAGCACTCAAACTAAGCCTATTCTAATGTGTTCCAAGGATGTTGCGGTTTCGCCCAAATCGAACCGTAAGGTCACTTTTAATGTTGACTAGAATAGGCCTCCTTTAGCGCTGTTTTGTTTGCTGTTTCGTTTTTCCTTTTTGGGCTTTGCCCCTTAATAAAGCATGTTTGGTTTAAAAAAAAAAAAAAAAACTAACGTTTGTCTTTGTTCGTCCCAAGTTAGTCTCGTTCAATGGTTTGTCTAAGTTCGTCCTTAGAAAGAGACTAACTTGGGAAAAACTTAGACAAATCTTAGAATGAGACTAACGTTTGTCTTTGTTCGTCCCAAGTTAGTCTTGTTAGTCTCATTTTAAGGTTTGTCTAAGTTCGTCCTTAACAAGAGACTAACTTGGGACGAACTTAGACAAACATTAGAATGAGACTAACGTTTGTCTTTGTTCGTCCCAAGTTAGTCTTGTTAGTCTCATTCTATGATTTGTCTAAGTTCGTCCTTAGAAAGAGACTAACTTGGGACGAACATAGACAAACCTTAGAATGAAACTAACTTTTGTCTTTGTTCGTCCCAAGTTAGTTTAGAAAGAGGCTAACTTGGGACGAACTTAGACAAACCTTAGAATGAGACTAACGTTTGTCTTTGTTCGTCCCGAGTTAGTCTCGTTCAATGGTTTGTCTAAGTTCGTCCTTAGAAAGAGACTAACTTGGGACAAACTTAGACAAATCTTAGAATGAGTCTAACGTTTGTCTTTGTTCGTCCCAAGTTAGTCTCGTTAGTCTCATTTTAAGGTTTGTCTAAGTTCGTCCTTAGAAAGAGACTAACCTGGGACAAACTTAGACAAATCTTAGAATGAGACTAACGTTTGTCTTTGTTCGTCCCAAGTTAGTCTCGTTAGTCTCATTTTAAGGTTTGTCTAAGTTTGTCCTTAGCAAGAGACTAACTTGGGACGAACTTAGACAAACATTAGAATGAGACTAACGTTTGTCTTTGTTCGTCCCAAGTTAGTCTTGTTAGTCTCATTCTATGGTTTGTCTAAGTTCGTCTTTAGAAAGAGACTAACTTGGGACGAACTTAGACAAACCTTAGAATGAGACTAACGTTTGTCTTTGTTCGTCCCAAGTTAGTCTCGTTAGTCTCATTCTATGGTTTGTCTAAGTTCGTCTTTAGAAAGAGACTAACTTGGGACGAACTTAGACAAACCTTAGAATGAGACTAACGGTTGTCTTTGTTCGTCCCAAGTTAGTCTCGTTCAATGGTCTGTCTAAGTTCGTCCTTAGAAAGAGACTAACTTGGGACGAACTTAGACAAACCTTTGAATGAGACTAACGTTTGTCTTTGTTCGTCCCAAGTTAGTCTCGTTAGTCTCATTTTAAGGTTTGTCTAAGTGCGTGCTTAGAAAGAGATTAACTTTGGACGAACTTAGACAAACCTTAGAATGAGACTAACGTTCATCTTTGTTCGTCCCAAGTTAGTCTCGTTAGTCACATTTTAAGATTTGTCTAAGTTCGTCCTTAGAAAGAGACTAAATTGGGACGAACTTAGACAAACCTTAGAATGAGACGAACGTTTGTCTTTGTTCGTCCCAAGTTAGTCTCGTTAGTCTCATTTTAAGGTTTGTCTAAGTTCGTCCTTAGAAAGAGACTAACATGGGACGAACTTAGACAAACCTTAGAATGAGACTAACGTTTCTCTTTGTTCGTCCCAAGTTAGTCTCGTTAGTCTCATTCTATGGTTTGTCTAAGTTCGTCCTTAGAAAGAGACTAACTTGGGACGAACTTAGACGAACCTTAGAATGAGACTAACGTTTGTTTTTGTTCATCCCAAGTTAGTCTAGTTAGTCTCAATCTATGGTTTGTCTAAGTTCCTCTTTAGAAAGAGACTAACTTGGGACGAACTTAGACAAACCTTAGAATGTGACTAACGTTTGTCTTTGTTCGTCCCAAGTTAGTCTCGTTCAATGGTTTGTCTAAGTTCGTTCTTAGAAAGAGACTAACTTGGGACAAACTTAGACAAATCTTAGAATGAGACTAACGTTTGTCTTTGTTCGTCCCAAGTTAGTCTCGTTCAATGGTTTGTCTAAGTTCGTTCTTAGAAAGAGACTAACTTGGGACAAACTTAGACAAATCTTAGAATGAGACTAACGTTTGTCTTTGTTCGTCCCAAGTTAGTCTCGTTAGTCTCATTTTAATGTTTGTCTAAGTTCGTCCTTAGCAAGAGACTAACGTGGGACGAACTTAGACAAACCTTGAATGAGACTAACGTTAGTCTCTGTTCGTCCCAAATTAGTCTCGTTAGTCTCATTCTATGGTTTGTCTAAGTTCGTCCTTAGAAAGAGACTAACTTGGAACGAACTTTGACAAACCATAGAATGAGACTAACGTTTGTCTTTGTTCGTCCCAAGTTAGTCTTGTTACTCTCATTCTATGGTTTGTCTAAGTTCGTCCTTAGAAAGAGACTAACTTTTGACGAACTTAGACAAACATTAGAATGAGACTAACGTTTGTCTGTGTTCGTCCCAAGTTGGTCTCGTTAGTCTCATTCTATGGTTTGTCTAAGTTCGTCTTTAGAAAGAGACTAACTTGGGACGAACTTAGACAAACCTTAGAATGAGACTAACGTTTATCTTTGTTCGTCCCAAGTTAGTCTCGTTCAATGGTTTGTCTAAGTTCGTCCTTAGAAAAAGACTAACTTGGGACGAACTTAGACAAACCGTTGAATGAGACTAACGTTTGTCTTTGTTCGTCCCAAGTTAGTCTCGTTAGTCTCATTTTAAGGGTTGTCTAAGTGCGTGCATAGAAAGAGATTAACTTGGGACAAACTTAGACAAACCTTAGAATGAGACTAACGTTCGTCTTTGTTCGTCCCAAGTTAGTCTCGTTAGTCACATTTTAAGATATGTCTAAGTTCGTCCTTAGAAAGAGACTAAATTGGGACGAACTTAGACAAACCTTAGAATGAGTCGAACGTTTGTCTTTGTTCGTCCCAAGTTAGTCTCGTTAGTCTCATTTTAAGGTTTGTCTAAGTTCGTCCTTAGAAAGTGACTAACTTGGGATGAACTTAGACAAACCTTAGAATGAGACTAACGTTTCTCTTTGTTCGTCCCAAGTTAGTCACGTTAGTCTCATTCTATGGTTTGTCTAAGTTCGTCCTTAGAAAGAGACTAACTTGGGACGAACTTAGACAAACCTTTGAATGAGACTAACGTTTGTCTTTGTTCGTCCCAAGTTGGTCTCGTTAGTCTCATTCTATGGTTTGTCTAAGTTCGTCTTTAGAAAGAGACTAAGTTGGGACGAACTTAGACAAACCTTAGAATGAGACTAACGTTTATCTTTGTTCGTCCCAAGGTAGTCTCGTTCAATGGTTTGTCTAAGTTCGTCCTTAGAAAGAGACTAACTTGGGACAAACTTAGACAAACCTTTGAATGAGACTAACGTTTGTCTTTGTTCGTCCCAATATAGTCTCGTTAGTCTCATTTTAAGGGTTGTCTAAGTGCGTGCTTAGAAAGAGATTAACCTTGGACGAACTTAGACAAACCTTAGAATGAGACTAACGTTCGTCTTTGTTCGTCCCAAGTTAGTCTCGTTAGTCACATTTTAAGATTTGTCTAAGTTCGTCCTTAGAAAGAGACTAAATTGGGACGAACTTAGACAAACCTTAGAATGAGACTAACGTTTCTCTTTGTTCGTCCCATGTTAGTCTCGTTAGTCTCGTTCTATGGTTTGTCTAAGTTCGTCCTTAGAAAGAGACTAACTTAGGACGAACTTAGACAAACCTTTGAATGAGACTAACGTTTGTCTTTGTTCATCCCAAGTTAGTCTCATTAGTCTCATTTTAAGGTTTGTCTAAGTTCGTCCTTAGAAAGAGACTAACTTGGGACGAACTTAGACAAACCTTAGAATGAGACTAACGTTTGTCTTTGTTCGTCCTAAGTTAGTCTCGTTAGTCTCATTTTAAGGTTTGTCTAAGTTCGTCCTTAGAAAGAGACTAACTTGGGACAAACTTAGACAAATCTTAGAATGAGACTAACGTTTGTCTTTGTTCGTCCCAAGTTAGTCTCGTTAGTCTCATTTTAAGGTTTGTCTAAGTTTGTCCTTAGCAAGAGACTAACTTGGGACGAACTTAGACAAACATTAGAATGAGACTAACGTTTGTCTTTGTTCGTCCCAAGTTAGTCTTGTTAGTCTCATTCTATGGTTTGTCTAAGTTCGTCTTTAGAAAGAGACTAACTTGGGACGAACTTAGACAAACCTTAGAATGAGACTAACGTTTGTCTTTGTTCGTCCCAAGTTAGTCTCGTTAGTCTCATTCTATGGTTTGTCTAAGTTCGTCTTTAGAAAGAGACTAACTTGGGACGAACTTAGACAAACCTTAGAATGAGACTAACGGTTGTCTTTGTTCGTCCCAAGTTAGTCTCGTTCAATGGTCTGTCTAAGTTCGTCCTTAGAAAGAGACTAACTTGGGACGAACTTAGACAAACCTTTGAATGAGACTAACGTTTGTCTTTGTTCGTCCCAAGTTAGTCTCGTTAGTCTCATTTTAAGGTTTGTCTAAGTGCGTGCTTAGAAAGAGATTAACTTTGGACGAACTTAGACAAACCTTAGAATGAGACTAACGTTCATCTTTGTTCGTCCCAAGTTAGTCTCGTTAGTCACATTTTAAGATTTGTCTAAGTTCGTCCTTAGAAAGAGACTAAATTGGGACGAACTTAGACAAACCTTAGAATGAGACGAACGTTTGTCTTTGTTCGTCCCAAGTTAGTCTGGTTAGTCTCATTTTAAGGTTTGTCTAAGTTCGTCCTTAGAAAGAGACTAACATGGGACGAACTTAGACAAACCTTAGAATGAGACTAACGTTTCTCTTTGTTCGTCCCAAGTTAGTCTCGTTAGTCTCATTCTATGGTTTGTCTAAGTTCGTCCTTAGAAAGAGACTAACTTGGGACGAACTTAGACGAACCTTAGAATGAGACTAACGTTTGTTTTTGTTCATCCCAAGTTAGTCTAGTTAGTCTCAATCTATGGTTTGTCTAAGTTCCTCTTTAGAAAGAGACTAACTTGGGATGAACTTAGACAAACCTTAGAATGTGACTAACGTTTGTCTTTGTTCGTCCCAAGTTAGTCTCGTTCAATGGTTTGTCTAAGTTCGTTCTTAGAAAGAGACTAACTTGGGACAAACTTAGACAAATCTTAGAATTAGACTAACGTTTGTCTTTGTTCGTCCCAAGTTAGTCTCGTTAGTCTCATTTTAATGTTTGTCTAAGTTCGTCCTTAGCAAGAGACTAACGTGGGACGAACTTAGACAAACCTTGAATGAGACTAACGTTAGTCTCTGTTCGTCCCAAATTAGTCTCGTTAGTCTCATTCTATGGTTTGTCTAAGTTCGTCCTTAGAAAGAGACTAACTTGGAACGAACTTTGACAAACCATAGAATGAGACTAACGTTTGTCTTTGTTCGTCCCAAGTTAGTCTTGTTACTCTCATTCTATGGTTTGTCTAAGTTCGTCCTTAGAAAGAGACTAGCTTTTGACGAACTTAGACAAACATTAGAATGAGACTAACGTTTGTCTGTGTTCGTCCCAAGTTGGTCTCGTTAGTCTCATTCTATGGTTTGTCTAAGTTCGTCTTTAGAAAGAGACTAACTTGGGACGAACTTAGACAAACCTTAGAATGAGACTAACGTTTATCTTTGTTCGTCCCAAGTTAGTCTCGTTCAATGGTTTGTCTAAGTTCGTCCTTAGAAAAAGACTAACTTGGGACGAACTTAGACAAACCGTTGAATGAGACTAACGTTTGTCTTTGTTCGTCCCAAGTTAGTCTCGTTAGTCTCATTTTAAGGGTTGTCTAAGTGCGTGCATAGAAAGAGATTAACTTGGGACAAACTTAGACAAACCTTAGAATGAGACTAACGTTCGTCTTTGTTCGTCCCAAGTTAGTCTCGTTAGTCACATTTTAAGATATGTCTAAGTTCGTCCTTAGAAAGAGACTAAATTGGGACGAACTTAGACAAACCTTAGAATGAGTCGAACGTTTGTCTTTGTTCGTCCCAAGTTAGTCTCGTTAGTCTCATTTTAAGGTTTGTCTAAGTTCGTCCTTAGAAAGTGACTAACTTGGGACGAACTTAGACAAACCTTAGAATGAGACTAACGTTTCTCTTTGTTCGTCCCAAGTTAGTCACGTTAGTCTCATTCTATGGTTTGTCTAAGTTCGTCCTTAGAAAGAGACTAACTTGGGACGAACTTAGACAAACCTTTGAATGAGACTAACGTTTGTCTTTGTTCGTCCCAAGTTGGTCTCGTTAGTCTCATTCTATGGTTTGTCTAAGTTCGTCTTTAGAAAGAGACTAACTTGGGACGAACTTAGACAAACCTTAGAATGAGACTAACGTTTATCTTTGTTCGTCCCAAGTTAGTCTCGTTCAATGGTTTGTCTAAGTTCGTCCTTAGAAAGAGACTAACTTGGGACAAACTTAGACAAACCTTTGAATGAGACTAACGTTTGTCTTTGTTCGTCCCAATATAGTCTCGTTAGTCTCATTTTAAGGGTTGTCTAAGTGCGTGCTTAGAAAGAGATTAACCTTGGACGAACTTAGACAAACCTTAGAATGAGACTAATGTTCGTCTTTGTTCGTCCCAAGTTAGTCTCGTTAGTCAAATTTTAAGATTTGTCTAAGTTCGTCCTTAGAAAGAGACTAAATTGGGACGAACTTAGACAAACCTTAGAATGAGACTAACGTTTCTCTTTGTTCGTCCCATGTTAGTCTCGTTAGTCTCGTTCTATGGTTTGTCTAAGTTCGTCCTTAAAAAGAGACTAACTTAGGACGAACTTAGACAAACCTTTGAATGAGACTAAGGTTTGTCTTTGTTCATCCCAAGTTAGTCTCATTAGTCTCATTTTAAGGTTTGTCTAAGTTCGTCCTTAGAAAGAGACTAACTTGGGACGAACTTAGACAAACCTTAGAATGAGACTAACGTTTGTCTTTGTTCGTCCAAAGTTAGTCTCGTTAGTCTCATTCTATGGTTTGTCTAAGTTTGTCCTTAGAAAGAGACTAACTTGGGACGAACTTAGACAAACCTTAGAATGAGACTAACGTTTGTCTTTGTTCGTCCCAAGTTAGTCTCGTTAGTCTAATTCTATGGTTTGTCTAAGTTCGTCCTTAGAAAGAGACTAACTTGGGACGAACTTAGACAAACCTTAGAATGAGACTAACGTTTGTCTTTTTTCGTCCCAAGTTAGTCTCGTTAGTCTCATTTTAAGGTTTGTCTAAGTTCGTCCTTAGAAAGAGACTAATTGGGACGAACTTAGACAAACATTATAATGAGACTAACATTAGTCTTTGTTCGTCCCAAGTTAGTCTCGTTAGTCTCAATCTATGGTTTGTCTAAGTTCGTCCTTAGAAAGAGACTAACTTGGGACGAACTTAGACAAACCTTAGAATGAGACTAACGGTTGTCTTTGTTCGTCCCAAGTTACTCTCATTCTATGGTTTGTCTAAGTTCGTCCTTAGAAAGAGACTAACTTGGGACGAACTTAGACAAACCTTAGAATGAGACTAACGTTTGTCTTTGTTCGTCCCAAGTTAGTCACGTTAGTCTCATTTTAAGGTTTGTCTAAGTTCGTCTTTAGAAAGAGATTAACTTGGGACAAACTTAGACAAACCATAGAATGAGACTAACGTTTGTCTTTGTTCGTCCCCAGTTTGTCTCGTTCAATGGTTTGTCTAAGTTGTTCGTCCTTAGAAAGAGACTAACTTGGGACGAACTTAGACAAACCTTTGAATGAGACTAACGTTTGTCTTTGTTCGTCCCAAGTTAGTCTTGTTAGTCTCATTCTATGGTTTGTCTAAGTTCGTCCTTAGAAAGAGACTAACTTGGGACGAACTTAGACAAACCTTGGAATGAGACTAACGTTTGTCTTTGTTCGTCCCAAGTTAGTCTCGTTAGTCTCATTTTAAGGTTTGTCTAATTTCGTCCTTCGAAAGAGACTAATTGGGACGAACTAAGACAAACATTAGAATGAGACTAACGTTTGTCTTTGTTCGTCCCAAGTTAGTCTTGTTAGTCTCATTCTATGATTTGTCTAAGTTCGTCCTTAGAAAGAGACTAACTTGGGACGAACTTTGACAAACCTTAGAATGAGACTAACGTTTGTCTTTGTTCGTCCCAAGTTAGTCTCGTTAGTCTCATTCTATGGTTTGTCTAAGTTCGTCCTTAGAAAGAGACAAACTTGGGACGAACTTAGACAAACCTTAGAATGAGACTAACGTTTCTCTTTGTTTGTCCCAAGTTAGTCTCGTTAGTCTCATTTTAAGGTTTGTCTAAGTTCGTCCTTAGAAAGAGACTAACTTAGGACGAACTTAGACAAACCTTAGAATGAGACTAACGTTTGTCTTTGTTCGTCCCAAGTTAGTCTCGTTAGTCTCATTTTAAGGTTTGTCTAAGTTCGTCCTTAGAAAAAGACTAACTTGGGACGAACTTAGACAAACCTTAGAATGAGACTAACGTTTGTCTTTGTTCGTCCCCAGTTAGTCACGTTAGTTTCATTTTAAGGTTTGTTTAAGTTAGTCCTTAGAAAGAGACTAACTTGGGACAAACTTAGACAAACCTTAGAATGAGACAAACGTTTGTCTTTGTTCGTCCCAAGTTAGTCTCTTTCTGTGGTTTGTCTAAGTTCGTCCTTAGAAAGAGACTAACTTGGGACAATTTTAGACAAACCTTAAAATGAGACTAACGTTTGTCATTGTGCGTCCCAAGTTAGTCTTGTTAGTCTCATTCTATGGTTTGTCTAAGTTCGTCCTTAGAAAGCGACTAACTTGGGACGAACTTAGACAAACCATAGAATGAGACTAACGTTTGTCTTTGTTCGTTCCAAGTTAGTCTTGTTACTCTCATTCTATGGCTTGTCTAAGTTCGTCCTTAGAAAGAGACTGACTTTTGACGAACTTAGACAAACATTAGAATGAGACTAACGTTTGTCTTTGTTCGTCCCAAGTTGGTCTCGTTAGTCTCATTCTATGGTTTGTCTAAGTTCGTCTTTAGAAAGAGACTAACTTGGGACGAACTTAGACAAACCTTAGAATGAGACCAACGTTTGTCTTTGTTCGTCCCAAGTTAGTCTCGTTCAATGGTTTGTCTAAGTTCGTCCTTATAAAGAGACTAACTTGAGACAAACTTAGACAAACCTTTGAATGAGACTAACGTTTGTCTTTGTTCGTCCCAAATAGTCTCGTTAGTCTCATTTTAAGGGTTGTCTAAGTGCGTGCTTAGAAAGATATTTACCCTTGGACGAACTTAGACAAACCTTAGAATGAGACTAACGTTCGTCTTTGTTCGTCCCAAGTTAGTCTCGTTAGTCACATTTTAAGATTTGTCTAAGTTCGTCCTTAGAAAGAGACTAAATTGGGACAAACTTAGACAAACCTTAGAATGAGACTAACGTTTCTCTTTGTTCGTCCCAAGTTAGTCTCGTTAGTCTCGTTCTATGGTTTGTCTAAGTTCGTCCTTAGAAAGAGACTAACTTAGGACGAACTTAGACAAACCTTTGAATGAGACTAACGTTTGTCTTTGTTCATCCCAAGTTAGTCTCTCATTAGTCTCATTTTAAGGTTTGTCTAAGTTCGTCCTTAGAAAGAGACTAACTTGGGACGAACTTAGACAAACCTTAGAATGAGACTAACGTTTGTCTTTGTTCGTCCTAAGTTAGTCTCGTTTCTCTCATTTTAAGGTTTGTCTAAGTTCGTCCTTAGAAAGAGACTAACTTGAGACGAACTTAGACAAACCTTAGAATGAGACTAACGTTTGTCTTTGTTCGTCCCAAGTTAGTCTCGTTAGTCTCATTTTAAGGTTTGTCTAAGTTCGTCCTTAGAAAGAGACTAATTGGGACGAACTTAGACAAACATTAGAATGAGACTAACGTTTGTCTTTGTTCGTCCCAAGTTAGTCTCGTTTGTCTCAATCTATGGTTTGTCTAAGTTCGTCCTTAGAAAGAGACTAACTTGGGACGAACTTAGACAAACCTTAGAATGAAACTAACGTTTGTCTTTGTTCGTCCCAAGTTAGTCACGTTAGTCTCATTTTAAGGTTTGTCTAAGTTCATCCTTAGAAAGAGACTAACTTGTGACGAACTTAGACAAACCTTAGAATGAGACTAACGGTTGTCTTTGTTTGTCCCAAGTTAGTCTCATTCTATGGTTTGTCTAAGTTCGTCCTTAGAAAGAGACTAACTTGGGACAAACTTAGACAAACCTTAGAATGAGACTAACGTTTGTCTTTGTTCGTCCCAAGTTAGTCACGTTAGTCTCATTTTAAGGTTTGTCTAAGTTCGTCTTTAGAAAGAGATTAACTTGGGACAAACTTAGACAAACCTTAGAATGAGACTAACGTTTGTCTTTGCTCGTCCCCAGGTTGTCTCGTTCAATGGTTTGTCTAAGTTCGTCCTTAGAAAGAGACTAACTTGGGTCGAACTTAGACAAACCTTTGAATGAGACTAATGTTTGTCTTTGTTCGTCCCAAGTTAGTCTTGTTAGTCTCATTCTATGGTTTGTCTAAGTTCATCCTTAGAAAGAGACTAACTTGGGACGAACTTAGACAAACCTTAGAATGAGACTAACGTTTGTCTTTGTTCGTCCCAAGTTAGTCTCGTTAGTCTTATTTTAAGATTTGTCTAAGTTCGTCCTTAGAAAGAGACTAACTTGGGACGAACTTAGACAAACCTTAGAATGAGACTAACGTTTGTCTTTGTTCGTCCCAAGTTAGTCTCGTTAGTCTCATTTAAAGGTTTGTCTAATTTCATCCTTCGAAAGAGACTAATTGGGACGAACTAAGACAAACATTAGAATGAGACTAACGTTTGTCTTTGTTCGTCCCAAGTTAGTCTTGTTAGTCTCATTCTATGATTTGTCTAAGTTCGTCCTTAGATAGAGACTAACTTGGGACGAACTTAGACAAACCTTAGAATGAGACTAACGTTTGTCTTTGTTCGTCCCAAATTAGTCTCGTTAGTCTCATTCTATGGTTTGTCTAAGTTCGTCCTTAGAAAGAGACAAACTTGGGACGAACTTAGACAAACCTTAGAATGAGACTAACGTTTCTCTTTGTTCGTCCCAAGTTAGTCTCGTTAGTCTCATTTTAAGGTTTGTCTAAGTTCGTCCTTAGAAAGAGACTAACTTGGGACGAACTTAGACAAACCTTAGAATGAGACTAACGTTTGTCTTTGTTCGTCCCAAGTTAGTCTCGTTAGTCTCATTTTAAGGTTTGTCTAAGTTCGTCCTTAGAAAGAGACTAACTTGGGACGAACTTAGACAAACCTTAGAATGAGACTAACGTTTGTCTTTGTTCGTCCCAAGTTAGTCACGTTAGTCTCATTTTAAGGTTTGTTTAAGTTAGTCCTTAGAAAGAGACTAACTTGGGACAAACTTAGACAAACCTTAGAATGAGACTAACGTTTGTCTTTGTTCGTCCCAAGTTAGTCTCGTTCTGTGGTTTGTCTAAGTTCGTCCTTAGAAAGAGACTAACTTGGGACAATTTTAGACAAACCTTAGAATGAGACTAACGTTTGTCATTGTGCGTCCCAAGTTAGTCTCGTTAGTCTCGTTAGTCTCATTCTATGGTTTGTCTAAGTTCGTCCTCAGAAAGAGACTAACTTGGGACGAACTTAGACAAACCTTAGAATGAGACTAACGTTTGTCTTTGTTCGTCCCAAGTTAGTCACGTTAGTCTCATTTTAAGGTTTGTCTAAGTTCGTCTTTAGAAAGAGATTAACTTGGGACAAACTTAGACAAACCTTAGAATGAGACTAACGTTTGTCTTTGCTCGTCCCCAGGTTGTCTCGTTCAATGGTTTGTCTAAGTTCGTCCTTAGAAAGAGACTAACTTGGGTCGAACTTAGACAAACCTTTGAATGAGACTAATGTTTGTCTTTGTTCGTCCCAAGTTAGTCTTGTTAGTCTCATTCTATGGTTTGTCTAAGTTCATCCTTAGAAAGAGACTAACTTGGGACGAACTTAGACAAACCTTAGAATGAGACTAACGTTTGTCTTTGTTCGTCCCAAGTTAGTCTCGTTAGTCTTATTTTAAGATTTGTCTAAGTTCGTCCTTAGAAAGAGACTAACTTGGGACGAACTTAGACAAACCTTAGAATGAGACTAACGTTTGTCTTTGTTCGTCCCAAGTTAGTCTCGTTAGTCTCATTTAAAGGTTTGTCTAATTTCGTCCTTCGAAAGAGACTAATTGGGACGAACTAAGACAAACATTAGAATGAGACTAACGTTTGTCTTTGTTCGTCCCAAGTTAGTCTTGTTAGTCTCATTCTATGATTTGTCTAAGTTCGTCCTTAGATAGAGACTAACTTGGGACGAACTTAGACAAACCTTAGAATGAGACTAACGTTTGTCTTTGTTCGTCCCAAATTAGTCTCGTTAGTCTCATTCTATGGTTTGTCTAAGTTCGTCCTTAGAAAGAGACAAACTTGGGACGAACTTAGACAAACCTTAGAATGAGACTAACGTTTCTCTTTGTTCGTCCCAAGTTAGTCTCGTTAGTCTCATTTTAGGGTTTGTCTAAGTTCGTCCTTAGAAAGAGACTAACTTGGGACGAACTTAGACAAACCTTAGAATGAGACTAACGTTTGTCTTTGTTCGTCCCAAGTTAGTCTCGTTAGTCTCATTTTAAGGTTTGTCTAAGTTCGTCCTTAGAAAGAGACTAACTTGGGACGAACTTAGACAAACCTTAGAATGAGACTAACGTTTGTCTTTGTTCGTCCCAAGTTAGTCACGTTAGTCTCATTTTAAGGTTTGTTTAAGTTAGTCCTTAGAAAGAGACTAACTTGGGACAAACTTAGACAAACCTTAGAATGAGACTAACGTTTGTCTTTGTTCGTCCCAAGTTAGTCTCGTTCTGTGGTTTGTCTAAGTTCGTCCTTAGAAAGAGACTAACTTGGGACAATTTTAGACAAACCTTAGAATGAGACTAACGTTTGTCATTGTGCGTCCCAAGTTAGTCTCGTTAGTCTCGTTAGTCTCATTCTATGGTTTGTCTAAGTTCGTCCTCAGAAAGAGACTAACTTGGGACAAACTTAGACAAACCTTAGAATGAGACTAACGTTTGTCTTTGTTCGTCCCAAGTTAGTCTCTTTAGTCTCATTCTATGGTTTGTCTAAGTTCGTCTTTAGAAAAAGGCAAACTTAGACAGACCTTAGAATGAGACTAACGTTTGTCTTTGTTCGTCCCAAGTTGTCTTTCTAGGAAAACTTGGAGCTAAGTTAGTGAAAAATTTTCTAGTGAGAGAAAGTCTAGAGAAAATGGCGACTTTGGCGTCTTCTCGGTTCGTTCTCGATCCGTGCCGGTGAGCTCTGCGTTCGTCATCGCCTGAAGCTGCTCGCTGCGTCCCCTCCCGGCAGAGTGCTGATGCTCTGAAGCTGGCGTCGTCTCCAATCCTCAGAACTGCCATCGTCTTCGATCCAGATCTGGGATCTTTCGTGTCTGGCGTCGTCTTCGAAGCTCAGATCTCCATTTCAGATCTGGGAATCGTTCGTCGTCTTCGAATCAGATCTGTGAATCTCGTGGCTGGTGTCGCCTCTCCCCAGATCGTGGCTTTTGATTTCAGATCTGGTTCTCGATGGTTTTCAAAGTTAGTTTTCGATTTCAGATCTGGTTCTCGTGGTTGTCGATTTCAGACCATTTCTCGTTGGTCGCCTCGCCAGCTCTTGATTCATGGCTGTGTCGATGCTGACTCCGCCTCATCCGAAAAAAAAGAGATGGTGGTGTCCGGTGCAAAGGGTTCTGTCTGGCCGGGTCTGGGATCGTGTTTGCCAAAGGAGCAGCAGTCGCCGGAGGTAATCAAGGTGCAGGAGTCGTATGCTTCGGTAATCAATTAAAACCTTTACGAAGACTAACTTTGACTTTCTAGTGAGAGAAGCTCTGGCGTAATCCGTAATCGCTGATTTCGGCGTATCTGCCGGTTTGGTCTCGAGCGCCGGCGTGTCCATCAAGGGACGTCGCCTGAAGCGGCTTGCTGCTCCCGGTGATTGTTTTCAGCTTTGGAGCTGGCTTCGTCTCCGAGTCCCGCTATCGTCGTCTTCGATTTCAGATCTGAGATAAGCGCAGATCTGGTTTCGTCGCCTGAAGCGCTTGCTGCTCCCTTTGGCTTCGTCTCCGAGTCCTGCTATCGTCGTCTTCGATTTCAGATCTGAGATCCGCTCGTGACTTCGTCGTCTTCGAAGCGCAGATCTGGTTTCGTGGCTGGCTCTCGGTGGTCGTCTCTCCTCAGCTCTGCGACTCACGACTGTGTCGATGGAGACTCTGAATCCAGAGCTGGTGGTGTCCGGTGCAAGGGTCGGTTCCGTCTGGCCGGATCTGGGCTCGTGTTTACTGAAGGAGCAGGAATATGCATCGACAGGTCTTTCTTGTCCAGATTTGGTCTCTGCGGGTGGAAAGTTTGGAGCTTTTGCTCCGGCGACCTCTTATGCCTCTGCAGTAAAGGCACACCCTCCTCCTCCGGCGACACCATATGCATCAGCTGCGGCAAAACCTAGGCTTCTCCCTCGATTCAAACCGATTGTCTTACCTTCTCGGCAGTATTCAAATGTCGATGGAAAACCATCTGTGCACTTCATTGTGGCTGAGTTTGAAGCAGGGGTTGCGCTCTTTAAGCATTCTCTGGTGGCGAAATTCACTATGGGCAGGCCAACTATTGAAGTTATTCGTCAGACGTTCAAAGAGCATGGGCACATTAAAGGGCGTGCTACGGTTAGTGAGATTTGGGATGCTCGGCATCTGATGATTATTCTTGATTCGGAGGAAGATGCCAATACTGTCCTTACGTCGCCTCTCCGCAAGGTAGGGCACGCAATGTTTCGACTATTTCGGTATTCTTCTGATTATAGTCCCAAGAGGGAGTCCTCCATTACAACAAAATGGGTTAGATTACCAGGTATCCATCCTGGCTTTGTCACTCGAAATTATGTGGCTAGTATCGTGAACTCTTTTGGTTGTTTTCTTGATTTGGATGAGAGATCGAAGGCTTGTGCCACTCTTAGATATGTTAGAGCTTGTGTGGAACTTGATGTTTGTATCCCTATTCCGGAGGAAGTTAGGATTTCTCTTTCGGATGGGAGAGTTTTCTGGCAAAAAATAGAAGTGGAAGGCAATATGGCCTATTGCTCCTACTGTAAAGTTCATGGGCATGATTTATCGATGTGTAACAAGAAACATGGTTCAAAAAATGATCCAAAGGAGCAGATCAATATGGATGTTATGAATGAGCATAATCCCATGGAAATTACTATCCAGAATAGTGCTGCGGCTCAAGTTAGTAAGCAAGATGAATGGGTGCAAATCAAGAAGAAAAAGAGTGCTAGGAAGGGTAGAAAGAAGAACTCTGTTGAAAGTAATCAGGAAGGAATGCAAGGTGATTTGAGCTTGACTGAGACACAAGTAGTTCTCCCCTGTGAGAAGTTTGTTGCTATTGCTAGTGAAGAGGTTCAGGAGGAGACCTCTATTAATCCCAAGTCGGATGTGGTGGTATCTTTACATAATGACAAGGAGGTTGAAGATTTGAATGTGGCTGGTCCTAAAGCAGCTCCTGTCATCACCCTCGAGGACAGGCTAGATGAGATAAAAAAGAACTATGACAGCGTGTTCCCAGATATTACCCTTTCCAAGGAAGACAAGGCTAGATACATGAGAGCCATACCCCTTGCTCCTACCATCCAAATTAAGCCTATTCTAAAGCGCCCCAAGGATGCTGCTGATTCACCTCAATCGAATCGCAAGGTCACTTTTAGTGGTTAATGGGAGTGTTTTTAGGGCATTTCCTAGCGCGTTTGTTTTTCCCTATTTTTCCTTTCCTTTGTTTGGGCTATGACCCTTAATAAAATTTTCCTTTAAAAAAAAGAGCTGGTTGTGTCCGGTGCAAGGGGTTCTGTCTGGCCGGGTCTGGGCTCGTGTTTGCCAAAGGAGCAGCAGTCGCCGGAGGTAATCAAGGTGCAGGAGTCGTATGCTTCGGCAGTTAAGGGTAAGATTCCGGTGAACTCTCTTGCTCAGGTGGTGACGAATCTTAGATTGGTTCCTCGCTTCAAACCAATCGTTTTACCATCCCGTCAATACTCAACCGTAGATGGGAAGCCTTCTATTCATTTCACAGCAGCTGAGTTCGAAGTAGGGGTAGCTCTCTTCAAATACTCGCTAGTTGCAAAATTCACCATGGGGAGGCCGACTATTGAGGTGATTCGGCAAGTATTCAAGGAAAATTGGCATATTAAAGGTAGAGCTACGATCAGTGATATCTGGGATTCTCGGTATTTGATGATAATATTAGACTCTGAGGAAGATGCAAATGCGGTTCTTACTTCTCCTCTCCGAAAGGTTGGGCATGCTATGTTTCGCCTTTTTCGGTATTCCCCTGATTATAGTCCGAAGAAGGAATCATCTACTACAACTAAGTGGGTCAGATTACCAGGTATTCATCCTGGTTTTGTTACTCGTAACTATGTGGCTAGTATTGTGAACTCATTTGGTTGTTTTCTCGATTTGAATGAGCGATCAGAGGCTTGTGCCACTCTTAGATATGTTAGAGCTTGTGTGGAACTTGATGTTTGTATTCCTATTCCGGAGGAAGTTAGGATTTCTCTATCTGATGGGAGAGTTTTCTGGCAAAAAATAGAAGTGGAAGGCAATATGGCCTATTGCTCCTACTGTAAAGTTCATGGGCATGATTTATCGATATGCAGGAAGAAACATGGTTCAAAAAATGATCCTCAGGAGCAGGTCAATATGCCCGTTTTGAAGGAGCATAATCCCATAGAATTTGCGATCCAGAATAGTGCTGCGGCTCAAGGGAATAAGACTATGGACACTAGCAAGCAAGATGAATGGGTGCAAGTCAAGAAGAAAAAGAGTGCAAGGAATGTCAGAAAGAAGAACTCTGCTGAAAGTAATCAGGAAGTTAGTATTGGGCAGGTGCAAGGTAAGGGTGATGTGCGCTCGCTTGAGACTCCAGTAGCTCTCCCCTGTGAGACTTTTGTTGCTATGGCTAGTGAAGAGGTTCAGGAGGTGATTTCAATTGATCCTAAGTCGGCTGTGGTGGTATCTTTAGAGAATGACAAAGAGGTTGGAGATTTGAATATGGCTGCTCTTACAGCAGCTCCGGTCATCAGTTCCCTCAAGGACAATCTAGATGAGATAAAAAAGAGTTATGACAGCGTTTTCCCAGATCTTATCCTCTCCAAGGAAGACAAGGCCAGATTCATGAAAGCCATATCCCTAGCTCCTAGCATTCAAATTAAGCCTATTCTAAAGCACTCGAAGGATGATGCTGATTCGGCCCAATCGAATCACAAGGTTACCTTTAGTGTTTAATGGGAGTGGCCCTCTCCTAGTGCTGCTTTGTTTTCCTTGTTTGTTCTTTTTTCTTTTGTTTGGGCTATGACCCCTTAATAAAATTTCTTTAATTAAAAAAAAAGTTAGTCTCGTTCCATGGTTTGTTTAAGTTCGTCCTTAGAAAGAGACTAACTTGGGACGAACTTAAACAAACCTTTGAATGAGACTAACGTTTGTCTTTGTTCGTCCCAAGTTAGTCTTGTTAGTCTCATTCTATGGTTTGTCTAAGTTCGTCCTTAGAAAGAGACTAACTTGGGACGAACTTAGACAAACCTTAGAATGAGACTAACGTTTGTCTTTGTTCGTCCCAAGTTTCTCGTTCTATGGTTTGGCTAAGTTCGTCCTTAGAAGGAGACTAACTTGGGACGAACTTAGACAAACCTTAGAATGAGACTAACGTTTGTCTTTGTTCGTCCCCAAGTTAGTCTCGTTAGTCTCATTTTAAGGTTTGTCTAATTTCGTCCTTAGAAAGAGTTTAACTTGGGAGGAACTTAGACAAACCTTAGAATGAGACTAACGTTTGTCTTTGTTCGTCCCAAGTTAGTCTTGTTAGTCTCATACTAAGGTTTGTCTAAGTTCGTCCTTAGAAAGAGTCTAACTTTTGACGAACATAGACAAACAGTAGAATGAGACTAACGTTTGTTTTTGTTCTAGAATGAGACTAACGTTTGTCTTTGTTCATCCCAAGTTTGTCTCGTTAGTCTCATTTTAAGGTTTGTTTAAGTTCGTCCTTAGAAAGAGACTAACTTGGGACGAACTGAGACAAAACCTTTGAATGAGACTAACGTTTGTCTTTGTTCATCCCAAGTTAGTCTCTTTCTACGGTTTGTCTAAGTTCGTCCTTAGAAAGAGACTAACTTGGGACGAACTTAGACAAACCTTAGAATGAGACTAACGTTTGTCTTTGTTCGTCCCAAGTTAGTCTCGTTAGTGTCATTCTAAGGTTTGTCTAAGTTCGTCCTTAGAAAGAGACTAACTTGGGACGAACTTAGACAAACCATAGAATGAGACTAACGTTTTTCTTTGTTAGTCCCAAGTTAGTCTCGTTAGTCTCATTCTATGGTTTGTCTAAGTTTGTCCTTAAAAAGAGACTAACTTAGGACTAAGTTAGACAAACCTTAGAATGAGACTAACGTTTGTCTTTGTTCGTCCCCAGTTAGTCTCGTTAGTCTCATTTTAAGATTTGTCTAAGTTCGTCCTTAGAAATAGACTAACTTGGGACGAACTTAGACAAACCTTAGAATGAGACTAACGTTTGTCTTTGTTCGTTCCAAGTTAGTCTCGTTCTATGGTTTGTCTATGTTCGTCCTTAGAAAGAGACTAACTTGGGACGAACTTAGACAAACCTTAAAATGAGACTAACGTTTGTCTTTGTTCGTCCCAAGTTAGTCTCGTTAGTCTCATTTTAAGGTTTGTCTAAGTTCGTCCTTAGAAAGAGACTAACTTGGGAGGAACTTTGACAAACCTTAGAATGAGACTAACGTTGGTCTTTGTTCGTCCCAAGTTTGTCTCGTTAGTCTCATTTTAAGGTTTGTCTAAGTTCGTCCTTAGAAAGAGACTAACTTGGGACGAACTTAAACAAACCTTTGAATGAGACTAACGTTTGTCTTTGTTCGTCCCAAGTTAGTCTTGTTAGTCTCATTCTATGGTTTGTCTAAGTTCGTCCTTAGAAAGAGACTAACTTGGGACGAACTTAGACAAACCTTAGAATGAGACTAACGTTTGTCTTTGTTCGTCCCAAGTTTCTCGTTCTATGGTTTGGCTAAGTTCGTCCTTAGAAGGAGACTAACTTGGGACGAACTTAGACAAACCTTAGAATGAGACTAACGTTTGTCTTTGTTCGTCCCCAAGTTAGTCTCGTTAGTCTCATTTTAAGGTTTGTCTAATTTCGTCCTTAGAAAGAGTTTAACTTGGGAGGAACTTAGACAAACCTTAGAATGAGACTAACGTTTGTCTTTGTTCGTCCCAAGTTAGTCTTGTTAGTCTCATACTAAGGTTTGTCTAAGTTCGTCCTTAGAAAGAGTCTAACTTTTGACAAACTTAGACAAACAGTAGAATGAGACTAACGTTTGTCTTTGTTCTAGAATGAGACTATCGTTTGTCTTTGTTCATCCCAAGTTTGTCTCGTTAGTCTCATTTTAAGGTTTGTCTAAGTTCGTCCTTAGAAAGAGACTAACTTGGGACGAACTGAGACAAAACCTTTGAATGAGACTAACGTTTGTCTTTGTTCGTCCCAAGTTAGTCTCGTTCTACGGTTTGTCTAAGTTCGTCCTTAGAAAGAGACTAACTTGGGAGGAACTTAGACAAACCTTAGAATGAGACTAACGTTTGTCTTTGTTCATCCCCAAGTTAGTCTCGTTAGTCTCATTTTAAGGTTTGTCTAAGTTCGTCCTTAGAAAGAGACTAACTTGGGAGGAACTTAGACAAACCTTAGAATGAGACTAACCTTTAACCTTGTTCGTCCCAAGTTAGTCTCGTTAGTCTCATTTTAAGGTTTGTCTAAGTTCGTCCTTAGAAAGAGACTAACTTGGGAAGAACTTAGACAAACCTTTGAATGAGACTAACGTTTGTCTTTGTTCGTCCCCAGTTAGTCTCGTTAGTCTCATTTTAAGATTTGTCTAAGTTCGTCCTTAGAAATAGACTAACTTGGGACGAACTTAGACAAACCTTAGAATGAGACTAACGTTTGTCTTTGTTCGTTCCAAGTTAGTCTCGTTCTATGGTTTGTCTATGTTCGTCCTTAGAAAGAGACTAACTTGGGACGAACTTATACAAACCTTAAAATGAGACTAACGTTTGTCTTTGTTCGTCCCAAGTTAGTCTCGTTAGTCTCATTTTAAGGTTTGTCTAAGTTCGTCCTTAGAAAGAGACTAACTTGGGAGGAACTTAGACAATCCTTAGAATGAGACTAACGTTGGTCTTTGTTCGTCCCAAGTTTGTCTCGTTAGTCTCATTTTAAGGTTTGTCTAAGTTCGTCCTTAGAAAGAAACAAACTTGGGACGAACTGAGACAAACCTTTGAATGAGACTAACGTTTGTCTTTGTTTGTCCCAAGTTAGTCTCGTTAGTCTCATTCTATGGTTTGTCTAAGTTCGTCCTTAGAAAGAGACTAACTTGGGACGAACTTAGACAAACCTTAGAATGAGACTAACGTTTGTCTTTGTTCGTCCCAAGTTAGTCTCGTTAGTCTCATTTTAAGGTTTGTCTAAGTTCGTCCTTAGAAAGAGACTAACTTGGGAGGAACTTAGACAAACCTTAGAATGAGACTAACGTTGGTCTTTGTTCGTCCCAAGTTTGTCTCGTTAGTCTCATTTTAAGGTTTGTCTAAGTTCGTCCTTAGAAAGAGACAAACTTGGGACGAACTGAGACAAACCTTTGAATGAGACTAACGTTTGTCTTTGTTTGTCCCAAGTTAGTCTCGTTAGTCTCATTCTATGGTTTGTCTAAGTTCGTCCTTAGAAAGAGACTAACTTGGGACGAACTTAGACAAACCTTAGAATGAGACTAACGTTTGTCTTTGTTCGTCCCAAGTTAGTCTCGTTAGTCTCATTTTAAGGTTTGTCTAAGTTCGTCCTTAGAAAGAGACTAACTTGAGACGAACTTAGACAAACCTTAGAATGAGACTAACATTTGTCTTTGTTCGTCCCAAGTTAGTCTCGTTAGTCTCATTCTATGGTTTGTCTAAGTTCGTCCTTAGAAAGAGACTAACTTGGGACGAACTTAGAGAATGAGACTATTGTTTCTCTTTGTTCGTCCCAAGTTAGTCTAGTTAGTCTCATTATATGGTTTGTCTAAGTTCCTCTTTAGAAAGAGACTAAATTGGGACGCACTTAGACAAACCTTGAATGAGACTAACGTTTGTCTTTGTTCGTCCCAAGTTAGTCTCGTTCAATGGTTTGTCTTAGTTCGTCCTTAGAAAGAGACTAACTTGGGACGAACTTAGACAAACTTTAGAATGAGACTAACGTTTGTCTTTGTTCGTCCCAAGTTAGTCTCGTTAGTCTCATTCTATGGTTTGTCTAAATTCGTCCTTAGAAAGAGACTAACTTGGGAGGAACGTTGACAAACCTTTGAATGAGACTAACATTTGTCTTTGTTCGTCCCAAGTTAGTCTCGTTAGTCTCATTTTAAGATTTGTCTAAGTTCGTCCTTAAAAAGAGACTAACTTGGGACGAACTTAGACAAACCTTAGAATGAGACTAACATTTGTCTTTGTTTGTCCCAAGTTTCTAGTTCTATGGTTTGGCTAAGTTCGTCCTTAGAAGGAGACTAACTTGGGACGAACTTAGACAAACCTTAGAATGAGACTAACGTTTGTCTTTGTTCGTCCCCAAGTTAGTCTCGTTAGTCTCATTTTAAGGTTTGTCTAATTTCGTCCTTAGAAAGAGTTTAACTTGGGAGGAACTTAGACAAACCTTAGAATGAGACTAACCTTTGTCCTTGTTCGTCCCAAGTTAGTCTCGTTAGTCTCATTTTAAGGTTTGTCTAAGTTCGTCCTTAGAAAGAGACTAACTTGGGAGGAACTTTGATGAGGACACACTAGCCTCACCTCGTCGGTCATCTACTATTACAAGTAATCCTATACAACTACAAGCTGATGCATCGACGAAAGAAGCTTTCAAAGGTCCAATGACTAGGAACCGAGCAAAACAAATTCAACATGAGGTGAATTCACTCCTAGTTGATTGTTATACTACAATTGATGAGAACTTTATGCTGCCTAAATCTAGTGTGCTTTTATTACTCAGATTCTCAAAAGTGGATGGACATAAAGAAGGGACACTTATGGAGGACTCATGCACGAAGAACAAAGGGAGAAGTCTAACATCATTTAGTGCAAGAAAGAAAGCAATAAAGGACCAGAATTGATGCTTTTCCCTTAGCACATCAAACCATGCACAACTTGAAAGCATGGCTATTAATAGTATTGCACAAAGATCAATCATGGGCACTTATGGCTGAACAAGGATCAAAGGAGAATGCACAAGACTCCATGGTGGCTGCTCATTGCTCAAAAGAGGCTACTCAAGATCCCATGGTGGCTGCACAAGTCCACAACACATGCATTTACTTTCATTTCTTAGTATTAATCCTCATCTACATGTATTTTGAAAACACATTCAGATTTTGGAAATTTTATTCATCAACATTTCAGATTTAGCTATTGCTACATCTTTTTTCAAGAGAGAGTTCTCTACCCCCTTGCTCTTGTAGTTTCCTTGTGAGATTGCATAAGCGGTCGTTCGACGGCAACCAAATTGTGCTTCCAACTTCGTGCGTGGTTGTGTGGTTTGGAAACTTAGAGTGTGGTTAGGCAATTACTTGTTGCAGGTCATTGCACAAGCAGTGGTTGGCTTCAAGAGTCGTCGGGTTGCACTACCTATCCTCCTCCATCAAATCCTACATCGTGAAGTCCCGCTTCCGCCCCGTATCAAACTTGGACGAACCTTTGAATGAGAATAACGTTTGTGTTTGTTCGCCCCAAGTTAGTCTCGTTAGTCTCATTTTAAGATTTGTCTAAGTTCGTCCATAGAAATAGGCTAACTTGGGACGAACTTAGACAAACCTTAGAATGAGACTAACGTTTGTCTTTGTTCGTTCCAAGTTAGTCTCGTTCTATGGTTTGTCCATGTTCGTCCTTAGAAAGAGACTAACTTGGGACAAACATAGACAAACCTTAGAATGAGACTAACGTTTGTCTTTGTTCGTCCCAAGTTAGTCTCGTTAGTCTCATTTTAAGGTTTGTCTAAGTTTGTCCTTAGAAAGAGACTAACTTGGGAGGAACTTAGACAAACCTTAGAATGAGACTAACGTTTGTCTTTGTTCGTCCCAAGTTAGTCTCGTTAGTCTCATTTTAAGGTTTGTCTAAGTTCGTCCTTAGAAATAGACTAACTTGGGAGGAACTTAGACAAACCTTAGAATGAGACTAACGTTTGTCTTTGTTCGTCCCAAGTTAGTCTCGTTAGTCTCATTCTATGGTTTGTCTAAGTTCGTCCTTAGAAAGAGACTAACTTGGGACAAACTTAGACAAACCTTAGAATGAGAATAACGTTTGTCTTTGTTCGTCCCAAGTTAGTCTCGTTAGTCTCAAATTAAGATTTGTCTAAGTTCGTCCTTAGAAAGACACTAAATTGGGACGAACTTAGACAAACCTTAGAATGAAACTAACGAGACTAACTTGGGACAAAGAAAGACAAACTTTAGTCTCATTCTAAGGTTTGTCTAAGGTCGTCCCAAGTTAGTCTCTTTCTAAGCACAAACTTAGACAAACTTTAAAATGGGACTAACGAGACCAACATGGAACAAACAAAGACAAACGTTAGTCTCATTCAAAGGTTTGTCTAAGTTCGTCCCAAGTTAGTCTCTTTCTAAAGACGAATTTGATAAACCATAGAATGAGACTAACGAGACCAACTTGGGACGAACGAAGACAAACGTTAGTCTCATTCTAAAGTTTGTCTAAGTTCGTCCCAAGTTAGTCTCTTTCTAAGGACGAACATAGACAAACCATAGAAAGAGACTAACTTGGGACGAACAAAGACAAACGTTAGTCTCATTCTAAGGTTTGTCTAAGTTCGTCCCAAGTTAATCTCTTTCTAAGGATGAACTTAGACAAACCATAGAATGAGACTAACGAGACTGACTTGGGACAAACAAAGACAAACGGTAGTCTCATTCTAAGGTTTGTCTAAGTTTGTCCCAAGTTAGTCTCTTTCTAAGGACGAACTTAGACAAACCTTAAAATTAGACTAACTAGACTAACTTGGGACGAACAAAGACAAACGTTAGTCTCATTCTAAGGTTTGTCTAAGTTCCTCCCAAGTTAGTCTCTATCTAAGGTTTGTCTAAGTTCGTCCGAAGTTAGTCTCTTTCTAAGGACGAACTTAGACAAACCATAGAACGAGACTAACTTGGGACGAACAATGACAAACCTTAGCCTCATTCTAAGGTTTGTCTAAGTTCGTCCCAAGTTAGTCTCTTTCTAAGGACGAACTTAGACAAACCATAGAACGAGATTAACTTGGGACGAACAATGACAAACGTTAGTCTCATTCTAAGGTTTGTCTAAGTTCGTCCCAAGTTAGTCTCTTTCTAAGGACGAACTTAGACAAACCTTAAAATGAGACAAACGAGACAAACTTGGCACGAACAAAGACAAACGTTAGTGTCATTCTAAGATTTGTCTAAGTTCGTCCCAAGTTAGTCTCTTTCTAAGGACGAACTTAGACAAACCTTTAAATGAGACTAACGAGACTAACTTGGGATGAACAAAGACAAACGTTAGTCTCATTCTAAGGTCTGTCTAAGTTCATCCCAAGTTAATCTCTTTCTAAGGACGAGCTTAGACAAACCATAGAATGAGACTAACGAGACTAACTTGGGACAAACAGAGACAAACGTTAGTCTCATTCTAAGGTTTGTTTAAGTTCGTCCCAAGTTAGTCTCTTTCTAAGGACGAACATAGACAAACCATAGAATGATACTAACTTGGGACGAACAAAGACAAACGTTAGTCTCATTCTAAGGTTTGTCTAAGTTCGTCCCGAGTTAGTCTCTTTCTAAGGACGAACTTAGACAAACCTTAAAATGAGACAAACGAGACTAAATTGGGACGAACAAAGACAAACGTTAGTCACATTCTAAGGGTTGTCTAAGTTCATCCTAAGTTAATCTCATTCTAAGGACGAACTTAGACAAACCATAGAATGAGACTAACGACACTAACTTGGGACAAACAAAGACAAACGTTAGTCTCATTCTAAGGTTTGTCTAAGTTCGTCCCAAGTTAGTCTCTTTCTAAGGACGAACTTAGACAAACCTTAAAATGAGACTAACGAGACTAACTTGGGACGAACAAAGACAAATGTTAGTCTCATTCAAAGGTTTGTCTAAGTTCGTCCCAAGTTAGTCTCTTTCTAAGGACGAAATTAGACAAACCATTGAACGAGACAAACTTGGGACGAACAAAGACAAACGTTAGTCTCATTCTAAGGTTTGTCTAAGTTCGTCCCAAGTTAGTCTCTTTCTAGAGACAAACTTAGACAAACCATAGAATGAGCCTAACGAGACCAACTTGGGACGAACAAAGACAAACGTTAGTCTCATTCTAATGTTTGTCGAAGTTCGTCCCAAGTTAGTCTCTTTCTAAGGACGGACTTAGACAAACCATAGAACGAGACTAACTTGGGACGAACAAAGACAAACGTTAGTCTCATTCTAAGGTTTGTCTAAGTTCCTCCCAAGTTAGTCTCTATCTAAGGTTTGTCTAAGTTCGTCCGAAGTTAGTCTCTTTCTAAGGACGAACTTAGACAAACCATAGAACGAGACTAACTTGGGACGAACAATGACAAACCTTAGCCTCATTCTAAGGTTTGTCTAAGTTCGTCCCAAGTTAGTCTCTTTCTAAGGACGAACTTAGACAAACCATAGAACGAGATTAACTTGGGACGAACAATGACAAACGTTAGTCTCATTCTAAGGTTTGTCTAAGTTCGTCCCAAGTTAGTCTCTTTCTAAGGACGAACTTAGACAAACCTTAAAATGAGACTAACGAGACAAACTTGGCACGAACAAAGACAAACGTTAGTGTCATTCTAAGATTTGTCTAAGTTCGTCCCAAGTTAGTCTCTTTCTAAGGACGAACTTATACAAACCTTTAAATGAGACTAACGAGACTAACTTGGGATGAACAAAGACAAACGTTAGTCTCATTCTAAGGTCTGTCTAAGTTCATCCCAAGTTAATCTCTTTCTAAGGACGAGCTTAGACAAACCATAGAATGAGACTAACGAGACTAACTTGGGACAAACAGAGACAAACGTTAGTCTCATTCTAAGGTTTGTTTAAGTTCGTCCCAAGTTAGTCTCTTTCTAAGGACGAACATAGACAAACCATAGAATGATACTAACTTGGGACGAACAAAGACAAACGTTAGTCTCATTCTAAGGTTTGTCTAAGTTCGTCCCGAGTTAGTCTCTTTCTAAGGACGAACTTAGACAAACCTTAAAATGAGACAAACGAGACTAACTTGGGACGAACAAAGACAAACGTTAGTCACATTCTAAGGGTTGTCTAAGTTCATCCTAAGTTAATCTCATTCTAAGGACGAACTTAGACAAACCATAGAATGAGACTAACGACACTAACTTGGGACAAACAAAGACAAACGTTAGTCTCATTCTAAGGTTTGTCTAAGTTCGTCCCAAGTTAGTCTCTTTCTAAGGACGAACTTAGACAAACCTTAAAATGAGACTAACGAGACTAACTTGGGACGAACAAAGACAAATGTTAGTCTCATTCAAAGGTTTGTCTAAGTTCGTCCCAAGTTAGTCTCTTTCTAAGGACGAAATTAGACAAACCATTGAACGAGACAAACTTGGGACGAACAAAGACAAACGTTAGTCTCATTCTAAGGTTTGTCTAAGTTCGTCCCAAGTTAGTCTCTTTCTAGAGACAAACTTAGACAAACCATAGAATGAGCCTAACGAGACCAACTTGGGACGAACAAAGACAAACGTTAGTCTCATTCTAATGTTTGTCGAAGTTCGTCCCAAGTTAGTCTCTTTCTAAGGACGGACTTAGACAAACCATAGAACGAGACTAACTTGGGACGAACAAAGACAAACGTTAGTCTCATTCTAAGGTTTGTCTAAGTTCGTCCCAAGTTAGTCTCTTTTTAAGGACGAACTTAGAGAAACCTTAAAATGAGACTAACGAGACTAACTTGGGATGAACAAAGACAAACGTTAGTCTCATTCTAAGGTTTGTCTAAGTTCCTCCCAAGTTAGTCTCTTTCTAAGGACGAACTTATACAAACCTTAAAATGAGACTAAAGAGACTAACTTGGGACGAACAAAGACAAACATTAGTCTCATTCTAAGGTTTGTCTAAGTTCGTTCCAAGTTAGTCTCTTTCTAAGGAAGAACTTAGACAAACCATAGAACGAGACTAACTTGGGACGAACAAAAACAAACGTTAGTCTCATTCTAAGATTTGTCTAAGTTCTTCCCAAGTTAGTCTATTTCTAAGGACGAACTTAGACAAATCTTAAAATGAGACTAACGAGACTACCTTGGGATGAACAAAAACAAACGTTAGTCTCATTCAAAGGTTTGTCTAAGTTCCTCCCAAGTTAGTCTCTTTCTAAGGACAAACTTAGACAAACCTTAAAATGAGACTAACGAGACTAACTTGGGATGAACAAAGACAAACGTTAGTCTCATTCTAAGGTCTGTCTAAGTTCATCCCAAGTTAATCTCTTTCTAAGGATGAACTTAGACAAACCATAGAATGAGACTATCGAGACTAACTTGGGACAAACAGAGACAAACGTTAGTCTCATTCTAAGGTTTGTCTAAGTTCGTCCCAAGTTAGTCTCTTTCTAAGGACGAACTTCGACAAACCAAAGAATGATACTAACTTGGGACAAACAAAGACAAACGTTAGTCTCATTCTAAGGTTTGTCTAAGTTTGTCCCGAGTTAGTCTCTTTCTAAGGACGAACTTAGACAAACCTTAAAATGAGACAAATGAGACTAACTTGGGACGAACAAAGACAAACGTTAGTCTCATTCTAAGGTTTGTCTAAGTTCATCCTAAGTTAATCTCATTCTAAGGACGAACTTAGACAAACCATAGAATGAGACTAACGACACTAACTTGGGACAAACAAAGACAAACGTTAGTCTCATTCTAAGGTTTGTCTAAGTTCGTCCCAAGTTAGTCTCTTTCTAAGGACGAACTTAGACAAACCTTAAAATGAGACTAACGAGACTAACTTGGGACGAACAAAGACAAATGTTAGTCTCATTCAAAGGTTTGTCTAAGTTCGTCCCAAGTTAGTCTCTTTCTAAGTATGAAATTAGACAAACCATTGAACGAGACTAACTTGGGACGAACAAAGACAAACGTTAGTCTCATTCTAAGGTTTGTCTAAGTTCGTCCCAAGTTAGTCTCTTTCTAAAGACGAACTTAGACTAACCATAGAATGAGCCTAACGAGAACAACTTGGGACGAACAAAGACAAACGTTAGTCTCATTCTAATGTTTGTCGAAGTTCGTCCCAAGTTAATCTCTTTCTAAGGACGAACTTAGACAAACCATAGATCGAGACTAACTTGGGACGAACAAAGACAAACGTTAGTCTCATTCTAAGGTTTGTCTAAGTTCGTCCCAAGTTAGTCTCTTTCTAAGGACGAACTTAGACAAACCTTAAAATGAGACTAACGAGACTAACTTGGGACGAACAAAGAGAAACGTTAGTCTCATTCTGAGGTTTGTCTAAGTTCGTCCCAAGTTGATCTCTTTCTAAGGAAGAACTTAGACAAACCATAGAACGAGACTAACTTGGGACGAACAAAGACAAACGTTAGTCTGATTCTAAGGTTTGTCTAAGTTCGTCCCAAGTTAGTCTCTTTCTAAGGACGAACTTAGACAAACCATTGAACGAGACTAACTTGGGACGAACAAAGACAAAACTTAGTCTCATTCTAAGGTTTGTCTAAGTTCATCCCAATCTAGTCTCTTTCTAAGGACGAACTTAGACAAATCTTTAAAGGAGACAAACGAAACTAACTTGGGACGAACAAAGACAAACGTTAGTCTCATTCAAAGGTTTGTCTAAGTTCGTCCCAAGTTAGTCTCTTTCTAAGGACGAAATTAGACAAACCATTAAATGAGACTAACTTGGGACGAACAAAGACAAACGTTAGTCTCATTCTAAGGTTTGTCTAAGTTCGACCCAAGGTAGTCTCTTTCTAAGAACGAACTTAGACAAACCTTAAAATGAGACTAACGAGACTAACTTGGGACGAACAAAGACAAACGTTAGTCTCATTCTAATGTTTGTCTAAGTTCGTCCCAAGTTAGTCTCTTTCTAAGGACGAACTTAGACAAACCTTAAAATGAGACTAACGAGACTAACTTGGGATGAACAAAGACAAACGTTAGTCTCATTCTAAGGTTTGTCTAAGTTTATCCCAAGTTAATCTCTTTCTAAGGACCAACTTAGACAAACCATAGAATGAGACTAACGAGACTAACTTGGGACTAACAAAGACAAACGTTAGTCTCATTCTAAGGTTTGTCTAAGTTCGTCCCAAGTTAATCTCTTTCTAAGGACGAACTTAGACAAACCATAGAATGAGACTAACTTGGGACGAACAAAGACAAACGTTAGTCTCATTCTAAGGTTTGTCTAAGTTCGTCCCGAGTTAGTCTCTTTCTAAGGACGAACTTCGACAAACCTTAAAATGAGACTAACGAGACTAACTTGGGGCGAACAAAGACAAATGTTAGTCTCATTCTAAGGTTTGTCTAAGTTCATCCCAAGTTAATCTCTTTCTAAGGATGAACTTAGACAAACCATAGAATGAAACTAACGAGACTAACTTGGGACAAAGAAAGACAAACTTTAGTCTCATTCTAAGGTTTGTCTAAGGTCGTCCCAAGTTAGTCTCTTTCTAAGCACGAACTTAGACAAACCTTAAAATGAGACTAACGAGACTAACATGGAACAAACAAAGACAAACGTTAGTCTCATTCAAAGGTTTGTCTAAGTTCGTCCCAAGTTAGTCTCTTTCTAAAGACGAATTTGATAAACCATAGAATGAGACTAACGAGACCAACTTGGGACGAACGAAGACAAACGTTAGTCTCATTCTAAAGTTTGTCTAAGTTCGTCCCAAGTTAGTCTCTTTCTAAGGACGAACATAGACAAACCATAGAAAGAGACTAACTTGGGACGAACAAAGACAAACGTTAGTCTCATTCTAAGGTTTGTCTAAGTTCGTCCAAAGTTAATCTCTTTCTAAGGATGAACTTAGACAAACCATAGAATGAGACTAACGAGACTGACTTGGGACAAACAAAGACAAACGGTAGTCTCATTCTAAGGTTTGTCTAAGTTCGTCCCAAGTTAATCTCTTTCTAAGGACGAACTTAGACAAACCTTAAAATTAGACTAACTTGACTAACTTGGGACGAACAAAGACAAACGTTAGTCTCATTCTAAGGTTTGTCTAAGTTCCTCCCAAGTTAGTCTCTATCTAAGGTTTGTCTAAGTTCGTCCGAAGTTAGTCTCTTTCTAAGGACGAACTTAGACAAACCATAGAACGAGACTAACTTGGGACGAACAATGACAAACGTTAGCCTCATTCTGAGGTTTGTCTAAGTTCGTCCCAAGTTAGTCTCTTTCTAAGGACGAACTTAGACAAACCATAGAACGAGATTAACTTGGGACGAACAATGACAAACGTTAGTCTCATTCTAAGGTTTGTCTAAGTTCGTCCCAAGTTAGTCTCTTTCTAAGGACGAACTTAGACAAACCTTAAAATGAGACTAACGAGACAAACATGGCACAAACAAAGACAAACGTTAGTGTCATTCTAAGTTTTGTCTAAGTTCGTCCCAAGTTAGTCTCTTTCTAAGGACGAACTTAGACAAACCTTTAAATGAGACTAACGAGACTAACTTGGGATGAACAAAGACAAACGTTAGTCTCATTCTAAGGTCTGTCTAAGTTCATCCCAAGTTAATCTCTTTCTAAGGACGAGCTTAGACAAACCATAGAATGAGACTAACGAGACTAACTTGGGACAAACAGAGACAAACGTTAGTCTCATTCTAAGGTTTGTTTAAGTTCGTCCCAAGTTAGTCTCTTTCTAAGGACGAACATAGACAAACCATAGAATGATACTTACTTGGGACGAACAAAGACAAACGTCAGTCTCATTCTAAGGTTTGTCTAAGTTCGTCCCGAGTTAGTCTCTTTCTAAGGACGAACTTAGACAAACCTTAAAATGAGACAAACGAGACTAACTTGGGACGAACAAAGACAAACGTTAGTCACATTCTAAGGGTTGTCTAAGTTCATCCTAAGTTAATCTCATTCTAAGGACGAACTTAGACAAACCATAGAATGAGACTAACGACACTAACTTGGGACAAACAAAGACAAACGTTAGTCTCATTCTAAGGTTTGTCTAAG
The DNA here is from genome assembly GCA_033675215.1 of Rhodiola kirilowii. Lineage (NCBI taxonomy): Eukaryota > Viridiplantae > Streptophyta > Magnoliopsida > Saxifragales > Crassulaceae > Rhodiola > Rhodiola kirilowii. The sequence continues at coordinate 1,429,341 of JAUCNB010000016.1, forward strand.
TTCGTCCCAAGTTAGTCTCTTTCTAAGGACGAACTTAGACAAACCTTAAAATGAGACTAACGAGACTAACTTGGGACGAACAAAGACAAATGTTAGTCTCATTCAAAGGTTTGTCTAAGTTCGTCCCAAGTTAGTCTCTTTCTAAGTACGAAATTAGACAAACCATTGAACGAGACTAACTTGGGACGAACAAAGACAAACGTTAGTCTCATTCTAAGGTTTGTCTAAGTTCGTCCCAAGTTAGTCTCTTTCTAAAGACGAACTTAGACTAACCATAGAATGAGCCTAACGAGAACAACTTGGGACGAACAAAGACAAACGTTAGTCTCATTCTAATGTTTGTCGAAGTTCGTCCCAAGTTAATCTCTTTCTAAGGACGAACTTAGACAAACCATAGATCGAGACTAACTTGGGACGAACAAAGACAAACGTTAGTCTCATTCTAAGGTTTGTCTAAGTTCGTCCCAAGTTAGTCTCTTTCTAAGGACGAACTTAGACAAACCTTAAAATGAGACTAACGAGACTAACTTGGGACGAACAAAGAGAAACGTTAGTCTCATTCTGAGGTTTGTCTAAGTTCGTCCCAAGTTGATCTCTTTCTAAGGAAGAACTTAGACAAACCATAGAACGAGACTAACTAGGGACGAACAAAGACAAACGTTAGTCTGATTCTAAGGTTTGTCTAAGTTCGTCCCAAGTTAGTCTCTTTCTAAGGACGAACTTAGACAAACCATTGAACGAGACTAACTTGGGACGAACAAAGACAAAACTTAGTCTCATTCTAAGGTTTGTCTAAGTTCATCCCAATCTAGTCTCTTTCTAAGGACGAACTTAGACAAATCTTTAAAGGAGACTAACGAAACTAACTTGGGACGAACAAAGACAAACGTTAGTCTCATTCAAAGGTTTGTCTAAGTTCGTCCCAAGTTAGTCTCTTTCTAAGGACGAAATTAGACAAACCATTAAATGAGACTAACTTGGGACGAACAAAGACAAACGTTAGTCTCATTCTAAGGTTTGTCTAAGTTCGTCCCAAGGTAGTCTCTTTCTAAGAACGAACTTAGACAAACCTTAAAATGAGACTAACGAGACTAACTTGGGACGAACAAAGACAAACGTTAGTCTCATTCTAATGTTTGTCTAAGTTCGTCCCAAGTTAGTCTCTTTCTAAGGACGAACTTAGACAAACCTTAAAATGAGACTAACGAGACTAACTTGGGACGAACAAAGACAAACGTTAGTCTAATTCTAAGGTTTGTCTAAGTTTATCCCAAGTTAATCTCTTTCTAAGGACCAACTTAGACAAACCATAGAATGAGACTAACGAGACTAACTTGGGACTAACAAAGACAAACGTTAGTCTCATTCTAAGGTTTGTCTAAGTTCGTCCCAAGTTAATCTCTTTCTAAGGACGAACTTAGACAAACCATAGAATGAGACTAACTTGGGACGAACAAAGACAAAGGTTAGTCTCATTCTAAGGTTTGTCTAAGTTCGTCCCGAGTTAGTCTCTTTCTAAGGACGAACTTCGACAAACATTAAAATGAGACTAACGAGACTAACTTGGGGCGAACAAAGACAAATGTTAGTCTCATTCTAAGGTTTGGCTAAGTTCATCCCAAGTTAATCTCTTTCTAAGGACGAACTTAGACAAACCTTAAAATTAGACTAACTAGACTAACTTGGGACGAACAAAGACAAACGTTAGTCTCATTCTAAGGTTTGTCTAAGTTCCTCCCAAGTTAGTCTCTATCTAAGGTTTGTCTAAGTTCGTCCGAAGTTAGTCTCTTTCTAAGGACGAACTTAGACAAACCATAGAACGAGACTAACTTGGGACGAACAATGACAAACCTTAGCCTCATTCTAAGGTTTGTCTAAGTTCGTCCCAAGTTAGTCTCTTTCTAAGGACGAACTTAGACAAACCATAGAACGAGATTAACTTGGGACGAACAATGACAAACGTTAGTCTCATTCTAAGGTTTGTCTAAGTTCGTCCCAAGTTAGTCTCTTTCTAAGGACGAACTTAGACAAACCTTAAAATGAGACTAACGAGACAAACTTGGCACAAACAAAGACAAACGTTAGTGTCATTCTAAGTTTTGTCTAAGTTCGTCCCAAGTTAGTCTCTTTCTAAGGACGAACTTAGACAAACCTTTAAATGAGACTAACGAGACTAACTTGGGATGAACAAAGACAAACGTTAGTCTCATTCTAAGGTCTGTCTAAGTTCATCCCAAGTTAATCTCTTTCTAAGGACGAGCTTAGACAAACCATAGAATGAGACTAACGAGACTAACTTGGGACAAACAGAGACAAACGTTAGTCTCATTCTAAGGTTTGTTTAAGTTCGTCCCAAGTTAGTCTCTTTCTAAGGACGAACATAGACAAACCATAGAATGATACTTACTTGGGACGAACAAAGACAAACGTCAGTCTCATTCTAAGGTTTGTCTAAGTTCGTCCCGAGTTAGTCTCTTTCTAAGGACGAACTTAGACAAACCTTAAAATGAGACAAACGAGACTAACTTGGGACGAACAAAGACAAACGTTAGTCACATTCTAAGGGTTGTCTAAGTTCATCCTAAGTTAATCTCATTCTAAGGACGAACTTAGACAAACCATAGAATGAGACTAACGACACTAACTTGGGACAAACAAAGACAAACGTTAGTCTCATTCTAAGGTTTGTCTAAGTTCGTCCCAAGTTAGTCTCTTTCTAAGGACGAACTTAGACAAACCTTAAAATGAGACTAACGAGACTAACTTGGGACGAATAAAGACAAATGTTAGTCTCATTCAAAGGTTTGTCTAAGTTCGTCCCAAGTTAGTCTCTTTCTAAGTACGAAATTAGACAAACCATTGAACGAGACTAACTTCGGACGAACAAAGACAAACGTTAGTCTCATTCTAAGGTTTGTCTAAGTTTGTCCCAAGTTAGTCTCTTTCTAAAGACGAACTTAGACTAACCATAGAATGAGCCTAACGAGAACAACTTGGGACGAACAAAGACAAACGTTAGTCTCATTCTAATGTTTGTCGAAGTTCGTCCCAAGTTAATCTCTTTCTAAGGACGAACTTAGACAAACCATAGAATGAGACTAACTTGGGACGAACAAAGACAAACGTTAGTCTCATTCTAAGGTTTGTCTAAGTTCGTCCCGAGTTAGTCTCTTTCTAAGGACGAACTTCGACAAACCTTAAAATGAGACTAACGAGACTAACTTGGGGCGAACAAAGACAAATGTTAGTCTCATTCTAAGGTTTGTCTAAGTTCATCCCAAGTTAATCTCTTTCTAAGGATGAACTTAGACAAACCATAGAATGAAACTAACGAGACTAACTTGGGACAAAGAAAGACAAACTTTAGTCTCATTCTAAGGTTTGTCTAAGGTCGTCCCAAGTTAGTCTCTTTCTAAGCACGAACTTAGACAAACCTTAAAATGAGACTAACGAGACTAACATGGAACAAACAAAGACAAACGTTAGTCTCATTCAAAGGTTTGTCTAAGTTCGTCCCAAGTTAGTCTCTTTCTAAAGACGAATTTGATAAACCATAGAATGAGACTAACGAGACCAACTTGGGACGAACGAAGACAAACGTTAGTCTCATTCTAAAGTTTGTCTAAGTTCGTCCCAAGTTAGTCTCTTTCTAAGGACGAACATAGACAAACCATAGAAAGAGACTAACTTGGGACGAACAAAGACAAACGTTAGTCTCATTCTAAGGTTTGTCTAAGTTCGTCCAAAGTTAATCTCTTTCTAAGGATGAACTTAGACAAACCATAGAATGAGACTAACGAGACTGACTTGGGACAAACAAAGACAAACGGTTGTCTCATTCTAAGGTTTGTCTAAGTTCATCCCAAGTTAATCTCTTTCTAAGGACGAACTTAGACAAACCTTAAAATTAGACTAACTAGACTAACTTGGGACGAACAAAGACAAACGTTAGTCTCATTCTAAGGTTTGTCTAAGTTCCTCCCAAGTTAGTCTCTATCTAAGGTTTGTCTAAGTTCGTCCGAAGTTAGTCTCTTTCTAAGGACGAACTTAGACAAACCATAGAACGAGACTAACTTGGGACGAACAATGAAAAACCTTAGCCTCATTCTAAGGTTTGTCTAAGTTCGTCCCAAGTTAGTCTCTTTCTAAGGACGAACTTAGACAAACCATAGAACGAGATTAACTTGGGACGAACAATGACAAACGTTAGTCTCATTCTAAGGTTTGTCTAAGTTCGTCCCAAGTTAGTCTCTTTCTAAGGACGAACTTAGACAAACCTTAAAATGAGACTAACGAGACAAACTTGGCACAAACAAAGACAAACGTTAGTGTCATTCTAAGTTTTGTCTAAGTTCGTCCCAAGTTAGTCTCTTTCTAAGGACGAACTTAGACAAACCTTTAAATGAGACTAACGAGACTAACTTGGGATGAACAAAGACAAACGTTAGTCTCATTCTAAGGTCTGTCTAAGTTCATCCCAAGTTAATCTCTTTCTAAGGACGAGCTTAGACAAACCATAGAATGAGACTAACGAGACTAACTTGGGACAAACAGAGACAAACGTTAGTCTCATTCTAAGGTTTGTTTAAGTTCGTCCCAAGTTAGTCTCTTTCTAAGGACGAACATAGACAAACCATAGAATGATACTTACTTGGGACGAACAAAGACAAACGTCAGTCTCATTCTAAGGTTTGTCTAAGTTCGTCCCGAGTTAGTCTCTTTCTAAGGACGAACTTAGACAAACCTTAAAATGAGACAAACGAGACTAACTTGGGACGAACAAAGACAAACGTTAGTCACATTCTAAGGGTTGTCTAAGTTCATCCTAAGTTAATCTCATTCTAAGGACGAACTTAGACAAACCATAGAATGAGACTAACGACACTAACTTGGGACAAACAAAGACAAACGTTAGTCTCATTCTAAGGTTTGTCTAAGTTTGTCCCAATTAGTCTCTTTCTAAGGACGAACTTAGACAAACCTTAAAATGAGACTAACGAGACTAACTTGGGACGAACAAAGACAAATGTTTGTCTCATTCAAAGGTTTGTCTAAGTTCGTCCCAAGTTAGTCTCTTTCTAAGGACGAAATTAGACAAACCATTGAACGAGACAAACTTGGGACGAACAAAGACAAACGTTAGTCTCATTCTAAGGTTTGTCTAAGTTCGTCCCAAGTTAGTCTCTTTCTAGAGACAAACTTAGACAAACCATAGAATGAGCCTAACGAGACCAACTTGGGACGAACAAAGACAAACGTTAGTCTCATTCTAATGTTTGTCGAAGTTCGTCCCAAGTTAGTCTCTTTCTAAGGACGAACTTAGACAAACCATAGAACGAGACTAACTTGGGACGAACAAAGACAAACGTTAGTCTCATTCTAAGGTTTGTCTAAGTTCGTCCCAAGTTAGTCTCTTTTTAAGGACGAACTTAGAGAAACCTTAAAATGAGACTAACGAGACTAACTTGGGACGAACAAAGACAAACGTTAGTCTCATTCTAAGGTTTGTCTAAGTTCCTCCCAAGTTAGTCTCTTTCTAAGGACGAACTTAGACAAACCTTAAAATGAGACTAAAGAGACTAACTTGGGACGAACAAAGACAAACATTAGTCTCATTCTAAGGTTTGTCTAAGTTCGTTCCAAGTTAGTCTCTTTCTAAGGACGAACTTAGACAAACCATAGAACGAGACTAACTTGGGACGAACAAAAACAAACGTTAGTCTCATTCTAAGATTTGTCTAAGTTCTTCCCAAGTTAGTCTATTTCTAAGGACGAACTTAGACAAATCTTAAAATGAGACTAACGAGACTAACTTGGGATGAACAAAAACAAACGTTAGTCTCATTCAAAGGTTTGTCTAAGTTCCTCCCAAGTTAGTCTCTTTCTAAGGACGAACTTAGACAAACCTTAAAATGAGACTAACGAGACTAACTTGGGATGAACAAAGACAAACGTTAGTCTCATTCTAAGGTCTGTCTAAGTTCATCCCAAGTTAATCTCTTTCTAAGGATGAACTTAGACAAACCATAGAATGAGACTAACGAGACTAACTTGGGACAAACAGAGACAAACGTTAGTCTCATTCTAAGGTTTGTCTAAGTTCGTCCCAAGTTAGTCTCTTTCTAAGGACGAACTTCGACAAACCATAGAATGATACTAACTTGGGACAAACAAAGACAAACGTTAGTCTCATTCTAAGGTTTGTCTAAGTTTGTCCCGAGTTAGTCTCTTTCTAAGGACGAACTTAGACAAACCTTAAAATGAGACAAATGAGACTAACTTGGGACGAACAAAGACAAACGTTAGTCTCATTCTAAGGTTTGTCTAAGTTCATCCTAAGTTAATCTCATTCTAAGGACGAACTTAGACAAACCATAGAATGAGACTAACGACACTAACTTGGGACAAACAAAGACAAACGTTAGTCTCATTCTAAGGTTTGTCTAAGTTCGTCCCAAGTTAGTCTCTTTCTAAGGACGAACTTAGACAAACCTTAAAATGAGACTAACGAGACTAACTTGGGACGAACAAAGACAAATTTTAGTCTCATTCAAAGGTTTGTCTAAGTTCGTCCCAAGTTAGTCTCTTTCTAAGTACGAAATTAGACAAACCATTGAACGAGACTAACTTGGGACGAACAAAGACAAACGTTAGTCTCATTCTAAGGTTTGTCTAAGTTCGTCCCAAGTTAGTCTCTTTCTAAAGACGAACTTAGACTAACCATTGAATGAGCCTAACGAGAACAACTTGGGACGAACAAAGACAAACGTTAGTCTCATTCTAATGTTTGTCGAAGTTTGTCCCAAGTTAATCTCTTTCTAAGGACGAACTTAGACAAACCATAGATCGAGACTAACTTGGGACGAACAAAGACAAACGTTAGTCTCATTCTAAGGTTTGTCTAAGTTCGTCCCAAGTTAGTCTCTTTCTAAGGACGAACTTAGACAAACCTTAAAATGAGACTAACGAGACTAACTTGGGACGAACAAAGAGAAACGTTAGTCTCATTCTGAGGTTTGTCTAAGTTCGTCCCAAGTTGATCTCTTTCTAAGGAAGAACTTAGACAAACCATAGAATGAGACTAACGAGACTAACTAGGGACAAACAAAGACAAACGTTAGTCTCATTCTAAGGTTTGTCTAAGTTCGTCCCAAGTTAGTCTCTTTCTAAGGACGAACTTAGACAAACCTTAAAATGAGACTAACGAGACTAACTTGGGACGAACAAAGACAAACGTTAGTCTCATTCTAAGGTTTGTCTAAGTTCCTCCCAAGTTAGTCTCTTTCTAAGGACGAACTTAGACAAACCTTAAAATGAGACTAACGAGACTGACTTGGGACGAACAAAGACAAATGTTAGTCTCATTCTAAGGTTTGTCTAAGTTCGTCCCAAGTTAGTCTCTTTCTAAGGACGAACTTAGACAAACCATAGAACGAGACTAACTTGGGACGAACAAAAACAAACGTTAGTCTCATTCTAAGGTTTGTCTAAGTTCTTCCCAAGTTAGTCTATTTCTAAGGACGAACTTAGACAAATCTTAAAATGAGACTAACGAGACTAACTTGGGACGAACAAAGACAAACGTTTGTCTCATTCAAAGGTTTGTCTAAGTTCCTCCCAAGTTAGTCTCTTTCTAAGGACGAACTTAGACAAACCTTAAAATGAGACTAACGAGACTAACTTGGGACGAACAAGGACAAAGGTTAGTCTCATTCTAAGGTTTGTCTAAGTTCCTCCCAAGTTAGTCTCTTTCGAAGGACGAACTTAGACAAACCTTAAAATGAGACTAACGAGACTAACTTGGGGACGAACAAAAACAAACGTTAGTCTCATTCTAAGGTTTGTCTATGTTCGTCCCAAGTTAGTCTCTTTCTTAGGACGAACTTAGACAAACCATAGAACGAGACTAACTTGGGCAGAACAAACACAAACGTTAGTCTCATTCTAAGGTTTGTCTAAGTTCGTCCCAAGTTAGTGTCTTTCTATGGACGAACTTAGACAAATCTTAAAATGAGACTAACGAGACAAACTTGGGACGAACAAAGACAAATGTTAGTCTCATTCAAAGGTTTGTCTACGTTCCTCCCAAGTTAATCTCTTTCTAAGGACGAACTTAGACAAACCATAGAATGAGACTAACGAGACTAACTTGGGACGAACAAAGACAAACGTTTGTCTCATTCTAAAGTTTGTCTAAGTTTGTCCCAAGTTAGTCTCTTACTAAGGACGAACTTAGACAAACCATTGAACGAGACTAACTTGGGACGAACAAAGACAAACGTTAGTCTCATTCTAAGGTTTGTCTAAGTGCGTCCCAAGTTAGTCTATTTCTAAAAAGGAACTTAGACAAACTGATGGACCATAATTATACGAATCATAAACACAGTAAAACCCACCAAATTAGACTGTTTGTCTATTTAACTTTTGCTTGTTAGTTCCGATAATTATCTGCAAGGTATTTTGGAGTCTAGAGAGAATACACGCTAAGGAGAGGATTTTACGTAGAAAATATATTACGAGTCATTCCAAGGTCACGATCAGTTGCTGACTTAAGAAATCTCAAGATCCTAACATTGAATCACTCAAACCAAATCCAACCAAAGAGCATCCAAAGTCAGTCCAGAGCTGTATTACACCGATAGTTTTGTGAAAACGTCACAAAACCTCACAAAACTCACTCTCTTCTCCATGGTGACCGTCGGCTTTTGGAGGAGGTGACCAAGGGAGGAAGCTCTCCTCCTTTCTCCACCTCCAACCGGCGGCTTTCAAGCCTCCATGGATAGCTTGCCATGTGGTGGCTTCTCCTCCACACATCTGCTCCTCCTTTGGCTATAAATAAACCCCCTCTCCTTTGTATTTCATCCATCCCAAAATCACAAACACTTCTCTCTCTAAAGTTTGGCACTTTGTAAGTTTGGTTTTCAATCTATAATACTCCTGTTGGTTCTTGAGTATTGTAGTTCGGTCTTGAGTACTCTTGTCGGTTCTTGTAGTACTCAAGCTTGTCTTTACAATTCTTGAGTACTCTTGTCGGTTCTTGAAGTACTCACCCCTTTCCCTTACTTACTGTCTTTCGAAAACCGTAAGTACTTAGCTATGGTATCCACCTCTATGGATATTCGTAGCTAAACTCTTCATTCGGTTGAAGGGGTGTACTTGTATCATAAAATGTTTTAGGCCATCTTTTTAGTGCCTCTTCTTTTTATTCAAAACTTGTTCTATGTGCCATATATTAGGCCAGAACTTCCAAGGTTGAGTGGATGCTTGAAATGGCAAAACTCTTCCGTAAGGGTTCGTGAACATACTCGGGTAAGTGGATGCTTGAAATGGCAAAGCTTATCTGAGGAGTTCGACCTCTTTTAAACATCATTGGTTTTGATCGGAAATGACGGATCAATGGATGCACATAGGCTAGTATACCTTGAAATGGGGTGCTAGTCTAAATAGAACAAGTGCTCTACGACCTTGAAATGGGCTAGACAGTGTGTGCAAATCGAGTGCTTGAAATGGCCTTGATACACGTTTGAATACTTAGAAGGATCACTAAAGGTCAATGATAAACAGGCTATGATACAAGGCCCCAGAAACCGAATGCTTTCCTTAGATTTAAAAAACCCCTCGCATTTACTTTCTTAGTATAAACTGCTCTATCAACTACTCACCTTCCGGAGGACTTGCCAATCACGCATCACCCGCTGTAAGTCTTCTACTTTTATTTTCAGTACTTTACTTTTCTGTCATTTTCTTTTCCGCACTAAAAACCAAAACCAACCAACCAATCACTTACTTTTCCGCACTAAAATCTCAATCAACCTGAAACACGCTCCCTCGCTGTACGATCCCCTCAAAGAATAACTTATCCCCCTAATTCCCTTGGGTTCGACCCCTACTTACCACTTGCTACCCAGTAGTAAGGTCACGAGTAGCGGAATATAAATTTTCTTTTGCACAGAGAACACCGCACCTTAACGACAGTGCGGTGGGCTCCGTCAAAACTGGCGCCGTTGCCAGAGAATTAGCAATCGGATTAGTTGTTCTTTTCTTTCCATCCCCTTCTCATTTCCTCATGATGCTACCCACTACGTATGCATGGACAACAAGACATCTTCCCCTGTTCGGAGGTACGGATGGAGAAGACCCAGTACTACACTGCCGAAACTTTCACCACGTTTGCTGCCACATAAAACCTGAAAATGAAATGTTAGAGGAATTTAAGCTTAAATGCTTCAAATTTTATTTAACTGATTTTGCAACGATTTGGTATTACACATCAACCGCTAGTAGTGTAGTATATTTTGTGGATCTTTGCGTTCCATTCCTGAAGGAATTCTCCCCCCCATCCTTACGCCAAAAAACCCGTGAGAAGATCATGTGCCTTCAACAATCCCGGGATGAGACTTTGGACGAATACTACACGAACTATGACACCATCGTCTCAAGCTGCCCGCACCATGGATTCACGAAGAAAGTTCTTCTTCAAAAATTTCTTCGTGGGATGAGGGTCGATGAGCTGACAAGGATTAACGAAGCAATGAGAAGAACAGCCAGGAACTTAACCATGGCAGACATGTGGAACCTCATAAATGACCTGGCCGCAACCACAAAACGAATACCCCAAGCTGACAGAGGAATGCAGATAGAAGAAGCTGGTCCAGAGACAGACGAAGAAGAAACTCCCGAGCCATCAGAAGAGACTTCCGAGCCATCAGAAGATTGGGATATAGAAAGTATCGGGAGCAACGAGGAAAAACCTTCATGGGAACTGAATGTCGTGTCAGCAATGGAAGAAGTCCAGAATACCACCAGCATGCTGCCCGAGCCATACCCAGCTATCATCACCCAAGCATCCGAGACCATCTACGACCAGATCCTCACAGACGGACGTAACGAGGCAGAACCGAGCCTTAAGATGCAAGCTTCTCAACTCTTCCCCTTGATCAATAGGCAAATCGCAGAAAACTATGTGATCAATGAAGAGGCTAGAAGGAGGATGGGAAAAGGGCCTGAGCAGAACGACTCCTCGATGGAGCATGTGTTCACCATAACTGGACAAGGCAGCCCTAAACACCAGAAAACCCAGTCCAAAAGACTAGTTGTGAAGGGTCCCTCGCCTTCTCAAAGACGTTGGAAGGAGAAACCACCAGAACCATGGGAACTGGACCCAAGCACATCATCTCACACGAAATCAGGGAAAGGCAAGGCAAAAATCAACACAGGAACGGTGGCGAAATATGACCTGAGCCACCCATGGGATCCAAACCAGTGATCCAGGAATGAGGTACTATCGAGCCAACGACGTTAAACAAAGGCACTGGTCGGGAGGTAACCCGACACCTATCTTACTTTCTGTCTTTTATTTTTCTGTCATTTAGTTTTTTCCGTAAGTCGCTCTCACCCACTTGGTGCATAGAATGAAATGACTATTTAGAAATCGGTTTTTGGAGCAAGACCGGATCAGCCAGGAAGCTTCCGTGAATTACCGGTCCTGCGCTAAGAGTTCAAGGCCCCAGCCGAACTCCCTCGATTATCCAGCCTCATGCCATGTCGTTCACTCGACACTTTAAAGGGAGTTCTATTCTTCCCTTTTCCTTGATGTCATTTCCTTCTCGTACAATATCTGCTTGCATGGCTTTTGAACTAAGTTGTGCTGAAAGGCACGCCTTCGTTCAAAAGTGTGGGGTGAGAACCACCTTTGTAAATAAATAACATGTTTTTCCTTTTTCCTTAATATTATCTTTTTGAAAATATGAACTTAAGAATGTGAAAAAGATAGATCATAATTCATGCATTAACCTTGTGAAAATTCAACTGTTTAAAAACATAGAATGTAACTTCTCATTTGTCCCTTTGTGCTGAGATAAACTAGGGATGTGGAGTTGACATAAACTGCCCTAGAGAGGCTTGGCAAGCACTCGAAGGATCGAATCTAACTATATGGTTTTCGAAGTCAGTGGAGGCTGCACTTCGGGTTTCAGTGAAGATTGAAGTCATCTCCGCCATGCAGTGTTTATGCAAAAAGAAAAAAGAAAAAAAAGGCGAGGACGGGAATCAGACCGTCCTATCTCTAGTCAAAGTAGCCTAGAAAATAGATGAGCGACCCTCATCTTGACCCGCGCGAAACGGCAAGGATGAGAGGAGCGGGGAGGTATTTCCATATGCTCGCGGGCGACGATTGGACCTGCCAAAAAGGCTTGAGAAAATGGACTAGCAAGTCACAAAGAAGCAAAAAGCTCAAAGAAGCAAATCAAGAGGCCAAAGGCCCAAAATTGTGAAGGTTTTAACCGAACAAAAAGTGAAGTACTCAAAGAGTCAAATCAAAGGCCAAAGGCCGATTCACTACAAAAGCTGTCCCTCGCCAAAAGAAAATCAAAGACCAAACCATTGAAACCCGAACCGAATCACGTGCTAGAGAAAGCTACAAAAAAACAATACAGTGCGAGACGGTCTCGAGGTTACAGTCCAGGAGCCTGAAAAGGGCTATCTCCCGAAACATCCAAAATAATTTGCATCTCAGCACGGAGGTACAAGTATCAAGTTTCTTCTATTTATTTACACGGTTTAATTTGGTAATAAGTAGTAATGCATGAATTAGGATAAGTCTAGTCCCACAGTCTAACTTTCATATTTTAAAGTTTACTTAGTGTGCCGCCCTTTAATAGCATTGTTCGGGACGAACAACTAAAAGTGTGGGGTGATCTGATGGACCATAATTATACGAATCATAAACACAGTAAAACCCACCAAATTAGACTGTTTGTCTATTTAACTTTTGCTTGTTAGTTCCGATATTTATCTGCAGGGTATTTTGGAGTCTAGAGAGAATACACGCTAAGGAGAGGATTTTACGCAGAAAATATATTACGAGTCATTCCAAGGTCACGATCAGATGCTGACTGAAGAAATCTCAAGATCCTGACATTGAATCACTCAAAACAAATCCAACCAAAGAGTAACCAAAGTCAGTCCGGAGCTGAAATACACCGATAGTTTTGTGAAAACGTCACAAAACCTCACAAAACTCACTCTCCCCTCCATGGTGACCGGCGGCTTTTGGAGGAGGTGACCAAGGGAGGAAGCTCTCCTCCTTTCTCCACCTCCAACCGGCGGCTTTCAAGCCTCCATGGATGGCTTGCCATGTGGTGGCTTCTCCTCCACACATCTCCTCCTCCTTTGGCTATAAATAGACCCCCTCTCCTTTGTATTTCATCCATCCCAAAATCACAAACACTTCTCTCTCTAAAGTTGGGCACTTTGTAAGTTTGGTTTTCAATCTATAATACTCCTGTTGGTTCTTGAGTATTGTAGTTCGGTCTTGAGTACTCTTGTCGGTTCTTGTAGTACTCAAGCATGTCTTTACTATTCTTGAGTACTCTTGTCGGTTCTTGAAGTACCCACCCCTTTCCCTTACTTACTGTCTTTCAAAAACCGTAAGTACTTAGCTATGGTATCCACCTCTATGGATATTCGTAGCTAAACTCTTCATTCGGTTGAAGGGGTGTACTTGTATCTTAAAATGTTTTAGGCCATCTTTTTAGTGCCTCTTCTTTTTATTCATAACTTGTTCTATGTGCCATATATTAGGCCAGAACTTCCAAGGTTGAGTGGATGCTTGAAATGGCAAAACTCTTCCGTGGGGGTTCGTGAACATATTCGGGTAAGTGGATGCTTGAAATGGCAAAGCTTATCTGAGGAGTTCGACCTCTTTTAAACACCATTGGTTTTGATCGGAAATGATGGATCAATGGATGCACATAGGCTAGTATACCTTGAAATGGGGTGCTAGTCTAAATAGAATAAGTGCTCTACGACCTTGAAATGGGCTAGACAGTGTGTGCAAATCGAGCGCTTAAAATGGCCTTGATACACGTTTGAATACTTAGTAGGATCACTAAAGGCCAATGATAAACAGGCTATGATACAAGGCCCCCGAAACTAAATGCTTTCCTTAGATTCAAAAAACCCCTCGCATTTACTTTCTTAGTATAAACTGCTCTATCAACTACTCACCTTCCGGAGGACTTGCCAATCACGCATCACCCGCTGTAAGTCTTATACTTTTATTTTCAGTACTTTACTTTTCTGTCATTTACTTTTCCGCACTAAAAACCAAAACCAACCAACCAATCACTTACTTTTCCGCACTAAAATCTCATTCGTCCTTAGAATGAGACTAACGAGACTAACTTGGGACGAACAAAGACAAACATTAGTCTCATTCTAAGGTTTGTCTAAGTTCGTCCCAAGTTAGTCTCTTTTTAAGGACGAACATAGACAAACCTTAAAATGAGAGTAACGTGACTAACTTGGGCGAACAAAGACAATCGTTAGTCTCATTCTAAGGTTTGTCTAAGTTTGTCCCAAGTTAGTCTCGTTCTAAGGACGAACCTAGACAAACCATAGAATTAGACTAACGAGACTAACTTGGGACGAACCAAGACAAACGTTAGTCTCATTCTAAAGTTTGTCTAAGTTCGTCCCAAGTTAGTCTCTTTCTAAGGACAAACTTAGCTAAACCATAGAATGAGACTAACGTGACTAACTTGGGACGAACAAAGACAAACGTTAGGCTCATTCTAAGGTTTGTCTAAGTTCGTCCCAAGTTAGTCTCTTTCTAAGGACGAATATGGACAAACCTTAAAATGACACTAACGTGACTAACTTGGGACGAACAAAGACAAACGTTAGTCTCATTCTAAGGTTTGTCTAAGTTAGTCCCAAGTTAGTCTCTTTTTAAGGACAAACTTAGACAAACCATAGAATGAGACTAACGAGACTAACTTGGGACGAACAAAGAAAAAAGTTAGTCTCATTCTAAGGTTTGTCTAAGTTCGTCCCAAGTTAGTCTCTTTCTAAGGACGAACTTAGACAAACCATAGAATGAGACTAACGAGACTAACTTGGGACGAACAAAGATAAACGTTAGTCTCATTCTAAGGTTTGTCTAAGTTCGTCTCAAGTTAGCCTCTTTCTAAGGATGAACTTAGACAAACCTTAAGATGAGTCTAACGAGACTAACTTGGGACGAACAAAGACAAACGTTAGTCTCATTCTAGGGTTTGTCTAAGTTCGTCCCAAGTTAGTCTCTTTCTAAGGACAAACATAGACAAACGATAGAATGAGACTAACGAGACTAACTTGGGACGAACAAAGACAAACGTTAGTCTCATTCTAAGGTTTGGCAAAGTTCGTCCCAAGTTAGTCTCTTTCTAAGGACGAACTTAGACAAACCTTAAATTGAGACTAACGAGACTAACTTGGAACGAATAAAGACAAACGTTAGCCTCATTCTAAGGTTTGTCTAAGTTCGTCCCAAGTTAGTCTCTTTCTAAGGACAAACTTAGACAAACCATTGAACGAGACTAACTTGGGACGAACAAAGACAAACGTTAGTCTCATTCTAAGGTTTGTCTAAGTTCATCCCAAGTTAGTCTCTTTCTAAGGACGAACTTAGACAAACCTTAAAATGAGACTAACGAGACTAACTTGGGACGAACAAAGACAAACGTTAGTCTCATTCTAAGGTTTGTCTAAGTTCGTCCCCAGTTAGTCTCTTTCTAAGGACGAACTTAGACAAACCATAGAACGAGAATAACGAGACTAACTTGGGACGAACAAAGACAAACGTTAGTCTCATTCTAAGGTTTGTCTAAGTTCGTCCCAAGTTAGTCTCTTTCTAAGGACGAACTTAGACAAACCATAGAATGAGACTAACGAGACTAACTTGGGACGAACAAAGACAAACGTTAGTCTCATTCTAAGGTTTCTCTAAGTTCGTCCCAAGTTAGTCTCTTTCTAAGGACAAACTTAGACAAACCATAGAATGAGACTAACAAGACTAACTTGGGACAAAAAAAGACAAACGTTAGTCTCATTCTAAGGTTTGTCTAAGTTCGTCCCAAGTTAGTCTCTTTCTAAGGACGAACATAGACAAACCTTAAAATGAGACTAACGTGACTAACTGGGGACGAACAAAGACAAACGTTAGTCTCATTCTAAGGTTTGTCTAAGTTCGTCCCTAGTTAGTCTCTTTCTAAGGACGAACTTAGACAAACCATAGAACGAGAATAACGAGACTCACTTGGGACGAACAAAGACAAACGTTAGTCTCATTCTAAGGTTTGTCTAAGTTCGTCCCAAGTTAGTCTCTTTCTAAGGACGAACTTAGACAAACCATAGAATGAGACTAACGAGACTAACTTGGGATGAACAAAGACAAACGTTAGTCTCATTCTAAGGTTTGTCTAAGTTCGTCCCAAGTTAGTCTCTTTCTAAGGATGAACTTAGACAAACCATAGAACGAGACAAACAAGACTAACTTGGGACGAAAAAAGACAAATGTTAGTCTCATTCTAAGGTTTGTCTAAGTTCGTCCCAAGTTAGTCTCTTTCTAAGGACGAACTTAGACAAACCGTAGAATGAGACTAACGAGACTAACTTGGGACGAACCAAGACAAACGTTAGTCTCATTCTAAAGTTTGTCCACGTTCATCCCAAGTTAGTCTCCTTCTAAGGACGAACTTAGACAAACCTTAAAATGAAACTAAAGAGACTAACTTGGGACGAACAAAGACAAATGTTAGTTTCATTCTAAGGTTTGTCTAAGTTCGTCCCAAGTTAGTCTCTTTCTAAGGATGAATTTAGACTAACCATAGAATGAGACTAACGAGACTAACTTTGGACGAACAAAGACAAATGTTATTCTCATTCTAAGGTTTGTCTAAGTTCGTCCCAAGTTAGTCTCTTTCAAAGGACGAACTCAGACAAACCTTAAAATGAGACTAACGAGACTAACTTGGGACGAACAAAGACAAACGTTAGTCATATTCTAAGGTTTGTCTATGTTCGTCCCAAGTTAGTCTCTTTCTAAGGACGAACTTAGACAAACCATTGAACGAGACTAACTTGGGACGAACAAAGACAAACGTTAGTCTCATTCTAAGGTTTGTCTAAGTTCGTCCCAAGTTAGTCTCTTTCTAAGGACGAACTTAGACAAACCATTGAACGAGACTAACTTGGGACGAAAAAAGACAAACCTTAGTCTCATTCTAAGGTTTGTCTAAGTTCGTCCCAATTTAGTCTCTTTCTAAGGACGAACTTAGACAAACCATTGACCGAGACTAACTTGGGACAAACAACGACAAACGTTAGTCTCATTCTAAGGTTTGTCTAAGTTCGTCCCAAGTTAGTCTCTTTCTAAGGATGAACTTAGACAAACCATAGAACAAGAATAACGAGACTAACTTGGGATGAACAAAAACAAATTTTAGTCTCATTCTAAGGTTTGTTTAAGTTCGTCCCAAGTTAGTCTCTTTCTAAGGACGAACTAAGACAAACCTTAAAATGAGACTAACGAGACTAACTTGGGATGAATAAAGACAAACGCTAGTCTCATTCTAAGGTTTGTCTAAGTTCGTCCCAAGTTAGTCTCTTTCTAAGGACAAACTTAGACAAACCATTGAACGAGACTAACTTGGGACGAACAATGACAAACGTTAGTCTCATTCTACGGTTTGTCTAAGTTCGTCCCAAGTTAGTCTCTTTCTAAGGAAGAACTTAGACAAACCATTGAACGATACTAACTTGGGACGAACAAAGACAAACCTTAGTCTCATTCTAAGGTTTGTCTAAGTTCGTCCCAATTTAGTCTCTTTCTAAGGACGAACTTAGACAAACCATTGACCGAGACTAACTTGGGACAAACAAAGACAAACGTTAGTCTCATTCTAAGGTTTGTCTAAGTTCGTCCTTAGAAAGAGACTAACTTGGGATGAACTTAGACAAACCTTAGAATGAGACTAACGTTTGTCTTTGTTCGTCCAAAGTTAGTCTCGTTAGTCTCATTTGAAGGTTTGTCTAAGTTCGTCCTTAGAAAGAGACTAACTTGGGACGAACTCAGACAAACCTTAGAATGAGACTAACGTTTGTCTTTGTTCGTCCCAAGTTAGTCACGTTAGTCTCATTTTAAGGTTTGTCTAAGTTCGTACTTAGAAAGAGACTAACTTGGGACGAACTTAGACAAACTTTTGAATGTGACTAACGTTTGTCTTTGTTCGTCCCAAGTTAGTCTCGTTAGTCTCATTTTAAGGTTTGTCTAAGTGCGTGCTTAGAAAGAGATTAACTTAGGACGAACTTTCACAAACCATAGAATGAGACTAACGTTCATCTTTGTTCGTCCCAAGTTAGTCTCGTTAGTCACATTTTAAGATTTGTCTAAGTTCATCCTTAGAAAGAGACTAAATTGGGACGAACTTGGACAAACCTTAGAATGAGACGAACGTTTGTCTTTGTTCGTCTCAAGTTAGTCTCGTTAGTCTCATTTTAAGGTTTGTCTAAGTTCGTCCTTAGAAAGAGACTAACTTGGGACGAACTTAGACAAACCTTAGAATGAGACAAACGTTTCTCTTTGTTCGTCCCAAGTTAGTCTCGTTAGTCTCATTCTATGGTTTGTCTAAGTTCGTCCTTAGAAAGAGACTAACTTGGGACGAACTTAGACAAACCTTAGAATGAGACTAACGTTTGTCTTTGTTCGTCCCAAGTTAGTCACGTTCAATGGTTTGTCTAACTTCGTCCTTAGAAAGAGACTAACTTGGGACAAACTTAGACAAATCTTAGAATGAGACTAACGTTTGTCTTTGTTCGTCCCAAGTTAGTCTCGTTAGTCACATTTTAAGGTTTGTCTAAGTTCGTCCTTAGCAAGAGACTAACTTGGGACGAACTTAGAAAAACATTAGAATGAGACTAATTTTTGTCTTTGTTCGTCCCAAGTTAGTCTTGTTAGTCTCATTCTATGATTTGTCTAAGTTCGTCCTTAGAAGGAGACTAACTTGGGACGAACTTAGACAAACCTTAGAATGAAACTAACGTTTCTCTTTGTTCGTCCCAAGTTAGTCTCGTTAGTCTCATTCTATGGTTTGTCTAAGTTCGTCCTTAGAAAGAGACTAACTTGGGACGAACTTAGACAAACCTTAGAATGAGACTATCGTTTGTCTTTGTTCGTCCCAAGTTAGTCTCGTTCAATGGTTTGTCTAAGTTCGTCCTTAGAAAGAGACTAACTTGGGACGAACATAGACAAACCTTTGAATGAGACTAACGTTTGTCTTTGTTCGTCCCAAGTTAGTCTCTTTAGTTTCATTTTAAGGTTTGTCTAAGTGCGTGCTTAGAAAGAGATTAACTTGGGACGAACTTAGACAAACCTTAGAATGAGAATAACGTTTGTCTTTGTTCGTCCCAAGTTAGTCTCGTCAGTCACATTTTAAGATTTGTCTAAGTTCGTCCTTAGAAAGAGACTAAATTGGTATGAACTTAGACAAACCTTAGAATGAGACAAATGTTTGTTTTTGTTCGTCCCAAGTTAGTCTCGTTAGTCTCATTCTATGGTTTGTCTAAGTTCCTCTTTAGAAAGAGACTAACTTGGGACGAACTTAGACAAACCTTAGAATGAGACTAACGTTTGTCTTTGTTCGTCCCAAGTTAGTCACGTTAGTCTCATTTTAAGGTTTGTCTAAGTTCGTCCTTAGAAAGAGACTAACTTGGGACGAACTTAGACAAACCTTTGAATGAGACTAACGTTTGTCTTTGTTGGTCCCAAGTTAGCCTCGTTAGTCTCATTTTAAGGTTTGTCTAAGTGCGTGCTTAGAAAGAGATTAACTGAGGACAAACTTAGACAAACCATAGAATGAGACTAACGTTCGTCTTTGTTCGTCCCAAGTTAGTCTCGTTAGTCACATTTTAAGATTTGTTTAAGTTCGTCCTTAGAAAGAGACTAAATTGGGACGAACTTAGACAAACCTTAGAATGAGACGAACGTTTGTCTTTGTTCATCCCAAATTAGTCTCGTTAATCTCATTTTAAGGTTTGTCTAAGTTCATCCTTAGAAAGAGACTAACTTGGGACGAACTTAGACAAACCTTAGATTGAGACTAACGTTTCTCTTTGTTCGTCCCAAGTTAGTCTCGTTAGTCTCATTATATGGTTTGTCTAAGTTCGTCCTTAGAAAGAGACAAACTTGGGAGGAACTTAGACAAACCTTAGAATGGGACTAACGTTTGTCTTTGTTCGTCCCAAGTTAGTCTCGTTCAATGGTTTGTCTAAGTTCGTCCTTAGAAATAGACTAACTTGGGACAAACTTAGACAAATCTTAGAATGAGACTAACGTTTGTCTTTGTTCATCCCAAGTTAGTCTCGTTAGTCTCATTTTAAGGTTTATCTAAGTTCGTCCTTAGCAAGAGACTAACTTGGGACGAACTTAGACAAACATTAGAATGAGACTAACGTTTGTCTTTGTTCGTCCCATGTTAGTCTTGTTAGTCTCATTCTATGATTTGTCTAAGTTCGTCCTTAGAATGAGACTAACGTTTGTCTTTGTTCGTCCCAAGTTAGTCTTGTTAGTCTCATTCTATGATTTGTCTAAGTTCGTCCTTAGAAAGAGACTAACTTGGGATGAACTTAGACAAACCTTAGATTGAGACTAACGTTTCTCTTTGTTCGTCCCAAGTTAGTCTCGTTAGTCTCATTATATGGTTTGTCTAAGTTCGTCCTTAGAAAGAGACTAACTTGGGAGGAACTTAGACAAACCTTAGAATGGGACTAACGTTTGTCTTTGTTCGTCCCAAGTTAGTCTCGTTCAATGGTTTGTCTAAGTTCGTCCTTAGAAATAGACTAACTTGGGACAAACTTAGACAAATCTTAGAATGAGACTAACGTTTGTCTTTGTTCGTCCCAAGTTAGTCTCGTTAGTCTCATTCTATGGTTTGTCTAAGTTCGTCCTTAGAAATAGACTAACTTGGGACGAACTTAGACAAACATTAGAATGAGACTAACGTTTGTCTTTGTTCGTCCCAAGTTAGTCTCGTTCAATGGTTTGTCTAAGTTCGTCCTTAGAAATAGACTAACTTGGGACAACCTTAGACAAATCTTAGAATGAGACTAACGTTTGTCTTTGTTCGTCCCAAGTTAGTCTCGTTAGTCTCATTTTAAGGTTTGTCTAAGTTCGTCCTTAGCAAGAGACTAACTTGGGACGAACTTAGACAAACATTAGAATGAGACTAACGTTTGTCTTTGTTCGTCCCAAGTTAGTCTTGTTAGTCTCATTCTATGATTTGTCTAAGTTCGTCCTTAGAAAGAGACTAACTTGGGACGAACTTAGAGAAACCTTAGAATGAAACTAACGTTTGTCTTTGTTCGTCCCAAGTTAGTCTCGTTAGTCTCATTCTATGGTTTGTCTAAGTTCGTCCTTAGAAAGAGACTAACTTGGGACGAACTTAGACAAACCTTAGAATGAGACTAACGTTTGTCTTTGTTCGTCCCAAGTTAGTCACGTTCAATGGTTTGTCTAACTTCGTCCTTAGAAAGAGACTAACTTGGGACAAACTTAGACAAATCTTAGAATGAGACTAACGTTTGTCTTTGTTCGTCCCAAGTTAGTCTCGTTAGTCACATTTTAAGGTTTGTCTAAGTTCGTCCTTAGCAAGAGACTAACTTGGGACGAACTTAGAAAAACATTAGAATGAGACTAATTTTTGTCTTTGTTCGTCCCAAGTTAGTCTTGTTAGTCTCATTCTATGATTTGTCTAAGTTCGTCCTTAGAAGGAGACTAACTTGGGACGAACTTAGACAAACCTTAGAATGAAACTAACGTTTCTCTTTGTTCGTCCCAAGTTAGTCTCGTTAGTCTCATTCTATGGTTTGTCTAAGTTCATCCTTAGAAAGAGACTAACTTGGGACGAACTTAGACAAACCTTAGAATGAGACTAACGTTTGTCTTTGTTCGTCCCAAGTTAGTCTCGTTCAATGGTTTGTCTAAGTTCGTCCTTAGAAAGAGACTAACTTGGGACGAACATAGACAAACCTTTGAATGAGACTAACGTTTGTCTTTGTTCGTCCCAAGTTAGTCTCTTTAGTTTCATTTTAAGGTTTGTCTAAGTGCGTGCTTAGAAAGAGATTAACTTGGGACGAACTTAGACAAACCTTAGAATGAGAATAACGTTTGTCTTTGTTCGTCCCAAGTTAGTCTCGTCAGTCACATTTTAAGATTTGTCTAAGTTCATGCTTAGAAAGAGACTAAATTGGTATGAACTTAGACAAACCTTAGAATGAGACAAATGTTTGTCTTTGTTCGTCCCAAGTTAGTCTCGTTAGTCTCATTCTATGGTTTGTCTAAGTTCCTCTTTAGAAAGAGACTAACTTGGGACGAACTTAGACAAACCTTAGAATGAGACTAACGTTTGTCTTTGTTCGTCCCAAGTTAGTCACGTTAGTCTCATTTTAAGGTTTGTCTAAGTTCGTCCTTAGAAAGAGACTAACTTGGGACGAACTTAGACAAACCTTTGAATGAGACTAACGTTTGTCTTTGTTGGTCCCAAGTTAGCCTCGTTAGTCTCATTTTAAGGTTTGTCTAAGTGCGTGCTTAGAAAGAGATTAACTGAGGACAAACTTAGACAAACCATAGAATGAGACTAACGTTCGTCTTTGTTCGTCCCAAGTTAGTCTCGTTAGTCACATTTTAAGATTTGTTTAAGTTCGTCCTTAGAAAGAGACTAAATTGGGACGAACTTAGACAAACCTTAGAATGAGACGAACGTTTGTCTTTGTTCATCCCAAGTTAGTCTCGTTAGTCTCATTTTAAGGTTTGTCTAAGTTCATCCTTAGAAAGAGACTAACTTGGGACGAACTTAGACAAACCTTAGATTGAGACTAACGTTTCTCTTTGTTCGTCCCAAGTTAGTCTCGTTAGTCTCATTATATGGTTTGTCTAAGTTTGTCCTTAGAAAGAGACAAACTTGGGAGGAACTTAGACAAACCTTAGAATGGGACTAACGTTTGTCTTTGTTCGTCCCAAGTTAGTCTCGTTCAATGGTTTGTCTAAGTTCGTCCTTAGAAATAGACTAACTTGGGACAAACTTAGACAAATCTTAGAATGAGACTAACGTTTGTCTTTGTTCATCCCAAGTTAGTCTCGTTAGTCTCATTTTAAGGTTTGTCTAAGTTCGTCCTTAGCAAGAGACTAACTTGGGACGAACTTAGACAAACATTAGAATGAGACTAACGTTTGTCTTTGTTCGTCCCATGTTAGTCTTGTTAGTCTCATTCTATGATTTGTCTAAGTTCGTCCTTAGAATGAGACTAACGTTTGTCTTTGTTCGTCCCAAGTTAGTCTTGTTAGTCTCATTCTATGATTTGTCTAAGTTCGTCCTTAGAAAGAGACTAACTTGGGACGAACTTAGACAAACCTTAGATTGAGACAAACGTTTCTCTTTGTTCGTCCCAAGTTAGTCTCGTTAGTCTCAGTATATGGTTTGTCTAAGTTCGTCCTTAGAAAGAGACAAACTTGGGAGGAACTTAGACAAACCTTAGAATGGGACTAACGTTTGTCTTTGTTCGTCCCAAGTTAGTCTCGTTCAATGGTTTGTCTAAGTTCGTCCTTAGAAATAGACTAACTTGGGACAAACTTAGACAAATCTTAGAATGAGACTAATGTTTATCTTTGTTCGTCCCAAGTTAGTCTCGTTAGTCTCATTTTATGGTTTGTCTAAGTTCGTCCTTAGAAATAGACTAACTTGGGACAAACTTAGACAAATCTTAGAATGAGACTAACGTTTGTCTTTGTTCGTCCCAAGTTAGTCTCGTTCAATGGTTTGTCTAATTTGGTCCTTAGAAATAGACTAACTTGGGACAAACTTAGACAAATCTTAGAATGAGACTAACGTTTGTCTTTGTTCGTCCCAAGTTAGTCTCGTTAGTCTCATTTTAAGGTTTGTCTAAGTTCATCCTTAGAAAGAGACTAACTTGGGACGAACTTAGACAAACCTTAGATTGAGACTAACGTTTCTCTTTGTTCGTCCCAAGTTAGTCTCGTTAGTCTCATTATATGGTTTGTCTAAGTTCGTCCTTAGAAAGAGACAAACTTGGGAGGAACTTAGACAAACCTTAGAATGGGACTAACGTTTGTCTTTGTTCGTCCCAAGTTAGTCTCATTCAATGGTTTGTCTAAGTTCGTCCTTAGAAATAGACTAACTTGGGACAAACTTAGACAAATCTTAGAATGAGACTAACGTTTGTCTTTGTTCGTCCCAAGTTAGTCTCGTTAGTCTCATTTTATGGTTTGTCTAAGTTCGTCCTTAGAAATAGACTAACTTGGGACAAACTTAGACAAATCTTAGAATGAGACTAACGTTTGTCTTTGTTCGTCCCAAGTTAGTCTCGTTCAATGGTTTGTCTAAGTTGGTCCTTAGAAATAGTCTAACTTGGGACAAACTTAGACAAATCTTAGAATGAGACTAACGTTTGTCTTTGTTCGTCCCAAGTTAGTCTCGTTAGTCTCATTTTAAGGTTTGTCTAAGTTCGTCCTTAGCAAGAGACTAACTTGGGACGAACTTAGACAAACATTAGAATGAGACTAACGTTTGTCTTTGTTCGTCCCAAGTTAGTCTTGTTAGTCTCATTCTATGATTTGTCTAAGTTCATCCTTAGAAAGAGACTAACTTGGGACGAACTTAGAAAAACCTTAGAATGAGACTAACATTTCTCTTTGTTCGTCCCAAGTTAGTCTCGTTCAACGGTTTGTCTAAGTTCGTCCTTAGAAAGAGACTAACTTGGGACGAACATAGACAAACCTTTGAATGAGACTAACATTTCTCTTTGTTCGTCCCAAGTTAGTCTCGTTAGTCTCATTTTAAGGTTTGTCTAAGTTCGTCCTTAGAAAGAGACTAACTTGGGATGAACTTAGACAAACCTTAGAATGAGACTAACGTTTGTCTTTGTTCGTCCCAAGTTAGTCTCCTTAGTCTCATTTTAAGGTTTGTCTAAGTTCGTCCTTAGAAAGAGACTAACTTGGGACGAACTTAGACAAACCTTAGAATGAGACTAACGTTTGTCTTTGTTCGTCCCAAGTTAGTCACGTTAGTCTCATTTTAAGGTTTGTCTAAGTTCGTCCTTAGAAAGAGACTAACTTGGGACGAACTTAGACAAACCTTTGAATGAGACTAACTTTGTCTTTGTTCGTCCCAAGTTAGTCTCGTTAGTCTCATTTTAAGGTTTGTCTAAGTGCGTGCTTAGAAAGAGATTAACTTAGGACGAACTTAGACAAACCATAGAATAAGACTAACGTTCGTCTTTGTTCGTCCCAAGTTAGTCTCGTTAGTCACATTTTAAGATTTGTCTAAGTTCGTCCTTAGAAAGAGACTAAATTGGGACGAACTTAGACAAACCTTAGAATGAGACGAACGTTTGTCTTTGTTGGTCCCAAGTTAGTCTCGTTAGTCTCATTTTAAGGTTTGTCTAAGTTCGTCCTTAGAAAGAGACTAACTTGGGACGAACTGAGACAAACCTTAGAATGAGACTAACGTTTCTCTTTGTTCGTCCCAAGTTAGTCTCTTTAGTCTCATTCTATGGTTTGTCTAAGTTCGTCCTTAGAAAGAGACTAACTTAGGACGAACTTAGACAAACCTTAGAATGAGACTAACGTTTGTCTTTGTTCGTCCCAAGTTAGTCACGTTCAATGGTTTGTCTAACTTCGTCCTTAGAAAGAGACTAACTTGGGACAAACTTACAGAAAATCTTAGAATGAGACTAACGTTTGTCTTTGTTCGTCCCAAGTTAGTCTCGTTAGTCTCATTTTAAGGTTTGTCTAAGTTCGTCCTTAGCAAGAGACTAACTTGGGCCAAACTTAGAAAAACATTAGAATGAGACTAACGTTTGTCTTTGTTCGTCCCAGGTTAGTCTTGTTAGTCTCATTCTATGATTTGTCTAAGTTCGTCCTTAGAAAGAGACTAACATGGGACGAAATTAGACAAACCTTAGAATGAAACTAACGTATGTCTTTGTTCGTTCCAAGTTAGTCTCGTTAGTCTCATTCTATGGTTTGTCTAAGTTCGTCCTTAGAAAGAGACTAACTTGGGACGAACTTAGACAAACCTTAGAATGAGACAAACGTTTCTCTTTGTTCGTCCCAAGTTAGTCTCGTTCAATGGTTTGTCTAAGTTCGTCCTTAGAAAGAGACTAACTTGGGACGAACTTAGACAAACTTTTGAATTAGATCAACGTTTTTCTTTGTTCGTCCCAAGTTAGTCTCTTTAGTTTCATTTTAAGGTTTGTCTAAGTGCGTGCTTAGAAAGAGATTAACTTGGGATGAACTTAGACAAACCTTAGAATGAGACTAACGTTTGTCTTTGTTCGTCCCTAGTTAGTCTCGTTAGTCACATTTTAAGATTTGTCTAAGTTAATCCTTAGAAAGAGACTAAATTGGTACGAACTTAGACAAACCTTAGAATGAGACGAACGTTTGTCTTTGTTCGTCCCAAGTTAGTCTCGTTAGTCTCATTCTATGGTTTGTCTAAGTTCGTCCTTAGAAAGAGACTCACTTGGGACGAACTTAGACAAACCTTAGAATGAGACTAACGTTTCTCTTTGTTCGTCCCAAGTTAGTCTAGTTAGTCTCAATCTATGGTTTGTCTAAGTTCCTCTTTAGAAAGAGACTAACTTGGGACAAACTTAGACAAACCTTAGAATGAGACTAACGTTTGTCTTTGTTCGTCCCAACTTAGTCTCCTTAGTCTCATTTTAAGGTTTGTCTAAGTTCGTCCTTAGAAAGAGACTAACTTGGGACGAACTTAGACAAACCTTAGAATGAGACTAACGTTTGTCTTTGTTCGTCCCAAGTTAGTCACGTTAGTCTCATTTTAAGGTTTGTCTAAGTTCGTCCTTAGAAAGAGACTAACTTGGGACGAACTTAGACAAACCTTAGAATGAGACTAACGTTTGTCTTTGTTCGTCCCAAGTTAGTCTCGTTAGTCTCATTTTAAGGTTTGTCTAAGTTCGTCCTTAGCAAGAGACTAACTTGGGACGAACTTAGAAAAACATTAGAATGCGACTAACGTTTGTCTTTGTTCGTCCCAAGTTAGTCTTGTTAGTCTCATTTTCTGATTTGTCTAAGTTCGTGCTTAGAAAGAGATTAACTTAGGACGAACTTAGACAAACCTTAGAATGAGACTAATGTTTGTCTTTGTTCGTCCCAAGTTAGTCTCGTTAGTCACATTTTAAGATTTGTCTAAGTTCGTCCTTAGAAAGAGACTAAACTGGTACGAACTTAGACAAACCTTAGAATGAGACGAACGTTTGTCTTTGTTCGTCCCAAGTTAGTCTCGTTAGTCTCATTCTATGGTTTGTCTAAGTTCGTCCTTAGAAAGAGACTAACTTGGGATGAACTTAGACAAACCTTAGAATGAGACTAACGTTTCTCTTTGTTCGTCCCAAGTTAGTCTACTTAGTCTCAATCTATGATTTGTCTAAGTTCCTCTTTAGAAAGAGACTAACTTGGGATGAACTTAGACAAACCTTAGAATGAGACTAACGCTTGTCTTTGTTCATCCAGAGTTAGTCTCGTTCAATGGTTTGTCTAAGTTCGTCCTTAGAAAGAGACTAACTTGGGACAAACTTAGACAAATCTTAGAATGAGACTAACGTTTGTCTTTGTTCGTCCCAAGTTAGTCTCGTTAGTCTCATTTTAAAGTTTGTCTAAGTTCGTCCTTAGCAAGAGACTAACTTGGGACGAACTTGACAAACCTTAGAATGAGACTAACGTTTGTCTTTGTTCGTCCCAGGTTAGTCTCGTTAGTCTCATTTTAAGGTTTGTCTATGTTCGTCCTTAGCAAGAGACTAACTTGGGACGAACTTAGACAAACATTAGAATGAGACTAACGTTTGTCTTTGTTCGTCCCAAGTTAGTCTTGTTAGTCTCATTCTATGATTTGTCTAAGTTCGTCCTTAGAAAGAGACTAACTTGGGACGAACTTAGACAAACCTTAGAATGAGACTAACGTTTGTCTTTGTTCGTCCCGAGTTACTCTCGTTAGTCTCATTCTATGGTTTGTCTAAGTTCGTCGTTAGAAAGAGACTAACTTGGGACGAACTTAGACAAACCTTAGAGTGAGACTAATGTTTGTATTTGTTCGTCCCAAGTTAGTCTCGTTAGTCTCATTTTAAGGTTTGTCTAAGTTCGTCCTTAGAAAGAGACTAACTTGGGACGAACTTAGACAAACCTTAGAATGAGACTAACGTTTGTCTTTGTTCGTCCCAAGTTAGTCTCCTTAGTCTCATTTTAAGTTTTGTCTAAGTTCGTCCTTAGAAAGAGACTAACTTGGGACGAACTTGCCAAACCTTAGAATGAGACTAACGTTTGTCTTTGTTCGTCCCAGGTTAGTCTCGTTAGTCTCATTTTAAGGTTTGTCTATGTTCGTCCTTAGCAAGAGACTAACTTGGGACGAACTTAGACAAACCTTAGAATGAGACTAACGTTTGTCTTTGTTCGTCCCGAGTTAGTCTCGTTAGTCTCATTCTATGGTTTGTCTAAGTTCGTCGTTAGAAAGAGACTAACTTGGGACGAACTTAGACAAACCTTAGAGTGAGACTAATGTTTGTATTTGTTCGTCCCAAGTTAGTCTCGTTAGTCTCATTTTAAGGTTTGTCTAAGTTCGTCCTTAGAAAGAGACTAACTTGGGACGAACTTAGACAAACCTTAGAATGAGACTAACGTTTGTCTTTGTTCGTCCCAAGTTAGTCTCCTTAGTCTCATTTTAAGTTTTGTCTAAGTTCGTCCTTAGAAAGAGACTAACTTGGGACGAACTTAGACAAAACCTTAGAATGAGACTAACGTTTGTCTTTGTTCGTCCCAAGTTAGCCTCGTTAGTCTCATTTTAAGGTTTGTCTAAGTTCGTCCTTAGAAAGAGACTAACTTGGGACGAACTTAGACAAACCTTAGAATGAGACTAACGTTTGTCTTTGTTCGTCCCAAGTTAGTCACGTTAGTCTCATTTTAAGGTTTGTCTAAGTTCGTCCTTAGAAAGAGACTAACTTGGGACGAACTTAGACAAACCTTAGAATGAGACTAACGTTTGTCTTTGTTCGTCCCAAGTTAGTCTCGTTAGTCTCATTTTAAGGTTTGTGTAAGTTCGTCCTTAGCAAGAGACTAACTTGGGACGAACTTAGAAAAACATTAGAATGCGTCTAACGTTTGTCTTTGTTCGTCCCAAGTTAGTCTTGTTAGTCTCATTTTCTGATTTGTCTAAGTTCGTGCTTAGAAAGAGATTAACTTAGGACGAACTTAGACAAACCTTAGAATGAGACTAACGTTTGTCTTTGTTCGTCCCAAGTTAGTCTCGTTAGTCACATTTTAAGATTTGTCTAAGTTCGTCCTTAGAAAGTGACTAAACTGGTACGAACTTAGACAAACCTTAGAATGAGACGAACGTTTGTCTTTGTTCGTCCCAAGTTAGTCTCGTTAGTCTCATTCTATGGTTTGTCTAAGTTCGTCCTTAGAAAGAGACTAACTTGGGATGAACTTAGACAAACCTTAGAATGAGACTAACGTTTCTCTTTGTTCGTCCCAAGTTAGTCTAGTTAGTCTCAATCTATGATTTGTCTAAGTTCCTCTTTAGAAAGAGACTAACTTGGGATGAACTTAGACAAACCTTAGAATGAGACTAACGCTTGTCTTTGTTTGTCCCGAGTTAGTCTCGTTCAATGGTTTGTCTAAGTTCGTCCTTAGAAAGAGACTAACTTGGGACAAACTTAGACAAATCTTAGAATGAGACTAACGTTTGTCTTTGTTCGTCCCAAGTTAGTCTCGTTAGTCTCATTTTAAAGTTTGTCTAAGTTCGTCCTTAGCAAGAGACTAACTTGGGACGAACTTGACAAACCTTAGAATGAGACTAACGTTTGTCTTTGTTCGTCCCAGGTTAGTCTCGTTAGTCTCATTTTAAGGTTTGTCTATGTTCGTCCTTAGCAAGAGACTAACTTGGGACGAACTTAGACAAACATTAGAATGAGACTAACGTTTGTCTTTGTTCGTCCCAAGTTAGTCTTGTTAGTCTCATTCTATGATTTGTCTAAGTTCGTCCTTAGAAAGAGACTAACTTGGGACGAACTTAGACAAACCTTAGAATGAGACTAACGTTTGTCTTTGTTCGTCCCGAGTTAGTCTCGTTAGTCTCATTCTATGGTTTGTCTAAGTTCGTCGTTAGAAAGAGACTAACTTGGGACGAACTTAGACAAACCTTAGAGTGAGACTAACGTTTGTATTTGTTCGTCCCAAGTTAGTCTCGTTAGTCTCATTTTAAGGTTTGTCTAAGTTCGTCCTTAGAAAGAGACTAACTTGGGACGAACTTAGACAAAGCTTAGAATGAGACTAACGTTTGTCTTTGTTCGTCCCAAGTTAGTCTCCTTAGTCTCATTTTAAGTTTTGTCTAAGTTCGTCCTTAGAAAGAGACTAACTTGGGACGAACTTAGACAAAACCTTAGAATGAGACTAACGTTTGTCTTTGTTCGTCCCAAGTTAGCCTCGTTAGTCTCATTTTAAGGTTTGTCTAAGTTCGTCCTTAGCAAGAGACTAACTTGGGCCGAACTTAGAAAAACATTAGAATGAGACTAACGTTTGTCTTTGTTCGTCCCAGGTTAGTCTTGTTAGTCTAATTCAATGATTTTTCTAAGTTCGTCCTTAGAAAGAGACTAACTTGGGACGAACTTAGACAAACCTTAGAATGAAACTAACAATTGTCTTTGTTCGTCCCAAGTTAGTCTCGTTAGTCTCATTCTATGGTTTGTCTAAGTTCGTCCTTAGAAAGAGACTAACTTGGGACGAACTTAGACAAACCTTAGAATGAGACTAACGTTTGTCTTTGTTCGTCCCAAGTTAGTCTCGTTAGTCTCATTTTAAGGTTTGTCTAAGTTCGTCCTTAGCAAGAGACTAACTTGGGACGAACTTAGAAAAACATTAGAATGCGACTAACGTTTGTCTTTGTTCGTCCCAAGTTAGTCTTGTTAGTCTCATTTTCTGATTTGTCTAAGTTCGTGCTTAGAAAGAGATTAACTTAGGACGAACTTAGACAAACCTTAGAATGAGACTAACGTTTGTCTTTGTTCGTCCCAAGTTAGTCTCGTTAGTCACATTTTAAGATTTGTCTAAGTTCGTCCTTAGAAAGAGACTAAACTGGTACGAACTTAGACAAACCTTAGAATGAGACGAACGTTTGTCTTTGTTCGTCCCAAGTTAGTCTCGTTAGTCTCATTCTATGGTTTGTCTAAGTTCGTCCTTAGAAAGAGACTAACTTGGGATGAACTTAGACAAACCTTAGAATGAGACTAACGTTTCTCTTTGTTCGTCCCAAGTTAGTCTAGTTAGTCTCAATCTATGATTTGTCTAAGTTCCTCTTTAGAAAGAGACTAACTTGGGATGAACTTAGACAAACCTTAGAATGAGACTAACGCTTGTCTTTGTTCGTCCCGAGTTAGTCTCGTTCAATGGTTTGTCTAAGTTCGTCCTTAGAAAGAGACTAACTTGGGACAAACTTAGACAAATCTTAGAATGAGACTAACGTTTCTCTTTGTTCGTCCCAAGTTAGTCTCGTTCAATGGTTTGTCTAAGTTCGTCCTTAGAAAGAGACTAACTTGGGACGAACTTAGACAAACTTTTGAATGAGACTAACGTTTCTCTTTGTTCGTCCCAAGTTAGTCTCTTTAGTTTCATTTTAAGGTTTGTCTAAGTGCGTGCTTAGAAAGAGATTAACTTGGGATGAACTTAGCCAAACCTTAGAATGAGACTAACGTTTGTCTTTGTTCGTCCCAAGTTAGTCTCGTTAGTCACATTTTAAGATTTGTCTAAGTTCGTCCTTAGAAAGAGACTAAATTTGGTACGAACTTAGACAACCTTAGAATGAGACGAATGTTTGTCTTTGTTCGTCCCATGTTAGTCTCGTTAGTCTCATTCTATGGTTTGTCTAAGTTCGTCCTTAGAAAGAGACTCACTTGGGACGAACTTAGACAAACCTTAGAATGAGACTAACGTTTCTCTTTGTTCGTCCCAAGTTAGTCTAGTTAGTCTCAATCTATGGTTTGTCTAAGTTCCTCTTTAGAAAGAGACTAACTTGGGACGAACTTAGACAAACCTTAGAATGAGACTAACGTTTGTCTTTGTTCGTCCCAAGTTAGTCTCCTTAGTCTCATTTTAAGGTTTATCTAAGTTCGTCCTTAGAAAGAGACTAACTTGGGACGAACTTAGACAAACCTTAGAATGAGACTAACGTTTGTCTTTGTTCGTCCCAAGTTAGTCACGTTAGTCTCATTTTAAGGTTTGTCTAAGTTCGTCCTTAGAAAGAGACTAACTTGGGACGAACTTAGACAAACCTTAGAATGAGACTAACGTTTGTCTTTGTTCGTCCCAAGTTAGTCTCGTTAGTCTCATTTTAAGGTTTGTCTAAGTTCGTCCTTAGCAAGAGACTAACTTGGGACGAACTTAGACAAACATTAGAATGAGACTAACGTTTGTCTTTGTTCGTCCCAAGTTAGTCTTGTTAGTCTCATTTTATGATTTGTCTAAGTTCGTGCTTAGAAAGAGATTAACTTGGGACGAACTTAGATAAACCTTAGAATGAGACTAACGTTTGTCTTTGTTCGTCCCAAGTTAGTCTCGTTAGTCATATTTTAAGATTTGTCTAAGTTCGTCCTTAGAAAGAGACTAAACTGGTACGAACTTAGACAAACCTTAGAATGAGACGAACGTTTGTCTTTGTTCGTCCCAAGTTAGTCTCGTTAGTCTCATTCTATGGTTTGTCTAAGTTCGTCCTTAGAAAGAGACTAACTTGGGATGAACTTAGACAAACCTTAGAATGAGACTAACGTTTCTCTTTGTTCATCCCAAGTTAGTCTAGTTAGTCTCAATCTATGATTTGTCTAAGTTCCTCTTTAGAAAGAGACTAACTTGGGATGAACTTAGACAAACCTTAGAATGAGACTAACGTTTGTCTTTGTTCGTCCCAAGTTAGTCTCGTTCAATGGTTTGTCTAAGTTGGTCCTTAGAAAGAGACTAACTTGGGACAAACTTAGACAAATCTTAGAATGAGACTAACGTTTGTCTTTGTTCGTCCCAAGTTAGTCTCGTTAGTCTTATTTTAAAGTTTGTCTAAGTTCGTCCTTAGCAAGAGACTAACTTGGGACAAACTTGACAAACCTTAGAATGAGACTAACGTTTGTCTTTGTTCGTCCCAAGTTAGTCTCGTTAGTCTCATTTTAAGGTTTGTCTAAGTTCGTCCTTAGCAAGAGACTAACTTGGGACGAACTTAGACAAACATTAGAATGAGACTAACGTTTGTCTTTGTTCGTCCCAAGTTAGTCTTGTTAGTCTCATTCTATGATTTGTCTAAGTTCGTCCTTAGAAAGAGACTAACTTGGGACGAACTTAGACAAACCTTAGAATGAGACTAACGTTTGTCTTTGTTCGTCCCGAGTTAGTCTCGTTAGTCTCATTCTATGGTTTGTCTAAGTTCGTCGTTAGAAAGAGACTAACTTGGGACGAACTTAGACAAACCTTAGAGTGAGACTAACGTTTGTATTTGTTCGTCCCAAGTTAGTCTCGTTAGTCTCATTTTAAGGTTTGTCTAAGTTCGTCCTTAGAAAGAGACTAACTTGGGACGAACTTAGACAAACCTTAGAATGAGACTAACGTTTGTCTTTGTTCGTCCCAAGTTAGTCTCCTTAGTCTCATTTTACGGTTTGTCTAAGTTCGTCCTTAGAAAGAGACTAACTTGGGACGAACTTAGACAAACCTTAGAATGAGACTAACGTTTGTCTTTGTTCGTCCCAAGTTAGTCACGTTAGTCTCATTTTAAGGTTTGTCTAAGTTCGTCCTTAGAAAGAGACTAACTTGGGACGAACTTAGACAAACTTTTGAATGAGACTAACGTTTCTCTTTGTTCGTCCCACGTTAGTCTCGTTAGTCTCATTTTAAGATTTGTCTAAGTGCATGCTTAGAAAGAGATTAACTTAGGACGAACTTAGACAAACCATAGAATGAGACAAACGTTCGTCTTTGTTTGTCCCAAGTTAGTCTCGTTAGTCACATTTTAAGATTTGTTTAAGTTCGTCCTTAGAAAGAGACTAAATTGGGACAAACTTAGACAAACCTTAGAATGAGACGAACCTTTGTCTTTGTTCGTCCCAAGTTAGTCTCGTTAGTCTCATTTTAAGGTTTGTCTAAGTTCGTCCTTAGAAAGAGACTAACTTGGGACGAACTTAGACAAACCTTAGAATGAGATTAACGTTTCTCTTTGTTCGTCCCAAGTTAGTCTCGTTAGTCTCATTCTATGGTTTGTCTAAGTTCGTCCTTAGAAAGAGACTAACTTGGGACGAACTTAGACAAACCTTAGAATGAGACTAACGTTTGTCTTTGTTCATCCCAAGTTAGTCTCGTTCAATGGTTTGTCTAAGTTCGTCCTTAGAAAGAGACTAACTTGGGACAAACTTAGACAAATCTTAGAATGAGACTAACGAGACTAACTTGGGACGAACAAAGACAAACGTTAGTCTCATTTTAAGGTTTGTCTAAGTTCGTCCCAAGTTAATCTCTTTCTAAGCACGAACTTAGACAAATCATAAAATGAGACTAACAAGACTAACTTGGGACGAACAAAGACAAACGTTAGTCTCATTCTAATGTTTGTCTAAGTTCATCCCAAGTTAGTCTCTTGCTAAAAACGAACTTAGACAAACCTTAGAATGAGACTAACGTTTGTCTTTGTTCATCCCAAGTTAGTCTCCTTAGTCTCATTTTAAGGTTTGTCTAAGTTCGTCCTTAGAAAGAGACTAACTTGGGACGAACTTAGACAAACCTTAGATTGAGGCTAACGTTTGTCTTTGTTCGTCCCAAGTTAGTCACGTTAGTCTCATTTTAAGGTTTATCTAAGTTCGTCCTTAGAAAGAGACTATTTTGGGACGAACTTAGACAAACTTTTGAATGAGACTAACGTTTCTCTTTGTTCGTCCCAAGTTAGTCTCGTTAGTCTCATTTTAAGGTTTGTCTAAGTGCGTGCTTAGAAAGAGATTAACTTAGGACGAACTTAGACAAACCATAGAATGAGACTAACGTTCGTCTTTGTTTGTCCCAAGTTAGTCTCGTTAGTCACATTTTAAGATTTGTTTAAGTTCGTCCTTAGAAAGAGACTAAATTGGGACGAACTTAGACAACCCTTAGAATGAGACTAACGTTTGTCTTTGTTCGTCCCAAGTTAGTCTCCTTAGTCTCATTTTAAGGTTTGTCTAAGTTCTTCCTTAGAAAGAGACTAACTTGGGACGAACTTAGACAAACCTTAGAATGAGACTAACGTTTCTCTTTGTTCGTCCCAAGTTAGTCTCGTTAGTCTCATTCTATGGTTTGTCTAAGTTCGTCCTTAGAAAGAGACTAACTTGGGACGAACTTAGACAAACCTTAGAATGAGACTAACGTTTGTCTTGATTGCAGGCAAGCGATTGCAGGCAAGTTAGTCTCTCTCTAAAAGCTCTGGCGGCTTTGGCGATTATGGCATTGCAGGCAAGCGATTCCCTCTCGACTTCGAGCTTCGGCGGTTGGTGAAGGTGCTCGCTGCTTTCAGGCGAGCTCTTCGTTTTCGATCTTCAGATTTGGAAAGTCGAGCTGTCGTTGTCTTCGAATCTCAGAGCTGCCGCGAATCTCAGATCTGGGAAAGTAGAGCTGTTCTTCGTTTTCAATCAGATCTGGAGAGTAGAGCTGCTGTTCGTCTTCATCAGGCGAGCTCTTCATCTTCGATCTTCAGATCTGGAAAGTGAGCTGTTCTTCGAAGTCTTCGAATCTCAGATCTGTTTCGTTCGTGGCTGGTTCTCGGTGGTCGCCTCATCCCAGATTTCCTCTTCTCCTTTTCGACTCACGGCTGACTGATGCCGAACCCGACTCCAGATCTGGCTCTGTCCGGTGTAAAGGTAGGAGCTTTTTGGCCGGATTTGGCTTCGTTTTCCAAAGAGCAGCATTCGCCGGAGGGTATGGTCAAGTCACAGGAGATGAACTCGTATGCATCTGCAGTCAAGGGGCAGACTCCGACGAACTCACATGCTCCGGCATTGACGAATCCTAGATTGGTTCCTCGATTCAAGCCAATCTTTTTACCATCCCGCCAATACTCGA
Source organism: Rhodiola kirilowii (assembly GCA_033675215.1). Lineage (NCBI taxonomy): Eukaryota > Viridiplantae > Streptophyta > Magnoliopsida > Saxifragales > Crassulaceae > Rhodiola > Rhodiola kirilowii. The sequence continues at coordinate 1,465,297 of JAUCNB010000016.1, forward strand.
CCGTTGATGGGAAGCCTTCTGTTCACTTCACAGTAGCTGAGTTTGAAGTAGGGGTTGCTCTATTCAAACACTCGCTAGTTGCAAAATTCACCATGGGGAGGCCGACTATTGAGGTGATTCGGCAAGTATTCAAGGAAAATTGGCATATTAAAGGCAGAGCTACGGTCAGTGATATCTGGGATTCTCGGCATTTGATGATAATTTTAGACTCTGAGGAAGATGCGAATACGGTTCTTACTTCTCCTCTCCGAAAGGTTGGGCATGCCCTATTTCGTCTATTTTGGTATTCTCCTGATTATAGTCCGAAGAAGGAATCTTCTACTACAACTAAGTGGGTTAGATTGCCAGGTATTCATCCTGGTTTTGTTACTCGTAACTACGTGGCTAGTATTGTGAACTCATTTGGTAGTTTTCTTGATCTGGATGAGAGATCAAAGGCTTGTGCTACTCTTAGATATGTTAGAGCCTGTGTGGAGCTTGATGTTTGTATTCCTATTCCGGAGGAAGTTAGGATTTCTCTTTCTGATGGGAGAGTGTTCTGGCAAAAAATAGAGGTGGAAGGTAATATGGCCTATTGCTCCTACTGCAAAGTTCATGGGCATGATTTATCGATGTGTAGGAAGAAACGTGTCTCTAATAATGATCCTAAGGAGCAGACCAATATGCCAGATATGAAGGTGCATAATCCCATAGAGATTTCTATTCAAAATAGTCCTGTTTTTCCAGGCAATGAGACTATGGATACTAGCAAGCCAGATGAATGGGTGCAAGTCAAGAAGAAAAAGAGCACAAGGAAAGTCCGTAAGAAGGACACTGCTAAAAGTGTCACTCTTGAGACACAAGTAGTTTCCTCTTGTGATATTATTGTTGCATTGCCAAGTGAAGATGTTCAGGAGGAAACTCCTAATAATCCTAAGTCGGCTGTGGATTCGAATGAAAAGGAGGTTGTGGTGGTATCTTTAGAGAATAAAGAGGATGTAAAAGATTTGAATATGGCTGATCCTACAACAGCTCCTATCATTTGCTCCCTCATGGACAATCTTGATGGGATTAAAAAGAGTTATGACAGCGTTCTCCCGGATCTTATCCTCACCAAGGAAACCAAGGCCAAATTCATGAAAGCCTTAGACTTAGCTCCTAGCACTCAAACTAAGCCTATTCTAATGTGTTCCAAGGATGTTGCGGTTTCGCCCAAATCGAACCGTAAGGTCACTTTTAGTGTTGACTAGAATAGGCCTCCTTTAGCGCTGTTTTGTTTGCTGTTTCGTTTTTCCTTTTTGGGCTTTGCCCCTTAATAAAGCATGTTTGGTTTAAAAAAAAAAAAACTAACGTTTGTCTTTGTTCGTCCCAAGTTAGTCTCGTTCAATGGTTTGTCTAAGTTCGTCCTTAGAAAGAGACTAACTTGGGAAAAACTTAGACAAATCTTAGAATGAGACTAACGTTTGTCTTTGTTCATCCCAAGTTAGTCTTGTTAGTCTCATTTTAAGGTTTGTCTAAGTTCGTCCTTAACAAGAGACTAACTTGGGACGAACTTAGACAAACATTAGAATGAGACTAACGTTTGTCTTTGTTCGTCCCAAGTTAGTCTTGTTAGTCTCATTCTATGATTTGTCTAAGTTCGTCCTTAGAAAGAGACTAACTTGGGACGAACATAGACAAACCTTAGAATGAAACTAACTTTTGTCTTTGTTCAACCCAAGTTAGTTTAGAAAGAGGCTAACTTGGGACGAACTTAGACAAACCTTAGAATGAGACTAACGTTTGTCTTTGTTCGTCCCGAGTTAGTCTCGTTCAATGGTTTGTCTAAGTTCGTCCTTAGAAAGAGACTAACTTGGGACAAACTTAGACAAATCTTAGAATGAGTCTAACGTTTGTCTTTGTTCGTCCCAAGTTAGTCTCGTTAGTCTCATTTTAAGGTTTGTCTAAGTTCGTCCTTAGAAAGAGACTAACTTGGGACAAACTTAGACAATTCTTAGAATGAGACTAACTTTTGTCTTTGTTCGTCCCAAGTTAGTCTCGTTAGTCTCATTTTAAGATTTGTCTAAGTTTGTCCTTAGCAAGAGACTAACTTGGGACGAACTTAGACAAACATTAGAATGAGACTAACGTTTGTCTTTGTTCGTCCCAAGTTAGTCTTGTTAGTCTCATTCTATGGTTTGTCCAAGTTCGTCCTTAGAAAGAGACTAACTTGGGACGAACTTTGACAAACCATAGAATGAGACTAACGTTTGTCTTTGTTCGTCACAAGTTAGTCTTGTTACTCTCATTCTATGGTTTGTCTAAGTTCGTCCTTAGAAAGAGACTAACTTTTGACGAACTTAGACAAACATTAGAATGAGACTAACGTTTGTCTGTGTTCGTCCCAAGTTGGTCTCGTTAGTCTCATTCTTTGGTTTGTCTAAGTTCGTCTTTAGAAAGAGACTAACTTGGGACGAACTTAGACAAACCTTAGAATGAGACTAACGTTTATCTTTGTTCGTCCCAAGTTAGTCTCGTTCAATGGTTTGTCTAAGTTCGTCCTTAGAAAAAGACTAACTTGGGACGAACTTAGACAAACCGTTGAATGAGACTAACGTTTGTCTTTGTTCGTCCCAAGTTAGTCTCGTTAGTCTCATTTTAAGGGTTGTCTAAGTGCGTGCATAGAAAGAGATTAACTTGGGACAAACTTAGACAAACCTTAGAATGAGACTAACGTTCGTCTTTGTTCGTCCCAAGTTAGTCTCGTTAGTCACATTTTAAGATATGTCTAAGTTCGTCCTTAGAAAGAGACTAAATTGGGACGAACTTAGACAAACCTTAGAATGAGACGAACGTTTGTCTTTGTTCGTCCCAAGTTAGTCTCGTTAGTCTCATTTTAAGGTTTGTCTAAGTTCGTCCTTAGAAAGAGACTAACTTGGGACGAACTTAGACAAACCTTAGAATGAGACTAACGTTTCTCTTTGTTCGTCCCAAGTTAGTCATGTTAGTCTCATTCTATGGTTTGTCTAAGTTCGTCCTTAGAAAGAGACTAACTTGGGACGAACTTAGACAAACCTTTGAATGAGACTAACGTTTGTCTTTGTTCGTCCCAAGTTAGTCTCTTTAGTCTCATTCTATGGTTTGTCTAAGTTCGTCTTTAGAAAGAGACTAACTTGGGACAAACTTAGACAAACCTTAGAATGAGACTAACGTTTGTCTTTGTTCGTCCCAAGTTAGTCTCGTTCAATGGTTTGTCTAAGTTCGTCCTTAGAAAGAGACTAACTTGGGACGAACTTAGACAAACCTTTAAATGAGACTAACGTTTGTCTTTGTTCGTCCCAAGTTAGTCTTGTTAGTCTCATTCTTTGGTTTGTCTAAGTTCGTCCTTAGAAAGAGACTAACTTGGGACGAACTTAGACAAACCTTAGAATGAGACTAACGTTTGTCTTTGTTCGTCCCAAGTTAGTCTTGTTAGTCTTATTTTAAGATTTGTCTAAGTTCATCCTTAGAAAGAGACTAATTGGGACGAACTTAGACAAACATTAGAATGAGACTAACGTTTGTCTTTGTTCGTCCCAAGTTAGTCTTGTTAGTCACATTCTATGGTTTGTCTAAGTTCATCCTTAGAAAGCGACTAACTTGGGACGAACTTAGACAAACCATAGAATGAGACTAACGTTTGTCTTTGTTCGTCCCAAGTTAGTCTTGTTACTCTCATTCTATGGCTTGTCTAAGTTCGTCCTTAGAAAGAGACTGACTTTTGACGAACTTAGACAAACATTAGAATGAGACTAACGTTTGTCTTTGTTCGTCCCAAGTTGGTCTCGTTAGTCTCATTCTATGGTTTGTCTAAGTTCGTCTTTAGAAAGAGACTAACTTGGGACGAACTTAGACAAACCTTAGAATGAGACCAACGTTTGTCTTTGTTCGTCCCAAGTTAGTCTCGTTCAATGGTTTATCTAAGTTCGTCCTTAGAAAGAGACTAACTTGGGACAAACTTAGACAAACCTTTGAATGAGACTAACGTTTGTCTTTGTTCGTCCCAATATAGTCTCGTTAGTCTCATTTTAAGGGTTGTCTAAGTGCGTGCTTAGAAAGAGATTAACCTTGGACGAACTTAGACAAACCTTAGAATGAGACTAACGTTCGTCTTTGTTCGTCCCAAGTTAGTCTCGTTAGTCACATTTTAAGATTTGTCTAAGTTCGTCCTTAGAAAGAGACAAAATTGGGACGAACTTAGACAAACCTTAGAATGAGACTAACGTTTCTCTTTGTTCGTCCCATGTTAGTCTCGTTAGTCTCGTTCTATGGTTTGTCTAAGTTCGTCCTTAGAAAGAGACTAACTTAGGACGAACTTAGACAAACCTTTGAATGAGACTAACGTTTGTCTTTGTTCATCCCAAGTTAGTCTCATTAGTCTCATTTTAAGGTTTGTCTAAGTTCGTCCTTAGAAAGAGACTAACTTGGGACGAACTTAGACAAACCTTAGAATGAGACTAACGTTTGTCTTTGTTCGTCCTAAGTTAGTCTCGTTAGTCTAATTTTAAGGTTTGTCTAAGTTCGTCCTTAGAAAGAGACTAACTTGAGACGAACTTAGACAAACCTTAGAATGAGATTAACGTTTGTCTTTGTTCGTCCCAAGTTAGTCTCGTTAGTCTCATTTTAAGGTTTGTCTAAGTTCGTCCTTAGAAAGAGACTAATTGGGACAAACTTAGACAAACATTAGAATGAGACTAACATTAGTCTTTGTTCGTCCCAAGTTAGTCTCGTTAGTCTCAATCTATGGTTTGTCTAAGTTCGTCCTTAGAAAGAGACTAACTTGGGATGAACTTAGACAAACCTTAGAATGAGACTAACGGTTGTCTTTGTTCGTCCCAAGTTACTCTCATTCTACGGTTTGTCTAAGTTCGTCCTTTGAAAGAGACTAACTTGGGACGAACTTAGACAAACCTTAGAATGAGACTAACGTTTGTCTTTGTTCGTCCCAAGTTAGTCACGTTAGTCTCATTTTAAGGTTTGTCTAAGTTCGTCTTTAGAAAGAGATTAACTTGGGACAAACTTAGACAAACCTTAGAATGAGACTAACGTTTGTCTTTGTTCGTCCCCAGTTTGTCTCGTTCAATGGTTTGTCTAAGTTGTTCGTCCTTAGAAAGAGACTAACTTGGGACGAACTTAGACAAACCTTTGAATGAGACTAACGTTTGTCTTTGTTCGTCCCAAGTTAGTCTTGTTAGTCTCATTCTATGGTTTGTCAAAGTTCGTCCTTAGAAAGAGACTAACTTGGGACGAACTTAGACAAACCTTAGAATGAGACTAACGTTTGTCTTTGTTCGTCCCAAGTTAGTCTCGTTAGTCTCATTTTAAGGTTTGTCTAATTTCGTCCTTCGAAAGAGACTAATTGGGACGAACTAAGACAAACATTAGAATGAGACTAACGTTTGTCTTTGTTCGTCCCAAGTTAGTCTTGTTAGTCTCATTCTATGATTTGTCTAAGTTCGTCCTTAGAAAGAGACTAACTTGGGACGAACTTAGACAAACCTTAGAATGAGACTAACGTTTGTCTTTGTTCGTCCCAAGTTAGTCTCGTTAGTCTCATTCTATGGTTTGTCTAAGTTCGTCCTTAGAAAGAGACAAACTTGGGACGAACTTAGACAAACCTTAGAATGAGACTAACGTTTCTCTTTGTTTGTCCCAAGTTAGTCTCGTTAGTCTCATTTTAAGGTTTGTCTAAGTTCGTCCTTAGAAAGAGACTAACTTGGGACGAACTTAGACAAACCTTAGAATGAGACTAACGTTTGTCTTTGTTCGTCCCAAGTTAGTCTCGTTAGTCTCATTTTAAGGTTTGTCTAAGTTCGTCCTTAGAAAGAGACTAACTTGGGACGAACTTAGACAAACCTTAGAATGAGACTAACGTTTGTCTTTGTTCGTCCCCAGTTAGTCACGTTAGTCTCATTTTAAGGTTTGTTTAAGTTAGTCCTTAGAAGGAGACTAACTTGGGACAAACTTAGACAAACCTTAGAATGAGACAAACGTTTGTCTTTGTTCGTCCCAAGTTAGTCTCTTTCTGTGGTTTGTCTAACTTCGTCCTTAGAAAGAGACTAACTTGGGACAATTTTAGACAAACCTTAAAATGAGACTAACGTTTGTCATTGTGCGTCCCAAGTTAGTCTTGTTAGTCTCATTCTATGGTTTGTCTAAGTTCGTCCTTAGAAAGCGACTAACTTGGGACGAACTTAGACAAACCATAGAATGAGACTAACGTTTGTCTTTGTTCGTTCCAAGTTAGTCTTGTTACTCTCATTCTATGGCTTGTCTAAGTTCGTCCTTAGAAAGAGACTGACTTTTGACGAACTTAGACAAACATTAGAATGAGACTAACGTTTGTCTTTGTTCGTCCCAAGTTGGTCTCGTTAGTCTCATTGTATGGTTTGTCTAAGTTCGTCTTTAGAAAGAGACTAACTTGGGACGAACTTAGACAAACCTTAGAATGAGACCAACGTTTGTCTTTGTTCGTCCCAAGTTAGTCTCGTTCAATGGTTTGTCTAAGTTCGTCCTTATAAAGAGACTAACTTGAGACAAACTTAGACAAACCTTTGAATGAGACTAACGTTTGTCTTTGTTCGTCCCAATATAGTCTCGTTAGTCTCATTTTAAGGGTTGTCTAAGTGCGTGCTTAGAAAGAGATTTACCCTTGGACGAACTTAGACAAACCTTAGAATGAGACTAACGTTCGTCTTTGTTCGTCCCAAGTTAGTCTCGTTAGTCACATTTTAAGATTTGTCTAAGTTCGTCCTTAGAAGGAGACTAAATTGGGACAAACTTAGACAAACCTTAGAATGAGACTAACGTTTCTCTTTGTTCGTCCCAAGTTTGTCTCGTTAGTCTCGTTCTATGGTTTGTCTAAGTTCGTCCTTAGAAAGAGACTAACTTAGGACGAACTTAGACAAACCTTTGAATGAGACTAACGTTTGTCTTTGTTCATCCCAAGTTAGTCTCTCATTAGTCTCATTTTAAGGTTTGTCTAAGTTCGTCCTTAGAAAGAGACTAACTTGGGACGAACTTAGACAAACCTTAGAATGAGACTAACGTTTGTCTTTGTTCGTCCTAAGTTAGTCTCGTTTCTCTCATTTTAAGGTTTGTCTAAGTTCGTCCTTAGAAAGAGACTAACTTGAGACGAACTTAGACAAACCTTAGAATGAGACTAACGTTTGTCTTTGTTCGTCCCAAGTTAGTCTCGTTAGTCTCATTTTAAGGTTTGTCTAAGTTCGTCCTTAGAAAGAGACTAATTGGGACGAACTTAGACAAACATTAGAATGAGACTAACGTTTGTCTTTGTTCGTCCCAAGTTAGTCTCGTTAGTCTCAATCTATGGTTTGTCTAAGTTCGTCCTTAGAAAGAGACTAACTTGGGACGAACTTAGACAAACCTTAGAATGAAACTAACGTTTGTCTTTGTTCGTCCCAAGTTAGTCACGTTAGTCTCATTTTAAGGTTTGTCTAAGTTCATCCTTAGAAAGAGACTAACTTGTGACGAACTTAGACAAACCTTAGAATGAGACTAACGGTTGTCTTTGTTCGTCCCAAGTTAGTCTCATTCTATGGTTTGTCTAAGTTCGTCCTTAGAAAGAGACTAACTTGGGACAAACTTAGACAAACCTTAGAATGAGACTAACGTTTGTCTTTGTTCGTCCCAAGTTAGTCACGTTAGTCTCATTTTAAGGTTTGTCTAAGTTCGTCTTTAGAAAGAGATTAACTTGGGACAAACTTAGACAAACCTTAGAATGAGACTAACGTTTGTCTTTGCTCGTCCCCAGGTTGTCTCGTTCAATGGTTTGTCTAAGTTCGTCCTTAGAAAGAGACTAACTTGGGTCGAACTTAGACAAACCTTTGAATGAGACTAATGTTTGTCTTTGTTCGTCCCAAGTTAGTCTTGTTAGTCTCATTCTATGGTTTGTCTAAGTTCATCCTTAGAAAGAGACTAACTTGGGACGAACTTAGACAAACCTTAGAATGAGACTAACGTTTGTCTTTGTTCGTCCCAAGTTAGTCTCGTTAGTCTTATTTTAAGATTTGTCTAAGTTCGTCCTTAGAAAGAGACTAACTTGGGACGAACTTAGACAAACCTTAGAATGAGACTAACGTTTGTCTTTGTTCGTCCCAAGTTAGTCTCGTTAGTCTCATTTAAAGGTTTGTCTAATTTCGTCCTTCGAAAGAGACTAATTGGGACGAACTAAGACAAACATTAGAATGAGACTAACGTTTGTCTTTGTTCGTCCCAAGTTAGTCTTGTTAGTCTCATTCTATGATTTGTCTTAGTTCATCCTTAGAAAGAGACTAACTTGGGACGAACTTAGACAAACCTTAGAATGAGACTAACGTTTGTCTTTGTTCGTCCCAAATTAGTCTCGTTAGTCTCATTCTATGGTTTGTCTAAGTTCGTCCTTAGAAAGAGACAAACTTGGGACGAACTTAGACAAACCTTAGAATGAGACTAACGTTTCTCTTTGTTCGTCTCAAGTTAGTCTCGTTAGTCTCATTTTAAGGTTTGTCTAAGTTCGTCCTTAGAAAGAGACTAACTTGGGACGAACTTAGACAAACCTTAGAATGAGACTAACGTTTGTCTTTGTTCGTCCCAAGTTAGTCTCGTTAGTCTCATTTTAAGGTTTGTCTAAGTTCATCCTTAGAAAGAGACTAACTTGGGACGAACTTAGACAAACCTTAGAATGAGACTAACGTTTGTCTTTGTTCGTCCCAAGTTAGTCACGTTAGTCTCATTTTAAGGTTTGTTTAAGTTAGTCCTTAGAAAGAGACTAACTTGGGACAAACTTAGACAAACCTTAGAATGAGACTAACGTTTGTCTTTGTTCGTCCCAAGTTAGTCTCGTTCTGTGGTTTGTCTAAGTTCGTCCTTAGAAAGAGACTAACTTGGGACAATTTTAGACAAACCTTAGAATGAGACTAACGTTTGTCATTGTGCGTCCCAAGTTAGTCTCGTTAGTCTCGTTAGTCTCATTCTATGGTTTGTCTAAGTTCGTCCTCAGAAAGAGACTAACTTGGGACGAACTTAGACAAACCTTAGAATGAGACTAACGTTTGTCTTTGTTCGTCCCAAGTTAGTCTCTTTAGTCTCATTCTATGGTTTGTCTAAGTTCGTCTTTAGAAAAAGGCAAACTTAGACAGACCTTAGAATGAGACTAACGTTTGTCTTTGTTCGTCCCAAGTTGTCTTTCTAGGAAAACTTGGAGCTAAGTTAGTGAAAAATTTTCTAGTGAGAGAAAGTCTAGAGAAAATGGCGACTTTGGCGTCTTCTCGGTTCGTTCTCGATCCGTGCCGGTGAGCTCTGCGTTCGTCATCGCCTGAAACTGCTCGCTGCGTCCCCTCCCGGCAGAGTGCTGATGCTCTGAAGCTGGCGTCATCTCCAATCCTCAGAACTGCCATCGTCTTCGATCCAGATCTGGGATCTTTCGTGTCTGGCGTCGTCTTCGAAGCTCAGATCTCCATTTCAGATCAGGGAATCGTTCGTCGTCTTCGAATCAGATCTGTGAATCTCGTTGCTGGTGTCGCCTCTCCCCAGTTCGTGGCTTTTGATTTCAGATCTGGTTCTCGATGGTTTTCAAAGTTAGTTTTCGATTTCAGATCTGGTTCTCGTGGTTGTCGATTTCAGACCATTTCTCGTTGGTCGCCTCCCCAGCTCTTGATTCATGGCTGTGTCGATGCTGACTCCGCCTCATCCGAAAAAAAAGAGATGGTGGTGTCCGGTGCAAAGGGTTCTGTCTGGCCGGGTCTGGGATCGTGTTTGCCAAAGGAGCAGCAGTCGCCGGAGGTAATCAAGGTGCAGGAGTCGTATGCTTCGGTAATCAATTAAAACCTTTACGGAGACTAACTTTGACTTTCTAGTGAGAGAAGATCTGGCGTAATCTGTAATCGCTGATTTCGGCGTATCTGCCGGTTTGGTCTCGAGCGCCGGCGTGTCCATCAAGGGACGTCGCCTGAAGCGGCTTGCTGCTCCCGGTGATTGTTTTCAGCTTTGGAGCTGGCTTCGTCTCCGAGTCCCGCTATCGTCGTCTTCGATTTCAGATCTGAGATAAGCGCAGATCTGGTTTCGTCGCCTGAAACGCTTGCTGCTCCCTTTGGCTTCGTCTCCGAGTCCCGCTATCGTCGTCTTCAATTTCAGATCTGAGATCCGCTCGTGACTTCGTCGTCTTCGAAGCGTAGATCTGGTTTCGTGGCTGGCTCTCGGTGGTCGTCTCTCCTCAGCTCTGCGACTCACGACTGTGTCGATGGCGACTCTGAATCCAGAGCTGGTGGTGTCCGGTGCAAGGGTCGGTTCCGTCTGGCCGGATCTGGGCTCGTGTTTACTGAAGGAGCAGCAGTCGCCGGATGTAATCAAGGTGCAGGAATATGCATCGGCAGGTCTTTCTTGTCCAGATTTGGTCTCTGCGGGTGGAAAGTTTGGAGCTTTTGCTCCGGCGACCTCTTATGCCTCTGCAGTAAAGGCACACCCTCCTCCTCCGGCGACACCATATGCATCAGCTGCGGCAAAACCTAGGCTTCTCCCTCGATTCAAACCGATTGTCTTACCTTCTCGGCAGTATTCAAATGTCGATGGAAAACCATCTGTGCACTTCATTGTGGCTGAGTTTGAAGCAAGGGTTGCGCTCTTTAAGCATTCTCTGGTGGCGAAATTCACTATGGGCAGGCCAACTATTGAAGTTATTCGTCAGACGTTCAAAGAGCATTGGCACATTAAAGGGCGTGCTACGGTTAGTGAGATTTGGGATGCTCGGCATCTGATGATTATTCTTGATTCGGAGGAAGATGCCAATACTGTCCTTACGTCGCCTCTCCGCAAGGTAGGGCACGCAATGTTTCGACTATTTCGGTATTCTTCTGATTATAGTCCCAAGAGGGAGTCCTCCATTACAACAAAATGGGTTAGATTACCAGGTATCCATCCTGGCTTTGTCACTCGAAATTATGTGGCTAGTATCGTGAACTCTTTTGGTTGTTTTCTTTATTTGGATGAGAGATCGAAGGCTTGTGCCACTCTTAGATATGTTAGAGCTTGTGTGGAACTTGATGTTTGTATCCCTATTCCGGAGGAAGTTAGGATTTCTCTTTCGGATGGGAGAGTTTTCTGGCAAAAAATAGAAGTGGAAGGCAATATGGCCTATTGCTCCTACTGTAAAGTTCATGGGCATGATTTATCGATGTGTAACAAGAAACATGGTTCAAAAAATGATCCAAAGGAGCAGATCAATATGGATGTTATGAATGAGCATAATCCCATGGAAATTACTATCCAGAATAGTGCTGCGGCTCAAGTTAGTAAGCAAGATGAATGGGTGCAAATCAAGAAGAAAAAGAGTGCTAGGAAGGGTAGAAAGAAGAACTCTGTTGAAAGTAATCAGGAAGGAATGCAAGGTGATTTGAGCTTGACTGAGACACAAGTAGTTCTCCCCTGTGAGAAGTTTGTTGCTATTGCTAGTGAAGAGGTTCAGGAGGAGACCTCTATTAATCCCAAGTCGGATGTGGTGGTATCTTTACATAATGACAAGGAGGTTGAAGATTTGAATGTGGCTGGTCCTAAAGCAGCTCCTGTCATCACCCTCGAGGACAGGCTAGATGAGATAAAAAAGAACTATGACAGCGTGTTCCCAGATATTACCCTTTCCAAGGAAGACAAGGCTAGATACATGAGAGCCATACCCCTTGCTCCTACCATCCAAATTAAGCCTATTCTAAAGCGCCCCAAGGATGCTGCTGATTCACCTCAATCGAATCGCAAGGTCACTTTTAGTGGTTAATGGGAGTGTTTTTAGGGCATTTCCTAGCGCGTTTGTTTTTCCCTATTTTTCCTTTCCTTTGTTTGGGCTATGACCCTTAATAAATTTTCCTTTAAAAAAAAGAGCTGGTTGTGTCCGGTGCAAGGGGTTCTGTCTGGCCGGGTCTGGGCTCGTGTTTGCCAAAGGAGCAGCAGTCGCCGGAGTCGTATGCTTCGGCAGTTAAGGGTAAGATTCCGGTGAACTCTCTTGCTCAGGTGGTGACGAATCTTAGATTGGTTCCTCGCTTCAAACCAATCGTTTTACCATCCCGTCAATACTCAACCGTAGATGGGAAGCCTTCTATTCATTTCACAGCAGCTGAGTTCGAAGCAGGGGTAGCTCTCTTCAAATACTCGCTAGTTGCAAAATTCACCATGGGGAGGCCGACTATTGAGGTGATTCGGCAAGTATTCAAGGAAAAT